>JAQGDG010000036.1:0-1415593 GCA_029844215.1 Przewalskia tangutica
ACGTGAGGCATAATCATATAGTTGCAAAGGAATACGTTAGAGGTCAACTTATAACACGCCTTCTAAGGCACGATCTCGAGTGAGAAGAATGGAAACCAATCCTAAATATCCTATAGCCTCACGATTATTGGTGTGGTGCACGACACACCGATAATCAAGACTTACTAGATACGGTCAGACACTTTCCGAGGATTAAGCGCTCGATACCACTTTTGTCACGACTGCTCGGTTCAAGTATCGGGTGCCTTACGGGCACCCAAGTAGTCATACATCGTAGTAATCGAATATAAAACAAGACATAAACAGTTTAAAATGAGACACGCTTTATGTGAGAAAATGTCGCTTTCGTATATATATAAACATAGTTTTGAGCTACATCCCAACCGTACAATAGACTACTGCACAGAAGATAACAACTATGGCGGGACGGGGCCCGCCATACCTGAATATACAAAACTATATACAACAACAGAGATCATACCCGAAAGTCGAGCCTCGGAGAAGATGGAGCTCACGACACCAAAGCAAAAGATCCTAAGGATGTGGATCTAGCACACGCTTGCCCCTTACCGCTGCATTTAACGCGACCAGATCGAGGTCGACAACAGTGTACTAAGTATGTGAAAGCGTAAAATACTTAAATGAAATCATATCATTTTAAAACCAATTTTACAAATATGCAAAACAACCAATGAATCGCACATAGTGCGCATCATAAACAAGAGCAACGATAGGTAAATCAGGTCTTTTCTAGGCCCGAATGATCGGCGGGCCGATCGCCCATAATCGTTATGCAAGCCTAATCACGACTCGTAGTCCGCGTAAGCCACTCACATAGGCGCGTGGTGTATAACCCAGCGTCGAGGTAGCTACTCGGCATCGTCCCCGACTCGTGGTCCGCAGCCACATGCACGCGTGAGGTATAACCCCGCACACTAACCTCGAACTCGTAGCTCGCATAGGTCCCGGACCTGCATGAGGTATTCTCGAATCATGGTCCTGCATCACCAGTCTACCGCGTCCGAGGCGCAACCCGTGATCGTGTCAAGAGGTGAGTGATATAGTACTAACATAATGCCATTGTTAAACAACATAAGCCTGAATAAGAATGACCTCTTTACACAAACGTTACAAGATATTAACACACATAGCATCACAATATGTCTACTCGTCAAAACCATCTTATTATACTTTTGAAATCAATACAAGTCTTTTATAAACACACAAGTAAACCGTTTCTTTTTATAAATCTTAAGCCGTTATACTTAACTTCCCATAAAGCTAGTATAACCCTTAAGCTTCTTGTTTTAAAAACAATTATTCTTCTTCTTTCAAAACCGATTTATAATTCTTATAAAAGACTTGAAGATCTTTATTATTCGGGCTTAAGTCAAAAGACATTGCCGTAAAACTACGTTCGCTAACACACGCGCTCACCGCATATATATATTTAAAATATCATGCTTAAGAGTATAGGAAGAATCCGCGTACATACCGTGAAATCCACCGCCAAGTCGAATATGTCGCGAGTAATGTACTATAATAGTCAAAGACGTCATCAAAGTCTAGACTACTGCGGCGTAGGACAATCTAAGCGGGGGTTCTCTATTCTACGGAAAATCGGGCAACACTTCCCTACCGGTGAGCTATATAAGTCTCATCAGAAAACAGTCGATATAAGTACAACAATTATTCTTCTTTTATACCCTTCTACTGTGATAACACCAATTTATTCTCAGTAATATCCTTCTAAGTATTTTATACTTATTCCTATACTTCTACAAAGTATGCATTCTCTAATTACAAAAGAAGGATAAGATTATTTACCTCGATAAGCCCAAAATTATCCGAGTTAAAAGTCGATCTGGCGAGGTTTAGCTCACAATTGCACGCTCAGATATCTCCACGAAACCCTTAGAAGTTCTTCACAACTTACACTAAGTACTATACTGATTTAGGCTAGGTATTTAGGAATAGTAACTATACTTGGAAGACAACATTTCTACCAAGAGGGTGGTGTTTCGGCTAGGGCTTTCTTTGGGGGCTCTCGGCCAAAGCCACTTAGGCTAGAGGGAGAGAGGTGTTGGGCGAAAATACTACAAGAGAGGAGGGAACTTTGAGACTTGGAAAGTTTGTTTGTGGATGAAGAACTCTTCATCTTAAGGGGTGTTATAGGTCAAGCAATGGCCAACCAATGGCCAAGATGAAGCCAAGTGCAAGGAAAGTGTAGGGTGAGTATTTAGGCAAGTGTCCTTATCCATCTACTACACAAATATCCTACCAACTCCAAGACCTCCCAATCGGCCCTATTACGCCATACGTCCGCGTTTAGGGTGACAAGTGTCACCTCTTGTTGGTCCAAAATATTTCGTCTCTAAAAATCCGCAAAAATTAGAAATGACATAACCGTAATTTTCCCTTGAGTTTTGTAAAGCGTTTAGTGGAAACGATTCTTTGTGTGAGTTGTGCACAAACTTTTTCGTCCAAGGTGCCTAACTAAGGCTAAACTTTTGTACGTACGCCCTCACGTACATACTCAGGAAATACGGGGTATAACAAATAGTAACTACTAGAAGGCAACTTTCTACAAAGGGGGGGGAGAAGGTTCTCGGCCGAAGCCACTAGGAAGGGGGAAAGAGGGCTTGACGAGAAACACTACAAGCTGAGAGGAGTTTTGAGACTTAGAGAATGAGGAGTGGATGAAGAAGTCTTCACTCAAGAGGGGTATTTATAGTACACTCAAGGGCTAAGATCAAAACAAATGGAAGTTGGAGATTATGATCCAAGTGAAAGATGAGGTCTTCCAACCAAGTGTCTCCCAAAACATTTGGTCATATGTCCACCACAATATCGGGAACACATACCTCCACAACAACGAGCCACGTGGACTCCACTAACTCTCCAAAAACGCCCACTTCTACCTACTCCCACTCACACAAATCAACTTGCAAGACTTGACCAATTTGACTTGCCCACTAGGCCACATTTTCGTCCAACCTAGCCAACTAAGGGTGACACATGTGCCTCCTAATAGTCCAAAATATTTCGTCTCTCGGAAAAATCCGTGTCGGTTAAAAATATTAAACGTAGAATTTCCTTCACAAGGTTCGAATCTTTTCCATTGAAATCTTACAATTTCATTCTTAACCTAATTAGGTTTGTACAAACGATGCACGCCCTCACGCATATACTCGGAACTACGGTATAACATTTTCCTCCTTAAAACATTCGTCCGAATGTTCCTTCTCAAGCAGATAACGATATTGGTCCCCACAACTTAACGGGCAAAGCCACATGGCCACAATACAACATGCGCAAATCTTAAATCCAAGTCCACGAGGAATCACCTCTATCATCAAAGCTCCCACCCAGTCTAAGATATTCCTTCGCACCTTTACTTCACAAAAGTAATGATCACTCTTATTCTCTTACTCGTCGTACCCTCCTCGAACACTCGAACACTTCCTAAATAAACTTACCACCTTCCTGTTATTGCTTCAGTTTCCAAAATCTCGGGGTTACTATCTCCAACTTGGTCATCATTGTCACGACCCGTTCCGGGGCTTGTGACTGGTGCCTTACCCGGGCACCCAAGTAGTCATACATCAGAGTAATCAGCGGAAAAATAAAAACACAAGACATGAAACAATTGTAAATGAGACACAGTTTCTGAGAAAAGGGTGTCTTTCGGCATATATATAAACAAAGTTTGGCAGTTACATCCCAACTGTACAATAGGACTACAGACCTCTAAAGAAGTAAACAATTATGGCGGGACAGGGCCCCGCCATACCCTGACTGTACAAAACTAACTACAACAGGGAGATCATACCCAAAAGTCGAGCCTCCGGAGAAGATGGAGCTCCTGACACCAACGCAAAAGATCCTAAGGATGCGGATCTAGCACCTGCTTGCCCTTACCTGCGGCATGAACGCAATTTCAAGCGAGGTCGATACAGTACTAAGTATGTGAAAGCGTAAAATCGAAGTAAAATCAAAGTATTTAAAACCATTTGCAAATACAACCAGGTTAATCGCACATAGTGCCACAACATAAACAAGAGCAAAATAGATATAATGTAACCGGTCTTTCTAGGCCGCGAATGATCGGGCAAGGCCAATCGCCCATAGTATCATTATGCGCGCTAGTCTCCGTCTTCCCGCAGCCGCATAAAGTCACACGCACCCGCATAGGTATTCCTCGTGACGGTAGCTAACCCCGGCATTCTCCGACTTCGCAGTCGCATAGTCTCATAGACCGCATAGTCACACAGACCGCATAGGGCATCCCCCGCATCGGGATAAAACACCCGGAATGATCAATCCTGGAACTCCCGCAGCTCCGCATAGTCACATAGACTGCATAGGCCGTAGAGACCCGCATCAAGGGTGGCAAGCCCTCGGTATAACAAGTCAAGGGGGTAGGTGATATAATAACAGTACAACGGACTTACCGTTTAGCAACGTAAGCACAGCAAGAATGACCCCTTTTCACAACATTACAAGACACTAACACACGCGCATCATAATATGTCTATTTATCAAACAATCTTACTACACCTTACAATCAATACAAGGTTTTTATAACAAATAAATAAATAGCCTTTTATCTTTCTCAAGTTGTTATACCTAACTTCCCATAAAGCTAGTATAACTCTTAAGTTTTTGTTTAAAAACCAAATATTTCTTCATTAAAAATGATTGATATTCTTGAAATGCATCAAGATTCTTATTATTCGTGATTAAGTCAAAAGACATTGCAGTAATTATTATTCGGTTAACACATGAACGCTCACCGCACTATATATATATTTTAAAATATCATGCTTAAGAGTATAGGAAGAATCACATACCTTCGCGAAATCCACCGCCAAGTCGAATATGTCGTGAGAGAATCAACCTATAATAGTCGACACGCCTATCAACGTCTAGACTACTCTGAAATGATTCTAGCAGAGGGTTCTCTATTCTACGGAAAATTCAAGACTTCCCTGCCCTAATTATACAAGCTCATCAGAAAAAGCAGTCTATCTTTATTATTCTTCATGCGACATTCAATTCTATTCTTTAATATCATACTATATCTTATACTCAAGTCTATACTATTCTTAAATGTAATACCCAATTACAATAGAAGGACAAGAGTATTTACCTCGATAAGCCCAAAATTATCCAAGTATAAACGTCGATCCTGAGCAAGGTTTAGCTCCTAATTTGCACGCTCCGATAGCTCTAAGAAGCCCTTAGAAGTTCTACACAACTTCTACTTAAATACTAAGAGAGATTTGGGCTAGGGTATTTTGGAATAGTGACTATACTTGGAAGACAACTTTCTACCAGGGGGGCTTTCGCCAAGCCACTAGGCTACGGGGGAGAGGGTGTTTGGACGAAATACTACAAGAGAGGGGAGGGAGTTTTGAGACTTGGAAGATAATTTGTGGATGAAGAAAACCTTCAAGTTAGAGGGGTATTTATAGGCCAACCAATGGCCAAGATGAAGCCAAGTGCTAGGCAAGTGTAAGGTGAGGATTTAGGCAAGTGTCCCTATCCATCTACTACACAAAAAATATCCTACCAACTCCTTGACAAAACAAGCCATTCCAATCGTCCAAATGGGCGCCACGCCCACCAACTGTAGGTGACAAGTGTCGCCCTCTCGTTGGTCCAAAATGTTTCGTCTCTAGGAAAAATCCGCAAAAATAATAAATGTTATAGCCGGAATTTTCCCTTCGCAAGTTTGGTAAAACGTTTCGTCGGAAAACGATTCTTTTAGTGAGTTGTGCACAATTTTTTCGTCCAATGCCTAACTTTAAAGCTAAACTTTTGTACGTACGCCCTTACGTACATACTCTGGAAATACGGGGTATAACATTCTCCCCTTCTTAGAAACATTCGTCCCAAATGTTCCTTCCCAAGACAGTTAACGATAAGGTCCCTCATAACTTAAACAGTTTGCAAATGCCACATACGGCCACAAAACAACACTTAGGCATATATGATGAAAATTTACAAGTAGGAAAGTGAATTACCCGGAGGTGTGGGGAATAGGTGAGGATACTTCGCCTCATGTCCTCTCGACTTCCCATGTCATCTCCTCCCCGAGCCTCGTTCGCCACAAGACTTTGATGGAAGCCACGTCCTGGTCAGCAGACGCCTAACCTGACGATCGATTATCGCTATGAGTCTCTCATACGATAACCCCTGATCACCGGACATCGTCAATCGGTGTACCCTAGATGGATCCACGATACATCTCCTCAAGATAGAAACATGAAACACGGATGCACCGCCTCCGGATCGGACGCAGATCCAACTCGTAGGCAACTTTGCCTACCTGCGGAAAATGAAGGCCCAATGTACCTTGGCCGAGTTTCCTTTCTTCCCGAATCTCATCACACCGCCATGGGTGACACCTTCAGAAAACCCAATCATCAACCTCGAACTCCGGATCTTGGCCGGCGATGATCTGTGATATGACTTTTATCGACTCGAGCCGTCAAGACCGCCTCCTGGATAAGCCACTTATCCACCGCTCGCCGCACCAAATCTGGTCCCACTAATCGTACTCGCCTTACATCAAACCAGACTATCGGCGATCGCACTTCTCCCGTACAAGGCCTCATGGCGCCATCCCGAATCTGGAGTGGTAGCTATTATTATACGCAAATTCAACTAGAGGCAAATGATTCTCCCACTACCGGTCGATAACACAGCTCGCAAAGATATCCTCAAGAGTTGGATAGTGCCTCGCCGTCCGTCTCTCAGGATGGAATGCGGTACTCGTGCTCACTGCGTCCCTAAACCCTTCTCGAAAGACCTCCAGTTAGCCGAAATCTGGCTCCTGCATGCGATATGATCGAAATAGGGACTCCATGCGATCGACGATCTCTCGGATGTAAAGTCGGCATAATCCTCACCAAAAAGTCGCCCGACGGGAAGAAAGTGGGCTGATTTCGTCGACCGTCGACGATAACCCAAATAGAATCATGTCTCCTCCGAGTGCGAGGTAATCCTGATAAAGTCCATGTTGATCACCTCCCACTTCCGGTCGGGATCTCTATCGTCGCAACAAACCACCGGGCCTCGTGCTCTACCTTCACGGACAACACAGCAATCGAGCTACAAACTCTGCAACGTCCTCTTCAAGCCATCCCACCAATACACGATCACGAGGTGCGTGGTACATCTTGATCGACCACGGATGGATAGAGAACGCGCGCCGTGTGCTTCCTAGAACCTGCCGCCAAGTCCTGCAATATCCGGAACACACAACTCGCCAACCTTAGCACCCCATGGTGCTACCTCTGAGACCGCTTCCTCACGAAGAGTCAGACACGATAGAATCAAAACCGGATCCTCAAATGTTGCCTCTTCACCTCCTCGACGATGGAAGACTCGGCAACCTCTCGAACTCGAACCCCATTGCTATCGTAATCAATCAAGCGGACACCGAGGCTCGCTAATCGATGCAAATCGCGAACCATGCCTCTCCTCTCGGCTGCGCATCGATAGGCTACCCAGACCTACGGCGGGCATTCGCCACAACATTGGCCTTCCCGTGGTACAGGATATCGACGTCATAATCCTTAAGCAACTCTAACTACCGTCTGTCGTAAGTTCGGCTCCTACGCCGAAGATATCTCGAGGCTCTTGTGGTCTGTATAAATATCCACACGAACCCCATACAAGTAGTGCCTCTAGATCTTGGGCGTGAATCACCGCCGCAACTCCAAATCATGGGTGGGGTAGTTCCTCTCATGTTTCTTGTCGGGATGCGCGCTATAACCTTGCCTCGCCGCATCAACACACATCCCAACCCGATGCTCGACGATCACAATACACGACATAGCCGTGCGGACCCTGCGGAAGAGTAAGAACGGGGCGTCGATCTCTCCTTAGTAATTGGAAACTCGCTCACACGCATCAGTCCATCAAACTTAGCCGCCTTCCGAGTCACCTAGTCAATGAATGCGAGATAGAAGCAAACTTCTACGAACCGCCGATAATAACTGCAAGGCCTAAAATCGCGAACCTCGTCGGAGTAGAGTCTAGGCCAACTCCTCGATCGCCTCGATCTTGGCCGTATCCACCGAATACCATCACCACAATATGCCCAAGAAAAGCCACCGAAGCTAACCAAAACTCACATTTGGAAAACTTGGCGTATAATCGCTGTCTGGAGAACTCTCGTACGCCTCAGATATTCGCATGCTCTGCTCACGGCGAATAAACCAAGATGTCATCAATGAACACTATCACAAACGTGTCCAAAAATGGCTTGAACACTCGGTTCATCAAATCCATGAATACCACGAGCATGGTCAACCCAAAAGACATGACCTGAACTCATAATGCCCGCAGGGTCCGAATGCGCACCTAGGACATCCACCTCTCGACTCGCACTGATGATAGCCCGATCGCAGATCAATTTTGAAAACATCTCGCACCGCAACCGGTCGAACAAATCATCAATCCAGGAAGGGGTATCTTCTTAATGGTCACCTTGTTCACATGTCAGAACACACACGCGCAGTGGCGTCGCCCTTCTTCTTCACGAACAATACCGGCTCCTGGAGAAACACTAGGCCTGATGAAGACCTTCTCCAGCAAATCTCTAAGCTGATCCTTCAACTCTCTCAACTCGGCAGGTGCCATTCTGTATGGCGGAATGGAAATAGGCCGAGTGTCCGCAAAGACATCGATACAAAACTCTATCTCCTCTCCGAGGGATACCGGAGGTCGTCTGAAACACATCTGGGAACTCTCTCGACTACCGAATCGACGAAAATCTGCACCGCCTCAGTATCAAACACCCGAATGAGATGGTAGATATACCCCTTATGCACCATTTTCCTAGCCTTGAGGTAGGAAATAAACCTACCCCTCGGCGACACCGTGTTCCCCTCCCACTCAATAACCGGCTCCCCAGGAAACTGGAACCGTACCACTCTCTCTCTGCAGCTTACACCGGCGTAGCGAAGCTAACCAATCCATACCCATGATCACATCGAAATCCGTCATGTCCGACTCTACTAAGTCGGCTGGGGTCTCGACGATCGCATAAAGACACCGGCAAGCCCTATATACCCGCCGAGCTACCACCGAGTCACCCATCGCGTAGCTACCGAAAGGGTCTATGGACTCGTGCTCTATCCCTATCCTACTAGAAACAAGGGAGATATATAGACGTAGTAGAACCCGGATCTATCAAGGCATACACATCATGTCGGGCGATAAGGTACTGTGGCGACATCGGTGAGGCCTCACTGCTCTGCCGACAAGGCATAAATGCTGAGGACCGCGCTGGGACCGCGCCACGACCTCTGCGCGACTGGCCCATGAGTACCATACCTCCGGCGATAATCAGAGATGATGAATCGGCAATGCACCGTAGGTGAGCCCTACCACCGCCGCTCGGCCGGACAGTTCCTCGCAAATGACCTGCTGCCACAAGTATAGCAAGCTCCTGAGTAGTACTACGGCTCAATGGAATCTACCACAACGGACACCGAAAGGACCTCGATCGGTTAGCACCGCTACCTGAAGTCCAAGTCCTGGGCCCCGACACGCCGAATGCTCTGGTGCACGAAAATGATGTAGAGTGCTCAGCCGGCCGTGGTGCAAACCTAGACGTCTGCCGAGGTCGTCCTGCGAGAACTACCAAAAATCCGGTCGTCTTGGCCTTCTTACGATCTTGATATTCGCCGACCCGCTTGCCTCACGCCTCGCATCAGTGCATGAGCTGCACGGGTAATGTCCATGCACGGTGAAGAGCCACACCCGCACAAGACTCGGCCATATAATCATCTAGCCCGGTGACGTAGCGATGCACCCTGTCCTCCATATTCGCTACCAATGCAGGGACATACCGAGCCAAAGAATTGAACTCGACGTTGTACTCCCTAACTGTGCGTCCTCTCTGTCTCAGTAACAAAAATTTGTCGGCCCGTGCACTCCTCATCTGTGGAGGCAAGAAGTGAGTGAGAAAAGCCTCCGAGAACTCATCCCAAGTAGCTGGGGACGCGTGCTCTCCCTGGGATAACTCCCACGAATCAAACCAATCGACTGCGGTATCACGCAGCCGATGCGAATCGAGATCACGGACTCGGTCTCGACGCCGATCACTCTCATAATCCTCTGGCCGACGGATGAACTCCTGCGGATCATCCTCCGCCTCGACCCGTAAAACTCTGGCGGGCTACAACTCAGGAAGTTCCGTAGCCTCAAACTATCTGCCCTCGGGTGAACCACGGTACTCTGGGCCGAATCGAACTGCCATCCACTGTCCTCACGTTCGCCACGATCACGCCAATAGCTGGGCCATCTCCTTGTACCCTAACTCCTCCGCCCCAGGCTGTGGGACAGGAGGTGCGGGTACTGTGGTCTCTGCTGGGGCCGGCGGCGTCACAAAACCCGCCGTCTGCATAGATCGGGCACGAGCCCTCGTGACTCGGTGTCCTACTAGCGGCTCCTACGCCTTGCCTTCAGGCCCGGGTTGCCTTACGTGGAGGCATAATCATTCTGTAAAAGGAATACGTTAGAGGGGTCCAACTCATAACACAGCTCTAAGGCACGATCTCAGAATGAGAAGAATGGAAACCAATCCTAAATATCCTATAGCCTCCTGATTATTGGTGTGGTGCACAACACACCGATAATCAAGACTCTACTGATACGATGCGAGACACTTTCAGAGATTAAGCGCTCGATACCACTTTTGTCACGACGAACCTGGCGTGGATCGTGTCTTACCCGGCACCCAGTAGACATACATCGAGTAATCGGAATATAAAAACACAACATGAAACAATGTAAAGAGACACGGTTTATCGAGGAAAAGTTGTCTTTTCTATATATATAAACCCAAAGTGAACATTTACATCCCAACTTTACAACGGACTACGCACTTAAGGAAGTAAAACAACTATGGCGGGACAGGGCCCACCATACCCTGAATGAACATTAATACCTACAACATCAGGGACTATACCAAAGATAAGCCTCCGGAGAAACGGAGCTTCCCAAAACGCTGAACTGTGATCCTATGAGCGAGGATCGACGACTGGTGTACCTCTACCTGCGGCATGAACGCAGCCCCCCGAAGGAGGTCAGTACAACAGGTACCAAGTATGTGAAACTGAAAATACTGTAAATGAAATCATAATAGTCTATATAAAACAAAAGACATATATGATAAACAATTTACGATACACAATATGTAAGCAGTCATGTCAAGTCAGGGACTCACGCCCTTAAAGTCATCACTCAAATATAACCATGGGTCTCATGCCCACAATATCAATCATGCCCGTGGAATTCCTTCCTCACTGCCGGCAGTCCATGATATAACAAGCACCAAGGAATACACATGAACACCAGGTCCCACCTGTGTCATAATAAAATTGTACGGGGTAAGTACGAAGGCATAGCCGACTACTAAGACCCACAGTACCAACAATGCCATAAACGGTATCACGAGGTCTTTCTTGACCGCACCACATGATCGGCCGCCACTCGCCTCGTGATCAATGTGCGCGTCTAATCTCGAGCATACCGCCGCTCCGCATAAAGCCACACATGTGCCCGCGTGAGGTACTCTCGCGACGGGGTAGCTAGCCCGCATTCTCCTCGACTCCCGCATCCGCATAGTCACATAGACCGCATAGTCACACTGCATCGCATAAGGCACTCCTCGTGACGGATAATACACCGAATGATCAATCACGAGCATACCGCCGCCCGCATAGTCACACGACCGCATAGCCGTATAGACCCGCATCAAGGGTGGCAAGCCTCGATAACAAGTCGAGGGTATGTGATATAATAACAGTACAACGGGCTTAACGTTTAACAACGTAATCACAACAAGAATAACCCCCTTACACAACATCACAAGATACTAACACACGTAGCATCCTAACATGTTTACTTATCAAATCAACAAGAAAGTATTACAAGGCTATCACGAACCAACACAATCAAGTTATTCACACAAGGTACTTTCTGCTTTATGTTAACAAGTTCGGGTTTTTATCCCCAAAGTACTTCATACATTAACTCTTTAAAAGATCCGTTTCTTTCACAAAGGTCACACAATACCCGTAGTATAAAAATAGAGTGACTATCTTTTTAAGTAAACCAAAACACTTCCCTAAGTAACAACATTATTTTCCAAACGTTCAAGTTAGCCTAATTGCAAATGCTCAAGTTTCTCATTTTCGAAAGGTTTCGTAGTTCATAGTTTTAATCACTTAATAATATAATTCTCCTTTTAAAACAATTTGAGAAACATATGCCTTATGTGTGAGTAGGTTATTCTTGTTTATAACAATCTTGTTAAAGCAGCCATGATCTAGGAAATGTAATATCATTTTGTCTCATCTTAGCTTCTATACAGATGGAGGTTTCTACTGGTTTTAATAATACTTAATTAGTCGATACATTTCCCTTTATTAGCGCTGCAGTGGTTTGTTCGATACTTATTCTCATTTCCGAAATCAATACAAGGCGTTTATAACAATTAAGTAAACCGTTCCTTTTATCTCTCTTAAGTCGTTATACCTAACTTCCCATAAGGCTAGTATAACTCTTAAGCTTTTAAAACCAAGTATTACTCTTCTTTCAAAAACGGTTCTTAATTCTTTTGAAATACTTCAAGATTCTTTATTATTAGACTCAAGTCGAAGACATCGCAAAGAAACCACGTTCGCTAACACACGTCGCTCACCGTACTATATATATTCTTTTAAAAATATCATGCTCAAGAGGATAGGAAGAATCACATACCTCGCGACGATTATCGACTAATAGCAAAATGCTCCACCGCTATAACCCGGCTAGCCTTGTCCACCTTTCAAGTAGAACATGCTACTCGCACATTCAACCTATAAAGGCCATATACGTCTATCAACGTCTAGACTACACTGAAGAATATTCTAAGTAGAGGTTCTCTATTCTACGGAAATCGGGCGATTTCCCTACCCACATACTACACAAGTCTACTGTAAGTACAGTCTTATGTAAGTACAGTCAAATTCTTCTTCTTTTATACCCTTCTACTGTGATTACAGTTCAATTCTATTCTTTAATATCCTTCTATATCTTATACTCAAATCTTAACTATTCTTATATGTAATCTTCAATTACAATAGAAGGACAAAAGTGTTTACCTCGACAAGCCCAAAATTATCCAAGTTAAATGTCGATCCTGAGTAAGGTTTAGCTCCTAATTGCACGCTCCGATTGCTCCAATACCCTTAGAAGTTTCTAAACAACTTCTACTCAACTACTAAAAGGGATTTGGGGCTAGGGTATTTTGGAATAGTAACTACTAGAAGGCAACTTTCTACAAAGGGGGGGAGAGGGTTCTCGTGCCACTGGAAGGGGAGAGGGCTTGGACGAGAAACACTACAAGGAGAGGAGTTTTGAGACTTAGAGAATGAGGAGTGGATGAAGAAGTCTTCACTCAAGGGGGGTATTTATAGAACACTCAAGGGCTAAGATCAAAACAAATGGAAGGTGGAGATTATGATCCAAGTGAAAGATGAGGTCTTCCAACCAAGTGTCTCCCACAACATTTGGACATATGTCCACCACAATATTGGAACACATGCCCACCACAACAATGAGCCATGTGGACTCCACTAACTCTCCAAAAAAAACGTCCACTTCTACCTACTCCCACTCACACAAATCAACTTGCAAGACTTGACCAATTTGACTTGCCCACTAGGCCACATTTTCGTCCAACCTAAGCCAACTAAGGGTGACACATGTCGCCCTCCTAATGGTCCAAAATATTTCGTCTCTCGGAAAAATCCGTAATCGGTTAAAAATATTAAAAACGTAGAATTTCCTTCACAAGGTTCGGAATCTTTTCCGTCGAAAGCTTACAATTTCATTCTTAACCTAATTAGGGTTTGTACAAACGTACGTACGTCCTCACGTACATACTCCGGAACTACGGGGTATAACAATAGGTTACTTGATTTTAAAAAGGAGAAGTAACTTGATTTAAAGGAATAGGTTACTTGATTTTAAAAAGGAGAAGTAACTTGATTTAAAGGAATAGGTTACTTGATTTTAAAAAGGAGAAGTAACTTGATTTAAAGGAATAGGTTACTTGATTTTAAAAAGGAGAAGTGACTTGTTTTAAAGGATTCTTTTATAAAGAATAGATGTACGTAGAACTTTTGGGTCCAACGCCCTAATATTTCATGAGACGATTCTTCTTATAAAGAATAAAGGTACATAGCTTCTTTGGATTTTAATCCTACGCGATATACGACACTTTGATTTTCTAAAAAGATGTTTTAGAAATAGTACATGATAACTAGTGCCTTGATTTTCCAAACCATGTTTTTAATAGATACTTGATATGATAAGTATCTTAATATTTCAAATGATGGTTTCAAAATAATGCTTATAATGGATCGTAATCCTTAATGAACTATGTGATAACGCCTTAATGATGATTGAAAAGGAAAGATGTGATGGTACCTTAGTTTCGTAAGAATTGTTATAATGACTTTATGGGAAGTGGTTATAACGGTCTTTATGAAACGTCTAAAATGGTTGATAAAAATGAACTTGGTTTCATTGTAGTACATGAAGGAAGTGACTAGAGTACAAAGAGTGTAGGTCGCTTGAGTTGATGAGTAAGTAACTTGATATTGCAAGGCTAGTGCCTTGGGATTTGTATAAAGGAACCGAATGTGCGGTGGACGTACGTAGTACTTTGGCTTGTGTAAATGATAGTTATACTACTTTTGCCTTGATAGTACTTTGGCTTGCTAAAATGGAAATTTAGTTTATAAAGTGAATGTACGGCTCACGTACATTGTTGTAATGGACTTTAATCCTTAGTAATGCAAGGTGTGATAGTACCTTGGTGTTATAAAATTAAAGACTTGTTAGTGTCTTGTTTTTTTTAAAAGGAAGACATGGTATTGCCTTGGTTGTTCAAAAAGATGGTGCCTTCATTTTGTCTAATGAGAGTCAAAGCTTGTCTTAACTTGTCTATGTTATTTACGATAGCCCGTTGCGCTTGTATTTTATGATTTATTGTGGGGTCAACCCCCTGGCCATGTTGCGTTGTTCATATTCCGCGGGTTTGCTCCCCCCGATACGAGGAGTACCTCATGCGGGTCCAAGGAGCTCATGCGGGACGGGGTCCTATGCGAGGATCATCCTCATGCGAGTCCAAGGGGCTCATGCGGGACAGGGTCCTATGTGTTACATTCCGCGGGTTTGCTCCCCCCGATACGAGGAGTACATCATGCGGGTCCACGCGACTTATGCGGACTAGGAGTCCAGGAACATGATTTTCCCCATGATACTATGGGCGAATGGCCCTAGTTTGATCATCGGGTTCCTATTTTCAAACCGGCGAAATCGACTTGTATTGCTCTCATTGTTTGTAAAGTTAAGTGTACTGTTGATGTGGTTATCATACTTGTCTCCTGCTTTATATTTGGGTTGTGTGATATTATATCCTTGAAGGGCACAGTCGACTCTTGGAGTTATTATAGTACAGTGATACGAGGTGCAATTGGCTTTTAGGTTATGTGACACGGTAGGATCTGGTATTTGATTTTCATACTTGCCCCTGTAATTCTTGTGCACAGCCATGATTTTAATACTGTACTTTATTTTTAGTTCCATACTTAGTACTTGTTGTACTGACCTCCTTCGGGGGGGCTGCGTTCATGTCCGCAGGTCTAGGTACTCAGTTGTGGATCCGCGAGCTTAGGATCCTTGTTCAATGTTTTGGATAGCTCCAATGTTCTGGAGCTTATCATTATGACTAGGTATATTCAGGGGTACGACGGGGCCTTGTCCCGTTATAGTTGTTGTCAAATTCTTAGAGGTATGTATTCATATGTGGGCTGGACTGGTGAGAGTTATATTTACATTGTTGTATAGTGTAGACCCAGTTGGGTATGGTATAAATACACGGAAGCCTTATCGGTTTTGCCTTTGCTTTAAGAGAAAAAAAATGATGAGTGTTATTATCTTCCGCGGGTTACTCATGTTGTATGTATAGAAGGGTGCCCAGGTAGGGTACCAATCGCGGGCCCGGGGTTCGGGGCGTGACAAACCATTTCCCTTTTATCTGGCTGCACATCTGACCGATAGATCTACGACTAAGAGCATCTGCAACAACATTTGCTTTCCCTGGGTGGTATAGAATATCAATATCATAGTCCTTAAGTAACTCTAACCACCGTCTCTGCCGCAAGTTCAGCTCCTTCTGTCTAAAGATATACTGGAGGCACTTGTGGTCTGTATAAATATCCACATGAACTGCATATAAGTAATGCCTCCAAATCTTCAAGCCATGAATAACTGCCGCCAACTCCAAATCGTGAGTAGGGTAGTTCTTCTCATGCTTCCTGAGCTGTCGGGACGCGTAAGCTATAACCTTACCATGCTGCATCAATACAAAATCTAGCCCAACACCCGAAGCATCACAATACACGACATAACCCTCTAATCCCTCAGGAAGAGTAAGAACCGGAGTCGTCGTTAACTTATCTTTCAATAACTGAAAACCACGCATTCGCCCATCGGAAACTTAGCCTCCATCTGAGTCAGTCTAGTCAAAGGCGCTGAGATCGAAGTGAACTTTTCCACAAATCTCCTGTAATACCCCGCAAGCCCTAAAAAGTTGCGCACTTCAGTTGGTGTAGTAGGTCTAGGCCAGGTCTTCACCGCCTCAATCTTCTCCGTATCAACCCGAATAACATCGGTCCCGACAATGTGCCCCAAGAATGCCACTGAGGCCAACCAGAACTCGCACTTCGAAAACTTGGCATACAACTGCCGGCTCCGGAGGACTCCAAGTACCGTCCTCAAGTGGTCTGCATGCTCTTGCTCCGATCGGGAATAAACCACGATGTCATCAATGAATACTATAACAAACGTATCCAGAAATGGCTTGAACACCCGGTTCATCAAATCCATGAACACCGCTGGAGCATTAGTCAGCCCGAAAGACATCACCCTAAACTCATAATGCCCGTACCGGGTCCTGAATGCAGTCTTCGGGATATCTGCCTCTCTAACTCGCACCTGATGATAACTGGAACGCAGGTCTATCTTTGAGAAATAGCTAGCACCCTGCAACTGATCAAACAAATCATCAATACTGGGGAGGGGATACCTATTCTTGATGGTTACCTTGTTCAGCTGCCTTTAGTCAATACACATACGCAGCGTTCCATCATTCTTCTTTACAAACAATACCGGCGCTCCCCAAGGAGAAGTATTAGGCTTAATAAAGCCTTTCTCCAGCAAGTCTCTCAGCTGGTCCTTCAACTATCTCAACTCAGCAGGTGTCATTCTGTACGGAGGAATAGATATCGATCAGTATCCGCGTAACATCAATACGTAACTCTATCTCCGCTCTGAGGAATTCTGAGATCATCAGAAACACATCCGAATTCACTAACAACGGAATCGATCAAGAAGCGTACCTCAACTTCCGTATCAAACACCCGAATAAGATGATAAATATACCCTTTTTGAACCATCTTCCTGGCCTTGAGGTAAGAAATAAAACTACCCCTCGGTGAGGTTGTATTCCCTTCCACTCGATAACCGGCTCACCGGGAAACTGGAATCGGACCAATGTTTCTCTACAGTCAACATTGGCATAACAGGAAGCCAACCAGTCCTACCCATAATGACATCAAAATCTGTCATATCTAACTCTATCAAGTCTGTTAGGGTCTGACGACTGTATATAATCACCGGGTAATTCTTATATACCCGCTCAACTACCACCGAATCACCTACTGGTGTAGTTACCTCAAAGGGTTCTATTCCCATTCTACCAGCAACAAGAGGAGATATATAGGACAAAGTAGAACCTGGATCTATCAAAGCATAAACGACACAGAGGGAAATCAATAATATACATGTGACGACATCCGGCGAAGTCTCCTGGTCGTGTCGACTGGCCAAGGCATAAATGCGTTTCGGAGGACCGCTGGAACTAAGACCTCTGCCACGACCCCTACCGCGGCATACTGGCCCGTGAATACCCTGCCCTTTGGGGCGCATAGCTATCGAAGATGAAGAACGCGGTGACTCGGTGGTGTGCCATACTCCCGCACCACGCCCGGAGGGCGGTCTCCTCAAATGGCCTTGGCGGCCACAAAAATAACAGGCACCTGTAGTAACACGACACTCCTCAACATGAGACCTACCACACCAAGGACAAGGAGGTAAAGGTGGCCTCATCTGGCTAGAACCCCCGAATATCTACGAACTGAGCCCGACGACCGCCTCGAATACCGGATGATCAAACCTCCGGCCTGAAGACTGTGAAGGAGCACTCTGTGCTGGCTGAGATGCATACCTAGCCTGCTGCCGAGGCTTTCCGCCTCAAAAGTCACTCGAAAACCCTGTCGTCCTGGCCCTCTTGGGCTGATCTCTATCAAGTCGTCGACCCCTATGTCGATCCTCAACTACATGTGCATACGCCTGAATACGGACAATGTCCATGCCCGGCTGAAGAGCTACAACCATGCACCAATCAGTAAGATAGTGGTCTAGCCCCATCACGTAGCGGTGCACTCTATCTGCCATGTACGCTACTATAGTGGGCGCATACCGAGCCAATGAGTCGAACTCTAGGCTATACTCTCTGATCGTCCTCCATCTCTGCCTCAACTTCAGGAACCTGTCAACCCGGGCTCTCCTCATCTCAGGAGGCAAGAAGTGATCAAGAAAGGCCTCCGTGAACTCGTCCCACATAGCCGGAGGAGTACCCTCGCCCCTGGACAACTCCCATGACTCGAACCAGTTAACTGCTATATCGCGCAACCGGTAAGAAGCCAATACGACTGACTCGGTCTCTGATGCCTTAATCACCCTCATCGTCCGCTGAATCTAGCGAATAAACTCATGAGGATCATCCTCAGGCCTCGACCCATAAAACTCTGGCGGACTGCAACTCAAGAAGTCCGAACCTCAAACCGCTCGCTGGGGTTAACTTCACGGCGCTGTCATGATGTCGCCTTGACCACAATCGCCAGATCAGATTGTATCTATCATGGCCCCTATCCTCTGCCCCTGGCTGAGGAACTGGAGGATCAGGTATCGGGGCCTCTGAGTAGAGATACTCGTGCGGGTATATTTACCTATGCGGGTTTGATTCCCATGAATAATATCCACGGACAAGATTCGTGTTGCGAGTAGAGATACTTATGTGGGTATAATTATCTATGCAGGTTTGATTCCTATGCGGGTTCGATTCCCATAAATAATCCACGGACAAAATCTGTGATGCGAGTAGAGATACTCATGCGGGTGTAATTACATATGCGGGTTCGATTCCCATGAAAAAGATATACATATCGATTCTTGGGCAGGTGTCCCTGTCTTTGATGTGACTCTCACTTTGAAAAGATACAGTTGGCTTTTATTTTAGGTGACACGGTTGGATCTGGTATTTGATTATTTTACTTGTCCCTGTCATTTCTTGTCCAGCTATGATTTTAATACTGTACTTTATTTTCGTTCCATACTTAGTACCTGTTGTACTGACCCCTTCGGGGGGCTGCGTTCATGCCCGCAGGTAATAGGTACTCAGTTGGGTGATCCGCGAGCTTAGGATCTCCACTCAGCTTTCAGTGAGACAACTCCACTACTCCGGAGTCTTGTCATGGTACGGAGTTTGTATTAGAGTCTTGTACATTTATGGGTACGGCGGGGCCTTGTCTCGTCATAGTATATGTCCAAACTCTTAGAGGTTTGTATTCATATGTGGGCTGGACTGGTGTGAGTTATATTTACATTGTTGTACGATTGTAGACCCATTTGGGTGTATATATATTATGGCAGCCTTGCCGGCTTTGCCTTTGTTAAAAGGAAAAAAAATGAGTGTTATTTATCTTCTGCAGTTTAATTGTGTTGTATGGGTAGAAGGGTGTGTGCAGTGGCACCGATGAGGCCCGGGGTTTGGGGTGTGACATTAAGCTTGGAAGATTATGGATTTTTGGCTCTTCAAAATGCCTTAATGTCATGACCCGTTTCGGGGCCCGTGACTGGTGCCTTACCGGGGCACCCAAGTAGACATACATCAGAGTAATCAGCGGAATATAAAAACAAGACATGAAACAAATGTAAATTAAGACACAATTTCTGAGAAAAGTCGCCTTTCGGCATATATATATATATAAACCAAAATCGCGATTCATCCCAACTGTACAATAGGACTACAGACCTCTAAGGAAGTAAACAACTATGGCGGGACAGGGCCCCGCCATACCCTGAATGTACAAAACTATCTACAACAACAGGGAGATCATACCCAAAAGTCGAGCCTCCGGAGAAGATGGAGCTCCTGACACCAAAGAAAAGATCCTAAGACTGAGGATCCGCTACCTGCTTCCCTTTACCTGCGGCATGAACGCAGCCCCCCGAAGGAGGTCAGTACAACAGGTACCAAGTATGTGAAACTGTAAAGTACTTAAATGAAATCATATCATTTTAAAACCAGTTTTAAAAATATGTACGAAACAAACAAGGTAACCGCACATAGTGCCACATCACAAACAAGAGCAATAAGAGGTAAACTGTAACAGGTCTCTTTCTAGGCTGCGAATGATCGAAGCAAGGCCAATCGCCCATAGTATCATTAAGCATGCCTAATCCTGGACTCCCGCAGTCCGCATAGGCCACTCACGTAGGCCCAGGTATTCCCCGCATCGAGGGTAGCTACTCCTCGGCATCGTCCTGGACTCATAGTCCGCATGGCCACATAGACCGCATGGCCACAAGGACCGCACACTAACCTGGAACTCTCGTAGCTCCGCATAGGCCCCCGGGACCCGCATGAGGTATTCTCGAATCATAGTCACGCAATCGCTCGAGCTATACCCAGTCGGAGGCGGCTTAACCCCGTGATCATGTCAAGAGGTGAGTGATATAATACTAACATAACAGCTTATCGTTAAACAACATAAGCACAATAAAAATAACCTCTTTAAACAAACGTTTACAAGATACTAACACACATAGCATCACAATATATCTACTCAACAAACCATCTTATTATACTTTCCAGAATCAATACAAGTCTTTCATAAACACATAAGTAAACTGTTCCTTTTATCTTTCTTAAGTCGTTATACCTAACTTCCCATAAAGCTAGTATAACTCTTAAGCTTTTTGTTTTAAAAACAAATATTCTTCTTCTTTCAAAAATGATTTATAATTCTTTTGAAAGACTTCAAGATTCTTATTATTCAGGCTTAAGTCAAAAGACATTGCCGTAAAACTACGCCCGATTAACACACGTCGTCACCGTACTATATATATATTTGAAAATATCATGCTCAAGAGTATAGGAGAATCGCATACCTCCTCGAAATCCACCGCCAAGTCGAATATGTCGGCGGAGAATCAACCTATAATAGTCGCACGTCTATCAATGTCTAGACTACTCGTAGACTATTCTAAGCGAGGTTCTTTATTCTACGGAAATTTGGGCAGCACTTCCCTACCCGTCAAGCTACACAAGTCTCATCAAATACGGTCGTATGTAAGTATTCAATTCTTCTTTATTATACTGATGTGATTTCGGTTCAATACTCTTACGTATTATCCTTCAATTGTAATTACAGTTCAATTCTCTTCTTTAATATCCTTCTATGTGTTTTATACTTATTTCTATACTTCTACAAAGATGTATTCTCAAATTACAATAGAAGGATAAGATTATTTACCTCGATAAGCCCAATCTTATCCAAGTATAAATGTCGATCTGAGCAAGGTTTAGCTCCTAATCTAAGCGCTCAATCCGCTCCAAGAAACCCTTAGAAGTTTCTACAAAACTTCTACTTACAACTTCAACCAACAATGAAGTTTCTCCTAGGTTTCGTTTAGTGGCTAAAGGAAGTATAGTAGTATTTTCCGGACTCTAAGTATAGAGGTAACTTTGGAAATACTACAAGGGATTAGCTAAGGTATTTGGGGATAATGTAACAACCCTTGGAGTATTTCTACCAAGAGGGGGTAGTGTTTGGCTAGGGCTTCCAAGAGGGGAGGTTTCTGAGACTACAAGGAAGGGGAGGGAGAGGTGTTTGGCTAGGCTCTTTTGGAGGGGAGAGAGCTTTGGGCGAGAGCTCTTAAGGAGAAGGGGATTTTGAGACTTGGAAGATAATTTGTGGATGAAGAACTTCTTCAACTTAGGGGTATTTATAGGGCTTTCAGGGCCAAGATGAAGCCAAGTGGTAGGCAAGTGTAAGGTGGAGATTTAGGCAAGTGTCCTTATCCATCTACTACACAAATATCCTACCAACTCCTTGACCAAAAACTTAGCACAAAAACGCCAAGGCAAGCCGCTGCGTCCACTGAGGTGACAAGTGTCACCCTCTCGTTGGTCCAAAATATTTCATCTATCGGAAAAATCCGCAAAAATAATAAATGACATAGCCGGAATTTTCCCTTCACAAAGTTTGGAAAACGTTTCGTCGGAAAATGATTCTTTTCGTGTGTTGTGCACAATATTTTTCGTCCCTAATGCCTAACTAAGGCTAAACTTTTGTACGTACTCCCTCACATACATACTCTGGAAATACGGGGTATAACATTCTCCCCTCCTTAGAAACATTTGTCCCGAATGTTCCTTCCCAAGATAGATAACGATGAAGTCTCTCACAACCTAAACAGTTTGCAAATGCCACACATGGCCACAATACAGCACTTAAGCAAATATGTTAATGAAAAATTTACAAGTAGGAAAGTGAGTTACCTGGAGGTGTGGGGAATAGGTGAGGATACTTCTGCCTCATGTCCTCCTCTGCTTCCCACGTCATCTCTGTCACGACCCGAACCCGGGCCCGTGACTGGTGCCTTACCCCGGGCACCCTAGTGATACAACATCAGAGAAAACCAGCGGAAATAAAAACTTAAACATGCAAATAGACATGGATCAAGATGAAAGAAAATAGGCTAACCAAAACGGTTGCCTTTCAACATATATATATATAAACATTTGAGCCATAATCCTTACAACCCGCCTGGCACAAATACACTGCACTTAAGAGATTTTTTACAACAACTATGACGGGACAGGGCCCCGCCATACCCCTGAACGTACAAGAACCTACAGACTCAGGGTAACATACCAAAGATAAGCCTCCGAAGGAACGGAGCTTCCCAATACGCTGAAATGAGATCCTAAACGCGGGGATCGACAAAGGTGATTTCTACCTGCGGCATGAACGCTTCCGAAGGAGGTCGATAACAGTACAGTATGTGAAAGCAGAAGTACTATAAATGAAATCATAGCAGTCTATATAAAGCAGGAGACATGTATGATAACCAAACTACAGTACACAACATATAAACAGTCATATCAAGTCAGGGACTCACGCCCTCCAAATCATCACTCGTGCCCGTGGAATTCCTTCCTCACCGGCGGCATCATGATATAACAACACCGCGAGTACACCAACACCAAGTCCTACCGATGCCAAAGCGTACCACGAGACCTCGTCACTATCTTGACTTCGCGAAGGCGACCGTGGCAAGTGCAATAACCTATACCCGATCCACCGCGCCACGTGGCGGGGCAAGTATACAAGCTACGACCCGATCACAACCGTAAGTCACGATCTTCGCCGCGGTCGACACGTGGTAAGTGCAACAACCACACCGGATCCACCGCGCCGTAATGGCGGGGCAAGTAAACAGAGCACGCCCAATCACAACCGTAAGTCACGATACTTCGCCATAACCAAAAATGGTCACATGTCCACAGAATCCATCAACGGTGTAGACATGCCCATGTAACAATGCTAATGGAAGCATACCCGTGGAATTTCCCGTCACTGCCGGTACGTCCAAGTAAGTTCTCAACAAGTCAACCGGCCCTCCATCGAGAGACGCGGTAGTATAGAAATACAGTTCTTGCACAACAAAGACTATCTCAATAAGCATAGGCAGGTTACTCAACAACAAGCATAGGCAAGTTACACAAGAACAAGCATAGGCAAGTTATACAACAACAAGCATAGGCAAGTTACACAACAACAAGCATAGGCAAGTTATACATAACTCTAAGTACTTTCATTTTATGTCAAAGTCCGGGTTTTAACCCTAAAGTACTACGTACGTTAAATTCCTTTTAAGAGATCCATTCCTTTTATGAAAATCACCCGATACCCGTAGTATAAAATAGAGTGACTTACATCTTTTAAGCGAACCAAAACAACTTCTCTTTTTAAAGTCAAGTTTCCACATTAAAACCAATGATAAAAACCCTTCTTTTGTTTTCATAAAGTCGTTATAACCAACTTCCCATAAAGTTGTTATAACACTTTAAGTTTTAAACCATTTTAAGACAACACAATGCCTTTCTTTTCCCTAAAGTTCCAGTTTGCCTAATTTCAATTACTCAAGTCTCTTTTTAGAAAAGTTTCATAGTTCAATGTTTTAATCTCTTTTTAAAACAATTGAGTAACATATGCCATAAGTAGTAGGTTATTCTTGTTCATAAATCTTATTAAGCAACCATGATCTAGGAAATGTAATATCATTTTGTCTCATCTTAGCTTCTATGCAGATGGAGGTTTCTACTGGTTTTAATAATACTTCATTATTCAATACATTTTCCTTTATTAACGCTGCAGTGGTTTGTCGATACACATTCTGATTTCCGAAATCAGTAAAACATTATCCCTTTTAAAAACCACGTACTCATTACTCACGAATGAGGTTTCACACAAAACTCATATTAATTCATTTAAGTTAAGTCTCTTATCTTATAAGATCAAGTCTCTTAACTTCTAAAATCAGTAAACCATTTTCTTTACCTCTCTTAAGACATTATACCTAACTCCCCATAAAGCTAGTATAACTCTTTTTAAAACCTTTAAAACCAAGTGTTACTCTTCTTTCAAAAATGGTTTCTTAACTCTTGTGACATACTTCAAGTTTCTTATTATTCAGGCTTAAGTCAAAAGACATTGCCGCACAACTACGTTCAATTAGCACACGTACGTCTACCGTACTATATATTATTCAGGCTTAAGTCAAAAGACATTGCCGTACTATATATATCTTCCTTTAAAATATCATGCTCAAGAGTATAGGAAGAATCACATACCTCGCGACGATTATCGACTATAAGCAAAACGCCCACGGCTATAACCCGCTAGCCTTGTCCACCTTCTAAGTAGCACGTACTACTTGCAAAACATTCAACCAATAAAGGTTATCACCATCTGTAATACAGCCTATGTAAGTACGCTTTAACTTCTACTTATATTTTTAGTGATTTGATTCAATCCTTTTCTCGTAATATCCTTCTATTACGGTTCAAATCTCTTCTATGAATCTTATATTCATTTATATACTACTACGATGTAATTTCCAATTACAATAGAAGGACGAGTATTTACCTCGATGAGCCCAAAATTATCAGTATAATGTCGCTCCTGAGCAACGTTAAGCTTCTACTCCGAGTGCTCCAACCCGCTCCAACAACCCTTAGAAGTTCTACGCAACTTCTACTTAACACTTCAACCGTCTATGAAGGTTTTCCTTAGGCCGTTTTATGGCGAGGAAAGTATAATAGTATTTCCGGGCTCTACGTATAGAGGTAACTTTGGAAAGTACTACAAGGTATTTGGGCTAGAGTATTTGGGCATTATAACAATACTTGGAGAAGTATTTCTCAACCAAGGGGGGTAGTATTTCGACTAGCAACTAGGCTAGTGAGGGGTATTCTCGAGGGCCTCCAAGAGGAGGGTGTTTCTAGGCTACCACAAAGGGGGAGGGGGTGTGGCGGACGAGAGCACAAGAGGGAAAGGGAGGGTTTTTGCCTTAGAAGTTTTCAAGTGAGGATGAAGAAAGTCTTCAACTTAGGGGAGTATTTATAGGCTAACCAAAGGCCAACCTGTTATACCCCGTATTTCCGGAGTATGTACGTGAGGGCGTACGTACGAAAGTTTGGCCTTAAAGTTTAGGCACAAAACGTTTTTATTTGTGCACAACTCACTAAAAGAATCGTTTTCCGACGAAACGTTTCCACAGTGAGAAAATTCCATTATGTCATTTAGTATTTTTGCGGATTTTTCCGAGAGACGAAACATTTTGGACCAACGGGAGGGCAACACTTGTCACCCTCCAATTGGTGGACTTAAAACGTCCATTTGGACGAATTGGACTAAGCTTGGCACGTTTTTTGTGCCTTGCACAAAGTCAAGGAGTTGGTAGGATATTTTGTGTATGGACACTTGCCTAAATCCTCACCCTACACTTGCCTTGCACTTGTCTTAATCTTGGCCATTGGTTGGCCACTTCTTGACCTATAAATACCCCCTTAAAGATGAAGAGTTCTTCATCCACAAAATACTTCCAAGTCTTGAAAACCTCCTCTCCTCGAGCCTTGTTCGTCCAAACACCTTCCCCTCGAGTAAAGTTGGCGAGGCCTCCCCCTAGCCTAGCCAAAACCTACCCCCCCTCCCGGGGTAGAAAAGTTGTCTTCTAGTATTTTTATAAAGCCCAAAATACCCAAGCCCAAATCCCTTAGTCCTTTTTATAAGTTGTGAAGAACTTCTAAGGTTTCTTGGAGCTACCGGAGCGTACAACTTAGGAGCTAAACCTTGCTCAGGCGCGACTTTATCTAGGATATTATTGGGCTTACCGAGGTAAATAATCCTAACCCTCTTTTGTATTAGAGAATGCATACTGTAGAAGTATAAGAATAAGTATTAAATACTTAGAAGTATATTACAGAATAGAATTGAACTGTTATCACAGTAGAAGGGTTTAAAAGGAGAATAATTGAATCATTTTCACGATACTCATATAGCTCACCGTAGGTTGTGCGCCCGACTTTCTGTAGAATTGTGAACCCTCTGCTTAGAATGACCTTGAGTAGTCTAGACTTTGATAGATGTCGTGACTATTATAATTTGATTCTCTCATACGACATATTCAACTTGGCGGAGGTTTTCGCGAAGGTATGTGATTCTTCCTAAAGCATGATATTTTAAATATATATATAGTACGGTAGCGTGTGTTAATCGAATAATAACTACGGCAATGTCTTTCGACTTAAGCACGAATAATACTTACGGCAATGTCTTGCGACTTAAGCCTGAATAATAAAGATCTTAAAAAGTCTTTCAAAAGAATTATAACACAGTTTTGAAAGAAGAAGAATAGTTGTTTTTAAAACACGAAGCTTAAGGGTTATACTAGCTTTATGGGAAGTTACGTATAACGGCTTAAGTTTTATAAAAAGGAACAGTTTACTTATGTGTTTTATAAAAGACTTGTATTGATTTCTGAAAGGTATAATAAGATGGTTTTGGTGAGTAGACATATTATGATGCTATGTGTTAGTATCTTGTAACGTTTGTGTAAAGAGGTCTTACTTATGCTTATGTTGTTTGAACTATAATTTGTTGTGTTAGTACTATATCACTTACCTCTTGAGATGATACCGGGTTAAGGCGCCTCCGACGCTGGTAGACTCAGCGATGCAGGACCATGATTCGAGAATACCTCATGCGGGTCCAGGGGCCTATGCGGAGCTACGAGTTCCGTGTTAGTATGGGGTTATGCCTCATGCGGTCTATGTGGCCATGCGGACAACGAGTCGGGGGCGATGCCGAGGAGTAGCTACCGATGCGGGGTTATACCTCACGCGCCGGTGAGTGGCCTATGCGGACTCGAGTCGAGATTAGGCTTGCACGATAATACAGGCGAGTGGCCTGCCCGATCATTCGCGGCTAGAAAAGACCTATTACGATTACCCATTGTTGCTCTTGTTTATGATGTGGCACTATGCGCGATTACATCATTGTTTCGTGCATATTTGTAAACTGGTTTTAAAATGATATGATTTCATTCAGTATTTTGATTTCACATACTTAGTACTGTTGTCTTGACCTCCTTCGGCTGCGTTCATGCCGCAGTAAGGGCGGCAGTGCTAGATCCGCATCCTTAGGATCTTTGCGTTGGTGTCGGGAGCTCCATCTTCTAGGAGGCTCTACTTTTAGGTATGATCTCCTGTTGTAGATAGTTTTATCTGATCGGTATGGCGGGCCCTGTCCCGCCATAGTTGTATATTTCAGAGGTGCAGAGCCATGTTATGCGATTTGGATGTAATCGCTAAACCATGTTTATATATATATATGCCGAAAGGCGACGTTTTCTCACATAATCGTGTCTTATTTTACAAAGCGTTTCATGTCTTGTTTTATATTCCGATTACTCGATGTATGACTACTTGGGTGCCCTGAGCACGATCCACGCCCGGAATGGGTCGTGACAAAAGTGGTATCGAGCGATTAATCTCGGAAAGTGTCTACGAGCCGTATCTAGTAGAAGTCTTGATTATCGGTGTTGTGCACCACACCAATAATCGCGAGGCTATAGGATATTTAGGATTGGTTTCCATTCTTCCATTACGAGATCGTGCTTTAGAGCCGTGTTATAGTGGACCTCTAACGTATTCCTTTCTATGTAGATTATGCCTCCACGTAAGGCAACCCGCCCGAAGGCAAGCGGTGAGGAGCTGCTAGCGAGACACCCAGTCACGAGGGCCCGTGCCCGTCTATACCGCAGACGCGAGTTCTATGACGCCGCCGCCCCAAAGAGACCACGACCCACACCTCCCGCCCCACACCGGGCGGAGGAGTTAGGGTACAAGGAGACGGCCCACTATTGGCTAGAGTTTGGCCGACACGAGATAGCCGAATGCGGCAGTTCGATTCAGCTCGATCGCACGTGGTGCACCTGAAGCGAATAGTTTGAGACTACGAGATTTCTTGAGTTGTAGCTGCGAGTTTTACGGTCGAGGCGGAGGATGATCCGCGAGTTCATCCGTCGGCTTCGAAGGATCACGCGGGTGATCAAGGCCTCGGAGACAGAGTCTGTGACCCGGTTCGCATCGGCCGCGTGATACCGCGATCGATTGGTTTGATTCATGGGAGTTATCCGGGAGAGCACGTCCCAGCCTACTGGGATGAGTTCTCGAGGCTTTCCTCACTCACTTCTTGCCTCCACGGATGAGGGCGCGGTCGATAGATTTTTACTGCCGAGGCGAGGGCGACCGTCGTGAGTACAATGTCGAGTTTGATTCATTGGCTCGATATGTCCCGCGTTGCAGCGAATATGGAGGATAGGTGCACCGCTACGTCACCGCTAGATGATTATATGGCCGAGTCGTATGCGGGTGTTTCTCTTCACCGTATGGACATTACCGTATGCGAGCTCACGCCTGGATGCGAGGAGCGCAGCGGTCGGCGAGTGGGCATGACGAGCAGGTTAAGGCCGGGGCGAGGGTCTTCCGTGGCTATCATGGTGGGCGGCCTCGCAGCCAGCCTAGATTTGCACCACACCACCTGAGCACTCCCGCACCGCCCTCAACACCTGAGTATTCGAGGCGGACTGGGGCCCTGGGCTTCGTGACGCCCGAGTAGCGAGGTATCGGCGATCGGGACCACCCCCGTGTGGCCGATGCAGATCCCATTACGGAAGTGTGGTACTACTTTTGAGCTTATTACATTGTGGCCAGCAGGTCACTGCGGGATCGTCCGACCGTGGCTGGTGGTAGGGCTCGCCCTTGAGTTCTGTTGCCGCCATCATCTCCTCGATTACTCGCCCCGAGGGCGTGGTACTCATGGGTCGCCAGTCGCGCAGAGGTCGTGGCTCGGGTCCGATTCTAGCGGTCCTCGAACCGCATTTATGCTTTGTCCACCGACAGATCGGAGGCCTCACCGATGTCGCCGCGTACTTTATCGGTTCTGGTTTGATGTGTATGCTTTGATAGATCCGGTTCTACTACCTATATATCTCCCTTGTTGCTAGTAGGATAGGGATAGAGCACGAGTCCATGAACCACTTTCGAGGTAGCTACGCCGATGGGTGATTCGGTGGTAGCTCGGCGTATATGTAGCTTGTCCTGTGACCATTTACGTCGACTAGCCGACTTGATAGAGTTGGAGATGATTGACTTCGACGTGATCATAGGGATGGATTGGCTAGATTCTTGCTACGCCAATGTAGACTGCAGAGAGAGTAGTACGGTTCCAGTTTCTGAGGAGCCGGTTGTTGAGTGGGAGGAGCACCGGTATCGCCGGTGGTAGGTTTATTTCCTACCTCGAGGCTAGGAAGATGGTGCGAAGGGGTATATCTACCATCTCGTTGGTGTTTGATATCAAGTCGCGGTACCAGATTTTCCGTCGATTCGATGGTCGAGTTCCCGCGTGTTTCCGACGACCTCCTGTATCCTCACGAGAGGAGATTGAGTTTTGTATAGACATATTGCGCACACTCGCCTATTTCCATTCGCCATACGAATGGCACCGCCGAAGTTGAGAGATTGAAGGACCAAACTAGGATTTCTGGAGAATGGTTTTATCGGAACTAGCGTTTCTCCCCGTGGCGCCGTATTGTTCGTGAAGAAGAAGGGCGACGCCGCGCATGTGTTGACTACAGCGGTGAACAAGGTGACCATTAAGAACAGATACCCTTCCTGTGATTGATGATTTGTTCGACCAGCCAGTGCGCGAGATGTTTCTCCAAGATTGATGCGTCGCTATCATCGAGTGCAGTCGAGAGGTGGATGTCCCTGGATCGCATTCGGACGTGCGCATTATGAGTTCGTGGTCATGTCTTTTGGGTTGACGATGCTCGGCGGTATTCATGGATTTGATGAACCGAGTGTTCAAACTATTTTTGGACACGTTTGTGATAGTGTTCATTGATGATATCTTGGTTTATTCTCGCCAGCGGAGCACGCGAGCATTTAGGCGATCTTGGCCGATTCTCCGACCCAGCAGTACGCCAAGTTTTCCAAATGTGAGTTTTGGTTAACTTCGGTGGCTTTTCTTCGGCACATTGTCGGGGCCGATGGTATTCAGGTAGATACGGCCAAGATCGAGGCGTCCGAGTTGGCCTGACCTACTACTCCGGCAGAGGTTCGCGATTTCGGGCCTTGCAGTTATTATCGCGGTTCGTAGAAGTTTGCTTCTATCTGCACCTTTGACTAGGATGACTCGAAAGCGGCCAAGTTTGATGGGATGATGCTTGTGGCGGGGTTTCGATTCTTTGAAAGAGAGATCGACGCCCCCGTTCTTACTCTTCCAGAGGGTCCAGACGGTTATGTTGTGTATTGTGATGCGTCAGGCATCGGGCTGGGATGTGTGTTGATGCAGCATGGTAGAGTTATAGCGTACGCATCCCGACAGCTTAAGAAACACGAGAGGAACTACCCCACCCATGATTTGGAATTGGCAGCAGTGATTCACGCTTTGAAGATCTGGAGGCACTATTTGTATGGGGTTCACGTGGATATTTATACAGACCACAAGAGCCTCCAGTATATCTTCAGCCAGAGGGAGCTGAACTTACGGCGAGACGGTGGTTAGAGTTGCTAAGGATTACGATGTTGATATCCTGTACCACCCGGGAAGGCCAATGTCGTGGCGTATGCTCTACCGTAGGTCGATGGGAGCCTATCGGATGCGGCTTGAGAGGGGACATGGTTCGTGATTTGCATCGATTAGCGAGCCTTGGTGTCCGTTTGATTGATTACGATAGCGGTGGGGTTAGAGTTCGTGAGGTTGCCGAGTCTTCCATCGTCGGCGAGGTGAAGAGGCAACACCGAGGATCCGATTTGACACGTTATCGTGATCTGACTCTTCGTGAGGCGCGGTCCTTGAGGTAGCACGATGGGGTGCTAAGGTTTGAGGGCAGTTGTGTGTTCGGATGTTTGAGACTTGGCGAGTTCTTGGGGAAGCACACAAGCGTTACTCTATCCATCCGTGGTCGACCAAGATGTACCACGACCTTAGATCTGTGTATTGGTGGGATGGCTTGAAGAGGGCGTTGCGAGTTCGTAGCTCGGTGCCGTGTTGTCGCTAGTGAAGGTAGAGCACCGGAGGCCCGTGGTTTGTTACTGACGATAGAGATCCCGACGGAAGTGGGAGGTGATCAACATGGACTTCATCACGGATTACCTCGCCGGAGGAGACATGATTCTATATGGTTTATCGTCGGCAGTGACAAAATCAGCCCACTTTCTTCCCGTCAGACGACTTTTTCTACCGAGATTATGCGAACTTTACATCAGAGATCGTCGATCGCATGAGTCCCTATTTCGATCATATCGCATGAGGAGCCCGCTACGGCTAACTTCAGAGGTCCTTCCGGAGGGTTTAGGGACGCGGTGAGCACGAAGTCTGCATTTCATCCACGCATGCATCGGACAGCAGAGCGCACTATCCGGACTCTTGAGGATATCTGCGAGCCCGTTATTGACTTCAGTGGTAGTTGGGAGGATCATTTGCCTCTAGTTGAGTTCGCGTATAATAATAGCTACCACTCCGTATTCGGATGGCGCCTTATGAGGCCTTGTAGGAGGAAGTGCGATCGCCTATAGGCTGGTTCGATGTGGGCGAGTGCGATTAGTGGGACGATTTGGTGCGGCGGCGATGGATAAGGTGAAGCTTATCCGAGGCGCTATTGGCTCGAGTCGTGAAGTCGTATGCAGATCATCGTCGTCGGCATCCAGAGTTCGAGGTTCATGATTGGGTTTTCCTAAGGTGTCGCCCATGAAGGGTGTGATGAGATTCGGGAAGAAGGAAACTCACCGAGTACATTGGGCCGATCAGTTGTCGCGAGGTAGGCAAGGTTGCCTATGAGTTGAATCTGCCGTCCGTCTGGAAGCGATGCATCCGTGTTTCATGTTTCTATGTTGAGGAGATGTATCGGGATCCATCTAGAGTGCATCCGATTAGCGATGTCGGTGGCCGAGGAGTTATCGTGAGAGATTCCCATAGCGATAATCGATCGTCGGGTTAGGCGTCTGCGGACGAAGGGCGTGGCTTCCACAAAGTCTTGTGGGCGAACGAGCTCGAGGAGAGATGGCGTGGGAAGCCGAGGAGGACATGAGGCAGAAGTATCCTCACCTATTCCCCACACCTCCAGGTAATTCACTTTCCTACTTGTAAATCTTCATTATCGTTTTTGCCTAAGTGTTGTTACGTGGCGTGTGTGGCATTTGCAATCGCTTAAGTTATGAAGAATCTTATCGTTAATTGTCTTGGGAAGGAACATTCGGGACGAATGTTTCTAAGGAGGAGAATGTTATACCGTATTTCCGAGTAATATGCGCGTGGCGTGCGTCAAAGTTTGGCCTTAAAGTTTAGGCACAAACGTTTTTATTTGTGCACAACTCACTAAAAGAATCGTTTTCCGACGAAACGTTTCCACAGCTTTCGTAGAGAAAATTCCGGCTATGTCATTTAGTATTTTTGCGGATTTTTCCGAGAGACGAAACATTTTGGACCAACGGGAGGGCAACACTTGTCACCCTCCGATTGGTGGACTTAAAGCGTCCATTTGGACGAATTGGACTAAGCTTAGCACGTTTTTGTGCCTTGCACAAAGTCAGAGTTGGTAGGATATTTTGTGTATGGACACTTGCCTAAATCCTCACCCTACACTTGCCTTGCACTTGTCTTAATCTTGGCCATTGGTTGGCCACTTCTTGACCTATAAATACCCCCTTAAAGATGAAGAGTTCTTCATCCACAAAATACTTCCAAGTCTTGAAAACCTCCCTCTCCTTGAGCCTTGTTCGTCCAAACACCTTTCCCCTTGAGTAAAGTTGGCGAGGCCCCCACTAGCCTAGCCAAAACCTACCCCCCCTCCCTTGGTAGAAAAGTTGTCTTCTAGTATTGTTATAATGCCCAAAATACCCTAGCCCAAATCCCTTAGTCCTTAGTAGAAGTTGTGAAGAACTTCTAAGGTTTCTTGGAGCTACCGGAGCGTACAACTTAGGAGCTAAACCTTGCTCAGGCGCGACTTTATCTAGGATATTATTGGGCTTACCGAGGTAAATAATCCTAACCCTCTTTTGTATTAGAGAATGCATACTGTAGAAGTATAAGAATAAGTATTAAATACTTAGAAGTATATTACAGAATAGAATTGAACTGTTATCACAGTAGAAGGGTTTAAAAGGAGAATAATTGAACTGTTTTCACAGTATACTCATATAGCTCACCGGGTAGGGTTGTGCTGCCCGACTTTCTGTAGAATTGTGAACCCTCTGTTTAGAATGACCTTCAGAGTAGTCTAGACTTTGATAGATGTCTGTGACTATTATAGGCTGATTCTCTGCGACATATTCAACTTGGCGGGAGGTTTTCGCGAAGGTATGTGATTCTTCCTAAAGCATGATATTTTAAATATATATATAGTGCGGTAGGCGTATATGTGTTAAGCGAATAATAACTACGGCAATGTCTTTCGACTTAAGCCTGAATAATACTTACGGCAATGTCTTGCGACTTAAGCCTGAATAATAAAGATCTTAAAAAGTCTTTCAAAGGAATTATAACACAGTTTTGAAAGAAGAAGAATAGTTGTTTTTAAAACACGAAGCTTAAGGGTTATACTAGCTTTATGGGAAGTTACGTATAACGGCTTAAGTTTTATAAAAAGGAACAGTTTACTTATGTGTTTTATAAAAGACTTGTATTGATTTCTGAAAGGTATAATAAGATGGTTTTGGTGAGTAGACATATTATGATGCTATGTGTTAGTATCTTGTAACGTTTGTGTAAAGAGGTCAGTCTTACTTATGCTTATGTTGTTTGAACTATAAGCTGTTGTGTTAGTACTATATCACTTACCTCTTGAGATGATACCGGGGGTTAAGGCGCCTCCGACGGGGTAGACTCAGTGATGCAGGACCGTGATTCGAGAATACCTCATGCGGGTCCGGGGGCCTATGCGGAGCTACGAGTTCCGAGTTAGTATGCGGGGTTATGCCTCATGCGATCATGTGGCCATGCGGACAACGAGTCCGGGGCGATGCCGAAAGTAGCTACCCTCGATGCGGGTTATACCTCATGCGGGCCCGGTGAGTGGCCTATGCGGACTCAGAGTCGAGATTAGGCTTGCGAGAATAATATCAGGCGAGTGGCCCTGCTTCGATCATTCGCAGCCTAGAAAAGACCTATTACAGTTACCCATTGTTGCTCTTGTTTATGATGTGGCACTATGTGCAGTTACATTGGTTGTTTCGTGCATATTTGTAAACTGGTTTTAAAATGATATGATTTCATTGGTATTTCTGATTTCACATACTTAGTACTGTTATCGACCTTCGCCCGGGCTGCGTCATCTGCAGGTAAGGGCAAGCAGGTGCTAGATCCGCATCCTTAGGATCTTTGCGTTGGTGTCAGGAGCTCCATCTTCTCCGGAGGCTCTACTTTTGGGTATGATCTCCCTGTTGTAGATAGTTTTGTACAGTCAGGGTATGGCGGGGCCCTGTCCCGCCATAGTTGTATATTTCCTTAAGTGTAGCCATGTTGTACAGTTTCGGATGTAACTGCTAAACCATGTTTATATATATATATGCCGAAAGGCGACGTTTTCTCACATAACTGTGTCTTATTTTACAACTGTTTCATGTCTTGTTTTATATTTCCGCTGATTTTCTCTGATGTATGACTGCTTGGGTGCCCGGGTAAGGCACCAGTCACGGGCCCCGGAACGGGTCGTGACAAAGATGAAGACAAGTGTGGTGCAAGTGTAGGGCTAGATTTTAACCATGTGGACCTTATCCATCTACCACACAACTTGCACAAAATATCCTACCAACTAAAGTGCTCCCAAATCGTCCAAGCCGCCCAAAACGTGCTCCAATGTGAGGGTGACACTTGTCACCCTCCCGTTGGTCCAAAATGTTTCGTCTCTCGGAAAAATCCATAAAAATTATAAATGACATAGCCGGAATTTTCCCTTCGCAAGTTTAGTAAAACGTTTCGTCGAAAAACGACTTTTTTCGGTACTTGTGCACAATTTTCGAACCTAGCCTACTTTAAGGCTCAATTTATGTACGTACGCCCTCACGTACATACTCTGGAAATACGGGGTGTAACAATCTCCTCCCTGAGCTCGTTCCGCCACAAGACTTTGACGGAAGCCACGTCCTTGGTCGCGACGCCTTCGACGATCGATTATCGCTATGGGAATCTCCTCATCGATAACCCCTCACACGGACATCGTCAATCGGGTGCACCCTAGATGGATCCCGATCGTCTCTCAGATAGAAACATGAAACAGGATGCCGCCTCCCGGATCGGACGGCGATCGACTCGCAAGCAACCTTTGCCTACCGCGGACAATGCAGTGCGCCCAGTGTACCTTGGTGAGTTTCCTTTCTTCCGAATCTCATCACACCCTTCATGGGTGACACCTTGAGAAAACCCAATCATCAACCTCAACTCGGATCTGACGGCGATGATCTGCGTATGACTTCGTAAACATCGAGCCGCGAGACTTCGATAAGCTCTGGATAAACCGCCTTATCCGCACTGCGCAAATCTGGTCCCACTAAGCGCACTCGCCCATCAAACCGGTCTATCGGCGATCTGCACTTCCTCCATACAAGGCCTCGTAAGGCGTCGTCCGAATCTTTGGAGTGGTAGCTATTATTATCACGCAAACTCAACTAGAGGCAAATGATCCTCTCATTTACCCACGAAGTCAATAACATAGGCTCGTAGCATATCCTCAAAGTGCGGATAGTGCGCTTCGGTCCATCATGCGTGGATGGAATGCGACTCGAGCTCACTGCGTCTAAACCATGGAAGGACCTCCGGAAGTTAGCGTGGCGGGCTCCTGCATGCGATATGATGGAAATAGGGACCCCATGCAGTCTGACGATCTCTCGGATGTAAAGTCTGGCATAATCCTCAGCCGAAAAGGTCATCCTGACGGGAAGAAAGTGGGCTGATTTCGTCAGCCTGTCGAAGATAACCCAAATAGAATCATGCTTCCTCGGAGTGCGAGGTAATCCTGTGATAAAGTCCCTGTTGATCACCTCCCACTTCCAAGTCGGGATCTCTATCGTCTGCAACAAACCACCTTGTTATACCCCGTATTTCCAGAGTATGTACGCAAGGACGTACGTAGAAAATTTTGAAGTTTAAAGTGGCTTGGCCGAATTATTTTTTGTGCACAACACCCGGTTAGAGTCGTTTTTCGGCGAAACGTTTTCACAGCTTTCGTAGGGGAATTTCCGGCTATGTCATTTTTATTTTTTACGGATTTTTCCGAGAGACGAAATGTGTTGGGCCAACAAGAGGGCGCCACTTGGCACCCTCTCATTGGCGGACGTGAATGGGCGGTAAAGGGTGGGTTGGACGATTGGCCTTGTTGGTCAAGGGGAGTTGGTAGGATATTTTTTGTGTGTTTGTTGGTCAAGGACACTTGGGTGGATCTTGGCCCTACACTTGCCTTGCACTTGGCAAGATCTTGGCCATTGGTTGGCCTTCACTTGTGTTACACCCCGTAAGTCCAGGACATGTATAAGAGAATGCACGTAAGGAAACAAGACTTAGAATTTAGTACGAAAGGAAGAATTGTTTTTCTGACGGAAAATCTTCCGGACGTCGGAAAGGAAAAATGTTCGTTGTTGAGAATTGGATTCTCAAAATGCATTATTTGAATAGTATGGGACTTAGTAACATTATGGAAATTTATTTTTACGGATTTGGTCACGTGGGGCCCACCCGAGGAATTTTACGTTTTGTGGGGCCCACGAGGGTTACGGAATTTTATGGACAAATGAGAGGGCGACACGTGGCACTCCTTCCACATGGCTTGGTCGAAATTGTGTAAGGGTGTTATGGTCATTTGACCTAAGTAGATGATAAGTCTTCTAAGCTTGATATTGTTGACAAGTCAACTTGTCCACCTAGGCTTGATCCAAGTGAAACCCATCCTAACCTCACATTTGTGGACATCTAAACCCTCCATTGTGTTATAAGTATACTACTAGTGCAAGACTTGGCATTTAACACTTAGAAAAATTAGAGAAACATTGTGTTCTTCACAAGTAGCTCTCGGGTTTGCAAGGAAAGAAAGGAGAAAAATTTGTAGTTTTGATCCATTAGCCACAAGACTTAAACCCAATGTCCCTTAGGGTATTGTAAGGATACCTCAATAGAAAGATTTGGAAAACGCATTTTCACGTTAGTCGCAAAGGAAACTATGGGAGTTCTTCAACTTTGAAGTTGGAACTTGAAGATGGGTTCTTCATGGCCTCTAGAGTGCTTGGAGCGGATTGGAACTTAAGGAAAGGAGCTAAGAATTGCTAAGGCGCGACTTTGAATCTTGGAAATTTTAAGGGCTTTGAAAGGTATAAATTTTGTCGTTTTAGTAGTTAAGACTTACTTATTGTTGTAGCTATGGATTTTAGCAAGCATGTGTTATATAGTATGAAGTTTGATATGTTTATGGACTATTGGAACCCTAATCCGAAAACTAGCATGTTTAGCTTTAAGATTGGAATTCAAGTTGATTATTAGTTTAAGTAGCATGTTGAATAAAGAAGGAAATTTTAGTTGTTGAAGTTGATTATGACTAAAGTAACATGTTGACATAAGAACTTGAAATTGGAAAAGGATTGGAAAAGACGTAGTGTTATTGGTTATATGTTGGCCGAGAATGGCTAGTGTAGTATTATACTATTTGGTTGTTGTTTGGAGCCTTAAATGTGGCTTGTTGGTTATTGTATTCGGCCTTGAAAAAGGTGGCAAAGTGAGTAGAAACAAAGGAAGTGCTGCCCGATTTTCCGTAGAATTAGAGGTAGATACTTAGTATTATTCTCGTTGAGACTAGAAGTTGATAGTCTTGTTGTGACCATTATAGGTTGACACTTCTCGTGCGGCGTATTGACAGCTTGTGGATTTAGCCGAAAAGGTATGTGAACCTCTTCCTTTCTTTGGCATGATTCTATGTATGGAATATACCTGTGGTATCGTTTCATGTTTCCTGTTACTCTTAGAAGTTAAGAGGTAGTTGTGTGACCTACTCTATGTAGAACTTTTCCTATCTTTGAGCATGACTAGTTGCACGTATGCAGTACGGAGGCGTCTGACACCCGATATCCTTTACTAGTTTTATGAATAGCCAAGTCGGGTGAGTTAGGAGATTAACTCCCTTCTTTGAAAGTATAAAGGATGTCTAAAGTTTTATGAAAGTTAAGGGACTTGAAGAGTTTTAAAGTATGTGATACTTGTTCCGTCTTAAATGTATAAGTCCCTTGGATAGGAAATTGTTTATGGCTAAGGTATAAAGTGAATATAACGGCTTTATGGGAAGTTAGTTATATTTGCTTTATGGAAAGATAAATGACTTGACTTTAGTAAGAGGCAACTTGATTTTAAGGCATCAATTGCCTAAGGTTTTATAAGAAAAGAAGTCACTTGTTTTAGAAGCCGGTAATTTTATTTCTAAAAGGGTATTGTGACTTGTCTTGAAAGGTGGATAGGACTTGATACTATAGTTGTTAGTATCCGGGCAGTATACCTTTATGGGCAGACTATATGACATTATCGACCCAGAGATGGGCCGGGCAGTATACCTTTATGGGCAGACTATATGACATTATCGACCCAGAGATGGCGGCGGTATACCTTTATGGGCGACTATGACATTATCGACCCGAGATGGGCAGGCGGTATACCTTTATGGGCAGACTATATGACATTATCGACCCAGAGATGGGCCGGGCAGTATACCTTTATGGGCAGACTATATGACATTATCGACCCAGAGATGGGCCGGGCAGTATACCTTTATGGGCAGACTATATGACATTATCGACCCAGAGATGGGCCGGGCAGTATACCTTTATGGGCAGACTATATGACATTATCGACCCAGGATGGGCGGGCGGTATACCTTACGCGAACTAGATGACATTATCGACCCAGGATTTGGGCCGGGTAGTATATGCGTCCCTCCTTAAGGGGCCGGATTATGTTACGAAAGATAAGTAAGTTAGATGGTAATGAACTTAATGACTTCTCTTAAGTATGTACGTAAGATATGGCTATAACTCTTAAGGGGACAGGAAAAGATAATGATGTGAAATTAAGTTCATAAGTGGTAATGACACGGCAGGATCTGGTATGTATTTTTATACTTGTCCTTGTCATTCTTTTGTACAGTTATGATCTGTTTACTGTACGTTATATTCTGTTCCATATTCGTATTTTTGTTATCGACCCCCTTGGGCTGCGTTCATGTCCGCAGTTTAGGTACACGATTGTGGTCCATGAGCTTAGGATCTGGTTGACATTTTGAGATGGCTCCATGTTAGGAGTTGTCACGACTATGTATATTCGAGTGCGGCGGGGCCTTGTCCGTCGGATGTTATGTTAAAACTCTTAGAGGTGCAGTAGTCACACTTTGTGGGTCGGTTTGTAAAGAAAGCGAGGCAATCGCTTGGTTGTTTTTATATATGTTGGAAGGTAGCCTGTCGGCTAACCTGTTGTTTTACTTCTGTTATGTTATTTATAAGTTTCATGTATGTTCCGCTGATTTTCTCTGATGTTTACCTGTAAGGGTGCCCAGGTAGGGCACCCGTCGCGTCGGTCGGTCGTGACAAAGTGGTATCGGCGATTAGTCTCGGAAAGTGTCTCTGCAGTGTCTAGTAGAGTCTTGATTATCGATGTGTTGCACCACATCTATAATCGAGGCTGAGGCGATTAGGATTAGTTTCCATTCTTCTCACTCACGAGATCGTGCGATAGAGGCGTGTTGTTAGGGTCGTCCTCCCTAACGAGTTTTGTTGATTGCACTACGAGAAAGCGATGACCCAAGGACTATGTGGATTGCGTATCGGGTTGGTAATGATTGTAGTATAGTTGGTATTGTGATATACATCTATACGGAGTTATGTATGAAGTCGACGCGTGTTGTCTAGAATGATTTTAAATTACCGAGTTGGTAAAGACCAATTAGATATCGGGAAGGTATGGAGCGATTAATGAATTCTCGAGTGCGGTGTTTTATTTTGAGATATTTGGGAAAGGATGAGTCATCGATAGGGTAGTGAACCCTTAAGCCATGTTAAGGAACCTCTGGGGATCCCGTGTTTGAGAGATCGTAACCTTTGAGTTTTGTGAGAAGGGACCACGGACGGAAGGTCCATTATTATGTTCACGTATGTTATGTGGTGGCCGTGTGTGGCGTCGTTGGTCTTGTGCGATTTTGATTGATAGGCATAGTATAGAGTTTATGGAGTTTGTATAGCTTGATAATCGACTAAGAACATTCGGGACGAATGTTTCTAAGGGGAAGAATGTTACACCAGTAAGTCCGGGACATGTATAAGAGAATGCACGTAAGGAAACAAGACTTAGAATTTAGTGCGAAAGGAAGAATTGTTTTTCGACGGAAAATCTTAGGACGTCGGAAAGGAAAAATGTTCGTTGTTGAGAATTGGATTCTCAAAATGCATTATTTGAATAGTATGGGACTTAGTAACATTATGGAAATTTATTTTTACGGATTTGGTCACGTGGGGCCCACCCGAGGAATTTTACGTTTTGTGGGGCCCACGAGGGTTACGGAATTTTATGGGCAAATGAGAGGGCGACACGTGGCACTCCTTCCACATGGCTTGGTCGAAATTGTGTAAGGGTGTTATGGTCATTTGACCTAAGTAGATGATAAGTCTTCTAAGCTTGATATTGTTGACAAGTCAACTTGTCCACCTAGGCTTGATCCAAGTGAAACCCATCCTAACCTCACATTTGTGGACATCTAAACCCTCCATTGTGTTATAAGTATACTACTAGTGCAAGACTTGGCATTTAACACTTAGAAAAATTAGAGAAACATTGTGTTCTTCACAAGTAGCTCTCGGGTTTGCAAGGAAAGAAAGGAGAAAAATTTGTAGTTTTGATCCATTAGCCACAAGACTTAAACCCAATGTCCCTTAGGGTATTGTAAGGATACCTCAATAGAAAGATTTCGGAAAAAACGCATTTTCACGTTAGTCGCAAGGCGGAAACTATGGGAGTTCTTCAACTTTGAAGTTGGAACTTGAAGATGGGTTCTTCATAGGCCTCTAAGGAGTGCTTGGAGCGGATTGGAACTTAAGGAAAGGAGCTAAGAATTGCTAAGGCGCGACTTTGAATCTTGGAAATTTTAAGGGCTTTGAAAGGTATAAATTTTGTCGTTTTAGTAGTTAAGACTTACTTATTGTTGTAGCTATGGATTTTAGCAAGCATGTGTTATATAGTATGAAGTTTGATATGTTTATGGACTATTGGAACCCTAATCCGAAAACTAGCATGTTTAGCTTTAAGATTGGAATTCAAGTTGATTATTAGTTTAAGTCGTCGCATGTTGAATAAAGAAGGAAATTTTAGTTGTTGAAGTTGATTATGACTAAAGTAACATGTTGACATAAGAACTTGAAATTGGAAAAGGATTGGAAAAGACGTAGTGTTATTGGTTATATGTTGGCCGAGAATGGCTAGTGTAGTATTATACTATTTTGTTGTTGTTTGGAGCCTTAAATGTGGCTTGTTGGTTATTGTATTCGGCCTTGAAAAAGGTGGCAAAGTGAGTAGAAACAAAGGAAGTGCTGCCCGATTTTCCGTAGAATTAGAGGCCGTATACTTAGTATTATTCTACGTTGAGACTAGAAGTTGATAGTCTTGTTGTGACCATTATAGGTTGACACTTCTACGTACGGCGTATTCTGGCTGCTTGTGGATTTAGCGAAAAGTGTGCGAACTCCTCTTCCTTTCTTTGGCATGATTCATGTTCATGGAATATGCACGGGTATGTCGTTCGTATTTCCCATACTCTTGGAAGAGTTTAAGTAGTTGTGTGACGCTACTACATGTGAACTTTCCTATCTTTGAGCATGACTAGTTGCGCATGTAGTGCTGATGACGTCATGACAACACCGATATCCTTTACTAGTTTTATGAATAGCAAGTCGGGTGAGTTAGAGATTAACCTCTTTGAAAGTATAAAGGATGTCTAAAGTTTTATGAAAGTTAAGGGACTTGAAGAGTTTTAAAGTATGTGATACTTGTTCCGTCTTAAATGTATAAGTCCCTTGGATAGGAAATTGTTTATGGCTAAGGTATAAAGTGAATATAACGGCTTTATGGGAAGTTAGTTATATTTGCTTTATGGAAAGATAAATGACTTGACTTTAGTAAGAGGCAACTTGATTTTAAGGCATCAATTGCCTAAGGTTTTATAAGAAAAGAAGTCACTTGTTTTAGAAGCCGGTAATTTTATTTCTAAAAGGGTATTGTGACTTGTCTTGAAAGGTGGATAGGACTTGATACTATAGTTGTTAGTATCCCAGCGAGATACCTTTATGGCGCACTATATGACATTATCGACCCGCAGATGGGCGGGCAAGATACCTTATGGGCGCACTATATGACATTATCGACCCGAGATGGGCCGGCAAGATACCTTTATGGGCGCACTATATGACATTATCGACCCGAAGATGGGCCGGGCGATACCTTTATGGCGCACTATATGACATTATCGACCCGAGATGGGCGGGCAAGATACCTTATGGGCGCACTATATGACATTATCGACCCAGATGGGCCGCAAAGATACCTTACGGGCGCACTATATGACATTATCGACCCGAGGATGGGCGGCGATACCTTACGCGCACTAGATGACATTATCGACCCAGGATTTGGGCCGGGTAGTATATGCGTCCCTCCATAAGGGGCCGGATTATGTTACGAAAGATAAGTAAGTTAGATGGTAATGAACTTAATGACTTCTCTTAAGTATGTACGTAAGATATGGCTATAACTCTTAAGGGGACAGGAAAAGATAATGATGTGAGATTAAGTTCATAAGTGGTAATGACACGGCAGGATCTGGTATGTATTTTTTTATACTTGTCCTTGTCATTCTTTTGTACAGTTATGATCTGTTTACTGTACGTTATATTCTGTTCCATATTCCCAATTGTTATCGACTTCGGGCCAAGTGCTCATGTCCGCAGGTTTAGGTACACAGTTGTGGGTCCGCAAGCTTAGGATCCTGGTTCAGCATTTTGAGATGGCTCCACTGTTCCGGAGTTGTCACGACTATGTATATTCAGGGGTACGGCGGGGCCTTGTCCCGTCAGATGTTATGTTAAAACTCTTAGAGGTCTGTAGTCACACTTTGTGGGTCAGTTTGTAAAAGAAAGGAGGCAACTGCTTCGGTTGTTTTTATATATGTTCAGGAAGGTAGCCCTATCGGCTAACCTGTTGTTTTACTTCCGATGTGTTATTTATAAGTTTCATGTATGTTCCGCTGATTTTCTCTGATGTTTACCTGTAAGGGTGCCCAAGTAGGGCACCCGTCGCGGTCCCGGGGTCGGGTCGTGACAACTTGACCTATAAATACCCATCCCTTTGAAGACTTATTCATCCATTCCTAAATGTTTCTAAGTGTTAAATCCTCTCCCTCCCCTTGTGTTGAGTTCGGCCAAGGGCCTCCCCCTTGTGGCCGAGCACCCCTCTGGGTGCTAGCCAGAGTGTACCCCTAGCCTAGTGTTTTGGTATAATACCCCCCTTTTTTTGTGGTGTAGAAATACTCTCCAAAGTATTGTTATAATGCCCAAATTACCTTAGCCGTATACCTTGTTGTATCCTAAGGTTATACCTTTATGAAAAGCCCAGAAATACTATTATACTTCCCGTCAGTCACAAAACCGAAACCCTAAGGAAAATCTCCATAGTCCGTTGGAGTATTGTGTAGAAGTTGGTTAGAACTTCTAAGGGTGGTTTAGAGCGGGTTGGAGCGCCCGGAGTTGGAGCTAAACGTTGCCCAGGATCGACATTTTAACTTGGATAATTATGGGCTTATCGAGGTAATTATCTTGTCCCCCTATTGTAATTGGAGATTACATGTTGTTAGAATATATAGTTGAAGTATACTATATATAGTACTGAACTTAGTGTTGTGGCAATGTCCTTGGACTTAAGCCCAAGAATCAATCGAATCGTAATTACATGGGACGTGACACATGAGACTTGTGTAGTTTGACGGTAGGAAAGTACGCCCAATTTCCCGTAGGATCTTGCATCTAGATTTATTCTACCGAGTAGTCTAGACTTTGATAGACTTGTGTAACCTGTATAGGTTGAATGTTCTGCGAGTAGCATGTGCTACTTGAGAAGGTGGACCAGGCTAGCCGGGTTATAGCCGTGGAGCGATTTGCTAATAGTCGATAATCGTCGCGAGGTATGTGAACATCTTCCTATCTCTTCTAGCATGATATGTGTATAACTATATAGTACGCAGACGACGTGTATTAATTGAACGTAGTTGTACGGCAATGTCTTTTGACTTAAGCCCGAATAATAATAATCATGAAGTAGTTCAAGAGAATTAAGAACTGTTTTTAAAAGAAGAGTAATACTAGGTTTTAAAAGCTTAAGAGTTATACTAGCTTTATTGGAAGTTAGGTATAACGTCTTAAGAAAGATAAAACGAATTCTTTAATTATTTTAGAAGTTAAGAGACTTGATCTTGTAAGATAAGAGACTTAACTTAAATGAATTATATGAATTTTGTGTGAAACCTCATTCGTGAGTAATGAGTACTTGATTTTTAAAAGGGATAATGTTTTACGATTTCGAAATCGAATGTGTATCGACAAACCATCGCGTTAATAAAGGGAAACGTTTTGATTAATGAAGTATTAATAAAACCAAGAGAAACTTCCATCCGCATAGAAGCTAAGATGAGACAAAATGATATTTCCTAGATCATGGTCACGTAATAAGATTGTTATAAACAAGAATATCCTACTCACATATAAGGCTTATGTTTCTTAGATGGTTTAAAAGAGAATTATATTCTTAAATGAATAAAGCGTGAACTCTGAAACCTTTCTAAATAAGAAACATGAACATTTGAAATTAGGCAAACTTGGGCGCTTGGAAAATAATGTTACTTGATTTTTACAAAGAGAAGTGTTTTGATTTACTTCAAAAGATAATCACTCTATTTTCATGTACTACGGGTATTGTGTGACTTTTGTGAAAGTAACGTATCTTTTAAAAGAGTCAATGTATGAAGTATTTTGGGGATAAAAACCCGATCTTGTTAATCATATAGTAGAAAGTGCCTTGTGTGAATAACTTGATTGTATTGGTTTGTGATAGCCTTGTAATACTTTCTTGTTGATTTGATAAGTAAACATGCTAGGATGCTACGTGTGTTAGTATCTTGTGATGTTTGTGTAAATGGGTTTTTCCTTTGTTGTGCTTATGTTGTTTAACGATAAGCTGTTATGATAGTATTATACATCACTCATCTCTTGAGATGATTCCGGTTAAGTCGTCACACCTGAAATCCGGCCCGTGGATCGTGCCTTACCCTGCACCCTAGTGATCCAACATCAGAGAAAACCAGCGGAAATCAAAACTTTAAACATGAAATGAGAGACATACTAAATAAATAAAGCCAACCAAATGCCTTCGGTATATATATATAAAAGCCCTAACGCTTATCCTTTTACAACCCCGCCACAACAGCATGCACTTAAGATTTATACAACAACTATGACGGGACAGGGCCCCGCCATACCCCTGAATGTACAAGAACCTACGACTCAGGGAAACATACCAAAAGATAAGCCTCCGGAGAAACGGAGCTTCCCAATACGCTGAACGGTGATCCTAAGAGCGGGGATCAACGACCGATGTACCTCTACCTGCGGCATGAACGCAGCCCCAGGAGGTCGGATAACAGTACCAAGTATGTGAAATCAGAAATATCAGAATGAAATCATAATAGCCTATAAAGCAGGAGACATGTATGATAACCAAAATACAGTACGCAACATAAAAGCAGTCAAGTCAGGGACTCACGCCCTCAAAGTCACCACTCAAATATAACCATGGGACTCACGCCCACAACATCCATCATGTTCGCATCATGGCCGCATGCCCCCGGAATACAGCATCGGTGTAGACATGTCCATGATGCAACAATAATGACAAGGCCGCATGGCCACATGCCCGGAATCAAAGACGGTGTAGACATGCCAATGTAACCTCAACAACAATATCTGGTGGTCAACCACGCCGCACGGCCACATGCCCCTGAATACAAAGATTTGTAGACACGTCCATGGAACAGTAATAACCATATATCGGGTAATCAACCCGGCCGCATGGCCACATGCCCCCGGAATACAGCATCGGTGTAGACATGTCCATGTAACCACAATAACAATATATCACGCAACCAGGCTATCACAAGCAAGCTCAAGCAAATTACCATACTTCTAAACTTTCATAAAAAGATCCATTCTTTCTCAAGGAGTCACCTGATATCAACACTTGCACAACAAATGCTATCTCAACAAGCATAGGCGAGCTACACAACAACAAGCATAGGCAAGTTACACAACAACAAGCATAGGCAAGTTATACACAACTCAAGGTACTTCCATTTTATATCATAGTCCGGGTCTTAACCCTAAGTACTATGTACGTTAAGTCCTTTTAAAAGAGATACATTCCTTTTATAAAAGTCACCCGATACCCGTAGTATAAAACTAGAGTGATTCACATTATTAAGTAAACCAGAACACTTTCCTTTTAAAAATCAAGTAACAACATTCTTTTCCTAAGTTCCAGTTTGCCTACTTTCAATTACTCAAGCCTCTTACTTTAGAAAGGTTTCATAGTTCATAGTTTTAATCCCTTAAAACATATGCCTAACATGTGAGTAGTTTATTCTTGTTTATAATAATCTTTATTACGGCAGCCATGATCTAGAAAAATGTAATATCATTTTGTCTCATCTTAGTTTCTATGCAGATGGAGGTTTCTACTGGTTTTTAATAATACAATTCATTAGTCAATACATTCTCCTTTATTAACGCTGCAGTGGTTTGTCGATACACATTCTGATTTCCGAAATCAGTAAAACATTCTTAAGCCGTTATACCTAACTTCCCACAAAGCTAGTATAACTCTTAAGTTTTTCAAAACCCAAAAATTACTCCTCTTTCAAAACGATTCACAAATCTTTTGAAATACATCAAGTTCTTTATTAACACATAACAAGCCAGTTATAATCAAATCAGTTACCTTTCGAAAACCACAACCCATTTTCTTACCTACATAAAGCTGTTATAACCAACTTCCCATAAAGCCGTTATAACACTTTATGTTTCAAACACAATCAAACATAGTTTACACATGTACGTCTACCGTACTACATAGTTCACACATATCATGCTAGAAGAGATAGGAAGAGGTTCACATACCTCGCGACGAGTATCGACTAATAGCAAAACGCTCCAAACAGTCGGCTACTCCTTAAGCCAAGTAAATTGCGCCACACGTAGGTACTTCAACCTATAAGGCCACAAGGCGCCCATTATCATCTAGACCACAACGTAGAATATTCTACAGAAAATTCGGCAGCATCTCCCCCCCCCGCCACAGCGTAAATCTCCTTCTCTATTGAGGCCGGCTATCAAGCCAACCGGGGGGGGGGGTTTTACACGCCTAACCGGACGTGTACAATTCTACTACACAGTAATACTACACAAGTCTACTGTAATACAGTCCTATGTAATTACGATCGATTCGATTCTTAATTCTTCAGGCTTAAGTCAAAAGACATTGCCACAGTACTAAGTATAGTTCTATATATAGTATACTTCAACTATATATTCTAACAACATGTAATTTCCAATTACAATAGAAGGACAGTAGTGTTTACCTCGATAAGCCCAAAATTATCCGAGTATAATGTCGCGCCTGAGCAAGGTTTAGCTCCTACTCCGAGTGCTCCAACCCGCTCCAAACTACCCTTAGAAGTTCTAACCAACTTCTACTTACAACTTCAACAACGGGTGAAGATTTCCTTAGGGTTTCGTTTTAGTGACTGAGGGAAAGTATAACGGTATTTTCTGGGCTTGTATAAGTACAACCTTGGAATACTACAAGGTATTTGGGCCAAGGTATTTGGACATAATAACAATACTTTTGGAGAGTATTTCTATACCACAAAAGGGGGGGTATTTATACGAGACAACTAGGCTAGGGGTAGAACTCTGCCAACAAGGCCTTCACAAGGAGGGGCTCTCGCCAAGGGGGAGAGGGAGGCTAGGACGAGAACACCACAAGAGAGGGGAGGGAGAATTTAACACTTAGAAATATTTTTAGGATGAAGAAAGTCTTCAAAGAGGGGGGGGTATTTATAGCACAAGCCAAGGCCAACCAATTGAGCCAAGTGTGGTGCAAGTGTAGGCCAAGATTTACCACACACAAATATCCTACCAACTCCCTTGACCAAACAAGCACAAAAACGTGCAAGCTTAGCCATTTGGTCAGTCGACCTCTTCCAATGTGAGGGTGACACATGTCACCCTCCCGTTGGTCCAAAATGTTTCGTCTCTCGGAAAAATCCGCAAAAATTAAATATGACATAGCCGGAATTTTCCCAACAAAAGCTGTGAAACCGTTTCGTCGAAAAACGACTCTTTCCGGCACTTGTGTACAAATTTCGAATCTTGCCTAACTTAAGGCTCAAATTTCTACGTACGTCCTCACGTACATACCCTGGAAATACGGGGTATAACACTGCCCTCCGATGCGGGGTAGACTCAGGCGGGTCGATGGACCTATGATTCGAGACTACCTCATGCGGGTCCTAGGGCTTTGCGCGAATCGCGGAGTTCGTGCGATGCGCCCTTGGGTCATGCGGTCCTTGTGGCCATGCGACGGCGAGTCCAGACGCTGCCGGGAGTAGCTACCGATGCGGGGTTATACCTCATGCGGGCGATCCGATTGGCCTATGCGAGTCGCAGAAGTTCCGGGACTAGATGCGCACATTAGATACTGCGCAAGTGGCGGCTTTGATCATGTGATGCAGACAGATCTCATCTGATTTATGACCTTGTTGGTGGGTGTTAGTATTCGGCTATGCCTTAGTACTTTCCCCGTAATGTATTATTGTCATGACTTTGAGGCGTGAGTCCACGACTTGACATGATCGCTATTTATTGTGGAAGCGTAGTTTGGTTATCATACATGTCTCCTGCTGTATAGACTACTATGATTTCATTTACGTTATTTTCAGTTTCACATACTTGGTACTGTTATCGACCTCCTTGAGGCTGCGTTCATGCCGCAGTAAAGGTACACCGTTGATCCTCGCTCTTAGGTCAGTCACGGTTTGGGAAAGCTCCGCTTCTCGGAGGCTTATCGTGGTATAGTCCCCATTGTTGTAGGTGTTTACATTCGAGGTATGGCGGGCCCCGTCCCGCCATTGTTGTCGTATCATTTCTTAGAGGTCAGTGTAATCTTGTTGTGGGCGGTTTGTAAAAAGGATTAAAGCGTTCATGTTGAAAAAGGTTGTTATTTATATATACGCCAAAGGCAAGTTTTCCTCAAATTACTTCGTACTTCATTTGTTTCATGTATGTGTTTTATGTTCCACTGATTACTGATGTTGTATCACTAGGTGCGGTAAGGCACGATCCACGGGCCGAACGGGTCGTGACAAAAGTGGTATCGAGCGATTAATCCTCGGAAAGTGTCTACGCATCGTATCGATGGAAGTCTTGATTATCGGTGTGTTGTGCACCACACCAATAATCGTGAGGCTATAGGATATTTAGGATTGGTTTCTATTCTTCTCACTCGAGATCGTGCCTTAGAGTTGTGTTGTAAGTTAGACCTACGTATTTCTTTCCTTACCGTTATGCCTCGCGTAGGCAAACCCGCCGGAGGCAAGGCGCGAGGAGCTGCGAGTAGAGTTCAGAGGGTTGCGAGGGCACAGGCCCAATCATTACCTAGGGTAGTGCTTCATTCGGGGATTTCTGCGACGTCACTAACCCCAGCAGAGTTTAAGCACGGCGACGGCAATTCCTACTGCGGCCATGATATGCGAACCTTCAGTTCCACGACCGGGAACAGAGAATATAGATTGCAAAGAGGCAACCCTGTTACTAGCTATGGATTTGGCTACCAGAGAGTATACCGATGTATCGCGAGTCTTGATGACTACCTAAGAGAAGGTTGTGCAAGAGTAATTCTTCAGTTAGGCTTGAGCATGGCCTGTGTACGGGCTTATGCGCAGCAGGCCAAGAAACGTAGAGATCAACGGGTTAACCAAGGACAGCAGAGGAGGGCCAGAGCAGCAAGGTCCTTAGGTAACTTTCGAGGCGAGTCACCTCACCAGCAGATTAGATTATGCACGTCCACCAGTGCAGAGAGGTCCTCCGCAGGGTTCAGGACATTCGGGGTATGCAGGAGTTGGTTAGAACTCGAGGCTTCCGTTCACGATGATGCACGTCGTCCCGGAATGTCGTCTTTTGGTTGGTACTTGTTGTACCTATGACCGTCAGGGTCTGGTGTCGAAGAAGTGTCCTTGTAGGAGGACTTGGCCTTCAGGATCGGTGGGTAGTTCGTCACCTTCCTTAGCTATGCGCCCTACGGGGCAGGTTTGATTAGAACGACTAGGGGAGTGAAGCAGTAGATTCAGGCATATCTTTAACCCTCTAGAGTTTTGTTTATGTGATAAGGTGAGTATACCTTAAGTGCTATGTTCTGATAGCAGTGTGTTAGTTGTGATTAGAAATCTTGGTTAGTTAACCAAGTAAGATTTGGGGGATAGAGAAGGTGTGAACCTTAGAGTTTTGTTACGTAGAGACCTTAGAGGTGAGGCCATCTCGAGAAAAGGTGTAGTGTTATGTTTGATCCGTATCGGAAGTGCGTAGTGCACGTGAGCTATGTTTGGGATAGGTCCCTAAGTAGTGTGGAATGAAAGGGGGTAGTTGAGCTAAGAAGACCGCTAGGTTTTCGTAACGTGATTAGTGAGAGTTTTCCTTCGTGGAGCTAGCATTTTGCGCGTTGCCAGGTCGGGTTGAGGCCACGTTGCGGGTCAACCCACGGCATGTTTGGTGGTGGGGTCTGGTTGTGGTGGTCCCGCCTTGTGACAGGGTCACGAGGGTGTTAGGCCCAAGTTTAGTTGACCAGCGTACGAGTTCGTGGATGCGTTCGACCGATGGTTGGGCGATGGGCAGCCCGTCGTGTTCGGTCGGGACCGTTCACTCGGCGATGTTGTTTTAACGAGAAGGTTGTAAGGCTGCACGGGTGCCTACCTTCACCTTATGGCATGTGGAGCCAGTGGGCTGTTTTTGTTTGGAAGTTTTACCACGGTGGGTTAAGAACTCAGTGAGTCTCAGACCGCGTTCGCCTCGGGCGGTGCTTGGATTTCAGGGATAGTTGTGGGGATTGTTGTCTCCTGTGGAGGGAGTGTTTAAGCTACCATTTCAGTGTTCGGATATCGCCTTGTGAAGCCTTGTAGGGGCGGAAGTGTAAAGTTGCCGGTCGATTGGTTCGACGTTGGCAAGGTTCAGATAGTTGGTTCATACGTGTTCAGCAGGAGGTGGATAGGGTGAAGCTTATCCAGAAGAGGTTTTTGGCAGCTCAGAGAAATCGTGCGGATTATCGGCGACGACGCTTAGAGTTCAGGTTGACGGTCGGTCTTCTTGAAGGTACCACCCCGGATAGGGTGTGACGAGTTTTGGAAAAAAACAGAGGAAACTTAGCCCGAGTTACTTTGGGCCTTTTGAGTTCGTGTGAAGGATAGGCCAGGTTGCCTATATGTTAGCATTTGCCGTCCGACTTAGGAGGCAGTGCGTCCAGTCTTTCGTGTTATGTTCGAGAAGGAGATCGGAGATCCATCCAGAGTGTTCCCAGTTAATGATGACCACGTTAGGGATAGTAACCCCGAGTTTTGGAACCAAGCGCGATCGTAAATATGGTAAGAGTTCGAGTGTACAGGAGTGTCACGACATCCTCGAGGATCGCAGTCGCACCATTTGTTGGGTCGAGTGACACTAGAACCTCGCGCAAAGTGACAAAGTGGTATCTACGAGTAAAGAGAGAAGCGAGCATGTATGGCGGCATAGATGTGATCATTTCTTTTGTAAAGAGAAGGTCACGAAGGAAGTATATTTTAGACCCGGTGAGAAGTGTTTTGTGGTGATGATTAGAGGTGTTTCCTCGTGGACTTTGATGTAAGTAGTTACGGTGTTTTACGTGGCCATTTGTGGCGGGATTGTTCGTAAGTGTAGTAGTGAAGACTATCTTGCGGCGCGTTCGTTATGAGACTTAGAAGGAGCGTTCGGGACGAATGTTTCTAAGGAGGAGAATGTTATACCCGTATTTCCAGTATATGCGCAAGGGCGTGCGTAGAAAATTTTGAAGTTTAAAGTGGCTTGGCGAATTATTTTTGCACAACACCGGTTAGAGTCGTTTTTAGTAACGTTTTCCACGACTTTCGTAGGGAATTTCCGCTATGTCATTTTTATTTTTACGGATTTTTCCGAGAGGCGAAGCGTGTTGGGCAACAAGAGGCGCCACTTGGCACCCTCTCATCGGGCGTGAATGGGCGGTAAAGGTGGGTTGGACGATTGGCCTTGTTGGTCGGGAGTTGGTAGGATATTTTTGTGTGTTTGTTGGTCGAGGACACTTGGGTGGATCTTGGCCCTACACTTGCTTGCACTTGGCAAGATCTTGGCCATTGGTTGGCCTTCACTTGACCTATAAATACCCGTCCCTTTGAAGACTTATTCATCCGTTCCTAAATGTTTCTAAGTGTTAAATCCTCTCCTCCCTGTGTTGAGTTCGCCAGGGCCTCCCTCACTGGTGAGAGCACCCTCAGGGTGCTAGCCGAGTGTACCCCTAGCCTAGTGTTTTGGTATAATACCCCTTTTTGTGGTGTGAAATACTCTCCAAAGTATTGTTATAATGCCCAAATTACCTTAGCAGTATACCTTGTTGTATCCTGAGGTTATACTTTATGAAAAGCCCAAATACTATTATACTTCCCGTCACAAACCGAAACCCTAAGGAAAATCTCCATAGTCAGTTGGAGTATTGTGTAGAAGTTGGTTAGAACTTCTAAGGGTGGTTTAGAGCGGGTTGGGCGCCGGGAGTCGAGCTAAACGTTGCCGGGATCGACATTTTAACTTGGATAATTATGGGCTTATCGAGGTAATTATCTTGTCCCTATTGTAATTGGAGATTACATGTTGTTAGAATATATAGTTGAAGTATACTATATATAGTCTGAACTTAGTGTTGTGGCAATGTCCTTGGACTTAAGCCCAAGAATGAACCGATTTGTAATTACATGGGTGTATTACGAGACTTGTGTAGTTTGTGGGTAGGAAGGGCTGCCCAATTTCCGTAGGATCTTGCATCTAGATTTATTCTACCGAGTAGTCTAGACTTTGATAGACTTGTGTAACTGTATAGGTTGAATGTTACTGAGTAGCATGTGCTACTTGAGAAGGTGGACCGGGCTAGCCGGGTTATAGGCGATGGGCGATTTGCTAATGATCGATAATCGTCGCGAGGTATGTGAACCTCTTCCTATCTCTTCTGGCATGATATGTGTATAACTATGTAGTACGGTGAGACGTGTATTAATTGAGCGTGGTTATGCGGCAATGTCTTTTGACTTAAGCGAATAATAATAATCTTGAAGTAGTTCAAGAGAATTAAGAACTGTTTTAAAAGAAGAGTAATACTTGGTTTTAAAAGCTTAAGAGTTATACTAGCTTTATGGGAAGTTAGGTATAACGGCTTAAGAAAGATAAAACGAATGCTTTAATTATTTTAGAAGTTAAGAGACTTGATCTTGTAAGATAAGAGACTTAACTTAAATGAATTATATGAATTTTGTGTGAAACCTCATTCGTGAGTAATGAGTACTTGATTTTTAAAAGGGATAATGTTTTCTTGATTTGAAATCGAATGTGTATCGACAAACCAACTGCGGCGTTAATAAAGGGAAGCGTTTTGATTAATGAAGTATTAATAAAACCGAGAAACTTCCATCTGCATAGAAGCTAAGATGAGACAAAATGATATTTCTAGATCATGCATTGCGTAATAAGATTGTTATAAACAAGAATATCCTACTCACATATAAGGCTTATGTTTCTTAGATGGTTTAAAAGAGAATTATATTCTTAAATGAATAAAACTGTGAACTACGAAACCTTTCTAAATAAGAAACATGAACATTTGAAATTAGGCAAACTTGGACGTTTGGAAAATAATGTTGTTACTTGATTTTTACAAAGAGAAGTGTTTTGATTTACTTGAAAGATAATCACTCTATTTTCATGTACTACGGGTATTGTGTGACTTTTGTGAAAGTAACGTATCTTTTAAAAGAGTCAATGTATGAAGTATTTTGGGGATAAAAACCCGATCTTGTTAATCATATAGTAGAAAGTGCCTTGTGTGAATAACTTGATTGTATTGGTTTGTGATAGCCTTGTAATACTTTCTTGTTGATTTGATAAGTAAACATGCTAGGATCTACGTGTGTTAGTATCTTGTGATGTTTGTGTAAAGGGCTTTTTTCCTTTGTTGTTCTTATGTTGTTTAACGATAAGCTGTTATGATAGTATTATACATCACTCATCTCTTGAGATGATTCAGGGGGTTAAGATGCCCTCAGATGCGGGTTAGACTCAGGCGGGTCGATGGACCTATGATTCGAGACTACCTCATGCGGTCCTAGGCCTATGGGAACTGCGGGAGTTCGGAGTTGGGATCGCGCCCTTGTGGTCACGCGTCCTTGTGGCCATGCGGACGGCGAGTCGGGACGCTGGGAGTAGCTACCCTCGATGCGGGTTATACCTCATGCGGGCGATCGATTGGCCTATGCGAGTCGGGAAGTTCGGGACTAGATCGCGCATTAGATCTGCGGGCAAGTGGCGGCTTTGATCATATGATGGTCTAGACGGATCTCATGATCTGATTTATGACCTTGTTGGTGCTGTAGGTGTTAGTAGTCGGCTATGCCTTCGTACTTACCCCGTACGGTTTTATTGTGATGACTTTGAGGGCGTGAGTCCCTGACTTGACATGACTGCTTATTTATTGTGAACTGTAGTTTGGTTATCATACATGTCTCCTGCTTTGTATAGACTACTATGATTTCATTCTGATGTTATTTTGATTTCACATACTTGTTACACTTGACCTCGCCCGGGCTGCGTTCATGCCGCAGGTAAACACGATCGTTGATCCTCGCTCTTAGGTCACGGTTCAGCGTTTGGGAAAGCTCCGTTTCTCGGAGGCTTATCGTGGTATAGTCCTGTTGTTGTAGGTGTTTACATTCGGGGTATGGCGGGCCCTGTCCGCCATTGTTATCGTATCATTTCTTAAGGTCTGTAATCTTTGTTGTGGCGGGGTTTGTAAAAAGGATTAAACTGTTCATGTTGAAAAAGGTTGTTATTTATATATATGCCGAAAGGCAAGTTTTCCTCAGATTACTGTTTGTATTTCATTTGTTTCATGTATGTGTTTTATGTTCCGCTGATTACTCTGATGTTGTATCACTAGGGTGCCCGGGGTAAGGCACGATCCACGGCCAGGCAGGTCGTGACACACGGCCTCGTGCTCTACCGCTGCGGCAACACGGCACGAGCTGAACTCTGCACCGTCCCTCTTCAAGCCATCCCACCAATACACAGATCTAAGGTCGTGGTACATCTTGGTCGACCCCGGATGGATAGAGTAACGTGCGCTGTGTGCTTCCCCTAGAACCTGCTGCCGAAGTCCTGCAATATCTGGAACACACAACCTGCCCTCAAACCTTAGCACCCCATCAGGTGCTACCTCGAAAGGACTTTCCTCACGGAGTATCACGATGCGAATCAAAACCGATCCTCAAACTATTGCCTCTTCACCTCGGCGATGGAAGACTCGGCAACCTCTCGAACTCGAACCCCATGCTATCGGAATCAATCAAAGACACCAAGGCTCGCTAAGCGATGCAAATCGCGAACCATGCCTCCTCTCCTGCTGCACATCGATAGGCTACCCATCGACCTACGACTAAGGGCATACGCCACAACATTGGCCTTCACCGTGGTGCGGGATATCGACATCATAATCCTTAAGCAACTCTAACCACCGCCTACGTGAAGTTCGGCTCCTCCGGCTGAAGATATCATCAAGGCTCTTGTGGCGTATAAATATCCACATGAACCCCGTACAAATAGTGCCTCCAGATCTTCAAGGCGTGAATCACACGCCAACTCCAAATCATGGGTGAGTAGTTCCTCTCATGCTTCTTAAGCCGTCGGGATGCGTCGCTATAACCTTGCCTCGCATCAACACACATCCCAACCCGATGCTGGCGCATCACAATATACGACATAGCCGCCGGACCTCCGGAAGAGTAAGAAGCGGGCGGTCGTCGATCTCCTTGATGCTTGGAAACCACGCCACACGCATCGCCATCAAACTTAGCCGCTCGAGTCACCTAGTCAATGGTGCGAGATAGAAGCAAACTTCTGAACCGCCGATAATAACTCGAGGCCCGAAATCGCGAACCTCTGCCGGAGTAGAGTCTAGGCCAACTCGATCGCCGATCTTGGCCGTATCCACCTGAATACCATCGGCCCCGACAATATGCCAAAGAAAAGCCACCGAAGCCAACCAAAACTCACATTTGGAAAACTTGGCGTATAGCTGCTGGTCCTGGAGAACTCGGCCTGATCGCCAAATGCTCGCGTGCTCGCTCTGGCGAGAATAAACCAAGATGTCATCAATGAACACTATCACAAACGTGTCCAAAAATGGCTTGAACACTCGGTTCATCAAATCCATGAATATCGCCGGAGCATTAGTCAAACCGAACGACATAACCCTAAACTCATAGTGCCGTCACAAGTCCTGAATGCGATCCTAGGGATGTCAGAGCTCTCGACTCGCACTTTGATGATAGCCCGATCGCGATCAATCTTGGAAAAACATCTCGCACTGACGATCGAACAAATCATCAATCACGGGAAGGGGTATACATTCTTAATGGTCACCTTGTTCACCGCTGTAATCAACACACACGCGCAGCTTCCGTCCTTCTTCTTCACGAACAATCGCGCTCCTGTGGAGAAACACTAGGCCTGATGAAGCCGCTTCTCCAAAGAAATCTCACTCGGTGGTCCTTCAACTCTCTCAACTCGGCGGGTGCCATTATGTATGGCGGAATGGAAATAGGCCGAGTGTCTGGCAGCACATCGATGCAAAACTCTATCTCCTCTCGGAGGATACCCGGAGGTCATCTGAAACACATCCGGGAACTCTCTAACTACTGAACCGATGAAAATCTGCACCGCACCTCGATCAAACACCGAATAAGATGGTAGATATACCCTTCTCGCACCATCTTCCTAGCCTTGAGGTAAGAAATAAACCTACCCTCGGCGACACGGTGTTCCTCCCACTCGATAACCGGCTCCAAGAAACTGAACCGTACACTCTCCTGCAGTCTACATTGGCATAGCAAGAAGCTAGCCAATCCGTGCCCGTGATCACATCGAAATCGGTCATGTCCAGCTCTATCAAGTCGGCTAGTGGTCGACGATCGCATAAGGTCACCGACAAGCCCTATATACCCGCCGAGCCACCACCGATAAGCCACCGGCGTAGCTACCTCGTGGGTCTATGGATACGGGCTCTATCCCAATCCTACTAGCAATAAGGGAGATATATAGACAGTAGAACACGGATCTATCAAGGCATACATATCACAACGGCCCGATAAGGTACTGACGGCGCCAGCGACGCCTCGTCCCGCTGGCCGGATAAGGCATAAATGCGCTTGAGGACCGCGAACTGACCCGCACCACGCCTCTGCGCGACTGCTTGGCCCCCGAGTACCCCGCCCGGGCGAGTAATCGAGGAGATGAAGACCGCGAAAGACCGTAGCCGACTCCTACCCTCTGCGCGCTCGCCGGACAGACTCGCAGTGACCGCTGGCCGCAATCAGAACAAACTCGGAGCAAGCACACAATTCCGTGTGGGATCTCCGCATCGCCACACCGAGGGTGGTCCCGACGTTATCACCTCTGCTACCTGGACGTCCAAGTCCTGGCCCTGGTCCTCGAAGGCGGTGCAGAGTGCTCTGAGCCGGTGCAAATCTAGATCGCTGCCGAGGCCGCCCACCCAGAGCTACCAAAAGACCTGCCCCGGCCTTCTTCGCCGCTGTCACAACCCATCGGCCTCTACGCCTCGCATTCAAGTGCGTGAGCTCGCATACTGTAATGTCCATGCCGTGAAGAGCCACACCCGCACAAGACTACGCCATAATCATCTAGCGTTGACGTGCGATGCACCACCCTCCATATTCGCTACCAACGCAGTGGACATACCGAGCAACGGTCGAACTCAACGTTGTACTCTAATGGCGCGTCCTCTCGTCTCAAAGAACAAAAATCTGTCCGTGCCCTCCTCATCCATGGAGGCGAAGTAGTGAGAAAAGCCTCGAGAACTCGTCCCAGTAGGCGGGGACGCGTGCTCTCCCGATAACTCCCACGAATCAAACCAATCGATTGCGGTATCACGCACCGATGCGAACCAAGATCACGGACGGTCTCAAGCCTTGATCACCCGTGATCTCAGAATCGACGGATGAACTCCTGCGGATCATCCTCGAGCCTCGACCAGAACTCGCGGGCTACAACTCGAGAAAATCGTAGCCTCAAATGCGATCTCGGGTGACCGCGGTCTTTGGCGAATCGCTGCTGATCCACTTATCTCATGTTCGCCACAACTCGGCGATAATCAAGCCGTCTCTTGTACTTAACTCTTACGCCCGGGTGTGGGACGAGGTGCGGGTATCTGGTCGCTGAGGCCGGGCGGCGTCATGGAACTCGCCGTCTCGGGTATAGATCGGGCACGAGCCTCGTGACTCGGTGTCCTACTAGCGCCTCCTCACGCTCTCGGGCCCGGGCGGTTGCTTTACGTGAGGCATAATCACATTCTAAAAGGAATACGTTAGAGGTCCGACTTATAACACGCTTCTAAGGCACGATCTCGAGTGAGAAGAATGAAACCAATCCTAAATATCCTATAGCCTCACGATTATTGGTGTGGTGCACAACACACCGATAATCAAGACTTACTAGATACGGGTGCGTAGACACTTTCCGAGGATTAATCGCTCGATACCACTTTTGTCACGACGTTTGGGCCCGTGGATCGTGCCTTAGGGCACCCAGTAGACATACATCGAGTAATCATGAATATAAAAACAAGACATGAAACAAATGTAAATTAAGACACAATTTCTGAGAAAAGTCGCCTTTCGGCATATATATATATATAAACCAAAATCTGGCAGTTACATCCCAACTGTACAATAGGACTACAGACCTCTAAGGAAGTAAACAACTATGGCGGGACAGGGCCCCGCCATACCCTGAATGTACAAAACTATCTACAACAACAGGGAGATCATACCCAAAAGTCGAGCCTCCGGAGAAGATGGAGCTCCTGACACCAAAGAAAAGATCCTAAGGCGAGGATCCGCTACTGCTTCCCTTTACCTGCGGCATGAACGCAGCCCCCCGAAGGAGGTCAGTACAACAGGTACCAAGTATGTGAAACTGTAAAGTACTTAAATGAAATCATATCATTTTAAAACCAGTTTTAAAAATATGTACGAAACAAACAAGGTAACCGCACATAGTGCCATATCACAAACAAGAGCAATAAGAGGTAAATCAATCTCTTTCTAGGTCGCGAATGATCGAAGCAAGGCCAATCGCCCATAGTATCATTAAGCATGCCTAATCACGACTCCTGCAGCCCGCATGTGCCACTCACGTAGCCCGCATGGTATTCCCGCATCGGTAGCTACTCCGGCGTCGCCCCGACTCGTAGTCCGCGTAGCCACAGACCGCATGGCCACAAGGACCGCACACTAACTCGAACTCGTAGCTCGCATAGGCCCCGGACCCGCATGAGGTATTCTCGAATCATAGTCACCTGCATCGCACGAGCTATACCGCATCGGAGGCAAATTAACCCCGATCATGTCAAGAGGTGAGTGATATAATACTAACATAACAGCTTATCGTTAAACAACCTCTTTACACAAACGTTTACAAGATACTAACACACATAGCATCACAATATATCTACTCAACAAACCATCTTATTATACTTTCCAGAATCAATACAAGTCTTTCATAAACACATAAGTAAACTGTTCCTTTTATCTTTCTTAAGTCATTATACCTAACTTCCCATAAAGCTAGTATAACTCTTAAGCTTTTTGTTTTAAAAACAAATATTCTTCTTCTTTCAAAAATGATTTATAATTCTTTTGAAAGACTTCAAGATTCTTATTATTCATGCTTAAGTCAAAAGACATTGTCAGTAAACTACGCCCGTTAACACACGCACGCTCATCGCACATATATATATTTGAAAATATCATGCTCAAGAGTATAGGGAGAATCACATACCTCCTCGGCGAAATCCACCTGCCAAGTCGAATATGTCGCGCGCAGACAATCAACCTATAATAGTCAGGTACGTCTATCAATGTCTAGACTACTCGTAGACTATTCTAAGCGAGAGGTTCTTTATTCTACGGAAATTTGGGCAGCACTTCCTACCCGTCAAGCTACACAAGTCTCATCAAATACGGTCCCATGTAAGTAGTTCAATTCTTCTTTATTATACTTGATGTGATTTGTTCAATACTCTTACAGATTATCCTTCATGTAATTACATTCAATTCTCTCTTTAATATCCTTCTATGTGTTTTATACTTATTTCTATACTTCTACAAGATGTATTCTCAAATTACAATAGAAGGATAAGATTATTTACCTCGATAAGCCCAATATTATCCAAGTATAAATGTCGATCCCGAGCAAGGTTTAGCTCCTAATCAACGCCCAATCCGCCTCCAAGAAACCCTTAGAAGTTTCTACACAACTTCTACTTACAACTTCAACCAACAATGAAGTTTCTCCTGTGGTTTCGTTTAGTGGCTAAAGGAAGTATAGTAGTATTTTCCTGACTCTAAGTATAGAGGTAACTTTGGAAATACTACAAGGGATTGGCTAAGGTATTTGGGGATAAGAACAACCCTTGAGAGTATTTCTACCAAGAGGGGTAGTGTTTCTAGGGCTTCCAAGAGGGGAGGTTTGCCGAGACTACAAGGAAGGAGGGAGAGGGTGTTTGGCTAGGCTCTTTTGGAGGAGAGAGCTTTGGACGAGAGCTCTTAAGGGAGAAGGGGGATTTTGAGACTTGGAAGATAATTTGTGGATGAAGAACTTCTTCAACTTTGGGGGGTATTTATAGGGCTTTCAAGGGCCAAGATGAAGCCAAGTGGTAGGCAAGTGTAAGGTGGAAATTTAGGCAAGTGTCCTTATCCATCTACTACACAAATATCCTACCAACTCCTTGACCAAAACTTAGCACAAAAACGTGCCAAGGCAAGCCTTTGCGTCCACTTGAGGTGACAAGTGTCACCTCTCGTTAGTCCAAATTATTTCATCTCTCGGAAAAATCCGCAAAAATAATAAATGACATAGCTAATTTTCCTTCGCAAAGTTTGGAAAACGTTTCGGCCGGAAAAACGATTCTTTCGTGTCAGGCACAATATTTTTCGTCCCTAATGCCTAACTAAGGCTAAACTTTTGTATGTACTCCCTCACGTACATACTCTAGAAATACGGGGTATAACACTTAAGGCCGAGAGCAACATGAAGAGGGAGATGGAAATGTGTGAAATATGGCTAAGTGTTTTTGTCATCCAAGCCTCTCCATATAGATATATATAAATATCTCCAAGTGTAGCAAGACAAGTGGAGTGGGACCCACTTGTCTCCAAAATATCTAAAAGTACAAGTCAAAGTCTTCATGACAAGTGGAGGGGTGACACGTGTCACCCTCTTATTGGTCCAAAATTATTTCTTCACAAAAACATTCTATACTTGGCCAAAATATCTCAAAATCTCGCGGGCCCCACAAAATCATAAAATTTCCTGTGGGCCCCACATGATCAAATCCGAGACTTAAAATCCAAAACTTCAATATACTATAATAATTCCATATACAAAATTTGAGAATCAAATTCCAAGTTATAAACTTTTTCCTTCACAAATTTTTCGTAATTTTTCCTTACGAACGTTCTCATATCATTGCCTTGGAAATACGGGGTGTAACTGTCACGACCCGAACCCGGGCCCGAGACTGGTGTCTTACCCCGGGCACCCTAGTGATACAACATCAGAGAGAATCAGCGGAAAATAAAAACTTAAACATACAAATAGATATGGATCAAGATAAAGAAAATAAAGCCAACCAAAGCGGTTGCCTTCAAAGATATATATATATATCGACCTTGACGAGCACAATCCTTACAACCCTGCCACAACAAGCTACAGCACCTCTATGATTTACAACAACTATGACGGACGTGGCCCCGCCATACCCCGAATGTATAAGAACTTACGGACTCGTGGTAACATACCAAAAGATAAGCCTCCAAGAACAGAGCTTCCAATACGCTGAAATGTGATCCTATAAGCGGGGATCGGCGGTAGATGTACTCTACTGCGGCATGAACGCAGCCCCAAGGAGGTCGATAACAGTACCAAGTATGTGAAATCAGAAATACGTAAATGAAATCATAATAGTCTATATAAAGCGAGACATGTATGATAACCAAACTACAGTTCACAACATAAAAGCAGTCATGTCAAGTCAGGGACTCACGCCCTCAAAGTCATCCCTCATGCCCGTGGAACTCCTTCCTCACTGCCGACAGTCTAGGTACAAACCATGTGATACGTATAACATGTCTCGGCCCATCTCATGGACCCAAAGATAGAAACGTGTGGAATACATTCCTGCTCATCTCACGAACTCGGTAGTCGGATGGAATACATTCCTGGTCCATCCCATGGACGCGGTAGTCGAGTGAAATACATTCCCGGTTCATCCCATGAACGCGGTAGTCGGGTGAAATACATTCCCGGTTCATCCCATGAACGCGGTAGTCGGGTGAAGTACAGTCCCGGTTCATCCCGTGAACGCGTATGGGTGGAATACATTCCTGTTCATCCTACGAACCGTAGTCGAGTAAAATACGACTTGCACAACAAGGCTATCACACGCAAACATAGGCAAGTTACACACAACTTAAGGTACTTTCATTTTATGCCAAAATCCCTGCTTCGACCTAAAGTATTACATACATTAACTCTTTTTAAAAGATACGTTTCTTCACAAAAGTCACACAATGCTCGTAGTATAAAATAGAGTGACTATCTTTTAAGTAAACCAAAACACTTCCTTGTAAAGTCAAGTAACACATTATTTTCCAAACGTTCAAGTTTGCCTAATTTCAAATGCTCAAGTTTCTCATTTTGAAAGGTTTCGTAGTTCATAGTTTTAATCACTTAAGAATATAATTCTCCTTTAAAACAAATTTGAGAAACATATGCCTTATGTGAGTAGGTTGTTCTTGTCTATTACAATCTTATAAAAGCGACCATGATCTAGGAAATGTAATATCATTTTGTCTCATCTTAGCTTCTATGCAGATGGAGGTTTCTCTTGGTTTTAATATAATTCATTAGTCAATACATTTTCCTTTATTAGCTGCGATGGTTTGTTCGACCTTATTCTCATTTCCAAATCGAGAAACATTATTTGTTAAAACCAAGTACTCATTACTCACGAATGAGGTTTCACAACTCTTTAACAAGATACATATCAAGTCAATTAAGTTAAGTCTTTTATCTTTCAAGATCAAGTCTCTTAACTTCTACAATCAATAAACCATTCTTTTACCTACATAGAGTCGTTATAACTAACTTCCCATAAAGTTATTATAACACCCTATGTTTTAAAACGACCAAATTCATTTATCACATGTACGTCTACCGCATCATAGTTTACAAACATATCATGCTAGAAAGGATAGGAAGAGGTTCACATACCTCGCGACGATTATCGACTAATAGCAAAACGCTCCAAGTACCTCAAGCCGTCGGCTACTCCTTAAGCCAAGTAGATCACGCCACACATAGTACTTCAACCTATAAAGGCCACAAGGCGCTTATTAACATCTAGATCTCAACGTAGAATATTCCACTGAAAATTCGGCAGACCTCCTCCCGCAAATCACAGATCTCCTCTCTATCGAGGCCGCTACCAAGCCAACCGGGGTTTATAAATCTAACCTGACGTGTACAATTCTACTTCACGAGAATGCTACACAAGTCTATCAGAATACAGTCTATGTAATTACGATTCGATTCTCTTTCTTTAAATTGGGCTTAATTCAAAAGACATTGCCGCAAAACTATGTTCAGTTCTATATATAGTATACTTCAACTATATATTCCTACAACATGTAATTTCCAATAACAACAGGGGGACAAGATTATTTACCTCGATAAGCCCAAAATTATCCGAGATAAAAGTCGATCCTGAGCAAGGTTTAGCTCCTACTCATGGCGCTCAATTCGCCCCAAGAACCCTTAGAAGTTCTACACACTTCTACTAAGTACTCCAACCAATTCTGGAGATTTTTCCAAAGGGTTTCGTTTAGTGACTGAAGGGAAGTATAATAGTATTTTCGGGCTCTACGTATAGAGGTAACTTTGGAAAATGCTACAAGGTATTTGGGCTAAAGTATTTGGGCATAGTAACAATACTAGAATACAATTTTTCTACCAAGGAGGGTAGTATTTCGAGAACAACTAGGCAGGGAGGGGTGTTTTCACGAGGGCTAGGAAGGGAGGGGGCTCTCGGCTAGCTCACAAGGGGGGGATAAAGGGATTTCAAGACTTGGAAATATTTGTGGATGAAGAAAACCTTCAAGCAAGGGAGTATTTATAGGCCAACCAATGGCCAACCAGTAGCCAAGATGAAGCCAAGTGCAAGGCAAGTGTAAGGCCAAGATTAGGGCAAGTGTACCTTATCCGTCTACCACAAAATATCCTACCTAACCCTTGACCAAGAGAAAGGCACAAAAATCGTCCAACCTAGCCCATTGTTGCCGTCCATTGAGGGTGACAAGTGTCACCCTCCTGTTGGTCCAAAATATTTCATCTCTCGGAAAAATCCGCAAAAATAATAAATGACATAGCCGGAATTTTCCCTTCGCAAAGTTTGTAAAACGTTTCGTCGGAAAACGACTCTTTTCGGGGGTTGTGCACAAATTTCGACCCTTAGTCTACTTTAAGGCTTAACTTTTATCGCACGCCTCACGCATACTGGAAATACGGGGTATAACATTCTTCCCCCCTTAGAAACATTCGTCCCGAATGTTCCTTCTAGGTCTCAAAACAAACAGGCGCCAGTATAGTCTTCACTGCCATACTTACGAAAACAACCATGCCACACCTGGCCACAAAATAACATGCGCGAGCATACTTAAATCCAGGCCAACGAGGAATCACCTCGACGATGCAAAACAGTACCAACTCTCGCTCTTGGTCCAAGGAACACTCCCTTCGCACATTCATTTCACAAAAATGATCACTTCCATCTTTCAGCACAAGTTCACTTCTTTCCTTTCTCGTCGTACCCTTCTCGAACACTCGAACTCTTCCTAGTACACGTACCACACTTCAGTCAACGCTTCATTTCCAAAACTTTGAGTCACTACCTCCAAACTTGGTCATCCGACTAGCTTCACTTTCCTCTAAGGCCATTCCCGCCTTCACGAACCGATCTGGTCGAACGCATCCACGAATTCATACGATGGTTACCTAAACTGGGCCTAGCATCCTCGTGATCCTACCACCGCGACCAACTCGAATCGACTCCCACCACAAACCGGGTTGGGTTGACCCGCAAATGGTCCTCAACCCACTTACAATCAAGCGCCAAACTCTTGTTCCCCGATCCGGAACAATGTTACCTATTCAAGTCATGAAAGCTACCACTTCCATTTTACACAACCCAAGGAAATTTTTTTCCCACAATTACTCCACGTATACTTATACCTTCCGACAAGGATCACCCGCAAAAAAATCTTGTACGTAAGACGGCCTTACATCTAAGGTCTCAGCTGTAAAATATCCTAAGGTTCACACTTTCCATGCCCCCACACTTATCCTTCCAACTAACCATGTTTTCTAACTTACAAATAACACAACGCTTATCCGCATAGCACACAATAATAAGATCATCATATCGCGCAAACAAAACTCTAGAGGTTAAGGATATACTGTATCTACCGCTCACTCTAATCATAGGCACCTGCAGGGCGCATAGCCGCAGGCGCGATGAACACGCCACCGATCCGGTAGTGCGCCACGCCGGCATTCTCCTATAAGCTCGCCTCACATGGCCCCGACGGTAGCAGTGAAACAAGCACCGAAAAAGACGACATTCCCGACGACGCCGCCACATCGCGCACACCGGGGACATGAATCTGGCCGCTAGAACTCACGTATACCGCGGAACTAAGCCCGGAGCTCGACCAGGCTCCCGAATACCACGAGCGCCCGAAGATTGTGAAGGACCACTCATCGGGCGGAGGTACATAACTAGCTCACTTTGCAGGCCCGCTTGAAAGCTACCAAAGGATCCCCGCTGTCCGCCTCTTCTCGCTGATCTCGGCCATTCCGTCGACCTCTCCGCGCCTCACATCCTAGCGCAGAGTCGCATGCGGCAATGTCCATGCTCGCCGTGCGGCTACACCGAACAAGCCTCGCTAAGTACTCATCTAGCCCTGACGTAGCGGTGTACTGCCTCCATATCGCTACTACGGGGCATACCGAGCTAATGAGTCGAACTCCACATTGTACTCTCTAACCGGCCCGCCCGCCCCGCCTCAACGTCAAAAATCTGCCCGAGCCCTCCTCATCTCGCGGCAAGAAATGTGCAAGAAATGCCTCGAGAACTCGCCCCAAATCCGCTGAGCGCATGATCACCTCGACAGTTCCTTGAATCAAACCGCCGATCGCAGATCGCGCACCGATGCGAACCGGGCGTCATCGACTCGGTCTCCGGCTTGATCACTCATGATCCGTCAGAATCGCTTGGATGAACTCGCGGATCATCCTCGTGCCTCGACCCATGTAACTCGCGGGCTGCGGCTCGAAAGTCCCGTAGTCTCAAATCGCTCGCTTGGGGCGAACTACGGTGCTATTTAGGCGAATCGAATCGCATCCAAATTTATCTCATATCTGGTCACGACTCGCCGAATCGGGCCATCTCTTGTACCCATCTCATCTCGCTTCCAGCCGTGGACGAGGCTCAGTATCGTGGTCTCAGCAGCCATCGCCGCGCCAAACTCTGCTGGGCCGGGCGTCGCAAAACTCGCCGGAAGCATCGCTCGTGCATCGACTGCTCGCGCTCGTACTCTCAGATCCCACTAGCAGCTCCTCGGCTGCTTGCCCTCTGGGCTGGGGTTGCTGGCGCGAGGCATAATCGTAAAAACGAAATACGCCGAGGGTCCAACTTATCACACGCCTCTAAGGCACGATCTCGTAATGAGAAGAATGGAAACCAATCCTAAATGTCCTATAGCCTCCGATTATAGATGTGGTGCACAACACACCGATAATCAAGACTCTACTAGACACGGTGCAGACACTTTCCGAGGACTAATCGCTCGATACCACTTTTGTCACGACCAACCGGCCGTGGATCGTGCCTTACCGGGCACCCTAGTGATACAACATCGAGAGAATCAAGGAAAATAAAAACTTAAACATACAAATAGATATGGATCAAGATAAAGAAAATAGGCCAACCAAAACGGTTGCCTTTTCAAAGATATATATATATATATCGACCTTGAACAGCCATAATCCTTACAACCCGCCCACAACAAAGGCATGCACTCTAAGATTTACAATAACTATGACGGGACAGGCCCGCCATACCACGAATGTATAAGAACTTACGGACTGTGGTAACATACCAAAAGATAAGCCTCCAAGGAACGGAGCTTCCCAATACGCTGAAATGTGATCCTATAAGCGGGGATCGACAAATGACGACTTACCGCAGATGAACGCAGCTTCAAGGAGGTCGCAACAGTACCAAGTATGTGAAATCAGAAATACGTAAATGAAATCATAATAGTCTATATAAAGCGAGAGACATGTATGATAACCAAACTACGCTCACAACATAAAGCGATCATGTCAAGTCGTGGACTCACGCCTCAAAGTCATCCTCATGCTCGTGGAACTCCTTCCTCACCGCCAGCCTAGGTACAAACCATGTGATACGTATAACATGTCTCGCCCATCTCATGGACCCGATAGAAACGTGGAATACATTCCTGCTCATCTCATGAACTCGGTAGTCGGATGGAATACATTCCCGCCCATCCTATGGACGCGTGGTCGAGTGAAATACATTCGGTTCATCCCATGAACGCGTAGTCGAGTGAAATACATTCCCGCTCATCCCATGAACGCGGTAGTCGAGTGAAGTACATTCGGTTCATCCCGTGAACGCGGTAGTCGGGTGGAATACATTCTGCTCATCCCATGAATCCAGAGTCGAGTAAAATACAAGACTTGCACAACAAGGCTATCACACGCAAACATAGGCAAGTTACACACAACTTAAGGTACTTTCATTTTATGCCAAAATCCTTGTTCGACCTAAAGTATTACATACATTAACTCTTTTAAAAAGATACGTTTCTTTCACAAAAGTCACACAATGCTCGTAGTATAAAATAGAGTGACTATCTTTTAAGTAAACCAAAACACTTCCCTTGTAAAGTCAAGTAACACATTATTTTCCAAACGTTCAAGTTTGCCTAATTTCAAATGCTCAAGTTTCTCATTTTCGAAAGGTTTCGTAGTTCATAGTTTTAATCACTTAAGAATATAATTCTCCTTTAAAACAAATTTGAGAAACATATGCCTTATGTGTGAGTAAGTTATTCTTGTCTATTACAATCTTATAAAAGCAGCCATGATTTAGGAAATGTAATATCATTTTGTCTCATCTTAGCTTCTATGCAGATGGAGGTTTCTACTGGTTTTAATATAATTCATTAGTCAATACATTTTCCTTTATTAGCGCTGCAGTGGTTTGTTCGACCCTTATTCTCATTTCCAAATCAAGAAACATTATTTGTTAAAACCAAGTACTCATTACTCACGAATGAGGTTTCACAACTCTTTAACAAGATACATATCAAGTCAATTAAGTTAAGTCTTTTATCTTTCAAGATCAAGTCTCTTAACTTCTACAATCAATAAACCATTCTTTTACCTACATAGAGTCGTTATAACTAACTTCCCATAAAGTTATTATAACAACCTATGTTTTAAACCGACCAAATTCATTTATCATACGACGCTCACCGCATACATAGTTTACAAACATATCATGCTAGAAAGGATAGGAAGAGGTTCACATACCTCGCGACGATTATCGACTAATAGCAAAACGCTCCAAGTACCTCAAACCGCTTCGGCTACTCCTGCCAAGTAGATCGCGCCACACATAGTACTTCAACCTATAAGGCCACAAGGCGCTTATTAACATCTAGATCTCAACGTAGAATATTCTACAGAAAATTCGGCAGCACCTCCCCCCCCCCCCCGCAACCGCGTAAATCTCCTCCTCTATCGAGGCCGGCTACCAAGCCAACCAGGGGGGGGTTATACGTCTAACCGGACGTGTACAGTTCTACTTCACAGTAATGCTACACAAGTCTACTGATACACCCCATGTAATTACAATTGATTCTTTCTTTAAATTCAGGCTTAAGTCAAAAGACATTGCCGCAAAACTATGTTCAGTTCTATATATAGTATACTTCAACTATATAATCCTACAACATGTAATATCCAATAACAACAGGGGGACAAGATTATTTACCTCGATAAGCCCAAAATTATCCGAGATAAAAGTCGATCCTGAGCAAGGTTTAGCTCCTACTCCGTGCGCTCCAACCCGCTCCAAAGAACCCTTAGAAGTTCTACACACTTCTACTAAGTACTCCAACCAATTATGGAGATTTTTCCAAAGGGTTTCGTTTAGTGACTGAAGGGAAGTATAATAGTATTTCCGGGCTCTACGTATAGAGGTAACTTTGGAAAATGCTAGGTATTTGGGCTAAAGTATTTGGGCATAGTAACAATACTAGAATACAATTTTTCTACCAAGGAGGGGTAGTATTTCGAGAACAACTAGGGGAGGGGTGTTTCTACGAGGCTAGGGACGGGGAGGGTTCTCACGGCGAGCTCACAAGAGGGGGGGAGAAACGGATTTCAAGACTTGGAAATATTTGTGGATGAAGAAAACCTTCAAGTAAGGGAGTATTTATAGCCAACCAATGGCCAACCAATGGCCAAGATGAAGCCAAGTGCAAGGCAAGTGTAAGGCCAAGATTAGGGCAAGTGTACCTTATCCATCTACCACAAAATATCCTACCTAACCCTTGACCAAGAGAAAGGCACAAAAATCGTCCAACCTAGCCCATTGTTGCCGTCCATTGAGGGTGACAAGTGTCACCCTCCCGTTGGTCCAAAATATTTCATCTCTCGGAAAAATTCGCAAAAATAATAAATGACATAGCCGGAATTTTCCCTTCGCAAAGTTTGTAAAACGTTTCGTCGGAAAACGACTCTTTTCGGGGGTTGTGCACAAATTTCGACCCTTAGTCTACTTTAAGGCTTAACTTTTATACGTACGCCCTCACGTACATACTCTGGAAATACGGGGTATAACAGTAACACATGCATAACCTTGAAGATTCTATGAAGCTAATCTATGAAATTTTGGGGATATTTGTCTTCATCTATCCTTATAAACTCTTATGGGCTCAATTCTATAACTCATGAACTCTCGAACTGTCGGGCCCCATATAAGGCCTACCACTAGCTGATACACTCACATGTCGATGAGTATCCACCAAGTGTGTCAGTAAATGTATCGCACTCCTGATATATTGATCATATGGGACAGGAAAAGGATCTGAAAGTGTTGTGTCTCTGGGAAGCTCCTCATCTGGTGGAGGAGTCAGAGATGGTTGAGGGGGTGTCTCTCCCTGAGACTCAAGTTGAGATTCATCATCAGGTAGTGCCCTTCTAGTACCCTCTCCTGTCGCAACATCAATCCTCTGACTAGTTGTGGTCCTCCTAGTAACAGGCATTTATGTATAATCTATAGCAAAAACACGAGTTAGACTTGAACTCCTTATGGCTCAACTCTATAGCACAATCTAAAATAAAAAAGAAGGGTAACTAATCCTAAATGCCCCACATCATCCTATTTATAGATGTGATGCACAATACATCCATAAAGAATACTATATTACACATGACTTGTAGACTCCCTAAGACATTACCTACTCTGATACCAAGTTTGTCACACCCCAAATCTAAGGAGGAGAGACTGGGACTCGATGCCTTACTTGACCGAGTGTACCAATCTATAACATTTCACAACTTGACATACATAGAAACATAATAGGCCAACTAGGCCAAATGGTACTCCAACTCAGGATATCATAAGCCAGCAAGGCTATGCTCGAATGGATTTGAAGATAATCAAATATATCAAAAGAGAGATGTGTCTATACGGGCCAACAAGGCCACCATGGATTTCTGTCATTATACAATGCAAAAGATACAACCAAGGGCTGACAAGGGCGTCATATAATATATAGGACAACATCAAGGCCTACAAGGTCGTACTGTACATACTAGACACACATGACACGTCTATAAGCCTATACAAAAGATCAAGTGTATTGTGGTCGGGGCAGGGCCTTGCTTACCCACCATATCTATATACATAACAAAATACTCAAGACTTTGGATGTGGAAATTCTGAATGACATGGAGCTTACAATTCAAGCTGAGATCTGCAACGCCTACTAGGGAGGCCAGTCTATTTGTCTCTCAGGACTTGCACGCATTAAATGCAGCGCTCCCAGAAAAGGGGATGTTAATACGAATGAAATGTAGTGGTATGTAAAGAAAATAAATAACTATGAGAGATAAGCTCGATAAGAATGTCTCTTTTGTACAACTCATTCGGATACCATTTTAAGTATGAATTCATACAAAAGAAGAAATAAGGATAGCATACCTTTCATCATCTAACTGACACAATCCGCAATGTACTCAAAGTAATTAATACTTCAATCTACAATAAAACGGCAACGGAACCATCATTAACATAGGGAAAACTAGAATACGATACATCAAGTGACAAGCTCATCTCATAACAAAAACTAACACTCCTATATCACTTTTTGTTTCCTGACAACACTCTTAGCACAACATAAACAATATATTCAAGCTATTCTTCATAATTTTAATACACAAGATAGCTTAAGAACAACCCCAAATAGTCCAATACACAACAACATCCCAACTATGATTTCCGACCTTTACTTTATAGGCTTTCAATCATACAAGCTACTTACGACTTCTACAAGCTCAAATACATGAAGGAGATGATAAATCTTACCTTAAACAGTAGCTACAACATCTGTAGCAATCTTACTTCACCTTGAAGCAGCGTACAAATCAACCACGAAGGAAGAAACAAGCTTCAACTAGCTTTACGACCTTCTCGCTGTTATTTTAATGTAACCACCTTGGAATTTGATCTTGAACTATGGGGGACCCTTTAGAGAGAGTTTGAGAGAGTTATAGGGTTGTTGGGGTCAAAAACTAAGGAGCACCACTTTAGATAGGATTTAAGAAACTTTCATCGCCTCACTTTCACGATACATTTCACGACCCTCAGAATTGATTCACAGGCTGTGAAAGTGCACTGTAGAATCACTGTCAAAATTTTAGTTTCTGGATAGGATTCACGGTGGAGCCAGCACCTTTGACAGGCCATGAAACTGTTTCACGGTCCGTGAAATTGACCCAACATTCTGACTTTTCGACGAACTTATTTACATCGATTCATTTAGCCTCGAACTCTTACAAAACTTACTTAACACAAAGTAAAAACCATCCTTAACCTTGTAGAGGGATATTAACCTCTCTAGCTACATTACTTTACTTACGACACATACTAGCGTAAAAATACGGGTTGTAACACAGTGTTGTCAACTTTGTCACTTCGTTGTTTATGCCTTTAAAGAAAAATTCTTAGTTTGGGAGACTTATTCATGTTGGATTGGCCTTGTTGTCATGATACTCTTTCCTGTGTTTGATATGCAAATTCGTTCGGTCTTGAAATTCTGCCTTGGTGGAATTTATGAGGACCCTCCTAAAAAAATCTTCCCCAGTCTAGAACACATAAACTCTTGTATTTCCTCGTAAAATTTTGACGTCGCTTTATGGAATTTTGAGGTCCCTCTAAAATATTCTATCCAGTTTTAATTTTTCGACGAACTCTCATGTGGATTTTTGTGATGTACTTTTTTTAGATTCTCTCAAAAATTTTGCTCTAGTTTCTTCTTATATGATATTCAATTTGTTAAAAAAAGTGCTAAAATTGTTGCAACAACTTCCTCGATTGTTAAAAAATTAAAAATATGCAAGCATATTTCAGGATTGTTGCAGCAATTCAAACGATTTCATCAGTTGTTTGTAACAATTTGTTACGACAACGTCAGCAATAGTTTGATTTTGTCAAACAAATGAAAAAGTTGATGCAACAGTTTCCTCAACTGTTGGAAAAATCCAAACAAATACAAGCATATTTTCAGTTGCAGCAATTCAATTGAATTCATCAGTTGTTTATTTGTTACGACAACCTCATCAGTTGTTTTATTTAATGAGAAAATCATATGGATCACCAATTTTCCTTTAATAACTTAAAAGTAAAATCTTTTTTCTAAACATAATTTTTCTCTTACCTTATGTCACGCCCCAAGTCTGAATGAGATAGATCATGCTTTACATGCATATATTGTGGTCTGGTAATAGAGTAAATGACATATTTTGTAACACAAATGAATTATGTATAAATTTTTTTGTACATGAACGTGGCCGCTGTCCCATGGTATGTAATTGAATATAAAATAAACCACTAACTATGTCTATGAAGTCTCTATGAGTACCTATTATTGAACGACTAATACAAGTGCTAGGACAGGGCCCAAAGCTACCCATACTCTAACATTAATGCAATTACTAGACCTGACTCGGCTCCAGATGAAATTGGAGCTTGCATCTCTTCCGCTGATGATCAACACTATCTAGAAAACTAGTCTGCCAACCTGTACAATTGGACCAACAATGTAAAATATAACAAATGTAGAGCCCCCGGCAAAAGGGACGTCAGTACAGAGAGGTTGTACTGAATACGTAAGACAGACTGAAATAATCATATGAAAGAACATCAAGTGTAAGGAGAGATATGAAAGAATCAACCTAAAACTCTGAATTGCCACTAAGGACCATGATATTAACATGCATACTATATATGTGTATATAAATGCATCATACAAATATATGGGTATATAACGCAATTGGCCTCATTGGGCATTTTCCTTACCATAACAGTTTATGTGGGAATAATCATCATCATATAACCAGTTGATCAGGTGGTGGTGCGTATATAACGCTATAACATTTCCCATACACCATCTACATATCATATAGCATAGCATATATAACGCTCGTGAGGTCATGGTATATACATGTGCATAAATGATACTAAGACACTCTGAGTCTATCGGAGTGACGTAAGATCGTTGCTCCTCCTATTAACATTATGGAACTAACATCATCAACATAACTTACTTTGAATAATCAACAAGCCATAAGATAAGATCACTATCATTATATAGAAGTCAAGAATATCAGCCACTAACATATCTAAGAGTGGAGGCGTTATGGATATTGTTTATTTACGTTCGTTTCATTCTGATCATACCAAAATAAGGAAGAGTAGTCTTAACATACTTACTGGTCTATGATGCTTTCTTTTACCTACGAACCTTGGAAACATTTGAGATTCGTAACAATGAGAGTTGGATCACTTTCGAGGACTTGATACGACACAAATAATATCACACAGGGGGACCAACTTTGTAGAAATAGAAGACTTGCGATACTTCATTCTTTGGAACTCACATTAAAGGAATGAATCAAATGATAAGACTTTATGTCGCTAGATACGATAGGAATATACCTATTGTTCTACGACCCTATTATAACACCTTCGGAAACCATTCTCTAGTCTTGTGGACCATTCTACCTTGGCTAGATTATGATCATCTACGTCAATGTGGTTCATCTTAAAAGAAGATCTATACCCCAACAATGGTAATCTGAATGCTTATGACATAATTTTTCTTACATTACGTCCTATAACTCTTTAATGTCATCTGAACTCTTAACCATATAATGACTTGTTACTATACAATTGACATCACGTGAAAGGAACACCTGAGCATGAATAAGAGAGTCGCAATACTTTATTCCTAGGAACTCAAATAGGAAGGGAACATCTGGTAGGACTTTATCTCGCTAAATGTGAGATGGACATACACACTCACTTTACAATATTCCTTATTGGTTCTTCCAAAACATGTATTCTAACTCCCTAGAATGTCTTATCCTCAAGAATACTATAACGTTTATATTAACTTAGTTGTCATATAATTCATCTTACGTAGCAATCTATCATCCATTAGTGGTACTCTGGAAGCCAATACCTAATCCATCTTAAGTAAGATACTACAATCCGATAATGGTAATTTGAATATTGTTGATATCATTCATCGTAATTAATGAACTATAATCCATCATATTTATTAAGACCTATAAACCATAGATAAACATCTGAAACTACTTACCTAATTCATCATACCTTATGCGCTACACCCTCACAACATTTACGTAGACATTAGCCATGAGATATCGTCCACACTATGCAGCATGGTATAGTCCTGCACCTATCATACCTTAACCTTAGATGTATGATCCTCCAACTATTATCTGATAGTCGTCTTATAGTCATTCTAAACATAGTTATCCTAGACAACCTATTGTAACTTCTTTGTTTATACTTATAGGCTATCACCTTCGTTAAGAAGTAAGGTTTTTATCTCATTGTAAACTAGTAGTCATGAACTAGTAAATCATTTTCACCGTTGCATCGGTCACTGTAATGCATAACAACAAGACAAAGATCAACATGCAAGGCTTCCCTTTTGTCATCAACTAGTTGTCACACTACGTGAGTTCTTTTTAGGGTGCCACTATGGTTCATACTTGCTCTCTCATAGGAAAATGTGGCTACTGATACACTTATGAAACTCAACTCGTTGGGGAAATACCAATTAGGACATCTATGAAGTAATTAAACATATGAGTGGATCAACTCTCACTAACCGTGCTATGCTACTGGGAGTCTCATGAGGGAGCCGCGGTGGCTCATATACACTTTCTAAGAAAAGTACAAGACCTCTAATAGATATATGAAACTCGTATTATTGAGGCGTCAATCCATATGTATCGCACCTCTAAAATTCTGTTTTGAAATTGTACTCTATAGGTTACTAGTGTGGTCCCACCTAATGGGAAAACTCTATCCTCTTCACGACAACTCATAACTTAACTTATGAGATGTATGCTTGAGTAACGACCAGGTGTGAGCACATAACGTCTCATTTATTTCACTTTGTGTGCTAGCAATGTCATCATACTTAAGGGGAATTCCAACCCACCATAGCAACTAGGAACTCGAATCCTGGGAGTAAATGCTTGAATAACAACTGATTACAGACACATAACTTTACTTAAGAGATTCATGACACTTGTAACATGGAACTACTACACATCGACGCTCTAAACTTCATGGTTTACATAAGAAGAAAATGTTGTATATCGTGTCGTAGTGGCGAGTCAATAAAATAGCCTTATGTACCTTTAACTTCTGCCCTCGGATACCAATGAAGAACTCATACTCCTTTTACCATCAACTACAATAAGGAAACAATACTATTGTTAACAACCAGAAACATAAGAACTAACCGACGAATGACGAACTTCTATAACATATATCTTCACCTAGCTCCCTTTCAATCCTTGAAACTTCCTAAATCAACATATAAATACATAAATAGACATCTCCATCCCCTTCATAAAAACAAACCACCCAAATTTACCACCAAACCAGTCCCAACACACTATATAGCATAATCAACACTTCATCCACATTATCTAGTCATTCAACTTACAACTTGTATCTTCTAAGCATATTTAAATAATCAAACTAACTTATATAAAATATGCTAATACTTCTAGCACGTGCACACACAAAAAACAATCCAAAAATTCTATACCACACATCTAATAACTCAACTACATCAATCAATCTCCACTTACAAACTAGCTAATGAGTGACAAACTCGTTTTATGACAAATCGGAAAACAACTCCCTTGTTTTTTTTACTTTCATCAAGTTCAAAACAACAACAACAACAGTCAACAACTACTTCTCCAACACCTTTATACAATAAAATCATCCCCAACATACTACATGACATGTCCATTAACTCACCTACAATATCTTACCACCAACTTGTAACAACTCAACACGTCTAGAACTAAGTCATACATATGGGGGAAGGGAGAAATCTTACCTTTCTATCCACTTCCTTATTTTGTCTTAACTCACTGCCCTTTATATTTCCCCAAATCACTAGAATAGGAAATACAAATCAACACAAATACTACGTCACCACGGAGAAGATAACCCCAGATTTGGACTTGATCTTCATACCTTAACCTTGGAGGAGAGGACTGATTTTATGGACTGTTTGGTATAGAAAACGTTTTGAAAGCTTAGGAGAGAATATAAATCACATGAAAATCCTTTCACACCATGGGAGAGGGAATAAACTTGAAGCTTTTCTACTTAGAACCCTAAGAGAAAGAAAGAAATGACTGGTTGTACTGAGAGAGAGAAGGAGGAGTTTCTGAATGTATTTTCTTATGAATATATGGATAAATGACCATATATTGGTCTTAAAACACCCCTATGCCTGAACTTACCTTTTCCCCTAATGGGCCTGTCACGACCCGACCTGCTCACGATCGTGCCCTACCCAGGCACCCTTTCTGTATACATCGAGAATAGCAATGAACATACACAACTGATAAAAGAATGCTTAACATAAAATAACAACAGGCTAGCCGATAAGGCCACCTTCCGTAAGCTATACAAATAAAACAGTACATTTTTTTTCTTTTCTTTACAACCCAATCCACAATGTGACTACTGACCTCTAAGAATAACAACTCTGGCGGGACAGGGCCCCGCCATACCCTTGAATGTACAACGACCGACAATACCAGGGATAAGCCTCTGGAATAAAGGAGCTTCTCAACAGCTGAACAGTGATCCTAAGAGCGAGGATCAAGAATGTACTCTATCTGCGTGAACGCACTTCAAGGAGGTCAAGATAACATGTACCAAATATGTGAAATCGAAAGTACCAGAATGAAATCATAAGTCTATAATAAAATCGAGATGTATGATAACTCAATTAATAAAGACACAAAGGCCTTACTAACAATGAGAGTAATCAAAAGTATACTTACAACATAAAAATAGGAAGCTCGCGATCAAAGCAGACCACCCACCCGCAGATCATTACAATCCTACTCGGGACTATTTCACCCGTGATAGTCGTGTGGACCGCATTTAGGTATTCTCGTGATAGGTCAGATCCGCCGCGTGAGACTATTTCACCCGCATAAGCCCATAAGGACTCGCATGAGGTATTCCTCGCATCGTGGGTAGCAAATCCACAGAAACATGTGGTATAACTATCTTGGGGATTCACCCCTCAATTATACTCTTACCCTGAAGCAGGTGGTATAACTATCTTGGGGATTTACCCCTCAGATATACTCTTACCCTGGAGAAGGTGGTATAACTATCTTGGGGATTTACCCCTCAGATATACTCTTACCCTATCTCAACTGGCCATCATACATAACATAAGCCCTACCGGCTTATCATACATAACATAAGCTCTACCGGCTTATCATACAATAAGCAAGTTAAGAAATCCCCCTAACTTCTTATTAACCTTATTCATATACACTCTCATTTTAGTTTACTTAAGGCACTAACATGTCATTATAAATCCGGGAGTTAACCCAAAGTACTACGTACTTCTATTCTTTTAAAATGACTCATTTTCATATAAAACTTCCAAGATACTAATAACCGTAGTATCAAGTCATAACTACATTTTAAGACAAGTCACAATACCTTTTTAGAAAATACACTTTCGGACTTCTAAATCAAGTGACTTCTTTCTTTTAAAACCTTAAGCAATTGATGCCTTTAAATCAAATTGCCTTTCGTTATTTCAAGTCATTTAACATACTTAAATTACTTAGAGTAAACCACTCTTTTTAACTTTCCATAAAGCTATTATAACCAACTTCCCATAAAGCCGTTATACTAGCTTTATACATTAGAAACTTACATACTTCTTTATAACCAAGAGACTTAAACTTTCCAACAAAACGAGTATCAATAATACTTTCAACATACTTAAGTCTCTTAACTTTTGAAAACCAAGATATCATTAATATTTAAACAAGTGAGTTAATTCCCTAACTCAATCAACTTGGACATTCTTAAAATAAGCCAAGGATATCAAATGGACCTAGATTGTCAAAATCTTGTACGTCTACCCTACTATACATTTACAACTTATTCATGCTCAAGAGATAAGAAAGTTCCACATACCTCTTCGGTTTAATCCACTTGCTAAGTCCAATTCGCCGTGCGTAGTATGTCAACCTATAATGACCATAGTACGTCTATTAACTTCTAGTTTCAAACGTAAAATATTCCAAGTGCAAAGCTACTAAATTCTACGGAAAATGGGACAGCACTTCCTTTGTTTCTACATACTTTGCCACCTTTTTCAAGGCCGAATTCAATAACCAAACATGCCACATTTAAGGCTCAATCAATGTAGTTATCAATAGGGGATTACACGTCTACAAGACGTGTAAAATTCCGCCCCACAATTTATAACAAACTAGTCCAACATATAATGTCATTCTCGGCCAAAGGTGTAACAACATAACAATCTTTCCAATTCCTTTTCAATTCAAGTTGTTTAGTATAACATGATATCAAGCCGCAATCTATTATAGCTACTACATTCTTCAAGTAGGTAACATGCGACAATTCAATTTATCGATCAAATTGGATTTCAATTTCAAATGGTTAAACATGTCATTTTCGGATTTGAGCTTCCAATTTTCCATAACACTTATCAATCTTCATAACACATATCACATGATCATTTCTATCTTATAATAACATGGAATCTTCAATTACAAAAGTAAGACGAAGATTATACCTCATTTAGCCCAAATATGCTCCAAGATTACAAGTCGATCCTTAGCAACTTTAGCGCCTCTTTTTGACATTCCAATCCACTCCAAGCAACCCTTAGAAGCATATGATGAACTCATCTTCAAGTTCCAACTTCAAAGTTGAAGAACTCCTTTAGTTACCGCCTTGCGACTAATACGAAAACGCCATTTTTCCGGGATCTTTATATTGAGATAACCTTACAATATACTTAGGAACCTTGCTTTAAAGTATGGGAATTATTGGACAACAATTGAAAATTTTTCTCCTCAAACCCTTGCTAAAGCCGAGAGCTACCCTTATGTTTCTCTCAATAATCTTGAAAATTTTCTAAGTGTTAAGCCTTGTCTTGCTACTAAGGAGCTTATATAACCAAATGGAAGGTCTAGATTAGAACAAATGGGTGGTTTGGATGCATTTCACAAGGATCAAGCCAAGTGGCATTTGACTTAGTCAACAATGTCAAGCTCTTGCCTTTGCAAGACTTGGTCTTTTAAATTATGGTCAAATGACCATTTCCTCCATGTCATTTTCGTCCAAGACCATTAAGGGGGGGTGACACGTGTCGCCCTCCCGTTCGTCGCAATATTTCGTTTTCCGACAAATTCCAAAATTCCGATAAATTTTACTCATCTCAAATCTTAACATTTTTGAGTTCTTACGTACGTTCTTATAAACATATCCTGAAATTCCGGGGTGTAACATTCTTCCCCTTAGAAACATTCGTCCCGAATGTTCCTTTGGGAGTCACACTTAAAGATAGCGACATAGTCTTCTTTTACAACCCCTACATACCAATAATACCACACGAGGCCCACAACAATACTCATACTAAAATGTCATTTGAACCCATGTGTCAACGTCGGTTATCTGCATAAAGCCTGTGACTCTAAGCTTACTCATAATCTTTCTGGATAAGCTTCGCTTATCCGCGGCCATTGAATCAAATCTGGACCAAATAATCGAACCTCGCCACGTCGAACCAACCAACCGCGATCTACACTTTCTACATACAAGGCCTCATACAGGCCATCTAAAAGCGGAAGGGTATACGTTATCGTGCGTAACACAACAAGAGGCAATTAACCCTCCCGCTATTTCAAATCAAGAACACAGCCCGAAACCTATCCTCGAGCTCGGATAGTACGCTCTGCTGACCGCTTGGCCCGAGGGTGTAATGCAACATCGAGACTCACTTGTGTCCCTAATCCCTTCGAAAAACCTCCGAGTTATCCGTAACCGAGCTCATCATGCGTCATCATAAACGTAGGAACCCCGTGCAGTCTCACAATCTCTCTGCTATACAAGCTAGCATAAACCTCAGCCGAGTAAGTGGTCCCAATCCAGAAGAACACGGCCGGTTTCAACAGCCTATTTACCATGGCCCCCAGGGAGTCGCACTTCCTCCGAGTACGATGCCACCCTGTAACAAGATCCATATTGACTATCTCTCATATCTAGGTTGGGATTTCAATCGCCTGGAATAGCCCACTGGGCTTCTGGTGCTCAACCATGACCTGCTACTAACTCGGACACTAAGCAGTAAACTCTGTTATGTCCCTTTTTCCGGTCATCTTACCCATACATATATCTGAGGTCACGACACAACTTAGTCGACCCCGAGCAATTTGAGCAATAAGCATTGTATGCCTCCCCTAAAACCTGTTGACTAGTCCTGCAACACCGGGTACACACAATCTATCCTCATATCACAGCACCCCATCCGGTGCTACTCAAACAGGCTCTTCCCTTCTCGGAGAGCCGTATCTCGATACCGTATCGTAACTGGATCCTCATATTGTCGCCTCTCTAAATCGGAAGTGGCGTAATTTCCTTTCCTGCTTCCCTAACTACCGGGAAAACATAGGCTCTATCCTTATCGGGTTGCGTCAGCACACAACCTAGCCCAACACCCAACGTGCTATCATAATAACCTAACCCTCTTGTCTCACAGGAGGGGTTAGAACTGTAGTCGTGGTCCACTTATCTTCCAATAACTGAAAGCCTTTCACATTCCTGCGAAATATTCGGGTATCCTTAATCTCACTTATGGTTCCTGTTTCCCTTTCTCTGCTGCAACCAAGCTTGGTCACTATCTTAGAATTGATCCTTCCGCCTCGCGGCTAAGACTTCCTGTCAATCATAACTTAGGGGGGAGATTTCCTTGATCTCGTCAAGTAACAATCCTATTATTCTCTCCCAGCTCGTAGAGATAATAGCCAGGTGTTACCACATTTCCTCGAAATGTTCTTACTTCCCATTATTTACTAATGGTCTTTACACTAGTCTGGGGTAATCATAACTCGTGCAACTTACATGACCATAGTCGTATTCTCCTTTATCATTCTGGTCATATCCTTACCTTAGGCCTATTATTAGCAAAAGCATTTCTATCTTGATTCATAATCGTACAGTTTCATACAAACGTACTACCTGCATTTATATCTTTACGATACTTCCTCGACCAATTCGTACGTCGTTCTTAATCACCCCAACACAACACTTTTCCCACGGTTATTTAAAACTGTAACCTATGGCATGACGATACCGAAGACCTTACCAGTCTCATATCCTGCGTCTAACAACATGGGTACACGCAACCCCATGTAATAAAGCGTCCTTTTACATGGGGGAGAGAACTTATCTCCCTTTCTTAAACTTTCCTTGGAGTCACAACCCTAATCACAGGGTCCTCTTGCGGTCCAGTAATTATCTAATCAACACGCACCGCCTTTAAGTCCGTGTAGATTTTCCAACCTACCAAAGATGCCTCGACTTTCCATGGCAAAGACTCGTGCTTATTTTATTCTTGCCTTGTACATTTTCCTGAAATTATCCAGGTCGTGGCCCACCGCCACACCAAACCAACTCCAGTACCTCGAGGGCACTTAACATAAATTCCTCCAAATTCAATTATTACTTACTTTCTGCAATTTACCTCAAGTGAACAAGTCACACAGACTTAAAAAGAAAAACAATGATGCCAAAGAAGGAAGGATAATTCACTGGTTACTACCACTTCTCTTCCTTTACACTGGATAATCAGCTTACCAGAAAACTGGAATCGAGCCAATCTCTCTTTGCAGTCAATGTTGGCCTAACAAGAGGCCAACTAGCCCGTACTCATAATGACCTCAATGCTCGCAATGTACCGCTAGGTCTGCTAGGGTCCAACGACTGTATCGTTACCGGCAACTATTATCTACCCGCTCAGCTACCACCCAACACTCACGGTGTAGTCACCTCGAAAGGTCCTCATGGATTCAGGCTTTATTTCTCTACACTTGGTTGCTCTCTTTTTCACTGGTCGTACTCTTTCTGTACTTCCAAACTTATACTAGCATACGTACATAAATTCCATACTAATTCTGGCCTCCACTCTTTGGAGTTACTAAATTAAACAATATAAGGCCCATTCCGGCTCTCACAACCTGGTTCCGGTGGAACATGTCCACGAACCCGTAAAATGATTAACTAAACTTGGGCCTTGCACCCTCGTGACCCTGTCACGTAGCGGGACTACTACCAACTGATCCCATTTCATTCAAGCTATGGGGCGACCCTTAATAGGTCCCCAACCCGACTCGGCGTCGTATTTAACTCTTTTCCTTGGTCTGTCTTAACTTTTTTTCTACCCGAGAAGGCCTTATATACCTAAGGTCTCGGTGGTTATCACATTCTTAGGCTCGCAATTTCCATGCTCCATGCCTACCTTATCAGTCCCCCCGTAAACGGGTACAAAACTTATCGTAATACCATAATCGTGTTGTCTTGACCACAACAACCATACATACTCCATACGGATATCACCCGTACCATTTTCGAAATCCTACTACGTAGCTCAATCTATTAACATAGTCTCCCATTAATACCCTTAATAATAACTTCTTAAGGGTCCATTCCCTTCTCAGACAGCTCATCATTTCCTAATTATCTCAAATTAGTACGTAAAACCTTGATGAGAATTCATTAAACTGTTTCATACCTTCCCGGTATTTAATTAGTCCTTACGAATCCACGGTAATCTAAAATCATTCTAGGCAACACGCGTCTGACCCTCATACATAAATCCGTATAGTTGTATGTCACAATACCAACTACAAACATTACCAACCTGGATACGCAATCCATATAATCTTTCCTGGGTCACTGCTGCCTTTCTCGTAGCTGCAAACAATCATAACTTGTTAGGTAGAGACGATCCTAACCATACAGCTCTATCGCACGATCTTAGAGTGAGAAGAATGGAAACCAATCCTAAATGTCCTGCAGCCTCCTGATTATAGATGTGGTGCACAACACACCGATAATCAAGACTCTACTAGACACGGTCTGTAGACACTTTCCGAGGACTAAGCGCTCGATACCACTTTTGTCACGACCAGGCCGGGCCTCGATGGTGCCCTACACAGGCACCCTTTCGTATACATCGAGAGAGAATAGCGGGAACATACACAATGATAAAAGAATGCTTAACATAAAATAACAACATGCTAGCCGATAAGGCCACCTTCCGTAGCTATACAAATAAAGCAGACATTTTTTCTTTTCTTTACAACCCACTCCACAATGTGACTACAGACCTCTAAGAATAACAACTCTGGCGGGACGGGCCGCCATACCCACTGAATGTACAACGGCCGACAATACCGAGGATAAGCCTCCTAATAAAGGCTTCTCAACGGTGAGCGGTGATCCTAAGAGCGAGGATCGGAACGTACTCTACTGCGGCGTGAACGGCCCGAAGGAGGTCGTATAACATGTACGGATATGTGGCCCGAAATCGTAATGAAATCATAAGTCTATAATAAAATCGGAGACAGGTATGATAACTCAATTAACAGTACACAGTGCCTTACTAACAATCAGAGTAATCAAAAGTATACTTACAACATAAAAATAGGAAGCTCGCGATCAAAGCAGGACCACCCGCCCGCAGTATCATTAACAATCCTACTCTCGGGACTATTTCACCCGCGATAGTCGTGTGGACCCGCACGAGGTATTCCTCGTGATAGGTGTATCCGCGTGAGACTATTTCACCCGCATAAGCCCATAAGGACTCGCGTGAGGTATTCCTCGTCGTGGGTAGCAAATCCACTAAACAGCGGTATAACTATCTTGGGATTCACCCCTCAATTATACTCTTACCCTGAAGCAGGTGGTATAACTATCTTGGGGATTTACCCCTCAGATATACTCTTACCCTGGAGAAGGTGGTATAACTATCTTGGGGATTTACCCCTCAGATATACTCTTACCCTATCTCAACTGGCCATCATACATAACATACGCCCTACCAGCTTATCATACATAACATAAGCACTACCTGTTTATCATACAATAAGCAAGTTAATAAATCCCCCTATCTTCTTATTAACCTTATTCATATACACTCTCATTTTAGTTTACTTAAGGCACTAACATGTCATTATAAATCCGGGAGTTAACCCAAAGTACTACGTACTTCTATTCTTTTAAAATGACTCATTTTCATATAAAACTTCCAAGATACTAATAACCGTAGTATCAAGTCATAACTACATTTTAAGACAAGTCACAATACCTTTTTAGAAAATACACTTTCGGGCTTCTAAATCAAGTGACTTCTTTCTTTTAAAACCTTAAGCAATTGATGCCTTTAAATCAAATTGCCTTTCGTTATTTCAAGTCATTTAACATACTTAAATTACTTAGAGTAAACCACTCTTTTTAACTTTCCATAAAGCTATTATAACCAACTTCCCATAAAGTTGTTATACTAGCTTTATACATTAGAAACTTACATACTTCTTTATAACCAAGAGACTTAAACTTTCCAACAAAACGAGTATCAATAATACTTTCAACATACTTAAGTCTCTTAACTTTTGAAAACCAAGATATCCTTAATATTTAAACAAGTGAGTTAATTCCCTAACTCAATCAACTTGGACATTCTTAAAATAAGCCAAAGATATCAAATGGACCTAGATTGTCAAAATCTTGTACGTCTACCGTACTATACATTTACAACTTATTCATGCTCAAGAGATAAGAAAGTTCCACATACCTCTTCGGTTTAATCCACTTGCTAAGTCCAATTCGCCGTACGTAGTATGTCAACCTATAATGACCATAAAATGCCTATTAACTTCTAGTTTCAAACGTAAAATATTCCAAGTGCAAAGCTACTAAATTCTACGGAAAATGGGACAGCACTTCCTTTGTTTCTACATACTTTGCCACCTTTTTCAAGGCCGAATTCAATAACCAAACACGCCACATTTAAGGCTCAATCAATGTAGTTATCAATAGGGGATTACACGTCTACAAGACGTGTAAAATTCCGCCCCACAATTTATAACAAACTAGTCCAACATATAATGTCATTCTCGGCCAAAGGTGTAACAACATAACAATCTTTCCAATTCCTTTTCAATTCAAGTTGTTTAGTATAACATGATATCAAGCCGCAATCGATTATAGCTGTCGCGCCCTTTTTCGACCGCGACATTTTTCTAGCGAACCCTGCTTAAGTAAAATGTTAGAAAATAAATAATAAAATGCTAAATGTGCAAAAGAATGCTAAAATGTTAAAATGTTTAAAGGGTGCTTAAATATTAAAAGGGGGCTAGAAAATGTTAAAGTTTAAAAATGTGTTAAATGCTAAAGGGTTCGCGGAGTCGCCACCTAATTAGTTTGGGTGAATTAGGACACCTAAATGTCAACTAGGTTAAAGTCAACATTAACTCCATTTTTTATGGTCTGCAAAACTTATGTGAGATTCTGGGTAAGGGCTCCTTATTATCCTAAAGGGAAGGGGTTAGGCACCCTAAAGGATCCGCTAACTTGCGGTTGTCCGTTCAAACCTAGGGTAATTATTATGCTAAGATGCATGTTTTTGAAAAGTTTAAGTGAAGAGGTGCCTGCAAATTTAAAAAGTAAAAAAAATGCATTCTTTTATAACCTAAAAAAAGTTTATAAGATTTGTTTATAAAGTTAATTTTCGAAAGAGATCATATAAAGTGTTAATACATAAGAAGCTTTTAAAAATATAACTGTGCAGAGTTGACTTAGTGATTAAAGGTAGGCCTTTGTTTGCAAAGTCGGTGGATAATAAATTATATAGTATTAATGAAAGAGTTATTAATTCTTTTAAGATGCATTAGTCTCGTGATTAGATGTTCAAAATAAGTTAAGCAAGCTAGAATAATTAACTTAATGAGAAGCAAATTTCTAATGTTGAACTATTTTCTAATAGCGACTTAAAGCTTAGGCTATTCTAAATATATTAATGTTAGAGTAATGTTAGACAAGTAGTTACAACAAATGAATGGGGAAAGGATATGAATTAATAAGGATGACTCGAAGAATGGCGATGTCCTTTCGCCGCGGTTTGGAATTTTCCTATGTGAGGTGGATGCACATTGTTATACCCCGTATTTCCAGAGTATGTACGTGAGGGCGTACGTACAAAAGTTTAAGCCTTAAGTTAGGCAAGGGTCGAAATTTGTGCACAACTAGCGAAAAGAGTCGTTTTCCGACGAAACATTTTCCGGACTTTGCGAAGGGAAAATTACGGCTATGTCATTTATAATTTTTGCGGATTTTTCCGAGAGATGAAATATTTTGGACCAACGGGAGGGTGACATGTGTCACCCTCAAAGTGGACGAAACTTGGGCGTTTTTGGCCTTGTTTTTGGTCAAGGGTTAGGTAGGATATTTTGGTGGTAGATGGATAAGGTACACTTGCCCAAATCCTCACCCTACACTTGCCCACCACTTGTCTTGATCTTGGCCATTGAATGTCCTATAAATACCCCTCTAATGCAAGACATTTCTTCATCCACACTTGATAAATTCCAAGGCAAAAATCCCTCTCCCCCTTTAGTGTAGTTTCGTCCAAAGCCTCCCTCCCCTCAGAGGCCTACCAAACCCCCCTCTTGCCTAGTTGTTTTCGTATAATACCCCCCCCCCCCTTGGTAGAAAAGTATCCTCCAAGTATTGTTACTATTCCAAAATACCTTGGCCCAAATACCTTGTAGTATTCCAAGGTTACACCTATACTAAAAGCCCAGAAATACTATTATACTTCCTTTAGCCACTAAACGAAACCCTAAGGAAATCTTCATAGCGGGTTGAAGTATTAAGAAGAAGTTGCGTAGAACTTCTAAGGGTTGTTTGGAGCGGGTTGGAGCACCCAGACAGAGCTAAACGCGTCATTTCGGGATCGACATATAAACTTGGATAATTTTGGGCTTATCGAGGTAAATACTATTGTCCTTCTATTGTAATTGGAAATTACATACTGTAGTAGTATAGAAATGAATATAAGGTACATAGAAGGATATTACAGAAGAGGATTGAACTGAAATCGCATCAGACGAATATTAAAGAAGATCGAATCAGATTTACTTAGATTTGTATTTACAGTGAACTTGTATAATTTGTGGGTAGGAAGTGCTGCCCAATTTTCCGTAGAATAAGGAATCTGTATCTAGAAGTATTCTACAGAGTAGTCTAGACGTTGATAGACTTTTATGACCGTTATAGGTTGAAGTACTGCAAGTAGCGTATTCTACTCGAAGGGTGGAAAGGGCTAGCCGGATTCTGATGCTTTGGAGCTATTTGCTAATAGTCGATAATCGTCGCGAGGTATGTGATTCTTCCTATACTCTTGAGCATGATATTTTAAAAGTATATATATATACATATAGTACGGTAGACGTACGTGTGTTAACTGAACGTAGTTTTACGGCAATGTCTTTTGACTTAAGCCTGAATAATAAGAATCTTGAAGTATTTCAAAAGAATTAAGAAACCTTTTTGAAAGAAGAGTAACACTTGGTTTTAAAAGCTTAAGAGTTATACTAGCTTTATGGGAAGTTAGGTATAACGACTTAAGAGAGATAAAAAGAATGGGTTATTGATTTTAGAAGTTAAGAGACTTGATCTTAAAAGATAAGAGACTTGACTTAATTGATTTAATATGAATTTTGTTAAAAAGCGTGAAACCTCATTCGTGAGTAATGAGTACTTGGTTTGTAAAAGGAATAATGTTTTACTGATTTCGGGAATGAGAATAAGTATCGAACAAACCACAGCAGCGTTAATAAAGGGAAATGTATTGACTAATAAAGTATTATTAAAACCAGTAGAACCCTCTATCTGCATAAAAGCTAAGATGAGACAAAATGATATTACATTTCCTAGATCATGGCTGCTTTAATAAGATTGTTATGAACAAGAATAACCTACTCACACATAAGGCATATATTACTCAGTTGTTTTAAAAGAGAATTATGTTATTAAAATGATTAAGATTATGAACTATGAAATCTTTCGAATAAAAGACGTGAATATTTGAAATTAGGCAAACTTGAACTTTTAAAAAAGAATGTTGTTACTTGACTTTAAGAAGGAAAGTGTTTTGGTTTAACAAGAAGGGCATAATATTACCTTAGTTGTTTTAAAGGGAAAATATGGTATTATTTTAATCATGCTTAAGGAGCGTTTAAATGTTATGACCACGACACCGCGCGTTCGTAGGATGAGCAGGAATGTATTTCACTCGACTACCGTTCGTAGGATGAGCCGAATGTATTTCACTCGACCGCGTTCATGAGATGAACCGAATGTATTCCACTCGACTACCGCGTTCACGGATGAACCGAATGTATTTCACTCGACATCGCGTTCATGAGATGAACCGAATGTATTCCACTCACTACCGCGTTGCGAGATGAACCGGAATGTATTCCACTCGACTACTGGCCCACGGGATGGACCGAAATGTATTTCACTCGACCACCGCTGTGAGATGAACCGAATGTATTTCACACGACTACCGAGTCCATGAGATGGGCGGAATGTATTCCATACGATGCGACACTGGTCCGTAGATGGGCCGAGACATGTTATACGTATCACACGATTTATACCTAGATCACGCAGGTGAGGAAGGAGTTCCACGGGCATGAGGATGACTTGAGGCGTGAGTCCACGACTTGACATGACTACTTTATGTCAGAATCGTAGTTTTGTAATCATATATGTCTTACTTTATATAGACTATTATGATTTCATTTTGATTTTTCGCCACATACTGCACTTGTCAGATCGACCTCCTTCAAGGCGGCGTTCATGCCGCGGTAGAGGTACACCGGTTGTTGATCCTCGCCATAGGATCACGCCAACAGATTGGGAAGCTCCGTTTCTCCGAGGCTTATCTTTTGGTATGTTTCACGAGTTGTAGGTTCTGCATATCTGTGTATATGGCGAAGCCCGTCGTCATGTTTATAAAAACTCTTAGAGGTTTGTAGTACTGTTGTGGGCAGGGTTTGTAAGGATGTAACTGTTCAAACTTTGTATTTATATATATGCCGAAAGGCGACTTTCTCTCAGTTAAAATGTGCCTCATTTTACATTTGTTTCATGTATTGTTTTTAAATTCCGCTGATTTCTCTGATGTATGACTACTTGGGTGCCCGGGTAAGGCACCAGTCACGGGCCCCCGAACGGGTCGTGACAAAAGTGGTATCAGAGCAGTTAATCCTCGGAAAGTGTCTACAGACCGTGTCTAGTAGAGTCTTGATTATCGGTTTGTTGTGCACCACATCTATAATCAGGAGGCTGCAGGACATTTAGGATTGGTTTCCATTCTTCTCATTCTGAGATCGTGCCTTAGAGCTGTGTTGTAAGTTGGACCCCGTTGACGCATTTCATTTTTTACCAGTTATGCCTCCGCGCAAGGCAACCCGGGCCCAGATGGACAAGGCAGCCGAGGAAGCTGCTAGTCGGATACAGAGGAGTACGAGGGCGCAGGCCCGGTCATTACCTGAGATAGTGCTTCAGACGGTGAGTTTTGCGACGCCAAATTTCAAAGAGTTTAGAGTCGCGCAGCGGTCACTGAGACTGAGCACTGAGCCTCCGCCCCACACCGAGCAGAGGAGATGGGTTACGCGAGATGGCCCGATTATTGGCCGTGATAGTGGCAAGGCATGAGGATAGGGCCGACGCAGCATCCCGGGCCCCAGAGTACCCATGGTTCACCCGAGATCGGATAGTTTGAGGCTACGGGACTTTCTGAGTTGTAGCCCGCCAGAGTTCTACGGGTCGAGGCCTGAGGATGATCCGCAGGAGTTCATTCGACAGCATGGATCGTAGAGTGATCAAGGCTTCGAGACCGAGTCGGTGGTCTTAGGTTCGCATCGGCCGCGTGATACCGCAATGATCGTTTGATTCGTGGGAGTTGTGTCGGGAGAGTATGCACTTCCACCGTATGGAAGCGAAGTTCTCGTGGCATTTCTTGCACATTTCTTGCCTCCACAGATGAGAAGGGCTCGCCGATAGATTTTTGACGCTGAGGCGCACCGGGCGCATTTGCGAGTACAATGTGGAGTTTGACTCATTAGCTCGACGCCCCCGCATTGGTATCCGGCATGGAGGATGAGTGCACCGCTACGCCACCGTTCGATGACTACTTGGCGAGGCTTGTTCGGTGTAGCTCTTCACCGCATGGACATTGCCCGCATGCAGCTTATGACCGGGATGTGAGGAGCGGAGAGGTCGACGGAATGGCCGAGATCGCGAGAAGAGGCCAGACAGCAGGTCCTTTGGTAAGTTTCGAGGCGGACCGGGCCAAAGAATAAAGTTATGTACCTCCGCCAGCAGTGGTCCTCCGCGCCTTCGTGACGCTCGGTATTCGGAGCTGGTCGAGCTCCGTGGCTTCGTTTACGATATACACGGGTTCTAGCCGCAGGATTTATGTCCCCGATTAGTGCACGATGTGGCAAGCGCGTCATCCCGGAATGTCGTCTTCATCGGGTGCTTGTTTCACTGCGCGCCGTCGGCCATGTGGACGAGGATCGCCCTAAAAGAAAGGATACATGTAGAATGACACAATACCGGTCAGCGCGTGATCATCGCTTTCATACGATTATACGCAGTGGGCCTATGATTAGAGTGGAGCAGATGGTACAGGTATATTCTTACCCCTCTAGAGATTAGTATGCGTTGATATTATGGTGAAGTGTTAAGTATTATGTTCAGATAGCATTATGTTAAAATTGTGTTTAGAAAACATGTTTAAGGGTAAGTTTAGGGACAGGGAAAGTGTAAGCCTTAGAGTTTTTACGTAGAGACCTTAGATGCGAGGCCATCTTGAGTAAGATCTATGTTTATGTTGACCTTTGTCGGGGTGCATTGTATACGTGGGATATATTTGCGTGATAAGTCCCTGAGTGGTATAAAATGAAAGAGGGTAGTTGAGCTAAGAAGACCACTAGGTTTTCGTGACTTGATTTATGAGATTGTTCCGGATCGGGGGAACAAGAGAGTTCGGCACGACGGAGGGTCGGAGGCGATCGGGGTCAACCCGTGAGTCTCGAGGTGGGGTGAGTCAGGTGGTCCCGCCAGTGGTACGCTCGCGAGGGCCGCGGGCGATATAGATGACCATCGTATGAGTTCGTGGATATGTTCGACCAGAATCGGATCGTGAAGGCCGGGAATGGCCTTAAAGAAGATCGAGGCTAGTAAGATGACCAAGTTTGGAGGTAGTGGCTCCAGAAATTTTGGGAACTGAAGCGATGACTGAAGTATGGTCCGTATACTAGAAAGAGTTCAAGTGTTCGAGAAGAGTACGACGAGTAAGGAAAGAAGTGAACGTGTGTTATTTTGTGGCCAGGTGTGGCCTGGGAAGTTTGTTTTAGTTATGAGAAACTTTATCGTTATCTGTCTTGAGAAGGAACATTCGGGACGAATGTTTCTAAGGAGGGGAGAATGTTATACCCCGTATTTCCAGTATGTACGCGTATGCACGTACAAAAGTTTAAGCCTTAAGTTAGGCAAGGGTCGAAATTTGTGCACAACTAGCGAAAAGAGTCGTTTTCCGACGAAACGTTTTCCGGACTTTGCGAAGGGAAAATTACGGCTATGTCATTTATAATTTTTGCAGATTTTTCCGAGAGATGAAATATTTTGGACCAATGGGAGGGTGACATGTGTCACCCTCAAAGTGGACGAAACTTGGGCGTTTTTGGCCTTGTTTTTGGTCAAGGGTTAGGTAGGATATTTTGGTGGTAGATGGATAAGGTACACTTGCCCAAATCCTCACCCTACACTTGCCCACCACTTGTCTTGATCTTGGCCATTGAATGTCCTATAAATACCCCTCTAATGCAAGACATTTCTTCATCCACACTTGATAAATTCCAAGGCAAAAATCCCTCTCCCCATTTAGTGTAGTTTCGTCCAAAGCCTCCTCCCCTCGAGAGCCTCGCCGAAACCCCTCTTGCCTAGTTGTTTTCGTATAATACCCCCCCCTTGGTAGAAAAGTATCCTCCAAGTATTGTTACTATTCCAAAATACCTTGGCCCAAATACCTTGTAGTATTCCAAGGTTACACCTAAACTAAAAGCCCAGAAATACTATTATACTTCCTTTAGCCACTACACGAAACACTAAGGAAATCTTCATAGCGGGTTGAAGTATTAAGAAGAAGTTAAGTAGAACTTCTGGTTGTTTGGAGCGGGTTGGAGCACCAGATTAGGAGCTAAACGTCCGCCAGATCGGCATATAAACTTGGATAATTTTGGGCTTATCGAGGTAAATACTATTGTCCTTCTATTGTAATTGGAAATTACATAATCGTAGTAGTATAGAAATGAATATAAGGTACATGAAGGATATTACGTAAGAGGATTGAACTGAAATCGCATCGCATTAATATTAAAGAAGACTGAATCAGATTTACTTAGATTTGTATTTACTGAGACTTGTATAATTTGACTGCAGGGAAGTCTTGCCCAATTTTTCAGAATAAGGAATCAGTATCTAGAAGTATTCTACGAGTAGTCTAGACGTTGATAGACTTTTATGACCGTTATAGGTTGAAGATCGCAAGTAGCGTATTCTACTCGGCGGTGGAAAGGGCTAGCGGACATGATCTTTGGAGCTATTTGCTAATAGTCGATAATCGTCGAGGTATGTGATTCTTCCTATACTCTTGAGCATGATATTTTAAAAGTATATATATATATATAGTACGGTAGACGTACGTGCGTTAACTGAACGTAGTTTTACGGCAATGTCTTTTGACTTAAGCCTGAATAATAAGAATCTTGAAGTATTTCAAAAGAATTAAGAAACCTTTTTGAAAGAAGAGTAACACTTGGTTTAAAAGCTTAAGAGTTATACTAGCTTTATGGGAAGTTGGGTATAACGACTTAAGAGAGATAAAAGAATGGGTTATTGATTTTAGAAGTTAAGAGACTTGATCTCAAAAGATAAGAGACTTGACTTAATTGATTTAATATGAATTTTGTTAAAAAACGTGAAACCTCATTCGTGAGTAATGAGTACTTGGTTTGTAAAAGGAATAATGTTTTACTGATTTCGGAAATGAGAATAAGTATCGAACAAACCACAAAGGCGTTAATAAAGGTAAATGTATTGACTAATAAAGTATTATTAAAACCAGAGAACCTCCATCCGCATGTAAGCTAAGATGAGACAAAATGATATTACATTTCCTAGATCATGGCTGCTTTAATAAGATTGTTATGAACAAGAATAACCTACTCACACATAAGGCATATATTACTCAGTTGTTTTAAAAGAGAATTATGTTATTAAAATGATTAAGATTATGAACTATGAAATCTTTCGAATAAAAGACGTGAATATTTGAAATTAGGCAAACTTGAACTTTTAAAAAAAGAATGTTGTTACTTGACTTTAAGAAGGAAAGTGTTTTGGTTTAACAAGAAGGGCATAATATTACCTTAGTTGTTTTAAAGGGAAAATATGGTATTATTTTAATCATCTTAAAGGAGCGTTTAAATGTTATGACACATCGACACCGCGTTCACGAGATGAACCGAATGTATTCCACTCGACTACCGGCTCACGTAGGATGAACCGAATGTATTTCACTCGACTACCGCGTTCATGAGATGAACCGGGAATGTATTCCACTCGACTACCGCGTTCATGAGATGAACCGGGAATGTATTCCACTCGACTACCGCGTCCATGGGATGGACCGGGAATGTATTTCACTCGACTACCGCGTTCATGAGATGAACCGGGAATGTATTTCACACGACTACCGCGTCCATGAGATGGGCCGGGAATGTATTCCATACGATGCGACATTGGGTCCATGAGATGGGCCGAGACATGTTATACGTATCACACGATTTATACCTAGACTGCCGGCAGTGAGAAAGGAGTTCCACGGGCATGAGGGATGACTTGAGGGCGTGAGTCCGTGACTTGACATGACTACTTTTATGCTGTAAACTGTAGTTTTGTAATCATATATGTCTTCTGTTTTATATAGACTATTATGATTTCATTTTCGATTTTCGCCACATACTGTACTGTTATCGACCTCCTTCGGGGCGGCGTTACGCCGCAGTATAGTACACCGGTTGTTGATCCTCGCCATAGGATCACTCAGCGTATTAGGAAGCTCCGTTTCTCGGAGGCTTATCTTTTGGTATGTTTCCACGAGTTGTAGGTTACGTACATTCGTGGTATGGCGGGCCACCTGTCGTCATGTTTATAAAAACTCTTAGAGGTCTGTAGATGCTTTGTGGCGGTGGTTTGTAAGGATGTAATTCAAACTTTGTATTTATATATATGCCGAAAGGCGACTTGCTCTCAGTTAAAATGTGCCTCATTTTACATTTGTTTCATGTATTGTTTTTAAATTCATTGATTTCTCGATGTATGACTGGGTGCGGGTAAGGCACGATCCTGAACGGGTCGTGACACACATAAATGCGGGCCTTCATTTGAAGTAGCTCAAGATGAGTCTCGCCATGAGACTCTTTGTTGCTCCGTCATTTCATGTAAAAAAAAAGATAAGGATTAGAGTGTCTCAAAATTTTAATAATGCAAATAGATAATATGCTAATATAAACTTAGACATGTATATGATCCAATTTATATTTAACTATGGTAAATTTCAAGAAATGAATTTTACCAAACCAATAGATTCATAAATGTAAGACGCTGGTATCCTCTTATGCATATAAGAATAGACACATCCAATATAATTGATAAAAATATACAAGCATATACAATCTTTGACATACATACAAGATGATTCAATTAACAAAGAAAGTATATTTGCTCACATAAAATCCCTCGAGGTAAAACCGATGACGCTCTTTGCCCACACCTGGATGACTAAACACATGACATATATTCTAACATAGTAACATGGCATCTATATGAAGCCCTATACTTAGATCGGTTTAACTAGCAATATTTAAGCAAGGATGGTATTTCAAACATCCGAACATACCAAATAGGTGCAAGATTCATGAAAGCAGAAGACCAAATAACCAATAGAGATAGCATTTTTAAACATAAAAGGTAAATGAGCTGCACTGAGCATACAAGAACTATATCTTTTATCAAATATATTAAAGATCATCATCAGAAATGGGCACCACAGTTAACTTGAGTGAGATTATATGCTGTCAAGGACCCATTTTAGGATTTAAACCGGTAAGGCTAAGTGTGTAGTCATATCAACAACACGAGGGTCAGAAGATAAATAATTAAGCACCCAGAGAAGATATTTTAGGCATACAGACGGGACAAATTTCTCTCCTAAATAAACATGAAGAGTTGCATATTTGCATAACATCAATAGAATAAGGATATGACCCAAAGAAGAGAAAAATAACTTGAAAAACCCCACAAAATGCGAAAAGGAATGGAGGGTAGCGATGAGCAAGCTAAGACATTTCCAATAAACTCATACTCAATAATTAGTAAACACAAAATAGACATGATGTACAGGGACAAATTCAGAAGCCAAGGCACAAGGAACCAACATTTCAAGTAGACAATGTAGATATATATATATGCAACCTGTCAAAGGGAGTAGACATTTTTGTTTTCATACAAAAGGGTTCATCCAAATCATTTTCTTAACTCAACCCCTCCCTAAACAGTCTTGATAGTCCACTGTATGTATTTAACATATGAAACAAGATTACAAATTAAGACATGGAATACAACCAAAGATATAGCTTAACATAGTATGGTCTAATCTAATAAGAAATTTAAGGCAAAACAGCTTAATAGACAATAACCAGAGCACGATATAACTCAGGAGACGTAAAACATTGACGTGAAGGAATTTTAACACCTAAACAACCATGACAAGTATGTGATAAATTCGGTAGAGGTGTTAGACAAATATGTTTATTCATAGATTATCCCTTGACATAAGCAGACATGATGCATTCTGAACATTATTGGCAAATCAAGCATACATACCAGTATTAAGTACTAATCTCAGAAAATAAAAGTCTTAACTTAGGACTAGCATGAGGCTAATCCAGCAGGTGTCAAGTTAGACAGATACCAAGCAAAATATGACTCACAAGTTCGAACTACTTATCAGATTTCCATTACTTAATAAAATACTCCTACATTTTTATCTAAATGTAATTAAACACGCCGAAAGATAACGCAAAGCTATAACAAGGATATAAACACATAAGTATATAAAGAACATAAAAGAGCTGAGAGGAGTTTGGGTTTACCTTCTCCGGGCAGCGAACCGAGGCAGCGTATCAAGTCGTCGATCCACTTGGAGTTCTTGTTGCGATGCGATTAAAAGGGAATGAAGATTTTGGGTCGATTTTGCTTCCTGAAATTGCTAAGGTTTACTTGTGAGGGACCCAGAGATTTCAAGATTCGAAGCAGAATGTTTTCATGCCTAAGATTCTGATTTTTCTTTTCGGAGGTTTTTCACTCAGTTTTCGTATGCTCCTGAAGGTATTTCGACCATGCCTAAACTCATGAAGTTAACTCCATATTTATACCCCTCTTTGGGTTTCAAAATAGGTAGTATTTAAAGCGTGATTTTGGACGGGATTTGGTGCTGATTCGGATGCTATTAATGGGACCATTTGGGCAAGATTTGGGTTGTGTCTTATGGTAAGAAATCGTTGGAGAAGGAGAAGGTAAGGGAGCCGGATTTTCAGCCGAGAATCTCGGCGAGGAAGGTGGCGGTGGCGTGGCTGCTGCCTTTTCTCCTCCTCTCTTCTTTAGTGGTTCTAGGTTAGGTTTTTTTTTCGTTTTACTTTGGACGATGGAAAGGAAACAAGGCTGAGGTGATAAGGGGAAATAAGGTCATGGAGTTGGGCCGCTAAGCCGGGTAAATTTGAGCGAAATGGGCTGTGATGGTGGGCAAGGGAATTGATTGGGTTGTTTATGTAATTAGGTATTAGTTTATTTTGGGTAGAATTTAATTTAGGTAGAGTTTTAATGTTGTGTTTTAATTATAGGTGTATTAATTAATTAGTGGTAAATTATTATTTAGATTGTGATTAAATTATTTAGGTGCTTTATTAATCTAATTTTGAGAATAAAGACGGGCGTGCTATTTATTAGTTTAATAATTTAGAATGCGACGCCGTTAAAAATCTTTATTTATTATGTGTATTTTGACGTAAAATCGGTTCTAAAAAAGAAATTGTTTAATTTATTGGTTATTGATTTAAGGGGGATGGACAAAATTGGGTGTCAACAGTTGTCCCTCTTTGTATGGAGATGATGGAAGAATCTTCGGACAAAGACGTTGACTCATAGTCAATTTTGTCTCGATCCTCAGAATTAAAATGTTGGGCAATTAAGCAAGGCTGACGCGACTAAACCGCCCCGGTCGAGTTATGGCGACATCGGCTACCATTATCAAAACACCGCGGGCTAATACGGACTAAATTTGTCCCGATGTCGAGTTATGACCGCATGGGTATGCTAAAAAATAAAATACAATGACTGGCTTGAACCTGGGGTGTACCGGTGTCGACTTATGATGTCGGGTTTTATGGTGATGTGGAACGAGTGGACCGACGCTTGAGGTCGCTTCTGACATTCGTTGGGAAGGTTGGCCCCCCAACAAATTGTCCCGGTTCGCTGTAAGAGAAAATCCACGTTCGCACTGCTCGCACGCTAAGACTTAAACAAACGGTTAGTGCATAACTGTTAAGGCAAAATGATGATGCATAATTTTAAAAGCAATGTAACTGTGAGTAGAAAATGTTATCCTGCAAAAATGTGATGACTGTTGTGTTGATGCGATGCTGTGATTTCGCCCTTGCACGGACGTGTTGCGATTGTGAATGCGGATATGTTGTCCTTGCTGCGACTGCCTTTTTAGATTGAAGCCCTGTAGACTAAAGCTCATAGAAAAGGTTAGTGCATAACTGCTAAGACAGAATAATAAAGCATGAATAAGAAATGCAAATTTTGAGAGTAGAGAAATTGTCCGTGCGTAGATGTGGTGTGTTGATGACGTCGTTTTAGACGTGGCATCGTTTTCGTACGGACGTCGTTTCGGACTCTTCGTCGTTTTTGGACTCAGCGTCATTTCGGACTCAGCGTCATTTCGGACTCTGCGTCGTTTTCGGACTTGGCGTCGTTTTCGGACTCGGTGTCGTTTTTGGACTTTGGCGTCGTTTTCGGACTTTGGCGTCGTTTTCGGACTTTGGCGTCGTTTTCGGACTTGGCGTCGTTTTTGGACTTGGCGTCGTTTTCGGACTCTGCGTCGTTTTCGGATTTGGCGTCGTTTTCGGACTTGGCGTCGTTTTCGGACTTTGGCGTCATTTTCGGACTTGGCGTCGTTTTCGGACTTGGCGTCGTTTGCGGACTTGCGTCGTTTTTGGACTCGGCGTCGTTTTCGGACTTTGCCGTCGTTTTCGGACTCGGCGTCGTTTTCGTACTCGACGTCGTTTTCAGACCTCGGCGTCGTCTTCGGACCTCGACATCGTTTTCGGACCTCGGCGTCGTCTTCGGACCTCGGCGTCGTTTTCGGACTTTGGCGTCGTTTTCGGACTTGGCGTCGTTTTCGGACTTGGCGTCGTTTTCGGACTTTGGCGTCGTTTTCGGACTTGACGTCGTTTTCGGACTTTGGCGTCGTTTTCGGACTTGGCGTCGTTTTCGGACTTGGCGTCGTTTTCGGACTTGGGCGTCGTTTTCGGACTTTGGCGTCGTTTTCGAACTTGGCGTCGTTTTCGGACTTGGAGTCGTTTTTGGACTTGTTGTGCTGATAACGTCGTTGCACGGCGATGTTCTTCTTTGGCATTATTGCGTAGACATAATCCGAGGGCGTCGTTATTGTGGACATCTTTGGCGATGGCGCTGCCGCTGAGACGTGTCTTCGCTCTCCCGTAGAATAAATGTTCCTGCAAGCTAAGCTTGAGAAAAAGGTTAGTGTATAACTGTTAAAACAGAATGATAAATATATGAGAAAGGCAATTATGTGGGTAGAGATGTCGTCCCTGATACGCCGGATGAATACTGAGATGTTGTCCTTGCACGGACATGCTAAACGTTGCAACTGACGAATTGTCATGATGCTTTTGTTGTGTGCTTTATTTCCGAGCTGATGCGCTAGACTTTGTTGCTGACTTTTGAATTCTGACTGTTGATTGTCGATGCCCCTCTCTGCTTTTGCTGCTTTTACTGCGGATTTTGAACTTTGGATTGTTGTCATATCCTCTGCCTCTGCTGCTTCTGCTTTTCTTTGTATTTTCTCGCTGCTAATATGAAGAACTTTTATTGTATCTTCTGCTGATATGAAGGACCTGCGCTCAAAGAAAAATTTGTGAGTTCGAGGGGGGGCGGTTGATTCGCATTGACTTTGTAGTTTTGACTCTTGATGCTCGGACGTCTGCCTTGTTTGGAGTCATAACCCCTGCCTGGTTTCGTACCTTGTCCCAGTTTTGAATATGCAAAGGGCGTTTTGGCCTAAAGTGGGTCTTAATGGGGTTGTTTGTATATTATGTGTATTTCAAAACGAATGGAAAGTTTCCTAATGGTGTGACCGAAGCCGATTTAGGCCGCCTACGTATCCTCACGAGAATCAGTCGGCGTAGTTCATTACAAGAGAAATTGGGTAAAATTAAAATTTCTAAAGGTGGGACCGAAGCCGATGTGGCCGCCTACGTATCCGCCAAGGGAATCAGGTCAAACGTAGTTCCATTTTGGCGAGGTGTTGATCATTGGTGTTTCTCCTTTCTAATGCCTCTGCATCCTCTACATGAATGAGAACGAGTCCTAAGTTGTTTCGTACTGGTGCCTCTGGATTAGTCATTTATGATGATTGTGCTTCTACCAGTCAATGCGAATCAACCTTTTGGGGATAAGCTAGGCAAAAATAACCCTTTAACAAATGAAGCAAACCAAGTTAGTATAATATGCAAAAAGTTGCAGGCAATATATAATAATAAGCAAATTGCAAATCAAGTGCGTGTTCTAACATGTTTGGGACCTCTTTATGCCAGAGGTAGGCCTAAACGTCACATATGCGAGGTTGTGATAGATTTGTCCAAGTCGTCCAACCGTAATGCTTTTGTTGGGAATGGCGACCAAATGACGGTGCACTTTTTCCAATTTCAGCATGTCATGATTAGGTTTGGATTTGTCTATCATTGTCACGCTACACATAATATCTTTGGTTGGTCGTTGGGTCGAAACCAGTCGACAAGTTTGGTGTCTTCCTAATTGTGGTGTCGATGCCGGACCGACCCACCTAAGGTAAATGCATGCATGACTTAGTATAAAAGGTGGTATAGCTTTATCTTAAGTTTGCTAAGATTTGGCTTACTAGGCTTGAGTTCGGCGACTACTCGAGTGAGAAGGCTACGCGACCACCATTGGGCCAGGATTCTCCGCGCAAAACACCAACTCTCTTAAATTTGGGTGTTTGAAAGAAATTTGCAGTGCCAAGCACACCGCGTGTTGTGTGTGATAATGTGAATTTTCCATAAGGAGGAAGTATGAGCGGAATGCGGTTTAAGGAAAGCGATAAAGCACATAGCAATTAAAACAAATAAACAAAAATACATAAAATTAAATGCAAAAAAAATAATGCTAAATAATAACCCTAGGTCTGTTGTGGTTAAGAGCCTTAAATCCCCGTGAGTCGCCGTTCTGCGCGCTACTTTTTCGACCGCGACATTTTTCTAGCGAACCCTGCTTAAGTAAAATGTTAGAAAATAAATAATAAAATGCTAAATGTGCAAAAGAATGTTAAAATGTTTAAAGGGTGCTTAAATATTAAAAGGGGGCTAGAAAATGTTAAAGTTTAAAAATGTGCTAAATGCTAAAGGGTTCGCGGAGTCGCCACCTAATTAGTTTGGGTGAATTAGGACACCTAAATGTCAACTAGGTTAAAGTCAACATTAACTCCATTTTTTATGGTCTGCAAAACTTATGTGAGATTCTGGGTAAAGGCTCCTTATTATCCTAAAGGGAAGGGGTTAGGCACCCTAAAGGATCCGCTAACTTGCGGTTGTCCGTTCAAACCTAGGGTAATTATTATGCTAAGATGCATGTTTTTGAAAAGTTTAAGTGAAGAGGTGCCTGCAAATTTAAAAAGTAAAAAAAATGCATTCTTTTATAACCTAAAAAAAAGTTTATAAGATTTGTTTATAAAGTTAATTTTCGAAAGAGATCATATAAAGTGTTAATACATAAGAAGCTTTTAAAAATATAACTGTGCAGAGTTGACTTAGTGATTAAAGGTAGGCCTTTGTTTGCAAAGTCGGTGGATAATAAATTATATAGTATTAATGAAAGAGTTATTAATTCTTTTAAGATGCATTAGTCTCGTGATTAGATGTTCAAAATAAGTTAAGCAAGCTAGAATAATTAACTTAATGAGAAGCAAATTTCTAATGTTGAACTATTTTCTAATAGCGACTTAAAGCTTAGGCTATTCTAAATATATTAATGTTAGAGTAATGTTAGACAAGTAGTTACAACAAATGAATGGGGAAAGGATATGAATTAATAAGGATGACTCGAAGAATGGCGATGTCCTTTCGCCGCGGTTTGGAATTTTCCTATGTGAGGTGGATGCACATAAATGCGGGCCTTCATTTGAAGTAGCTCAAGATGAGTCTCGCCATGAGACTCTTTGTTGCTCCGATGCATTTCATGTAAAAAAAAAGAAGATAAGGATTAGAGTGTCTCAAAATTTTAATAATGCAAATAGATAATATGCTAATATAAACTTAGACATGTATATGATCCAATTTATATTTAACTATGGCAGCCCCAAGAAATGAATTGTCGGCCCAAACCAATAGATTCATAAATGTAGAAGCACGTTGGTATCCTCTTAGGCATATAAGAATAGACACATCCAGAATATAATTGATAAAGATATACAAGCATATACAATCTTTGACATACATACAGTATGATTCAATTAACAAAGAAAGTATATTTGCTCACATAAAATCTCCTTGAGGTAAAACGATCATGCTCTTTGCCCACACTGGATGACTAAACACATGACATATATTCTAACATAGTAACATGGCATCTATATGAAGCCCTATACTTAGATCAGTTTAACTAGCAATATTTAAGCAAGGATGGTATTTCAAACATCTGAACATACCAAATAGGTGCCAGTGATTCATGAAAGCGAAGACCAAATAACGATAGAGATAGCATTTTTAAACATAAAAGGTAGTGAGCTGCATTGAGCATACAAGAACTATATCTTTTATCAAATATAGTAAAGATCATCATCAGTAAGTGGCACCACGATTAACTTGAGGTGAGATTATATCTTTGTCGAGGACCCATTTTAGGATTTAAGCCAGAAGGCTAAGTGTGTAGCCATATCAACAACACGAGGGTCGGAAGATAAATAATTAAGCACCGGAGAAGATATTTTAGGCATACAGACGGACAAATTTCTCTCCTAAATAAACATGAAGAGTTGCGTATTTGCATAACATCGATAGAATAAGGATATGACCCGAATAAGAGAAAAATAACTTGAAAACCCCGACAAAATCGAAAAGGAGCAGGAGGGCCGGTGGCGGGCTAAGACATTTCCAACAAACTCATACTCGATAATTAGTAAACACAAAATAGACATGATGTACAGGACAAATTCGAAGCGAGCACAAGGAACCAGCATTTCAAGTAGACAATGTAGATATATATATATATATATATATATGCAAACTGTCAAAGGGAGTAGACATTTTTGTTTTCAGACAAAAGGGTTCATCCAAATCATTTTCTTAACTCAACCCTCCTTGATCTTGATAGTCATTGTATGTATTTAACATATGAAACAAGATTACAAATTAAGACATGGAATCTGACCAAAGATATAGCTTAACATAGTATGGTCTAATCTAATAAGAAATTTAAGGCAAAGCGACAATAGACAATAACCAGAGCACGATATAACTCAGGAGACGTAAAACATTGACGTGAAGGAATTTTAACACCTAAACAGCCATGACAAGTATGTGATAAATTCGGTAGAGGTGTTAGACAAATATGTTTATTCATAGATTATCCCTTGACATAAGCAGACATGATGCATTCTGAACATTATTGGCAAATCAAGCATACATACCAGTATTAAGTACTAATCTCAGAAAATAAAAGTCTTAACTTAGGACTAGCGTAGAGGCTAATCCAAAGGTGTCAAGTTAGACGGATACGAAGCAAAATATGACTACAAGTTCGAACTACTTATCGATTTCCATTACTTAATAAAATACTCCTACATTTTTATCTAAAAGAAATTAAACACGCTCGAAAGATAACAGCAGGCTATAACAAGGATATAAACACATAAGTATATAAAGAACATAAAAGAGCTGAGAGGAGTTTGGGTTTACCTTCTCCCGGCAATGACGAGGCGTATCAGTCGTCGATCGGCAGAGTTCTTGTTGCGATGCGATTAAAGGAATGAAGATTTTGGAGTCGATATTGCTTCCTGAAATTGCTAAGGTTTACTTGTGAGGGACCCGGAGATTTCAAGATTCGAAGCAGAATGTTTTCATGCCTAAGATTATGATTTTTCTTTTCGGAGGTTTTTCACTCAGTTTTCGTATGCTCCTGAAGGTATTTCGACCATGCCTAAACTCATGAAGTTAACTCCATATTTATACCCCTCTTTGGGTTTCAAAATAGGTAGTATTTAAGGCGTGATTTTGGACGGGATTTGGTGCTGATTCGGATGCTATTAATGGGACCATTTGGGCAAGATTTGGGGTGTGTCTTATGGTAAGAAATCGTTGGAGAAGGAGAAGGTAAGGAGGCGGATTTTCAGTAGAATCTCGGCGAGGTGGCGATGGCGTGGTCGCCGCTTTTCTCCTCCTCTTCTTTAGTGGTTCTAGGTTAGGTTTTTTCGTTTTACTTTGGGCGATGGAAAGGAAACAATTTGAGGTGATAAGGAAATAAGGTCATGGAGTTGGAAGCTGGGCCATGAGTGAATGAGGCGAAATGGGCTGTGATGGTGGGCAAGGGAATTGATTGGGTTGTTTATGTAATTAGGTATTAGTTTATTTTGGGTAGAATTTAATTTAGGTAGAGTTTTAATGTTGTGTTTTAATTCTAGGTGTATTAATTAATTAGTGGTAAATTATTATTTAGATTGTGATTAAATTATTTAGGTGCTTTATTAATCTAATTTTGAGAATAAAGACGGGCGTGCTATTTATTAGTTTAATAATTTAGAATGCGACGCCGTTAAAAATCTTTATTTATTATGTGTATTTTGCGACGTAAAAATTGCGGTTCTAAAAAAAGAAATTGTTTAATTTATTGGTTATTGATTTAAGGGGGATGGACAAAATTGGGTGTCAACAATAGCTACTACATTCTTCAAGTAGGTAACATGCGACAATTCAATTTATCGATCAAATTGGATTTCAATTTCAAATGGCTAAACATGTCATTTTCGGATTTGAGCTTCCAATTTTCCATAACACTTATCAATCTTCATAACACATATCACATGATCATTTCTATCTTATAATAACATGGAATCTTCAATTACAAAAGTAAGACGAAGATTATACCTCATTTAGCCCAAATATGCTCCAAGATTACAAGTCGATCCTTAGCAACTTTAGCGCCTCTTTTTGACATTTCAATCCACTCCAAGCAACCCTTAGAAGCATATGATGAACTCATGCTTCAAGTTCAGCTTCAAAGTTGAAGAACTCCTTTAGTTTTCGCTTGCGACTAATACAACGCCATTTTTCGGGATCTTTCTATTGAGATAACCTTACAATATACTTAGGAACCTTGGTTTAAAGTATGGGAATTATTGGACAACAATTGAAATTTTTTCTCCTCAAACCCTTGCTATAGCCGAGAGCTGCCCTTATGTTTCTCTCAATAATCTTGAAAATTTTCTAAGTGTTAAGCCTTGTCTTGCTACTAAGGAGCTTATATAACCAAATGGAAGGTCTAGATTAGAACAAATGGGTGGTTTGGATGCATTTCACAAGGATCAAGCCAAGTGGCATTTGACTTAGTCAACAATGTCAAGCTCTTGCCTTTGCAAGACTTGGTCTTTTAAATTATGGTCAAATGACCATTTCCTCCATGTCATTTTCGTCCAAGACCATTAAGGGTGACACGTGTAAGCTTACCGCTCGTCGCAATATTTCATTTTCCGACAAATTCCAAAATTCCGATAAATTTTACTTATCTCAAATCTTAACATTTTTGAGTTCTTACGTACGTTCTTATAAACATATCCTGAAATTCCGGGGTGTAACAGGGCCTCACTGTATCCTCTCATATTGGCCCACTTACGCACTTTAATTTGGGCCTCTTACTGCCCTTTTAATTTAGGCCTCTTATTTCAAGTAGGTAGCTCACCTACTTGTCACTTACTTGAGCAAGTAATTTACTAATTAGCTCTAAACACATGCATCATCCTCGTTTACTAAGTAGGACGTTAAACAATTAAGACGTGTAAGAAAATAGGACGTGCAAGTAAGTAGGATGTGTGAGAAAGTAGATGAAGCACATAGGACATCTAAGAAAGTAGGTGAAACACAAAGGTGAGACTAGTAGGTCGTCTGCCTTTGTCCGACATATTATTCGTTTATGCATTTCATTTACTTTGACTAGGCTTAACATAATACATACACTTGAACACTATAACCTCATTCTTCCATATTCAAGTAACTTCGTCGACTTCAACTTAGTCGTAGACATGATGAGAAGTATGAGTGTTACACCTTATATATAATACATATATTTTACATCTATATAAAATATTAAAGTAAATCATAACTACATCCGTTTTTTTCATACATCTAATAACCTAATTATTAAATGTAACATTTAGTGAGGAAATCATATAGGTCACCAAATTTCCTTTAATAGCTCATAATTAAATCTTTTCTTCCTAACATAATTTTTCTCTTACCTTATATATAATACATATATTTTACATCTATATAAAATATTAAAGCAAATCATAACTACATCCTTTTTTCCTCACATCTAATAACCTAATTATTTAATATAGCATTTAGTCAGGAAATCATATGGATTGTCATATAATATACATATTCTAATGTTAAAAATTTGTCGAATTTCAATAATTTTTATTTTTGTATAAAATGCAATAAGCAAATAAATTTTCCTCTGGTGCATTATTTCTATCCTCCTCTTTCTATATTATTTTCCCAATAATGATATTTTATTTATTTCATTTAGTGTTTTATTCAAAGGAAAGGAAATAATTTGTTGTTGTTATTTTTGTTGTTGCTCTAATATCCATATAAGAAATAATATCATATAATATCATATAATATAAAATATTATATGATATTATTTCTTATATGGATATTATCTAAACTTCAATTAATATATTAAAAATTAATATAAATATAATTTATTGCCAAGTGACTTATTTATATTACGATACTTGATTTAACCTCACGTTAGACAATCTTCTTTTAATATAATATAGATAGATATAGATATAAAAGACCTAGGAGTACCTCCAGTTTATTTTTCTGATTTAACTTGCCTAAGACAAAAGTAGTAGGATTAATACTATTTTGTTTGTCCTAATTTATGAGACACTTTCCCTTTTTAATTTGTCTCAAAAGAAATGTCATTTTCTATAATTAGAAATAATTTAATTTTTTTTTTTATCTTTATAAAATGATTTATAGCTACACAATTATTTTAAATTTATTTTAGGTCACATCCTTCAAAAGTCTTAACTTTTTTAATTAAATTTTATGTCAAAGTAAAATGATATCACAATAAGATACGGAGGGAGTAGAATTTAACAAAACTTACAAGTTAGAAGACGAGTGAGTACCAACTGATTCTGACGGGATATGTCATTTTCCAACACTAGTAGGAGCACATTATATATATCTCTTGACTATTCCACTAACTTTTCTTGCCAAACATTCATTATCCTCCTCAACTACCGCCACTGAATTTTGAGATCACCGGTAATGGGTCGTCGGAATATGACCCGCTTCACTTTATTCTTTTTAGTTTACCTGCTCTTATCCCCTTGCTTTTCCTTTCCCTTTCCCTTTCACAAGCGCAAGCATCACAAAATCGACGGACCCATCAAAACTCTTGTCGTTTTGGTGATGGAAAACCGTTCTTTTGATCACATCCTGGGTTGGCTCCACAAGACCCGGCCCGACATCGATGGCCTGAATGGCTCCGAGTTTAACAGGTTGAATGCGTCGGACCCTCGTTCCTCAAAAATCTTCGTCTCGGATGATGCTGTCTTCGTTGACTCCGACCCGGGTCACTCCATTCAAGCTATTCGTGAGCAGATATTCGGATCGAATGATTCCTCGGCAAACCCAGCTCCGATGAACGGGTTCGTGCAGCAGGCTCTGAATATGGGCGTTGGTGGTATGGAGCAGACCGTGATGAGCGGGTTTAAACCGGAGTTATTACCGGTTTACACGGATTTAGCGAACGAGTTTGGCGTAATTGACCGGTGGTTCGCTTCAGTTCCGGCTTCAACTCAGCCGAATCGTTTTTACGTTCACTCGGCAACTTCTCATGGAGCTTCCAGCAATGTCCGTAAAGACTTAATCCATGGGTTCCCTCAAAAAACCATCTTTGATTCTTTGGACGAAAATGGCCTCTCATTTGGAATTTATTACCAAAACATCCCTGCTACGTTATTTTTCAAGTCACTCAGAAAACTGAAGCATATATTTAAGTTCCACAATTATGCATTAAAGTTCAAACTACATGCCCAACTTGGGAAACTACCAAATTACGTGGTGATTGAGCAGAGATATTTCGATGTTAAAATGGACCCAGCAAATGATGACCATCCATCACACGATGTAGCACTTGGACAGAAATTTGTGAAGGAGGTTTATGAGACCTTGAGGGCAAGTCCACAGTGGAAAGAAATGGCACTGTTGATTACGTATGACGAACATGGTGGCTTCTTTGATCATGTACCAACTCCCGTTTCTGGGGTGCCTAATCCTGATGGGATAATCGGGCCTCCACCATATTACTTCAGATTTGACCGGTTGGGTGTGCGTGTCCCTACTTTCTTGATTTCACCATGGATAGACAAGGCCACTGGTGAGTCATTTTTAATGATTCTTTGATATGATAATCTTTGGGGGGTTAGCAAATTATCTAGCAAGTCTTACTATTGCTATATGCGTGGAGTTATGACTATGTTGAAAAAAGAAGGTATTGTACGTGACTACAACTTTACAAGAATTCCCTGAGATATTCTTCGACTTTTACTGCACTAGATTTGAACAACTTGCACTGTGTTAGCGGTTGTGAACATAACATACCTCGGCTTCTACTTTGTCTTACTAAAATAAGAAATTTGCCTGCAAGCCCTTCAAACTCGAAATATTGGTCTTCTACTGAAATTAAATCCTGATGCATATGTCAAGTTACCTTTGTGTGTGTAGAATTGTATCAAACTCCCCTTGGGACCTTTCTCATTAATGCCAATATATATAACTGCACAAAGAGAATCCCTATACAATATGAATCATAATTCTACCATAATTACATAATACAAATATGATAAAATACAAATATGGGTGTACACGTTTATTTATGGCTAATACACCCCTTCAGTCGGAGCGGGAGGAGGCCGGACGCTAAGACTGAATCTGAAATCTAGAAAAAGCTGTCTAGGAAGGCCCTTATGCATACTGATACTAAGAAGACACATGCACGACACGCATCGAAGCAACTTTCTCACGAACAAAGTGAATGTCCATCTCAATGTGTTTGGTTCGCTGATGCTGAAACGAATTATGAGAGAGGTAGATAGCAAATATATTATCGCAATAAACTAAGGATGGCTTATGTAACGGACATCGAAGCTCCAAAAGAAGGTTTCGAAGCCAATAGATCTTAGCAACTATATTAGCAACTATTATGTACTCTGCTTCTGCACTCAAACGGAATAATGTGGGTTGCCTCTTGGAAGACCAAGAAATAAGATTATCCCCCAAGAACACACAATAACCTGAGGTGGAGTGTCGCGTGTTCGGACATCTGGTCCAATCAACGTACGTATATGATAACAATCTGGTCGGAGCTGAGGGGTATAGATGTAAACCATAATCTTAACATAGCGAATGGTACATTTTAGGGCAGTAAAGTGATACTCTCTTGGGGCATACATAAACAAGCATACATGCTGAATGACATAAGCAATATCAGGCCTGGTCAATGTGAGTCTGCGAGCACCTGAGACTCCGTAAGAGTAGGATCTGCCACTGAATCACCATCCAAAGCACTGAGCTTTGATTTAGAGTCAACTGGAGTAGCCATGATCTTACAATTCGTCATTTTAGCCCTGTATACAATCTCCTCTGCATACTTACACTGACAAAGAAACATAGTATTGGCAGACCTAGTCACGAAAATTTCCAAAAAATAGCTCAACTTCCCCAAATCAGTCATAGCAAATTCTTTCTTGAGCAGTGTAATGATCTCATTTTTTAATAACTCGGAAGAGGCAGTAAGCACAATATCATCAACATACAATAACAAATATGCAATGCTATTACCTCAATGAAAAATGAATAGAGAAGTATCACATTTACTGCACACAAATCGAATCTGCAAGATATACTGAGCAAAGCGATCTACCACGCTCTAGGGGCCTGTTTCAAGCCATAGAGTGACTTGCGAAGTCCACAGACATATTTCGGGGCAGCAAGATGAACAAAACCAGGCGGCTGATGCATATAAATTGTTTTTTTCAATCTCCATATAAAAATGCATTTTTGACATCAAGTTGATGAACAAGTCAATGCTTACCCATAACTATACTCAAGACTGCACGACTTAACAATCGGACTAAAGGTCTCACCACAATCTACACCCTCCTGCTGATTAGTGTCATTAGCACAAGTCGTGTCTTATACCTCTCTAGATCACTACTGTATCTGAATTTGTGGCGAAAAATCCACATGCAACGGATGACATTCACCCTCTCCGGTTTAGGAACCAAATTCCAAGTGTGTTGTTTTGTTAAAGCATTAAATTCCTCACACATGGCCGCATTCCAGTTAGGGTCCTGTATGACTGATTCAGGATTTTTGGGAATATGTGACATGGTTTGGGTGGAAAAATTGAACTGGACTTTGGGTTTGAAAATATCGTGTTGTGCACGGGTTTCCATATGGTGGGTAGGTGCAGGGACTGGTTTGGTGTTTGGAGGTATGGGTCGGGTCTGAGTGTCGTGTTGTCGGACTGGATTGGTGTTGGACCTGGTGGGGACAAGGATCGGGAAGTCGGTATCTGGATGTGACTGTAGTTGTGATGGTGGTGTCGATCGGGAACGGTCTGCGTGTGTTAGGTGGGGGCGGTGAGGTACGATGTTGGTGGTGGAGAGGTACCGGTAAGTGGGTAGTTGAAGGTGTCAGGTTGTGGCGTCGATGGTGAGACGGTGGAGTGGTGGTCTTACCCATAACTATACTCAAGACTGCACGACTTAACAATCGGACTAAAGGTCTCACAACAATCTACACCCTCCTGCTGATTAGTGTCATTAGCCACAAGTCGTGTCTTATACCTCTCTAGATCACTACTGTATCTGAATTTGTGGCGAAAAATCCACATGCAACGGATGACATTCACCCTCTCCGGTTTAGGAACCAAATCCCAAGTGTGTTGTTCTGTTAAAGCATTAAATTCCTCACACATGGCCGCATTCCAGTTAGGGTCCTGTATGACTGATTCAGGATTTTTGGGAATATGTGACATGGTTTGGGTGGAAAAATTGAACTGGACTTTGGGTTTGAAAATATCGTGTTGTGCCGTTTCCATATAATTGGGTAGGTCAGGGGAGTTTGGTGTTTGGAGGTATGGGTCGGGTCTGAGTGTCGTGTTGTCGGACTGGATTGGTGTTGGACCTGGTGGGGACAAGGATCGGGAAGTCGGTATCTGGATGTGACTGTAGTTGTGATGGTGGTGTCGATCGGGAACGATCTGCGTGTGTTAGGTGGGGGCGGTGAGGTACGATGTTGGTGGTGGAGAGGTACCGGTAAGTGGGTAGTTGAAGGTGTCGGGTTGTGGCGTCGATGGTGAGACGGTGGAGTGGTGGTCACTGGGTACAGGTTTGGTTGGACTTCGACGAGACAACAGTACGGGTGATAGTGGAGGAGAGTCACGTCGATGGTGATCGTTGGTGGAGGCGTTGGAGGGGCAGAGTGACTTACGTCGTGGAGGTGGTGCAACGATGGCGGTGGTAGTGATGAGCAACTGCCGGTGGTGGATGGGACTGGTGACAGGGGTGTCAGTGGTGGTGGATCGGTGGAGATGTTCAAGGATGATGGGTGACGTGTCATTGTCTAGGAAATTGTAATTCGTGTTACGAAATTTTTGAATATTAGCAAAGGGAAAGAATGTTTCGTTAAATGTGACATAACGAGAGACGTATATTTTTCAGGTGGACACATCGTAACATAAGTAACCCCTATGATTAGACGGAAACCCGACGAAGACACACGGAGTGGATCGGGGTGCTAATTTGTGAGGGGCGATAGAGGAGAGGTTGAGATAACACATACAACTAAAAATCCGCAGGTGATCATAGTTGGGTATCCGATGATAAAGTATTTCGGTTGAAGTCATGTTGTGAAGAGTGCTAGTTGGTAAAATATTTAGGACGTATTCTACCATTTTAATGGCATAGACCCACAAAGACGGGTGTAGGGAGGCATGAAGTAGAAGGGTACAGACCATGTTGTTTATAGTGCGGATGATACGTTCGGCGAGACGACGTGTGAGGACATGAGAAATGAAAAACCATGCCATTGTTAGAACAAAACCGATGAAAACAGGAATTATTGAATTCTCGTCCATTATCGCACTGAAAAGCCTTAATATTTTGTTCAAACTGTGTTTTGATAAAGGTACGAAATTCAAGAAATTTAGCAAACACTTTCGATTTAAATTTAAGTGGGTATATCCAAATATAGTGGGAAAAATCATCTAGCAATATCAAGTAAAATTTGTGACCCAGTGAATTGGGAACAGGAGATGTCCACAGGTCGGCATGGATAATTTCATGGTGAAAAAGTAACACTAGTAGACGATTTAAACGGAAGACGAACATGTTTGCCTAAAGAACAAGTAACACAGTTTTGGGCAAGTTTCCCCTTATTACACTTAATAAAATTATTGCCTTTAGGAAGATTAAAAACTGTGTTGCCGGGGTGTCCAAGCATGTGCCAAATATCCGGAGAGATAGCTGCAAGAGATGTGGATGAGCATGCACTGGCGGCAGAGGTGGAAGGGAACGGATAGAGATCCCCCGCATCTCATGAGAGGTGTCCCCGTACGAAGATCCTTCACAGTAAAACCAAATGGGTCAAATTCAACAGATACAAAATTATGACGAGTAAATTTGCGGACAGAGATAAGATTTTTAATGATATTTGGGGCATACAACACGTCTTTAAGGGAGAAGGGTGGGTGAGGCGGTTGGATGTAGGTTGTACCAGACCCTTGAATTGGAATGCGATTGTCATTACCCACAATAATATATTGAGGATACTTTAACGGAGACAGTTGTGAGAGGTTACCTGCAGTCCGGGAGAGGTGAGATGTGGCCCCCGAATCCATGTACTCAGTATCGTCAGTCTTTGCAAATTCATATTCTTTGAAAGCTTAGCCCAGTCGGATGGGCCGTGTTGGCGTCTTTGATGCGTGACAAAAGATATCTTGGGCACATGAAAGATAGGCTTGTAGGCTGCTTTGTAGTGAAGGCTTTGGACACTAGGACCCGGGCCCAACATGCCAGTGTTATAGTGGGAGAACTGGGCCTGCTGGAATTGTGGATATGTGGCCCAGTTCCCGTGAGGGGTTAGTCTTCTTTGGCGGGCCCAGCTGAGTTGTGGTGACCTGCGTCCTCTGACCACTTGCCATTCGCCCGCGCCGCGGCCGTCCCCGCCGTGGTTACTGGTTGCGGTTATCTTGCATGGTGAGAGGTTTTCGGTGGTGGCGGCTGGCCGGCGGTGGTGTTTTGTTGCGGGGCCGTATCAACTGCTAGGGCTTTTTGGTTGTGCTCGTCCTGCTTTGCACGCCGTCTCTTCCAAAAGTAACTGTGACCGAGCTTTGTTGAAAGTAGGTAGAGGATCAGCCTGCTGTATCATTGTGGCGAGAGTGTCATATTCACATTTTGGTAGATCTGCTATCAATTGTAACACCATCTTTGTTTCGAAAACGGGGTTGCCGGTGTTGGACAATTGGTCAGCCACTAGTTTCAATTGCCTGCAGTATTCCGTCATATTGAAAAAATTACCAAGACGATTGTTATTGAATTGTTCTTCCAAGTACACTTCGCGAGTGTGCTTGTTGCCTTAAAAGATTTCTTCCAGTCGTGTCCACATCCTCTGCCCGTTTTCATGATGGTGTAAAGAAAATCCTTGGATATAGTGCCATATATCCACTTTGTTTGTGTGGCGTCAAAGGCGATGTCATGTGGTGTCATCCATGTCGAGAGGGCGAGGGACAAAATTGTCAATATGATCAAGCACATGATATACACATGCATTGTATTGGCCATCCTCTTGATCAAGAATTATAGGTATGAAATTCTTGATATTAGTGATGGTGAGAGCGGGATGAAACGATGGAGATGAGACTGTCATAGGAGGTGTCTGGATGACGACTGGGTTGAAAGCGGAAGCATCGGATGATGTAGGGGTAGCCAAATACTCCATTAGTGTAGTAGAGAATTAAAGGAAAAGAAGGAATGACCAATAAACTGGTTGGTAGTCGTAGAGAATAGAAGAAGGCTGCAATTTGTGCTAGGGTAGAGTTTTGACTCTTGATACCATGTAAAATTGTATCAAACTCCCCTTGGAGAGCCTTTCTCATTAATGCCAATATATATAAGTGTACAAAGGAAATCCCTATACAATATGGATCCTAATTGTACCATAATTACATAATACAAATAGGGTAAAATACAAATATGGGTGTACACGTTTATTTATGGCTAATAGTGTGCACAAGAAAATGTCATTTAACATGTATTCTTGTATAATGTGAAACTGGCGCATAATTATACTATTTAATGAGTTACAGCCATCTATAAGTTTGTTGTTGGTATTTTTCCAAAAGTTACACTTGCACAATTACATACAATGAGATAAATACGGGCTTAGTGATTTGGCATAGAAGATTTAGACAAAAGTTAACCCCAAAAGCTGCACACTCAACCCGCACATTTTTATGTACATGTCCTCTTTTGGTAGTGGAGAGCACATCTAAAATGTAAGCTTACATAGCCAAAAAAGGAACATACAAATGCTACTCTATTATATAGCCTCTAGAAATTTAATTAGTATTTCTGTATTGATTGAGAAGTTCAATGAGCACCTAAAGTTTGCAAGTTGCAAAAGCTATGGGATAAATCAGTAAGTTTATCTCCTTGATAAGTGATAAATCATTAATGTTATTATGTTATCATGCTATATTTGTCTTTCTCGCCTTCTCTTTTCATTGTCTGCAATAGCTTTATCGGTGCTGGTTGATTGGAATGTTTAGACATACCTGATCAATATACTTGATGCAGTGATCCATGAGCCAACTGGTCCAACCCCATCTTCACAATTTGAGCACTCTTCCATACCAGCGACTGTGAAAAAACTTTTTAATCTGAAATCAAGTTTCTTAACCAAGCGAGATGCATGGGCTGGGAGCTTTGAGAACTATTTCCTCCTCGTAAGACTCCTCGTGATGATTGTCCAGGTTTATGCGCATACAACTTCAGCAAAGCTTGAACAAATATTTAGCTACTTTCTCCATTATTGCATGCTTAATACTGAAAATTTTCTGTTCATATGGAATGGCTGATAGTTACGTAAAAGATGGGAGAGTACTTCCTGTATGGTCTGGTTTTAGATGTTGAAATGCTTTAGGAAACACAATAGAGTAAAAGTATTCTAGCTAAAATTTTGCACATACATATGGTGAAGATATTTTATTGCAACTTGCAAGATGCTTATTACTTCTTTTAAGGTGCTCTGACTACTATTCTTTATCCACAAAAAAAAGGATGCTCTGACTACTATTACTATCAAAACACTGCCACCTGCTTTCCTTAATCGTGTTATGATTATAAGCAAACATAAACTTTTTCTGGATGAGCTGGTTTAACACCTCCTTGTGGAGCTCTATTGGCTCCCTCATGAACTTGTTGGTCCCGTCTTCAATAGAATCTTCTTTTGACCCTTTCCTCACTTTAGCTGCTGCAGGAGTTGTAACACTTTTTCATCATTTAGAGCAGTGGGATTTTTCCATCTCTTGTATTAGTAAAAGCTGCTATTATGCTTTGTTCAGTCGTATGGTTTGATAAAACAGATAGGATCTTTTATAATAGCTTTCAGTAGGTAGGGAGGAAGAAGAATTGGGTGCTTTATCTGTTATGAGTGCTGGCCTGAATTTGGTAGAACATATCTGATCTGATATAACCAAAGGTGGATTTTCCGAGCCAGTCTATACTGTATACTATTGTGAATTGTGTAAAACCAAAACCTTAAGTTGGTAGAGAGAACAAATTTTAGGTCTGCAATGCGACCCCTCATGTGCGGCTTAAATTTTTTCTTGAGCTAAGTATGTGAATATTTATGTTGATGGCTTGAGGTAGCCTCGAACTTAGGACCTCTGCTTGATCTACGACCATGTTGTAATATGTGAACTTCATCTAGAAGCTTCAACTCTTTTAAAGGAAACATTTTATTTACTATAAGGTTTTCTATATCTTTGGTCATTACGAGCCATTCTCAATTCTTCATATAAAACAAGAGCCTTATCACCCATTTTAAGGCTAATCATAATCATTTGATCTGTATGATGATGTATATGCAGAGAAACTTCCTGAGGTAAAGACAAATCTAAGACCATGGGGACCAAGAGAAGATGTAAAACTCTCTGAATTTCAAATAGAAATGATCCAGCTGGCTTCACAGCTTAATGGTGATCATGTTCTCAAAAGCTACCCTGATATTGGACGGAACATGAATGTAGGTGAAGCTAATCAATACATAGAGGATGCAGTCAACAGGTTCTTGGAAGCTGGTAGGGCTGCTCTGAGAGCTGGAGCAAATGAGTCTGCCATTGTTGCAATGAGACCTGCCCTCACTAGCCGAGCATCAGATGGAGGATTTAACAAGTACCTGGAAGCCTACTAAACTAATCTATTATTTAGGGTCTGTTTGGAAAGCCACCTGGTAATTGGAATTGGTGTAATTACTAGGGTAGTAATTACACAACCTATTAATTATATAGCATAATAATTACGAATACTTGTTTGTTTGTCATAACGTAATTACAGTGTAATTACAAGCATACTTGGTTGCACATGTGTAATACACAGTTAAAATTAAAATTAAACATTAATATTTGACAAATATGTGTCATTATAAATGATATATTAAATTAGGTATTTAAAATAAATATTATTTCTAGAAATTATTAATTAATAATAACATATTTGTAAATAATATTGTAAAAGGTATATTTTCAAATTAATAGCGTTTTAATTTAGCTAATTATGAAAATTAAAAGCACACATTTGTAAGAACATCATGGACGGTATATATTATTTAACAAAAGATTAATATTAATACATTTAATGTCATAACAATATTTAAATGTCTAAGAAAAAGATAATCTATCAATTGTAAGTGGAAAATGAATAATATGCAATGTAAAATAACAAGTGAACAATACTAAAACAAATAAACCGAAATCGCAAATATAACCTAAATTCAAAAAAAAAATTAACATAATACTTTATGTCAAATTTCAACATAACTAAGTAAATATAATTTAAAAGAAAGTGAGAACATTTATAAGTTTGTAACTTCATTCTACAATAGAATTCTATTTTAATAACATCACTCGTTATATGTCAAGTTTGTTAATGACTCGTTCTTTCTAATATTAAAAAGTATAATTTTCTAAACTAGAATAATAACATAGTTACACTAAAGAAGTAAATAAGAAAAAATTAAAAACAATACGAGCAATTACATGGAATCACAAGAAGGAAATGTTGGGAAATGAGAAGAAAGAAAATGAAAGACAATAATATAAAAAAAAAAGTATTTTAAGAAATAAAAATATTTTTAAAAAATAAAAATAATTAAAATGTAAAAATAAAAAAGAAATTTAAATAATAAAAATAAATAATAAGTTAAAAAGAAAAAAAATAAAAATAAAAAAGAAAAAGGAAAAGAAATAACAGGGTGTCATTACATTCAATTCTCAAACCCCTCCTTGAGAATTGGAGAGTGTAATTACTTCCTTCCAATTACATGTTAACCGTAATTATTTGGCCTACCAAAGCGTGTTATTACATCCAATTCACTTAATTCCAATTATATGGGTGGCTTTTCAAACAGGCTCTTAAGGATCTTGTAAGTACTGTTGTAATTCACGTTCTTACATAATGAACAAGAATTCATGAACCAACTTGAGGACACGAAGATAAAGTGTTGCTCGAAATACTCCCTTCTCCGTTCGGCGAAACACAAATGCAAGGAATAAAAGCTTTCAAAATAGTCCCGAAGATGAGATCATGAGAAGTCAAATTCATGAACTATTATAATTGTAATCCAGAAAGTTAATGTGAAATATTCATCATATGTCACTAAGAAAAGTCAAGACCTTTCCCGTTGTTTTGCTTTGGTGAAACACTTAGTCACCAGTAAACCTAAACTCGTTCCCGTTTGTCCACACTTGTAGAAAGTCCAAGTAGTTTGTGTCCTTTAGTTTGTCTTCTAGAATGGTCCATTTACTACTATATAAACAGGACTCTTAGGATATTGTAAATAGGCAGAGTTTGTTGATACATAAAAGTTGAGTTTTACTCAAAAGCTAAGGTATTCAACTTGTGTGTTGTATACATTAGTTGGTCCTTGTGGGGGCCTTTGGTTCTTGTGTGAGTCAAACCCCTTAGTGTAAGTTGAAGCTAGGACTGTGTGACCTAGTTAAATCCAATCTAAGGTTTCCCTTTTGTGTAAGTTTGGTTAAGACTTTGTGACTTAACTAAACTCACGCTTAAGGAACCCTCTTGACTGCAAGTGAACGTTGGAACTTGTATATTCCAACCTAGCCTAAGCCTTGGGTCTATCTCTAAGGTTTTCCGACCACCCTTACTTGGCTTGTACTTAGAAATTCGGACTAGACATTGTTAAATTGGTCACCCGTCTTGGTATCGACTTGGGCATTAAAACTACATGTCTACATCCTTGACATATCTTCGCGTCAGCTAAAACCACAATGACCAAACCTGACCAAAATCAAATCAACCAGCACTTGGTATGTACTCGGACATGCATCTCGCATTTCGTGTTCATCCCTCGTCAAAATCGCTCAAATCGTGTTATCACCACATCACATAAGACTCCATAAACATTCCCGCAAAGGTCCCGACCGAAATCACCCGAAGTCCGTCAATCCGAGTAACACCAAGCGATCCGGATAACGCGCCTTGTCGGCGACCTCATTATTTGATTCGATTACGTTACCTTGCCACTACCGAGCCACCAAGTCATATCATCACCGCGACCTAAACACGCGTAATAACTCGCAAAATGATTTAGTTCGTTTCCATGCACAACTACCCAAAATAGCCACCAAACACCACCTGTCGCCAAGCAGAACGAGAATCCCATTTGGCATCGATTTTGTGTCAACCCGAATATAACATACCCGAGCCAACTTACCATCGACACCCTCGCACTTGCATAATATTGATATCGAGCGAAGGCAATCCGTCCCACGCTTTGACGATATGGCTCACATAAACAAAGAAGAACTTAAGAGGGCCTTAATATTCTTTTACGGAACAAGTGCAAGCCTTGAGAAGGGAGCTAGCGGGGCATACCATGATGAATTATATTAATTCTGGGACTATACCAACCTACCTAAGGCTTAAATGATTGGTACTCCAACGTGAGTTGGAAGTTCCACGTAAGAACCCAATGGAATGACAAAGGGATCAACTTTTCTACACCCGGTGCAAAGTGAAAGACAAGGTGTGTAAGTTGATTGTAGATGGAGGAAGTTGTTCCAACCTAGCCTCCATATAAATGGTGGACAAGTTAAAGTTTCCTACCCGCGACCACCCTCAACCATATGATCTCCAATGGGTCAACGAAGACGGAGAACTAAGAATCACAAAGAAAATTCTCGTCAATTTTCGTATTGACAAATATGAGGATGAAATGTGGTGTGATATCCTACCCATTGATACGTGTCATATTTTACTAGGTCAGCCTTGGCAATTTGATCGGAAGGCAAAACACGATGGGGAAAAGCATACCTATTCTTTTCAAAAGGATGGCAAGAGATTCTAATTGGTACCACTATCACCTAGTGAGCTGAAGAAGTTAAAGACTCGAATCTGAAGCAGTAAAGAACGAGATCCACATGATCGTAAAAGATAGAAAAAATTAAAGGGAGTGCTATAGATGTATGTCACGACCCGATCCGGGCGTGGTAGTGCCTTACGGGCACCAGTAGTCATACATCAGTGTCGTGGAATATAAAAACAAGACATGAAACAATTATAGAATGAAACGGTTTATCCATGAAAATATCGCCTTTTGGCGTGTATATATACATAAAACTTGAACCGAACAATTACATCCTTACAAACCACCCTTGCAGTACTCTGGACCTCAGAGTTTTTATACAACATGCGGGGCGGGGCCCGCCATACCACGAATGTACAAGTACTACAGTGTGAGGACTATACGAAGATAAGCCTCGGAGAAAGCGGAGCTTCAATCTGTTGACTGTGATCCTATGGCGAGGATCAACAATGGTGTACCTCTACTGCGGCGTGAGCGGCCCCGAGAAGTCGATTACAGCGGTACAGTATGTGGCGAAATTACGTAAATGAAATCATAGTAGTCTATATAAGCGAGAGACATGTATGATAACCAAACTACGATCCCTGATAAATAGCGATCGTATGAAGTGGGGACTCGCGCCCCAAAGTCATCACTCAAATATAACTATGGGTCTCGCCTCGACCTCAATCATGCGTGGAATACGCCGCCAGCTGCCGCGATGCATGATATAATAACACGAGTACGTATGAACACGAAGTCCCACGAGTCGTAAAGCAAATGCGGAGCAAATCTGAAGGCTAACTACGAATACCAAAGCGCGTCAACTGGCCAGGCAAGTGCAGCCAACTACGGATACAAGCCGTGCTACAATACTATACAACGAACCACGAAGGCGTCACGGGGCAATCACGGCGACTACCGGATACGAAAGCGTGTCACGTGGTGGCCGGGGCAATCTGAGGACTAACTACGGATACGGCGTATCACGAGACTCGCCGCGAAGGCGTCTGGGGCAAGTCTGGCGACTACGGATACCAAAGCGTGTCACGTGGTGGCCGGGGCAAATCTGAGCTAACTACGGATACGAGTCGTATCGAGCCGCCACTAAAGCGTCTGGGGGCGGTCACGAAGGCTAACTACCGGTACGAGGCGAATCGACGCGAGGCGGGGCAAGTCTGGCTTGACCACGGATACCAAGTAGAATCGGTAAAACCTCGTGGAAAGCTAGTCCATTGGAATAACACTATCAACGTGAAGCGCGCAGTGGAATCCTCGTCGCTGTGATGCGTCGAGTAAGATCATAACAATTCAGTGACCTCGAGAGGCAGCGGTGGTATAGAAATACAATACTTGCATAACAAGGCTATCGCAGCAAACATAGGTAAGTTACATGACTCGAGTACTTTCATTTTATGTCAAAGTCGGGTTTTAACCAGTACTACATCGTTAAATTCTTTTAAAAGATTTATTCCATTTACAAAGGTCACGATACGTAGTATTAAAATAGAGTGACTAACATTTTTAAATAAACCAACACACTTTCCTTTTTAAAATCAAGTAACAACATTCTTTTCCAAAAGTTCAAGTTTTCCTAATTTCAAATACTCAGTCTCTTATTTTGAAAGATTTCATAGTTCATAGTCTTAATCAACTTATTAACGTAATTCTCTTTTTAAACAATTTGAGTACATATATGCCTTATGTGTGAGTAGATTATTCTTGTTTATAACAATCTTATTAAAGCAACCATGATCTAGGAAATGTAATACAATTTTGTCTTATCTTGGCTTATGCGGATGGAGGTTTCTTTGGTTTAATATAATTACTTATTTGTCAAAACATTTTCCTTTATTAGCACGCGGTGGTTAGTTCGATACTTATTCTCATTTCAGAAAATCGGTAAAGCATTATTCTTTAAAAACCAAGTACTCATTACTCATGAATGAGGTTTCACACTTTTAACAACTTTCATATCAATTCAATTAAGTCAAGTCTCTTATCTTTTAAGATCGATAAACCATTCTTTTATCACTCTTAAGTCGTTATACCTAACTTCCCGTAAAGCTAGTATAACTCTTAAACTTTCAAAACCAAGTATTACTCTTCTTTCAAAAGCGATTCTTAATTCTTTTGAAATACTTGATTCTTATTATTTAAAACTCAAGTCAAAAGACATCCAGTAAAACCACGTTCGATTAACACGTCGTCTACCGTACTATATATATATTCTTTTAAAATATCATGCTCGAGAGGATAGGAAGAATCACGTACCTCGCGAAGATTAAAACGATTAGCAAAGCGCTCAAATCTTTGTAATCCTGCTAGCCTTTTCCACCTTGAGTAGAATCTGGCTACTCGCGATCTTGACTATAACGGTCATATAAGTCTATCAGCGTCTAGACTACTCTGTAAAAATAATTCTAGATCTGATTCCTTATTCTATGGAAAATTGGGCGTACTTCCTGCAGTCAAACTACCAAGTCTCACTGTAAATCTGATCTTATGTAAATCTGATTCAATCTTATTCTTTAATATTCTTGATGTTATTTCAATTCAATTTTCTTCTCTTATACCATCCTTACATATATCTTATACTCATTCTATACTACTATAGTATGTAATTTCCAATTCTGATAGAAGGACAAGTATTTACCTCGATAAGCCCAAAATTATCCAAGTTTATATGTCGATCTGAGCAGCGTTTAGCTCATGCAGGCGCTCCAATTCGCTCGAAACCCTTAGAAGTTCTACACACTTAACAACTCAACCGACTATGAAGATTTTCCTTAGGGTTTCGTTTAGTGACTAAAGGAAGTATAATAGTATTTGGGCTTTTAGTATAGGGTAACCTTGGAATACTACAAGGTATTTGGGCGAGTATTTTGGAATAATGTGATACTTGGAGAATACTTTTCTACCAAGGGGTATTTCAGAACAACTCGAGAGGAGGGTGGTTTGTTTGGCGAGGCCTCTGAAGGGGAGGAACCTTGGGTGAAAACTACACTGTGGGGAGGATTTTGCCTTGAAATTTCACAAGTGTGGATGAAGAAATAGTCTTGCATTAGTGGGGTATTTATAGGCCAATCAATGGCCAAGATTAAGGCAAGTGGAGGGTGGAGATTTTGACAAGTGTTGTGTGGGTCTCACTTGCTCATCTACTACACAAAATATCACAAAATATCCTACCTAATCCTTGACCAAAAACAAAGGCCAAAAACGTGCCAACTTGACCGCCCACTTGAGGGTGACAAGTGTCGCCCTCTCGTTGGTTCAAAATATTTCATCTCTCGGAAAAATCCGCAAAAATAATAAATGTTGCAACCGTAATTTTCCCTTCGCAAAGTCCGGAAAACGTTTCGTCGGAAAACAATTCTTTTCGCTAGTTGTGAACAATTTCGTCCCTTGCCTAACTTAAGGCTTAAACTTTTGTACGTACGCCCTCACGTACATACTCTAGAAATACGGGGTATAACAATGTCGACATAGAGGAATATGAAAAAGTTGAACCACTATGACATCCCTAGTTTAAACCATTATAGGAGGGGGAAAAACACTAGTTCTACTGCAGTGCTAAACGGCAAGTTAAATTGCATGTTTGGAACTAATAGCAGATATTTTGGTAAGAAATGAAAAGAATAAGTTACAAAAAGATTGACATTCATGAGGTGCAGCTAAAATCATTACTACTATGTACTAAAAGTGATTACAATAACCGTTCCAAAGCTGTAAAGAAAGACTTTCCATACTCTCAAGACTATTATAATTTATCCCCGGAAGGACAAAATTGCTGGCTAAGAAGGCCTTGAATACTAGCAGCAAAAATCACATATTTTTAATAAGGTTGTAGCGAAGTAGTAGAATATAGTATATAAGCCGGTTGATTATTTGTACTTTGCTCTTGGTAATATATATATACTTTTTTGCATGTCGTGTGTATGCTAGACATAACTTCTTCTTTAATTGGTGTGTGAGTTGGTTCTTCAGTTGAGTCCGTTGGAAGTACTTCTATACAATCATAAATTTACAAGTGTTTTACAACCGTCTACTTTAATAGTTGAATTTAATACATCACCAACAATATAAATAGTGGGAATAGGAAAAAAGTATTTTTTAAATTTATAAACATTTTTCAATAGATGCCTTATCAGTTGGTTTTTGCATATATTCATTACGTAACAAAAATATTAGAGCTATATAAAATATAATTTTTTCAAATTGTATTTTATCAAGAATGTTGTCAAAATGTTTTAGACAATCTTTTACAACTAAGTTATAAATATAGTATGAAAATGAACAGAAAAAGATGGAGTTAATCTAATTTTTAAAAGTCTTATAGTATTATCATTAGAACTATCATTATATAATGTAATAGTCATAATTTTATCAGTTATTCCATAATATTCACAAATTTCATTAATATTTTCAGTAATAAAACTTCCAGTGTGCCTATCATCTATATATCTATATGCTAAAATACGTTTTTGCATAAACCAATTTTAATGAATTGGCCTTTTGATTTTTAGCCTAGTATTGATTCCACATAGTTGTGTGCTGCTTGTACATGTCTCAATAAACCTTGGTTCCACTTGACCTTTTAGGTTTTAAATCTATAAACATTTTCACAAATTTTACATCTAGCTAGTTGATTCTCTTCGTCCCTATCAAAAAATGCCATGCAGGTGATTTTAATTTTTCGTTGTGTGGGGCCTCGACTCATACTAGGGGGAATATGATGCGTTTCAGTTTGAGGTTGAGACTCAGTCTGAGCCTGAGGTTGAAGTGCACTAGTGGGTGTGTTATCTATATTATCGTCTAAATTAAAGTCTAGTTCATCTACCTCATCATCTAATAGTCTATCATTAAAAAAAGCAGTTTCATCAATATGCGTGTAATCAATCAAATCACCCGGATTAGGAATATGATTATTAGAATAAGTACCCTTACCCTTGTTACCTCTACTAGAAGAAGCACTCTTACCCTTACTCGTAACTATACGTTTCAATCCTTTCATTTTAATTATACAAATAAATAATTAAAGCAAATAAAATTAAGTGCGGTAATTAAAATTAAGTAACAATAATAATTTTAAGAAGGAACGAAGGTACCAAAATGGAAGGTTATTTTTGCAAAGGAAGATGGGGATAAGACGGGGTCGGAACGGGATCAGGACGGGATCAGAACGGGTCGGGATCGGGTTGGGGCGGGTCATGATCAGGACAGACGGGACGATCACATGCCCCATCCCGAGTTCGAACCCAGACACCGACAAATTTTTATTTTAAGGGATCGGGACGGGGCGGGCCTGGTATCGAGATGGGGTGGACCGGGAATCGGGCCGGGTTGGGATCGGGCTTACCCGGCCCACTGGACAGCCTTAGTTTAAACCAAGTTTTTTAGAAATTTGTGTCAGCACTCCGTTAAAATTTACAATTAGTGGCTAAAAAAGAAATTTATACTTTAATTTAAAAACCGACCAAAATATGGTTTAAAATAATGATTAAATATTAGGTCCATGAGTTGTTTCAAGTTATTCGCTGATGACACACTATTGTTCGACAAGACGGTGACAACTTTGAGTGGGAATTCGGATATAGGTATCAAAATCTAAAGTATTTCAGGTTAAGTTGGATTAAAACTGAGTAATTAGAGTGTAAGTTCAGTGACGTAATGAATGAAGCAGATGTGGAAGTGAAGATCGTTATACAAGTCATACCCACGAGAGGAAGTTTTAAGTTTCTGGTCTATAATACAAGAAAACCAAGAGATTAACAATGATGTTGCTCATTACATTGGAGCGGGGTTGGTGAAATGGAGGCTCGCGTCTGGGATACTGTGTGATAAAACTGTGTCACTAAAACTTAAAGGTAAGTTCTATAGAGTGGTGCCTTTTAGGAATGCACACGTTCAGAGGATGAACGTAGCAGATATAAGGCTACTCAGATGGATGTGTGGGTATACTTGGAGGATTGGATTATGAACGATGTTATACAGGACAGGTTCGAAGTGGCCTCGCAATAGACAAGATGAGGGAAGTGAGGCGAGGTGGATTGACATGTGAAAATGAAGTGCGAGGCACGATCCTAAGTGTAACCTGAAGAAGAAGCGGAGGAGGAGGTGATTAGACAAGACATGACCGTCTTCATCTTACTAAGGACATGACCTTAGGTAGAAAGGTTTGAAGGTTGAGGATTGAGGTAGAAGGATAGTAGGTAGCCTTGTGTTGTAGTATTTTCTGAGGAGAGGCCTGAAGCTAGTCTCACTCTTCTCATCTTACTTATTTAGTAGTCTTGCAATATTCACATAGTATCTTATTCTTTAATTTTACTACTACATTTTATTTCGATTGCTCTGTCTATCTTGCTATTTAGGGGTAAGGTCTGCGTACATCATACCTTCTACAGACTTCACTTATGGCATTATATTGAATATGTTATTGTAGATGTTGAGGTGTGTGAAAAAGCTGTATAAATTTAAAGTTGTTCCAAAAGTGTTATTTTGCCAAAATCTTTTTGCACTTTAAATTTTCACTTAGAGATTTACAAGCACAAAGGGGATCTACTTTTGAATTGTAGAAGCACTCGTTTATTTGTATCTGATCTCATGATTTGCAATTCATTGATATGATAAAAAGTTAAGAATCCAGATGAACAAGGAGAATCATACCCCAAAAGCTAGCTATTAAGGTGGGAGAGATCAAGACCTATATAAGCCTATACTAAGCACACACGATCGATGTGAGACATAACATACTACCATGCTTCTCATCCGTCATCGGCGGATGTGCGCTAGACATCATTAGCTCGGAGGACACTCCCATACCGGCGTCACCATTCAAGGCACGAAGGTATGAAGGGATCGACTCTAATACTAATTGTTATAACCCAGGAAGAACTACACCAAAAAAATATACCTATTAAGGTGGGAGAGTCTGCCTACACTAAGTACATACCAGTACCAATGTGGGACATAACGTCACTGGTAGGATTTATCTCTAATTGTAATCGTCCTTTGGGAAGTCTGCTTTCTACTCATTGCACCTACATATTCTTACTAGGAAAATATTTTCTCTAATCATTCTCTTATATAAAACAAGGTTATCCTAGTATGTATTATGCTCACATTATTCTCTACTTGAAAATGGTAATTGATAAATCTTTCAATGTCTCTTTCTGAAAGAAATAATCCATTCATTATTTTCATTAATTGAAAGACAATATATACACTTTATATATTTCCATAATAGGAAAATCCTATTCTATTCTACTCACAAACCTTATTCTATTTTGAGACTAACTATACAATTATGGTAAGTGTATAAGACTAATTAAGGTACAAGACTAATACACACTATATACACCACTGCCCACTGATAGCCCAAATCTTGTCCAAAGGGTATATCACATGTATATTTTATATATTTAACACACACTTGCGATCATGTGCGGGCGATCTTGTCTGGTGAGGCCATTTCTAAATATTCAAAAAGGACTGAAGGAAGAACCTTTGTAAAGATGTCTGCAATTTGATACCTGGTAGGGACATGACAGACGCGTACTTAACCCTGAGCAACCTTTTTGCGAACAAAATGAATGTCCATTTCGATATGTTTAGTGTGGTCTTCTTTGAGCAGGATTACGAAGGTAGATGACACTAATATTATCACAATAAACCAAGGTCGCAGGATAATGAAGTTCTAACAACAAAACACATAACCAGCGTGATTAATAGACCACATTAGCTACCGCCGATACTCGGCCTCTGTTTGGAGCGGAACAACGTTGGTGATGTTTTGCACACCGTGAGACCAAGTTATTACCAAGGAATATATAATAGCCATCGTAGGCGTGCGGTGTCGGACAACCACCGAATCGACATCAGTATCTGAGACCAGTGTAGACGTCGAGGATGGATATAAATGTAAGACAAAGTCAAGTGTCCCTTGGATATACCTAATAATACGTTTGAGCGCATTCGTATGATCAGCGTAGGATCATCGTAAACAAACACACATTTATGCGACATACATAATGTCGGTCTCTCACGAATGTAAGATCTTGAAGAGCCCGTAAGGCAAGTGATAGCGTGTTAGATCCTCATATGGTGAACCTGCCGCAACATTCAACTTGGGTTTAGTATCAACCGGAGTGGAAGTGGACTTACAGGATGACATCCCAACCCTTTCAATGATCTCAGTTGCATACTTCCTTTGGGATAAGAACAACCCGCGCGTGGCGGTGACAACAATCTCCAAAAATAACTCAAAGGCCCGAGTCTTTCTGCAAACTCAGGCCCGAACATTGTCATGATAGGCCAGTATGCATCGAAGAGCGATCGAGATAATATCATCTACATATAAGAGTATATACCAACTTCTTATTTTTATTTTCGATCTCCATATTCACTACATCAACTATAATATGCCTAATGTGCTTTTATAAGTGGTTTCCATGGAGGGTGGGGTGTACGCAAATCTTACTTCTACTTTTGTCGGATAGAGATATTGTTTCTGATAGATCATTGATTAAAAAAAAGATTTTCTAGAACATGTTTGAAAAGTACAAGAGTAAAAAAGCTATGAAAAAAGAAAAATATTGACAAGAAAAATAGTGAAGATAACTAATGTAAAAAAACAACAACAATAATAAAATCGAAGAATAAAATAATGATATAATAATAATAATAATAATAATAATAATAATAATAATAATAATAATAATAATAATAATAATAATAGAGAACACAAAGTGCTCCTCCGAACTAGAACCATGATCAACAATAAAAAAAAAAGAAGTCAATCGACTACCTATTAACCGTCTATCCTAATCCTCGACTTCCATACTCCTATTTAGGGCCATATGTCTAATCACCTCTCTCAAATTCATCCATAGTTTACCTCTATCTCTCCTTAGACCTATAATTTCTAACCTCTTGCACCTCCTCGCTGGGGCATCTGTGCTCCTCCTCTTCATATCCCCGAACTATCTCACTCTCGCTTACCACATTTTGTCCACCATGGAGGTCACTCCTACCTTGCCCCATATACCTTCGTTTCTGGCCTTGTCTCTCCTAGTATGCCCACACATCCATCCAAGCATCCTCGTTTCTGCTACTTTCATCTTAGAGTTCTTGATTGGCCAACACTCTGCTCCATACAACATAGTCGGTCTAATAATCACTGCATATTCACTACATCACTACACAAAAATCAAATCCACAACTCTACTTTGAGGATTTGGATTTTCTACCCCATGTTCCATTTGTTAAATTTCGCGTATAATGACAATTATCAGAGAAGCATTTATAGAGCTATGGTCGAGGCCTTATACGATATTGTGGTATATGTAACAAATGTTACGTCCCCTTCTTAAACTTGTTAAAAACGTATCTATAACTTTGCTTTAAATGAATAGAGTTGTCACAAAATTTTGTTTCAAAAATTAGGAACCCGTTTCGAAAATATTTTTTTCTTAAAAAGGTTGATTTATCAAAAATTCAGGTAAGAGTCCAAATGATTTCCTAAGGAAGGTGTTAGGCACATTAAGAAATCCGCAAAGGCAATAACCGACATAGTTTGCAATGTAGGCTAAAATGTAACTTGTTTGTAAATGAGATTTTAAAAATAATTTGGAATTTGAACATCATTTAGCACTTCACTATTTGAGTTAATTCAAATGTGAATTAGCTTTCAATAATTTGGCTACATTTGCAAAGCTATACGAAAAATCTGTGTATTCGTACGGATTAAGACTTTGAATCATATAACTAATTCAACTTCGCAATCGCATTATGATTTTGCATTTTTTTCTATTAACTTGAAAGATATAATTATCTTTACGTCATCTAAATAAGTTTGTCTTACCTTTCTTATTTACCACCTAAAGACATTAGTTTATTTTAAGTCATAGGCATAAGATGCATTTGGGATTTAAGTCAAATATGAAATAATTCAAACTAGTTGATGAAAGAAAGGATCCGAACTTAGCTTCTACATTTGACAAGTGTTCCAAAGGATCAAGGGATTTGAACGATGGCCATCAACCCATGAAGAAAGGCCCAAAATGGCATGGAATATGGGGAAGAATTGGAACCATAACTTGATAGCCTCTTATGAACAAGTTTATTCGGCTTTATATGTTGGTCCTAGCCGAGACCTTGCTTTACATTTTATGTCTTTAAGTTATAGTCTAGCTAGTAGTTTTATTATTAAGTTCATGTAATAGCCCTTAGAGTATCTTAGGACACAATCAATGTTGGAAGTAAAGATGTAGAAGCCGAGAAAGGGGCAAGGCCAAGGTGGCACAGACAACACACCATGGCAAGGATAAGAATGACATGGATGACATGTTGGCATGGACAAGAAGCATCCAAAGACGAGATGAGTTAGAAGAGGGAGGTTGAAGGTCGTCCGAAGATCAAGATGTTGGTACAAGGAATGAAAGCACCCCCAAGAGGATGAAGTCTTGAAAATGCAAGCACATCTCGACCTCCATAAAGAAGGTGTGAAGAGGTTTTGACCTACTCAAGTCTCAACATAAAACCAAAACTCTTTCAGATGAAACTCACCGAAGTCGAGGGCGACTTGGTCTCGAGACAACCAAAACCCTTCCTTGTTCTCATTAATTTGAATGGCCTTATAATTGTCCCTTAGTCTCCACAGAATAGTCTTTAGGATACTATAAATAAGGAAATAGGAATTTGTATTTCGGCATGCTTGATTTGAGTTAAATATAAAACATAGTCTTCAACTTGTGTGTCGAAACCTATCCGATCCTTGTGTGGATCACCCTTCATTCGATGTAAGTTAGATTAGGACTTGTGTGACCTAGTCTATACCGTTCCCATTGTCGGAACCGCCGCGTTTGCCCCTGTAATGTTTTCCATTAGATTTCCGATTATTTTTGCCGCCACCTTGAGCACGATTTTTGGCCTGAAGTTTCAACAAAACCCGGAGAGTTGGTGGAGGACGTCATCATGACTACTAGACTAGCCCCGGTAGCCGCCTTTTTCGCCAAACCGACTTCTTCCAAAGTAAATGTCACGACCCGATCCCGGGCCCGTGACTGGTGCCTTACCCCGGGCACCCTAGTGATACAACATCAGAGAAAATCAGCGGAAATAAAAACTTAAACATGAAACAAGAGATATGATAATAAAACAGGCCAACCAAACGGTTACCTTCTTGTATATATAACTAAAAACTTGAACGATTACATCGCTTACAAACCACGCCTACAGCGATCTACAGACCTCTAAGAGTTTTTATGCAACATGGCGGACGGGGCCCGCCATACCACAGATGTACAAGTACCTCTGATGCGAGGACTATACGAAAGATAAGCCTCCGGAAAGCGGAGCTTCCAATCTGTTGGCTGTGATCTATGGCGAGGATCAACAAGTGGTGTACCTCACTGCGGCATGAGCGCGACCTCGAAGGAGGTCGATCTGGCAGTACAGTATGTGGCGAAAATATCACGTAAATGAAATCATAGTAGTCTATATAAAGTAGGAGACATGTATGATAACCAAACTACGATCCTGATAAATAGCGATCACGTAAGTCGTGACCCAGCCTCAAAGTCATCACTCGAATATAACTATGGGTCTCACGCTCAACATCAATCATGCGTGGAATACCTTCTCATCGCCGGCGATCATGATATAATAACACGAGTACACATAAACACGAGTCCCACTGAGTCATAAAACCGTGCGGCAAGTACGAAGGCTAACTACGGATACCAAGGCGCATCATCAAGCGGCCAAGGCAAGTACGAAAGCCAACTACCGGATACCAAAGCCGTGCAACAATACTATACAACCAAACCACGAAGGCGTCACGGGCAAGTCAAAGCCAACTACGGATACCAAAGCGTGTCACGTGGTGGCCGGGCAAATCACGAGCTAACTACGGATACGAGGCCGTATCACGAGACCGCCAAGGCGTCGATACGGGCAATACGAAGCCAACTACCGGATACCAAAGCCGTGTCACGTGGTGGCCAGGCAAATCTGAGGGCTAACTACGGATACGAGTCAGTATCACGAGACTTCGCCACTAAAGCGAGCGGCAAGTCGAAGGCTAACTACGGATACCAAAGTCGAATCGCCCGCGACTTGGGCAAGTCACGAGCCAACTACGGATACCAAAGCCGAATCGGTAAAACCTCGTGGAGAGCTAGTTCATGGAATAACACTATCAAGCGTGCAGTGGAATCCTCCGTCACCGCAGATGCGTCCAAGTAAGATCATAACAAATCAATGGCCCTCAGAGAGGCGGTGGTATAGAAATACAATACTAGCACGACAAGGCTATCACACGCAAACATAGGCAAGTTACACACAACTCGGTACTTTCATTTTATGCCAAAGTCCAGGTTTTAACCCCAAAGTACTACGTACGTTAACTTCTTCTTAAAAGATCCATTTATTTTACAAAGGTCACCCGATGCTCGTATTATAAAAAAATAGAGTGACTAACACTTTAAGTAGACCAAAACAACTTCCATACTTTCCTTTTTAAAATCAAGTAACAACATTCTTTTCCAAAGTTCAAGTTTGCCTAATTTCAAATATTCACGTCTCTTATTTTCGAAAGATTTCATAGTTCATAGTCTTAATCACTTATTAACGTAATTCTCTTTTTAAAACAATTTGAGTAACATATATTTTTTTTTTTTAGGTAAATGCAAATATTATTACTAATAACGAAAAGGAAGTGGCTATAATCAGTCGTTGAGGTATCTCAGGCCTCAACGTAATGCAAACAAGAAGTGAGATAGGGGAGGGGTGGTCACTCAAAAGGTGCCATTACAAGAGGGGATAAAATTAGAGAACTCTATAAGATGTTGTTTTGATTCTTGCAATGACCTCTTACTGTAGGAAGCTTGTGCCTTCAAAGAGCATTGTGTTTCTTGCCCTCCAAATCTCATAAACCATTATGCAAAAAGTAAGCAAAATAGCTTTGGCTCGGATGCTTGTCGCGGTGTTCTTTCTTAATCCATTTAAGGAGCTTTCAACGATTGTCATCTCTCTTCTAATACCCAACCAATCTTTTATGCTCTTCCAAATCATGTGTGTATAGGGCGAGGCAAAGAAGAGGTGTTCCCTTGTTTCATTAGATTGCTTGCAGAACCCATGAATTTATCCTCCAAGTTGAGAAATGATAGAGTATCCTTTGTAGCTAACCGTTTTCTGCAATTTAGCCACATAGTAAAGAGAATTTGGGAGGAATGAAGCCTTTCCAAATTTGTGACATCGAGCTTTTTAGCTTGCGGAGTCGCATGATATCATACACGAGCTTGAATCAAATATACCGTTGGCACAACATTTTGTAAAGCCGTCGATAGCATCACCATGGCTACTAAAGATAGAAACAAATTTGTCGCGAATCCCACAAATCTTTTTGAATAAAGGGAGTCCCTAGGGCGTACCTCATAGTCCCAAATAGTAATACCTCTCAAATAGTGGCTATTGATCCATTGGACCCAAAGAGAATCACTTAGTGTGAGTTTGCCAAATCGTCACGGATAACAAGGCATGATTCCATTCCTCGATGTTCATAAGACCCAAGCCACCTTCGGTTTGAGGCAAGCAAATGATATCCCAAGCAACTCTTGGTGGTTTCCCACCCCATAAGAACTGAATACAAGCGGACCGCACCTTGTTGATAATAGTGGCGGGATAGGAAGTGCCGGAACCAAAGCTCTCAACCCTCGACAACCGACGATTAGTTCGGTTTACCAGCGTAAGAAAGGGTGTGATGCCCCATTTCTGAATGTAATTCGAAATAGCACTAGTGAATGGGGCAAATTGATCCACCGAGACTGAAATTGGGGACAAAGGATCCCCAGTATCGTCTTAGGAAAGCTTCCAATGGCGAAACCCACCTGGACAATATCAAGTCCCGAATCGTAGAATGCATTCCGCTAAGTAGGAGGATTTAGTGGGTTAGAGTTAATCTGAGGCGCCTCGACTCTTCCGGACAATTCATAAGAATCCCAGTGAAGATATATCTCATTTGGCAAAAAGCATGAGGTCATCCGCGAACGCCAGATGAGTAATGCCCAATTTCTTACACTTTGGAAAATATGAGAAAACTCTTGCCTTAGCCTTCATGTTAAGCAGCCGTGAGAGGTATTCCATGCACAAGATAAAGAGAGTAGGGACATAGGATCACCTTGTCTTAGGCCGCTTTCCTTTGAAGTATCCATGTAGCTCACCATTGATAGAAAGGGAGAAGGAGGTTGAGCTAACACGTTCCATGATCCATCTTGTAAATCTGCGGAAATTTTAGACTTCTTAGTACCAATTCGAGGAAGCTCCAAGAGATCAGATCGAATGCTTTACGAAAGGTCCACCATAAGCATACATCTTGGTGAGACTGTTCTATTAAATCCTCTCACAAGCTCTTGTGCCACATATCGTTGTCCATCATGTTTCTTCCTTTCACAAAAGCCCCTTGGGATTTGTCAATGAGAGAAGGAAGGATCAATGCCATTCTGTTAGCTAGAATCTTTGTGATGATCTTATAGGTCACATTAGTCAATCCGATTGGCACAAATCATTTACCTTGGGATCATGATCAGTCTTTGGTAGCAGGGTAATGATGGTATGATTTACCTGCTTCAAAAGAACTCCAGTAGAGAAGAACTCTTGGACACATCTTACAACATCATGGCCCACATCTTTCCATCTATTCTTGAAGAAGGCAGCCGTATAACCATCTGGTCCAGGTGCCTTGTTATTGCCTATATCGAAGAGCTTCCCAAATCTCCTTTGGGGTGATGAAATGCAAAGTCGTAATCTCTCTTCTTCACTCGACTTTGGGCCATAGTTGAACACTTCAGATCAAAGTTGGTAGTGGGTGGAAGTACCTAATAGATCTTTGTAAAATTCAACGAGCAACTTCCTAACTTCTTCTGGTGATGTAGTGATAGTACCATTAGCTTTAACAAGAAAGTTAATGGAGTTCCTGACATTACTCCTTTTGATCAAGCTATGAAAGTATTTGGAACATCTATCACTTCCAATCAAGTGTTTCTGTCTTGACTTCTGCCTTATGAAGTGTCTTTCGGCTTCCAGTAAGGTGTTTGCTCTAGCTCTTGAGGACTTAACCTTGGCTTTAAGCTCCTCATCAAAGGGATTTTCCATGTGTGCATTGATAGCCTCCTTGAACTCTATGTTTGCCCCTTTTGCTCTTTGTTCGATACCTCCAAAGTCACTTATGTTCAAAGCCCTTAAAGGTTGCTTCAAGGCTTTCAATTTGGAGGCAAGGACGAATTGAGCAGTTCCCAATATGTCTTGTCTCCAACATGAAGTCATAATGTTCTCAAAGGCTGTGTGAGAAAGCCACATATTCATGAACTTGAAAGGGCGTTTCCCAACATTATAGGATGCAATAATCGTGGCTATCACAGGACAGTGGTCCGAGACAGGTTCCATAGGCATGAAATTGGCTGTGCATTCTAGGGTCAAATCACTCCAACTTTGATTCATCAACACTCTATCAAGCTTAGACCAAATCGAACCATTCGTCCAAGTGTAGAAGGAACCGGAAGAAGGAGCGTCTTCTAGTCCATGAGAATTCCTGAAATCTCCAAGATCCCTAAGTGCATAAGGCGTGAGAGGAGGACCCCCCACCTTATCATGAGGGTAGCAATAAGTGTTGAAATCTCCCATAATCATCCAAGGCTTAGTGATGCCAACACCCAAGTGAGAAAGGTGATGCCAAAGCATCCTTCTATCCGAGATGCTATAAACCTGTACACAAATGTGGCAAGGAAGGACACTTGTGTTATATTGCAACTTGCTCGACATGGATATGTTGAGAGTCCATACCAAGCACTTCGCAACAAACCACGGATGGATCCCAAAGTAATAGCATTCTACCGCTCCAATGAATTCCAAATTTGAGCAAAACTTCCAAGCTTTGAATCTTTGAGTAGAAAGACTGCCTCGCCGAGATAGCTTAGTTTCCAATAGACAAATCATAGCCGCGTCATGCTGTTTTGTGATACTACACACTAGAGCTTGCGTGGCAGCCCTGTCCCTTTGTCCGCAAAGACCACGGACATTCCAACAAAGTATTTTCATTAGGAAACAAAGGAGGTTTTATTAGCACCTCCGCGCTTAGTCGCCTTTCCCTTTCCCATCGCTGCCCATTCTTTTTGGACAAAACTTCTTGCCATCCATCATCTTTGTTGCTGGAAGCCATAACTTGTGTACCAGCCAAGCTATGTTCCCCGCGTTCAAAGTTAACGTTACTTGACACAAGCTGAGCCTTTTCCGTAGCACCGTTGTATGTCACTTCATCCAATGAAGGTGGCGGGTTCATAGGCATCTCAGAATCAGAATGTTTTGACTCACCCCTCATCCTAACATGTTGTGTACTGCCATTGTGAGAATTAGGCAGTGAGGACTTTGCTAGAGAATCCCGCAAACATGGTGGGCCAGAATGACCCAAAACCGGAGGACCCGCGACATGTGATACTTCTCCCAAGCTTCCGGTACCAGGAGGTGTTGTGTGCTCAGTTTCTTCAATGTCCATCAAGTTATCAGCATCTACGTGATGTTGATGAGTTGGTGGATGAGGGGGAGGAGGGTTGGTTCCACCCGTACCTTTGTTGACCTTCAAACGAGTAGAATCATCCTTGTTGTTGAGGTACCTCGATTGCGTGTTTTTGGAGCTTCTTCATTGTTGACATCATCCCTCAGCTTCCTACACTTCAAATGGTTGTGTCCAAAAGCCGCACAATGATAGCAAAAGTCCGGGTAATTCTCATAGTTTACCCTTTGAGTATAACTTCTGTTATCGGGGAGATTGACGACAAAATCCATTATCGGCTCCTTGCTAACATCCACTTCCACTAGAACTCTTGCATAGTTCATTTTAGACCTTTCCTTAGTATATTGGTCAGTGTAAAGAGGTTTTCCTACACGTGAAGCAATCTTACTAAGGCCCGTTGCACTCCAAATAGAAAGGGGAATGTCCGGGAAAGTGACCCAAATAGGAATGTCCATAAACAAATCATCCGTTATAAGAACTCCTTTATTGATAGCCTTGAGCATCATGGTTTTCCCGTAGACCATATAAGGGCCTCCGTGAAGTACATTAGTGCGCTCTTCCTCCGTCATGAATTTGAACACTGTCCAGCCTTTGCCATATGGTATAATACGACATTTAACTCCCCATCCTTTCACAATCGTATTCAATGCTTCTCTTCCCGGGAAAGGACCCGTGAAGCAACCTATTAGGCAATAGCCCCAAGTTTCTATGAAAGGAACTTCGTCCTCAGCTTCTATATGTACTTCCGCCCCTTGTTGTTCAATAAATTGTAACTTCATACCTTTTGCCTCAATCCTAGTTCCCGCAAAGACTCCAGCATAAGTCTTTTTAGGAGGAAGGACCTTGCCATGGTTTGGGGAAAATTGTTTTGAGTTGTGGCCGTGGTAGGGATATGATGTGGTTTAGAGATGCATTAGTGTGTAAATCATTGGGAGGTATATCCGAGGTATAGGCGGAGGGGAAGGGTAGAAGGGAGTGAGCTTGGGCCGCAATAGAAGAGATGATTTGCGTGCCATTTGGGAGGGTAGGGAATTTGTGTTGGTTTTCAAGGAATAGAAGGAAGAGGAGATAGAAGGTGAGGTGTTGTGAAATTCAGGAAGTAGTGAAGTGGTGTTAGATGAGAGAGGGGATGTTAAAGACTCTACCGAATCAGGAAGTGTTAAAACGAAAGGAGTGTTGTGATTCTTGAGATTGCCTCCACTTAGCAAACTAGCTAAAGTAGGGAAGGCTTCATTGGTTACACTTAAAGAAATCAGGGTTGTTGACTTGAATCACGAGAAGGCACTTTGAATCCGTCTCATTCAACGCCGACTTTCTACTCTTGCATCATTGATGGTTATGGAGTTCCTAGGCTCCTCGACATAGAAATAGCTTTGTTTCTCACAATTGACTTGGCTCTTCGTAACGTGAGTAGTCAATGTCCCTAGATTGTGCCCTGATCCGCCTTGGAACCAAGACCATCATAAAGTCCCGAGTTATTAGAGAGTCATTGATACCGCCTCATAAATGTGCGACGCCTCTCTTGCATCATTGATGGTTATGGAGTTCCTAGGCTCCTGGACATAGAAATAGCTTTGTTTCTCTCAATTGACTTGCTCTTCGTAACGTGAGTAGTCAATGCCCCTAGATTGTCCCTCGATCCGCCTTGGAACCAAGACCATCATAAAGTCCCGGAGTTATTAGAGTCATTGATACCGCCTCATAAATGCGGCGCCTACCCTCAATAAAAACGTTAGAACACACCACCGACTTAGCTCCTCAGAAACGGGGTAGTTAATGTCCCTAGGTTATCCCCCTGCCCCGCCTTGGAAATCAGACCATCATAAATGCCCGTGGTTGTGAGTGACATGTTGATACCCGCGGCATTAATGTGTGACGCCTCGGCACCCTCAATAATGACGTTAGAGTCCTTGGGGATAGAAACCCCTTCGTATTCCACATCTGATCTTGATCCTTGCATAGAGTGCATATTCCTAGCATCATTGTTATCCTCGTGACCCGCCTTAGCCTTCTGACTATATATCTTATACTCATTTCTATACTACTATAGTATGTAATTTCCAATTACAATAGAAGGACAAAAATATTTACCTCGATAAGCCCACAATTATCCAAGTTAAAAAGTCGATCCTGAGCAAGGTTTAGCTCCTAATCTGAACGCTCCAATTCGCTCCAAGAAACCCTTAGAAGTTCTACACAACTTCTACTTAACACTTCAACCGACTATGAATATTTTTCTTAGGATTTCGTTTTTGTGACTGAAGGGAAGTATAATAGTATTTCTGGGCTTTTAGTATAGGGGTAACCTTGGAATACTACAAGGTATTTGGGCCAAGGTATTTTGGAATAGTAACAATACTTGGAGAATACTTTTCTACCAAGGGGTATTTCACGAGAACAACTTAGGATGGGGGGGGGGGGGAGAGGGATTTTTGCCTTGAAATTTCACAAGTGTGGATGAAGAATAAGTCTTGCATTTGAGGGGTATTTATAGGGAAACCAATGACCAAGATCAAAACAAGTGGATGGATGAGATTTGGACAATTGTTGTGTGGGTCCCACCTTATCTATCTACCACACAAATATCACAAAATATCCTACCTAATCCTTGACCAAAAATAAAGGCCAAAACGCAAGGAATTCCCTCCATTGCCGTCCACTGAGGGACAAGTGTCGCCTCTCGTTGGTCCAAAATATTTCATCTCTGAAAAATCCGCAAAAATTATAAATGTTGCAACCGTAATTTTCCCTTCGCAAAGTCCGGAAAACGTTTCGTCGGAAAACGATTCTTTTTGCTAGTTGTGAACAAATTTCGCCCCTTTGCCTACTTAAGGCTTAAACTTTTGTACGTACGCCCTCATGTACATACTGAAATACGGTATAACATTCTCCTTCCTTAGAAACATTCGTCCGAATGTTCCTTCTCAAGCAGATAAAGATAAAGTTCCTCTTAACTTAAACAAGTTGCCAATGCCACATCTGGCCACAAAATAACACACGCGCAAATACTTAACCCAAGTCAACGAGGAATCACCTCTAGCATTACAAAATCTTCCACCCACGGTCTAAAAGATATCCCCTACGCACCTTTACTTCACAAAAGTAATGATCATTTCTATTTTCTCAGCACATGTTCACTTCTTTCCTTACTGTCAGACTCTTCTCGAACACTTGAACTCTTTCTATGCGTACCATACTTCACCAACACTACGCTTTCCAAAACTTTGGAGTCACTACCTCCAAACTTGGTCACCTTACTGGCCTCAATCTCCTTTAAGGCCATTCTCGGCCTTCACGATCCGATTCTGGTCGAACATATCCACGAACTCATACAGTGGTTACCTAAACTTGGGCCTAGCACCCTCGTGACCCTACCACCCTGTCACGACCCGACCCCGGGCCCGCGACTGGTGCCCTACCTGGGCACCCCGCCGTGTATACATCGAGAATAGCAATGAACATACACAACATACGAAAAAACTTAGACAAGAACTAACAACAAAGCAGCCGATAAGGCCACCTTCCGTAAAATATACTCAATCCAAATAGAACAAGACATTTTTCTTTTCTTTACACCCAATCCACAATGTGACTACATGCACTTAAGAATAACAACTCACGGCGGGGCCCCGCCATACCCCTGAATGTACAACAACCGACAATACCGGGGATAAGCCTCCGAAATGGCGAGCTTCTCAATGAACGTGATCCTAGAGCGAGGATCGAACTGCATTTACTTTACTGCGGATGAACGCACTTCAAGGAGGTCGATAACATGTACCAAATATGTGGGAAATCAGCGTCAGAATGAAATCATAAGTCTAAAATAAAATCGAGACATGTATGATTACTCAATTAACGAAGACATCGCGCCTTACTAACAATGAGTAAATAGGTGAATACTTACAATATCTAAAGTAGGAGGCTCACGATCAAAGCGGGACCACCCGCCCGCAATGTCATTAAGCAATCCTATTCACGGGACTATTTCACGCATAGATCGCGTGGACCCGCATGAGGTATTCCTCGTGATAGTCCGACCATCGCACGGGACTATTTCACCCGCATAAGCCCATAAGGACTCGCATGAGGTATTCCTCGCATCATGGGTAGCAAATCCACTAAACAGTGGTATAACGTCTTGGGGTTTACCCTCATTTATACTCTTACCCTGAAGCAGGTGGTATAACGTCTTGGGGGTTTACCCCTCATTTATACTCTTACCCTAGCTCAACCAGCCATCATACATAACATAAGCCCTACCGGCTTATCATACAATAAATAAGCAAGTTAAGAAATCCCCCTAACTTCTTATTAGCCTTATTCATATACATTCTCATTTTAGTTTACTTAAGGCACTAACATGTCATTATAAAATCCGGGAATTTAACCCAAAGTACTACGTACTTCTATTCTTTTAAAAATGACTCTTTTCATATATAACTTCCAAGATACTAATAACCGTAGTATCAAGTCATAACTACTTTTCAAGACAAGTCACGATACCTTTTAGAAATACATTTAGGCTTCTAAATCAAGTGACTTCTTTCTTTAAAACCTTAGGCAATTGATGCCTTAAATCAAATTGCCTTTCAATGAATCAAGCCATTTATCTTTCCATAAAGCCAATATAACCAACTCCCCATAATGTCGTTATATTCACTTTATGCATTAGTCAAGTACAATTTCCTATCCAAGGGACTTATACGTTTAAAACGAAACAAGTATCACATACTTTAAAACTCTTCAAGTCCCTTAACATACTTAAATTACTTAGAGTAAACCACTCTTTAAACTTTCCATAAAAACAAGTATCAAAATACTTTCAACATACTTAAAGTCTCTTAACTTTGAAAACCAAGATATCCTTAACATTTAAACAAGTGAGTTAATTCCCTAACTCAATCAACTTGGACATTCCTAAAATAAGCCAAGGATGTCAAATTGACTAGATTGTCAAAATCTCAGACGCTCATCGTACTATATCGTGAAACTAGTCATGCTCAAAAGATAGGAAAAGTTCCACATACCTCTTCGGGTCAAACCACTTGTCAAATACAAATTCCCGCCCGTAGTATGTCAACCTATAATATTCACAATACGTCCATTAAGGCCTTACTTCAAACGTAGAATATTATAAGTGTTAAGTCTCTAAATTCTACGGAAAATCGGACAACACCTTCTTTGTTTTTACTAACTTTGCCACCTTTTCCAAGGTCGAAATACAATAACCAAACAGCCCCAATTGGCTCATAACAATATAGAAGGTAATCCAACGCAAATGAATAACCAAACAGCCCCAATTGGCTCACAATAATACGAAGGTAATCGATGCAAATGAATAACCAAACAGCCCCAATTGGCTCACAATAATACAGAAGGTAATCCAATGCAAATGAATAACCAAACAGCCCCAATTGGCTCACAATAATACAACAATACCAATTCTTATTCAATTTCCATTTCAATCCAAATTGGTAGCATAATAAGATATCAAGCGCGATTGATTCTAGCTACTACATTCTCCAAGTAGGTAACATGCGACAAATCAATTTATCGATCAAATTGGATTTCAATTTCAAATGGCTAAATATGACATTTTCGGATTTTTAGCTTCCAATTCCATAACACTTAACAAACTTCATAACACATATCACATGACCACTTATAACTTATCATAACATGAAATCTTCAATTACAAAAGTAAAACGAAAATTATACCTCAATTAGCCCAAATATGCTCCAAGAGTACAAGTCGATCCCTAGCACCTTTAGCTCCTCCTTCCGACATTCCAATCCACCCCAAGCCACCCTTAGAAGCTTATGAAAAACTCATCTTCAAGTTTCAACTTCAAAGTTGAATAACCCTTTAGGTTTTCGCCTTGACTAATAATACGAAAACACCATTTTTCCGGATCTTTCTATTGAGAAACACTTATAATACCCTTAGGTACCTTGGTTTAAAGTGGGGAATTATTGGACAAAAATTGGAAATTTTCCTTCTTGAAAAACCTCTTGTAGTGAGCTCCCCTAAAGAGCAAGAACAAGTTCTTGAAAAATAATTCTAAGTGTGGAGAATGACAAGGTCTTGCACCTACTAGTGTACATATATAACACAAGGAAGGGTATATATTAGAACACTTGGGTGGTTTGGATGAGATTCACTAAATATCAAGCTTATGTGGTCATTGACTTGGTCAAAGTTGTCAAGCTCTGGCTTTGCAAGACTTCATCATAAATTATGGTCAATTGACCATTCCACCCTTGCACATTTCGTCCATGTCCATAAAAGGGGGTGACACGTGTCGCCCTCTCGTTCGTCGCAATATTTCGTTTTCCGACAATTCCATAATTCCGATAAATTTTTACTCGTCTCAAACCTTAACATTTGAGTTCTTACGTACGTTCTTAGAAACATATCCTGAAATATTTCCGGGGTGTAACATTCTTCCCCCCTTAGAAACATTCGTCCCCGAATGTTCTCTCGGGAGTCCAACTTAAAGATAGCGACATAGTCTTCTTTTACAACCCCTACATACCAATAATACCACACGAGGCCACACAACAGTACTCATACTAAAATGTCAAGCTGAACCCCATGTGTCAACGTCGGTTATCTGTATGAAGCTTCGGCTGACTCTAAGCTTACTAATAATCTTTCCCGGATAAGCTTCGCCTTATCCACGTTCAATGAAACAAGTCCGACCAAATATTGAACCTCGCCATGTCGAAGCATCCAACCGACGATCTACACTTTCTACATACAAGGCCTCATAGGCCATTCAAACTGAAAGGTATCATTGTATCAGACGCAACACATAAAGAGACAATTAACCTCCCGGCTATATCTGAAATCAAGAACATAGGCCCGCATCCTATCCTCAAGTGCCTGGATAGTACGCTCTGCCTGTCCGTCGGTCTGAGGGTGTAATGCAACACTGAGACTCACCTGTGTCCCTAATCCCTCCTGAAAAACCTCCAGAATTTATTCAAATCGAGCTCATCCGCTACCATCATAAACGTAGGAACCCCGTGCAGTCTCACAATCTCTCTGCTATACAAGCAAGCATAATCCTCAGCCGAGTAAATGGCCCTAACCGGAAGAACACGATCGTTTCGCCAAATTTCACTTACCATGACCCCCAGGGGGTCGCACTTCCTCCGAGTACGATGCCACCCTGTAACAAGATCTATATTAATTACCTCTCATATCTAGGTTGGGATTTCAATCGCCGGCAATAGCCCACTAGGCTTCTGGTGCTCAACCATGACCTGCTACTATCTCGGACACTAGCGATAACTCGCTATGTCCCTTTTCCGGTCATCTTACCCATACATACTTCTGAGGTCACGACACGACTTAGTCCGCCCCAAACAATTAGGGCAATAAGCACTGCGTGCCTCCCCTAAAACCTGCTGACTAGTCCTGCAGCACCGGGTACACGCAATCTATCCTCATCTCACAACACCCCATTCGACGCTACTCAAACAGGCTCTTCTCTTCCCGGAGAGCCGTATCTCGATACCGTATCATAACTGGATCCTCATACTGTCGCCTCCTTACCTCCTCAACGATGGAAGACTCGCAACCTCTGATCTGAACTTCATTAACCTTGAAACAAATAATCGAACCCCTAGGCTCGTGAATCAAGGATCTCACGGACCACATCCTGCCTATCTGTTGCCCAACCGCGACTACCTTAGTCCACGACAAAGAGTATACAGAATCGCCTTGGCTTTCCCCGGATGGTATAGGATATCAATATCACGATCCTTGAGTAACTCTAACCACCATCGTTGTCGCAAATTCCACTGCCTCAGTCTGCAGATATACCGGAGGCTTTTTGGGTCTGCACAATTATCCACACGAAGTCTATATATACGTCATGCCCCCAAATCTTCAAGGCATGATTTAACCGCCACAAGACTAAATCGTGAGTGGCGCATTTCTTCCTCGCTTCCCTAACTACCGGAAAACATAGGCTCTATCCTTATCGGGTTGCGTCGACACAACCTAGCCCAACACCTAACGTGTTATCAATATAACCTAACCTCTAGTCTCACGGAGGGTTAGAACTGTAGTCGTGGTCAACTTATCTCCCAATAACTAAAAGTCTTTCTCATTCCTGCGAAATATTCGGGTATCCTTAATCTCACTTATGGTTCTTGTTTCCCCTTTTTTTTTTTTTTTTTTTTTTTGCAACCATACTTGGTCACTAAACTTAGACTTAATTCCTTTGCTCGCCTCATGGCTAAGACTTACTGTCAATCACATTTTTGGGGGGGAGGTTTTCTTTATCTCACAAGTAATAACCCGTTTTCCTTTCCCGGTTGTAAAGCCTATAACTAGGTGTTACCACATTTTCTCGAAATGTTCTTACTTCCCATTAATTACTAATGGTCTTTACACTAGTCCAGGTAAACATACCTCGCAACCTACATTTATATCTTTACGCTACTTCGACCAATTGCACGTCGTTCTTAATTACCCCAACACAACACTTTTCCCACGGTTATCTACAATCAGAACCTATGGCATGACGATACCAGGACCTACCGTCTTATATCCTTCGTCTAACAACACGGGTACACGCAACCCCAATAATACGCAAACCCCTTTTTCGGGAAGAGGACTTATCTCCTTTTCTTAAACTTTCCTCGAGTCACAACCCTAATCACAGGTCCTCTTGCGGTCCGAGAATTAGCTAATCATCACGCACCGCTTTAAGTTCGTAGATTTTCCAACCTACCAAAGATGCCTCGACTTTCCGGCAGATTCGTACTTATTTTTTATTCTTGCCTTGCACGTTTTCTCGAAATTATCCAAGGTCGTGGCCCCGACCGCCACACCAAACCAACTCCAAGTACCTCCAAGGCACTCAAAATAACTTCCTCCAAATTCAATTATTACATACTTCCTGCGTCAATTTACCCCAAGTGAACAAGTCACACGGACTTAAAAGAAAACAATGTCAAAGAAGGAAGGATAATTCACCGTTACCACCACATCTCTTCCTTTCCACTCGATAAACTGCCAGAACCGTACTAATCATCTCTCTTATGTAGTCCACGTTGGCATAACAAGAGGCCAACTAGCCCGAACTCATAATGACCTTAATGTCATATAATACTCTCTGGGTCCAACGACTTTATCGTTACCGTCGATTATTATCTAACCGCTCGGCTACCACCCAACACTCACGTGTTGTCACGACCAACCCGGCCCGTGATCGTGCCTTACCCCGCACCCTAGTGATACAACATCGAGTAATCACGAACATAAGACGATAACATGAAATAACAAGAAGTATGAAACAATAGTCTGAGAAAACTTGCCTTACGGCATATATATAAATCAATTTAAAACCGAACAGTTACATCCCATTACAAATCTGCCCACAACAGTACTACAGACCTCTAAGAATGATACGACAACAATGGCGGGACAGGGCCCCGCCAAACCCCTGAATGCAAACACCTACTACGACAGGACTATACCATCGATAAGCCTCAAGAAACGGAGCTTCCCAAACGCTGAATCGCGACTCGAGCTAGGATCAACGATCGTGTACCTCAACTCGCGCATGAACGCAACCCCGAAGGAGGTCGGTATAACAGTACCAGTATGTGAAATCGAAAATACGTAAGTGAAATCATAATAGTCTATAAAGCGGAGACATGTATGATAACCAAACTACGATTCACAATAAATAAGCGATCATGTCAAGTCGTGACTCACGCCTCAAGTCATCACTCAAATATAACAATGGGTCTCACGCCCACAACATCAATCATGCCTGCATATACCTTCTTGGCGATCTATAATATAATCACACCAAGAAGTACATGAACACGAGTCCCACTGTGTCATCATAAAACCGTGACGGTAAGTACGAAGGCATAGCCGACTACTAAAACCCACCGCACAAACAAGGTCGAATCAGATTATCATGAGATTTGTCTAGACCGTCACATGATCAAAGCCGCCACTCGCCTGATGATCTAATGTCGCGTCTAGCACCGAACTTCCCATAGCTCGCACGGGCCACTCCGATAGCCCGCGTGAGGTATTCCCGCGTCGAGGGTAGCTACTCCCGGCAGCGCCTGACTCGCCGTCCGCACGCCATAAAGACCGCGTGACCACGCGGCGGAAACTAACTCGAACTCGTAGCTCGTATAGGCCATACGCTGCACTGCATAAGGTATTCTCGAATCATAGGTCACTAGACCGCTGAGTCTACCCCGCGTGGAGGCGACAACCTCGGAAACAAGTCAAGGTGAGTGGTATAATACCAACATAACGGCTGATCGTTAAACAACTTTAAGCGCAATCGAGGAAAACCCCTTTACACAAAACATCACAAGATACTAACACACGTAGCATCCTAGCATGTTTACTTATCAAATCAACAAGAAAGTATTACAAGGCTATCACAAACCAACACAATCAAGTTATACACACAAGGTACATTCTAATATATGATTAACCAGGTCGGGTATCTATTCCCAAAGTACTTCATACATTATCTTTTAAAAGATACGTTACGTTTACAAAGTCACACAATACGTAGTATATGAAAATAGAGTGATTATCTTTTGAAGTAAATCAAAACACTTCTCTTCAGAAATCAAGTAACAACATTCTTTTCCAAATGTTTCAGGTTTGCCTAATTTCAATTACTCAAGTTTCTCATTTTCGAAAGGTTTCGTAGTTCATAATTTTAATCACTTAATGATATAATTCTCCTTTAAAAGCAATTTGAGAAACATATGTCTGATACGTGAGTAGGTTATTCTTGTTTATAACAATCTTATTTAAGCAGCCATGATCTAGGAAATGTAACATCATTTTGTCTCATCTTAGTTTCTATGCAGATGGAAGTTTCTACTGGTTTTACTAATACATTATTAGACAAAACATTTCCCTTTATTAGCGCTGCTGTGGTTTGTTCGATACTTATTCTGATTTCCGAAATCAGTAAAACATTATTGCTTTTAAAATCAAGTACTCATTACTCGCGAATGAGGTTTGTCACGACCCGTTCCGGGGCCCGTGACTGGTGCCTTACCGGGGCACCCAAGTAGTCATACATCAGAGTAACCAGCGGAATATAAAACAAGACAGGAAACAGTTTATAAAATAAGACACGCTTTATCTCGATGAAAAGCTTGCCTTTCGCATAATATAAATAACTCAAGTTTTGCGATTACATCCCAACTGCATAATAGTACTCTGCACCTCTAGGAAGTAAACAACTATGGCGGACAGGTTCCGCCATACCCCGATCAGATAAAACTATCTACAATACAGGAGATCATACCCAAAGTAGAGCCTCCGAGAAGATGGAGCTCGACACCAACGCAAAGATCCTAAGGATGTGGATCTAGCACCTTCTTGCCTTTACCTGCGGCATGAACGCAGCCCCCCGAAGGAGGTCAGTACAACAGGTACCAAGTATGTGAAACTATAAAGAACTGAAATGAAATCAAAGTATTTAAAACCTTCTCACAAATACAATCGGTTCAATTGCACATAGTGCCACATCACAAACAACAACGGACATAGAAAGACTGTAACAGGTCTATTCTAGGCCGCGAATGATCGAAGCAAGGCCAATCGCCCATAGTATCATTCCTGCGTGCCTAGTCCTGGACTTTCGCATCCCGCATAGGTCACACGTGACCCGCATGAGGTAGCCCTCGCGTCGGGCAGCCAACCCCGATCCGCCTAGGCTCCCGCACTCGCATAGTCTCAAAAGACCGCGTAGTCTCGGCGGACCGCATAGGGAATCCCCGCGTCGGGCTAGGCGCCGAATGATCAATCACGAGCATACCGCTGCTCCGCATAGTCTTACAGACCGCGTAGCCGTATAGACCAGAGTCGGCAAGCCTCGGTATAATAGTCGCGGGTAGGTGATACAAGAATAAGACAACGGACTTACCGGTTAGCAACGTAAGCACAGCAAGAATGACCCCCTTACACAGCATTACAAGACACTAACACAGGTAGCATCATGATATGTCTACTTATCAAACAATCTTACTACACTTAACAGAGATCAATACAAGGCTTTTATAAACAAACAAGTAAACAGTTCCTTTTTATCATTCTTAAGTTGTTATACCTAACTTCCCATAAAGCTAGCATAACTCTTAAGCCTTTGTTTTAAAAACCAATTATTTATCTTCTGTTAAAAATGATTCAGTATTCTTTTGAAATGTTTTCAGTTCTTTGTTATTCAGGCTTAAGCCGTGAGGCATTGCCGTAAGTATTATTCAGGCTTAAGCGTGGCATTGCCATAAGTATTATTCGATTAACACATGTACGTCACCGTACTATATATTGTAAAATATCATGCTTTAGGAAGAATCACATACCTTCTCAAAAAAACCACCGCCAAGTCAATATGTCAAGGCAGAGAGTCACCTATAATAGTCACATATATCTATCAAAGACTACTCGAGGTCATTCTAAACAGAGGGTTCACAATTACGGAAAGTCGGGCGACAACCCTACCCATGAGCTATATAAGTTCATCAGTGAAAACAATTCTATGTGAGTCAAGTGTGATTATTCTTCTTTAAAACCTTCTACTGTGGTAATAGTTCAATTCTTTTACGTGATATTCTTCTAAGTATTTATACTTATCCTTATACTACAACAAGAAGTATTCTCTAATTCAAAAGAGGTTAGGATTATTACCTCGGTAAGCCCAATAATATCCTAGATAAAGTCGCGCTGAGCAAGGTTTTGTCACGACCGAACTCGCCCGTGATCGTGCCTACCCGGCACCCTAGTGACACAACATCGAGTAATCAAGGAACATAAAACCACAACATGAGATAACGAAATATATAAACAATAATCAGGAAAACTTGCCTTCGGCATATATATAACCATCAACTCTTTTACAAATGAACGGCAATCCTTTTTACCAACCCCGCCACAACAAAGATTTACTGCACTTCTAAGAATGATACGACCACAATGGCGGACGTGGCCCCGCCAAACCCACGAATGTAAACACTTACTACGGCAGGACTATACCACCGATAAGCCTCCGAGAAACGGAGCTTCCCAACGCCGAATCGTGACTCGAGAGCTAGGATCAACGATCGATGTACCTCAACTGCGGCATGAACGCAGCCGGGCGAGGTCGATAACAAAAATTTAGTATGTGAAACTAAAAATAAATATCGTAAATGAAATCATAGTAGTCTATACAAAGCGGGAGACATGTATGATAACCAAACTACGATTCACCATAAATAGCGATCATGTCAAGTCGTGACTCACGCCTCAAGTCATCACTTAATTTAACAATGGGTCTCACGCCCACAACATCAATCGTGCGTGGAATACCTTCCTCACCGCCAGCTTTATGATATACAAGCACCAAGGAATACACATGAACACCGTGTCCCACTGTGTCCTAATAAAACTATGCAGGTAAGTGCGAAGGCATAGCCGACTACTAACACCTACGCATCAACAAGGTCATAAAGCGTATCATAAGATCTGCATCTGCGTCACATGATCAAAGCCGCCACTTGCCCGCAGCACCTAATGCGCGCGTCTAGTCCGGAACTTCCCGCGACTCGCGTAGGCCAATCTCATCGCCCGCATGAGGTATTCCCGCATCGAGGGTAGCTACTCCCATCGCCCCGACTTCGCATCGCGTGGCCACATGGACGCATGCCCATAAAGGACGACACTAACACGGAACTCTCGTAGCTCGCGATAGGCCGGGACTGCGTGAGGTATTCTCGAATCATAGGTCCATCGACCTTTGAAGTCTACCCGCGTCGGAGGACAATTAACCCCGGAATCATCTCAAGAGATGAATGCCACCATACTATCATAACGATCGATAGTTAATAAGCACAATCGAATCCCTTTACACAAACATCACAAGATACTAACACACGTAGCATCCTAACACGTTTACTTATCAAAGCAACAAGAAAGTATTACAAGGTTATCACAAACCAATACAATCAAGTTATTCACACAAGGTACTTTCTACTAACAAGTTCGGGTATCTATCCCCAAAGTACTTCACACATTAAAATCTAAAAAAAAAGATCTGTTTCTTTCACATAAGTCACACAATACCCGTAGTATAAAATAGAGTGACTGTCCTTTTAAGAAACCCAAAACTCTTACCTTTGTAAAATCAAGTAACAACATTATTTTCCAAACGTCCAAGTTTGCCTAATTTCAAATGTTCACGTTTCTTATTTTAGAAAGGTTCCGTAGTTCATAGTCTTATTCATTTAAGAATATAATTCTCTTTTAAATAATCTGAGAAGCATAAGCCTTATGTGTGAGTAGGATATTCTTGTTTATAACAATCTTATTACAGCAGCCATGATCTAGGAAATATCATTTTGTCTCATCTTAGCTTCTATGCAGATGGAAGTTTCTACTGGTTTTCATAATACTTAATTATTCAAAACATTTCCTTTTATTAACGCTGCAGTGGTTTGTCGATACACATTCTGATTTCCGAAATCAGTAAAGCATTCTTAAGCCGTTATACCTAACTTCCCATAAAGCTAGTATAACTCTTTAAGTTTTCAAACACCAAGTATTACTTCTCCTTTGAAAATGATTCAAAAATCTTTTGAAAATACTTCAAGTTCTTTCTTATCATATAACAAGCCAGTTATAGTTCAAATCAGTTACCTTTTAAAAACCACATGTATTTTCTTACTAACATAAAGCTGTTATAACCAACTTCCCGTAAAGCCGTTATAACACTTTATGTTTTAAACCACTCAAACACATTTAGCACATGTACGTCTACCGTACTACATAGTTTACACATATCATGCTAGAGAGATAGGAAGAGGTTCACATACCTCGCGACGAGTATCGACTCATAGCAAAACGCTCCAAGTACTTCCAAACGTCGGCTACCCCTTAAGCCACGTAGATCACGCCACACGTAGTACATCCACCTATAAGGCCACAAGGCGCTTATTAACATTTAGGTCTCAACGTAGAACTTCTACGTAAAATTCGCAGACTTCCCCGCAACAACGTAAATCTCCTCCTCTATCGAGGCCGGCTACCAAGCCAACCAGGGGTTATACATCTAACTCCTAACGGTACAATTTACCCACGGTACTACTACACAAGTCTACTATGTAATTACAATTCAGTTGATTCTTCAGCTTAAGTCAAAAGACATTGCCGCAAAGATTAAGCTTAGTTCTATATATAGTATACTTCAACTATATAATCTAACAACATGTAATTTCCAATTACAATAGAGGGACAAGATATTTACCTCGATAAGCCCATAATTATCCAAGTATAAAGTCGATCCTGGGCAATCGTTTAGCTCCAACTCCGAGCGCTCCAACCCGCTCTAAACCACCCTTAGAAGTTCTAACCAACTTCTACACAATACTCCAACGGACTATGGAGATTTTCCTAGGTTTACGGTTTGTGGATCGACGGAAGTATAATAGTATAAGTGGGCTTTTTGTAAAGTTATAACCTTAGAATACAACAAGGTATAAGGCTAAGTTATTTTGGGCATTATAACAATACTTGGAGAGTATTTCTATACCACAAAGGGGGTTATTATACGAAAGCAACTAGGCTTGGGGGGGGGGTACCCCACGGCTAGCACCTCCAAGGAGGGGGGGGTGTCTACCCCTCGGCCTACCCCACTGTGGGGACTCTCGACGAGGGGAGGAGGGGCTCTCGCCAAGACACCACACTAAGGGGGAAGGAAGAAGCTTTCAAGACTTAGGCAATTTGTGAATGAATTAGTCTTCAAAGGGAGGGGTATTTATAGGTCAAGTGAAAGCCAACCAATGGCCAAGATTACACCAAGTGTTAGGCAAGTGTAGGGCCAAGATTCACCCATGTGTACCTAGCCAACTTGCACACAAAATATCTACCAAAAATATCTCCCACTTGCCTTCCCAAAATCGTCCATGCCGCCCACTTTGCCCACCAATGAGAGGGTGCAGTGCCGCCTCTCGTTGGTCCAAAATGTTCGCCTCTCGGAAAAATCCGCAAAAATACTAAATGACATAGCCGAAATTCCCTACGAAAGTCGTGGAAAGCGCTTTAAAAACGACTCTAACCGGGTGTTGTGCACAAACATATTTCGGCCCAAAGGTGCCACATGGGGGTGACACGTGTCGCCCCCCGATTCGTCCAAAATATTTCGTCTTCCGAAAATATCCAAAACGGCCAAAATCTCAAAATCAAAGCGGGCCCACAAAATCAGAATTTCTCCCGTGGGCCCCACGTGACCATTTTCGAAAATAAAATTCCATAATTCTCTAATATTCCAGAAGTCCGAATACCAAATCGGGAATCCAATTCCTATAAACGAACCTTTTTCCTTCACAAAACCGGAAACTTTTCCGTGGAAAAAATCGCCTCTTTCTTCCTTTCCAATCTTTCGTCGTATTCTCGCTCAAACGCCCTCGCATACATACCACCGGAACTACGGGTATAACATTCTTCCTTAGAAACATTCGTCGAATGTTCCTTCTAAGTCTCAAACGAACACGTGATGATAGTCTTCACTACTATACTTACGAAACAATCCCGCCACACCGCCATGGAAACACTGCGCAAAACTTACATCTAAGTCCACGAGAAACACCTCTACACCACCACAAATACCTCTTCCGGGTCAAAATATACTTCCTTAGTCATCGATACCACTTTTGTCACTGTCGCGAGCCTTGCTCCGACGACCCGACAAATGGTACCGGCCGCCATGATCCCGAGGATCTCAGACACTCGAACTCTTACCACATTCGACACGCTTGCTTTCCAAAACTCGGGTTACTATCTCTAACGTGGTCATCATTAAGCGGGAACACTGCGGATGGATCTCCGATACTTTCCGATCATAACAATACGAAGACCGGACGCCCTTCCTCCTAAGTCGGACGGCAAATGCTAACATATAGGCAACTGGCCTATTCTTCACATGAACTTACAAAGGCCCAGTAACTCGGGCTAAGTTCATTCGCTTTCCAAAACTCGTCACACCGTCCGGGTGGTACTTTCAAGAAGACCGATCGGCTCAACTCTAAGCGTCGCCGATTATCCGCACATTCCTCCGAGCCGCGAACTTCTTCTAGACAAGCTTCACTATCCACGTCCGGAACAAGCTCAACCAACTATCTCAACCACGCCAACATCGAACCAATCGGCCAAGAACTTGCATTTCGCCCTACAAGGCGTCGCAAGGCGACATCCGAACACTGAAATGGTAGCTTAAACACTTCAACCGAGACAACGATCTCACACTACCCGCGAAATCAAAACATCGCCCGGAGGCGAATGCGATCTGAGACTCACCGAGTTCCTAGCCCCGCTGGTACAAACTCCCGGAAAGAGAAACAGCCGCACTGGCTCCATCGTCGTCATAAGGTGAAGGTAGGCACCCTGCAACCTCACAACCTTTTCGATAACATCAACACCGCCGAGAACGACTTCGGCCAAGAACACGATAGGTCGCCCCATCGCCCGACCACTGGTCGAACGCATCCACGAACTTGCATCGCTAACTAAACATGGGCCTAACACCCTCGTGACCCTACCACAAGGCGGGACCACCACAACTGACCCACCACCATACCGCCGGGTTGACCCGCAACATGGCCTCAACCCGACCGGCATTACGCGAAACACTAGCTCCCAAGGAATAATTTCACAAATCATATTACGAAAACCTAGCGGTCTTCCTAGCTCGACTACCTTCTTTCAAATCACGCTACTCGGGACTTATCCCACGAACATAGCTCACGTGCACTATGCACTCCTATAAGGGTCAAACATAACACTACACCTTTCTCGAGATGGCCTTACCTCTAAGGTCTTTACGTATAACACTCTAAGGCTCACACCTTCTCTATCCCCAAAATCTTACTGTTAACCCACCGTGATTCTAATCACAACTAACACATCGCTATCGTAACATAGCACTTAAGGTATACTCACCTTGAAAGTTACCAAAGGACGCTGCTGCCTCGGCCTCTTCTGTTGTCCTTCGTTAACCCGTCGATCTCTACGTTTCTCGGCCTGCTGCGCATAAGCCCGTACACAGGCCATGCTCAAGCCTAACTGAAGGATTACTCTTGCACAACCTTCTCTTAGGTAGTCATCAAGACTCGCGATACATCGGTATACTCTCTGGTAGCCAAATCCATAGCTAGTAACAAGGTTGTCTCTTGGCAATCTATATTCTCTGCTCCCGGGCCGTGAACCGGGCGTTCAAATATTATGGTCATCAGAGGCACCGCCGCCGTGCTAAACTCTGCGGGGCTAGTGACGTCGCAAAACTTCCCGAATGAAGCACTACCCTAGGTAATGATTGGGCCTGTGCCCTCGCCACCCTCTGAACTCTACTCGCAGCTCTCTCGGCTGCCTTGCCCTCCTGGGCCCGGGTTGCCCTACGCGGAGGCATAACGATAAGGGAAAGAATTTCGTCAGAGGGTCCAACTTACAACACAGCTCTAAGGCACGATCTCAGAGTGAGAAGAATAGAAACCAATCCTAAATATCCTATAGCCTCCTGATTATTGGTGTGGTGCACAACACACCGATAATCAAGACTTCATCGATACGATGCGTAGACACTTTCCGAGGATTAAGCGCTCGATACCACTTTTGTCACGACCGAACCGGGCGTGGATCGTGCCTTACCGGGCACCCTAGTGACACAACATCGAGTAATCACGAACATAAAACCACACATGAGATAACGAAATATATAAAACAATAATCAGTGAAACTTGCCTTTCGCATATATATAACCATCAACTCTTTTACAAATGAATGCAATCCTTTTTACCAACCCCGCCACAACAAGATTACTCACTTCTAAGAATGATACGACCACAATGGGCGGACAGGCCGCCAAACCCCCGAATGTAAACACTTACTACGACGGACTATACCACTGATAAGCCTCCGAGAAACGGAGCTTCCCAAACGCCGAATCGTGACCGAGAGCTAGGATCAACGATCGATGTACCTCAACTCTGCGGCATGAGCGCACTTCGGGCGAGGTCGCATAACAGTACCGAGTATGTGAAACTAAAAATAAATCGTAAATGAAATCATAGTAGTCTATACAAAGCAGAGACATGTATGATAACCAAACTACGATTCACCATAAATAAGCGATATGTCAAGTCGTGACTCACGCCCTCAAGTCATCACTTAATTTAACAATGGGTCTCACGCCCACAACATCAATCGTGCCCGTGGAATACCTTCCTCACTGCCGGCAGTTTATGATATACAAGCACCAAGGAATACACATGAACACCAGGTCCCACCTGTGTCCTAATAAAACTGCATGGGGTAAATGCGAAGGCATAGCCGACTACTAACACCCACAGTACCAACAAGGTCATAAACTGTATCATAAGATCTGTCTAGACCGTCACATGATCAAAGCTGGCCACTTGCCCGCAGTACCTAATGTGCGCGTCTAGTCCTGGAACTTCCCGCAGCTCCGCATAGGCCAATCTCATCGGCCCGCATGAGGTATTCCCCGCATCGAGGGTAGCTACTCCCAAGATCGCCCCGACTTCGCATCCGCACGCCACGTGGACCGCATGCCCATAAAGGACGACACTAACCTCGAACTCGTAGCTCGCATAGCCCGGGACTGCGTGAGGTATTCTCGAATCATAGGTCCATCGACCGCTGAGTCTACCCCGCGTCGGAGGACAATTAACCCCGGAATCATCTCGAGATGAATGCCACCATACTATCAGAACGACTGATAGTTAAGAAGCACAATCAAGGGAAACCCCTTTACACAAACATCACAAGATACTAACACACGTAGCATCCTAACACGTTTACTTATCAAAGCAACAAGAAAGTATTACAAGGTTATCACAAACCAATACAATCAAGTTATTCACACAAGGTACTTTCTACTAACAAGTTCGTATCTATCCCCAAAGTACTTCACACATTAAAATCTAAAAAAAGATCTGCTTTTTCACATAAGTCACACAATACGTAGTATAAAATAGAGTGATGCCCTTTTAAGAAACCCAAAACTCTTACCTTTGTAAAATCAAGTAACAACATTATTTTCCAAACGTCCAAGTTTGCCTAATTTCAAATGTTCACGTTTCTTATTTTAGAAAGGTTCCGTAGTTCATAGTCTTATTCATTTAAGAATATAATTCTCTTTTAAATAATCTGAGAAGCATAAGCCTTATGTGTGAGTAGGATATTCTTGTTTATAACAATCTTATTACAGCAGCCATGATCTAGGAAATATCATTTTGTCTCATCTTAGCTTCTATGCAGATGGAAGTTTCTACTGGTTTTCATAATACTTAATTATTCAAAACATTTCCTTTTATTAACGCTGCAGTGGTTTGTCGATACACATTCTGATTTCCGAAATCAGTAAAGCATTCTTAAGCCGTTATACCTAACTTCCCATAAAGCTAGTATAACTCTTTAAGTTTTCAAACACCAAGTATTACTTCTCCTTTGAAAATGATTCAAAAATCTTTGAAAATACTTCAAGTTCTTTCTTATCATATAACAAGCCGCTTATAGTTCAAATCGCTTACCTTTTAAAACCACATGTATTTTTCTTACTAACATAAAGTCGTTATAACCAACTTCCCGTAGTCGTTATAACACTTTATGTTTTAAACCACTCAAACACATTTAGCACACGACGCCTACCGTACTACATAGTTTACACATATCATGCTAGAGAGATAGGAAGAGGTTCACATACCGCGACGAGTATCGACTACAGCAAAACGCTCAAGTACTTCCAAACGTGGCTACCCCTTAAGCCACGTAGATCACGCCACACGTAGTACATCCACCTATAAGGCCACAAGGCGCTATTAACATTTAGGTCTCAACGTAGAACTTCTACGTAAAATTCGCAAAGACTTCCCCGCAACAACGTAAATCTCCTCCTCTATCGAGGCGCTACCAAGCCAACCGGGGGTTATATACATCTAACCCTAACGGGTACAATTCTACTCCACTACTACACAAGTCTATCAGAATACATCCTATGTAATTACTGATTCGATTCTTGAGCTTAAGTCAAAAGACATTGCCGCAAAGATAAGCTTAGTTCTATATATAGTATACTTCAACTATATAATCTAACAACATGTAATTTCCAATTACAATAGAGGACAAGATATTTACCTCGATAAGCCCATAATTATCCAAGTATAAAGTCGATCCCGGCAATCGCTTAGCTCCAACTCCGAGCGCCCAACCCGCTCTAAACCACCCTTGAAGTTCTAACCAACTTCTACACAATACTCCAACTGACTATGGAGATTTTCCTGTGGTTTCGTAGGACCGACGGGAAGTATAATAGTATAACTGGCTTTTTGTAAAGGTATAACCTTAGAATACAACAAGGTATAAGGCTAAGGTAATTTGGGCATTATAACAATACTGGAGAGTATTTCTATACCACAAAGGGGGTATTATACGAAGGCAACTAGCAGTGGTACCCCACGGCTAGCACCTCAAAGGAGGGGTGTCTACCCTCGGCCTACCCCACTGTGGGGACTCTCGCCAAGGGGAGGGAGGGCTCTCGCCAAGACACCACACTGGGGAAGGAAGAAGCTTTCAAGACTTAGGCAATTTGTGAATGAATTAGTCTTCCAAGGAGGGTATTTATAGGTCAAGTGAAAGCCAACCAATGGCCAAGATTACACCAAGTGTTAGGCAAGTGTAGGCCAAGATTCACCCATGTACCTAGCCAACTTGCACACAAAATATCTACCAAAAATATCTCCCACTTGCCTTCCCAAAATCGTCCATGCGCCACTTTGCCCACCAACGAGAGGGTGCAGTGCCGCCTCGTTGGTCCAAAATGTTCCGTCTCTCGGAAAAATCCGCAAAAATACTAAATGACATAGCGGAAATTCCCTACGAAAGTGTGGAAAACGCTTTCGTCGAAAACGACTCTAACCGTGTCACAGACAAACATATTTCTACCAAAGGTGCCACACGGGGTGACACGTGTCGCCCCGATTCGCCCAAAATATTTCGTCTTCCAAAATATCCAAAACGGCCAAAATCTCAAAATCAAAGCGGCCCCACAAAATCAGAATTTCTCCCGTGGCCCCACGTGACCATTTTCAAAATAAAATTCCATAATTCTCTAATATTCCAGAAGTCCGAATACCAACTGGGAATCCATTCCATAAACGAACCTTTTTCCTTCACAAAACCGGAAACTTTTCCGTGGAAAAATCGCCTCTTTCTTCCTTTCCAATCTTTCTCAGCCAGATTCTCGTTCAGACGCCCCGCATACATACCCTGGAACTACGGGGTATAACAGTTTAGCTCCTAAGTTGTACGCCCCGGTAGCTCCAAGAAACCTTAGAAGTTCTTCACAACTTCTACCAAAGACTAAGGGATTTGGGCTAGGGTATTTTGGGCATTATAACGATACTAGAAGACAACTTTTCTACCAAGGAGGGGGTAGATTTCGCTAGGCTAGGGGGTTAGGCCTCGGCCAAACTCACAAGGGAGGAAGGGGTGTTGGACTAAAAGCTCACAAAGGGAGAGGAGGATTTTTCAAGACTTGGAAGATTTGTGGATGAAGAACTCTTCATCTTAAGGGGTATTTATAGGTCAAGTTGGCCAACCAATGGCCAAGATTAAGACAAGTGCAAGGCAAGTGTAGGGTGGAGATTTACTCCACACAAATATCCTACCAACTCCTTGACTTGTGCACAAGGCACAAAAACGTGCTCACCTTCTCCAATCTCGCCCAATGGACGATTCTGTCCATCAATGGGAGGGTGCCAAGTGTCGCCTCCCGTTGGTCCAAAATGTTTCGCCTCGTAAAAATCCGCAAAATTAGTAATGGCATAGCCGGAATTTTCCCTACGAAAGTCGTGGAAACGTTTCGTCGGAAACGATTCTTTTAGTGAGTTGTGTACAAAAACGCCCAAGGCTAACTTTAAAGCCAAACTTTTGTACGTATCTCCTTACGCATATACTGAAATACGGGTATAACATTCTCCTCCTTAGAAACATTCGTCCGAATGTTCCTTCTCAAGACAGATAACGAAGCTTAAACAGTTTGCAAATGCCACACACTACCACAAAACAACACTTAGGCATAAATGATAATGGAAATTTACAAGTAGGAAAGTGAATTACCGGAGGTGGGGAATAGGTGAGATACTTCTGCCTCATGTCCTCCTCGGCTTCCCACGTCATCTCCTCCCGAGCTCGTTCCGCCACAAGACTTGACGGCCACGCCCTTCGTCCGCAGACGCTTAACTCGACGATCGATTATCGCTATGGGAACCTCCTCATACGATAACCCCTGGCCACCGACATCGTCAATCGGTGCACCGTAGATGGATCCTCGATACATCTCTCAAGATAGATACGTGAAACACGGATGCACCGCCTCCAGATCGGACGGCAGATCCAACTCGTAGGCAACCTTGCCTACCTCGCGACAATCAAACGGCCCAATGTACCTTGGGCCGAGTATCCCTTCTTCCGAATCTCATCACACCCTTCACGGGTGACACCTTTAGGAAAACCCAATCATCTATCGAACTCCGGATGCCGACGACGATGATCTGCGTGATACGACTTGCCGACTCGAGTATCAATAGTCGCTCTCGGATAAGCTTCACCTTATCCATCGCTCGCTGCACCAAATCTGGTCCCACTAGCCGCACCTCGCCCACATCGAACCAACCTATAGGCGATCTCGCACTTCCTCCCATATAAGGCCTCATAAGGCGCCATCGAATACCGGAGTGGTAGCTATTATTATACGCGAACTCACTAGGGGCAAATGATCCTCCCAACTACCACTGGTCAATAACACAGCTCGCAGATATCCTCGAGTGCGGATAGTGCGCTCGCTGTCGTCCGTCTGCGGATGAAATGCGATCTGTGCTCACTGCGTCCTAAACCTCTCGAAAGACCTCCAGTTAGCCGTGAACCGGGCCTCATGCGATATAATCGGGTAGGGACTCCATGCACCGACGATCTCTCGGATGTAAAGTCCGCATAATCCTCACCGAAAAGTCGCCCGACGGAAGAAAGTGGGCTGATTTCACACCGTCGACGATAACCCATATAGAATCATGTCTCTCCGAGTGCGAGGAAATCACGTGATGAAGTCCATGTTGATCACCTCCCACTTCCGTGTCGATCTCTATCGTCAGAACAAACCACCGTGCCTCGGTGCTCTACCTTCACCGCGGCAACACGGCACCGAGCTACGAACTCGCAACGCCCTCTTCAAGCCATCCCACCAATACACGATCTAAGGTCGTGGTACATCTTGGTCGACCCGGTGGATAGAGTAACGCCGCGCGGTGCTTCCCCAAGAACTCCGCCAAGTCCTCAAACATCCGAACACACGCCGCTCAAACCTTAGCACCCCATCGTGCTACCTCAAAAGGACCCTTGCCCTCACGAAGAGTCAGATCGCGATATCGCATCAAAGCGGGATCTCGAATCGCCTCTTCACCTCCTCAACGATGGAAGACTCGGCAACCTCACGAACTCTAACCCCATCGCTATCGTAATCAATCAAACGGACACCAAGGCTCGCTAACCGATGCAAATCACGAACCATGTCCTCCTCTCTAGCCGCACATCCGATAGGCTCCCATCGACCTACGACTAAGAGCATCTCGCCACAACATGGCCTTCCCCGTGGTACAGATATCAACATCGTAATCCTTAAGCAACTCTAACCACCGCCTCGCCGTAAGTTCACTCCTCTGGTCAAGATATACCGAGGCTCTTGTGGTCTGTAAAATATCCACGTGAACCCCATACAAATAGTGCCTCCGGATCTTCAAAGCGTGAATCACTACCGCTAACTCCAAATCACGGGGTAGTTCCTCTCGTGTTTCTTCATTTGTCGGGATACATATGCTATAACCCCGCCATGCTGCATCAACACACATCCCAACCCGATGCCCGACGATCACAATACACGACATAACCATCCGACCTCCGGAAGAGTAAGAACGGGCGTCGGTCTCTTTTCAAAGAATCGAAACCCTACTCACAAGCATCACCATCAAACTTGGCTGCTTCGAGTCACCTAGTCAATGGTGCAGATAGAAGCAAACTTCCACGAACCGCGATAATATCTCGCAAGGCCCGAAAATCGCGAACCTCGCTTGAGTAGTAGGTCTAGCAAGTTCTCGATCGCTTCGATCTTGGCCGTATCCACTGAATGCCATCACTCGGCAATATGCCCAAGAAACGCCATCAAGTCAACCAAAACTCACATTTGGAAAACTTGGCGCATAATCGCTGGTCTGAGAAGCGTAGCACGGTCCTCAAATGCTCCGCATGCTCCTCGCTCCGAGCGAATAAACCAAGATATCATCAATGAACACTATCACAAACGTGTCCAAAATGGTTTGAACACTCGGTTCATCAAATCCATGAATACCGCCGAGCATTGGTCAACCCAAAAGACATGACCTGAACTCATAATGCCCGCATCGTCCGAATGCGATCTAGGGACATCCACCTCTCGACACGAACTCGATGATAGCGAACGCAGATCAATCTTGGAGAAACATTCGCGCTCGCAATCGGTCGAACAAATCATCAATCACGGGAAGGGTATCTGTTCTTAATGGTAACCTTGTTCATTGCCGTAATCAACACACATGCGCGGCGTCCGCCCTTCTTTTTCACGAACAATACGGCGCTCCCGGGAGAAACACTAGGCACGATGAAGCCGCTTCTCCAAAGAAATCCCTAAGCCGATCCTTCAACTCTCTCAACTCGGCAGTGCCATTCTCAGATGGCGGAATGGAAATAGGCCGAGTATCCGCAAAGACATCTATACAAAACTCGATCTCCTCTCGGGAGGGATACCCGGAGGTCATCTGAAACACGTGCGGGAACTCACGACTCTGGAATCGATCGAAACTGGTACCGCAGCCTTGAGATCGAACACCCGAACGATGGTAGATATACCCCTTCGCACCATCTTCCTAGCCTTGAGGTAGGAAATAAACCTACCCTCGCGATACCGCGTTCCTCCCACTCAACAACCGGCCTCAGAAACTGGAACCGCATTACTTTCTCTGCAGCCCACATTGGCGTAGCAAGAGGCTAGCCAATCCGTCCCCATGATCACGTCAAGTCAATCATCTCCAACTCTATCAAGTCGGCTGGTCCGGACGATCGTAAATGGTCACAGACAAGCTCTATATACCCGCCGAGCTACCACCGAATCACCATGGCGTAGCTACCTCGAAGTGGTCTATGGACTCGTGCTCTATCCCTATCCTACTAGCAACAAGGGAGATATATAGGATGAGTAGAACCGGATCTATCAAAGCATACACATCAAACCCAGAAACTGATAAGGTACCTGTGACGACATCAGGTGAGGCCTCCTGATCCTGTCGGCTGGAGAAAGCATAAATGCGGTTCTGAGGACCGCTAGAACTGGGACCCGCGCCACGACCTCTGCCGCGACCTGGTCCACGCGCACTTGCTCCCGGCGAGTAATCGCTTGGGATGAAGAAGCGCAGCACTCGTAGGTGAGCCCTACCACCGCGCCGCCGGACGGACAAACTCGCAAAGTGACCTGCTGCCACAAGTATAACAAGCTCTGGAGTACTCCCGAGAATGGTATTCGCCACAACGGGCACACCGAGCGGACTCGAACAGTTAGCACCTCTCGCTACTCGAAATCAAGTCTCGGGCCCCGACTGCCTCGATTGCTCTGCGGCTTGAAAATGAGGTAGAGCGCTCTGCCGGGCCGTGGTGCAAATCCGACTTCACGATGCCGCCACCACGAGGACCACCAAAAGAACCGCCGCCTTGGCCTTCTTCTCGCTGATATCGCTTACCCGTGGTCTCTGCGCTCCTCGCATCCTAGTGCATGAGCCTGCATGCGGGTAATGTCCATACCCGGCTGAAGAGAAACACCCGCACATGACTCGGCCATATAATCATCTAGCCCGGTGACGTAGCGGTGTACCCTATCCTCCATATCTGCTACCAATGCTGGGACATATCTAGCCAAAGAATCAAACTCGACATTGTATTCTCGACGGCAAGGCCCCCGTCTCAAAGAAGAAGAATCTATCACCGTGCCCTCCTCATCCGCGGAGGCAAGAAGTGTGAGAAAAGCCTCAAAACTCATCCCATACCTTTGAGGTGCATGCTCTCCCGAAAGCTCCTATGAATCAAACCAATCGATCGCGGTCACGCAGCCGACGCGAACCGAATGTCACGACCTCGTCTCCAAGCCACGATCACCCGTGATAATCCTCTGCTGCTGACGGATGATCTCCTGCGGTTCATCCTGCGGCCTCGACCCGTAAAACTCTGGCGGGCTACAACTCAAGAAATCCCGCAGCCTCAAACTATTCGCCTCGGGTGCACCACGGGTGCGACCGAGCCGAGCCGAATCGCCGTGATCCGCCTCTCTCGTACGGGCCACAACTTTAGCCAAAAGCCGGGCCATCTCTCAGGCCTAACTCCGCCCCAGCCGTGGGACGGGAGGTGTGGTACTGTGGTCTCGCTGCCGGGCGGCCATAGAACTCGCCGTCTATGGTATAGATCGGGCACGAGCCCTCGTGACTGGGTGTCTGCTAGCGCCTCCTCGAGCCGCTTGCCCTTCGCCCGGGTTGCCTTACGTGAGGCATAATCAGCATGAAAGGAATACGTTAGAGGGTCCAACCTATAACACGCCTCTAAAGCACGATCTCGTAATGAGAAGAATGGAAACCAATCCTAAATATCCTATAGCCTCGACATTGGTGTGGTGCACAACACATCGATAATCAAGACTCTACTAGATACGATGCGTAGACACTTTCCGAGGATTAATCGCTCGATACCACTTTTGTCACGACTGCCCGGCCCGTGGATCGTGCCTTACCGGGCACCCAAGTAGTCATACATCGAGTAACCAATGAATATAAAACAAGACAGAAACGCTTTATAAAATAAGACATACGCTTTATTCGATGAAAAGCTTGCCTTTCGGCATAATATAAATAACTCAAGTTTTGCGATACATCCCAACCGTATAATAGTACTACTGCACCTCTGAGGAAGTAAACAACTATGGCGGACAGGGCCCCGCCATACCCTCGATCAGATAAAAACTATCTACAATACAGGAGATCATACCCAAAAGTAGAGCCTCGGAGAAGATGGAGCTCGACACCAACGCAAAGATCCTGAGGATGTGGATCTAGCACCGCTGCCTCTTACTGCGGCATGAACGCACCGGGCGAGGTCGATAACAGTACCAAGTATGTGAAACTATAAGGAATCAAATGAAATCAAAGTATTTAAAACCTTTTCACAAATACAATCGCTTCAATTGCACATAGTGCCACATCACAAACAACAACGGAAATGGAAAGATCAGAATGTGTCTATTCTAGGCCGCGAATGATCGAAGCAAGGCCAATCGCCATAGTATCATTCTCGTGCCTAGTCACCGACTTTCGCACCCGCATAGGTCACACGTGACCCGCATGAGGTAGCTCGCATCGGGGGCAGCCAACCCCCGGCATCCGCCTAGGCTCCCGCAGCCCGCATAGTCTCAAAAGACCGCATAGTCTCAGCGGACCGCATAGGGAATCCCGCATCGTGCTAGACGCCGAATGATCAATCACGAGCATACCGCCGCTCCGCATAGTCTTACTGCACCGCATAGCCGTATAGACCGCATCGCGGGCAAGCCCTGATAATAGTCAAGGGGTAGGTGATACAAGAATAAGACAACGGACTTACGGTTAGCAACGTAAGCCGAAGAATGACCCCTTTACACAAAGATTACAAGACACTAACACAGTAGCATCATGATATGTCTACTTATCAAACAATCTTACTACACTTAATAGAGATCAATACAAGGCTTTTATAAACAAACAAGTAAATAGCCTTTTTATCATTCTTAAGTTGTTATACCTAACTTCCCATAAAGCTAGCATAACTCTTAAGCCTTTGTTTTAAAAACCAATTATTTATCTTCATAAAAATGATTCGAGATTCTTTTGAAATGTTTTGATTCTTTGTTATTCAAAGGCTTAAGCCGAGGCATTGCCGTAAGTATTATTCAAAGCTTAATGTGAGGCATTACCATAAGTATTATTCATTAACACGTATGCGTCACCGTACTATATATTGTAAAATATCATGCTTTAGGAAGAATCACATACCTTCTCGAAAACCACCGCCAAGTGAATATGTCGCATGCAGAGTCACCTATAATAGTCACATATATCTATCAAAGACTACTCGAGGGTCATTCTAAACAGAGGGTTCACAATTCTACGGAAAGTCGGCAGCACAACCCTACCCATGAGCTATATAAGTTCATCAGGAAAGCAGTCCATGTGAGTACAAGTGATTATTCTTCTTTAAAACCTTCTACTGTGGTAATAGTTCAATTCTTTTCGTGATATTCTTCTAAGTATTTATACTTATCCTTATACTACAACAAAGAAGTATTCTCTAATTCAAAGAGGTTAGGATTATTACCTCGGTAAGCCCAATAATATCCTAGATAAAGTCGCTTTGAGCAAGGTTTAGCTCCTAAGTTGTACGCCCGGAGTCTAAGAAACCTTAGAAGTTCTTCACAACTTCTACCAAAGACTAAGGGATTTGGGCTAGGTATTTTGGGCATTATAACGATACTAGAAGACAACTTTTCTACCAAGGAGTGGGTAGATTTCGCTAGGCTAGGGGGTTAGGCCCTCGGCCAAACTCACAAGGGAGGGAAGGGGTGTTGGACTAAAAGCTCACAAAGGGAGAGGGAGGATTTTTCAAGACTTGGAAGATTTGTGGATGAAGAACTCTTCATCTTAAGGGGGTATTTATAGGTCGAAGTGGCCAACCAATGGCCAAGATTAAGACAAGTGCAAGGCAAGTGTAGGGTGGAGATTTACTCCACACAAATATCCTACCAACTCCTTGACTTGTGCACAAGGCACAAAAACGTGCTCCACCTCTCTCCAATCTCGTCAATGGGCGATCTGTTCATCAATGGGAGGTGCCAAGTGTCGCCTCCCGTTGGTCCAAAATGTTTCGCCTCTCTAAAAATCCGCAAAAATTAGTAATGGCATAGCCGGAATTTTCCCTACGAAAGTCGTGGAAACGCTTCGGAAACGATTCTTTTAGTGAGTTGTGTACAAAAAAAACGTCCAAGGCTAACTTTAAAGCCAAACTTTTTGTACGTATCTCCTTACGTACATACTCTGGAAATACGGGGTATAACAAGGTTTTACAACATTTTTAACAAAATGTTAATTACCAAGTAAAACAAGTTAAGTCTCTTATCTTTAAGATTAAGCCTCTTAACTTTTAAAAATCAGTAAACCATTCTCTTTACCTCTCTTAAAACGTTATACCTAACTTCCCATAAAGCTAGTATAACTCTTCTTTATTATCACACATCAAGTCAAGCTACCTTTTAAAACCACAAAGCATTTTACACATGCGCTCACCGCACTACATAGTTATACACATATCATGCTAGAAAAGGTAGGAAGAGGTTCACATACCGCGACGATTATCGACTAATAGCAAAACGCCCAAGTACCTCAAACCGCTGGCTACTCCTAAGCCAAGTAGATCGCGCCACGCATGGTACTTCAACCTATAAGGCCACGCGCTTTATTAACATCTAGATCATATCGTAGAACATTCTACGTAAAATTCGCAAAGACCTCCCCGCAAATCACAGAAATCTCTCCTCTATCGAGGCCGCTATCAAGTCAACCGGGGGTTTATACATCTAACCGACGTGTACAATTCTACTTCACAAGAATGCTACACAAGCTCATCAGAATACACCCCTATGTAATTACAGCTCTCAGCTTCTTTCGAAAAGGTTTCTTATTATTCAGCTTAAGTCAAAAGACATCACGATAACTACGATCGCTTCTATATATGGTATACTTCAACTATATATTCTAACAACATGTAATTTCCAATTACAATAGGGGACAAGATAATTACCTCGATAAGCCCATAATTATCCAAGTATAAAGTCGATCCCGGCAACGCTTAGCTCCAACTCCGTGCGCCCAACCCGCTCCAAACCACCCTTAGAAGTTCTAACCAATTTCTACTTAATACTCCAACTAACTATGGAGATTTTCCTGTGGTTTCGGTTTTGTAGATCAAGGAAGTATAATAGTATTTCTGGCTTTTCAGATAAGTATAACCTTGGAATACTACAAGGTATAAGGGCCAAGGTATTTTGGGTATAGTAACAATACTTTTGAGAGTATTTCTACCAAGTGGTGTATTTATACGAGACAACACCACAAGTGGTGTATACCTCGCCAACCCCACTAGGGGTACTCTCGGCCAAGGGGAGAGGGCTCTCGCCAAAGCCTCACAAGAGGGGAACGAGAACACCACAAGGGAGAGGGATTTCTAAGACTTAGAACATTTTTAGGATGAATAAGTCTTCCAAGGGGAGGGGTATTTATAGGTCAAGCAAAGGCCAACCAATGGCCAAGATCATGCCAAGTAGTAGGCAAGTGTAAGGTCAAGATTTGGACAAGTGTGTGTGGGTCCCACTTTATCAATCAACACACAAAATATCCTACCAACCCCAAAGGTCCAATTCGGCTCACTACCGCCCATAGGTCCACCAATGAGAGGGTGCCAAGTGGCGCCCTCTTGTTGGTCCAACACGTTTCGTCTCTCGGAAAAATCCGCAAAAATTAAAAATGACATAGCCGGAATTTACCCTACGCGAGTTGTGTAAAACGTTTCGTCGAAAAACGACTCTAACCGGGTGTTGTGCACAAAAATAATTTCGGCCAAGCACTTTAAGGCACAAACTTTTCTACGTACGTCCTTACGTACATACTCTGGAAATACGGGGTATAACATTCTCCCCTCCTTAGAAACATTCGTCCCGAATGTTCCTTCTAAGTCTCAAACCAAACGTGCGCCAGTATAGTCTTCACTACTATACTTACCTGAACAATCCTGCCACAACTGGCCACAACAACACCTGCGCAAAATACTTACATCCAAGTCCACGAGGAAACACCTCTAACATCACAAACGCTCCCATCCAAGGGTCTAAAATATAATTCCTTCGCACTTTCTCCATACAAAAGAAATGGTCACATCTCTGCTCGCAATACATGCTTCTCCCTTTACTCGTCGTGATACCACTTTTGTCTCTTTGACGCGAGGTTCTAGTGTCACCCGCGACCTAACAAATGGTACCGGCCGCATGCGATCCTCGAGGTCGTCAGACACTCGAACTCTTACCACATTTTTGATCATCGCTTGCTTTCCAAAACTCGGTTACTATCTCTAACGTGGTCATCATTAACCGAACACTGATGGATCTCCGATACTTTCCGATCATAACAATACGAAGACCGACATATCGCTTCCTAAGCCGGACGACAAAAGCTAACATATAGGCAACCCGCCTATTCTTCACATGAACTCGTGCGGCCCAAAGTAACTCGGGCTAAGTTCCTCTGTTTTCCAAAACTCGTCACACCCAACCCGGTGGTACTTTCAAGAAGACCGACCGTCAACTCAACTCTGCGTCAGCCGCCGATTATCCGCACGATTTCTCCGAGCCGCCAAAACCTCATTCTAGACAAGCTTTACCCTATCCACGATACCGGAACAAGCCCGAACCAACTATCCAATCTTGCCAACATCAAACCAATCGACCGGCGACTTACACATCCGCCCCCACAAGGCTTCATAAGGCGACATCCGAACACTGAAATGGTAGCTTAAACACTCCCTCCACAGGAGACAACAATCCTCACAACTACCCCTGAAATCCACACACCGCCCGATGCGAACGCGATTCGAGACTCACCGAAGTTCTTAATCCCGCCGGTAAAACTTCCAGAAAAGAAACACCAGAACTGGCTCCACTGTCACATAAGGTGAAGGTAGGCACCCTGCAGCCTTACAACCTTCGATAAATCAACACCGCCGAGTAAACGCCTTTGCTGAAGACAAGACTACCGACCTCCTCGGCCGACTCATCGGTCGAACGATCCACGAACTCATACGCTGTTAACTAAACTGGGCCTAACACCCTCATAACCCTAACCCAAAGCGACCACCACAACCGACCCCACCACCATACAGCCGCGGGTTGACCCGCAACGTGGCTCTCAACCCGACCCGAACGCCAAGACACTAGCTCCCGAACTAAAACTCTCACTAATCACGTTACGAAAACCTAGCCTTCTTAGCTCAACTACCCTCTTTCATTCCACACTACTCGTGACTTATCCCACAAACATAGCTTACGTGCACTATGCACTCCGACAAGGGTGAAACATAAAATACTTCTTTACTCGAGATGGCCTTTCCTCTAAGGTCTCTACGTATAATACTCTAAGGCTTACGTTTTCTCTAGAGGGTTAAGGATATATCTATATCTACTGCTTCACTCCCCTTAGTTATTCTAATCAAACTCGCCTGCAGGGCGATAGCTGCTGAAGATGACTAACTACCCACCGATCTCAAGGCTAAGTCCTCCTAAGGACACTCTTTCGACATTAGACTGACGGCCGTAGGTACAACAAGTACTAACTAAAAGACGACATTCCCGATGACGTCTCACACCGTGAATACCGAGGAACATCAATCCGGCTGGCCGGAACCTACGTAGCCGCGAACCTAAGCTCGAGCTCGACCAACTCTCGTGATACCGAACGCCCGTAACCCCGAGACCTCTTCGCATCGTGGATGTGCAAATCTAATCCACGCGGTGACTCGCCGAAAGTTACCAAAGGACCTTGCCGCTCGCCCTCTTCTCGCCCTTCAACCCGCTGATCTCTACGCTTGGCCTGTTGCGCATAAGCCCGCATACGTGCCATGCTCAAGCTTCAATCAAGAATTACTTCAGCAACCTCTCTAGATAGTCATCAAGACTCGCGGTACATCGGTATACTCTCGTAGCCAAATCCATAGCTAGTAAGGTCGCCTTCGCAATCTAAATTCACCGTTCTGGCCCGGAACTGGGTTCAAATATCATGGCGCGAGGGAATCGCTGCGCCGCTGCAACTCGGGCCGTGACGAGCATAACTCCCGAATGAAATACCACCCCAGTGATGATTGGGCCGCTGCCTCAGAACCTTCCGAACTCTACTCGCAGCCTCCTTTGCGCCTCCCGGGCCTGTTGCTGCCTACGCGGAGGCATAACGGTAGGAAAGAAATACGTGAGAGGTCCAACTTACAACACAGCTCAAGGCACGATCTCAGAGTGAGAAGAATAGAAACTAATCCTAAATATCCTATAGCCTCCTCGACATCGTGGTGCACAACACACCGATAATCAAGACTCTACCGATACGGTCTATAGACACTTTCCGAGGATTAATCGCCGATACCACTTTTGTCACGACCAACCCGCCCGTGGATCGTGCCTTACCTCGCACCCTAGTGATACAACATCGCAGTAATCACGAACATAAGATGATAACATGAAATAACAAGAAGTATGAAACAATAGTCTGAGAAAACTTGTCTTCACGATATATATAAATCAATTTAAAACCAACAGCTACATCCCATTACAACTCGCCACAACAAGATTTCATGCACTTCTAAGAATGATACGACAAAATGGCGACAGGCCCCGCCAAACCCCGAATGCAAACACCTACTACGCATGCGGACTATACCACCGATAAGCCTCCGAGAAATGGAGCTTCCCAAACGCCGAACTGTGACTCGAGAGCTAGGATCAACGATCGTGTACCTCAACTCGCAGCATGAACGCACTTCGGGCGAGGTCGCATAACAGTACCAAGTGTGAAATCGAAAATATCAAATGAAATCATAATAGTCTATAAAGCAGAGACATGTATGATAACCAAACTACGCTCACAATAAATAAGCGATATGTCAAGTCGTGACTCACGCCTCAAGTCATCACTCAAATATAACAATGGGTCTCACGACACAACATCAATCACGCCCGTGGCATACCTTCGCACCGCCGCGCCTATGATATAATCACACTGCTATACATATGAACACCGTGTCCCACCGTGTCATCATAAAACCGACGGTAAGTGCGAAGGCATAGCCGACTACTAAAACCCACCGCATAAACAAGGTCAGAATCAGATCATGAGATCTGCTCTAGACCGCACATGATCAAAGCCGCCACTCGCCCGCAGATCTAATGCGCGCCTAGCCTCGAACTTCCCATAGCCCGCACGGGCCACCCAATGGCCCGCATGAGGTATTCCCGCATCGAGGGTAGCTACTCCCTAGCGCCCCGACTCGCCGTCCGCGTAGCCACAAAGACCGCATGACCACAAGGGCCGCAAACTAACTCGAACTCTCGTAGCTCCGCATAGGCCATACTGCACTGCATAAGGTATTCTCGAATCATAGGTCACTAGACCCGCCGAAGTCTACCCCAGACGGAGGCGCTTAACCTCCGAAATAAGTCAAGCGAGTGGTATAATACCAACATAACGGTGATCGTTAAACAACTTTAAGCTTAATCGAGGAAAACCCTTTACACAAAACATCACAAGATACTAACACACGTAGCATCCTAGCATGTTTACTTATCAAATCAACAAGAAAGTTTTACAAGGCTCTCACAAACCAACACAATCAAGTTATACACACAAGGTACAGTCTAATATATGATTAACTGTGCCTGTATCTATTCCCAAAGTACTTCATACATTATCTTTTAAAAGATACGTTACGCTTACAAAGTCACACAATACCCGTAGTATATGAAAATAGAGTGATTATCTTTTGAAGTAAATCAAAACACTTCTCTTCAGAAATCAAGTAACAACATTCTTTTCCAAATGTTTCAGGTTTGCCTAATTTCAATTACTCAAGTTTCTCATTTTCGAAAGGTTTCGTAGTTCATAATTTTAATCACTTAATGATATAATTCTCCTTTAAAAGCAATTTGAGAAACATATGTCTGATACGTGAGTAGGTTATTCTTGTTTATAAAAATCTTATTTAAGCAGCCATAATCTAGGAAATGTAACATCATTTTGTCTCATCTTAGTTTCTATGCAGATGGAAGTTTCTACTGGTTTTACTAATACATTATTAGACAAAACATTTCCCTTTATTAGCGCTGCTGTGGTTTGTTCGATACTTATTCTGATTTCCGAAATCAGTAAAACATTATTGCTTTTAAAATCAAGTACTCATTACTCGCGAATGAGGTTTTACAACATTTTTAACAAAATGTTAATTACCAAGTAAAAAAGTTAAGTCTCTTATCTTTAAGATTAAGCCTCTTAACTTTTAAAAATCAGTAAACCATTCTCTTTACCTCTCTTAAAACGTTATACTTAACTTCCCATAAAGCTAGTATAACTCTTCTTTATTATCACACATCAAGTCAGTTACCTTTTAAAACCACAAAGCATTTTACACATGACGCCTCACCGTACTACATAGTTATACACATATCATGCTAGAAAAGGTAGGAAGAGGTTCACATACCTCGCGACGACATCGACTAATAGCAAAACGCCCAAGTACCTCAAACCGCCGGCTACTCCTTGCCAAGTAGATCGCGCCACGCATGGTACTTCAACCTATAAGGCCACAAGGCGCTTTATTAACATCTAGATCATATCGTAGAACATTTTACGTAAAATTCAAAGACTCCCCGCAACCGCGTAAATCTCCTCCTCTATCGAGGCCGCCATCAAGCCAACCAGTGGGTTTATACATCTAACCGACGTGTAAAATTCTACTTCACAAGAATGCTACATAAGTCATCAGAATACACCCTATGTAATTACAGTTCAGCTTCTCTTCTTTCAAAAGGTTTCTTATTATTCAGCTTAAGTCAAAAGACATCACGATAACTACGTTCAGTTCTATATATAGTATACTTCAACTATATATTCTAACAACATGTAATTTCCAATTACAATAGGGGACAAGATAATTACCTCGATAAGCCCATAATTATCCAAGTATAAAGTCGATCCCTGGCAACGCTTAGCTCCAACTCCGCTGCGCTCCAACCCGCTCCAAACCACCCTTAGAAGTTCTAACCAATTTCTACTTAATACTCCAACTAACTATGGAGATTTTTCCTAGTGGTTTCGGTTTTGTGGATCAAGAAGTATAATAGTATTTCGGGCTTTTCAGATAAGTATAACCTGGAATACTACAAGGTATAAGTGGCCAAGGTATTTTGGGTATAGTAACAATACTTTGAGAGTATTTCTACCAAGGGGGTATTTATACGAGACAACACCACAAGTGGTGTATAATTTTCGCCAACCCCACTGTGTGTACTCGGCAAGGGGAGAGGGCTCTCGCCAAAGCCTCACAGGGGAAACGAACACCACAAGGGAGAGGGGATTTCTAAGACTTAGAACATTTTTAGGATGAATAAGTCTTCCAAGGAGAGGTATTTATAGGTCAAGCAAAGGCCAACCAACGGCCAAGATCACGCCAAGTAGTAGGCAAGTGTAAGGTCAAGATTTGGACAAGTGTGTGGGTCCCACTTTATCAATCAACACACAAAATATCCTACCAACCCCAAAGGTCCAATTCGGCTCACTACCGCCCATAGGTCCACTCAATGAGAGGGTGCCAAGTGGCGCCTCTTTGTCCTACACGCTTCGCCTCTCTGAAAAATCCGCAAAAATTAAAAATGACATAGCCGAATTTACCCTACGCGAAGTCAGAAACGTCATTTAAAAACGACTTAACCGGTGTCAGGCACAAAAATAATTTCGCCAAGCACTTTAAGGCACAACTTTTCTACGCACGCCCCACGCATATACTGAAATACGGTATAACGTGTAGTCACCTGAAAGGTCCTCATGGATTCGTGTTCCATTTCTTACTTGATTGCTCTTTTCATCGGTCGCATTCTTTCCGCACTCCCAAACTTATTCTAGCTTACATACATAAATTCCATACTAACTCGCCTCCACTTGGAGTTACTAAATTAAACAACATAAGGCCGCCCGGCTCACAACTGAAACTCGGTGGAACACGCCCACGAACCCATAAAATGATTAACTAAAATTTGGGCCTTGCACTCGTGACTCGTCACGTGGCTTGACTACTACCAACTGATCCCATTCCTTTCAAGTTACTGGGCGACCCTAAATAGATCCCCAACCGACTCGGCCGCATTTAACTCTTTCCTAGGTCCTGCCTTAACTTTTTACTACCCGGTAAGGCCTTATATACCTAAGGTCTCGGTGGTTATCAACATTTTTAGGCTCGCAATTTCTATGCTCCAAGCCTATCTTATCACCTCCGTGAACCGGTACAAGAACTTCTCGTAATATCATAATCGTGTTGTCTTGACCACAACAACCATACTTTCTTCGCTCGGATCTCGTACAATTCCCTTTAAGCATACCACGAGCTTAAGTTACTATCATAGTCTTCCACTTAGTCTCTTAATAATAACTTCTTAGGGTCCATTACCTTTTCCGATAACTCATCATTTCCTAATTATCTCAAATTAGCACGTAAAACCTTGATGAGAATTCATTAAACTGCTTTCATACCTTCCAGATTTATTTAGTCCCTTCCAAATCTCGTAATCTAAATCATTCTAGGCAACACGCCCGAATTTCATACATAAATTCGCATAGTTGTATGTCACAATACCAACTACAACCATTACCAACCCGATACGCAATCCACGTAATCCTTCCCGGTCATCACGCTTTCTCGTAGTCGCAAACAATCATAACTTGTTGTGAGAGACGACCCTAACCATACAACTCTATCGCACGATATTAGAGTGAGAAAATGGAAACCAATCCTAAATGTCCTGCAGCCTCCCGATTATAGATGTGGTGCACAACACATCGATAATCAAGACCTACTTAGACACGGTGCAGACACTTTCCGAGGACTAATCGCTCGATACCACTTTTGTCACGACCGACCCTGCTCGCGATCGTGCCCTACCCGGGCACCCCGCGTGTATACATCGAGAATAGCAATGAACATACACAACATACGTAAAAACTTAGACAAGAACTAACAACAAAGCTAGCCGATAAGGCCACCTTCCGTAAAATATACTCAATCCGTAAATAGAACAAGACATTTTTATTTTCTTTACTGTTCAATCCACAATGTGACTACGCACTTAAGAATAAAAACTCAAGCGACAGGCCTCGCCATACCCCGAATGTACAACAACCGACAATACCGGGATAAGCCTCAAATGAAGGAGCTTCTCAACACCGACAAAGGATCCTAAGAGCGAGGATCAAGAATCTGACTTTACTCGCAGACGTAACGCATTTCAAGGAGGTCAAGACAACATGTACCAAATATGTGAAATCGAAAGATCTGAATGAAATCATAAGTCTAAAATAAAACTGGAGACATGTATGATTACTCAATTAACAGTACACTGCGCCTTACTAACAATGAGAGTAAATAGGTGAATACTTACAATATCTAAAGTAGGAGGCTCACGATCAAAGCAGGACCACCCGCCCGCAGAATCATTAAGCAATCCTATTCCTGGGACTATATCACCCGCATAGATCGCGTAGACCAGCATGAGGTATTCTCGTGATAGTCAGACTACCGCACGGGACTATTTCACCCGCATAAGCCCATAAGGACTCGCATGAGGTATTCTCGCATCACGGGTAGCAAATCCACTAAACAGTGGTATAACGCCTGGGGTTTACCCTCATTTATACTCTTACCAAGCTGTGGTATAACGCCTGGGGTTTACCCTCATTTATACTCTTACCCTAGCTCAACCAGCCATCATACATAACATAAGCCCTACCGCTTATCATACAATAAATAAGCAAGTTAAGAAATCCCCTAACTTTATTAGCCTTATTCATATACATTCTCATTTTAGTTTACTTAAGGCACTAACATGTCATTATAAAATCCGGGAATTTAACCCAAAGTACTACGTACTTCTATTCTTTTAAAAATGACTCTTTTTCATATATAACTTCCAAGATACTAATAACCGTAGTATCAAGTCATAACTACTTTTCAAGACAAGTCACGATACCTTTTAGAAATACATTTAGGCTTCTAAATCAAGTGACTTCTTTCTTTTAAAACCTTAGGCAATTGATGCCTTAAATCAAATTGCCTTTCAATGAATCAAGCCATTTATCTTTCCATAAAGCCAATATAACCAACTCCCCATAATGTCGTTATATTCACTTTATGCATTAGTCAAGTACAATTTCCTATCCAAGGGACTTATACGTTTAAAACGAAACAAGTATCACATACTTTAAAACTCTTCAAGTCCCTTAACATACTTAAATTACTTAGAGTAAACCACTCTTTAAACTTTCCATAAAAACAAGTATCAAAATACTTTCAACATACTTAAAGTCTCTTAACTTTGAAAACCAAGATATCCTTAACATTTAAACAAGTGAGTTAATTCCCTAACTCAATCAACTTGGACATTCCTAAAATAAGCCAAGGATGTCAAATTGACTAGATTGTCAAAATCTCAGACGCTACCGTACTATATACGTGAAACTAGTCATGCTCAAAAGATAGGAAAAGTTCCACATACCTCTTCGGGTCAAACCACTTGTCAAATACAAATTCCCGCCCGTAGTATGTCAACCTATAATATTCACAATACGTCCATTAAGGCCTTACTTCAAACGTAGAATATTATAAGTGTTAAGTCTCTAAATTCTACGGAAAATCGGACAACACCTCCTTTGTTTTTACTAACTTTGCCACCTTTTCCAAGGTCGAAAATAATAACCAAACAGCCCCAATTGGCTCATAACAATATGAAGGTAATCCAACGCAAATGAATAACCAAACAGCCCCAATTGGCTCACAATAATACGTAGGTAATCCAATGCAAATGAATAACCAAACAGCCCCAATTGGCTCACAATAATACAGAAGGTAATCCAATGCAAATGAATAACCAAACAGCCCCAATTGGCTCACAATAATATAACAATACCAATTCTTATTCAATTTCCATTTCAATCCAAATTGGTAGCATAATAAGATATCAAGCCGCAATTGATTCTAGCTACTACATTCTCCAAGTAGGTAACATGCGACAAATCAATTTATCGATCAAATTGGATTTCAATTTCAAATGGCTAAATATGACATTTTCGGATTTTTAGCTTCCAATTCCATAACACTTAACAAACTTCATAACACATATCACATGACCACTTATAACTTATCATAACATGAAATCTTCAATTACAAAAGTAAAACGAAGATTATACCTCAATTAGCCCAAATATGCTCCAAGAGTACAAGTCGATCCCTAGCACCTTTAGCTCCTCCTTCCGACATTCCAATCCACCCCAAGCCACCCTTAGAAGCTTATGAAAAACTCATCTTCAAGTTTCAACTTCAAAGTTGAATAACCCTTTAGGTTTTCGCCTTGCGACTAATACGAAAACACCATTTTTCCGGGATCTTTCTATTGAGAAACACTTATAATACCCTTAGGTACCTTGGTTTAAAGTGGGGGAATTATTGGACAAAAATTGGAAATTTTTCCTTCTTGAAAAACCTCTTAGCCGTGAGCTCCCCTAAAGAGCAAGAACAAGTTCTTGAAAAATAATTCTAAGTGTGGAGAATGACAAGGTCTTGCACCTACTAGTGTACATATATAACACAAGGAAGGGTATATATTAGAACACTTGGGTGGTTTGGATGAGATTCACTAAATATCAAGCTTATGTGGGGTCATTGACTTGGTCAAAGTTGTCAAGCTCTAAGCTTTGCAAGACTTCATCATAAATTATGGTCAATTGACCATTCCACCCTTGCACATTTCGTCCATGTCTATAAAGGGGGGGGGGTGACACGTGTCGCCCTCCCGTTCGTCGCAATATTTCGTTTTCCGACAATTCCATAATTCCGATAAATTTTTACTCGTCTCAAACCTTAACATTTGAGTTCTTACGTACGTTCTTAGAAACATATCTTGAAATATTTCCGGGGTGTAACACACCCGGCGGGACCACCTCGAACTGACCCCACCCCAAACCGGGATGCGGGTCGACCCGCGAATGGTCCTCAACCCGACCCATAATCGCGCCAAACTCTTGTTCCCCGATCCGGAACAATCTTACATATTCAAGTCCAGAAAGCTACCACTTTTATCTTACACAACCCATGGAATTATCCCACAATACATTTATACGCATACCAAGTATTTTGACAAAGACTAACCGTAAAATCTTTTATTCAAGACGGCCTTACATCTAAGGTCTCAACGTGTAATATTCTAAGGTTCATACCTTCCCTGTCCCCATACTTATCCTTTCAACTAACCATGTCTCTAAACCACAATATACACAACGCTATCTGTACATAGTACTCAACATATAATCATCGTATCACGCATGCTAATCTCTAGAGGGTTAAGGATATACCTGAAAAATAGGCGGTTCAAAGGACCGCTAAAACTGGGAACTTCCACCGCGACCTCTGCCGTGGCCTGCCGGTGTATGAACATCCTGCCTAGCTATGGAAGGTGAAGAACCCGCAAATGACCTCGTAGTCTGTGCTATCCCACCAGTGCTACCTCTGGTCGGACAGTCTCTCGCCAAATGGCCCTGTTGGCCGCAAGCATAACAATCTCCCAAATTAGTACGACACTCTCCCTTATGAATTTTTCCACAACGGCCACACTGAGACAAGGGTGGCCTCATCCGGCGAGCACTCCTACTCCCCTGAAAATCTGAAACCCTGGGGCCCCGACTGGCCTCAATATCCCGAATGTCCGAAGATCGCGAGGACCACTCTGTACTGGCGGAGGTACATAACTAGCCTGCTGCTGAGGCGGTCCGCCTTGAAAGTCGCCAAAAGACCCTGTTGTTCTGGCCCTCTTCTGCTGATCTCGGTCATTCCGTCGACCTCTCCGCTCCTCACACCCGTGCATAAGCTGCATGCGGGCAATGTCCATGCCCTGAAGAGCTACACCGAACAAGCCTCGCTAAGTAGTCATCGAGCCGGTGACATAGCGGTGCACTGTCCCCATGTCGGCTACTAACGCGAACGCGTCGAGCTAGTGAGCCAAACTCACATTGTACTCCCGGATACGCCCGCCCCGCCTCAATATCAAAAATCTGTTTACCAGCCATCCTCATCCGCGAGGCAAGAAATGTGCAAGAAATGCCTCGAGAACTCGTCCCAAATAGCCGAGGCGCATGCTCCCGACGCCCCACGAATCAAACGCCGATCATCGGTATCACGCACCGATGTGAACCTAAGACCACCGACTCGGTCTCCGGCCTTGATCACTCATGATCCAGAATCGCCGGATGAACTCATGCGGATCATCCTCGTGCCTCGATCCATAAAATACCGCCCGGAGTAGAAGAGTACCGAATCAGTATTTACATAGGATCAGACATGAGGCTTGTGTAGCTTTTCGTGGAGTAGAATTGTACCCGTCGGGTTAGATGTGTAACCCCTGGTTGGCTTGGTAGCCGCCTCGATAAAGGAGAGATTTACGCTGTCATTTGGGGAGGTGCTACCGAATTTTCGGTAGAATGTTCGCGATGAGGTCTAAATGTTAATAAGCGCCTTGGCCTTATAGGTTGAAGTACTACGCGTGGCGCGATCTACTTGGCTTAGGAGTAGTAGCCGGTTGGAAGTACTTGGAGCGTTTTGCTATTAGTCGATACTCACGCGAGGTATGTGAACCTCTTCCTATCTCTTCTAGCATGATATGTGTGAACTATGTAGTACGGTATAATGCATACGTGTTAAATGTATTTGATTGGTTTGAAACATAAAGTGTTATAACGACTTTATGGGAAGTTGGTTATAACAGCTTTATGTAGGTCCTAAAATACTTTGTGGTTTTTAAAAGGTAAATGATTTGTTTATAACTGGCTTGATGTGTGATAATAAATAACTTGAAGTATTTCAAAAGATTTCTAAATCGTTTTGAAAGAAGAGTGATACTTGGTTTCTTTTGAAAACTTAAGAGTTATACTAGCTTTATGGGAAGTTAGGTATAACGGCTTAAGAATGTTTTACTGATTTTGGAAATCAGGATGTGTATCGACAAACCATCGCAAATACGTTAAAAGGAAATGTTTTGAATAATTAAGTATTATTAAAACCAAGAGAAACTTCCATCTGCATAGAAGCTAAGATGAGACAAAATGATATTTCTAGATCATGGTCATTGTAATAAGATTGTTATAAACAAGCATATCCTACTCACATAAGACTTATGTTTCTCAGTTGTTTAAAAGAGAATTATATTCTTAAATGAATAAGACTACGAACTACGAAACCTTTCTAAAATAAGAAACGTGAACATTTGAAATTAGGCAAACTTGGACGTTTGGAAAATAATGTTGTTACTTGATTTTACAAAGGTAAGTATTTTGGTTTACTTAAAAGGATAGTCACTCTATTTTTATATACTACGGGTATTGTGTGACTTTTGACGTACCTTTTAAAAGAGTTATTGTATAAAGTACTTTGGGGATTAATTCCCGAACTTGTTAACTTAAAGTAGAAAGTACCTTGTGTGAATAACTTGATTGTATTGAATTGTGATAGCCTGGTAATACTTTCTCGTTGCTTTGATAAGTAATCATGTTAGGATGCTACGTGTGATAGTATCTTGTGATGTTTGTGTAAAGGGGTTTTCCCTTGATTGTGCTTCTTAACTATCAGTCGTTATGATAGTATTGTGCCACTCATCGTGACATATTCGGAGGTTGCCGCCTCCGACGCGGGTAGACTCAGCGGTCGATGGACCTATGATTCGAGAATACCTTATGCGGTGCAGCAGGCCTATGCGCGAATCGCGGAGTTCCGTTAGTGTCGCGCCTTGTGGTCACGCGTCCTGTGGCTACGCGACGGGCGAGTCCAGGCGCCGCCGGAGTAGCTACCGATGCGGGTTATACCTCATGCGGGCCTATGAGTTTGGCCTATGCGGGCTGCGGGAGTTCGAGGTTAGGCAGCGTCGATATCTGCGCAAGTGGCGGCTTTGATCATGTGACGGTCTAGACAGATCTTATGATACGATTCATGACCGTTGGTACCGTGGGTTTTAGTAGTCGGCTATGCCTTCGTACCCCGCACAATTTTATTATGACACGTGGGACACGTGTTCATGTGTTCCTCGTGCTTTTATATCATGATCGCGGTGAGGAAGGTATTCCACGCATGATTGATGTTGTGGGCACAGAGACCCATTGTTATACTTGAGTGATGACTTGAGGCGTGAGTCACGACTTGACATGATCGCTGTTGTAAATCGTAGTTTAGTTATCATACATGTCTCCTGCTTTATATGATCGCTATGATTTCACGTATGATTTATTTTCGCCACATACTCTGCACTGCCAGATCGACTCTGGGCCGTTCATGCCGCGAGTAAGGTACACGATCATTGATCCTCGCTCTTAGGGTCACAATTCGCGTTTGGGAAAGCTCCGTTTCTCGAGGCTTATCGATGGTATAGTCCCTGTTGTTGTAGGTATTTACATTCGTGGTATGGCGGCCCTGTCCGCCATTGTTATCGTATCATTTCTTAGAAGTGCGTAGTAATCGCCGTGGTTTGTAAAAAGGATTAAACTGTTCATGTTGAAAAAGTTGTTATTTATATATATATGCCGTAAGGCAAGTTTTCTCGACATCGTTTATACTTCATTTGTTTCATGTATGTGTTTTATGTTCCATTGATTACTCGACGTTGTATCACTAGGGTGCCCGGTAAGGCACGATCCACGGGCCGAACAGTCGTGACAAAAGTGGTATCGAAGCGATTAATCCTCGGAAAGTGTCTACTGCATCAGATCCGATGAAGTCTTGATTATCGGTGTGTGCACCACACCAATAATCGTGAGGCTATAGGATATTTAGGATTGGTTTCTATTTCTTATTACTCGAGATCGTGCCTTAGAGCCGTGTTGTAAGTTGGACCTCTAACGTAATTCTTTCCACCGATATGCCTCGCGTAGGGCAAACCCGCCCGGGAGGCAAGGCGCGGCGGAGGCTGAGTAGAGTTCGAGGTTACGTGGGCACAGCCCAATCATTACCTGTGGTAATGCTTCATTCGAGGATTTCACGACGTCACTAGCCCGTGAGTTTAAGCACGGCGACGGCGGCCTCTGCGGCCATGATATGTGAACCTTCGCCCACGACCGAACAGAGAATATAGATTTCAAGGAGGCGACCGTTACTAACGATGGATTTGACTACCGAGAGTATACCGAGTATCGCGAGTCTTGATGAATATCAACGAAAAGGTTGTGCAAGAGTAAGTTCTTGATTGAAGCTTGAGCATGGCACGTATGCGGCTTTTGCGCAGCAGCCGAGACGTAGAGATCGGCGTTAACGGCGACGTAGAAGAGGCGAGCAGCAAGGTCCTTTGGTAACTTTGAGGCGAGTCGCCTCCACAGATTAGATTTGCACATCCACCGATGCGAGTGGTCTTCCACGATTTCGGGGCGTTCGTATGCGAGGAGTTGGTTAGAACTCGGGGCTTCCGTTCACCTTGTGAGACGTCATCAGAATGTCGTCTTTTAGTTGGTACTTGTTGTACCGACCGCCGTCGGTCGATGTCGAAAGAGTGTCCTAGAAGGACTTAGCCTTCGAGGATCGTGGGTAGTTCGTCACCTTCCTTAGCTGGCCTGCACGAGCGAGTTTGATTAGAACGACTAAGGGAGTGAAAGAGATATAGATATATCCTTAACCTCTGAGATCTCATGTGTGATAAGGTGAGTATACCTTAAGTGCTATGTTCTGATAGCAGTGTGTTAGTTGTGATTAGAAATCATGATGGGTTAACCGAGTAAGATTTTGGGGGATCGAGAAGGTGTGAGCCTTAGAGTTTTATACGTAGAGACCTTAGAGGTGAGGCCATCTCGAGAAAGGTGTAGTGTTATGTTTGATCCGTGTCGGAAGTGCATAGTGCACGTGAGCTACGTTTGGGATAGTCCCAAGTTGTGTGGAATGAAAGGGGTAGTTGAGCTAAGAAGACCGCTAGGTTTTCGTAGCGTGATTAGTGAAGTTTTTCTTCGTGGAGCTAGCATTGCGCGTTGGGTCGGGTTGAGGCCACGCCATGGTCAACCCGCGGCGAGTTCGTGGTCCCGTCTTGTGTTAGGGTCACGAGGGTGTTAGGCCCAAGTTTAGTTGACCAGCGTACGAGTTCGTGGATGTGTTCGACCAGTGGTTGGGCCGATGGGGGCAGCCCATCGTGTTCTTCGGTCGGGACCGTTCACTCTAGCGATGTTGTTTTAACAGAAAGGTTGTAAGGCTCGCACGGTGCCTACCTTCACCTTATGGCGCATGGAGCCCAGTGCGGCTGTTTTTGTTTACGAAGTTTTACCAAACATGTGTTAAGAACTCGGTGAGTCTCGAATCGCGTTCGCCGGGCCGGTGCTGGATTTCGAGGATAGTTGGGGATTGTTGTCTCTGTGGAGGAGTGTTTAGGCTACCATTTCGGTGTTCGGATGTCACCTTTTGAAGCCTTGTAGGGCGAAGTGTAAAGTCACGGCCGATTGGTTCGATGTTGGCAAGGTTCGATTGGTTCAGCTTGTTCCAGACCGTGGATAGTGTGAAGCTTGTCTGAAGAAGTTCGAAGCTCGGAGGAATCGTATGGATAATCGGCAGCGGCGCTTAGAGTTCGTGCCGATGGTCTTCTTGAAAGTACCACCCGGACAGTGTGACGAGCTTTGGAAAACAGAGGAAACTTAGCCCGAGTTACTTTGGGCCTTTGAGAGTTCATGTGAAGAATAGGCCGTTGCCTATATGTTAGCATTTGCCGTCCGACTTAGGAGGCGGGCGTCCGATCTTTCAGATTGTTATGTTCGGGAAAGTATCAAGATCCATCCGAATGTTCCCGATTAATGATGCCCACGTAAAGAGATAGTAACCCGAGTTTTGGAAACTAAAGCGATCGTAAATGTGGTAAGGGTTCGAGTGTAATGCGGCTTTGATCGACGCAGCCGGTACCATTTGTTGGGTCGCCGAGCAAGGCTCGCGACAAAGTGACAAAAGTGGTATCATTTGGTGATGTTAGAGTGTTTCTCGGACTTGGATGTAAGTTTTTATGCGCGGGTGTTTCGTGGCCGATGTGGCGGTGTTGGTTCTCGTAAGTATAGTAGTGAAGACTATCTTGCGCGTTGTTTTGAGACTTAGAAGGAACATTCGACGAATGTTTCTAAGGAGGAGAATGTTATACCTCGTATTTCCGCAGTATGTACGTGGGGCGTGCGTAGAAATTTGAACTTGTGATTTAGGCTTGGCGAATTCTTTTGTTCACAACACCCGATTTGAGTCGTTTTGACTAAACGTTTCCACAGCTTTCGTAGGGAATTTCCGCTATGTCATTTTTAATTTTTGCGGATTTTTCCGAGAGACGAACATTTTGGACCAACGGAGGTGACATGTGTCACCCTCACATCGAAGCGAGGGCGCAACCTGGCCGATGGGCTACTTTATGGCCTTGATTTGTGCCTTGTTTTGTGCCTTGTTTTGGAGTGTTTTGTGGAGTAGGGTTAGGGTGCACATGGCTTGATCTTGGCCCTACACTTGCTATGCACTTGGCAAGATCTTGGCCATTGGTTGCCTTGGCTTGTGCTATAAATACCCTCTCCCTTTGATGAATTCTTCATCCTTTCCACAAATCTTCTAAGTGTTAAAATCCCTCCCTCTCCTCTTGTTAACTCTCGTCCAAGAGCCCTCTCCCCTTTGAAAGGCCCCTGGCCGAGAGCCCTCTCCCTCCTAGTAGTGTGGCCGTGGGGTACGCCCCCTAGCCTAGTTGCTGTATAATACCCCTTTGTGGTGTAGAAATACTCTCAAAAGTATTGTTATAATGCCCAAATTACCTTAGTAGTATACCTTGTAGTATTCTAAGGTTATACCTATCTGAAAAGCCCGGAAATACTATTATACTTCCGTCAGTAACAAAACCGAAACCCTAGGAAAATCTCCATAGTCCGTTGGAGTATTGTGTAGAAGTTGGTTAGAACTTCTAAGGTTGGTTTAGAGCGGGTTGGAGCGCTCGGAGTTTGAGCTACACGATTTCCCAGGATAGAATTTATACTTTGATAATTATGGGCTTATCTAGGTAAATATCTTGTCCCTCAATTGTAATTGGAAATTACATGATTGTTAGACTATAATTGAAGTATACTATATGTAGAATCAACGTTGTTGTCGGCAATGTCTTTGACTTAAGCTGAATAATAAGAAACCGTTTGAAAGAAGAGTCTTGAATCAGATTTACATAGGATGTATTCTGAGGCTTGTGTAGCTTTTCGTGGAGTAGAATTGTACCCGTTCGTTAGATGTAACCCCACGTTGGCTTGGTAGCCGCCTCGATAAAGGAGGAGATTTACGCCATGCGTGGGGAGTCTTTGCCGAATTTTCGTAGAATGTTCTGCGATGAGGTCTAAATGTTAATAAGCGCCTTGTGGCCTTATAGGTTGAAGTACTACGTGTGGCGCGATCTACTTGGCAGGAGTAGCCGACGGTTGGAAGTACTTGGAGCGTTTTGCTATTAGTCGATACTCGTCGCGAGGTATGTGAACCTCTTCCTATCTCTTCTAGCATGATATGTGTGAAGTATGTAAGATGCAGGCGTACGTGTTAAATGTATTTGATTGGTTTGAAACATAAAGTGTTATAACGGCTTTATGGGAAGTTGGTTATAACTTTATGTAGGTCCTAAATACTTTGTGGTTTTTAAAAGGTAAATGATTTGTTTATAAATCGCTTGATGTGTGATAATAAAGAACTTGAAGTATTTCAAAAGATTTCTAAATCGTTTTGAAAGAAGAGTGATACTTGGTTTCTTTTGAAAACTTAAGAGTTATACTAGCTTTATGGGAAGTTAGGTATAACGGCTTAAGAATGTTTCTGATTTTGGAAATCGGGATGTGTATCGACAAACCATCGCGGCGTTAAAAGGAAATGTTTTGAATAATTAAGTATTATTAAAACCATGAGAAACTTCCATCTGCATGAAGCTAAGATGAGACAAAATGATATTTCCTAGATCATGGTCAGTAATAAGATTGTTATAAACAAGCATATCCTACTCACATAAGACTTATGTTTCTCGATTGTTTAAAAGAGAATTATATTCTTAAATGAATAAGACTACGAACTCTGAAACCTTTCTAAAATAAGAAACGTGAACATTTGAAATTAGGCAAACTTGGGCGTTTGGAAAATAATGTTGTTACTTGATTTTACAAAGGTAAGTATTTTAGTTTACTTAAAAGATAGTTACTCTATTTTTATATACTACGGGTATTGTGTGACTTTTGACGTACCTTTTAAAGAGTTATTGAATAAAGTACTTTGGGGATTAATTCCGAACTTGTTAACTTAAAGTAGAAAGTACCTTGTGTGAATAACTTGATTGTACCGAATTGTGATAGCACAGTAATACTTTCTCGTTGCTTTGATAAGTAATCATGTTAGGATGCTACGTGTGATAGTATATTATGATGTTTGTGTAAAGTTGTTTTCCCTTGATTTTGCTTCTTAACTATCAGTCGTTATGATATTATTGTGCCACCATCGTGACATATTCGGAGGTTAAGCCTCCGACGCGGGTAGACTCAAAGGGTCGATGGACCTATGATTCGAGAATACCTTATGCGGGTGCAGAGGGCCTATGCGGAATCGCGGAGTTCCAGGTTAGTGTGCGGCCCTTGTGGTCATGCGGTCCTTGTGGCCATGCGGACGGCGAGTCCAGGACGCTGCCGGGGAGTAGCTACCCTCGATGCGGGGTTATACCTCATGCGGGCCTATGAGTTTGGCCTATGCGAGTCGCGGGAGTTCGAGGTTAGACGCACATATCGATATCAGCGCAAGTGGCCGCCTTTGATCATGTGACGGTCTAGACAGATCTTATAATCTGATTCATGACCTTTGGTACCGTGGGTTTTTAGTAGTCGGCTATGCCTTCGTACTTACCCCGCATGTTTTATTATGATACAGTGGGACTCGTGTTCATGTGTTCCTTGGTGCTTTTATATCATAGATCGCCGGATGAGGAAAGGTATTCCACGCATGATTGATGTTGTGGGCACGAGACCCATTGTTATACTTGAGTGATGACTTGAGGCGTGAGTCACGACTTGGCATGTCGCTTGTTGTAAATCGTAGTTTGGTTATCATACATGTCTCTGCTTTATATGATCGCTATGATTTCATGTGCAAGATTTATTTTCGATTCACATACTCATTACTGTTATCGACCTCCTTGCCGTGCGTTCATGCTGCAGTAAAGGTACACGATCATTGATCCTCGCTCTTAGGGTCACAGTTCATCATTTGGGAAAGCTCCGTTTCTCCGGAGGCTTATCAGTGGTATAGTCCCCTGTTGTTGTAGGTATTTACATTCAGGGGTATGGCGGGGCCCTGTCCCGCCATTGTTGTCGTATCATTTCTTAGAGGTCTGTAGTACTGTTGTGGGCAGGGTTTGTAAAAAGGATTAAACTGTTCATGTTGAAAAAAGTTGTTATTTATATATATATGCCGTAAGGCAAGTTTTCTCGACATCGTTTATACTTCATTTGTTTCATGTATGTGTTTTATGTTCCACGATTACTGACGTTGTATCACTAGGGTGCGAGGTAAGGCACGATCCACGGGCCTAAGGGGTCGTGGACTATCTCGGTAATGGCCGCTGCGCCATCTTTCCTATGTATCCTACTAGCGGCTCCTACGCTTTGCCCATCTGGCCGGGTTGCGCGGAAGCATAACTGGTAAAAACGAAATGCGTCAGAGGGGTCCAACTTATAACACAGCTCTAAGGCACGATCTCAGAATGAGAAGAATGGAAACCAATCCTAAATGTCCTGCAGCCTCTTGAGTATAGATGTGGTGCACAACACATCGATAATCAAGACTCTACTGATGCGTAGACACTTTCCGAGGATTAATCGCTCACGATACCACTTTTGTCACGACCGATCCGGGCGTGGATCGTGCCTACCTCGGGCACCCTAGTGATACAACATCGAGAAAATCAGCGGAAATAAAACTTAAACATGAAACAAGAGATATGCTAATAAAACAAAGCCAACCAAGCGATTTACCTTCAGATATATAACTAAAAACTTGAAGTTACATCTCTTACAAACCTGCCCACAACAAGATTTACTGCACTTAAGAGTTTTTATGCAACATGATGGGACAGTGGCCCCGCCATACCCCCGAATGTACAAGTACTTCTACGAATGGACTATACTAAAAGATAAGCCTCCGAGAAACGGAGCTTCCCAATCTGAATCGTGATCCATGGCGAGGATCAACAATTGGTGTACTTACCGCTGGCATGAACGCAGCCCCGGGGAGGTCAAGACAACAGTACCAAGTATGTGAAATCAAAATACAAATGAAATCATAGTAGTCTATATAAAGCGAGAGACATGTATGATAACCAAACTACGATCCACAATAAATAGCGATCACGTAAGTCGGGGACCCACGCCTCAAAGTCATCACCAAATATAACTATGGGTCTCACGCTCAACATCAATCATGCCCGTGGAATACCTTTCCTCACCGCGATCATGATATAATAACACCAATGAGTACACATAAACACCAGTCCCACTGAGTCATAAACCGACGGCAAGTAATGGAGCTAACTACGGATACTAAGGCCGTCATCAATCGACCGGCAAGTACGAAGCCAACTACCGGATACCAAAGCCGCACCAACAATACTATACAACCAAACCACGAAGGCGTCACGGCAAGTACGAAAGCCAACTACCAGATACCAAAGCCGTGTCACGTAGCTGACCGGGGCAAGTACGAGGGCTAACTACCAGATACCAAGGCCGTATCACGAGACTTCTCCACGAAGCTGATACGGGGCAAGTACGAAAGCCAACTACCAGATACCAAAGCCGTGTCACGTAGCTGACCGGGGCAAGTACGAGGGCTAACTACCAGATACCAAGGCCGTATCACGAGACTTCACCACTAAACTGAACGGGGCAAGTACGAAGGCTAACTACCAGATACCAAAGCCGAATCAGCCACGACTTCGGGGCAAGTACGAGAGCCAACTACCAGATACCAAAGCCGAATCAGTAAAACCTCATGGAGAGCTAGTCCATGGAATAACACTATCAACAGAAGCGTACCCGTGAAATCCTCCGTCACTGCCGGTACGTCCAAGTAAGATCATAACAAATCAGCCGGCCCTCCATTGAGAGACGCGGTGGTATAGAAATACAATACTGTTATACCCCATATTTCCAGAGTATGTACGTGAGGGCGTACGTACAAAAGTTTAAGCCTTAAGTTAGGCAAGGGACGAAATTTGTGCACAACTAGCGAAAAGAATCATTTTCCGACGAAACGTTTTCCGGACTTTGTGAAGGGAAAATTACAGTTGCAACATTTATTATTTTTGCAGATTTTTCCGAAAGATGAAATATTTTGGACCAACGAGAGGGCGACACTTGTCACCCTCAAGTGGGCGGTCAAGTTGGACGAACTTGGGCACGTTTTGCCTTTAATTTTTGTCAAGGATTAGGTAGGATATTTGTGTGGTAGATTGATAAGGTGGGACCCACACACACATGTCCAAATCCCCACCCTCCACTTGCCTTAATCTTGGCCATTGATTGGCCTATAAATACCCCTCTAATGCAAGACTATTTCTTCATCCACACTTGTGAAAATCCAAGGCAAAATCCCTCTCCCCCTCTAAAGCTTCGTGCCACCCCTCCCATTTGGAAGGCCCTTGGCGAAACCCCTCCTAGTGGTGCTAGCCAAACACCCCTTGGTAGAAAAGTATTCTCCAAGTATTGTTACTATTCTAAAATACCTTGGCCCAAATACCTTGTAGTATTCCAAGGTTACACCTATACTAAAAACCCAGAAATACTATTATACTTCCCTTCAGTCACAAAACGAAACCCTAAGGAAAATCTTCATAGCGGGTTGAAGTATTAAGAAGAAGTTGCGTAGAACTTCTTAGGGTTGTTTGGAGCGGGTTGGAGCGTTCAGAATAGGAGCTAAACGTTGCTCAGGATCGACATTAAAACTTGGATAATTTTTGGCTTATCGAGGTAAATACTATTGTCCTTCTATTGTAATTGGAAATTACATACTGTAGTAGTATAGAAATGAGTATAAGACGTATATAAGGATGGTATAAAAGAAGAGAATTGAATTAAAATCACATCGTTGAGAATATTAAAGAAAAGACTAAATCAGACTTACATAGGATTGTATTTGATGAGACTTGTGTAGTTTGGCGGGTAGGAAGTCTTGCCCAATTTTCCGTAGAATAAGGAATCTTGTATCTAGAAGTATTCTCTGAGTAGTCTAGGCGTTGATAGACTTATATGACCGTTATAGGTTGAAATCTTGCGAGTAGCGTATTCTACTCGAAGGGTGGAAAAGGCTAGCGGGATTACGATTGGAGCTATTTGATAATAGTCGATAATCGTCGCGGTATGTGATTCTTCCTATCCTCTTGAGCATGATATTTTAAAAGAATATGTATAGTGCGGTAGGCGTGCGTGTGTTAAGCGAACGTGGTTTTACTTCGATGTCTTTTGACTGGAGTTTTAAATAATAAAGAATCTTGAAGTATTTCAAAAGAATTAAGAATCGTTTATGAAAGAAGAGTAATACTTGGTTTTAAAAAGCTTAAAAGTTATACTAGCTTTATGGGAAGTTAGGTATAACGACTTAAGAAAGATAAAAGAATGGTTTATTGATTTTAGAAGTTAAGAGACTTGATCTTAAAAGATAAGAGACTTAACTTAATTGAATTGATATGAAAGTTGTTAAGAAGTGTGAAACCTCATTCGTGAGTAATGTGTACTTGGTTTTTAAAGAATAATGTTTTACTGATTTCGGAAATGAGAATAAGTATCGAACGGACCACTGCAGCGTTAATAAAGAAAAATGTATTGACAAATAAGTAATTATATTAAAACCAGTAGAAACCTCCATCTGCATAGAAGCTAAGATAAGACAAAATTGTATTACATTTCCTAGATCATGGCTGCTTTAATAAGATTGTTATAAACAAGAATAACCTACTCCCACATAAGGCATATGTTGCTCAAATTGTTTTAAAAGAGAATTACGTTATTAAATGATTAAAACTATGAACTATGAAATCTTTCGAAAATAAGAGACGTGAATGTTTGAAATTAGGCAAACTTGAACTTTGGAAAATAATGTTGTAACTTGATTTTAAAAGGAGAAGTGTTTTGGTTTAAAAAGGAAAGTATGGAAGTTGTTTTGGTTTACTTAAAAATGTTAGTCACTCTATTTTTATAATACGGGCATCGGGTGACCTTTGTAAAAGAAATAGATCTTTTAAAAAGAATTTAACGTACGTAGTACTTTGGGGTTAAAACCTGGACTTTGGCATAAAATGAAAGTACCTTGAGTTGTGTGTAACTTGCCTATGTTTGCGTGTGATAGCCTTGTCGTGCTAGTATTGTATTTCTATACCACGCGTCTCAATGGAGGGCCGACTGATTTGTTATGATCTTACTTGGGCGTCTGCGGTGACGGAGGATTCCACGGTGCGCTCGCTGATAGTGTTATTCCATGGACTAGCTCCGTGAGGTTTTACCGATTCGCCTTGGTATCCGTGGTTGGCTTTCGTACTTGCCCGCCTCGTGGCTGATTCGCCTGTACTGGTAGTTAGCCTTCGCACTTGCCCGCTCGGTTTAGTGGGAAGTCTCGTGATCTGACCTGGTATCCGTAGTTAGCCCTCGATTGCCCCGCCGCTACGTGACACGCTTTGGTATCCGTAGTTGGCTTTGATTGCCCCGTGTCGGCTTCGTGGCGAAGTCTCGTGGATACGCCTTGGTATCGGTAGTTAGCCCTCAGACTTGCCCCGGTCACCACGTGACACGGCTTTGGTATCGGTAGTTGGCTTTCGTACTTGCCGTGCTCGGCCGTGGTTTGGTTGTATAGTATTGTTAATGCGGTGGTATCCGTAGTTGGCTTCGTACTTGCCGATCGATTGATGACGCGCTTTGGTATCTCGTAGTTAGTCTTCGTACTTTCCCCGTCACGTTTTATGACTCAGGTGGGACTGGTGTTCGTGTACTCATTTGTATTATTATATCATAGATGGCGGAGGAGGTATTTCACGCATGATTAATGTTGAGGCATGAGACCCATAGTTATATTTGAGTGATGACTTTGAGCGTGAGTCACGACTTACATGTTGCTATTTATTGATCGTAGTTTGTCATCATACATGTCTCTGCTTTATAGATTATGATTTCAATTACAATATTTTGATTTCACATACTTGGTACTGTTGTCGACCTCCTTGAAGAAGCTACGTTAAATCCGCAGGTAAGGTACACCGATTGTTGATCTCGCTCATAGGATCACAGTCGTATTGGGAAGCTCGCTTCCGAGGCTTATCTTTTGGTATAGTCCGTCATCGTAGGTACTTGTACATTCAGGAGAGCCACTGTCCCGTCATGTTGTATAAAAACTCTTAGAGAGTGCAGAAATCGCTGTGGCGGGGCTTGTAAGGATGTAATCGGTTTTAATTATATATACAAGGTAACCGCTTGGTTGGCCTGTTTTATTATCACATCTCTTGTTCATGTTTAAGTTTTTATTTCCGCTGATTTTCTCTGATGTTGTATCACTAAGGTGCCCGGGGTAAGGTGTCACGACTGCTCGTTTGGGGCGTGATCGTGCCTTACCCGCACCCAAGTAGTCATACATCAGTAATCGGTGAACATAAAACAATATATGAAACAAAATGAAATAAGACACATTTTATCGAGAGAAAATCGCTTACGCATATATATATAATTACAAAGTTGAGCTTTAATCTTACAACCCCGCCACAATAAGCATGCACTTCTAAGATTTATACAACAACTATGACGGACAGTGCCCGCTATACCCCCGAATGTACAAGAACCTGCTGACTGTGGTAACATACCAAAAGATAAGCCTCCAAGGAACGGAGCTTCCCAATACGTAAAAGTGATCCTAAATGCGGGATCGACAACCGATGTACCTCTCCCTGCGGCATGAACGCAGCCCACCAAGGAGGTCGATAACAGTACAGTATGAAATCAGAAAATTAAATGAAATCATAGCAATCTATAAAGCAGAGACATGATGATAACCAAACTACGATTCCACGATAAATAAGCGATGTAAGTCGTGACTCACGGCCGTGAGTCATCACTCAAATATAACTATGGGTCTCACGCCCGCAACATCAATCATGCCCGTGGAATACCTTCCTCACTGCCGGCAGTCTATGATATAGTAACACCAAGGAGTGCATATGAACACCAAGTCCTACCTGATGCCAAAGCCGTACTAACAATACTATACAATCAAACCACGAAGCTGACACGGGGCAAGTACGAAAGCCGACTACCAGATACCAAGGCCGCCACGAGTGACAGGGGGCAAGTACGAGGGCTAACTACTGTGTACCGCGTCAGATCACGAGACTTCACTACATCGAATCGGGCAAGTGCGAGGCTAACTACCGTACGAGGCCGAATCAGCCACGAGACGGGGCAAGTAATAAAGACGACCACCAGGTACCAAGGCCGAACAGTAAGAAACCTAATGGAGAGCTAGTCCATGGAATAACACTATCAGCGAGCGCACTGCGGAATTCTCCACACCGCTGCAGACGTCCAAGTAAGTTCTCAACAAGTCAACCGGCCCTCCACCGAGAGACGCGGTAGTATAGAAACACAATTCTTGCACAACAAAGGCTATCACAACAAGCATAGGCAAGTTATACACAACTCAAGGTACTTTCCTTTTATGTCAAAGTCCGGGTTTTAACCCTAAAGTACTACGTACGTTAAACTCTTTTTAAAAGATCCATTTCTTTTATAAAAGTCACCCGATACCCTTAGTATAAAAAAATAGAGTGACTTATATTGTTAAGTAAACCAAAATGCTTTCCTTTGTAAAATCAAGTAACAACATTATCTTCCAAACGTTCAAGTTTGCCTAATTTCAAATGCTCAAGTTTCTCATTTTCGAAAAGGTTTCGTAGTTCATAGTTTTAATCCTTTAAAACATAATTCTCTTTTAAACAATTTGAGAAACATATGCCTTATAGGTGAGTAGGTTATTCTTGTTTATGATCAATCTTATTAAGCAGCCATGATCTAGGAAATGTAACATCATTTTGTCTCATCTTAGTTTCTATGCAGATGGAGGTTTCTACTGGTTTTAATAATACTTCATTATTCAATACATTTTCCTTTATTAACGCGGTGGTTTGTCGATACTCATTCTCGATTTCCAAATCAAAACATTTCTCCTTTTAAAAACCAAGTACTCATTACTCACGAATGAGGTTTCACACAAAATTCATATTAATTCATTCAGGTCAAGTCTCTTATCTTTTAAGATAAAGTCTCTTAACTTCTAAAAATCAGTAAACCATTCTCTTTACCACTCTTAAGACGTTATACCTAACTTCCCATAAAGCTAGTATAACTCTTATGTTTTCAAAACCAAGTATTACTCTTCTTTCAAAACGGTTTCTTAATCTTTTGAAATACTTCAAGATTCTTTATTATTCAGGCTTAAGTCAAAAGACATTGCCGTAACACTACATTCAGTTAACACACGTACGTCTACCGTACTATATATATATTCCTTTAAAATATTTCATGCTCAAGAGTATAGGAAGAATCACATACCTCGCGACGATTATCGACTATAAGCAAAACGCTCCACGGCTATAACCCGGCTAGCCTTGTCCACCTTCCAAGTAGTTCATGCTACTCGCAGAACATGCAACCAATAAGGTTATAAGTCTACTGTAAATACAGTCCTATGTAAGTACAGATTAATCTTCTACCTATATTCTTCTGATGTGAATTCAGTTCAAGTCTTTTTCTGTAATATCCTTCTATTACAGTTCAATTCTCTTCTATGAATCTTATATTCATTTCTAAACAACTACGGTATGTAATTTCCAATTTCACTAGAAGGATAGGATTATTTACCTCGGTAAGCCCAAAATTATCCAAGTTTAAAGTCGATCCTGAGCAACGTTTAGCTCCTACTCCGAGTGCTCCAATCCGCTCCAAACAACCCTTAGAAGTTCTACGCAACTTCTACTTAACACTTCAACCGACTATGAAGGTTTTCCTTAGGGTTTCGGTTTGAGACTAAAAGGACAAAAGGTAGTATTTCCGGGCTCTACATATAGAGGTAACTTTTGGAATACTACAAGGTATAAGGCCAAGGTATTTTGGGTATAGTAACAACACTTGGAGAGTATTTCTCTACCAAAAAAGGGGTATTAGACGCGAACCATACAAGGTAAGGGGGTGTACCTACTTAGCACCCTAGGAAGGGGTGGGTACCCTCTGCACAAGGCCCAAAAGGGGGTGTTCTTGGACGAACACTACACTTAAGAGGAGAAGGCTTTCAAGACTTGGAGATTTGTTGGAGTGGATGAATAAGTCTTCAAAGGGGGGGGGTATTTATAGGGAAATCAAGGGCCTTGATCAAGCCAAGTGCAAGGCAAGTGTAAGGCCAAGATCAAGCCAAGTGCACCCTAACCCTACTCCACCAAACATGGCACAAAACAAGGCACAAAACAAGGCCAAAATAAGGCACAAACAAGGAAACGTCCCCCTCGTCCACTCAAACCGCCACTTGAGGTGACAAGTGTCTCCTCTCGCTGTCCAAAATATTTCGTATCCGGAAAAATCCAAAAATCGTAAATGCCATAGCCGAATTTTCCTTCGATAGTTCTCAGAAACGTTTCGTCGAAAAACGACTCTTTACGGGGGTTGTGCACAAATTTCAAAACTTGCCTAACTTTAAGGTCCAAACTTCTCTACGTACGCCCACACGTACATAATCTGGAAATACGGGGTATAACATAAGGCACCAGTCATGGGCCCGGGATCGGGTCGTGACAAAAGTGGTATCAGAGCAGTTAATCCTCGGAAAGTGTCTACAGACCGTGTCTAGTAGAGTCTTGATTATCGATGTGTTGTGCACCACATCTATAATCAGGAGGCTGCAGGACATTTAGGATTGGTTTCCATTCTTCTCATTCTGAGATCGTGCCTTAGAGCTGTGTTATAAGTTGGACCCCTCTGACGTATTGCGTTTTTACCAGTTATGCCTCTGCGCAAGGCAACCCGAGCCCAGATGGGAAAGGCAGCCGAGGAAGCTGCTAGTAGGATGCAGAGGAGTACGGGGGCACAGGCCCAATCATTACCTGAGATAGTGCTTCAGACGGCGAGTTTTGCGACGCCGCCAGCCCCAACAGAGTTTAGAGCCTCAATAGTGGCTGCTGAGACCACAGTACCTGAGCCTCCAGTCCCACAACCTGGAGCAGAGGAGTTGGGGTACAAGGAGATGGCCCAGTTATTGGCCAGGATAGTGGCAAGGCACGAGGATAAGATGGATGCGCGGATTCTGATGCGGAGTACGTAGTTCACCCGAGCGGATAGTTTGAGATCATGGACTTTCTGAGTTGTAGCCCGCCAATGTTTTATGGATCGAGGCCTGAGGATGATCCGCAGGAGTTCATCCGACAGTTATAGTGGATCATGAGAGTGATCAAGGCTTCAGAGACCGAGTCAGTGGTCTTAGGTTCGCATCGGCGTGATCGCGATGATCGGTTTGAGTCGTGAGCTGTCGGGGAGCATCGTCTTATTTGGGACGAGTTCTCGAGACATTTCTTGCACATTTTTGCCTCGCGGATGAGAGGCTCGGCCGACAAATTTTTGATATTGAGGCGGGACGGCGCACGTTGGCGTACAATGTGGAGTTTGGCTCACTAGCTCGGACGTCCCGCGTTAATGCCGACATGGGGACGAATGCACCGCCACGTCACGGGCTCGATGACTACTTGGCGAGGCTTGTGCGGTGTAGCTCTTCACCGACATGGACATTGCCCGCATGCGAGCTTATGCACCAGGTGTGAGGCGAGAGGTCGACTAATGACCGAGATCGCAGAAGAGGCCGTAACAGCAGGTCCTTTGGTGACTTTCAAGGCGGACCGCCAAAGAAGCTAGTTATGTACCTCCGCCATGCAGTGGTCCTCCACAGTCTTCGGGACCTTCGGGATATTCGGGAGTAGGTCAGGGCTCCTAGGTTTCAGATTTTCAGGGGAGTAGGAGTGCTCGCCGGATGAGGCCACCCTTGTCTCAGTGTGGCCGTTGTGGAAAAATTCATAAGGGGGAGTGTCGTACTAATTTGGGAGATTGTTATGCTTGCGGCCAGCGAGGGCCATTTGGCGAGATCGTTCACCAGAGGTAGCAATCGTGGGATAGCAGACTACGAGATCATTTGGGTTCTTCACCTTCCATAGCTAGGCAGGATGTTCATACACCGGCATGCCATGGCAGAGGTCGCGGTAGAAGTTCCCAGTTTTAGCGGTCCTTTGAACCGCCTATCTTTTCAGGTATATCCTTAACCCTCTAGAGTTTGTCATGCGTGATACGATGATTATATGTTGAGTACTATGTACATATAGCGTTGTGTATATTGTGTTTTAGAGACATGGTTAGTTGAAAGAATAAGTATGGGGACAGGGAAGGTATGAACCTTAGAATATTACACGATGAGACCTTAGGTGTAAGGCCGTCTTGAATAAAAGATTTTACGGTTAGTCTTTGTCAAAATACTTGGTATGCGTATAAATGTATTGTGGGATAATTCCAGGTTGTGTAAGATGAAAGTGGTAGCTCGGACTTGAATAGGTAAGATTGTTAGGATCGGGAACAAGAGTTTGGCGCGACAGGTCGGGTTGAGAACTAGCGCGTCAACCCGCGCCCGTAGTATGGTGGTCAGTTCGAGGTGGTCCCGCCAGTGGTAGGGTCACGAGGGTGCTAGGTCCAAGGTTAGATGACCATCGTATGAGTTCGTGGATATGTTCGACCGAGCGGATCGTGAAGGCCGGAATGGCCTTAAAGAAGATCGAGGCTAGTAAGATGACCAAGTTTGGAGGTAGTGACCCAAATTTTGGGAACCAAGTAATGACCGGCGGGTACGATACTAGAAGAGTTCAAGTGTTCGAGAAGTCTGCACGAGTAAGGAAAGAAGTGAACATGTCTTTGAGAGAATAGAAACGATCATTACTTTGTGAAGTAAAGGTGCGGCGGAATATCTTTTAGGCCGGTGGAAGCTTTTGTAATGCTAGAGGTGATTTCTCGTGGACTTGGGTTAAGTAATTGCGCGTGTGTTATTTTGTGGCCAGTGTGGCATTGACAACTTGTTAAGAGGAACTTTATCGTTATCCGTCTTGAGAAGGAACATTCGACGAATTTTCTAAGGAGGAGAATGTTATACCCAGTATTTCCGCAGTATGTACGAGGCGTGCGACAAAAGTTTAAGCCTTAAGTTAGGCAAGGGACGAAATTTGTGCACAACTAGCGAAAGAATCGTTTCCGACTAAACGCTTTTCCGACTTTGCGAAGGAAAATTACGGTTGCAACATTTATTATTTTTGCGGATTTTTCCGAGAGATGAAATATTTTGGACCAACGAGGGCGACACTTGTCACCTCAGGGCGATCAGTTAGACGAACTTGGCACGTTTTGCCTTTAATTTTGTCAAGGATTAGGTAGGATATTTGTGTGGTAGATTGATAAGGTGGGACCCACACACAAATGTCCAAATCCCCACCTCCACTTGCCTCCACTTGCCTTAATCTTGGCCATTGATTGGCCTATAAATACCCTCTAATGCAAGACTATTTCTTCATCCACACTTGTGAAAATCCAAGGCAAAATCCTCTCCCTCAAGCTTTCGTCCAAGCCACCCTCCCCTTTGGAAGGCCCTCGCCGAAACCCCTCCTCCTAGTGGTGCTAGCCAAACACACCCCTTGGTAGAAAAGTATTCTCCAAGTATTGTTACTATTCCAAAATACCTTGGTCCAAATACCTTGTAGTATTCGAGTTACACCTATACTAAAAGCCCAGAAATACTATTATACTTCCCTTCAGTCACAAAACGAAACCCTAAGGAAAATCTTCATAGCGGGTTGAAGTATTAAGAAGAAGTTGCGTAGAACTTCTAAGGGTTGTTTGGAGCGGGTTGGAGCGTTCAGAATAGGAGCTAAACGTTGCTCAGGATCGACATTAAAACTTGGATAATTTTGGGCTTATCGAGGTAAATACTATTGTCCTTCTATTGTAATTGGAAATTACATACTGTAGTAGTATAGAAATGAGTATAAGACGTATATAAGGATGGTATAAAAGAAGAGAATTGAATTGAAATCACATCAGAAGAATATTAAAGAAGAAGACTGAACTGTACTTACATAGGACTGTATTTACAGTAGACTTGTGTAGTTTGGCGGGTAGGGAAGTGCTGCCCAATTTTCCGTAGAATAAGGAATCTTGTATCTAGAAGTATTCTACAGAGTAGTCTAGACGTTGATAGACTTATATGACCGTTATAGGTTGAAGATCGCGAGTAGCGTATTCTACTCGAAGGGTGGAAAAGGCTAGCGGGATTACTGATTTTGGAGCTATTTGCTAATAGTCGATAATCGTCGAGGTATGTGATTCTTCCTATCCTCTTGAGCATGATATTTTAAAAGAATATGTATAGTGCGGTGAGACGTGCGTGTTAATGAACGTGGTTTTACTTCGATGTCTTTTGACTGGAGTTTTAAATAATAAAGAATCTTGAAGTATTTCAAAAGAATTAAGAATCGTTTATGAAAGAAGAGTAATACTTGGTTTTAAAAAGCTTAAGAGTTATACTAGCTTTATGGGAAGTTAGGTATAACGACTTAAGAAAGATAAAAGAATGGTTTATTGATTTTAGAAGTTAAGAGACTTGATCTTAAAAGATAAGAGACTTGACTTAATTGAATTGATATGAAAGTTGTTAAGAAGTATGAAACCTCATTCGTGAGTAATGAGTACTTGGTTTTTAAAGAATAATGTTTTACTGATTTCGGAAATGAGAATAAGTATCGAACGAACCACTGCAGCGTTAATAAAGGAAAATATATTGACAAATAAGTAATTATATTAAAACCAGTAGAAACCTCCATCTGCATAGAAGCTAAGATAAGACAAAATTGTATTACATTTCCTAGATCATGGCTGCTTTAATAAGATTGTTATAAACAAGAATAACCTACTCCCACATAAGGCATATGTTGCTCAAATTGTTTTAAAAGAGAATTACGTTATTAAATGATTAAGACTATGAACTATGAAATATTTCGAAAATAAGAGACGTGAAAGTTTGAAATTAGGCAAACTTGAACTTTGGAAAAGAATGTTGTAACTTGATTTTAAAAGGAGAAGTGTTTTGGTTTAAAAAGGAAAGTATGGAAGTTGTTTTGGTTTACTTAAAAATGTTAGTCACTCTATTTTTATAATACGGGCATCGGGTGACCTTTGTAAAAGAAATGGATCTTTTAAAAACAATTTAACGTACGTAGTACTTTGGGGTTAAAACCTGGACTTTGACATAAAATGAAAGTACCTTGAGTAGTGTGTAACTTGCCTATGTTTGCGTGTGATAGCCTTGTCGTGCTAGTATTGTATTTCTATACCACCGCGTCTCTCGATGGAGGGCCGGCTGATTTGTTATGATCTTACTTGGGCGTCTGGCGGTGGCGAGGATTCCAGTGCACTCGTTGATAGTGTTATTCCATGGACTAGCTCTCCATGAGGTTTTACTGATTCGGCCTTGGTATCTGGTGGTTGGCTTCGATTTGCCCCGCCTCGTGGCTGATTCGGCCTTAGTGCACTGTAGTTAGCCTTCGTGACTTGCCGCTCAGTTTAGTGGCGAAGTCTCGTGATACGACCTTGGTATCTGGTAGTTAGCCCTCGTACTTGCCCCGGTCAGCTACGTGACACGGCTTTGGTATCTGGTAGTTGGCTTTCGTACTTGCCCCGTATCAGCTTCGTGGCGAAGTCTCGTGATACGGCCTTGGTATCTGGTAGTTAGCCCTCGTACTTGCCCCGGTCAGCTACGTGACACGGCTTTGGTATCTGGTAGTTGGCTTTCGTACTTGCCCCGTATCAGCTTCGTGGTTTGGTTGTATAGTATTGTTAGTACGGCTTTGGTATCTGGTAGTTGGCTTTCGTACTTGCCCCGGTCAGTTGATGACGCGGCTTTGGTATCTGGTAGTTAGTCTTCGTACTTGCCCCGTACGGTTTTATGACTCAGGTGGGACCTGGTGTTCTTGTGTACTCCTTGGTATTATTATATCATAGACTGCCGGCAGTGAGGAAGGTATTCCACGGGCATGATTGATGTTGAGGGCGTGAGACCCATAGTTATATTTGAGTGATGACTTTGAGGGCGTGAGTCCCTGACTTACATGACTGCTTATTTATTGTGGACTGTAGTTTGGTTATCATACATGTCTCCTGCTTTATATAGACTACTATGATTTCAATTACAGTATTTTCAGTTTCACATACTTGGTACCTGTTGTACTGACCTCCTTCGGGGGGCTGCGTTCATGCCGCAGGTAGGGGTACACCAGTTGTTGATCCTCGCTCATAGGATCACAGTTCAGCGTATTGGGAAGCTCCGTTTCTCCGGAGGCTTATATTTTGGTATAGTCCCCTGTCACTGTAGGTACTTGTACATTCTGGTATGGCGGGCCCCGTCCGTCATGTTGTATAAAACTCTTAGAGTGCAGTAATGCTGTTGTGTGGCTTGTAAGGATGTAATTGTTCGATTTTTAATTATATATACTGAAGGTAGTTTGGTTGCTTTGTTTTATTATCATATCTCTTGTTCATGTTTAAGTTTTTATTTCCGCTGATTTTCTCTGATGTTGTATCACTAAGGTGCACGGGGTAAGGCACCAGTCATGGGCCCGGGATCGGGTCGTGACAAATACTAGCACGACAAGGCTATCACACGCAAACATAGGCAAGTTACACACAACTCAAGGTACTTTCATTTTATGCCAAAGTCCAGGTTTTAACCCCAAAGTACTACGTACGTTAACTTCTTCTTAAAAGATCCATTTCTTTTACAAAGGTCACCCGATGCTCGTATTATAAAAAAATAGAGTGACTAACACTTTAAGTAGACCAAAACAACTTCCATACTTTCCTTTTTAAAATCAAGTAACAACATTCTTTTCCAAAGTTCAAGTTTGCCTAATTTCAAATATTCACATCTCTTATTTTCGAAAGATTTCATAGTTCATAGTCTTAATCACTTATTAACGTAATTCTCTTTTTAAAACAATTTGAGTAACATATGCCTTATGTGTGAGTAGGTTATTCTTGTTTATAACAATCTTATTAAAGCAGCCATGATCTAGGAAATGTAATACAATTTTGTCTTATCTTAGATTCTATGCAGATGGAGGTTTCTACTGGTTTTAATATAATTACTTAATTGTCAACACATTTTCCTTTACTAAAGCTGCAGTGGTTCGTTCGATACTTATTCTCATTTCCGAAATCAGTAAAACATTTATTCTTTTAATGACCAAATACTCATTACTCACGAATGAGGTTTCACACTTTTTAATAAAATTCATATCAATTCAATTAAGTCAAGTCTCTTATCTTTTGAGATCAAGTCTCTTAACTTCTAAAATCAATAAACCATTCTTTTTATCTCTCTTAAGTCGTTATACCTAACTTCCCATAAAGCTTAGTATAACTCTTAAGCTTTTAAAACCAAGTATTACTCTTCTTTCAAAAAACGATTCTTAATTCTTTGAAATACTCCAAGATTCTTTATTATTTAAAACTCAAGTCAACAGACATCGAAGTAAAACCACGTTCAGTTAACACACGTATGTCTACCGTACTATATATGTTCTTTTAAAATATCATGCTCAAGAGGATAGGAAGAATCACATACCTCGCGACGATTATCGACTATTAGCAAATAACTCCAAAGTACGGTAATCCTGCTAGCCTTTTCCACCCTTCGAGAAGAATACGCTACTCGCAATACTTCAACCTATAACGGTCATACAAGTCTATCAACGTCTAGACTACTCTGTAGAATAATTCTAGATACAGATTCCTTATTCTACGGAAAATTGGGCAGCACTTCCCTACACGTCAAACTACACAAGTCTATCAGAATACAAATTCTATGTAAGTCTGATTCGATCTTCTTTAATATTCTTCCGATGTGATTTCAATTCAATTCCCTTCTCTTATACCATTCTTCTATATATCTTATACTCATTTCTATACTACTATAGTATGTAATTTCCAATTACAATAGAAGGACAAAAGTATTTACCTCGATAAGCCCACAATTATCCAAGTTAAAAAGTCGATCCTGAGCAAGGTTTAACTCCTAATCTGAACGCTCCAATTCGCTCCAAGAAACCCTTAGAAGTTCTACACAACTTCTACTTAACACTTCAACCGACTATGAAGATTTTCCTTAGGGTTTCGTTTTTATGACTGAAGGGAAGTATAATAGTATTTCTGGGCTTTTAGTATAGGGGTAACCTTGGAATACTACAAGGTATTTGGGCCAAGGTATTTTGGAATAGTAACAATACTTGGAGAATACTTTTCTACCAAGGGGGGGGAGGGGGGTATTTCACGAGAACAACTTAGGATGGGGGTTTCGTAGGGCCTTCCAAAGGGGAGGAGTTGGACGAAACTACACTAAGGGGAGAGGATTTTTCCTGAAATTTCACAAGTGTGGATGAAGAATAAGTCTTGCATTTGAGGGTATTTATAGAAACCAATGGCCAAGATCAAAGCAAGTGGATGGATTAGATTTGGACAAGTGTTGTGTGGGTCCCACCTTATCTATCTACCACACAAATATCACAAAATATCCTACCTAATCCTTGACCAAAAATAAAGGCCAAAAACGTGCAAGGAATTCCCCTCCATTGCCGTCCACTTGAGGGACAAGTGTCGCCCTCTCGTTGGTCCAAAATATTTCATCTCTCGGAAAAATCCGCAAAAAATATAAATGTTGCAACCGTAATTTTCCTTCGCAAAGTCCGAAAACGTTTCGGAAACAATTCTTTTGCTAGTTGTGAACAAATTTCGTCCCTTTGCCTACTTAAGGCTTAAACTTTTGTACGTACGCCCTCATGTACATACTCTGGAAATACGGGGTATAACAGTAAACATGGAGCATTCTTGATAAAACTTTGGGAGAGGGTTACTTTGACGAAGTAGAGTCCAAATACCACTATAGGCTTTGAGAGGCCGACAACTATATGTAAAATAAGGCAATCTGCACCAACGTTGCGGCGTTGGTCCGCCAATTCTTTCAACCTTTTGCAATATGCTGAAACGTTCGGGAAATTTTCCATGTTGACATGAGAGAATTCCTGCTCAAGTGTGACAGCTCTGGAGTTTTGATTATCTTGGTATCACGACCCGAACCCCGGGCCCGCGACTGGTGCCCTACCTGGGCACCCCCTCTTATACCCTCACATCCATTTCAAGACATAGGCCAAATAATAAATGAAAACCGTATATGTAGCAACAAGGCAAGTCGATGATGCTGCCGCCATATATATAAATGGAACATCCACAACACGAGTACAACTGACCAACAACATATATACACAACTCTCTCAAGTCCAGCCCACATATGAATACAGACCTCTAAGAGTTTGGACAGTAAACCACGACGGGACAGGGCCAGCCCTATCCCTGAATGTATATAAGCCTCTGATACTGTGGTCCGTACTAACATGGCAAGCCTCCGAAATAATAGAGCTTTTCCCAAAACTGAGTAGAGATCCTAAGAGCTAGGATCACCAAATTTTGTACCTAAACCTGCGGCATGAAACGTAACCCCCCGAAGGGGGTCAGTACAACAAGTACTAAGTATGTAAACATAAAGTACAGTAAATAAACCATAACTGGCCAAAAGATGACAGGGACAAGTAAAAACCTTACCAGCTCCAACCATGCCATATAAAATAAAAGCCAACTGTACCTTGTATCACTGTACCACTGTACTACTGTACTTTATATAAACAAATGAGAGTCAACTGAGCCTTTTAAAAAAATATGCCTTTTTAAAAGTAAGATCCACCGTGTTATTTCAATTTATGAAATAAATACCATTTCAAAATATGAAATCAACGGTACCCCTTTCAAGATATGCAAGTCATGCCAAAATCAGAGACTCATACCCTCAGAATATACTATCACGGGACTCGAACCCGCATATGTATGTATATAGCATCATGGGATTCAAACCCACATATGTATATATGGTGACATGGGATTTGAACCCAAATCATGGAGAGCTAGTCCATGGAATAGTATAGTGTCATGGGACTCTAACCCACATACATCTATATATAATGTCGCCGGAAAATAATATAATGTCATGAGACTCTAACCCACATACATATATAATGTCGCCGGGAGAATGATATAATGTCATGGGACTCTAACCCACATACATATATAATGTCTCCAGGAGAATGATATAATGTCATGGGACTCTAACCCACATACATATATAATATCGTCGGGAGAATGATATAATGTCATGGGACTCTAACCCACATACATATACAAGTTAAATAATCTTTGACTCTCATTAATAAAATGAACAACTATCACTTTAGACAACCAAGAAAATACCATGCCTTCCTTTCAAGACAACACAATGCCTTCCTTTTAAAATAACCAAGACAATTACCATGCCTTCCATTTTAAAATAACCAAGACAATACCATGCCTTCCTTTTAAAATAACCAAGACAATTACCATGCCTTTCACTTTAAAATAACCAAGACAATACCATACCTTCTTTTTAAAATAACCAAGACAATTACCATGCCTTCCATTTTAAAATAACCACAAGACACTAACACCCGTACCATCAAGGCCCTTTCACTTTTAAATCAAGTAACTTACACTCTTTAAACCAAGTGACTTATACTTTTAAAACCAAGGCCCTTATAATTTAAAAAAGTGTAAGATACTTGATTTAAAAGTGAAAGTGCGTTGATGCTACAAGTGCTAGTGTCTTGGGGTTTATGAAAGAAAAGGATGTACGGCGGACGTACATGGTTCTAGTTGGTTTGTCTAGAAAGGAAGTGGTTCTATCTATTTCATTAAAAGTACTTTGGGTTTTATAAAATGGAAGTTTTTATATCCATTCTGTTATTAGTACTTTGAGTTTCTAAATAGAGGTTGTTCTATCCATTATCTTGATAGTACTTTGGTCATTTTAAAAGGAAGGCATGGTATTGTCTTGGTTATTTTAAAAGGGAAGGCATGGTATTGTCTTGGTCATTTTAAAAAGGAAGGCATGGTATTGCCTTGGTTGTTTTAAAATGAAAGGATGTACGACGGACGTACATGGTTCTAGTTGGTTTGTCTAGAAAGGAAGCGATTCTATCTATTTCATTAAAAGTACTTTGGGTTTTATAAAATGGAAGTTGTTATATACATTCTCTTACTAGTACTTTGAGTTTCTAAATAGAGGTTGTTCTATCCATTCTCTTGATAGTACTTTGGTCATTTTAAAAGGAAGGAATGGTATTGTCTTGGTTATTTTAAAAAGGAAGGCATGATATTGTCTTGGTCATTTTAAAAAGGAAGGCATGGTATTGCCTTGGTTGTTTTAAAATGAAAGGATGTACGACGGACATACATAGTACTTTTGGGTTCAAGTCCCTAATACTATACTTTTGGGTTCAAGTCCTTAATAGTATATGACATAAAAATGCCTTGAGTTTTCTAAAAAGATAGTTCATTCTATGTGTTTTAATGAGAGTCAAGGATTATTTAACTTGTATATGTATGTGGGTTAGAGTCCCATGACATTATATTATTCTCCCGGCGACATTATATATGTATGTGGGTTAGAGTCCCATGACATTATATCATTCTCCCGGCGACATTATATATGTATGTGGGTTAGAGTCCCTGACATTATATTATTGTTATACCCCGTATTTCCAGAGTATGTACGTAAGGACGTACGTAGAAATTTGAACTTGTGATTTAGGCTTGGCCGAATTCTTTTTGTTCACAACACCCGATTTGAGTCGTTTTGGCGAAACGTTTCCACTTTCGTAGGGAATTTCCGGCTATGTCATTTTTAATTTTTATGATTTTTCCGAGAGACGAAACATTTTGGATCAACGGAGGGTGACATGTGTCACCTCACATCGAAGCAAGGGCGGCAACCCGCCGAATTGGGCTACTTTATGGCCTTGATTTGTGCCTTGTTTTGTGCCTTGTTTTGTGGAGTGTTTTGTGGAGTAGGGTTAGGGTGCACATGGCTTGATCTTGGCCGTACACTTTCTATGCACTTGGCAAGATCTTGGCCATTGGTTGGCCTTGGCTTGTGCTATAAATACCCCTCTCCCTTTGATGAATTCTTCATCCTTTCCACAAATCTTCTAAGTGTTAAAATCCCTCCTCTCCTGTTGTTGACTCTCGGCCAAGAGCCCTCTCCCCTTTGAAAGGCCCCCTGGTCCGCGAGCCCTCTCCCCCCCTCCTAGTAGTGTGGCCGTGGGGTACCCCCCCCTAGCCTAGTTGCTTTCGTATAATACCCCCCTTTGTGGTGTAGAAATACTCTCAAAAGTATTGTTATAATGCCCAAATTACCTTAGCCGTATACCTTGTAGTATTCTAAGGTTATACCTATACGAAAAGCCCGGAAATACTATTATACTTCCCGTCAGTCACAAAACCGAAACCCTAGGAAAATCTCCATAGTCCGTTGGAGTTTTGTGTAAGTTGGTTAGAACTTCTAAGGGTGGTTTAGAGCGGGTTGGAGCGCTCGGAGTTGGAGCTAAACGATTGCCCAGGATCGACTTTATACTTGGATAATTATGGGCTTATCGAGGTAAATATCTTGTCCCTCTATTGTAATTGGAAATTACATGATTGTTAGACTATAGTTGAAGTATACTATATGTAGAATCAGCGTTGTTGTCGCAATGTCTTTTGACTTAAGCCGAATAATAAGAAACCTTTTCGAAAGAAGATCGAATCAGATTTACATAGGACCGTATTCTGATGGACTTGTGTAGCTTTTCCGTGGAGTAAATTGTACCCGTTCGGGTTAGATGTAACCCCACGGTTGGCTTCGTAGCCGCCTCGATAAAGGAGGAGATTTACGCTGCGTGGGGAGGTGCCAATTTTCGGTGAATGTTCTGCGATGAGGTCTAAATGTTAATAAGCGCCTTGTGGTCTTATCGGTTGAAGTACTACGTGGCGCGATCTACTTGGCTTAAGGAGTAGCCGACGGTTGGAAGTACTTGAGCGCTTTGCTATTAGTCGATACTCGTCGCGAGGTATGTGAACCTCTTCCTATCTCTTCTAGCATGATATGTGTGAACTATGTAGTACGGTAGACGTACATGTGTTAAATGTATTTGATTGGTTTGAAACATAAAGTGTTATAACGACTTTATGGGAAGTTGGTTATAACAGCTTTATGTAGGTCCGAAAATACTTTGTGGTTTTTAAAAGGTAAATGATTTGTTTATAACTGGCTTGATGTGTGATAATAAAGAACTTGAAGTATTTCAAAAGATTTCTAAATCGTTTTGAAAGAAGAGTGATACTTGGTTTCTTTTGAAAACTTAAGAGTTATACTAGCTTTATGGGAAGTTAGGTATAACGGCTTGAGAATGTTTTACTGATTTTGGAAATCAGGATGTGTATCGACAAACCACTGCAGTGTTAATAAAAGGAAATGTTTTGAATAATTAAGTATTATTAAAACCAGTAGAAACTTCCATCTGCATAGAAGCTAAGATGAGACAAATGATATTTCTAGATCATGGTCAGTAATAAGATTGTTATAAACAAGCATATCCTACTCACATAAGACTTATGTTTCTCAGATTGTTTAAAAGAGAATTATATTCTTAAATGAATAAGACTACGAACTACGAAACCTTTCTAAAATAAGAAACGTGAACATTTGAAATTAGGCAAACTTGGACGTTTGGAAAATAATGTTGTTACTTGATTTTACAAAGGTAAGTATTTTGGTTTACTTAAAAAGATAGTCACTCTATTTTTATATACTACGGGTATTGTGTGACTTTTGACGTACCTTTTAAAAAGAGTTATTGTATAAAGTACTTTGGGGATTAATTCCCGAACTTGTTAACTTAAAGTAGAAAGTACCTTGTGTGAATAACTTGATTGTATTGAATTGTGATAGCCTGGTAATACTTTCTCGTTGCTTTGATAAGTAATCATGTTAGGATGCTACGTGTGATAGTATCTTGTGATGTTTGTGTAAAGGGGTTTTCCCTTGATTGTGCTTCTTAACTATCAGTCGTTATGATAGTATTGTGCCACTCATCGTGACATATTCCGGAGGTTAAGTCGCCTCCGATGCGGGTAGACTCAAAGCGGTCGATGGACCTATGATTCGAGAATACCTTATGCGGTCTCAGAGGCCTATGCGGAATCGCGGAGTTCGGTGTTAGCGCGGCCCTTGTGGTCATGCGGTCCTTGTGGCATGCGACGGCGAGTCCAGACGCTGCCGGAGTAGCTACCTCGATGCGGGTTATACCTCATGCGCGCCTATGAGTTTGGCTTCCATGCGGAGTCTGGGAGTTCCGAGGTTAGACGCAGACATTGATATCGCGGGCAAGTGGCCGCCTTTGATCATGTGACGGTCTAGACAGATCTTATGATACGATTCATGACCGGTTGGTACTGTGGGTTTTTAGTAGTCGGCTATGCCTTCGCATTTACCCCGCATAGCTTTATTATGACACGTGGGACACCGTGTTCATGAGTTCCTTGGTGCTTTTATATCATAGATCGCCGGCTGAGGAAGGTATTCCACGCATGATTGATGTTGTGGGCCCGAGACCCATTGTTATACTCGAGTGATGACTGAGGCGTGAGTCCCCGACTTGACATGATCGCTTTGTTGTAAATCGTAGTTTGGTTATCATACATGTCTCTGCTTTATATGACTGCTATGATTTCATTTACGATTTATTTTCGCCACATACTTGCACATTATGCGATCGACTCCTTGGGGGCCGTTCATGCCGCAGTAAAGGTACACCGCCGTTGATCCTCGCTCTTAGGGTCACAGCCATTTGGGAAAGCTCCGCTTCTCCGTAGGCTTATCGTGGTATAGTCCTGTTGTTTTAGGTGCTTACATTCGTGGGTATGACGGCCCCATCGTCGTTGTTGTCATATCATTCGTAAGTCAGAGTAATCTTGTGGGCGGTGGTTTGTAAAAGGGATTAAACTGCTCATTTGTAAGAGTTGTTATTTATATATATGCCGAAAGGCAAGTTTTCCTCAGACATCGTTTGTACTTCATTTGTTTCATGTAGGTGTTTATGTTCCACGACACTGATGTTGTATCACTAGGGTGCCCGGTAAGGCACGATCACGCCCAGTTCGTCGTGACAAAAGTGGTATCGAGCGATTAATCCTCGGAAAGTGTCTACGCATCAGATCCGAAGATTCTTGATTATCGGTGTGTTGTGCACCACACCAATAATCGTGAGGCTATAGGATATTTAGGATTGGTTTCTATTTCTTCTTACTCGAGATCGTGCCTTAGAGGCGTGTTGTAAGTTGGACCCTCTAACGTATTTCTTTCCCTTACCGATATGCCTCCGCGTAGGGCAAAACCCGGGCCCAGGAGGGCAAGGCAGCCGAGGGAGCTGCGAGTAGAGTTCAGAGGGTTACGTGGGCACAGGCCCAATCATTACCTAGGGTAATGCTTCATTCGGGGATTTCTGCGACGTCACTAGCCCTAACAGAGTTTAAGCACGGCGACGGCAGCTTCCATCGCGCCATGATATGTGAACCTTCGCCCACGACAGAACAGAGAATATAGATTTCAGAGGCGACCACATTAACTATGGATTTGACTACCAGAGAGTATACCGATGTACCGCGAGTCTTGATGAATATCAACGAAAAGGTTGTGCACGAGTAAGTTCTTGATTAGGCTTCGAGCATGGCACGTATGCACTTTGCGCAGCAGCCGAGACGTAGAGATCGACGTTAACGGGCGATGAGAAGAGGGCCAGAGCAGCAAGGTCCTTTGGTAACTTTCGAGGCGAGTCGCCTCACCAGCAGATTAGATTTGCACATCCACCAGTGCAGAGTGGTCTTCCACGGATTTCAGGACGTTCGGGGTATGCAGGAGTTGGTTAGAACTCCAGGGCTTCCGGTTCACAGTTTGACAGACGTCATCCCGGGGAATGTCGTCTTTTAGTTGGTACTTGTTGTACCTATGACCGTCAGGGTCTGATGTCGAAAGAGTGTCCTGGTAGAAGGACTTAGCCTTCAGGATCGGTGGGTAGTTCGTCACCTTCCTTAGCTATGCGCCCTACGGGGCAGGTTTGATTAGAACGACTAAGGGGAGTGAAGCAGTAGATATAGATATATCCTTAACCCTCTAGAGATCTGTATATGTGATAAGGTGAGTATACCTTAAGTGCTATGTTCTGATAGCAGTGTGTTAGTTGTGATTAGAAATCATGATGGGTTAACCGAGTAAGATTTTAGGGGATAGAGAAGGTGTGAGCCTTAGAGTTTTATACGTAGGGACCTTAGAGGTGAGGCCATCTCGAGAAAAGGTGTAGTGTTATGTTTGATCCGTATCGGAAGTGCATAGTGCACGTGAGCTACGTTTGGGATAGGTCCCAAGTAGTGTGGAATGAAAGGGGTAGTTGAGCTAAGAAGACCGCTAGGTTTTCGTGGCGTGATTAGTGAGAGTTTTTCTTCGTGGATCTAGCATTGTGCGCGTTGCGGTCGGGTTGAGGCCACGTTGCGGGTCAACCCGCGGCGTTTGGTGGTGGGTCGGTTGTGGTGGTCCCGTCTTGTGTTAGGGTCACGAGGTGTTAGGCCCAAGTTTAGTTGACGTCAGACGAGTTCGTGGATGCGTTCGACTGGTTGGGCGATGGGGCAGCCCATCGTGTTCTTCGGTCGACCGCTCACTCGGCGATGTTGTTTTAACAGAAGGTTGTAAGGCTGCACGGTGCCTACCTTCACCTTATGGCATGATGGAGCCCGTGGTACGCTGTTTTTGTTTCTCGAAGTTTTACCAAACATGTGTTAAGAACTCGGTGAGTCTCGACCGCATTCGCCTCGCCGTGCTTGGATTTCGAGGATAGTTGTGGGGATTGTGGTCTCCGTGGAGGGAGTGTTTAGGCTACCATTTCGGTGTTCTGATGTCACTGAAGCCTTGTACGGGCGGAAGTGTAAAGTTGCCGGTCGATTGGTTCGATGTTGGCAAGGTTCAGACAGTTGGTTCAGGCTTGTTCCAGCAGACTGTGGATAGTGTGAAGCTTGTCTAGAAGAAGTTCTGGCAGCTCAGAGGACTCGTGCGGATAATCGGCGACGACGCTTAGAGTTCAGGTTGACGGTCGGTCTTGAAAGTACCACCGGACAGTGTGACGAGCTTTGGAAAACAGAGGAACTTAGCCCGAGTTACTTTGGGCCTTTGAGAGTTCATGTGAAGAATAGGCCAGGTTGCCTATATGTTAGCATTTGCCGTCCGACTTAGGAGGCAGGACGTCCGGTCTTTCGTATTGTTATGTTCGGGAAAGTATCGAAGATCCATCCAGAATGTTCCCAGTTAATGATGCCCACGTAAAGAGATAGTAACCCCGAGTTTTGGAAACTAAAGCAGTATCAGAAATGTGGTAAGGGTTCGAGTGTACGACAGCTTCAGTGATCGCATGCAGCCCGGTACCATTTGTTGGGTCGTCGGAGCAAGGCTCGCGACAAAGTGACAAAAGTGGTATCATTTTGGTGATGTTAGAGGTGTTTCCTCGTGGACTTGGATGTAAGTTTTTATGCGCGGTGTTTCGTGGCGGATGTGGCAGGTTGGTTCTCGTAAGTATAGTAGTGAAGACTATACTGGCGCACGTTGTTTTGAGACTTAGAAGGAACATTCGGGACGAATGTTTCTAAGGAGGAGAATGTTATACCCCGTATTTCCAAGGTATGTACGTGGGGCGTGCGTGAAATTTGAACTTGTGATTTAGGCTTGGCGAATTCTTTTTGTTCACAACACCCGATTTGAGTCGTTTTTCGACTAAACGTTTCCACGACTTTCGTAGGGAATTTCCGCTATGTCATTTTTAATTTTTGCGGATTTTTCCGAGAGAAAACATTTTGGATTAACGAGGGTGACATGTGTCACCCTCACATTGGAAGCAAGGGCGGCAACCCTCGCCGAATTGGGCTACTTTATGTCCTTGATTTGTGCCTTGTTTTGTTCCTTGTTTTGTGGAGTGTTTTGTGGAGTAGGGTTAGGTTGCACATGTCTTGATCTTGGCCATACACTTGCTATGCACTTGGCAAGATCTTGGCCATTGGTTGGCCTTGGCTTATGCTCTAAATACCCCTCTCCCTTTGATGAATTCTTCATCCTTTCCACAAATCTTCTAAGTGTTCGACTCCCTCCTCTCCTCTTGTCGACTCTCGTCCAAGAGCCCTCTCCCTTTGAAAGGCCCTCGCCGAGATCCCTCTCCCCTCCTAGTAGTGTGGCCGTGGGTACCCCCTAGCCTAGTTGCTTCGTATAATACCCCCTTTGTGGTGTAGAAATACTCTCAAAAGTATTGTTATAATGCCCAAATTACCTTAGCCGGATACCTTGTAGTATTCTAAGGTTATACCTATACGAAAAGCCCGGAAATACTATTATACTTCCACCACAAAACCGAAACCCTAGGAAAATCTCCATAGTCCGTTGGAGTATTGTGTAAGTTGGTTAGAACTTCTAAGGGTGGTTTAGAGCGGGTTGGAGCGCTGAGTTAGAGCTAAACGATTGCCCAGATCGACTTTATACTTGGATAATTATGGGCTTATCGAGGTAAATATCTTGTCCTCTATTGTAATTGGAAATTACATGATTGTTAGACTATAGTTGAAGTATACTATATGTAGAATCAACGTTGTTGTCGGCAATGTCTTTTGACTTAAGCCCTAATAATAAGAAACCTTTTCAAAGAAGAGTACCGAATCAGATTTACATAGGTGTATTCAGACATGAGACTTGTGTAGCTTTTCGTGAGTAGAATTGTACGTCGGGTTAGATGTGTAACCCCTCGTTGGCTTGGTAGCAGCCTCGATAAATGAGGAGATTTACTGCCATGGGGAGGTCTTCGAATTTTCTGGTAGAATGTTCTGCGATGAGGTCTAAATGTTAATAAGCGCTTGTGGCCTTATAGGTTGAAGTACTACGTGTGGCGCGATCTACTTGGCAAGGAGTAGCCGACGTTGGAAGTATTTGGAGCGTTTTGCTATTAGTCGATACTGCCGCGAGGTATGTGAACCTCTTCCTATCTCTTCTAGCATGATATGTGTGAACTATGTAGTACGGTAGACGCGTACGTGTGTTAAATGTATTTGATTGGTTTGAAACATAAAGTGTTATAACGCTTTATGGGAAGTTGGTTATAATGACTTTATGTAGGTCCAAAATACTTTGTGGTTTTTAAAAGGTAAATGATTTGTTTATAAGCGGCTTGATGTGTGATAATAAAGAACTTGAAGTATTTCAAAAGATTTCTAAATCGTTTTGAAAGAGTGATACTTGGTTTCTTTTGAAAACTTAAGAGTTATACTAGCTTTATGGGAAGTTAGGTATAACGGCTTAAGAATGTTTTACTGATTTTGGAAATCAGGATGTGTATCGACAAACCACTGCAGCGTTAATAAAAGGAAATGTTTTGAATAATTAAGTATTATTAAAACCAGAGAAACTTCCATCCGCATGAAGCTAAGATGAGACAAAATGATATTTCCTAGATCATGGTCATTGTAATAAGATTGTTATAAACAAGAATATCCTACTCACATAAGACTTATGTTTCTCAGATTGTTTAAAAGAGAATTATATTCTTAAATGAATAAGACTACTAACTACGAAACCTTTCTAAAATAAGAAACGTGAACATTTGAAATTAGGCAAACTTGGGCGTTTGGAAAATAATGTTGTTACTTGATTTTACAAAGGTAAGTATTTTGGTTTACTTAAAAGATAGTCACTCTATTTTTATAGACTACGGGTATTGTGTGACTTTTGACGTACCTTTTAAAAGAGTTATTGTATAAAGTACTTTGGGGATTAATTCCCGAATTGGTTAACTTAAAGTACAAAGTACCCTGTGAGAATAACTTGATTGTATAGAATTATGATAGCCAGGTAATACTTTCTCGTTGCGTTGATAAGTAATCATGTTAGGATGCTACGTGTGATAGGATCTTGTGATGTTTGTGTAAAGGGTTTTCCTTGATTGTGCTTCTTAACTATCGGTCGTTATGATAGTATTGTGCCACCATCGTGACATATTCGGCGGTTAAGCCGCCTCCGACGCGGGTAGACTCAGCGGTCGATGGACCTATGATTCGAGAATACCTTATGCGGTCCGTAGGGCCTATGCGCGAATCGCGGGAGTTCCGTGTTAGTGTCGCGCCGCGTGGTCATGCGGTCCTTGTGGCTACGCGACGGCGAGTCGGGACGCCGCCGGAGTAGCTACCTCGATGCGGGTTATACCTCACGCGCCTATGAGTTTGGCCTATGCGAGTCGCGGGAGTTCCGAGGTTAGACGCGTACATTGATCTCGCGCAAGTGGCCGCTTTGATCATGTGACGGTCTAGACAGATCTTATGATACGATTCATGACCGTTGGTACCGTGGGTTTTTAGTAGTCGCTATGCCTTCGCACTTACCCCGCACAGCTTTATTATGACACGTGGGACACGTGTTCATGTGTGTTACTTTGTGCTTTTATATCATAGATCGCCGGCGAGGAAGGTATTCCACGCATGATTGATGTTGTGGGCCTGAGACCCATTGTTATACTTGAGTGATGACTTGAGGGCGTGAGTCCCTGACTTGACATGACTGCTTTGTTGTAAACTGTAGTTTGGTTATCATACATGTCTCCTGCTTTATATGACTGCTATGATTTCATTTACAGTATTTATTTTCGCCACATACCGGTGCACTGTCAGATCGACCTCCTTCGGGGGGCTGCGTTCATGCCGCAGGTAAAGGTACACCAGTCGTTGATCCTCGCTCTTAGGGTCACAGTTCAGCGTTTGGGAAAGCTCCGTTTCTCCGGAGGCTTATCGTGGTATAGTCCCCTGTTGTTTTAGGTGCTTACATTCGTGGTATGGCGGCCCTGTCCCGTCGTTGTTGTCATATCATTCGTAGAGGTCTGTAGTACTGTTGTGGGCAGGGTTTGTAAAAGGGATTAAACTGTTCATTTGTAAGAGTTGTTATTTATATATATGCCGAAAGGCAAGTTTTCCTCAGATTACTGTTTTGTACTTCATTTGTTTCATGTATGTGTTTATGTTCCGCTGATTACTCTGATGTTGTATCACTAGGGTGCCCGGGGTAAGGCACCAGTCACGGGCCCAGGTTCGGGTCGTGACAATTATTCTCCCGGCGACATTATATATGTATGTGGGTTAGAGTCCCATATATTATTCTAACGATGACATTATATATAGATGTATGTGGGTTAGTGTTACACCCCGGAATTTCAGGATTTGTTTATAAGAACGTACGTAAGAACTCGAAAATGTTAAGATTTGAGACGAGTAAGAATTTATCGGAATTATGGAAATGTCGGAAAACGAAATATTGCGACGAATGGGAGGGCGACACATGTCACCCCCCTTAGTGGTCTTGGACGAAAATGGCATGGATAAAATGGTCATTTGACCATAATTTAAATGACCAAGTCTTGCAAAGACAAATAGCTTGACATTGTTGACTTGTCAAAGGGCCACTTGGCTTGATCCTTGTGAAACTCATCCAAGCCACCCATTTGTTTTAATCTTGACCCTTCCTAGTATTATTTAAGTATACTAGTAGCAAGACTTTGTCATTCTACACTTAGAAAAAAAAATTGAAATCTTGTTCTTGCTCTCTAGGTTGAAGCTCACGGCAATGGCCCATTTCCAAGAGGAAAATTTTCAATTTTTGTCCAATAATCCTCATACTTTAAACCAAGGTTCCTAAGTGTATTGTAAGGGTATCTCTATAGAAAGATCCCGGAAAAAGATTGTTTTCATATTAGTCGCAAGGTGAAAACCTAGTTGCTTTCCAAGGTTTTGATTGGAAGTTTAAAGGAAAGTTGTTTGTGAGATGCTAAGGGTCTCAAGTGGCGGATTGAAGTGTCAAGAAGAGGCTCTAAGTTGCTAAGGAGCGACTTCGGATCTTGAAGTGGATTAAGGCTCGTTATGGTAACAATCTTGTCCTCTTAAAGTGTTATAAGATTACATATTGCTGTTAGCCTTACATCTTTACTATCATGAAGTATATTGTGTTGAAGATTTATAAGTGATATGGATAGTATAATGCCTAAAACCGAAAATGACATGTTGAGCCATTTGAAATTGAAATCCAATTTGGTCGATAATTTGAATTGTCGCATGTTACCTACTTGAAGAATGTAGTAGTTATAATCGATTGCGGCTTGATATCATGTTATACTAAACAACTTGAATTGAAAAGGAATTGGAAAGATTGATATGTTGTTACACCTTTGGCCGAGAATGACATTATATGTTGGACTAGTTTGTTATAAATTGTGGGGCGGAATTTTACACGTCTTGTAGACGTGTAATCCCCTATTGATAACTACATTGATTGAGCCTTAAATGTGGCGTGTTTGGTTATTGAATTCGGCCTTGAAAAAGGTGGCAAAGTATGTAGAAACAAAGGAAGTGCTATCTGATTTTCCGTAGAATTTAGTGACTTTGCACTTGGAATATTCTACGTTTGAAGTAAGAAGTTAATAGACGTACTATGGTCATTATAAGTTGACATACTACGTACGGCATATTGGACTTGGCAAGTGGATTGAACCGAAGAGGTATGTGGAACTTTCTTATCTCTTGAGCATGAATAAGTTGTAAATGTATAGTACGGTAGACGTACGAGTTTTTGACGAATCTAGTCCATTTGATATCCTTGGTTTATCTTAAGAATGTTCAAGTTGGTTGAGTTAGGGAATTAACTCACTTGTTTAAATATTAAGGATATCTTGGTTTTTAAAAGTTAAGAGACTTTAAGTATGTTGAAAGTATTGTTGATACTTGTTTTGTTGGAAAGTTTAAGTCTCTTGGTTATAAAGAAGAATGTAAGTTTCTAAAGTATAAAGCTAGTATAACGGCTTTATGGGAAGTTGGTTATAATAGCTTTATGGAAAGTTAAAAAGAGTGGTTTACTCTAATTAATATAAGTATGATAAATGACTTGAAATAATGAAAGGCAAATTGATTTAAAGGCATCAATTGCTTAAGGTTTTAAAAGAAAAGAAGTCACTTGATTTAGAAGCCTAAATGTATTTCTAAAAAAGTATTGTGACTTGTCTTGAAAAGTAGATACGACTTGATACTACGGTTATTAGTATCTTGGAAGTTTTATATGAAAAATGAGTCATTTTAAAAGAGTGGAAGTATGTAGTACTTGGGTTAAATTCCCGGATTTTTATAAAGACATGATAGTGCCTTAAGTAAACTAAAATGAGAGTGTATATGAACAAGACTAATAAGAAGTTAGGGGATTTCTTAACTTGATTATATACTGTATGATAAGCAGTAGTGCTTGTGTTATGTATGATAAGCAGTAGTGCTTATGTTATGTATGATGTCGATAATGCTTATGTTATGCATGTAAGCGGTAGTGCTTATGTTATGTATGATAAGCCGGTTTGTGCTAGTGATATATTATGCGTGAGTCATTCCGGGTTTGTGGCATTTGCATATTCCGTGGATTTGCTACCCATGATGCGAGGAATACCTCATGCGGGTCCAAAAGGGCTTTTGTCACGACCCGATTCCGGGCCCGTGACTGGTGCCTTACCCCGGGCACCCTAGTGATACAACATCAGAGTAATCAGCGGAACATAAAACGATACAAGACATATTATGAAATATGAAACAATAACTGAGAAAAACTTGCTTCGGCATATATATAAATAACAACTTTTTCAACATGAACAGTTTAATCCTTTTACAAACCTCCACAACAAGCGGTACTACGCACCTCTACGAATGATATGACAACAACGACGGACGGGGCCGCCATACCCCGAATGTAAGCACCTACAACAACAGGGACTATACCAAGATAAGCCTCCGAGAAACGGAGCTTTCCCAACGCCGAATCGTGACCACTAAGAGCGAGGATCAACGACCGTGTACCTTTACTGCGGCATGAGCAGCCCGAAGGAGGTCGAGATAACAGTGCGAGTATGTGAAATCGAAAATAAATCGTAAATGAAATCATAGTAGTCTATACAAAGCAGGAGACATGTATGATAACCAAACTACAGTTTACAATAAATAAGCAGTCATGTCAAGCCAGGGACTCACGCCCTCAAAGTCATCACTCAATAATAACTATGGGTCTCACGCCAACAACATCAATCATGCGTGGAATACCTTCCTCACCGGCGATCTCGATATAAAAGCACAAGGAATACACATGAACACGGTCCACTGTGTCCAAATAAAACAAGACAGTAAGTCTGAAGGCATAGCCGACTACTAACACCAGCGTACAAGATTAACAAGGTCATAAATCAGATTATGATATCTGTTTGCATCGTCACATGATCAAAGGTCACCGCGCGAGATCAAATGTGCGCGTCTAGCCACCGAACTTTCGCACTCGCGTAGGCCAACCTCATAGGCCGCATGAGGTATAACCCGCATCGGTAGCTACTCCCGGCGTCGCCCCGACTCGCGATCCGCGTAGCGCAAGGACCGCATGACCACGGGCCGTAAACTAACCCGAACTCCGTAGTTCCGCATGGATCCTCGACCCGCATGAGGTATTCTCGAATCATGGTCCTGCATCGCTGAAGTCTACCGCGTCGGAGGCGCCAACCTCCTGACACAAGTCAAGGTGAGTGGTACAATACCAACATAACGGTGATAGTCAAACAACTTTAAGCGCAATCGAGGAAAACCCCTTTACACTAACATCACAAGATACTAACACGTAGCATCCTAACATGTTTACTTATCAAATCAACAAGAAAGTATTACAAGGCTATCACAAACCAATACAATCAAGTTATTCACACAAGGTACTTTCTATTAACAAGTTCGTATCTACCCCAAAGTACTTCACACATTAAATCTTTTAAAAGATCTGCTTCTTTCACATAAGTCACACCATGCGTAGTATAAAATAGAGTATTTGTCTTTTTAAGTAAACCCAAAACACTTACCTTTGTAAAATCAAGTAACAACATTATTTTCCAAACGTCCAAGTTTGCCTAATTTCAAATGCTCAAGTCACTTATTTTTAGAAAGGTTTCATAACTCATAGTCTTAATCTCTTTTAAAACATTTGAGTAACATAAGTCTTATGTGTGAATAGGTTATTCTTGTTTATAATAATCTTACTACAGCAACCATGACCTAGAAAATGGAATATCATTTTGTCTCATCTTAGTTTCTATGCAGATGGAGGTTTCTACTGGTTTTAATAATACAACTCATTAGTCAGTACATTTTCCTTTATTAACGCCGCAGTTGGTTTGGCGATACACATTCGATTCAAATCAAGAAACATTCTAAGCCGTTATACCTAACTTCACATAAAGCTAGTATAACTCTTAAGTTTTCAAAAACCAAGTATTATTCTAACTTCAAAACGATTTATAAATCTTTTGAAATACATCTAGTTCTTTATTATAACAAGCCAGTTATAATTCACATCGCTACCTTTTAAAACCACAAGGTATTTTCTTATCTACATAAAGTCGTTATAACCAACTTCCCATAAGGCGTTATAACACTTTATGTTTTAAAACAATCAAACACAATTAACACATGTACGCTCACCGCACTACATAGTTCACACATATCATGCTAGAAGAGATAGGAAGAGGTTCACATACCTCGCGACGAGTATCGACAATAAGCAAAATGCTCCAAGTACTACAACCTTGCTAGCCCTTTCCACTCCTCAAGTAGAATACGCTACTCTTAGTACTTTCACCTAAAAAGGTCACAAACGTCTATTAACTTCAAAACACAAGGTTCCATTTCTCTACAGAAAATTAAGAAGACTCTCCCGCAACAACAGAAATCTCCTCCTCTATCGAGGCCGACCACCAAGCCAACCAGGGGGGGGGGGGGTTTACACGTCCAACCAGACGTGTACAATTCTACTCGAATACTACACAAGTTCATCGCAATACACCCTATGTAAATACATTCGATTCTTTTCTTTATTCTTCAGGCTTAAGTCAAAAGACATTGCCGCAGTATTAAGCTTAGTTCTATATATAGTATACTTCAACTATATAATCTAACAACATGTAATTTCCAATTACAAATAGAGGGACAAGATAATTACCTCGATAAGCCCATAATTATCCAAGTATAAATGTCGATCCTTAGCAACGCTTAGCTCCTACTCCGGGTGCTCCAACCCGCTCCAAACAACCCTTAGAAGTTCTAACCAACTTCTACTTAAATACTTCAATCAATCAATGAAGATTTCCTTAGGGTTTCGGTTTGAGACAAAAAGGACATACTGTAGTATTTCCTGCTCACGATAGAGGTTTCTTTGGAATACTACAAGGTATACGGCTAAGGTAATTGGGTATAGTAACAATACTTTGAGAGTATTTCTACCAAGGGTGTATTCTACGAGAACAACAAGGCAAGTGGGGTACCTCACGACACCACTGTGAGGGTGTACCTCGGCCAAGGCCTCTAGGAGTGGTGCACCTCTGCCAAGGCCTCACAGAAGAGGGAGGACGAAACCAACAAGGAGGAGGAGGTTTTCAAGACTTGGAAATTATGGAATGGATGAAGAAGTCTTCAAAGGGAGGTATTTATAGGCTGCAAAGGCCAACCAATGGCCAAGATCTAGCTGGGGGCAAGTGGAGGCCAAGCTATGCCCAAGTGCCCCCTAGACCCTACTCCTTAAAACCCTCACAAATATCTACACAAATATCTACCAACACTTGCCCATCCAATCGGCCCTAACCGCCCCTTCAAGTCCACCAACGAGAGGGTGCCAAGTGTTGCCCTCTCGTTGGTCCAAAACGTTTCGTCGAAAAACGACTCTAACCGGGTGTTGTGCACAAACATATTTCGGCCAAGGGTGCCACATGGGGGTGACACGTGTCGCCCCCCGATTCGTCCAAAATATTTCGTCTTCCGAAAATATCCATAACGACCAAAATCTCAAAAATCAAAGCGGGCCTCACAAAATCAGAATTTCTCCCGTGGGCCCCACGTGACCATTCCCGAAAATAAAATCCCAAAATTCTAATATAATCTATGAAGTCCAAATACCAAATCTGGGAATCCAATTCCCATTAACGAACCTTTTTCCTTCACAAAAACCGGAAACTTTTCCGTGGAAAAATCACCTCTTTCTTCCTTTCCAATCTTTCTGTCGTATTCTCGTACGTACGTCCTCGCATACATACCCTGGAACTACGGGGTATAACATTCTTCCCCCCTTAGAAACATTCGTCCCGAATGTTCCTTCTAAGTCCCCAAACATAAAAGCGTCGATATAGTCTCTACTACTATACTTATGAGAACAATCCTCGCCACACCGCCACGAAACACTGCAAAAACTTACATCCAAGCCCACGAGGAAACACCTCTATATCACCACAAATACCTCTTCCCGGGGTCAAAAATATACTTCCTTAGTCACTGATACCACTTTTGTCACTTTGTCGCGAGCCTTGCTCCGACGACCCAACAAATGGTACCGGCCGCCATGATCCTCGAGGCACGCCTACGGCCCTTCTCATGATGTGCCATACGGAGAGCCACGGTTGGTCTGCTCGTGGTAGAGGCTCGCCTCTTTATACGCCACTCCGGCGACAATACGAAGACCGGACGTCGCCTCCTAAGTCGGACGGCAATTGCTAACATATAGCAACCCGCCTATTCTTCACATGAACTCAAAAGGCCCAAAGTAACTCGCTAAGTTCCTTCGCTTCAAACTCGTCACACTCGTCCGGGTGGTATTTTCAAGAAGACCGACCGCAACCTCAACTCTGCGTCGCCGATTATCCGCACGATTCTCCGAGCCGCCGTAACTTCTTCTGACAAGCTTCACCCTATCCACAATCTGCTGGAACAAGCTCAACCAACCATCCAACCTTGCCAACATCGAACCAATCGACCGGCAACTTACACTTCCGCCCTACAAGGCTTCATAAGGCGACATCCGAACACCGAAATGGTAGCTTAAACGCTCCTTCCACAGAACCAACAATCTCACAACTACCCCGAAATCCACACACCGCCCGGTGGCGAATGCGATTTCGAGACTCACCGAGTTCTTAACCCCGCCGTCGAACTCTTAGAAAACGAAAATAGCCACAACTCGGGCTTCATCGTCATAAGGTGAAGGTAGGCACCGTGCAGCCTTACAACCTTTCTCGATATAATCAACACCGCAAGTACATGGTCTCGATCGAAAACACGACGGCTGCTCCCATCGCCCGACCATCGGGTCGAATGCATCCACGAACTCAGACGCTGGTCAACTAAACTTGGGCCTAACACCTCGTGACCTAACACAAGGCGACCACCACAACCGACCACCACCAAACTCGCCGCGGGTTGACCCGCAACGTGGCCTCAACCCGACCCGCAACGCCGCACAATGCTAGCTCCACGAAGGAAAACTCACTAATCACGCTACGAAAACCTAGCGGTCTTCTTAGCTCAACTACCCCTTTCATTCCACACTACTTGCGGACCTATCCCAAACATAGCTCACGGCACTATGCACTTCGATAAGGATCAAACATAACACTACACCTTTTCTTGAGATGGCCTCACCTCTAAGGTCTTCTACGATAACACTCTAAGGCTCACACCTTCTCTATCCCCAAAATCTTACTCTGCTAACCCACCATGATTTCTATGTTTCTACCGACGCGCATAAGCCCGCATCGTGCCATGCTCAAGCCTAATCAAGAACTACTTGCACAACCCTCTCGTTGATATTCATCAAGACTCGCGTACATCCGTATACTCTCTGTAGCCAAATCCATAGCTAGTAATGTGGTTGCCTCTTTGCAATCTATATTCTCTGCTCGGCCGTGGAACCGGGCGTTCACATATCATGGCCGCAGAGGAACCGCCGCCGCCGCGCTTAAACTCTGTGGGCTAGTGACGTCGCAGAAATCTCGAATGAAGCATTACCCTAGGTAATGATTGGGCCTGTGCTCACGCAACCCTCCGAACTCTACTGCGCCTCCGCCGCCTTGCCTCCCGGGCCCTGGTTGCCTACGCGAGGCATAACAGATGGGGAAGAAATACGTTTAGAGGGTCCAACTTACAACACAGCTCTAAGGCACGATCTCAGAGTGAGAAGAATAGAAACCAATCCTAAATATCCTATAGCCTCCTAATTATTGGCGTGGTGCACAACACACCGATAATAAAGACTTCATCGGATACGGCTCAGACACTTTCCGAGGATTAATCGCTCGATACCACTTTTGTCATGACCCGATTCCGGCCCGTGGATCGTGCCTTACCCCGCACCCTAGTGATACAACATCGAGTAATCAATGAACATAAACGATACAAGACATATTATGAAATATGAAACAATAATCTGAGAAAACTTGCCCTTCGGCATATATATAAATAACAATTTTTTCAACATGAATAGTTTAATCCTTTTTACAAACCCCGCCACAACAAGATTACACTTATGAATGATATGATAACAACGACGACAGGTTCGCCATACCCCGAATGTAAGCACCTACAACAACAGGACTATACGAAGATAAGCCTCCGAGAAACGGAGCTTTCCCAAACGCCGAATCTGACCCTAAGAGCGAGGATCAACGATCGTGTACCTTTACTCGCGGCATGAACGCACCAAGCGAGGTCGATAACAAAATTTAGTATGTGAATCAAAATAAATCAGAATGAAATCATAGTAGTCTATACAAAGCAGAGACATGTATGATAACCAAACTACGCCACAATAAATAAGCAAATATGTTGCCGTGACTCACGCCTCAAAGTCATCACTCAATAATAACTATGGGTCTCACGCCCACAACATCAATCATGCCCGTGGAATACCTTCCTCACCGCCAGCCTCGATATAAAAGCACTAAGGAATACACATGAACACCGGGTCCCACCGTGTCCAAATAAAACAAGATGTAGGCACGAAGGCATAGCCGACTACTAACACCTACAAGACTAACAAGGTCATAAATCAGATTATGATATCTCGCTTGCATCGTCACATGATCAAGCCGTCACTCGCTCGCAGATCAAATGTGCGCGTCTAGCCTCGAACTTTCCGCGACTCCGCATAGGCCAACCTCATAGGCCCGCATGAGGTATAACCCCGCATCGAGGGTAGCTACTCCCGCGATCGCCCCGACTCGCATCCGCACGGCCACAAGGACCGCATGACCACAAGCGGCCGTAAACTAACTCGAACTCCCGTAGTTCCGCATGGATCCCCGGACCCGCATGAGGTATTCTCGAATCATGGTCCTGCATCGCTCGAGTCTACCCCCGACGGAGGCGCTTAACCTCCGGACACAAGTCAAGCGAGTGGTACAATACCAACATAACTACTGATAGTCAAACAACTTTAAGCGCGATGGAGGAAAACCCCTTTACACTAACATCACAAGATACTAACACACGTAGATCCTAACATGTTTACTTATCAAATCAACAAGAAAGTATTACAAGGCTATCACAAACCAATACAATCAAGTTATTCACACAAGGTACTTTCTATTAACAAGTTCGGGTATCTACCCCCAAAGTACTTCACACATTAAATCTTTTAAAAGATCTGTTTCTTTCACATAAGTCACACCATGCCCGTAGTATAAAATAGAGTGACTGTCTTTTTAAGTAAACCCAAAACACTTACCTTTGTAAAATCAAGTAACAACATTATTTTCCAAACGTCCAAGTTTGCCTAATTTCAAATGCTCAAGTCACTTATTTTTAGAAAGGTTTCATAACTCATAGTCTTAATCTCTTTTAAAACATTTGAGTAACATAAGTCTTATGTGTGAATAGGTTATTCTTGTTTATAATAATCTTACTACAGCAGCCATGACCTAGAAAATGGAATATCATTTTGTCTCATCTTAGTTTCTATGCAGATGGAGGTTTCTACTGGTTTTAATAATACAACTCATTAGTCAGTACATTTTCCTTTATTAACGCTGCAGTGGTTTGGCGATACACATTCTGATTTCCAAATCGAAGAAACATTCTTAAGCCGTTATACCTAACTTCCCATAAAGCTAGTATAACTCTTAAGTTTTTAAAAACCAAGTATTATTCTCCTTCAAAACGATTTATAAATCTTTTGAAATACATCAAGTTCTTTATTATAACAAGCCGCTTATAATTCACATCGCTTACCTTTTAAAACCACAAGGTATTTTCTTATCTACATAAAGTCGTTATAACCAACTTCCCATAAGGCCGTTATAACACTTTATGTTTTAAAACAATCAAACACGCTTAACACACGTATGCGTCTACCGTACTACATAGTTCACACACATCATGCTAGAAGAGATAGGAAGAGGTTCACATACCTCGCGACGAGTATCGACAATAAGCAAAATGCTCCAAGTACTACAACCTTGCTAGCCCTTTCCACTCTCAAGTAGAATACGCTACTCTTAGTACTTTCACCTAAAAAGGTCACAAACGTCTATTAACTTCAAAACACAAGGTTCCATTTCTCTACGAAAATTCTAAAGACCTCCCGCAACAACAGAAATCTCCTCCTCTATCGAGGCCGCCACCAAGCCAACCGGGGGTTTAAACATCTAACCTGACGTGTACAATTCTACTCGAATACTACACAAGTCTCCGCAATACACCCTATGTAAATACAGTGATTCTTTTCTTTATTCTTCAGCTTAAGTCAAAAGACATTGCAAAGATTAAGCTTAGTTCTATATATAGTATACTTCAACTATATAATCTAACAACATGTAATTTCCAATTACAAATAGAGGACAAGATAATTACCTCGATAAGCCCATAATTATCCAAGTATAAATGTCGATCCTTAGCAACGCTTAGCTCCTACTCCGGTGCTCCAACCCACTCCAAACAACCCTTAAAGTTCTAACCAACTTCTACTTAAATACTTCAATCAATCAACGAAGATTTCCTTAGGGTTTCGGTTTGAGACAAAAGGACATACTGTAGTATTTCCTGCTCTACGATAGAGGTTTCTTTGGAATACTACAAGGTATACTAAGGTAATTTGGGTATAGTAACAATACTTTTTGAGTATTTCTACCAAGAGTGGGTGTATTCTACGAGAACAACAAGGCAAGTGGGGTACCTCACGCACACCACTAGGAGTGGTGTACCTGACAAGGCCTCTAGGAGTGGTGCACCCTCGGCCAAGGCCTCACAGGAAGGCTGAGGGACGAAACCAACAAGGAGGAGGGAGGTTTTCAAGACTTGGAAATTATGGAATGGATGAAGAAGTCTTCAAAGGGAGGTATTTATAGCCAAGCAAAGGCCAACCAATGGCCAAGATCTAGCCAAGTGGCTGAGGCCAAGATATGCCCAAGTGCCCCTGCACCCTACTCCTTAAAACCTCACAAATATCTACACAAATATCTACCAACACTTGCCCATCCAATCGGCCTAACCGCCCTTCAAGTCCACCAACGAGAGGGTGCCAAGTGTTGCCCTCGCTGGTCCAAAACGTTCCGAAAACGACTCTAACCGGTGTTGTGCCACAAACATATTTCGCCAGGTGCACGGGGTGACACGTGTCGCCCCGATTCATCTAAAATATTTCGTCTTCCGAAATATCCATAACGGCCAAAATCTCAAAAATCAAAGCGGGCCCCACAAAATCAGAATTTCTCGTGGGCCACGTGACCATTCCCGAAATAAAATCCCAAAATTCTAATATAATCTATGAAGTCCAAATACCTAACTGGGAATCCAATTCCCATTAACGAACCTTTTTCCTTCACAAAACCGGAAACTTTTCCGTGGAAAAATCACCTCTTTCTTCCTTTCCAATCTTTCTGTCAGATTCTCGTGACGTCGCCCTCGCATACATACCACGGAACTACGGGTATAACAACTTATGCGGGTGAAATAGTCCCACGCGGGCGGATCCTATGCGAGGAATACCTCACGCGTCTACACGATCTATGCGGGCGGATACAACCTATGCGAGGAATACCTCATGCGGGTCCACACGACCCTTGCGGGTGAAATAGTCCCAGGAGTAGGATTGCTTAATGATACTGCGGGCGGGTGGTCCTGCTTTGATCGTGAGCCTCCTATTTTTATGTTGTAAGTATACTCTTATTTACTCTCATTGTTAGTAAGGCACAGTGTACTGTTATTTGAGTTATCATACATGTCTCCAGTTTTATTTTAGACTTATGATTTCACTACAGTACTTTCAGTTTCACATATTTGGTACATGTTGTACTGACCCCCTTCGGGGGGCTGCGTTCATGCCGCAGGTAGAGTATACAGGTTGCTGATCCTCACTTTTAGGATCACTGATTCAGCTGTTGAGAAACTCCATTACTCCAGAGGCTTATCCCTGGTATTGTCGGTTGTTGTACATCCAGGGGTATGGCGGGGCCCTGTCCTGCCACAGTTTTTATTCTTAGAGGTCTGTAGTCATGTCTTGTGGATTGGGTTGTAAAGAAAAAAAAATGTACTGTTTTATTATGTATATTTTACGGAAGGTGGCCTTATCAGCTAGCCTGTTGATATATTATGTCTAAGTGTTTTTATGAGTTGTGTATGTTCCGCTGCTATTCTCTGATGTATACCTGTAAGGGGTGCCCAGGTAGGGCACCAGTCGCGGGCCCGGGGTCGGGTCGTGACAAAAGTGGTATCAGAGCAGTTAGTCCTCGGAAAGTGTCTACAGACCGTGTCTAGTAGAGTCTTGATTATCGGTGTGTTGTGCACCACATCTATAATCAGGAGGCTGCAGGACATTTAGGATTGGTTTCCATTCTTCTCACTCTAAGATCGTGCGATAGAGCTGTGTGGTTAGGGTCGTCTCTCCCTAACAAGTTATGTTGTTGGCAGCTACGAGAAAGGCAGCAGTGACACAGGAAAGATTATGTGGATTGCGTATCCAGGTTGGTGATCAGTGTATTTTATATACACTTTTCGAGTCGTTTTTAGTGAGTCTTTTGTCCTTTTTTGTACAAATATGTGTCGTCTTAGGATAGATTTTCTTTCTTTTGAGTCTAATTGGTTAAAATGGCTCTTTGGCGGAAAAGGAGCGAAAAGAGGGCAAAAATGGAGGTTCCAGAGCTTAAAACGCGAGAAAGTGGCGAACCAGGCAAAGGCACCGTTGCAGCGGCGCCAGCCTCCGCCAACAGTCCAGCGCCCGGCACCCAATATCCGTAGGTCTCGAGTTCCAGTACGCGCGCCCGCATGCCAGAGTTGCGAGCCGCGACGCCATCATCGAGAGTTTGAACTTCCGCGCGCGACGCCAAGAGTGTGGCCGCGACGCCGACGCAGAAAAATCAGTTTTAGACGATTTTATGGGCGAACTGAAGGAAAACCTTAAGAGGCGGTTTGAAGCTATAAAAAGAGAACCCTAGCGCTTTCAAGGGTTCCTTTCTTGCACAAACACAAGACTTCTGGAGTTGAAGATTGGAGACCATTACTTAGTAATTTCTTTTCTTTCTTTTACTTTATTTCGCTTTTATGTTGGATATTGAATTAGTTCTTGTCATGTCAATGGCTAGAACTAATTCCATTATAAACTTTCCATGTCAATTCACTTGAACCTTATTTTATGAGTTAATGCATGTTATGGTTGTACTTCTTATTGTTGAGATTTATTCCAATAATGTTTTGAATGCTTGGTAATTACTTGATCATTAATTATCATTATTTATATGATTTCTAATCAAACTTCGAAAGGAGGAGGTTGTGACTATGTCAGAGTTGGGTAATCATAAGTCGGATTGGGATGAAAATACCTCAATTACTTGTAGCGTTAACGGGTTTAAATACCTAGCTTACTTGCGTAAACGCGTTAATGGGGTTTTGTTCTTAATCCTCCTATAGAGTCATCCTTATCACCGAAAGGTAGAAAGGAGCGCTACTGGGGTTGAGTGTTTATATAGCCTTAACGGGAGTATAAAACGAATTAGTAAACCTGCTATCTCCAAAAGAAGAAGAACCATAATTTATTGCATTAATAAGTAATATAAGCGGATAGTTGAGGCGACTTGGAAGCCCTATTTCCATCATCACTGAAGTAAACACATAGCTAATTAGTCTTTATAATTGTTAGTTATAATCAACAAACTCAAATATCGGTTACCAAATAGATAACAAAGGATAGATAGTTGGTACTTGAGCACTAATCCCTGAGGACGATAACTCGGTCTTCAAGACTATATTACTTGAGTCGACAACGTGCACTTGCGTTAAAGTGTGTGCATTAAATCGCGCATCAAGTTTTTGGCGCCGTTGCCGGGGATTAGGCATAGTTCAATATCAATTTTATCTATTTTTAATTTCTAATTTGGTTTTATTTCTGTTTTTTTTTGTTTTTTTTTGTGAAAACAAGTGTGCCGTGATCCGTTGTTGGTTTTGATTCATCTCAGGGATCCTGAAGACATGGATTACTACTGTCAATATGATAAAGCTCCAACCCCACAGGAAGAGAGGGAGGAGTTACGAGAAGCCATACTCAGTTTTACTAGGTATCAAACTCAGTTCATGGACGAAACGAGAATGGCCATGAAGAAGTTGGAAACGCAAATAGGACAACTCGCGGTCATGTTGAACAGCGAAATACAAGAAAACCAATCTGCACATGTAGGAGGAAGTATGGAAGCACAATGTCAGGCGATTGACCTGAAGAATGCCGAATCAGTGGAGATGGAAAGTTCGCAGCAGCAACAGCGCCGCGACGCCGATGAGTAGGGTCGCGGCGCCCAGAGCCCAGAAACCGAGAGGTTGGTAGAAGCTGTAGTGAATGCACCCCAGGTGAAGATATCATATCCCCAGAGGCTAAAAACATGTGCTCTTGACAAGCAATTCTCTAAATTTATGGAAATTCTCAAACAATTGCAACTCAATATCCCGTTTGCTGAAGCATTAGAGCAGATGCCGAGCTACGTAAAGTTCATGAAGGATATTCTTAGCAAAAAGAGGAGGATAGAGGACTACGAAAGCTGGTGTTGGTCGAGGAATGTAGTGCCATCCTACAGAGAAAACTACCTCAGAAATTACAAGATCCAGAGAGCTTCACCATCCCATGCACCATTGGAAAGTTTGAATGTCGTAAAGCATCATGCGATTCAAAGGTGCATAAATCTGATGCCTTATCTAGTTTTCTGCAAACTTGGAATGGGAGAAGTCAAACCTACAAACATCACTTTGCAGTTAGCTTACCGCTTCATAGTTCATCCTAGAGGAGTCATCGAAGATGTATTAGTGAAGGTGGACAAGTTCATCTTTCCCGTTGACTTCGTTATCTTAGACATAAAAGATAACGACGGAATCCCCATCATACTTGGCAGACCCTTCTTAGCCACAGGACAGGCTCTCATTGATGTTCACAAAGGGGAGTTGAAGCTTCGGGTGGATGAAGAAGAAGTGATTTTCAATGTTTTTCGGGCAACAATTTTTCCAGATGCCAATGATAACTGCTCAGCCATTGATATTATCAAAGATGCAGTGTCAGCCAAAAGGTTCAGACATGATGATATGCTTGAAGAAGTACTGACCAAATGGGATGATAATAGTGGAAACGACCCAGGGCTGATGGAGTATGCAAATTGGATGAATGTTTATGAGAAATGGGATAAGAGGAGGTATGGAGAGCTTGGGCAGATGCCAAAAAGATCAATACCATCCACAGAGAAGGCTCCAGAGTTAGAGTTAAAAATCCTACCCAATCATTTACAATACCAATATCTGGGTGAAGATAAATCCTTACCAGTGATCATTTCACGCCACCTATCCACAACAGAGACTGATAAACTGCTGAGAGTGCTGAGGGATCACAAGCGTGCCATTGGATGGACATTAGCAGACATAAAGGGGATAAGTCCGTCAACAGTAATGCATAAGATCCGTCTAGATGAGGAGAGCAGACCATCAATCGAGGCACAAAGGCGACTAAACCCAAACATGAAAGAGGTAGTCAGAAAGGAAATCCTGAAATGGCTAGATGCATGAGTAATTTATCCTATATATGACAGCGCATGGGTGAGTCCAGTACAAGTGGTGCCCAAAAAGGGTGGAATGACAGTGGTGACCAACGAAAGGAACGAACTCATTCCTTCTAGAACAGTTACTGGATGGAGAATCTGCATTGACTACCGCAAGTTGAACAAGGCAACCAGAAAAGACCACTTCCCGTTGCCATTTCTAGATCAGATGTTGGATAGACTTGCAGGGCACAACTACTACTGCTTTTTGGATGGGTACTCAGGGTATCACCAGATTGCAATAGCGCCAGAAGATCAAGAAAAGACGACATTCACTTGCCCTTTTGGTACATTTGCATTCAGAAGAATGTCGTTCGGGCTGTGCAATGCACCTGCGACCTTTCAGAGGTGTATGATGACAATTTTCTCAGACATGGTGGAGAGGCCTATAGAGATTTTTATGGATGATTTTTCGATCTTTGGGGCATCGTTCGACAAATGTTTGAGGCGCTTGGAAGCAGTGTTAAACCGATGTGAAGAATCTAACCTTGTGTTAAACTGGGAGAAGTGTCATTTCATGGTAACATAAGGGATTGTCTTGGGACACAAAATATCAAACCAAGGTATTGAGGTAGACAAAGCAAAGATTTCAGTGATAAAAAATCTACTACCTCCAGTATCAACAAAAGGAGTCAGAAGTTTCCTTGGGCATGCGGGTTTCTATAGAAGATTCATCAAGGATTTTTCAAAGGTTTCAAAACCCTTTCCACATTGCTAATGGCGGACTTCAATAAGGAATGCTTGTCCGCTTTTCAGACACTCAAAGAGAAGCTTATTTCAGCACCCATAGTCATTGCACCAAACTAGGAGCTCCCATTTGAACTAATGTGCGATGCAAGCGATTATGATGTGGGAGCAGTGCTTGGACAGAGAATCGACAAGATATTTAGATCCATTTACTATGCTAGTAAAACTCTAAATGACACACAGTTAAATTACGCGACTACAGAAAATGAATTACTAGCAATAGTGTATGCATTTGAGAAATTGTGCCATACTTGATTGGAAATAAGGTGATAGTATACACTGACCATTCTGCCATAAAGTACTTGATGACAAAGAAGGATGCAAAACCTCGCCTCATTCGATGGGTCTTGCTACAACAAGAATTCGACGTGGAAATTGGTGACAAGAAAGGGACAGAGAATTCAGTTGCAGACCACTTGTCAAGACTGGAGAACACAGAGAGCCAGAACACCAAGGATGTGCAGATAAATGATCACTTTCCATACGAACAACTATTTCAAGTAAGTGCGAATTTTAATTTACCTTGGTACGCTGATTTTGTTAATTTTCTTGCAGCTAAGGTAATACCCCCAGAATTGACAAGACAACAAGTGAAGAGGTTTTACTCCGAAGTAAAGCACTACTATTGGGAGGAGCCTATGTTATACAAACACTGTGCCGATCAAGTCATCAGGCGATGTATACCAGAGGAGGAGATGCACCAGGTTCTCACTCATTGCCACACACTATCATGTGGTGGACACTTTGGGGCATCAAGAACAGCGGCAAATGTACTGCAAAGCGGGTTCTATTGGCCAACACTTTTTAAGGATGCCCATGCCTTTGTGAAGATATGTGATAGTTGTCAGAGAACAGGGAACATTTCAAGACGAAACGAAATGCCATCGCAAGGGATATTGGAAGTGGAACTATTTGATGTGTGGGGAATCGATTTCATGGGTCCATTCCCACCGTCCTTTGGAAATCAATATATTCTTCTGGCAGTGGACTATGTGTCCAAATGGGTAGAAGCAGTAGCCACAAAAGAAAACGACAGTAAGACTGTTCAAAAATTCCTTCAAAAGAATATTTTCACAAGGTTCGGCACTCCGAGAGCCATCATCAGTGACGAAGGAAGTCACTTTTGCAACAAGCAGCTGAATTCATTGCTTTCCCGATATGGAGTCTACCACCGCACCACGACTGCCTACCACCCTCAAGCGAATGGGCAAGCAGAAGTGTCAAATAGGGAAGTGAAGAGCATATTGGAAAAGACGGTGAATGGCTCGAGGAAGGATTGGTCTATCAAACTGGATGACGCACTGTGGGCATACAGAACAACATTCAAAACACCAATCAGAATGTCACCATATAAGTTAGTTTTTGGTAGAGCATGTCATTTGCCAGTAGAGTTGGAACATAGAGCATATTGGGCAATGAAGAAGTTAAACATGGATGCCAAAGCAGCAGGGCAGAAAAAGCTACTACAGTTGAGCGAGTTGGATGAATTCAGGCGCAACGCCTATGAGAATGCAAAGATCTACAAGGAACGAACGAAAGTATGACATGATAAGAGATTGATACCAAAAGACTTCCAAGAAGGACAACAAGTGCTTTTATTCAACTCAAGGTTGAAATTGTTTCCAGGCAAGTTAAAATCACGTTGGACTGGACCGTACACGGTGGTAAGAGTATTCCCATATGGTGCAGTTGAAATAAAAGGGAGAGAGAGAGTCTCATTCAAGGTAAACGGACAGAGGTTAAAACCATATTTTATCAATGAAATGGAATATATGAACTTAGTAACCCCTCTCACCCTAGAATGATAAGGAACTTGCGTCCGGATAAAAGACGTTAAAGACAGCGCTACTTGGGAGGCAACCCAAGGTATTTCAATTTTATTTACTTTAATGCAATTAGTATTTACTTAGAACAGTCTCACGGAGGAAGTGCTATGTGTTGTGATGACAGGTGCAAGGCCGAGAACTTGGAGGGCAAAAACTGAAGATAAGCCAAGGAATTCGGAAAATCGTGGCCGCGCGCCAGAGCAGGCGCGGCCAAAAGATCGTAAGAAGTCCAAAGTTTGGCCGCGCCCATTTTGCGCTGCGCGCCACGACGGAAAAATCTAAATTTTTAGACAACGCCCTAATCCGACGGCCCTTTCTCCGAATCAAAAATCTTGAGCCTCTCCCCTCTCACGGAATTCAATGCATTATCCACCGCCACCATTTTAAACCAAGCCTGTAAGTGTCCTTTTCTTTTATTGTCTTTGAGTTTTGCACACATTGGGGACAATGTGTGATTTAAGTTTGGGGGGGTGTCTTATTTGTGTCTTATTGTTGTAGTATGTTTGAGTCTTTTTGATTGTTTTATGTATATTTTGAGTAATAATTCTTTTTTTGAGTCATAATTGTCTGTCAAAGATCATGCATGCTGTAGTTACTAGAAACACCTAGTGAAGTAAGGTGAAATACTGTAATGGAATTAAAAGCAACTATCTAAACACTTAGGTTAAATATGCCAAAAACTCATAAAATCTGTCTGTTTGGGGTTTCTTGCTTGAATTGTGCATGATAAATGATTAAAACCTATGTGTTATGATTGCTTGCTATTTGAGGCGAAATAGTTAGGATATGCATGTTAGGGAGATGACTCAGACGTTTCTTTGTTAGCCAATTCTTACCACTCTTTTATATTCCTGACATTAAAAATATCCCTAGTCAGCCCCATTGAGCCTAAAAAAAATTGAACTTTTTCTTTGACACCCTATATCTCCATACTTGTGCCATAAGTAAACATGTGAAATAGTTGGAATAGAATGTGTTAAAAAAGAAACAAAAAGAGCAAACAAGATTGATGCACCCCAATACAAAAGTAATAAGAAATAGACAAAAGCCTAAGTTTGGGGGTGCTTGTTATTATAATACACTTCATGCTCTCAAAACAAAAGAGGGGAAAGATAGATTTGAGGTGAAAGAAAGAATCAAAAGAAAAGGGAAACATTGAAAAGCTAAAGAGCTAATAGATTTCCAGAGTATGTATGTGAGGACGTACATACAATTGTTTAAGCCCTAATTAGGTTTTGGATAAAATTGTGAACTTTCGACAGAAAAGATTCCGAACCTTGTGAAGGAAATTTTATGTTTTTAATATTTTAACCGATTACGGATTTTTCTGAGAGATGAAATATTTTGGACCAATAGGAGGGCGACATGTGTCACCCTTAGGTGGCATGGTTGGACGAAATGGTGGGCTAGTGGACAAGTCAAATAGTCAAGTCTTGCAAGATTTTTTTTGGGATAGTGGGGGTAGGTAGTGGACGGTTTTGGAGGGGCAAGTGGATGGACACATGGCTCTTTGTTGTGGTGGACATATGTTCCAATGTTGTGGTGGACATATGTCCCAATATTGTGGTGGACACTTGGTGGAAGACTCCACTCACACAAGCTACTTAATCTACACCCTCCATTTGTTTTAATCTTGGCCATTGAAGGTTCTATAAATACCCCCTCAAGTGCAAGACTTCTTCATCCACAAAAACAATTTCCAAGTCTACAAAACTCCTCTCCCTTGTTGTAGTTCTCGCCCAACTCCTCCCCCTTTTCCCTAGCTCACGTCAAATACCCCTCCCCTTTCCTAGTTGTTTCGTCAAGCCCCCTTGGTAGAGAAATTGTCTTCAAGTATAGTTACTATTCCAAAATACCTTAGCCTAAATCCCTTGTAATTTTCCTAAGTTACCTCTACACTAAGAGGAAATACTACTTTATTTCCTTTAGTCACAAAAGAAACCCTAGGAAAATCTTCATTGTTGGTTGAAGTATTAAGTAAAAGTTGTGTAGAAACTTCTAAGGGTTTCTTGGAGCGGATTAGGCGCATGAATAGGAGCTAAACGTTGCTCGGGATCGACTTATAAACTTGGATAATTTTGGGCTTATCGAGGTAATTGTCTTTATCCCCTATTGTAATTGGAAATTACATATTGTAATGTATAGTGAAGTATACTATATGTAGAATGAATATGGATAAGAATTGAACAGTATTTACATAGGTGTATTTACAGTAGACTTGTAGTATTATTGTGGAGTAGAATTGTACCGTCCAGGTTAGGCGTGTAACCCGGGATGGTTGGTTTAGTAGCCGCCTCGTTAGAGGAGGAGATTTATGTGGTTGCGGGGAGGAGAATCTTTGAAATTTCCGTAGAATAGGAACCTTGTACTTGGAATTGTGCTACAAAGAGATCGAGAAATTGATAGACGTTTTGTGGCCTTTATAGGTTGAGATACTACGAGTAGCGTATTCTACTTGAAGGGTGGAAAATGCTAAGCGGTTACTGATTTTGGAGCTATTTGCTAATTGTCGATAATCGTCGCGAGGTATGTGAACCTCTTCCTATCTTTTCTAGCATGATTGTTGTGAACTATGTAGTACGGTAGACGTACGTGTGCTAACGAGTTTTGGTTGGTTTAAAACATAAGGTGTTATAATAGCTTTATGGGAAGTTAGTTATAACGACTTTATGTAGGTAAAATAATGGTTTATTGATTTTAGAAGTTAAGAGACTTAACTTATAAACGACGTTTTATGAAATGTTAAGGACTTGAATTTTGTTAAAAAGTTTGTGAAACCTCATTCGTGAGTAATGAGTACTTGGTTTTTAAAGAATAAGGTTTTACTGATTTCGGAAATGAGAATAAGTAGCGAACAAACCACTGCAGCGTTAATAAAGGAAAATGTATTGACAAATAATTAATTATATTAAAACCAGTAGAAACCTCCATCTGCATAGAAGCTAAGATAAGACAAAATTGTATTACATTTTCTAGATCATGGCTGCTTTAATAAGATTGTTATAAACAAGAAAAACTACTCACACATAAGGCATATGTTACTCAATTGTTTTAAATAGAGATTATGTTATTTGATTAAGACTATGAACTATGCAATCTTTTGAAAATAAAAGACTTGAGTATTTGAAATTAGGCAACTTGAACTTTTGGAAAAAAATGTTGTTACTTGATTTTAAAAAGGAAAGTGTTTTGATTTAAAAGGAAAGTATGGTATTATCTTAATCTGTCTTAAAAGAGAGTTTAAATGTTATGTACGATCCGACACCGGTTGCCATGAGATGGGCCGGGAATGTGACCATACGATCCGACACCGGTTGCCATGAGATGGGCCGGGAATGTGACCATACGATCTGACACCAGTTGCCATGAGATGGGTCGGGAATGTGACCATACGATCCGACACCGGTTGCCATGAGATGGGCCGGGAATGTGACCATACGATCCGACATCGGTTGCCATGAGATGGGCCGGGAATGTGACCATACGATCCGACACCGGTTGCCATGGGATGGGCCGGGAATGTGACCATACGATCCGACACCGGTTGCCATGAGATGGGCCGGGAATGTGACCATACGATCCGACACCGGTTGCCATGAGATGGGCCGGGAATGTGACCATACGATCCGACACCGGTTGACATGGGATGGGCCGGGAATGTGACCATACTAACAATTCAAAGTCTTTTCCAATCCTTTTCCAATTCCAAGTTCTAAGGTCTAACATGTTATATAGTTATAAACAACTTCAATAACTACAATTTCCTTCTTTATACAACATGCGACGCTTAAACGAATAATCAACTTGAATTGTAGTCTTAAGGCTAACATGCTAGTTTTCGGATTAGGGTTCCAATAGCCAATATACTTGTCCAACTACATAATATATACTTCATGCTTGCTACTATCTATAGCTACAACAAGTAGTAACTCTTAACTACTAAAACGACAAGATTATACCTTTATAAGCCCTTATAATTTCCAAGATTCAAAGTCGCGCCTTAGCAAATTCTTAGCTCCTTTCCTTAGGTTCCAATCCGCTCCAAGAACTCCTTAGAAGCCTTTAGAAGTTCACAACTAACTTCTCTTCCATTTCCAATCAAAACTAGAAAAGCCACTAGGTTTTCACCTGCGACTAATCTGAAAACTCTCTCTTTCCGGGATTTTTCTATTGAGATACACTTACAATACACTCATGAACCTTGGTTTAAAGTCTTGTGGCTAATGGAAATCAAATGCAAAATTTTGTGTGGGAATAGTGCTCAAAGCCGAGAGCTCATCTACAAGCACAAGAGTTTCTCTAAAATTTTCTAAGTGTTAAATGCCAAGTCTTGCACTAGCTATGCTTATATAATACATTGGAGGGCTTAGGTTACAACAAATGTGTGGCTTGGATGTGTTTCACTTGGATCAAGCTTATGTGGACTAGTTGACTTGTCAACAATGTCATGCTTGAAGACTTATCTTCCAAGATGGTCAATGACCATTTTACCCTTGCATAAATTTCGACCAAGCCATGTGGGGGTGCCACGTGTCGCCCTCTCATTCGTTCATAAAATTTCCGTAATCCTCGTGGGCCCCACAATTCTGTAAAATTCCTCGGGTGGGCCCCACGTGACCAAATCCGTAACAAAAAAATTTCCAAAATAATAATAAGTCTCATACTCTTCAAATAATGTATTTTGAGAATCCAATTCTCAACAACGAACGTTTTTCCTTTCCGACGTTCGGAACATTTTCCGTCGGAAAAACAATTCTTCCTGCCGTACCAATTTCCAAGTCTTGTTTCCTTTCGTACATTCTCTTCTACATGTCCTGGACTTACGGGGTGTAACAGGTAGGGTCTTCGGTATCGTCATGCCATAGGTTATAGTTGTAGATAACCGTGGGAAAAGTGTTGTGTTGGGGAAATTAAGAACGTCGTTCCAAGAAGTCGAGGAAGTGTCGTGAGGACAAAAATGCAGGTAGTACGCATATATGAAACTGTACGATTATGAGTCAAGATAGAAATACTTTCACTGATAATAAGCCTAAGGTAAGGATATGACCAGAATGATAAATGAAAATACGACTATGGTTATGTAAGTTGCACGAGGTATGACTACCCCAGACTAGTGTAAAGACCATTAGTAAATAATGGAAGTAAGAACATTTCGAGAAATGTGGTAAACCTAGCTATAGGCTCTACAAACTGGGAAAGGAAAAATCGGGTTACTACTTTACTAGATCAAGGAAATCCCCCCCTAGATTGTGATTGATAGGAAGTCTTAGCCAGGAGGCAAGCAAAAGGATCAAATCTAAGTTAGTGACCAAGTTTGGTTGCAACAGAGAAAGGCTTTCAGTTATTGGAAGATAAGTTGACCACGACTACAGTTCTAACCCCTCCTGTGAGACTAGAGGGTTAGGTTTTTATGATAACACGTTGGGTGTTGGGCTAGGTTGTGTGCTGACGCAACCCGATAAGGATAGAGCCTATGTTTTCCCGGTAGTTAGGGAAGCAGGAAAGGAAATTACGCCACTCACGATTTAGAGCTGGCGGCAGTTAAATCATGCCTTGAAGATTTGGGGGCATGACGTATATACAGACTTCATGTGGATATTTGTGCAGACCACAAAAGCCTCCGGTATATCTGCAGACTGAGGCAGTAGAATTTGCGACAGCGATGGTGGTTAGAGTTACTCAAGGATTGTGATATTGATATCCTATACCATCCGGGGAAAGCCAAGACAGTTACAGATACTCTTTGTCGGGATCTAAGGGTAGTCTGCCAGATGGGCAGCCAGATAGACAGGACGTGGTCCGTGAGATTCATCGACTCTGGCCGGGGTTCGATTATTTATTTCAAGGTTAATGAAGTTTAGATCCGAGAGGTTGCAGTCTTACATCGTTGGGAGGTAAAGAGGCGACAATATGAGGATCTAGTGATGATCTGATCGAGATCGACTCTCAGAAGAGAAGAGCTGTTTGAGTAGCACCGGATGAGTCTTTGTGATATGAGATAGATTGTGTGTACCGGTCTTTGCAGACTAGTCACAGTTTTAGGGAGGCATACATTGCTTATTGTTCTAATTGTTCGGGTCGACTAAGTTGTGTTGTGACCTCGGATGTATGTATGGGTAAGATGGCCAAAAGGGACATAGCGGAGTTCTTGCTTAGTGTCCGAGTTAGTAGCGAGTCATGGTGGAGCACCGAAGCCCGATGGGCTATTGCGAGCGATTGAAATCCCAACCTAGATATGAGAGGTATTTAATATGGATATTGTTCTGGGTGGCATCGTATCGGAGGAAGTGCGATTCCACGGGTCATGGTAAATAATTTGTGAAACCAGTAGTGTTCTTCGATTAGGACCACTTACTCTACCGAGGTTTATGCTAGCTTGTATAGCGAGAGATTGTGAGGCGCACGGGGTTCCTACGTTTATGATGTCGAGCAGATGAACTCGACAGATAACTTTTGGAGGTTTTTCAGAAGGGTTTTAGGGACACAGGTGAGTCTCAGTGTTGCATTACACCCTCAGACCGACGGACAGGCAAAGCGTACTATCCAGGCACTTAAGGATAGGTTGCGGGCCTGTGTTCTTGATTTCAGATATAGCCGGGAGGGTTAATTGCCTCTTGTTATGTTACGTACGATATGTATACCCTTCCAGTATTCAGATGGCCCTGTATGAGGCCTTGTATGTAAGAAAGTGTAGATCGCCGGTTGGATGGTTCGACATAGGCGAGGTTCAGTTATTTGGTCTAGACTTGATTTAGCAGGTTGTGGATAAGGCGAAGCTTATCCGGGAAAGATTATTAGTAAGCTTAGAGTCGTGAAGCGTTATGCAGATAATCGGCGTTGACACGTGGGGTTCGAGTTGACATTTTTATGCGAGCATTGTTATGTGGCCACGTGTGGCATTATTGGTATGTAGGGGTTGTAAGGAGACGTTATGGCTATCTTTAAGTTTGACTCGGAAGAACATTCGGGGCGAATGTTTCTAAGGGGAAGAATGTTACACCCGGAAATTTCGAGATAGGTTTATAAGAGCGTGCGTAAGAACTCAAATGTTAAGATTTGAGACGAGTAAAAATTTATCGGAATTTTGGAATTTGTCGGAAAACGAAATATTGCGACGAACGGGAGGGCGACACGTGTCACCCCCCTTAATGGCCTTGGACGAAAATGACATGGAGGAAATGGTCATTTGACCATAATTTAAAAGACCAAGTCTTGCAAAGACAATTAGCTTGACATTGTTGACTAAGTCAAATGCCACTTGGCGATCCTTGTGAAATGCATCAAAACCACCCATTTGTTCTAATCTTGACCTCCATTTATTTATATAAACACTAGTGCAAGACAAGGCTTAACACTTAGCAAATATTCAAGAAAAACTTGATGGAAACTTGAGGAAGCTCTCGGCCAAGGCTAGGGTTTCAAGGAAAAATTCAATTGTTGTCAATAATCCCCAGCTTTAAACCAAGGTACCTAAGGGTATTGTAAGTGTATCTCAATAGAAAGATCCCGGAAAATGGTGTTTTCGTATTAGTCGCAAGGCGGAAGCTAAAGGAGTTCTTCAACTTTGAAGTTGGAACTTGAAGATAAGTTCTTCATAAGTTTCTAAGGGTTGCTTGGAATGGATTGGGCGTCGAAAGAGGAGCTAAAGTTGCTAAGGATCGACTTGTAAACTTGGATCATATTTGGGCTAAATGAGGTATAATCTTCGTCTTACTTTTGTAATTGAAGGTTCCATGTTATTATAAGTTAGAATTGATCATGTGATATGTGTTATGAAGTTTGATAAGTGTTATGGGAATTTGGAAGCTCAAATCCGAAAATGACATGTTAAGCCATTTGAAATTGAAATACAATTTGGTAGATAATTAGAATCGTCGCATGTTTACCTACTTGAGGATTGTAGTAGTTATAACCAATTGTGGCTAGATAACATGTTATATTAAACCACTTGGATTGAAAAGAAATTGGAAGAAGAATTGGTATTGTTGCCCTAATTGCCGAATTGACATTGTAGTTTAGACTATTTTGTTTTGTATTGTGGGGCGGAATTTTACATGTCTTGATTAAGCGTGTAATCCCCTATTGTTAACTACTTTGTTGGGCCTTAAATGTGGCGTGTTTGGTTATTGAATTCGGCCTTGAAAAAGGTGGCAAAGTATGTAGAAACAAAGGAAGTGCTGTCCGATTTTCCGTAGAATTTAGTGACCTTGCACTTAGAATATTCTACGGTTGAAGTAAGAAGTTAATAGGCCTATTATGGTCATTATAGGTTGACATACTACGCACGTGAATTGGACTTAGCAAATGGATTTAACCAAGAGGTATGTGGAACTTTCTTATCTCTTGAGCATGAATAAGTTGTAAATGTATAGTGCGGTGAGCGTCAAGATTTTGACAATCTAGTCCATTTGATATCCTTGTCTTATTTTAAGAATGTTCAAGTTGGTTGAGTTAGAATTAACTCACTTGTGTAAATATTAAGGATATCTTGGTTTTCAAAGTTAAGAGACTTTAAGTATGTTGAAAGTATTTTTGATACTTGTTTTGTTGGAAAGTTTAAGTCTCTTGGTTATAAAGAAGAATGTAAGTTTCTAAGGTATAAAGCTAGTATAACGACTTTATGGGAAGTTGGTTATAATAGCTTTATGGAAGGTTAAAAAGAGTGATTTACTCTAAGTAATTTAAGTATGATAAATGACTTGAAATAATGAAAGGCAAATTGATTTAAAGGCATCAATTGCTTAAAGTTTTAAAAGAAAGAAGTCACTTGATTTAGAAGCCTATAATTTTATTTCTAAAAGGTATTGTAACTTGTCTTGAAAAGTAGTTATGACTTGATACTATGGTTATTAGTGTCTTGGAAGTTTTGTATGAAAAAGAGTCATTTTAAAAGAGTAGAAGTATGTAGTACTTTGGGTTAAATTCCCGGATTTTTATAAAAGACATGTTAGTGCCTTAAGTAAACTAAAATGAGAGTGTACATGAACAAGAATAATAAGAAGTTAGGGGATTTCTTAACTTGCTTATTTATTGTATGACGGCCGGATGAGATAGGGTAAGAGTATAAATGAGGGGTAAACCCCCAAGACGTTATACCACCTTCTCCAGGGTAAGAGTATAAATGAGGGGTAAACCCCAAGACGTTATACCACCGCTTACCACCGTCTCCAAGGTAAGAGTATAAATGAGGGGTAAACCCCCAAGACGTTATACCACATGCTTCAGGGTAAGAGTATAAATGAGGGGTAAACCCCCAAGACGTTATACCACCTGTTTCCATGGGTTCGCTACCCATGATATGATCGTGAGTCTCCTATTTTTATGTTGTAAGTATACTCTTATTTACTCTCATTGTTAGTAAGGCACATTATCGTTAATTGAGTTATCATACTGTCTCCGGTTTATTATAGACTTATGATTTCATTACTGATTTCAATTTCACATATTTGGTACATGTTATCGACTCTCCTTGCGTTACGCCGCAGTAGTACATGTTGTTGATCCTCGCTCTTAGGATCACTGTTCAGCTATTGAGAAGCCCCTTTATTCTGGAGGCTTATCCCTGGTATAGTCGGTTGTTGTACATTCAGGGGTATGGCGGGGCCCTGTCTCGCCAGAGTTGTTATTCTTAGAGGTCTGTAGTCACATTTGTGGATTGGGTTGTAAGAAAAAAAAATGTACTGTTTTATTTGTATGGTTTACGGAAGGTGGCCTTATCGGCTAGCCTGTTGTTATTTTATGTTTAAGCTTTTAACAGTTGTGTATGTTCACGCTATTCTCGATGTATAAAAGGGGTGCCTGTAGGGCACGATCAGCGAAGGGTCGGGTCGTGACAATTGTATAATTTATGATATAGATAAGTATGGGGACACGGAAGGTGTGAACCTTAGAACATTATACGTTGAGACCTTAGATGTAAGGCTGTCTTGAGTAAAAGATTTTACGGTTAGTTTTTGTCGAAATACTTGGTATGCGTGAAATGCATCGTGGGATAATTCCTTGGGTTGTGTAAGATAAAGGTGGTAGCTTTCAGGACTTGAATAGGTAAGATTGTTCCGGATCGGGGGAACAAGGGTTTTGCGCGATTTTGGGTCGGGTTAAGGACCATTCGCGGGTCAACCCGCAGCCCGAAAGGAGAGGTGGTCAGTTTGAGGTGGTCCCGCCTGGTGGTGGGGTCACGAAGGTGCTAGGCCCAGGCTTAGGTAGCCATCGTACGAGTTCGCGGATATGTTCAACCAGAATCAGATCGTGAAGACCAGGAATGGCCTTGAAGGAATTTGAGGCTTGTAAGATGACCAAGTTGGAGGTAGTGACTCACAGGTTTTGGAAACTGAAGTGATGACTGAAGTGTGGTACGTGTACTAGAAAGAGTTCGGGTGTTCGAGAAGGGTACGACGAGTAAGGAAGGAAGTGAACATGCGCTGAGAGATGGGAGTGATCATTTTTGTGAAGTGAAGGTGCGAAGGGAGTATCCTTTGGACCAGGAGCGAGAGTTGGTGTTGTTTTACATCTTCGAGGTGATTCCTCGTTGACTTGGATTTGGGCACGTATGTTATATTATGGCAATATGTGGCATAGTTGGTTTCGTAAGTATAGTAGTGAAGACTATACCGGCGCACATATGTATAGAGGCTTAGAAGGAACATTTGGGACGAACGTTTCTAAGGGGGGAAGAATGTTATACCCCGTATTTCCAGAGTATGTATGTGAGGACGTACGTACAATTGTTTAAGCCCTAATTAGGTTTTGGATGAAATTGTGAACTTTCGTGAAAAGATTCGAACCTTGTCGAAGGAAATTTTACGTTTTTAATATTTTAACCGATTGCAGATTTTTAGAGATGAAATATTTTGGACAATAGGAGGCGACATGTGTCACCCTTAGGTGGCATGGTTGGACGAAATGGTGGGCTAGTGGACAAGTCAAATAGTCAAGTCTTGCAAGATTTTTTTTGGGATAGTGGGGGTAGGTAGTGGACGGTTTTGGAGGGGCAAGTGGATGGACACATGGCTCTTTGTTGTGGTGGACATATGTTCCAATGTTGTGGTGGACATATGTCCCAATATTGTGGACACTTGGTGGAAGACTCCACTCACACAAGCTACTTAATCTACACCTCCATTTGTTTTAATCTTGGCCAATGAAGGTTCTATAAATACCCCCCTCAAGTGCAAGACTTCTTCATCCACAAAAACAATTTCCAAGTCTCCAAAAACTCCCTCTCCCTTGTTGTAGTTCTCGTCCCAACTCCCTCCCCCCTTTTCCCTAGCTCCCGTCGAAATACCCCTCCCCCCTTTCCTAGTTGTTTCGTCAAGCCCCCTTGGTAGAGAAATTGTCTTCAAGTATAGTTACTAAGAGCCCGGAAATACTACTTTATTTCCTTTAGTCACAAAAAGAAACCCTAGGAAAATCTTCATTGTTGGTTGAAGTATTAAGTAGAAGTTGTGTAGAAACTTCTAAGGGTTTCTTGGAGCGGATTGGAGCGTACAGAATAGGAGCTAAACGTTGCTCATGATCGACTTATAAACTTGGATAATTTTGGGCTTATCGAGGTAATGGTCTTTATCCCCCTATTGTAATTGGAAATTACATGTTATAGTAATGTATAGTTGAAGTATACTATATGTAGAATGAATATGGATAAGAATTAATCAGTATTTACATAGACCGTATTTACTGAGACTTGTAGTATTATTGTGGAGTAGAATTGTACCCGTCCGGTTAGACGTGTAACCCCCCCTGGGATGGTTGGTTTGGTAGCAGGCCTCGTTAGAGGAGGAGATTTATGTGGTTGCGGGGAGGGGAGTCTTGCCGAAATTTCCGTAGAATATGAACCTTGTACTTGGAATTGTGCTACAAAGAGATCGAGAAATTGATAGACGTTTTGTGGCCTTTATAGGTTGAGATACTACGAGTAGCGTATTCTACTTGAAGGGTGGAAAAGGCTAGCAGGTTACAAGATTGGAGCTATTTGCTAATTATCGATAATCGTCGCGAGGTATGTGAACCTCTTCCTATCTTTTCTAGCATGATTGTTGTGAACTATGTAGTGCAGTGAGCGTCGTGTGCTAACGAGTTTTGGTTGGTTTAAAACATAAGGTGTTATAATAGCTTTATGGGAAGTTAGTTATAACGACTTTATGTAGGTAAAAGAATGGTTTATTGATTTTAGAAGTTAAGAGACTTAACTTATAAATGACGTTTTATGAAATGTTAAGGACTTGAATTTTGTTAAAAAGTTTGTGAAACCTCATTCGTGAGTAATGAGTACTTGCTTTTTAAAGAATAAGGTTTTACTGATTTCGGGAATGAGAATAAGTAGCGAACAAACCATCTGCGGCGTTAATAAAGGAAAATGTATTGACAAATAATTAATTATATTAAAACCAAGAGAAACCTCCATCCGCATGAAGCTAAGATAAGACAAAATTGTATTACATTTTCTAGATCATGGCTGGTTTAATAAGATTGTTATAAACAAGAAAAACTACTCACACATAAGGCATATGTTACTCAATTGTTTTAAAAAGAGATTACGTTATTTGATTAAGACTATGAACTATGCAATCTTTCGAAAATAAAAGACTTGAGTATTTGAAATTAGGCAACTTGAACTTTTGGAAAAGAATGTTGTTACTTGATTTTAAAAAGGAAAGTGTTTTGATTTAAAAGGAAAGTATGGTATTATCTTAATCTGTCTTAATAGAGAGTTTAAATGTTATGTACGATCCGACACCGGTTGCCATGAGATGGGCCGGGAATGTGACCATACGATCCGACACCGGTTGCCATGAGATGGGCAGGGAATGTGACCATACGATCCGACACCGTTGCCGTGAGATGGGCCGAATGTGACCATCTGATCCGACACCGTTGCGAGATGGGCGGGAATGTGACCATACGATCCGACACCGGTTGCTGCGAGATGGGCCGAATGTGACCATCTGATCCGACACCGGTTGCCGTGAGATGGGCCGAATGTGACCATACGATCCGACAGGCCAGGTCACGACCGATCTCGGGCTCGCGACTGGTGCCTTACCCCGGGCACCCTAGTGATAACGACATCAGAGAAAATCAGCGAAAATAAAATTTAAACAGGAAACAAGAGACAACATAATAAAACAGGCTAACAAAAAACTGTTACCTTCATGTATATACATAAAACAGAACAGTTAAAATCCTTTACAAACCCCGCCGCACAAAGCGGTACTGCACTTAAGAATGTAACAACAACTATGACGGACAGGCCCGCCATACCACAATGTACAAGTATCTACAATGACAGGACTATACTAAAGATAAGCCTCCAAGAAACGGAGCTTCCTAACGCTGAATCGCGATCCTATGAGCGAGATCAACAAGCGGTGTACTCTACTGCGGCATGAACGCATTTCCGAAGGAGGTCGATAACAGTACCAAGTATGTGAAATCAAAATACGTAATGAAATCTCATTTCATCATTTTATAAAACCATTTTGCGATAAATGTAAACATTATGTCAAGTAAGGGACGCGTACCCCCAAAATAATCACTACACATAACTATGGGTCTCACGCCCATAATATCAATCATGCGTGGAACTCATTCTCATCGCTAGCATACGATGTAAAACAACACCCGTATGTGAACCTGAACACTAGATCCTGCCTGCGTTATCAAACCGATCGGGCCAAGTAGAATAGCCAACTACCAGTTCCAAAAGCTAGTCATAAAACTTCACGGGCAAAGTATGAAAGCCAACTACCAGATCCAAAAGCTAGCCACACAACTGGCGAGGCAAGTACCGTAAGCTAACGTGCCATAGCCTACCGCCTCACGAGATATGGCCGAGGCAAGTATCTTAAGCTATCTACGAGCCCGCCGATACACGAAATGACCAGACAAGTATCTAAAGTGTGCACGAACCACATGTACAAATCAAGCCCGTGATCGCTCGTCACCGCGCAAGCTTTATGGATTAGCGGTCCATGGACTAATAACAAAACCTCACAATGACCGCGTGCCCCAAGATCTTACCTCGGAAAACATGGCCATGAAACCATCCCATCGACGCGTGCGTGGACCATCCATCGTGTCAGCATGTCCAAAGGAAATAACAAGATAATACCCAAAGTGGACGCATACTCGTGGACCATCCAACGTGTCAGTATATCCAAAAGAAATAACCAGATAATACTCAATAGTGGACGCATACTCGTGGACCATCCAACATGTCAGTATGTCCAAGCAATCAATCAGATAGCCGGCCCTCCCCGAGAGACACGGTAGCATACAATCAAACACTTGCACAACAAAGGCTATCACAACAAGCATAGGCAAATTCAACGTACTTTCATTTTATGTCAACAATACGGGTTTCAAACCCAAAAATAATACCTACTTTCATTCTTTCAAAAATACCTCTTTTTACGTAAAAGATACTAATACTCGTAGTATCAAAAACACATTTTCATTTCAAACCAAATTACTTTACTTTCGTAAAAACCTTTACAAGACTTTTAAAATCAAGTACTGTATACTTTTTAAACCAAGTGCCTTTCTTTTAAAACAACATCAAGTATACTCTTTAAAACTCAAATACTTACTCTTTTCAAAACAAGTAACCTATACTTAAATCAAGTTACTTCTCTTTTTCTGAAATCAAGTTGTTTATAAGTCAAGTCTCTTATCTTTTAAAACCAGTCGTTTATCTTTCAAAATCAAATCTTTCTTTTATCTTCATAAAGTCGTTATAACTAACTTCCCATAAAGCCATTATAACACTTTATGTTTTAAACAACAAAATTCATTTCACACACGTACGTCTACCGTACTATATAGTTCACAACAATCATGCTCAAGAGTATAGGAAGAATCACATACCTTTTTAGCTTAAACCACAAGCCAAGTCAAGTATGCCGCGCGTAGAAGATCCACCTATAATAATCACAACAATCTATCAACCTCTAATTCTCTTCGTAGTATAATCTAAGTAAACAGTTCCCTTTTCTACGGAAAATTCGGCAGCACCTCCCCCCCCGCAAACACATAAATAACCTCCCCCCAACAAGGCCTGCTACCAAGCCAACAACTCCAAGGGGATTACACGTCTAACCGGACGTGTTCAAATCTGCTTCACAATAATGCTACACAAGTCTACTGTAAATACAGTCCAATGTAAATACAGTTCAATCCTTTATAATCATCCTTCCAATAAATCTAATACTCAGTTCTAAACTACTACAATATGTAATATCCAATTACAATAGGGGGACATAGATCATTACCTCGATAAGCCCAAAATTTTCCAAGATTATAAGTCGATCCTGAGCAACGTTTAGCTCCAAATCCTTACGCTCTAACCCACTCCAAGAGACCCTTAGAAGTTTCTAAACAACTTCTCTAAACACTTCAACCAAGCTATGAAGATTTTTCTAGGGTTTCGTTTTGCGACTATTGGAGTAAAGTAATATTTATGGGCTCCTAGTATTGAAATAACTTTGGAATACAACTAGGGATACTAGGCTAAGGTATTTGGGATTATACCACAATACTTAGAGTATTTTCTACACAAGTGGGGGGGGAGGGACGAAAATACAAGCTAAAGGGAGGAAAATTTTTGCGTTGGAAAGCTTCAAGTGTGGGATGAAATTACTCTTGCACTAAGGGGGTATTTATAGAGAATTCAAGGGTTAAGATCATAGAAAGTGGGTGGTCAAGATTGGGCCATGTGTGTGTGGGTCCCACCACACCACATGGCCAACAAAAAAACAAGACAAGTGGCTTGCCACTGGAAACCATTCGACGAGGACAGTGGCTAGACACTGTCCCTCCACCCGCCAAGTGCCACACGGGGGTGACACGTGTCGCCCCCCTACTCGTCCAAAATATTTCGTCTTCCGAAAATATCCAAAATATCGAAAATCCCAAAAACAAAGCGGGCCCCACAAAACCGTAAATTTCTCCCGTGGGCCCCACGTGACCATTTCCGAAAATAAAATCCCAAAATTCTAATATAATCCAAGAAGTCCAAATACCAAATCTGGGAATCCAATTCCCATTAACGAACCTTTTTCCTTTACAAAATCCAGAAACTTTTCCGTCGAAAAATCACATCTTTCTTTCTTCCCAAAATTACTGTCGTATTCTTGCACGTACGTCCTCACATACATACCCTGGAACTACGGGGTATAACATTCTTCCCCCCTTAGAAACATTCGTCCCGAATGTTCCTTCTAAGTCTCCAAACGTACTTGCGCCGGTATAGTCTCCACTACTACACTTACAAAACCGATCATGCCACCAATGGCCAGAATATAACATGTGCACAAAACTCATATCCAAGCCAACGAGGAATCACCTCTAACATCACAAAAATCTCCCACTCACGGTCTAAAGGATACTCCCTTCGCATTTTCACTTTTCAAAAGAAATGATCACTTCTGTTTTCATAACACGCGTCCGCTTCTTTTCTTACTTGTCGTACCCTTCTCGCATACGAACTCTCTATAGTACACGTTCCATACTTGATCGCTTCAATTTCCACAACCCCGAGTTACTACCTCCAAACTTGGTCATCTTACTAGTTTCACTTCTAAGGCCATTCCCGGCCTTCACGATCCGATTCTGGTCGAACGCATCCACAAACCTGTACGATGGTTACCTAAACTTGGGCCTAGCACCCTCGTGACCCTATCACACAGCGGGACTACCACACATTGACCCCACCCCAAACCGGGCAGCGGGTTGACCCGTGACCTTGCCTCAACCCGACCCATTTACCGCGCCAAGCTCTTGTTCCCCGATCCGGAACAATCTCACTAATCAAGTCACGAAAACCTAGTGGTCTTCTTAGCTCAATTACCCTCTTATAATTCACACCACTCAGGGACTTATCACACAATTACCCCACGTATACTATGCACTCCGACAAAGGTCAAATCGTAAACAAAATCTTTTACTTCAGACGACCTCGCCTCTAAGGTCTCCACGTATAATATTCTAAGGCTCACAATCTCTATGTACCTAACTTCCCTTTTACTAACCAGGCCTCTAAATCACAATTTAACATAATACCTAGCACATCATCATATCATCAATACATACTAGTCTCTAGAGGGTGAAGGATATACCTGAAATCAAATAGGCGGTTCCAAGGACCGCTAGAATCGAACTTCACCACGACCCACCTCGCTCACGTGTATGAACACCGCTAGCTATCGGCGAAGAACCCGCAACAGATCCCGAAGGCCGAGTTTCAACATCCGCGCTACCTCTGGTCGGACAATTCCTCGCTAAATGGCCCTGCTGGCCGCATGTAAAACAACCTCTCTGAATACCGTGACACTTCCCCGCATGGGTTTTACCACACTGGCCACACCGAGGTTGGGGTGGCTTCATCCGGCCAACACTCCCGCCTCCTCAAAACTCAGACCACAGGAGCCACGACCGCCTCAAGATCAGAGGACCACTCTGACCGGGCGAGGCGCATAACTAGTTCACTGGCGAGCGCGGTCCGCCTCGAAAGTTACCAAAGGACCCCGCCGCCCCGCCTTCTTCTCGCTGGTATTGGTCAATCCGACCTCTCCGTTCTCACACCGCGCATAAGCTCGCATGCGGCAATGTCCATGCCCGTGAAGAGCTACACACGAAAGCCTCGCCAAGTAGTCATCGAGCCCCGTGGCGTGGCGGTGCACTCGCCCTCCATATCCGCCACTAACACGGACATATCGAGCCAACGAGTCGAACTCCACGTTGTACTCCAACCGCACGCCTCTCTGCCTCGATCGTAAATCTGCGCCTGCTCTCATCTGCGGAGGTAAGAAATGGCCGAGAAATGCCTCCGAGAACTCATCCAAATAGTGAGGCGCATGCTCCCGACAGCTCACGAATCAAACCGATCATTGCAGTATCACGCAGCCGATGCGAACCTAAGACCACCGACTCGGTCTCTCAAGCCTTGATCACTCTACGATCCGTCAGAATCGCCGGATGAACTCACGCGGATCATCCTCGTGCCTCGACACATAGAACTCGTGGCTGCAACTCAAAAGTCCTGTAGTCTCAAACTATCTGATCGGGGGTGAACTGCGGGTGCTCCCGGTACCGGACGTGCTGCATCCCGCTTATCCTCGTGCCTTGCCACTATCTCCGCCGATAATCGGGCCATCTCCTTGTAACCCATCTCCTCTGCTCAGCCGTGGGATGGAGGCTCAGTCTCGTGGGCCTCGTGAGACGATGTTGCTCTACTCGCAGGCTCCTCTCGCCGCCGCCTTCGGGCTCGTTGCCTTTCGCGAGGCATAACTGGCATAAAAGAATACGTCAGAAGGAGTCCAACTTACGACACAGTTCTAAGGCACGATCTCGGAGTGAGAAGAAATAGAAACCAATCCTAGATATCACATAGCCTCCTGATTATAGGGGTGGTGCACAACACGCCGATAATCAAGACTCTACTAGATACGGTCTCAGACACTTTCCGAGGATTAATCGCTCACGATACCACTTTTGTCACGCCGATCTCGGGCGCGATCGTGTCTTACCGGGCACCCTAGTGATAGAAACATCAGAGAATATCAGCGGAAATAAAATTTAAACAGGAAACAAAAGACAATATAAGAAAACAGGCTAACAAAAACGGTTACCTTCATGTATATACATAAAACCGAACAGTTACAATCCTTTACAAACCCTGCCCACAACAGTACTACAGACCTCTAAGATTTACAACAACTATGACGGGACAGGGCCCCGCCATACCCCTGAATGTACAAGTATCTACAATGACAGGTGACTATACCAAAAGATAAGCCTCAGAAGAAACAGATCTTCCCAACGCTGAACTGCGATCCTATGAGCGATGATCAACAATCGTGTACTTACTGCGGCATGAATGCACCCAAGGAGGTCGATCAACAGTACCAAGTATGTGAAATCAAAATATCAGAATGAAATCTCATTTCATCATTTTATAAAACCATTTTTGCGATAAGTAAACAAGCAGTCAAGTAAGGACGCGTGCCCCAAAATAATCACTCACACATAACTATGGGTCTCACTCCCATAATATCAATCATGCCCGTGGAACTCATTCTCATCACGGCAGTACATGATGTTAAACACCACCCCTATGTGAACCTGAACCCTAGATCACACTGCGTCGCTATCAAACCGACGGGCGAGTAGAATAGCCAATTACCGCCTAAAAGCTAGTCATAAAACTTCACGGGCAAAGTACGAAAGCCAACTACCAGATCCAAAAGCTAGCCACGCAACAGGCCGAGGAAAGTACCATAAGCTAACGTACCATAGCCTACCGTCTCATGAGATATGACTGAGGCAAGTATCTTAAGCTATCTACCAGAGCCTGCCGATACACGAGAAATGACCAGGACAAGTATCTAAAGTGTGCCTGAACCACATGTACAAATCAAGCCCGTGATCGCTCGTCACCGCGGCAAGCTTCATGGATTAGCGGTCCATGGACTAATAACAAAACCCTCACAATGACCGCATGCCCCGGCATCTTACCTCGGAAAGCATGGCCATGAAACCATCCTACTGGACGCATGCCCGTGGACCATCCATCGTGTCAGCATGTCCAAAGGAAATAACAAGATAATACCCAAAGTGGACGCATACTCGTGGACCATCCAACGTGTCAGTATGTCCAAAAGAAATAACCAGATAATACTCAATAGTGGACGCATACTCGTGGACCATCCAACGTGTCAGTATGTCCAAGCAATCAATCAGATAGCCGGCCCTCCCCGAGAGACACGGTAGCACACAATCAAACACTTGCACAACAAAGGCTATCACAACAAGCATAGGCAAGTTCAACGTACTTTCATTTTATGTCAACAATACGGGTTTCAAACCCAAAAATAATACCTACTTTCATTCTTTCAAAAAGACCTCTTTTTACGTAAAAGATACTAATACTGTAGTATCAAAAACACATTTCCTTTTCAAACCAAATTACTTTACTGTAAAAACCTTTACAAGACTTTTAAAATCAAGTACTCTATACTTTTTAAACCAAGTGCCTTTCTTTTAAAACAACATCAAGTATACTCTTTAAAACTCAAATACTTACTCTTTTCAAAACAAGTAACCTATACTTAAATCAAGTTACTTCTCTTTTTCTGAAATCAAGTTGTTTATAAGTCAAGTCTCTTATCCTTTAAAACCAGTCGTTTATCTTTCAAAATAAAATCTTTCTTTTATCTTCATAAAGTCCTTATAACTAACTTCCCATAAAGCCATTATAACACTTTATGTTTTAAACAACAAAATTCATTTCACACACGTACGTCTACCGTACTATATAGTTCACAACAATCATGCTCAAGAGTATAGGAAGAATCACATACCTTTTTAGCTTAAACCACAAGCCAATTCAAGTATGCCGCGCGTAGAAGATCCACCTATAATAATCACAACAATCTATCAACCTCTAATTCTCTTCGTAGTATAATCTAAGTAAACAGTTCCCTTTTCTACGGAAAATTCGGCAGCACCTCCCCCCCCCCGCAAACACATAAATAACCTCCCCCAACAAGGCCTGCTACAAAGCCAACAACTCCAAGGGGATTACACGTCTAACCGGACGTGTTCAAATCTGCTTCACAATAATGCTACACAAGTCTACTGTAAATACAGTCCAATGTAAATACAGTTCAATCCTTTATAATCATCCTTCCAATATATCTAATACTCAGTTCTAAACTACTACAATATGTAATATCCAATTACAATAGGGGGACATAGATCATTACCTCGATAAGCCCAAAATTTTCCAAGATTATAAGTCGATCCTGAGCAACGTTTAGCTCCAAATCCTTACGCTCCAACCCGCTCCAAGCGACCCTTAGAAGTTTCTAAACAACTTCTCTAAACACTTCAACCAAGCTATGAAGATTTTTCTAGGGTTTCGTTTTGCGACTATTGGAGTAAAGTAGTATTTCCGGGCTCCTAGTATTGAAATAACTTTGGAATACAACTAGGGATACTAGGCTAAGGTATTTGGGATTATACCACAATACTTAGAGTATTTTCTACACAAGTGGGGGGGGGGGGGGAGGGACGAAAATACAAGCTAAAGGGAGGGAAATTTTTGCCTTGGAAAGCTTCAAGTGTGGGATGAAATTACTCTTGCACTAAGGGGGTATTTATAGAGAATTCAAGGGTTAAGATCATAGCAAGTGGGTGGTCAAGATTGGGCCATGTGTGTGGGTCCCACCACACCACATGGCCAACAAAACAAGACAAGTGGCTTGCCACTTGGAAGTGCCATTTCGCCGAGGGACAGTGCTGAACACTGTCCCTCCACTCCGCCAAGGTGCCACATGGGGTGACACGTGTCGCCCCTACTGCCCAAAATATTTCGTCTTCCAAAATATCCAAAATATCGAAAATCCCAAAACAAAGCGGCCTCACAAAACCAGAATTTCTCCCGTGGCCCCACGTGACCATTTCCAAAATAAAATCCCAAAATTCTAATATAATCCAAGAAGTCCAAATACCAAACTGGGAATCCACCCCATTAACGAACCTTTTTCCTTTACAAAATCCTAAACTTTTCCGAAAAATCACATCTTTCTTTCTTCCCAAAATTACCGTGATTCTTGCACGCACGCCTCACATACATACCGTCACGACCAGGCCCGCCGCGACCGTGCCCTACCCAGGCACCTGTTCGTATACATCGTAGAATAGCGTGAACATACACAACATAAACACAGTGTAAACAATATAACAACACAAAGCTGAGATAAGTGCCGCTTCCATAATATAAACAAAGTCAAAGTACAACTTTACAACTCGGTTCTTACAGCCCAACCACATATGTGAATACAGCACTTAGAATAACAAGCGTGGCGGACAGTGGCCCCGCCATACCCCGAATGTACATAATCTACAACATCGTGGAAAGATCGCACTAAAAGTAAGACAAGCCTCCGGAGAATGGAGCTTCCGACGTCTGATAAGTGATCCTAAGAGTGTGGATCCGCAACCTGCTTACCCTTTCCTGCGGCATGAACGCAGCCCCCGAGGAAGGGGGTCAGTACACAATATGTACTAAGTATGTAAAACTGGAAAGTACTGTAATTACAACATAAGTTTAATAGAAAGCCGGAGACATGTATGATAACAAAATTACAGTACACAGTGCCTTACTAACAATGAGAGTGAAAATAGGTGTATACTTACAACGAAAAATAGGATTTGGAATCCTACTCCTGGGACTATTTCACCCGCATAGGTCCAGTGGACCTGCGTGAGGTATTCCTCGCATGGGACTATTTCACCCGCATAAGCCCTTACGGACTCGCATGAGGTATTCCTCGCATAGGCTGGACCCGCCCGCATGGGACTATTTCACCCGCATAAGCCCTTACAGACTCGCATGAGGTATTCCTCGCATCGTGGTTAGCATATCCACGGAAATATACAATGCTACAATCCAGGGGAATGACCCCGCAACGAATAATATATCACTAGCCCAAATCCGGCTATCACACATAACATAAGCTCTATCGGCTTATCATACAATATATAAGCAAGTTAAGAAATCCCCTAACTTCTTACTATTCTTGTTCATATACACTCTCGTTTTAGTTTACTTAAGGCACTAACATGTCTCTTATAAAAATCCGGGACTTTAACCCAAAGTACTACGTACTTCTATTCTTTTAAAAATGACTCATTTCATTATAAAACTTCCAAGATACTAATAATCGTAGTATCAAGTTACAATTTCTTTTCAAGACAAGTCACATATACTTTTAGAAATAAAAATTAGGCTTCTAAATCAAGTGACTCATGTCTTATAAAACCTTAGGCAATTGATGCCTTAAAATCGAATTGCCTTCCATTAAATCAAGTCATTTATCTTTCCATAAAGTCAATATAACCAACTCCCCATAAAGTCGTTATATTCACTTTATACCTTAGTCAAGTACAATTTCCTATCCAAGGGACTTATACGTTTTTTAAAACGACACAAGTATCACATACTTTAAAATTCTTCAAGTCCCTTATCTTTAACAAGACTTAAGACATCTTTAATATTCTCAAAGAAGTGAGTTAATCTCCTAACTCACCCGACTTGGCATTTCATAAAACAAGTAAAGAATGTCAAAGTCTTGTACGTCTACCGTACTATATACGTGAAACTAGTCATGCTCAAAGATAGGAAAAGTTCTACATACCTTGTCGGGTCAAACCACTTGCCAAGTACAAAGTCCCGCCCGTAGTATATCAACCTATAATATTCACAATACGTCTATTAACGCCTTACTTCAAATGTAGAATATTATAAGTGTAAAGTCTCTATTTTCTACGGAAAATCGGACAACACCTCCTTTGTTTTTACTCACTTTGCCACCTTTTTCAAGGCCGAAATACAATAACCAAACAGCCCCAATTGGCTCACAACAATATAGAAGGTAGTTCAATACAAATGAATAACCAAACATCCCCAATTGGCTCACAATCAATATAGAAGGTAGTTCAATACAAATGAATAACCAGCTAATACAATCTACAGTCCAAATTCGGCCACCTTGAGTTCAACAAAACCAATTCTTATCCAACTTCCATTTCAATCCATATTGGTAGCATAACATGATATCAAGTCGCATTTGATTATAATAACCATAATCTTTAAGTAAGTAACATGCGACGATTTCTAAAAACGACCAATTAGTAATCCAATTTCCAAGTGGCTTGTATAACATTTCGGATTTAGCTACAAGAAATCCATTATGCTTATAACTTCAACCTATCAACTTCATGCTAGCAACAAGTAAAGCTAACAACAACAATATAAATATGTAATCTTGTAACACCTTTAAAAGACAAGATTATACCTTAACGATTCTTAATCCAACTCCCATCCGAAGTCGCTCCTTAGTAGTTTAGAGCCTCTCCAAGACACTTCAATCCGCTTGTTGAGACCCTTAGAACAACACCAACAATTATCCTTCAAAACTCCAAACAAAACCTAGAAAGACCATTAGGTTTTCGTTTGCGACTAACCCGTAAACTACCTTTTTCCAAGATTTTTCTATTGAGATATGTTTACAGTACACCTAACAACCTTGGTTTAAAGTGTGGAATCATATGGACAAGAAACGAAATTTTTTCCCTTTCTTCCTTAGTGAACCCGAGACCCCCTCCTAAGTGTTCTTCAAATTTGTGTAAATTTTTTCTAAGTGTTAAGTCCTCTCTTGCTACTAGTATTATATAAAGGGTCATGGAGGGTTAAGATGCATCCAAATGGTTGGCTTGGATAAACTCTTAGCAAAAAATCAAGACTTATTGACCATTGACTTAGTCAAGATTGTCAAGCCACAACTTGCAAGACTTTAGCCATCCAAGACTTAAGGTAATTGACCATATTGGCCATGCCATTTCGTCCAAGGCATTGCTAAGGGGGGTGACACGTGTCGCCCTCCCATTCGTCACAACACTTACGTTTTCCGACAATTTCATAATTCCGATAAATTTACAAGTCTCAAATCTTAACACTTGTGAGTTCTTACTTATGTTCTTAAAACATGTCCTGCAATTACGGGGTGTAACATTCTTCCCCCCTTAGAAACATTCGTCCCCGAATGTTCTTTCGGAGTCACACTTACAATTAGCGACATAGTTCCTTTCACAGCCCCGACATACCAAAAATACCACTCATGGCCACATAAAAGCATTTAAACAAAAGAAACACTTCAATTAAAACCTGACAAGTAAGGGAAAATGAAATACCTGAAGGTATAGGAAATAAGTGAGGATACCTCCTCAACATGTCCTCCTCCGCTTCCTAAGTCAATCCTCCCGGTTATCATTTCTCCACAGGACTTTGACGGAAGCTACATCCTTGGTCCGCAGATGCCGACACAGCGATCGAGTATCGCTATGGGACTCTCTCATACGATAAACCCTCTCACACTGGACCTCACTAGTAGGGAAAACTCTTGGATCACCGATACACTTTCGCAACATAGAAACATGGAATACCGGATGTACCGCCTCGACTCGATGGCAGATCCAACTCGTAGGCAACCTTGCCCACTCTACGAACGATCCGGTAGGGCCCAATGTACCTTGGGCTGAGTTTCTTCTACCGAATCTCATCACACCCTTCATGGGTGACACCTTCGAAGACCCAATCGTCTACTCAAACTCCAAATGCCGACGCCGATTATTCGCATATGACTTACCGACTACGAAGCCGCTATCAGCCTCTGGATAAGCTTCACCTTATCCACACGGCCTTTGTACCAAGTCCGTCCAACTAACTGCATTCGCCCACGCCGAATCAACCGACGGCGACCGCATTTCCGCCCATATAAAGCCTCGTATGGCGCCATCTCAGATATCGGAATGGTAGCTATTATAAGCAAACTCCACGAGAGGCAATGATCCTCCCACTACCATCAAATAAATCACGCAGCTCGCAGATATCCTCGTTGTCCGATAGTACGCTTTGCCGCCGACCGAGGATGAAATGTCGTCCGAGACTCACTGTGTCCCTAGACCCTTCGGAAAGATCTCCGAAGTTAGGCAGAACCGCTCCCTATCGATATAATCGACACCGACACCGCGCACCTCACTATCTCTCGGATGTACAACTGCATAGTCCTCACCAAAACGTCTGCCCGATCGGGAAGGAAATGGGCTGATTTCGTCACCACAACAATAACCCAAATGGAGTCGTGATTCCTCCGAGTACGAGGTAACCCTGTAACAAAGTCCATGTTGACGCCTCCCACTTCCAAGCTCGAATCTCAATAGATCGCATAATCCACGGGCATCGGTGCTCGACCTTAACTGCCGCAATTAGGACATCATGCAACAAAACCTTCCACGTCCTCTTCGTGCCATCCCACCAATACAAACATCCGAGGTCATGGTACATCTTGGTCGACTCGGATGAATAGAATAACGAGCGCCATGTGCCTCACGAGAATCTGCGTGAAGTCTGATATATCGGGAACACACAACCGCCCTCAAATCTCAAGACTTATCAGCGCCACCTCGAATAGACTCTTCTCCTCCCAAGAGCTGCATCACTGCATCGCACCAACACTGGTCCTCAAATCGCCGCCTCTTCACCTCATCAACGATGGAAGACTCGCAACCTCACGAACCCGCATCTCCACTATCGTCGGTATCAATCAATCGAACCCCGAGGCTCGCTAATTGGTGGATCTCGACGACCGTATCTGTCTGCAGTTGTACCTCGATAGGCTCCCATCGATCTACGACTCAAGGCATCAAGAATTACGTTGGCTTTCCCGGATGGTATAGAATATCAACATCATAGTCTTTCAAAGAACTCTAACCACCGCCTCTGTCTCAAATTCACTCCATCCGCTCAAGATATACTTGAGGCTCTTGTGGTCTGTATAAATATCCACATGAACCCCGCACAAATAGTGTCTCCAAATCTTCAAGGCATGAATAACCGCGCCAACTCTAAGTCATGGGTAGGTAATTCCTCTCATGCTTCAGAATCGCCGGAAGCATAGGCTATAACCTTGACGTCTTGCATCAAAACACACCCTAGCCCGATACCCGAGGCATCACAATAGATCACGCACCGCCTAACCCCTCAGAAGAGTAAGAATCGGGGTTGTAGTCAACCTCTCCTTCAAGAATCAAAACCCCGCCGCAAGCCTCGCCCATCGAACTTGGCCGCTTTCTGGTCACCTAGTCAATCTGCACAAATCGAAGCAACCGCTTCCACAAACCTATGGTAGTAACCCGCCACCCTAAGAAATCGCGTACTTGGCCGTAGTAGTAGGCCTCGCCAAGACTTGATCGCCTCAATCTTTGCCGTATCCACGCGACACCATCACCCAATAATATGCCCCAGAATGCCACCGAGGCCAACCAAAACTCACACTTGGAGAACTTGGCGACAATCGCGGCCCGAGAATCCTGGCATCCTCGTGATCTGCATGTTCGCTCGTCCGTGAATACACTAGGATGTCATCAATGAATACAATCACAAACGTATCCAAAATGGCTTGAACACCCGTTCATCAAATCCATAAATACCCGAGCGTTGGTCAAACCGAAGACATAACTCAACTCATAGTGCCCATACGGTCCTGAATGCGATCTTTGGGATATCGCCTCTCGAACTCGAACTCGATGATAACCGCATCGCAGTCTATCTTTGAGAAACACCTCGCACTCGCAATCGTCAAACAAATCATCAATCCCGGGAGGGTACCTATTCTTAATGGTTACCTTATTCACCGTCAGAGTCAACACACATACGCAGCTGGCCCCATCCTTCTTCTTCACAAACAACACCCATGCGCCCTGGGAGATACACTAGGTCCGATAAAGCCTTTCTCCAAAGAAATATTTCACTGGTCCTTCAGCCTCCTCAACTCGAGTGCCCTCAGTATGGCGGAATGAAAATAGTCGAGTGTCCGCAACGTGTCAATACAAAACTCGATCTCCTCTCGTGAGGATACCCGAGATCATCCGGGAACACATCCGAAACTCCCTAACCACTGCATCGATCAAGAACGGCACTCACCTCTGACGAATACCCGAACCGGATGATAGATGTACCCTTCTCGCACCATCTTCCTATCCTTGAGGTAAGAAATAAACCTACCCTGGCGACTTTGTGTTGCCCTCCACTGATAATCGCTCGCCAGAAACTGAACCGAACCAACTCGCCTTATAGTCAACGTTGGCATAACAAGAAGCCAACCACCATACCCATAATGACATCAAAATCGCCATCTCGGCTCTATCAAGTTCGCAAGTGGTCCGACGATCAGAATAAATACCGGACAACCTCTATACACCCGCCATTAACACCGAATCACCCATCGCGTAGCTACCTCAAACGGCTCTATCGACACCGCCTATCCCGATTCTACCCGCACAAGAGAGGACACATAGGACAAGGTAGAACTCGATCTATCAATGCATAAACATCACACCAAATCGCAATGTACCCGGACGACGCCGTGAAGCCTCCCGATCCGGGCGGTCACTAGAGAATATATACGGTTCTGTGGACCGATAGAGCTGGAACCACCACCACGACCTCTACCGCGGCCTGCCTGTCCGTGAGTACCCTGCCCTCCGGGGCGCATAACCACAGAAGGAGAATAAGACCCAAAGAATCGATCCCGCTTACCGTGTTGTACCACCCATGCCGCCTCTAGACGACAATCCTCTTCGTGGCCCACCGCCACAAGAGTAACAACCTCCTGCAGAACACGACACTCGCGGGTGAGACCTACCAGACGAGCACACCGAGGTGTGGGTGGTCTCGATCGGTGAGGATCTCTGCCTCCCTGAAACCCCAAAGTCCTGGAGCCCTGACCTGCTCCTGAATGACCTTGCTGATCAGATCTCCTACTAGAAAACCGTGACGGAGCACTCTGTGCTGGCTGGAAAGTGGACCTGTCACGAGGCCGCCCGCCGAAACTGCCCCGAGACTGATGTCCTCGCCTCTGGCCGCTCGCATCAACTGTCCTCTCTCTCTATCCTCTATCCTCGCAGATAGCTCGCGTCCGGCGATGTCCATACCGGCCAAGAGCCACCCCAAGCATCAGTAATCATATGACTGCCTAGCCCCATCACATAACGATGAACTCTATCCGCCATGCTAGCTACAATAGTGTGAGCATGCCTGGCCAAGGAGTCAAACTCCAGGCTGTACTCCCTAACGGTCCTCCCGTTCTGCCTCAAGGTCAAGAATCTGTCTACCCGGGCTCTCCTCATCTCGGGAGGCAAAAGTGATCCATGAAAGCCTCAGAACTCCTCCCAAACACCGGAAGAGCATCATCACCTCTCAAAAGCAACCACGACTCAAACCAGTTGGCAATATCGCGAACCGGTAGAGGCTAGCGTAATGCACTGTCTCTCAAGCCCTAAGGACTGCATGGTCCGTCAGTCGCCGAATGAACTCCTGCGGATCCTCATCAGACCTTGAACTATAAAACTCGGTGGATGACATCCCGTAAAATCCCTAATCCGCAAACCGCCGCTCTGGGTGCGGCCGCTTCCTGTCAGCCGCCGCTACTATATCGTCAATAACCGACCGCTCCGTAGTCTCTATACTCGCACTGGCCGGGAACCGAGGGTCAGTATCGTAACCTCTCGAGCTACCGCCGCTCGGCCCACTAAAATCGCAGCGTGGCTGAACTCGCCGACCACTACTACCTCGTGCATAGTCCGTACTCGAGCCCGTAACCTCGAGTACCGCTAGCAGCCTCCCGCCGCCTTGCCCTTCGGGCTCGTCGCCGCGAGGCATAGCTGTTTCATAAGAAGAGGTCGAGAGGATTCAACCTAATAAGACAGCTCTAATGCACGATCTCAGAGAGAGAAGAATGGAAACCAATCCTAAATGTCCTGCAGCCTCCTGATTATAGATGTGGTGCACAACACACCGATAATCAATACTCTACTAGACACGGTCTGTAGACACTTTCCGAGGACTATCTGCTCTGATACCACTTTTGTCACGACCCGACACAGGCCGCGATCGTGCCCTACCCGCACCTGCTCGTATACATCGAGAATAGCAATGAACATACACAACATAAACACAGGTGTAAACAATATAACAACACAGGCTAGCCGATAAGGCCGCCTTTCCATAATATAAACAAAGTCGAAAGTACAACATTACAACTCAGTTCTTACAGCCCAACCAGATATGTGAATACATACCTCTAGGAATAACAACTGTGGCGGGACAGGGCCCCGCCATACCCCTGAATGTACATAATCTACAACATCAGGGAAAAACTGTACCAAAAGAAAGACAAGCCTCCGGAGAATGGAGCTTCCGACGTCTGATAAGTGATCCTAAGAGTGTGGATCCGCAACCTGCTACTCCTTTCATGGCGTGAACGCACCCGAGAAGGGGTCGACACATATGTATTAAGTATGTAAAACTGGAAAGTACTGTAATTACAACATAAGTTTAATAGAAAGTCGGAGACATGTAAGATAACAAAATTACAGTACACAGTGCCTTACTAACAATGAGAGTAAAAATAGGTGTATACTTACAACGAAAAATAGGATTTGGAATCCTACTCCTGGGACTATTTCACCCGCATAGGTCCAGTGGACCTGCGTGAGGTATTCCTCGCATGAGACTATTTCACCCGCATAAGCCCTTACGGACTCGCATGAGGTATTCTCGTGATAGGTCGGACCCGCCCGCACGGGACTATTTCACCCGCATAAGCCCTTACGACTCGCATTTAGGTATTCCTCGCATCGTGGTTAGCAAATCCACGAAAATATACAATGCCACAATCCCGGGGAATGACCCCGCAACGAATAATATATCACTAGCCCAAATCCGGCTATCACACATAACATAAGCTCTATCGGCTTATCATACAATATATAAGCAAGTTAAGAAATCCCCTAACTTCTTACTATTCTTGTTCATATACACTCGTTTTAGTTTACTTAAGGCACTAACATGTCTCTTATAAAAATCCGGGACTTTAACCCAAAGTACTACGTACTTCTATTCTTTTAAAAATGACTCATTTCATTATAAAACTTCCAAGATACTAATAACCGTAGTATCAAGTTACAATTTCTTTTCAAGACAAGTCACAATACTTTTAGAAATAAAAATTAGGCTTCTAAATCAAGTGACTCATGTCTTATAAAACCTTAGGCAATTGATGCCTTAAAATCGAATTGCCTTCCATTAAATCAAGTCATTTATCTTTCCATAAAGTCAATATAACCAACTCCCCATAAAGTCGTTATATTCACTTTATACCTTAGTCAAGTACAATTTCCTATCCAAGGGACTTATACGTTTTTAAAACGACACAAGTATCACATACTTTAAAATTCTTCAAGTCCCTTATCTTTAACAAGACTTAAGACATCTTTAATATTCTCAAAGAAGTGAGTTAATCTCCTAACTCACCCGACTTGGCATTTCATAAAACAAGTAAAGAATGTCAAAGTCTTCAGACGCTCACCGCACTATATACGTGAAACTAGTCATGCTCAAAGATAGGAAAAGTTCTACATACCTTGTCGGGTCAAACCACTTGCCAAGTACAAAGTCCCGCCCGTAGTATATCAACCTATAATATTCACAATACGTCTATTAACGCCTTACTTCAAATGTAGAATATTATAAGTGTAAAGTCTCTATTTTCTACGGAAAATCGGACAGCACCTCCTTTGTTTTTACTCACTTTGCCACCTTTTTCAAGGCCGAAATACAATAACCAAACAGCCCCAATTGGCTCACAACAATATAGAAGGTAGTTCAATACAAATGAATAACCAAACATCCCCAATTGGCTCACAATCAATATAGAAGGTAGTTCAATACAAATGAATAACCAGCTAATACAATCTGATTCAAATTCGCCACCTTGAGTTCAACAAAACCAATTCTTATCCAACTTCCATTTCAATCCATATTGGTAGCATAACATGATATCAAGTCGCATTTGATTATAATAACCATAATCTTTAAGTAAGTAACATGCGACGATTTCTAAAAACGACCAATTAGTAATCCAATTTCCAAGTGGCTTGTATAACATTTCAGATTTAGCTACAAGAAATCCATAATGCTTATAACTTCAACCTATCAACTTCATGCTAGCAACAAGTAAAGCTAACAACAACAATATAAATATGTAATCTTGTAACACCTTTAAAAGACAAGATTATACCTTAACGATTCTTAATCCAACTCCCATCCGAAGTCGCTCCTTAGTAGTTTAGAGCCTCTCCAAGACACTTCAATCCGCTTGTTGAGACCCTTAGAACAACACCAACAATTATCCTTCAAAACTCCAAACAAAACCTAGAAAGACCATTAGGTTTTTGTTTGCGACTAACCCGTAAACTACCTTTTTCCAAGATTTTTCTATTGAGATGTGTTTACAGTACACCTAAGAACCTTGGTTTAAAGTGTGGAATCAAATGGACAAGAAACGAAATTTTTTCCCTTTCTTCCTTAGTGAACCCGAGACCCCTCCTAAGTGTTCTTCAAATTTGTGTAAATTTTTTCTAAGTGTTAAGTCCTCTCTTGCTACTAGTATTATATAAAGGGTCATGGAGGGTTAAGATGCATCCAAATGGTTGGCTTGGATAAACTCTTAGCAAAAATCAAGACTTATTGACCATTGACTTAGTCAAGATTGTCAAGCCACAACTTGCAAGACTTTAGTCATCCAAGACTTAAGGTAAATGACCATATTGGCCATGCCATTTCGTCCAAGGCATTGCTAAGGGGGGGTGACACGTGTCGCCCTCCCATTCGTCACAACACTTACGTTTTCCGACAATTTCATAATTCCGATAAATTTACAAGTCTCAAATCTTAACACTTGTGAGTTCTTACTTATGTTCTTAAAACATGTCCTGCAATTACGGGGTGTAACACATACCCTGAAACTACGGGGTATAACAGGTTGCCATGGGATGGGCCGGGAATGTGACCATACGATTCCACCTCGAGTCCCATGGGATGGGCCATGTTATACGTATCATACGGTTTATACCTAGACTGCCGGCATTGAGGAAGGAGTTCCACGGGCATGAGGGTTGAATTTGAGGGCGTGAGTCCCTGACTTTACAAGACTGCTTTTATGTTGTGAATTGTAGTTTGGTTATCATACATGTCTCCTGTTTTATATAAACTGTCATGATTTCATTCACGATTTTGGCACATACTTGGTACTGCCTGTTATCGACCTCCTTCGGGCTGCGTTTATGCCATTAGAGGTACATCGTTGTTGATCCTCGCCATGATCACCGTCAGCGTTGGAAGCTCCGTTTCTCGAGGCTTATCTTTGGTATGATTCCACGAGTTTGTAGGTTACAGTACATTCGGGGTATGGCGGGCCACTGTCCGTCATAGTTGCTATAAAATTCGTAAGTCCAGAGTACTATTTGTGGGCGGGGTTTGTAAGGGATTTAACTGCTCAATTTTGATATATATATATTTGCGAGAAGGTAACCTTTGGTTAGCCTGCTTTCTTATTTTATCTTGTTCATCTTTAAGTTTTATTTAGTTGATTTTCTCTCGATGTTGTATCACTTAGGGTGCCTAGGCACCCACTGACGCAGGTCGGGTCGTGACACGTTTACGGGGGGACTGATAAGGTAGGCGTGGAGCATGGAAATTGCGAGCCTAAGAATGTTGATAACCACCGAGACCTTAGGTATATAAGGCCTTTTCATGTAGTAAAAGGTTAAGACAGACCAAGGATAAGAGTTAAGTGCGGCCAGTGAGTTAAGGACTATTAAGGTCGCCCCATAGCTTGAAATGGAATGAGATCAGTTGGTAGTAGTCACGCGACAGTCACGAGGTGCAAGGCCCGAGTCTAGTTAATCGTTTTACGTTCGTGGACGCGTTCCACCGAACTGTTGTGAGCGAAATGGCCTTATGTTGTTTAGAATAGTAACTCCAAAGATTGGAGGCCCAAATCAGTATGAAGGCTATGTACATACGCTAGAATAAGTTTGGAAGTACGGGAAGAGTACGACCAGTAAGAAAGAGAGCAACCAAGTGTAAAGAAATGGAACCTGAATCCATGAGGACCTTTCGAGGTGACTACACCCGTGAGTGTTGGGTGGTAGCTGAGCGGGTAGATGATAATTGCCGGTAACGATACAGTCGTTGTACCCTAGAAGTGTTATACCCCGTAGTTGCAGGGTATGTATGTGAGGACGTACGTACGAGAGTACGGCAGAAATTTTGAAAAGAAAGAAAGATGTGAGTTTTCGACGGAAAAGTTTCCGGTTATTTGTGAAGAAAAAGGTTCGTTAATGAGAATTGGTTTCCCAGATTTGGTATATGGGCTTCTTAAATTATATTAGAATTTTGAGATTTTATTTTGAGAAATGGTCACGGGCCCACGGAGAAATTCTACGATTTGTGGGCCCGCTTTGTTTTGAGATTTGTATTGTGGATATTTTTGAAGACGCTTTATGAGGGCCAATAGGAGGGTGACACGTGTCACCCCGCCTAGGTGGCTCGAAGTTACCTTTGTGCACAACACCCTGTTAGAGTCGTTTTCGACTGAAACATTTTGCGTAACTTGCGAAGGAAAATTCCGGCTATGTCGCTTTGTATTTTTGCGATTTTTCCGAGAGACGAAATGTTTTGGACAGCGAGGGTGACACTTGTCACCCCTGCAGTGAAGCGTTGGGTCGCCGATTGGTCACGTTTCGGCCTATCGCTCGTTGTTTTGGCCTTGTTTGTGGCTTGTTTGGTGCCATGTTTTGTGCCTTGTTTTGTGGAGTAGGGTTTAGGGTGCACTTGGCTTAATCTTGTCCTTACACTTGCTATACACTTGGAAGGATCTTGCCTTGGTTGGCCTTTGGTTTTGCTATAAATACCCCGCAAATGTGAAGACCATCCATTCCAAAACTTCCAAGTCTTGAAACCCTCTCCTCCCCTTTGCGAGCTCTAAACCGAGCCTTCCTCCCCTTTTCGTGGCCTTGGCCGAGGGGTTCCTCCCCTCATGTGGTGCTAAGTAGGTACCCCTAGCCTAGTTGTTTCGTATAATACCCTCCTTGTGGTATTGAAATACTTCTAGTATTGTTATAATGCCCAAAATACCTTAGCCTTGTACCTTGTAGTATTCCAAAGATACCTCTATACGAGAGTCCGGAATACTACCTTTTGTCCTTTTAGTCTCAAACCTAAACCCTAAGGAAATCTTCATAGTTGGTCAAGTATTTGAGTAGAAGTTAGTTAGAACTTCTAAGGGTTGTTTGAGCGGGATGGAGCACGAGTCGAGCTAAACATTGCTAAGGATCGACATTTAACTTGGATAATTATGGGCTTATCGAGGTAATTATCTTGTCCTCTATTTGTAATTGGAAATTACATGTTATTAGAATATATAGTTGAAGTATACTATATATAGAACTAAGCTTAGCATCGCGCAATGTCTTTTGACTTAAGCTCAAGAAAGAAAAGAACCGCATGCATTTACATAGGATATTGCGAAGAACTTGTAGTATTCTGAGTAGAATTGTACACGTCAGGTTAGGCGTGTAAACCCCAGTTGGCTTGGTAGCCTAGGCTCGTTAGAGGAGATTTACACTGCCATGCGGGAGGTGGCCAATTTTCTGTAGAACATGGAACCTTGTGTTTTGAAGTTAATAGACGTTTGTGACCTTTTTAGGTGAAAGTACTAAGAGTAGCGTATTCTACTTGAGGAGTGGAAAGCTAGCAAGGTTGTAGTACTTGGAGCATTTTGCTTATTGTCGATACTCGTCGCGAGGTATGTGAACCTCTTCCTATCTTTTCTAGCATGATTGTTGTGAACTATGTAGTACGGTAGACGCGTACGTGCTAAGTGATTTGGTTGGTTTAAAACATAGGTGTTATAATAGCTTTATGGGAAGTTAGTTATAACCTTATGTAGATGAAAATGGTTTATTGATGTTAGAAGTTAAGAGACTTGATCTTATAAGATAAGAGACTTAACTTCTTTGTTTTAATGTGGATGTTTGTGTGAAACCTCATTCGAGTAATGAGTACTTGGTTTTAAAGGGATAATGTTTCTTGATTTCGGAATCGTAATGTGTATCGACGCACCATCGCGTTAATAAAGGAAAATGTATTGAATAATGATGTTGTATTAAAACCAAGAGAAACCTCCATCCGCATGTGCTAAGATGAGACAAAATGATATTACATTTTCTAGATCATGGTCGTAATAAGATCGTTATAAACAAGAATAAACTACTCACATATATGACATATGTTACCCAATTGTTTTAAAAGAGATTAAGACTATGAGTTATGAAACCTTTCTAAAATAAGTGACTTGAGCATTTGAAATTAGGCAAATTTGAACGTTTGGAAAATAATGTTGTTACTTGATTTTACAAAAGGGGAAGTGTCTTGTTTACTTAAAAAGATAGTCACGATTTTTATACTACGGGTATTGTGTGGCTTATGTGAAAGTACTTTGAGTTGTGTGAAACTTGCCTATGCTTGTGATGATAGCCTTTGTTGTACAAGTGTTGTATTTCTGTGTTACCGCGTCTCTCGATAGAGGGTCGGTTGACTTGTTGAGAACTTACTTGGACATGCCGGCAGTGATGGAGAAATTCCACGGGTACGTTCCTGTTGATTGTGTTACTTTTGCTAACCGCTTTGGACATACTGACACGATGCGTAGCGCACGTATCTTCCATGTTGATCGCTTTATTGTTTCTTGGGCATCACGACACGACGCGTAGCGCTGCGTATGTTTCCATTTGGAATCTTTGTCTTATTGTTTCCTTTTGGACATCGACCGACGATGCGTAGCGCACTGCGGGCTTCCATTTTGATTCTTTGTCTTGTGGTTCCTTTTCGACATACCGACACGATCGTAGCGCATATGCTTCCATTTGAATTGTTAATACTTTGGCATCGTAGACTTGGTGTGCTGTACTTCTTGGTGTTATCATATCATGTCACGCGTGAGGAAGGCATTCCACGCATGATTGATGTGGAGGCGTGAGACCGACTTGATATAATCGGTATATGTGTATCGTAGTTTGCTATCATTCATGTCTCCTGCTTTACATATCGCTATGATTTCATTTACTGATTTTACGCTACATACTTAGTACTGTTATGCTTGACCTCGGCCGCGTTCATGCCGCAGTGAGGTACATCGGCCGTGGATCCTCGCTTAGATCTCGCTCAGTTTTAGGAAGCTCCGTTTCTCCGAGGCTTATCTTTTGGTATGTGTTCCACTGAGTTGTAGGTTCTTGTACATTCGTGGTATGGTGGCCCTGTCCGTCATAGTTGTTGTAAATCTTAGGTCCTGTAGTACCGCTGGCGGGGTTTGTAAAAAGGATAATTGTTCGGTTTTTATGTATATACCAAGGCAAGTATTTGGTTGGCCTGCTGTTTATTTATCATGTCTCATTTCATGTTTAAAGTTTTATTTCCGCTGGTTTTCTCGATGTTGTATCGCTAGGTGCCCGGTAAGGCACGATGAAGGCCCGAACGTCGTTACAAAAAGTGGTATCGCAGCAGTTAATCCTCGGAAAGTGTCTACAGACCGTGTCTAGTAGAGTCTTGATTATCGATGTGTTGTGCACCACATCTATAATCAGGAGGCTGCAGGACATTTAGGATTGGTTTCCATTCTTCTCATTCTGAGATCGTGCCTTAGAGCTGTGTTGTAAGTTGGACCCCTCTGACGTATCTCGTTTTTACCAGTTATGCCTCCGCGCAAGGCAACCAGAGCCCAGAAGGGCAAGGCAGCAGAGGAACCGCTAGTGAGATCTGAGGAGTACGAGCGCGAGCCCGACAAGACTGAGGTTGTGCTCGACAGCGGGTTTTGTGGACGCCGCCCAATGCAGAGGTTAGAGCCGCAGCAATGGCTGCTGAGACGATACTGAGCCTCCACCACGATGCAGGGCAGGAGATGGGTTACAAGGAGATGGCCCGATTCTTGCCGCGGTCGTGGCCAGATATGAGGATATCTTTGGACGCAGCTCAGCTTCAGATGCACCGATGGTTCACCCCGCGAGATAGTTTGAGGCTACGGACTTTCGAGTCAGAGCCGCCGAGTTTTATGGGTCGAGGCTCGAGGATGATCCACGGAGTTCATCCGGCATTCTGACGGATCACGCGTGATCAAGGCTTCGAGACCGAGTCGGTGGTCTTAGGTTCGCATCGGTGCGTGATACCGCAGCCGATCGTTTGATTCGGGAGTTGTCGGGAGAACATGCGCTCCAGCATGGGGGACGAGTTCTCAGGCATTCTCACTCACTTCTTGCCTCCGCATGGCGAGGGCACGCCGGTGATTTATGATGCCGAGGCGAGCCGCGTCTATTCGAGTACAACGTGGAGTTTGACTCGTTGGCTCGGTATGTCCCCGCTTTAGTGGCAACCATGGAGGATAGTGCACCCACGCCACCGGCTAGATGATTACTTGCGAGGCTTGTTCGGTGTAGCTCTTTCACGGGCATGGACATTGCCGCATGCAGAGCTCATGCAGGATGCGAGGCACGAGAGATCGACGGAATGACGGTCGCAAAGAGGCGAGCACAGCGGGGTCCTTTGGTGACTTTCGAGGCGCACTCAGCAGACTAGTTATGCGCCTCCGCCATTGCATGGTGGTCCTCCGCAATCTTCAAGGCATCCAGAGTATTCGAGGCGGTCGTGGCTCGGGTTCGATTTTCGGAGAGCAGTGTTAGCCAAGAAGCCACCCCTACCTTGTGACTGTGGTAGACTCGCGGTGGGAGTGTCGTGCTAGTCCGAGTTTGTTTTACATGCGGCCAGCAGGCCATTTTGGGAGAAATCTGTCCAAGGGTAGCACGGATATTGTTACGACTCACCGGATCGATGGTGGTTCATCGCCTTCTACACTGCGCCTGCAGTGTGCCTATGATTAGAGTGGGCGGTAGCTTCGTGTATATCCTTAACCTCTAGAGTTTTGGTATGCTTGTTATGATGGTCTCATTATTATGTGCTATGTACGAATAGCGTTGTGTTAATTGTGAGTTAGAAAACATGCTTAGTTGGGAGGATACGTATGGGGGCATGGTAAGTGTGAACCTTAGACTATGTCACATTGAGACCTTGGTAAGGTCGTCTTGAGTTAAAGATTTATTTTATGTTTGACCTTATCCAGTAGTAGTATACGTGGGATTTATTTGTGTGATAAGTCCGTGGGTAGTGTGAGATGGAAGTGGTAGCTTTCATGATGTGAATTAGTAAGATTGTTCCGATCGGGAACAAGAGTTTAGCGCGTTGGGAGTCGGGTTGAGGACCATTTGGTCAACCCGAACCCGGTTTGGGGTGGGGTCAGTTCACAGGTGGTCCCCAGGTGGTAGGTCACGAGGATGCTAGGCCCAAGTTTGTATGACCATCGTATGAGTTGGTGGATATGTTCGACCGAGGCGATCGTGAGGCCGGAACGGCCTTGAGAAGATCGGTTAGTAAGATGACCAAGTTTGAGGTAGTAACTCCAAAGGTTGGAACGAAGCATTGACGGAAGTGTGATACGGATACTAGAAAGAGTTCGAGTGTTCGAGAAGGGTAAAGTCTGACGAGTTAGGAGAAGAGAACGTGTGTTAGTTCGTGGCGGGCGGGCGTCGACGAACTTGTTAGAGGAACTTTATCGTTATCCGACTTGAGAAGGAACATTCGGGACGAATGTTTCTAAGAGAGGAGAATGTTATACCCGTAGTTGCGTGGTATGTATGTGAGGACGTGCGTCAGAGTGCAGAAATTTTGAAAAGAAAGAAAGATGTGAGTTTTCACGGAAAAGTTTCCGTTATTTGTGAAGAAAAGGTTCGTTAATGAGAATTGGTTTCCCAATTTGGTATATGGGCTTAAATTATATTAGAATTTTGAGATTTTATTTTCGTAAATGGTCACGTGGGCCCACGGAGAAATTCTGATTTTAATGGGGCCCGCTTTGTTTTTGAGATTTCTATTGTGGATATTTTTCGAAGACGTTTTATGAGGGCAATAGGAGGGTGACACGTGTCACCCCGCCTAGGTGGCTTGGCCGAAGTTACCTTTGGCACAACACCGGTTAGAGTCGTTTTGAAGAAACATTTGCGTAACTTGCGAAGGGAAAATTCGGCTATGTCGTTTTGTATTTTTGAATTTTTCCGAGAGACGAAATGTTTTGGACCAACGGGAGGGTGACACTTGTCACCCTCGCTGGCGTTGGGTTGGCCAGATTGGGTCACGTTTCTATGGCCTATTGGCTCCTTGTTTTGGCCTTGTTTTGTGGCTTGTTTGGTGCCATGTTTTGTGCCTTGTTTTGTGGAGTAGGGTTTAGGTTGCACTTGGCTTAATCTTGTCCTTACACTTGCTATACACTTGGAAGGATCTTGGCCCTTGGTTGGCCTTTGGTTTTGCTATAAATACCCCTAAATGTGAAGACTTCATCCATTCCAAAACTTCCAAGTCTTGAAACCCTCTCCTCCCCTTTGTGAGCTCTAAACCGAGAGCCTTCCCTCTCCTTTTCGTGTGGCCTTTGGCGAGGGGTTCCCCTTCCCTTTGTGGCTCATGGGTACCCCTGCCTAGTTGTTTCGTATAATACCCTCCTTGTGGTATTGAAATACTTCTCCTAGTATTGTTATAATGCCCAAAATACCTTAGCCTTGTACCTTGTAGTATTCCAAAGATACCTCTATGTAGAGTCCTAAATACTACCTTTTGTCCTTTTAGTCTCAAACCGAAACCCTAAGGAAATCTTCATAGTTGGTTGAAGTATTTGAGTAGAAGTTGGTTAGAACTTCTAAGGGTTGTTTGGAGCGGGATGGAGCACCCGGAGTTGGAGCTAAACATTGCTAAGGATCGACATTTAACTTGGATAATTATGGGCTTATCGAGGTAATTATCTTGTCCCTCTATTTGTAATTGGAAATTACATGTTATTAGAATATATAGTTGAAGTATACTATATATAGAACTAAGCTTAGTATCGCGCAATGTCTTTTGACTTAAGCTGAAGAATAAAGAAAAGAAGCGCACCGCATTTACATAGACCGTATTGCGATGGACTTGTGTAGTATTACTTCGTAGAATTGTACACGTCCGGTTAGACGTGTAAACCCCCCCCCCCCCTGGTTGGCTTGGTAGCCGGCCTCGTTAGAGGAGGAGATTTACGCTGTTGCGGGGGGGGGAGGTGCTGCCGAATTTTCTGTAGAACATGGAACCTTGTGTTTTGAAGTTAATAGACGTTTGTGACCTTTTTAGGTGAAAGTACTAAGAGTAGCGTATTCTACTTGAGGAGTGGAAAGGGCTAGCAAGGTTGTAGTACTTGGAGCATTTTGCTTATTGTCGATACTCGTCGCGAGGTATGTGAACCTCTTCCTATCTTTTCTAGCATGATTGTTTGGAACTATGTAGTATGCGGTATTACGTGCTAAGTGATTTGGTTGGTTTAAAACATAGGGTGTTATAATAGCTTTATGGGAAGTTAGTTATAACGACCTTATGTAGATGAAAATGGTTTACTGATGTTAGAAGTTAAGAGACTTGATCTTATAAGATAAGAGACTTAACTTATTTGTTTTAATGTGGATGTTTGTGTGAAACCTTATTCGTGAGTAATGAGTACTTGGTTTTAAAGGGATAATGTTTTACCGATTTCGAATCGGAATGTGTATCGACGCACCATTGCAAGCGTTAATAAAGGAAAATGTATTGAATAATGATGTGTTGTATTAAAACCGATGAAACCTCCATCCGCATATAAGCTAAGATGACAAAATGATATTACATTTTCTAGATCATGGTCACTGTAATAAGATCGTTATAAACAAGAATAAACTACTCACATATATGACATATGTTACCCAATTGTTTTAAAAGAGATTAAGACTATGAGTTATGAAACCTTTCTAAAATAAGTGACTTGAGCATTTGAAATTAGGCAAATTTGAACGTTTGGAAAATAATGTTGTTACTTGATTTTACAAAAGGGGAAGTGTCTTGTTTACTTAAAAAGATAGTCACGATTTTTATACTACGTATTGTGTGGCTTATGTGAAAGTACTTTGAGTTGTGTGAAACTTGCCTATGCTTGTGATGATAGCCTTTGTTGTACAAGTGTTGTATTTACGTATTCCGCGTCTCGATAGAGGTCGGTTGACTTGTTGAGAACTTACTTGGACATGCCGTGGATGGAGAAATTCCACGCACGCCTCGCTGTTGATTGTGTTACTTTTGCTAACCGCTGTCATACTGACACGATGCGTAGCGCACGGGTATGCTTCCATGTTGATACTGCTTTATTGTTTCCCTTTGGGCATACTGACACGATGCGTAGCGCACGGGTATGTTTCCATTTGGAATGCTGTCTTATTGTTTCCTTTTGGACATACCGATCACGTAGCTGCATCGTATGCTTCCATTTTGATTCTGTCTTGTGGTTCCTTTTGGACATACCGACACGATGCGTAGCGCATCGTATGCTTCCATTTGAATTGTTAATACGCCTTTGGCATCAGTAGGACTTGGTGTCTGGTGTACTTCTTGGTGTTATCATATCATGATCGCGGTGAGGAAGGCATTCCACGGGCATGATTGATGTGGAGGCGTGAGACCGACTTGATATAATCGGTATATGTGTGTCTGTAGTTTGGTTATCATTCATGTTCTCGCTACATAGATCGCTATGATTTCATTTACGATTTTATTTCACATACTTACCATGTTATCGACCTCCTTCGGGGCTGCGTCATGCCAGCAGAGGTACATCGGCCGTGGATCCTCGCCTAGGATCTCGATAGCGTTTTGGGAAGCTCCGCTTCTCCGAGGCTTATCTTTTGGTATGTGTTCCCGAGTTGTAGGTTCTTGTACATTCGGTATGTATGGGCCCTGTCCGTCATAGTTGTTGTAAATCTTAGAAGTGCAGAGTTGTTGTGGCGGGGTTTGTAAAAGGATAATTGTTCGGTTTTTATGTATATATCGGCGGCAATCGCTTTGTTGCTTTGTTTATTTATCATGTCTCTCATTTCATGTTTAAAGTTTTTATTTCCGCTGGTTTTCTCGATGTTGTATCGCTAGGTGCCCGGGTAAGGCACCGCAACCGGCCCGAACGGTCGTTATGAAGACCCAGCAGAGCCATTATGACGCTGAGGTCATTACGAGTGAGCTAGTTGGCCTCTTGTTATGCCAACGTGGACTACAGAGAGAGATTGATTCGGTACCAGTTTCCCGGTAAGCCATTGTCACGACCCGTTCCGGGGCCCGTGACTGGTGCCTTACCCGGGCACCCAAGTAGTCATACATCAGAGTAATCAGTGGAATATAAAAACATAAGACATGAAACTATTGTAAATGAGACACATTTTATTCGAGAAAAGGGTGCCTTTCGCATATATATATAAAAATCGCGATTACATCCCAACCGTACAATAGGACTACAGACCTCTGGAAGTAAACAACTATGGCGGGACAGTGGCCCGCCATACCCTGAATGTACAAAACTATCTACACAACAGGGAGATCATACCCAAAAGTCGAGCCTCCGGAGAAGATGGAGCTCCTGACACCAACGCAAAAGATCCTAAGGATGTGGGTCTAGCACCTGCTTTCCCTTACCTGCGGAATGAACGCAGCCCAAGGAGGTCGATATAACAGTACTAAGTATGCGAAATCAGAAGTACTTAAATGAAATCATATCATTTTAAAACCAATTTTTACAAATATGCAGAAACAACCAAAGTAACCGCATAGTGCCATCATAAACAAGAGCAACAATAAAATCGTATGTGTCTTTTCTAGGCCGCGAATGATCAAGCATGGCGATCGCCCATAGTATCATTATGCATGCCTAATCTCGACTCCGTAGTCCGCATAGGCCATCTAGGCCCGCATGAGGTATTCCTCGCATCGAGGTGCTACTCCGCATCGCCCCGACTCGTAGTCCGCATGGCCACATGTAACCGCATGACCATAAAGGCCGCACACTAACCGGAACTCTCGTAGCTCGCATAGGTCCTCGACCCGCATTAGGTATTCTCGAATCATGGTCCTGCATCACTGAGTACCTACACGGAGGGTAGCTTAACCCCGGTATCATGTCAAGGTGAGTGATATAATACTAACATAACAAATTATCGTTAAACAACATAAGCACAACAAGAATACCCTCTTATACAAACGTTACAAGACACTAACACACATAGCATCATATCATGTCTACTTATTAAACCATCTTATTATACTTTCCAGAAATCAATATAAGTCTTTTATAAACACATAAGTAAACTGTTCCTTTTATCTTTCTTAAGTCGTTATACTTAACTTCCCATAAAGCTAGTATAACTCTTAAGCTTCTTGTTTTAAAAAAAACAAATATTATTCTTCATTCAAAACTGATTTATAATTCTTTTGAAAGACTTTAAGATCTTTATTATTCAGGCTTAAGTCAAAAGACATTGCCGTAAAGCTACGTTCAGTTAACACACGTACGTCTACCGTACTATATATATACTTTAAAATATCATGCTCAAGAGTGTAGGAAGAATCACATACCTTCTTGGCGAAATCCACCTGCCAAGTCGAATATGTCGCGCGCAGAGTATCAACCTATAATAGTCAAATACGTCTATCGACGTCTAGACTATTCTGTAGGATATTCTAAACAGAGGGTTCTCTATTCTACGGAAAAATGGGCAGCACTTCCCTACCCGGTAAACCATACAAGTCTACTGTAAATACAGTCCTATGTAAGTACAGTTCAATCTTCTTAAATTCTTCTGATGTGATTATAGTTCAATTCTTTTCTGTAATACCCTTCTAAGTAATTACAGTTCATTACTCTTCTTTTAATATCCTTCTATGTATTTTATACTCATTTCAATACTTCTACAGTATGTATTCTCTAATTACAATAGAAGGATAAGGTTATTTACCTCGATAAGCCCAATATTATCCAAGATATAAGTCGATCCTGAGCGAGGTTTAGCTCCTAGTCTGTACGCTCCAATCCGCTCCAAGAAACCCTTAGAAGTTCTATACAACTTCTACTTTCTACTTCAACCAACTATGAAGTTTCTCTTAGGGTTTCGTTTAGTGACTAATGGAGATAAGGTAGTATTTCTAGGCTCTACGTATAGAGATAACTTTGGAAATACTATAAGGGATTGGCTAAGGTATTTTGGGGATAGTAACAATACTTCGAGAGTATTTCTACCACAGGGGGGGGGGGTACTTTGGCCGAGACTTCAAGGAAGGAGAGAGAGGGTGTTTCTGCCAGGCTCTTTTAGGGGAGAGCTTTGGATGAGAACTATAAGGAGAGGGGAGGGATTTTGGAGACTTGGAAATTGATTTGTGGATGAAGAACTCTTCATCTTAAGGGGGTTATTTATAGGCCAACCAAAGGCCAAGATGAAGCCAAGTGGTAGGCAAGTGTAAGGTGGAGATTTAGGTGTCATCCTTATCCATCTACTACACAAATATCCTACCAACTCCTTGACTAAGGGAAAGGCACAAAAAACGTGCCAACTATGCCCAAGTTGCCGTCCACTTGAGGGTGACAAGTGTCACCCTCTCGTTGGTCCAAAATATTTCGTCTCTCGGAAAAATCCGCAAAAATTAGAAATGACATAGCCGTAATTTTCCCTTCGCAAGTTTTGTAAAACGTTTCGTCGGAAAACGATTCTTTTAGTGAGTTGTGCACAAATATTTTTCGTCCAAAGTGCCTAACTAAGGCTAAACTTTTGTACGTACGCCCTCACGTACATACTCTGGAAATACGGGGTATAACATTCTCCCCTCCTTAGAAACATTCGTCCCGAATGTTCCTTCCCAAGACAGATAACGATAAGGTTCTTCATAACTTAAACAGTTTGCAAATGCCACACACGGCCACAAAACAACACTTAGGCATATATGACAATGAAAATTTACAAGTAGGAAAGTGAGTTACCTGGAGGTGTGGGGAATAGGTGAGGATACTTCTGCCTCATGTCCTCCTCAGCTTCCCACGTCATCTCCTCCCTGAGCTCGTTCCGCCACAAGACTTTGACGGAAGCCACGTCCTGGTCCGCAGACGCCTAACTCCGACGATCGATTATCGCTATGGGAATCTCCTCATACGATAACCCTCGATCACCGGACATCACAATCGGGTGCACTATAGATGGATCCGATACATCTCCTCAAGATAGAAACATGAAACACCGGATGACCGCCTCCGTGTCGGACGGCAGATCCAACTCATAGGCAACCTTGCCTACCATGCGGACACTGACACGCCCAATGTACTGGCCGAAGCCTTTCTTCCCGAATCTCATCACACCCTTCATGGGTGACACCTTCAGGAAAACCCAATCATCAACCTCGAACTCCAGATGCCGACGACGATGATCTGCATATGACTTGTCGACTCGAGTCGCCAAGAATCGCTCCCGGATAAGCTTCACTTATCCATCGCTCACTACACCAAATCTGGTCCCACTAACTGCACCTCGCCTACATCAAACCAGCCTATCGGCGATCTGCACTTCCTCCCATACAAGGCCTCATAAGGCGCCATCTGAATACTGGAGTGGTAGCTATTATTATACGCAAACTCAACTAGAGGCAAATGATCCTCCCAGCTACCTCTGAAGTCAATAACAAAGCTCGCAAAGATATCCTCGCAGTTCGGATAGTGCGCCACCGTCCGCTTCATCTGTGGATGGAATGCGACTGTGCTCACTGCGTCCCTAAACCCATCGAAAGACTCCGAAGTTAGCCAGAACCGGGCTCTGCATGCGATATGATCGAAATAGGGACTCCATGCACCGACGTTCTCTGATGTAAAGTCCGCATAATCCTCGATCGAAAAGTCGCCCCGACGGAAGAAAGTGGGCTGATTTCGTCACCGTCGACGATAACCCATATAGAATCATGTCTCCTCCGAGTGCGAGGTAATCCCGTGATAAAGTCCATGTTGATCACCTCCTACTTCCGTGTCGGGATCTCTATCGTCGCAACAAACCACCAGCCTCCGTGCTCTACCTTCACTGGCCGACAACACGGCATCGAGCCACAAACTCGCAACGCCCTCTTCAAGCCATCCCACCAATACACGATCTAAGGTCATGGTACATCTTGGTCGCACTCGACGGATGTAGTAACGCGCTACGTGTGCTTCCCTAGAACTCACAGCCAAGTCCTCAAACATCCGAACACACAACTCGCCTCAAACCTTAGCACCCCATCAGTGCTACCTCAAAAGGACCCTTCCTCACGAAGAGCCGCATCACGACATCGAATCAAAACCGATCCTCAAATCGTTGCCTCTTCACCTCCTCGACGATGGAAGACTCGCAACCTCTCAACTCGTACCCATCGCTATCGAATCAATCGGGCCGACTCAAGGCTCGCTAATCGATGTAACTCGCGGACCATGCCCTCCTCTCGGCTGAACATCGATAGACTCCATTGACCTACGACTAAGAGCATACGCCACAACATTGGCCTTCCCGTGGTACAGATGTCGACATCGTAATCCTCGAGTAACTCTAACCACCGCCTCGCCGTAAGTTCAGCCTCTCTGCGAAGATATACCGAGGCTCTTGTGGTCTGTATAAATATCCACATGAACCCCATACAAATAGTGCCTCAGATCTTCAAAGCGTGAATCACCGCCGCCAATTCCAAATCATGGGCGGGTAGTTCCTCATGCTTCTTAAGTCGCTGACGCGTGACGCTTATAACCTTGCCCCGCCTGCATCAACACACATCCCAACCCGATGCCCGACGATCACAATACACGACATAACCGTGCGACCCTCTGGAAGAGTAAGAACGAAGCGCCGTCGATCTCCTAAGTAATCGAAACCACCGCCACACGCATCGCCCATCAAACTTAGCCGCTTCGATCCCTAGTCAATGGTGCAGAGATAGAAGCAAACTTCTACGAACCGCCGATAATAACTGCGAGGCCCGGATAGCTGCGCACTGTCGGAGTAGTAGGTTCAGGCCAAGTCCGACGCCTCGATCTTGGCCGTATCCACCCGAATACCATCACCCCGACAATATGCCCAAGAAAGCCACCGAAGCCAACCAAAACTCACATTTGGAAAACTTGGCGTATAACTGCTGGTCCTGGAGAACTCTCAGCACAGTCCTCAAATGCTCCGCATGCTCCTGCTCTGAGCGAGAATAAACCAAGATATCATCAATGAACACTATCACAAACGTGTCCAAAATTGGCTTGAACACTCGGTTCATCAAATCCATGAATACCGCGGGCATCGTCAACCCAAAAGACATGACCTCAACTCATAATGCCCGTTCGTCCGAATGCGATCCTAGGGACATCCGCCTCTCGACTCGCACTGATGATAGCCCGATCGCAGATCAATCTTGAGAAACATCTCGCACTCTGCCGTGGTCGAACAAATCATCAATCCCAGGAAGGGGGTATCTGTTTTAATGGTCACCTTGTCCACCGTCAGAATCAACACATGCGCTGGTCTCGCCCTTCTTCTTCACGAACAATACCGGTGCTCCCCAGGGAGAAACACTTGGCCTGATGAAGCCCTTCTCCAGCAAATCTCTAAGCTGATCCTTCAACTCTCTCAACTCGGCAGGTTCCATTCTGTATGGCGGAATGGAAATAGGCCGAGTGTCTGGCAGCACATCGATACAAAACTCTATCTCCTCGAGGGATACCTGGAGGTCATCTGAAACACATCCGGGAACTCTCTCGACTCATCGAATCGATCGAAATCGCACCGCACCTCGAGATCAAACACCCGAATGAGATGGTAGATATACCCCTTCTGTACCATCTTCCTAGCCTTGAGGTAGGAAATAAACCTACCCCTCGACGATACAGTGTTCCCCTCCCACTCAACAACCGGTTCCTCAGGAAACTGGAACCGTACTACTCTCTCCCTGCAGTCTACATTGGCGTAGCAAGAAGCTAGCCAATCCATACCCATGATCACGTCGAATCGCCATATCCAACTCTATCAAGTCGCAGTGGTCCGACGATCAAATGGTCACCGACAAGCCCTATATACCCGCCGAGCTACCACCGAATCACCCATGGCGTAGCTACCTCGAAGTGGTTCATGGACTCGTGCTCTATCCTCATCCTACTAGCAATAAGGGAGATATATGGGACGAGTAGAACCCGGATCTATCAAGGCATACACATCGAATCCAGAACCGATAAGGTACTGTGATTTACATCGGTGAGGCCTCCCGATCCCGCCGGCCGACAAGGCATAAATGCGGTTCGAGGACCGCGAATCGACCGCGCCACGACCTCGCCGCGACCTGCCGCCCATGAGTACCTTGGCCTCCGGGCGAGTAATCGTAGGAGACGGAAGACCGCGAAAGAACTCGTAGGTGACCCTACCACTGCGCTGCTCCTAGTCGGACAGCCGCAAAGTGGCCCCGCTGGCCACAAGTGTAGCAACCTCCCGTAGGACCACAACTCGAGATGGGATCTACCGACGGCCACACCGGCGTGGGTGGTCTCGATCGTTAGCACTCTGCTACCCGAAGTTCAAGTCCTGGGCCCCGACGCCTCGAATACTCGGGCCGTCTTGAAGACGGAGCAGGAGTGCTCTGAGCTGGCTGTGGTGCAAATCTAGACTGCTGCTGAGGCCGTCCACCCCGATAGCTACCAAAAGACCCCGCGCCCTGGTCTTCTTACGCTGTCTGTCAACCCGGCCTCACGCCATCGCATCCGGTCGTGAGCAGCTCGCATGCGGTAATGTCCATGCCGGTGAAGATCCACACCCGCACAAGACTCGGCAATATAATCATCTAGCCCGTGACGTAGCGACGCACCGCCCTCCATATCTGCTACCAACGCAGTGGACATATCGAGCCAACGAATCAAACTCAATGTTGTACTCCCTAATCGCGCGCCTCTCTGCCTCAAGAACAAAAATCGTCGCCCGCGTTCTCGCCATCCGCGAGGCAAGAAGTGAGTGAGAAAGGCCTCCGAGAACTCGTCCCAGTAGGCGGGGACGCGTGCTCTCCCGAGATAACTCCCACGATCAAACCAATCGATCGCGTATCACGCAACCTATGTTGAAGACCACGACTCGGTCTCAAGCCTTGTTCACTCGCATGATCCTCTGCAATCGACGGATGAACTCCTGCGGATCATCCTCGTGCCTCGACCGTAGAACTCGGCGGCTACAACTCGTAAAATCCCGTAGCCGCAAATCGCTCGATCTCGGGTGAACCACAGTATCGCTGAGCTGGAATCGCCGTGATCCACCTATCTCATGTATGGCACGATCACGGCGAATCGCCATCTCTCAGAACCCATCTCATCTGCTTCCAGCTATGGACTGGAGGTGCAGTGTTCGGTCTCATCACCACCGCCGCGCTCTAAACTCGCAGGGCGCGGCGTCGTGGAACTCGCTGCCTCGGTATAGATCGGGCACGAGCCCTCGTGACTCTCGGTGTCCTACTAGCGCCTCCTCGCCGCCTTGCCCTTCTCGGGCGGGTTGCCTTACGTGGAGGCATAATCACATGAAAAGGAATACGTTAGAGGGTCCAACTTATAACACGGCTAAGGCACGATCTCGAGTGAGAAGAATGGAAACCAATCCTAAATATCCTATAGCCTCTCGATTATGGTGGTGCATAACACACCGATAATCAAGACTTACTGAAGATACGGTTCAGACACTTTCCGAGGATTAACTGCTCTGATACCACTTTTGTCACGACCCGTTCCGGGGCCCGTGACTGGTGCCTTACCCAGGCACCCAAGTAGTCATACATCAGAGTAATCAGCGGAATATAAAAACATAAGATATGAAACAATTGTAAATGAGACACATTTTATCTCGATAAAAGTGCCTTTCGCATATATATATAAAAATCGCGCTTTACATCCCAACTGCATAATAGGACTACAGACTTCTGGGAAGTAAACAACTATGGCGGACGGCCCGCCATACCCTGAATGTACAAAACTATCTACACAACAGGAGATCATACCCAAAGTCGAGCCTCAGAAGATGGAGCTCACGACACCAAAGCAAAAATCCTAGGATGTGGGTCTAGCACTGCTTCCCTTACCGGCATGAACGCACTGCCAGAGGTCAAGACAACAGTACTAAGTATGCGAAACTGTAAAGTACTTAAATGAAATCATATCATTTTAAAACCAATTTTTACAAATATGCACGAAACAACCAAAGTAACCGCACATAGTGCCACATCATACCAGAGCAACAATAGGTAAAGCTGAATGTGTCTTTTCTAGGTCGCGAATGATCGAAGCAGGCCGATCGCCCATACTATCATTATGCATGCCTAATCCTCGACTCCGAGTCCGCATAGCCATCTAGGCGCATGAGGTATTCTCGCATCGAGGGTAGCTACTCCCGGCATCGCCCCGACTCGTAGTCCGCATGGCCACATAGACCGCATGACCATAAAGGCCGCACATTAACCTGGAACTCTCGTAGCTCCGCATAGGTCCCCTGGACCCGCATGAGGTATTCTTGAATCATGGTCCAAGACCGCCTGAGTCTACCCCGCATCGGAGGGCAACTTAACCCCCGGTATCATGTCAAGAGGTGAGTGATATAATACTAACATAACAGCTTATCGTTAAACAACATAAGCACAACAAGAATACCCTCTTATACAAACGTTACAAGACACTAACACACATAGCATCATATCATGTCTACTTATTAAACCATCTTATTATACTTTCCAGAAATCAATATAAGTCTTTTATAAACACATAAGTAAACTGTTCCTTTTATCTTTCTTAAGTCGTTATACTTAACTTCCCATAAAGCTAGTATAACTCTTAAGCTTCTTGTTTTAAAAAAAACAAATATTCTTCTTCTTTCAAAACTGATTTATAATTCTTTTGAAAGACTTTAAGATCTTTATTATTCAGGCTTAAGTCAAAAGACATTGCCGTAAAGCTACGTCGCTAACACACGACGCTCATCGTACTATATATATACTTTAAAATATCATGCTCAAGAGTGTAGGAAGAATCACATACCTTCTTGGTGAAATCCACCTGCCAAGTCGAATATGTCGCGCGCAGAGTATCAACCTATAATAGTCAAATACGTCTATCAACGTCTAGACTATTCTGTAGGATATTCTAAACAGAGGGTTCTCTATTCTACGGAAAAATGGGCAGCACTTCCCTACCCGGTAAACCATACAAGTCTACTGTAAATACAGTCCTATGTAAGTACAGTTCAATCTTCTTAAATTCTTCTGATGTGATTATAGTTCAATTCTTTTCTGTAATACCCTTCTAAGTAATTACAGTTCATTACTCTTCTTTTAATATCCTTCTATGTACTTTATACTCATTTCAATACTTCTACAGTATGTATTCTCTAATTACAATAGAAGGATAAGGTTATTTACCTCGATAAGCCCAATATTATCCAAGATATAAGTCGATCCTGAGCGAGGTTTAGCTCCTAGTCTGTACGCTCCAATCCGCTCCAAGAAACCCTTAGAAGTTCTATACAACTTCTACTTTCTACTTCAACCAATTATGAAGTTTCTCTTAGGGTTTCGTTTAGTGACTAATGGAGATAAGGTAGTATTTCTAGGCTCTACGTATAGAAGATAACTTTGGAAATACTATAAGGGATTGGCTAAGGTATTTTGGGGATAGTAACAATACTTGGAGAGTATTTCTACCAAAGGGGGGGGGGGGAGTACTTTGGTCGAGACATCATGGAAGGGGAGGGAGAGGGGTGTTTCGGCTAGGCTCTTTTAGAGGGGAGAGATTTGGACGAGAACTATAAGGAGAGGGGAGGGATTTTGGAGACTTGGAAATTGATTTGTGGATGAAGAACTCTTCATCTTAAGAAGTATTTATAGGCCAACCAATGGCCAAGATGAAGCCAAGTGGTAGGCAAGTGTAAGGTGGAGATTTAGGCAAGTGTCCTTATCCATCTACTACACAAATATCCTACCAACTCCTTGACTAAGGGAAAGGCACAAAAAACGTGCCAACTATGCCCAAGTTGCCGTCCACTTGAGGGTGACAAGTGTCACCCTCTCGTTGGTCCAAAATATTTCGTCTCTCGGAAAAATCCGCAAAAATTAGAAATGACATAGCCGTAATTTTCCCTTCGCAAGTTTTGTAAAATGTTTCGTCGGAAAACGATTCTTTTAGTGAGTTGTGCACAAATATTTTTCGTCCAAAGTGCCTAACTAAGGCTAGACTTTTGTACGTACGCCCTCACGTACATACTCTGGAAATACGGGGTATAACAGCCGGTTATCGAGTGGAAAAGAAGAGAAGTGGTGGTAACCAGTGAATTATCCTTCCTTCTTTGACATTGATGATTTTAATAAGTCTGTGTGACTTGTTCATTTGAGGTAAATTAATGCAGACAATAAGTAATACTCAAATTTGAAGGAATTTATGCTAAGTGCCCTTGGATGTACTTGGAGTTGGTTTGGTGTGGAGGTCAGGGCCACGACCTTCCGGATAAGTTCAGGATAGCGCGCAAGCAAGAATAAGATAAGTACGAGTGCTGCCTACGGAAACAGAAGACATCTTTGATAGGATTTGAAAATCTACACGACATAAAGACGGTGCGTGATGATTATATTTTTTTACAGGACCGCAAGAGGACCCTGTGATTAGGGTTGTGACTCCAAGGAAAGTTTATTTAATGGAGATAAGTTCTCTCCCCCACGTAAGGACAGTTTTACGTATTATGGGGTTATGTGTACCCATGTTGTTAGACGAAGGATAGGATACTGGTAAGGTCTTCAGTATCATCATGCCATAGGTTACAGTTTTAGATAACCGTGGGAAAAGTATTGTGTAGGGGTAATTAAGAACGACATTATGAAATGGTCGAGGGAGTGTCGTAGGGATAAAAATGCAGGTAGTACGCATATATGAAACTGTACGATTATGAATCAAGATAGAAATACTTTTTGCTAATAATAAGCATAAGGTAAGGTTATGACCAGAATGATAAAAGAGAATGCAACTATGGTTATGTAAGTTGCACGAGATATGATTACCCCAGACTAGTGTAAAGACCATTAGTAAATAATGGGCAGTAAGAACACCTCGAGGGAAGGTGGTAGCATCTGTACTGACGAGAAAGATAGTAAGAAAATACGGAGGGGTAAGGGAACCCAGAACAACTTGAAATATCTTATAATGGAAAGACGAGTAGACACTCGAACGATAAGGTTAGCGCCTATGTTTTCCCGGCGGTTAGAGAAGCATGAAAGGAATTACGCTACTCATGATTTAGAGTCGGCGGCAGTTATTCGTATCTTGAAGATTGGAGGCATTCCTTATAGAGATTTCATGTGGATATATGAGCAGGCCACAAAAGCCTCCGGTATACCTTCAGACATAGGTAGTAGAATTTGCGACAGCGACGATGGTTAGAGTTATTCAAGGATTGTGATATCGATATCCTATACCACCCGGGGAAAGCCGAGACGGTTACAGACGCTCTTAGTCGTGGATTTATGGGTAGTTTACCAGATGGGCAGCCAGATACACAGGGCGTGGTCCGTGAAATTCATCAGCTACCGAGCCGAGGGGTTCGATTATTTGTTTCCAAGGTGAATGAAGTTTGGATCCGAGAGGTTGCCGAATCTTCCGTCGTTGAGGAAGTAAAAAGGCGACGGTATGAGGATCCAATTATGATACGGTATCGAGATACGGCTCTCCGAGAAGAGAAGAGCCTGTTTGAGTAGCACCAGATGGGGTGCTGTGACATGAGGATAGATTGTGTCTACCCGGTACTGCAGGACTTGTCAACAGGTTTTAGGGGAGGCACGCAGTGCTTATTGCTCTAATTGTTCGGGGGTCGACTAGGTTGGTCGTGACCTCAGATGTTTATATTGGTAAGATGGCCTGAAGAGGGGCGTAGCGGAGTTGTTGCATAATGTCCGAATTAGTAGCAGGTCAAGGTTGAACACCAGAAGCCCAGTGGGCTATTACAGGCGATTGAAATCCCAACCTAGATATGAGAGGTAATTAATATGGATCTTGTTGCAGGGTGGCATCATACTCAGAGGAAGTGCGACTCCCTGGGGGTCATGGTAAATAGGCTGGCGAAACCAGCCGTGTTCTTCCGGTTAGGACCACTTACTCGGCTGAGGATTATGCTAGCTTTTATAGTAGGGAGATTGTGAGACTTCACGGGGTGCCTACATTTATGATGTCAGGCATATGAGTTCGTCACGGTGACTCGGAGGTTTTCCAGAAGGTATTAGGGACACAGGTGAGTCTCAGTGTGACATTTGACATTTCACCCTCAGACCGACGGACAGGCAGAACGTACTACCAGGCACTTGAGGATAGGTGGCGGGCCCATGTTTTTTATTTCAGAGATAGTCGGGAGGGTTATTTGCCTCTTATTGAGTTACGTACGATAACAGATAACCTTCCAGTATTCAGATGGCCCTGTATGAGGCCTTGTATGTAAGAAAGTGTAGATCGCTGGTTGGTTGGTTCGACGTAGGCGAGTGTTATACACTGTAGTTCCGGAATATGTATGTAAAGACGTACGTACGAATGTATAAACCCTAATTAGGGTAAGAATGAAAGAATTGTTTTCCGACGGAAAATATTTCGAACCTTGTGAAGGAAATTTTACGTTATCAATTTTTGTTTTTCCAATTATGAAATTTTTCCGAGAGATAAAATATTTTGGACCAATGGGAGGGCGACATGTGTCACCCCAAGAGCCATGTTGGACGTTTTTTTCAAGACAAGTGGACAAGGCAAGTGGCCAAAAGTCTTGCATGGCATTTGCATGGCAATGGGACATTTTTTTTGAAGTTAGTGGGCAAGTCAAATGGTCAAAGTCTTGCATGACATTTGTGGGACAAGTGGAGAATGGAACCTACACAAACAATCTATACCATATACATGTTTCAATCCTAACCCTTGGTTGTCCTATATAAACACCTCTAGTTGATGAAATCTTCTACACTTAGAACATTTCAAGACTTGAAAATATTTTCCTCTCCTCCCAAGATGCTCTCGTCCCACCCCCTTCTTTCTTGAGTAAATGTTGTCCAAAAATTCTGAAACTTATAAGTGTTCTTCCTTAATGTATTAGGAAGATTATTAACCAAGAGTTAGACAAGATTTCACACCCTTAGCCTCAAAAACCCTCACAAAGCCGAGAGTGGACAGATTTGGAACTTTAGTGTTCTTCACTTTTTGGAGTTAATTCTTGAATAGAAGTTGGTTAGAAACTTCGAAGGGTGACTTGTGGTGGTTTGGAACACAAAGATTTGGAGCTAAAACTTGCTTAGGAACGACTTTAAGTTCTTGGATATTTTTGGGCTAAATTGAGGTAATGAACCTTAACCTCTTTGTGAAGTTGATTATTATGTATATTGGATATTATACATATATTGGAAGTATATTATGAAGTATGAGACATAAGGAAAGATTTGGATCTTGTTAAGATGTTACAAGGAGAATTGGCATATTAGCCATTAAAATGGTAAAAATGTATCCATTACTTACTAAGAAGTTAACAACAAAGAAACTATAACTTATATAAAGATTGGAATATAAGTTGAAGGATTAATGAAGTAATTGGATAAGTAAAATTGTAAAAGTTGGCCAAGGACCCCAACTTAAGGACTGTGTTTACTTTGGACTGTATTTACATTGTTGTTAAGGGGAAGATTGTTAATCGCGTTCCGTTTGGGCGTGTGATCTCCTTCTTTAATTATTGTTGTTGTTAAGGGGAATATTGTTAATTGCGTTCCGTTTGGGCGTGTGATCCCCTTCTTTAATTATTGTTGTTTTTAAGGGAAGATTGTTAATCGCGTTAGTTTGGGCGTGTGATCCCCTTCTTTAATTATTGTTGTTGTTAAGGGAAGATTGTTAATCGCGTTAGTTTGGCGTGTGATCCCCTTCTTTAAGTTTGAACTATTGCGCCTTATTTATGGCATGTTGATTACTATTATCGGACCTTGAAAAGGTGGAGAATTTTGTAGAAACGGGGGAGGTGCTGCCTAATTTTTCGTAGACTAAGAGAAATCTTACTTAGAAGAATCCCACGTAAAACTAGAAGTTGATAGACGTGTTTTGACTATTATAGGTTGACACTCTGCGCGCGACATATCCGACTTGGCAAGTGGATTTAGCCGAGGAGGTATGTGATTCTTCCTATCCTCTTGAGCATGATATTTTTGAACTATATATAGTACGGTAGACGTACGCGTGTTAACTAAATTTGGTTTCACTTTGATGTCTTTTGACTTGAGTTTTAATTAATAAGAATCTTGAATATTTCAAAAAGAGTTATGAATCATTTTTGGAAGAAAAGTAATACTTGGTTTTTAAATAAAACTTAAGTGTTATACTAGCTTTATGGGAAGTTAGGTATAACGACTTAAGAAGGTTAAAATGAACGATTTACTTATTTGTTTATAAAAGCCTTGTAATGATTTCTGAAGGTGTGGTAAGTTGGTTTGATAAATAAACATGTTATGATGCTAAGTGTGTTAGTATCTTGTGACGCTTGTATAAGGAGGTTATTCTTGTTGTGCTTATGTTGTTTAACGATAAGCCGTTGTGTTAGTATTATATCACTCACCCTCCTGACTTGTTACGATGCCGTGGGTTAGCCGCCCCGATCGGAGAATACCTCACGCGGTCCACGGACCTATCGCGAGCTGCGGAGTTCCGTGGATGATCACTCGGGTGTGTTACGCCGATGCGAGAATACCTCATGCGGTCTATGTGGCTATGCGGACCGCGGAGTCCGGGGCGATGCCGGGGTTAGCTAACCCCGATGCGGAATACCTCATGCGCTCAGGGCCTATGCGATCGCGGAGTTCCAGGATTAGGCTCGCTTAATGATACTATGGGCGATTGGCCTTGCTTCGATCATTAGCGGCCTAGAAAAGACCAGTTATATTATATCTATTTTTTTTGCTCTTGTTTATGATGTGGCACGATGTGCGGTTAACTTGGTTGTTTCGTACATATTTGTGAATTGGTTTTAAAAATGTTATGATTATATATATATCAGTACTTTACAGTTTTATATACTTGGTACCTGTTGTACTGACCTCCTTCGGGGGCTGCGTTCATGCCGCAGGTAAGGGAAAGCAGGTGGTGGATCCTCATTCTTAGGATCTTTACTCAGGTGTCAGGAGCTCCATTTCTTCGGAGGCTCGACTTTTGGTACGGTTCTCCCTGGTGTTGTAGATGTTTTGTACATTCAGGGGTATGACGGGGCCCTGTCCCGTCATAGTGTTTACACCTTCTTAGAGGTCTGTAGTCCTGTTGTAATTTTGGGATGTAACTGTTCACTTTTGGTATTTATATACATGCCGAAAGGCAACCTTTTCTTGATATAACTGTTTCATGTTTGCAAAGTTTATATTCCGCTGGTTACTCTGATGTATGTCTACTTGGGTGCCCGGGTAAGACACCAGTCGCGGGCCCGGGAACGGGTCGTGACAAAAGTGGTATCAGAGCAGTTAATCCTCGAAAAGTGTCTACAGACCGTATCTAGTAGAGTCTTGATTATCGGTGTGTTGTGCACCACACCAATAATCAGGAGGCTGCAGGATATTTAGGATTGGTTTCTATTCTTCTCACTCTGAGATCGTGCCTTAGAGTTGTGTTATAAGTTGGACCCCTCTGACGAATTTCTTTTGTTTACCAGTTATGCCTCCACGCAAGGCAACCCGGGCCCAGAAGGGCAAGGCAGCCGAGGGAGCTGCTAGTAGGACACAGAGGGTCACGAGGGCCCAGGCCCAGCCTTTACCCGAGGTGATACCCCAGACGGCGAGTTCCACGACGCCGCCGGCCCCAGCAGGGTTTAGAGCCGCAGCAGTGGTTACTGAGGCCACGACACCTGAGCCTCCAGTCCCACAGCCTGGAGCAGAGGAGATGGGTTACAAGGAGATGGCCCAGTTATTAGCCAGGGTCGTGGCGAGGCACGAGGATAGGCTGGATGATTCGATTCGCCCAGTAGTACCCGTGGTTCACCCGAGGTCGGATAGTTTGAGACTTCGGGACTTTCTGAGTTGCTGCCCGCCAGAGTTATATGGGTCGAGGCCTGAGGATGATCCGCATGAGTTCATCCGACAGTTACAGCGGATCATGAGAGTGATCAAGGCTTCGGAGACCGAGTCAGTGGTCTTAGGTTCACATCGGCCGCGCGTGATCTGCGATCGATTTGATTCATGGGAGCTGTCCCGGGGGGAGCATGCGCCTCCAGCTGTTTGGGACGAGTTCTCAGAGGCATTTCTCACTCACTTCTTGCCTCCGCAGATGAGGAGAGCACGAGCCGACATATTTTTGATGCTGAGGCAGAACGGGCGCACAGTTCGGGAGTACAACGTGGAGTTCGACTCGTTGGCTTGGTATGTCCCCGCGTTAGTGGCTGATATGGAGGACAGAGTGCACCGCCACGTCACGAGGCTTGATGACTACTGGCGTAGTCTTGCTCGGTGTAGCTTTTCACCGGGCATGGACATTGCCCGCACGCAGCTCATGCACTGCGCGGTGAGCGTAGAGGCCGACGGGATTGTGATCGCCAGCGAAGGCCAGGACGACAGGGTCTGTTGGTAGTTCTCGGGGTGGACGATCTCAGCAGCAGACTAGATTTGCACCTCAGCCAGCTCAGAGCACTCCTACACCGTCTTCGTGGCGCCAGGTATTCGAGGCAGGTCAGGGCCCCAAGACTTCGGACTTCCAGGGTAGCAGAGGTGCTAACCGATCGAGACCACCTTCCTCTCAGTGTGTTCGATGTGGTAGATCCCATTACGGGATTTGTGGTACTACTGCGGGAGCTTGTTACACTTGCGGCCAGCAGGGTCACTTTGTGAGAGAATGTCCACCGGCGGCGCGCAGATGGTAGGTTCAACCTGTGGTCTTTAGCTGGTCTTCATCTCCTAATTACTCGCCCCGAGGCGTGGTGCTCATGGGCGGAAGGTCGCGCAAAGGTCGTGGCAAGGGTCCTAGTTCCGCCGTCCTCGTAACCACATTTATGCCATGTCCAGCCGCCAGGACCAGGAGGCGTCACCGGATGTCATCACAGGTACTTTATCAGTTTCTTGTTGTGACGTATATGCCTTGCTAGATCCAAGTTCTACCTTGTCCTATATCTCTCCCCATATTGCTAGTAGGATAGGGATAGAGCCTGAGTCCATAGACCCTTTTGAGGTAGCTACGCCAGTGGGGGATTCAGTGGTAGCTGAGCGGGTATATAGGACTTGCCCAGTGACTATATGCAGTCATCAGACCCTAGCCGACTTGATAGAGTTGGATATGACCGATTTTGATGTGATCATGGGTATGGATTGGGTAGCTTCTTGCTACGCCAATGTAGACTGTAGGAAACGGTTGGTACGGTTCCAGTTTCCTGGGGAGCCGGTTATCGAGTTGGAGGGGAACACTGTGTCGCCGAGGGGTAAGTTTATTTCTTACCTCAAGGCCAGGAAGATGGTTCAGAAGGGGTATATCTACCATCTCATTCGGGTATTTGATACTGAGGCGGTGACACCGCACCTTGATCGGCCCAATAGTCAGAGAGTTTCCAGATGTGTTCCCAGACGACCTCCCGGGTATCCCTCCTGAGAGGGAGATAGAGTTTTGCATTGATATTCTGCCTGATACTCGACCTATATCCATTCCGCCATACAGAATGACACCTGCCGAGTTGAGAGAGTTGAAGGACCAGCTGAGAGATTTGCTGGAGAAGGGCTTTATCAGGCCTAGTGTTTCTCCCTGGGGAGCGCCGGTATTGTTTGTGAAGAAGAAGGATGGGACGTTGCGCATGTGTCGACATGTGCAAATGAACAAGGTGACTATTAAGAACAAATACCCCCTTCCCAGGATTGATGACTTGTTCGACCAGTTGCAGGGTGCGAGGTGTTTCTCCAAGATAGACCTACGATCTGGTTACCATCAGGTGCGAGTTAGGGAGACGAATGTCCCTAGGACTACATTCCGGACCCGGTACGGGCACTATGAGTTCAGGGCCATGTCTTTCGGCTTGACCAATGCTCTGGCAGTATTTATGGATTTGATGAACCGAGTGTTCAAGACATTTTTGGATACGTTTGTGATAGTATTCATTGATGACATCTTGATTTATTCTCGCTCGGAGCAGGAGCATGCGGAGCATTTGAGAACGGTGCTGAGAGTTCTCCGGGACCAACGGTTGTGTGCCAAGTTTTCGAAGTGTGAGTTTTGGTTGGCTTCGGTGGCGTTTCTGGGGCACATTGTCAGGGCCGATGGTATTCGGGTTGATACTGCAAAGATCGAGGCAGTAAGGAGTTGGCCTAGACCTACTACCCCGATAGAGGTGCGCAACTTTTTGGGCCTTGCGGGTAACTACCGGAGGTTTGTGGAGAAGTTTGCTTCTATTTCAGCATTTTGACCAAGCCGATCGTGGCGCTAAATTTCAGTGGACGGATTCTTGTGAGGAGGGCTTCCAGTTACTGAAGGAGAGGTTGACAACCGCCCCAGTTCTTACTCTTCCAGAGGGTCCAGACGGCTATGTGGTTTATTGTGATGCGTCGGGCATCGGGCTTGGATGTGTGTTGATGCAGCAGGGCAAGGTTATAGCTTACGCATCTCGACATCTCAAGAAGCATGAGAAGAACTACCCCACACATGACTTAGAGTTGGCAGCAGTGATTCACGCCTTGAAGATCTGGAGACATTATTTGTATGGAGTTCATGTGGATATTTACACAGACCACAAGAGCCTCCAGTATATCTTCAGCCAGAGGGAGCTGAACTTGCGACAGAGACGGTGGTTAGAGCTACTCAAGGATTATGATGTCGATATCCTATACCACCCGGGGAAGGCCAATGTAGTGGCAGATGCCCTTAGTCGTAGGTCGATGGGTAGTCTATCAGGTGTGCAGCCAGAGAGGAGGGGCATGGTCCGCGAGTTACATCAGCTAGCGAGCCTTGGAGTCTGATTGATTGATTCTGATAGTAGTGGGGTTCGAGTTCGAGAGGTTTCTGAATCTTCCATCGTCGAGGAGGTGAAGAGGCGACAGTATGAGGATCCGATTATGACACGATATCGAGATACGGCTCTTCGTGAGGAAGGGTCCTTTTGGTAGCACGATAGGGTGCTAAGGTTTGAGGGCGTTGTGTGTTCCGGATATTGCAGACTTCGGCAGCGAGTTCTAGGAAGCACACAACGCGCGTTACTATCCATCCGGTCGACAAAGATGTACCACGACCTCGGATCCGTATTGGTGGGACGGCACGAAGAGGACGCTGCAGTTTTGGTCGGTGCCCGAGTTGTCGCAGTCAGGTGGAGCACCGGAGGCCTGGTGGGTTGCGCAGCTATAGAGATTCCGACATGGAAGTGGGAGGTGATCAATATGGACTTTATTACAGGGTTACCTCGCACTCAGAGGAAGCATGATTCCATCTGGGTTATCGTCGACAGGCTGACGAAATCCGCCCACTTTCTTCCCGTCAGGACGACTTTTTCGGCCGAGGATTACGCTAGACTTTACATCCGAGAGATCGTGAGACTGCATGGGGTCCCTATATCTATCATATCGGACAGAGCCCGATTCTGGCTAACTTCTGGAGGTCTTTCCAGAAGGGATTAGGGACGCAGGTGAGCCTTAGTACTGCATTCCATCCTCAGACCGACGGACAGGCGGAGCGTACTATCCAGACACTTGAGGATATGCTGCGAGCCTGTGTTATTGATTTCAGGGGTAGCTGGGAGGATCATTTGCCTCTAGTAGAGTTTGCGTATAACAACAGCTACCACTCCAGTATCCAGATGGCGCCTTATGAGGCCTTATATGGGAGGAAGTGCAGGTCACCGATAGGCTAGTTTGATGTGGGTGAGGTGCAGTTAGTCGGGCCAGACTTGGTTCAGCAGGCGGTGGATAAGGTGAAGCTTATCCAGGAGCGATTATTGATGACCGAGTCGGCAAGTCGTATGCAGATCATCGGCGTCGACATTTGGAGTTCGAGGTTGCTGATTGGGTTTTCCTGAAGGTGTCACCCATGAAGGGTGTGATGAGGTTTGGGAAGAAGGGGAAGCTCAGCCCAAGGTACATTGGGCCTTATCAGATTGTCCGTAGGGTAGGCAAGGTTGCCTATGAGTTGGATCTGCCGTCCGATCTGGAGGCAGTACATCCGGTTTTTCATGTTTCTATGCTGAGGAGATGTATCGGAGATCCGTCTAGAGTGCACCCGATTGATGATGTCCAGGTGACATAGGGGTTATCGTATGAGGAGATTCCCATAGCGATACTCGATCGTCAGGTTAGGCGACTGCGGACAAAGGATGTGGCTTCCGTCAAGGTCTTATGGCGGAACGAGAACAGAGAGGAGATGACGTGGGAAACAGAGGAGGACATAAGGCAGAAGTATCCTCACTTATTCCCCACACCTCCAGGTAACTCACTTTCCTACTGGTTAATTTAAATTGTCATATGTACTTAAGTGTTCTATTGTGGCCATATGTGGCATTTTGCAAATTGTTCAAGTTATGAGGGACTATGCCATTATCTGAGTTAATTGAATCTTGAAGGAACATTCGGGACGAATGTTTCTAAGGGGGGGAGAATGTTATACCCTGTAGTTCTGGAATATGTATGTAAGGACGTACGTACGAATGTATAAACCCTAATTAGGGTAAGAATGAAAGAATTGTTTTCCGACGGAAAATATTCCGAACCTTGTGAAGGAAATTTTACGTTTTCAATATTTTTTTTCTAATTATGAAATTTTTCCGAGAGATAAAATATTTTGGACCAATGGGAGGGAGACATATGTCACCCCAAGAGCCATGTTGGACGTTTTTTTCAAGACAAGTGGACAAGACAAGTGGCCAAAAGTCTTGCATGGCAATGGGAATTTTTTTTTTAAGTTAGTGGGCAAGTCAAATGGTCAAAGTCTTGCATGACATTTGTGGGACAAGTGGAGAAAGGAACCTACACAAACAATCTATACCATACACATGTTTCAATCCTAACCCTTGGTTGTCCTATATAAACACCTCTAGTTGATGAAATCTTCCACACTTAGAACATTTCAAGACTTGAAAATATTTTCCTCTCCTCCCTAGTTGCTCTCGTCCCACCCCCCTCTTTCTTGAGCAAATGTTGTCCAAAAATTCTTAAACTTATAAGTGTTCTTCCTTAATGTATTAGGAAGATTATTAACCAAGAGTTAGACAAGATTTCACACCCCTAGCCTCAAAAACCCTCACAAAGCCGAGAGTGGACAGATTTGGAACTTTAGTGTTCTTCACTTTTTGGAGTTAATTCTTGAATAGAAGTTGGTTAGAAACTTCTAAGGGTGACTTGTGGTGGTTTGGAACACAAAGATTTGGAGCTAAAACTTGCTTAGGAACGACTTTAAGTTCTTGGATATTTTTGGGCTAAATTGAGGTAATGAATCTTAACCTCTTTGTGAAGTTTATTATTATGTATATTGGATATTATACATATATTGGAAGTATATTATGAAGTATGAGACATAAGGAAAGATTTGGATCTTGTTAAGATGTTAAAAGGAGAATTGGCATATTAGCCATTAAAATGGTAAAAATGTATCCATTACTTACTAAGAAGTTAACAACAAAGAAACTATAACTTATATTAAGATTGGAATATAAGTTGAAGGATTAATGAAGTAATTGGATAAGTAAAATTGTAAAAGTTGGCCAAGGACCCCAACTTAAGGACTGTATTTACTTTGGACTGTATTTACATTGTTGTTAAGGGGAAGATTGTTAATCGCGTTCCGTTTGGGCGTGTGATCCCCTTCTTTAATTATTGTTGTTGTTAAGGGGAAGATTGTTAATCGCGTTCCGTTTGGGCGTGTGATCCCCTTCTTTAAGTTTCGGAATTATTGCGCCTTATTTATGGCATGTTGGTTACTATTATCGGGCCTTGAAAAAGGTGGAGAATTGAGTAGAAACGGGGGAGGTGCTGCCCAATTTTTTGTAGACTAAGAGAAATCTTACTTAGAAGAATCCCACGTAAAACTAGAAGTTGATAGGCGTGTTTTGACTATTATAGGTTGACACTCTGCGCGCGACATATCCGACTTGGCAAGTGGATTTAGCCGAGGAGGTATGTGATTCTTCCTATCCTCTTGAGCATGATATTTGTGAACTATATATAGTACGGTAGACGTACGCGTGTTAACTAAATTTGGTTTCACTTTGATGTCTTTTGACTTGAGTTTTAATTAATAAGAATCTTGAATATTTCAAAAAGAGTTATGAATCATTTTTGGAAGAAAAGTAATACTTGGTTTTTAAATAAAACTTAAGTGTTATACTAGCTTTATGGGAAGTTAGGTATAACGACTTAAGAAGGTTAAAAGGAACGATTTACTTATTTGTTTATAAAAGCCTTGTAATGATTTCTGAAGGTGTGGTAAGTTGGTTTGATAAATAAACATGTTATGATGCTAAGTGTGTTAGTATCTTGTGACGCTTGTGTAAGGAGGTTATTCTTGTTGTGCTTATGTTGTTTAACGATAAGTCGTTGTGTTATTATTATATCACTCACCCTCCTGACTTGTTACGATGCCGTGGGTTAGCCGCCCCCGATGCGAGGAATACCTCATGCGGGTCCATGGACCTACGCGAGTCGCGGAGTTCCAGGATGATCACTGGGTGTGTTACGCCGTCGAGGAATACCTCACGCGTCTATGTGGCTACACGATGCGGGAGTCCAGGCGATGCCGGGGTTAGCTACCCGATGCGAGAATACCTCATGCGGGCCTAGGGCCTATGCGGATCGCGGAGTTCGAGATTAGGCTCGCATAATGATACTATGGGTGATTGGCCTTGCTTCGATCATTAGCGGCCTAGAATAGACCAGTTACCGTAGAGCTATTTTTGCTGGTGTTTATGATGTGGGACGATGCGGTTAACTTGGTTGTTTCGTACATATTTGTGAATTGGTTTTTAAAATGTTATGATTATATATATATCGAGATTTACGCTTCACATACTTGGTACATTTGTAATCGACCTCCTTGGCCGCGTTCATGCCGCAGGTAAGGGAAAGCAGGTGGTGGATCCTCATTCTTAGGATCTTTACTCAGGTGTCAGGAGCTCCATTTCTCCGGAGGCTCGACTTTTGGTACGGTTCTCCCTGGTGTTGTAGATGTTTTGTACATTCAGGGGTATGACGGGGCCCTGTCCCGTCATAGTGTTTACACCTTCTTAGAGGTCTGTAGTCCTGTTGTAATTTTGGGATGTAACTGTTCACTTTTGGTATTTATATACATGCCGAAAGGCAACCTTTTCTTGATATAACTGTTTCATGTTTGCAAAGTTTATATTCCGCTGGTTACTCTGATGTATGTCTACTTGGGTGCCCGGGTAAGGCACGATCATGGGCGAACGGGTCGTGTGATGAGGTTCGATTATTTGGTCGGACTTGATTCACGTGTGGATAAGGCGAAACTTATCCAGAAAGATTATTAGTAAGCTCGAGTCGTGAGGCTTTATGCAGATAACCGACGTTGACACATGGGGGTTTAGGTTGACATTTTAGTATGAGCATTGTTATGTGGCCACGTGTGGCATTATTGGTATGTAGGGGTTGTAAGGAGACTATGTGGCTATCTTTAAGTTTGACTCCCAAAAGAACATTCAGGGACGAATGTTTCTAAGGGGGGAAGAATGTTACACCCCGAAATTTCAGGATATGTTTATAAGAGCGTACGTAAGAACTCAAAAATGTTAAGATTTGAGACGAGTAAGAATTTATCGGAATTATGGAAATGTCGGAAAACGAAATATTGCGACGAATGGGAGGGAGACACGTGTCACCCCCCTTAGTGGTCTTGGACGAAAATGGCATGGATAAAATGGTCATTTGACCATAATTTAAATGACCAAGTCTTGCAAAGACAAAGAGCTTGACATTGTTGACTTGTCAAAGGGCCACTTGGCTTGATCCTTGTGAAACTCATCCAAGCCACCCATTTGTTTTAATCTTGACCCTTCCTAGTATTATTTAAGTATACTAGTAGCAAGACTTTGTCATTCTACACTTAGAAAAAAAATTGAAATTTTGTTCTTGCTCTCTTGGTCAAGCTCACGGCAATGGCCCATTTCCAAGAGGAAAATTTTCAATTTTTGTCCAATAATCCTCATACTTTAAACCAAGGTTCCTAAGTGTATTGTAAGGGTATCTCTATAGAAAGATCTCGGAAAAAGATTGTTTTCGTATTAGTCGCAAGGTGAAAACCTAGTTGCTTTCCTAGGTTTTGATTGGAAGTTTAAAGGAAAGTTGTTTGTGAGATGCTAAGGGTCTCAAGTGGTGGATTGAAGTGTCAAGAAGAGGCTCTAAGTTGCTAAGGAGCGACTTCGAATCTTGAAGTGGATTAAGGCTAGTTATGGTAACAATCTTGTCCTCTTAAAGTGTTATAAAATTACATATTCTTGTTAGCCTTACATCTTTACTAGCATGAAGTATATTGTGTTGAAGATTTATAAGTGATATGGATAGTAGAATGCCTAAAACCGAAAATGACATGTTGAGCCATTTGAAATTGAAATCCAATTTGGTCGATAATTTGAATTGTCGCATGTTACCTACTTGAAGAATGTAGTAGTTATAATCGATTGCGGCTTGATATCATGTTATACTAAACAACTTGAATTGAAAAGGAATTGGAAAGATTGATATGTTGTTACACCTTTGGCCGAGAATGACATTATATGTTGGACTAGTTTGTTATAAATTGTGGGGCGGAATTTTACACGTCTTGTAGACGTGTAATCCCCTATTGATAACTACATTGATTGAGCCTTAAATGTGGCGTGTTTGGTTATTGAATTCGGCCTTGAAAAAGGTGGCAAAGTATGTAGAAACAAAGGAAGTGTTGTGTCACGACCGACTGGCTCGGGCATGGCGGTGCCTTACCCCGGGCACCCTAGTGATAACAACATCAGAGAAAATCAGCGGAAATAAAATTTAAACAGGAAACAAGAGACAATATAAGAAAACAGGCCAACCAAAACGGTTACCTTCATGTATATACATATAACTGAACAGTTAAAATCCTTTACAAACCCTGCCCACAACAGTACTACAGACCTCTAAGAATGTAACAACATCTATGACGGGACAGGGCCCCGCCATACCCCTGAATGTACAAGTACCTACACTGACAGGGGACTATACCAAAAGATAAGCCTCCGGAGAAACGGAGCTTCCCAACGCTGAACTGCGATCCTATGAGCGAGGATCAACAACTGGTGTACCTCTACCTGCGGCATGAACGCAGCCCCCCGAAGGAGGTCAGTACAACAGGTACCAAGTATGTGAAACTGAAAAATACTGTAATGAAATCACATTTCATCATTTATTAAAAACCATTTTGCGATAAGTAAACAGTTATGCCAAGTAAGGGGACGCATATCCCCAGAATAATCACTCACACATAACTATGGGTCTCACGCCCATAATATCACTCATGCCCGTGGAACTCATTCCTCACCGCTGCAGAACATGATGTAAAACAACACCCGTATGTGAACTCAACACTAGATCTCGCTGCGTCGTCAAACCGATCGCCGTAAGTCGCCATACCGGTTCAAGCTAGTCATATCCCTTCACGCAAAGTACGAGCCAACTACGGATCCAAAAGCTAGCCACGAATCGGCGAGGCAAGTACCATAGCGAACGTACCATAGTCTACCGTCTCACGAGATATGACCGAGGCAAGTATCTCGCTATCTACCGAGCCCGCCGATACACGAAATGACCAGACAAGTATCTAAAGTGTGCACGAACCACATGTACAAATCAAGCCCGTGATCGCCGTCATCGCGGCAAGCTTCATGGATTAGCGGTCCATGGACAAATAACAAAACCCTCACAATGACCGCGTGCCCAAGATCTTACCTCGGAAAGCATGGTCATGAAACCATCCCATCGACGCATGCCCGTGGATCATCCATCGCGTCAGCATGTCCAAAGGAAATAACAAGATGATACTCAAAGTGGACGCATACTCGTGGATCATCCAACGCGTCAATATGTCCAAAAGAAATAATCAGATAATACTCGATAGTGGACGATACTGTGGACCATCCAACGTGTCGATGTCCAAGCAATCAATCGATAGCGGCCCTCCCCGAGAGACACGGTGGCACAGAATCAAAACACTTGCACAACAAAGGCTATCACAAAAAGCATAGGCAAGTTCAATGTACTTTCATTTTATATCAACAATCCGGGTTTCAACCCCAAAATACTACATACTTTCATTCTTTCAAAAAGACCCCCTTTTCTTTACGTAAAAGCCACATAATACTAATACTCATAGTATTAAAAACACGTTTTCCTTTCAAACCAAATTACTTTACTTTCGTAAAAGACCTTTACAAGACTTCTAAAATCAAGTACTTTTCTTTTAAAACAACATCAAGTATACTTTAAAACCCAAAAACTTACTCTTTTCAAAAACAAGTAACCTATACTTAAATCAAGTTACTTCTCCTTTTCCGAAAACAAGTCGTTATAAGTCAAGTCTCTTATCTTTCAAGATCAAGTCTCTTAACTTTCAAAATCAAGTCGTTTTACTGTCAAAATCAAATCTTTCTTTTATCCTCATAAAGTCGTTATAACTAACTTCCCATAAAGCCATTATAACACTTTATGTTTTAAACAAACAAAATTCATTTCACACACGTACGTCTACCGTACTATATAGTTCACAACAATCATGCTCAAGAGTATAGGAAGAATCACATACCTTTTTAGCTTAAACCACAAGCCAAGTCAAGTATGCCGCGCGTAGAAGATCCACCTATAATAACCACAATACATCCATCAACTTCTAGTTCTCTTCGTAGAATATTCTAAATACAAGATTCCTTATTCTACAGAAAATTCGGCAGCACCTCCCCCCCCCGCTATCACATAAATCTCCTCCCCTACCAAGGCCCGCTACCAGGCCAACAACTCCCAGGGGATTACACGTCTAACCGGACGTGTTCAATTGTGCTTCACAATAATACTACACAAGTCTACTGTAAGTACAATCCAATGTAAATACAGTTCAATCCTTTATAATCATCCTTCCAATATAATATATTCAAGTATAACTACTACAACATGTAATATCCAATTACAATAGGGGGATATAGATCATTACCTCGATAAGCCCAAAATTATCCAAGTTTATAAGTCGATCCTGAGCAACGTTTAGCTCCAACTCCTTACGCTCCAACCCGCTCCAAGCGACCCTTAGAAGTTTCTAAACAACTTCTCTAAAACTTCAACCAAGCTAGGAAGATTTTTCTAGGGTTTCGTTTGCGACTATTGGAATAAAGTAGTATTTCCGGGCTCCTAGTATGAAATAACTTTGGAATGCTACTAGGGATACTAGGCCAATGTATTTGGGATTATACAATAATACTCCAAGTATTTTCTACACAAGTGGGGGAGGGTTGGACGAAATAACTAAAGGGAGGGAGTATTTTTGCTATGGAAAATCTTCAAGTGTGGGATGAATTAGTCTTCAACCTTAAGGGGGTATTTATAGAAGAATCAAGGGCCAAGATCAATGTAAGTGTATGGTCAAGATTGGGCCATGTGTGTGTGGGTCCCACCACACCACATGGCCAACGAAAATTGGTGCCAAGTGTCATGGCCATTTCGGCCAAGGGGACAAGTGGCTAGCCACTTGTCCCACCAATTTCGGCCCACATGGCCACTCAAGGGGGGTGACACGTGTCGCCCCCTTACTCGTCCAAAATATTTCGTCTTCCGAAAATATCCAAAATACCGAAAATCTCAAAAACAAAGCGGGCCCAAAATCAGAATTTCTCCGTGGGCCCCACGTGACCATTTCCGAAAATAAAATCCCAAAATTCTAATATAATCCGAGAAGTCCAAATACCAAATCTGGGAATCCAATTCCCATTAACGAACCTTTTTCCTTCACAAAAACCGGAAACTTTTCCGTCGAAAAATCACATCTTTCTTTCTTTCCAAAATTTCGTCAGATTCTCGCACGCACGTCCTCACATACATACCTGGAACTACGGGTATAACATTATTCCTTAGAAACATTCGTCCCGAATGTTCCTTCTAAGTCTCTAATCAAACGTGTGCCGGTATAGTCTCCACTACTATACTTACAAAACCGATCATGCCACCAATGGCCAGAATATAACATGTGCGCAAAACTCAAATCCAAGCCAACGAGGAAATCATTTCTAATCTCACAACAGCTCCCACTAGCTTCAATTTACCCTAAGGCCATTCCCGGCCTTCACGATCCGATTCTGGTCGAACGCATCCACGAACCCGTACGATGGTTACCTAAACTTGGGCCTAGCACCCTCGTGACCCTATCACAAAGCGGGACCACCACAAACTGACCCCACCCCAAACCGGGCTGCGGGTTGACACGCAACCTTGCCTCAACCCGACCCATTTCGCACCAAGCTCTTGTTCCCCGGTCCGGAACAATCTCACTAATCAAGTTACGCAAACCTAGTGGTCTTCTTATCATAACAATCCTTTTATAATTCACACCACTCAGGGACTTATCACATAATTATACCCCATGTATACTATGCACTCCAACAACGGTCAAATCATAAACAAAATCTTTCACTCAAGACGGCCTCGCCTCTAAGGTCTCCACGTAATATTCTAAGGCTCACAATATCTATGTACCCAACTTCCCCCTTTCTAACCAGGCCTCTAAATCACAATTTAACATAATGCTATCTGAACATAATACTTAGCACATCATCACATCATCAAAGCATACTAGTCTCTAGAGTGTTAAGGATATACCTGAAATCAAAATAGGCGGTTTCCAAGGACCGCTAGAACTGGGAACTTCCACTACGACCCCTGCCCTGGCCTGCCGGTGTATGAACACCCTGCCTAGCTATCGAAGGCGAAGAACCCGCAACAGATCCCGAAGGCCGAGTCTCAACATCCGCGCTACCTCTGGTCGGACAATTCTTTGCTAAATGGCCCTGCTGGCCGCATATAAAACAAACTCTCTGAATACCGCGACACTCCCCCGTATGGGTTTTACCACACTGTCCACACCGCGGTTGGGGTGGCTTCATCCGGCCAACACTCCGCTTCCTCAAAACTGAACCACAGAGCCTGACTGCCTCAAGGCGTAGAGGACCACTCAGATCGGGCGGAGGCGCATAACTAGTCTCGCTGCTGCGGTCCGCCACGAAAGTTACCAAAAGACCTGCCGCCCCGGCCTTCTTCTGGTATTGGTCAATCCGGCCGGTCTCTCCGCTCACACCTGTGCATAAGTCGCATGCGGGCAATGTCCATGCCTACAAGAGCTACACCCGAGCAAGCCTCGCCAGTAGTCATCGAGCCCCGTGGCGTGGCGGTGCACTCGCCCTCCATATCCGCCACTAACGCGGGACATATCGAGCCAACGAGTCGAACTCCACGTTGTACTCAACCGCACGCCCACTCGCCTCAAAGACGTAAATCACACCGCGTTCTCCTCATCTGCGGAGGCAAGAAATGGATGACAAATTCCTCCGAGAACTCGTCCCACACAACTGGAGGCGCATGCTCCCCCCGGGACAGCTCCCACGAATCAAACCAGTCGACTGCAGTATCACACAGCCGATGCGAACCTAAAACCACCGACTCGGTCTCCGGCTCGATCACTCATGATCCGTCAGAATCGCCGATGAACTCCTCGGATCATCCTCGAGCCTCGATCCATAAAACTCGGGCTGCACTCGTAAAGTCCCGCAGCCTCAAACTATCTCGATCTCGTGAACCACGGTACTATCGAATCGAATCGCCTGATTCAGCCTATCCTCGTGTCAGCCACGATCCGCCGCAGATCGGGCCATCTTCTTGTACCTCAGCTCCGCTTCCAGCCGGGACCGAGGCTCAGTACGGGTCTCAATAGCCACCGCCGCGCTCTAAACTCGCTGGGCCGGCGGCGTACAAAACTTCGCCCAAGCACTATCTCGTAATGACCGCTCGCGCCGTACTCCTCTGTATCCTACTAGCAGCTCCCTCGGCTGCCTTGCCCTTCTGGGCCCGGGTTGCCTTGCGCGGAGGCATAGCTGGTAAAAACGAAATACGTCAGAGAGGTCCAACTTATAACACAGCTCTAAGGCACGATCTCAGAATGAGAAAAATGGAAACCAATCCTAAATGTCCTGCAGCCTCCTGATTATAGATGTGGTGCACAACACACCGATAATCAAGACTCTACTAGACACGGTCTATAGACACTTTCCGAGGATTAACTGCTCTGATACCACTTTTCTCACGACCCGACCTCGGGCCCGCGACTGGTGCCTTACCCCGGGCACCCTAGTGATAACAACATCAGAGAAAATCAGCGAAATAAAATTTAAACAGGAAACAAGAGACAATATAAGAAAACAGGCCAACCAAAACGGTTACCTTCATGTATATACATATAATCAATGCTTAAAATCCTTTACAAACCCTGCCCACAACAGTACTACAGACCTCTAAGAATGTAACAACATCTATGACGGGACAGGGCCCCGCCATACCCCTGAATGTACAAGTACCTACACTGACAGGGGACTATACCAAAAGATAAGCCTCCGGAGAAACGGAGCTTCCCAACGCTGAATCATGATCCTATGGCGAGGATAAACAATCGTGTACCTCTACCGCCAGATGAACGCAGCCCAGGAGGTCGCATAACAAAGCAAGTATGTGAAATCAAAAATACAGTAATGAAATCACATTTCATCATTTATTAAAACCATTTTACGATAAGTAAACAAGATGCAAGTAAGGGACGATATCCCTCGTAATAATCACTACACATAACTATGGGTCTCACGCCCATAATATCACTCATGCCCGTGGAACTCATTCTCATCACCGATACATGATGTAAAACAACACCCATATGTGAACTCAATACTAGATCCCGTGCGTCATCAAACCGACGCCAAGTAGAGTCGCCATACCGCCTAAAAGCTAGTCATATCCCTTCACGCAAAGTACTAAGCCAACTACGGATCCAAAAGCTAGCCACGAATCGCCGAGGCAAGTACCATGTAACGCGTACCATAGTCTACCGTCTCACGAGATATGACCGAGGCAAGTATCTCAAGCTATCTACCAGAGCCTGCCGATACACGAGAAATGACCAGGACAAGTATCTAAAGTGTGCCTGAACCACATGTACAAATCTAGCCCGTGATCGCTCGTCACCGCGGCAAGCTTCATGAATTAGCGGTCCATGGACAAATAACAAAACCCTCACAATGACCGCATGCCCCGGCATCTTACCTCGGAAAGCATGGTCATGAAACCATCCTACTGGACGCATGCCCGTGGATCATCCATCGCGTCAGCATGTCCAAAGGAAATAACAAGATGATACTCAAAGTGGACGCATACTCGTGGATCATCCAACGCGTCAATATGTCCAAAAGAAATAATCAGATAATACTCAATAGTGGACGTATACTCGTGGACCATCCAACGTGTCAGTATGTCCAAGCAATCAATCAGATAGCCGGTCCTTCCCGAGAGACACGGTAGCACAGAATCAAAACACTTGCACAACAAAGGCTATCACAACAAGCATAGGCAAGCTCAATATACTTTCATTTTATATCAACAATCCGGGTTTCAACCCCAAAATACTACATACTTTCATTCTTTCAAAAAGACCCCCTTTTCTTTACTTAAAAGCCACATAATACTAATACTCATAGTATTAAAAACACGTTTTCCTTTCAAACCAAATTACTTTACTTTCGTAAAAGACCTTTACAAGACTTCTAAAATCAAGTACTTTTCTTTTAAAACAACATCAAGTATACTCTTTAAAACCCAAAAACTTACTCTTTTCAAAAACAAGTAACCTATACTTAAATCAAGTTACTTCTCCTTTTCCGAAAACAAGTCGTTATAAGTCAAGTCTCTTATCTTTCAAGATCAAGTCTCTTAACTTTCAAAATCAAGTCGTTTTACTGTCAAAATCAAATCTTTCTTTTATCCTCATAAAGTCGTTATAACTAACTTCCCATAAAGCCATTATAACACTTTATGTTTTAAACAAACAAAATTCATTTCACACACGTACGTCTACAGTACTATATAGTTCACAACAATCATGCTCAAGAGTATAGGAAGAATCACATACCTTTTTAGCTTAAACCACAAGCCAAGTCAAGTATGCCGCGCGTAGAAGATCCACCTATAATAACCACAATACATCCATCAACTTCTAGTTCTCTTCGTAGAATATTCTAAATACAAGATTCCTTATTCTACGTAAAATTCGCAAAGACTCTCCCCGCTTATCACATAAATCTCCTCCTACCAAGGCCCGCTACTGTGCCAACAACTCCCAGGGGATTACAAGTCTAAACGGACGTGTTCAATTCTGCTTCACAATAATACTACACAAGTCTACTGTAAGTACAGTCCAATGTAAATATAGTTCAATCCTTTATAATCATCCTTCCAATATAATATACTCAAGTATAACTACTACAACATGTAATATCCAATTACAATAGGGGGATATAGATCATTACCTCGATAAGCCCAAAATTATCCAAGTTTATAAGTCGATCCTGAGCAACGTTTAGCTCCAACTCCTTACGCTCCAACCCGCTCCAAGAGACCCTTATAAGTTTCTAAACAACTTCTCTAAAACTTCAACCAAGCTAGGAAGATTTTTCTAGGGTTTCGTTTGCGACTATTGGAATAAAGTAGTATTTCCGGGCTCCTAGTATGAAATAGCTTTGGAATGCTACTAGGGATACTAGGCCAATGTATTTGGGATTATACAATAATACTCCAAGTATTTTCTACACAAGTGGGGGAGGGTTGGACGAAATAACTAAAGGGAGGGAGTATTTTTGCTATGGAAAATATTCAAGTGTGGGATGAATTAGTCTTCAACCTTAAGGGGGTATTTATAGAAGAATCAAGGGCCAAGATCAATGTAAGTGTATGGTCAAGATTGGGCCATGTGTATGTGGGTCCCACCACACCACATGGCCAACGAAAATTGGTGCCAAGTGCCATGGCCATTTCGGCCAAGGGGACAAGTGGCTAGCCACTTGTCCCACCAATTTCGGCCCACATGGCCACTCAAGGGGGGTGACACGTGTCGCCCCCTTACTCGTCCAAAATATTTCGTCTTCCGAAAATATCCAAAATACCGAAAATCTCAAAAAAAACGGGCCCCACAAAACCGTAAATTTCTCCCGTGGGCCCCACGTGACCATTTCCGAAAATAAAATCCCAAAATTCTAATATAATCCGAGAAGTCCAAATACCAAATCTGGGAATCCAATTCCCATTAACGAACCTTTTTCCTTCACAAAAACCGGAAACTTTTCCGTCGAAAAATCACATCTTTCTTTCTTTCCAAAATTTCTGTCGTATTCTCGTACGTACGTCCTCACATACATACCCTGGAACTACGGGGTATAACATGTTGTCCGATTTTCCGTAGAATTTAGTGACTTTGCACTTGGAATATTCTACGTTTGAAGTAAGAAGTTAATAGACGTACTATGGTCATTATAGGTTGACATACTACGTACGACATATTGGACTTGGCAAGTGGATTGAACCGAAGAGGTATGTGGAACTTTCTTATCTCTTTAGCATGAATAAGTTATAAATGTATAGTACGGTAGACGTACGCATTTTTGACGAATCTAGTCCATTTGATATCCTTGGTTTATCTTAAGAATGTTCAAGTTGGTTGAGTTAGGGAATTAACTCACTTGTTTAAATATTAAGGATATCTTGGTTTTTAAAAGTTAAGAGACTTTAAGTATGTTGAAAGTATTGTTGATACTTGTTTTGTTGGAAAGTTTAAGTCTCTTGGTTATAAAGAAGAATGTAAGTTTCTAAAGTATAAAGCTAGTATAACGGCTTTATGGGAAGTTGGTTATAATAGCTTTATGGAAAGTTAAAAAGAGTGGTTTACTCTAATTAATATAAGTATGATAAATGACTTGAAATAATGAAAGGCAAATTGATTTAAAGGCATCAATTGCTTAAGGTTTTAAAAGAAAAGAAGTCACTTAATTTAGAAGCCTAAATGTATTTCTAAAAAGTATTGTGACTTGTCTTGAAAAGTAGATACGACTTGATACTACAGTTATTAGTATCTTGAAAGTTTTATATGAAAAATGAGTCATTTTAAAAGAGTGGAAGTATGTAGTACTTGGGTTAAATTTCCGGATTTTTATAAAGACATGATAGTGCCTTAAGTAAACTAAAATGAGAGTGTATATGAACAAGACTAATAAGAAGTTAGGGGATTTCTTAACTTGCTTATATACTGTATGATAAGCCGGTAGTGCTTGTGTTATGTATGATAAGCCGGTAGTGCTTAAGTTATGTATGATAAGCCGGTAGTGCTTATGTTATGTATGGTAAGCCGGTAGTGCTTATGTTATGTATGATAACCGGTTTGTGCTAGTGATATATTATGCATTACGGGGTCATTCCCCGGGATTGTGGCATTTGCATATTCCATGGATTTGCTACCCATGATGCGAGGAATACCTCATGCGGGTCTGAAAGGGCTTATGCGGGTGAAATAGTCCCATGCGGGGCGGACCAGTCCTATGCGAGGAATACCTCATGCGGGTCTACACGATCTATGCGGGCGGATACAGCCTATGCGAGGAATACCTCATGCGGGTCCACACGACCCTTGCGAGTGAAATAGTCCCAGGAGTAGGGTTGCTTAATGATATCTGCGCGGGTGGTCCCGCTTAATCGTGAGCCTCCTATTTTTATGTTGTAAGTATACTCTTATTTACTCTCATTGTTAGTAAGGCACAATGTACTGTTATTTGAGTTATCATACATGTCTCCAGTTTTATTTTAGACTTACGATTTCACTACTGATGCTGATTTCACATATTTGGTACATGTTATCGACCCTTCGGGCTGCGTTCATGCCGCAGGTAGAGTATACAGGTTGCTGATCCTCACTTACAGGATCACTGATTCAGCTGTTGAGAAGATTCATTACTCCGGAGGCTTATCCCTGGTATTGTCGGTTGTTCTACATCCAGGGGTATGACGGGGCCCTGTCCTGCCACAGTTTTTATTCTTAGAGGTCTGTAGTCATGTCTTGTGGATTGGGTTGTAAAGAAAAAAAATGTACTGTTTTATTATGTATATTTTATGGAAGGTGGCCTTATCGGCTAGCCTGTTGATATATTATGTCTAAGTGTTTTTATGAGTTGTGTATGTTCCGCTGCTATTCTCACGATACAGTAGCGGTGCCTGTGTAGGGCACCAGCCATGCCCGGGGTCGGGTCGTGACAGTTAGAGTCCCATGACACTATACTATTCCATGGACTAGCTCTCCATGATTTAGGTTCAAATCCCATGTCACTATACATACATATGTGGGTTTGAGTCCCATGATGTTATATACATACATATGCGGGTTCGAGTCCCGTGATGTTATATTCTGAGGGCAGGTGTCCCTGATTTTGGCATGACTTTCATATCTTGAAAAGGTACATGTTACACCCCGTAGTTCCAGGGTATGTATGTGAGGACGTACGTACGAAAATACAATATTAAGTTCGAAAAGGAAGAAAGATTTGTTTTTCCGACGGAAAATATTCCGAATCTCGTGAAGGAAAAAGGTTTATTATTGGGAATTGGATTCTCAATTTTGGTATTTGGACTTCTTGGAATATAATAGGATTATGAAATTTTATTTCCAGAATTGGTCACGTGGGGCCCACGAGGAAAAATTTACGGTTTTGTGGGGCCCACATTATTTTTGAGATTTTGGTCATTATGGATGTTTTTGGGAGATGAAAATATTTTGGACGAATAAGGGGCGACACGTGTCACCCCTTAGGTGGCATGTTGGCCGAAATGAGAGGACAAGTGGACAAGCCATGTGTCCCAAGTCTTGTGTTGGACAAGTGGCTTGTGGGACCCACACACTTGTCCCTAATCTCATCCACACACTTGCTTTGATCCTAGCCCTTGGTTATCTTATAAATACACCCTTGTAGCAAGACTTCATCCACACTTAGAATAATTTCCAAGGCAAGAAAATACTCCCTCCCTCTTGAGCATGCTCTCGGCCAACACACCCCTAAGGCTTAGAATTTGTGAAATTGTTGTTGATAAATCACAACACTTAAACCAAGTGTCCCTAGTAGTGTTCTAAAGATATCCCAACACAAAAATCCCGGAAATACTACGTTAATCCGATAGTCGCAAAGTGAAACCCTAAGGTGATCTTCAAATTTTTGGATGAAGTGTTAAGAGAAGTTGGTTAGGAACTTCTAAGGGTTTCTTGGAGTGGATTGGAACGTAAGGAATTGGAGCTAAGATTCCTAAGGATCGACTTTTAATCATTGGAAAATTTTGGGCTTATCGAGGTAATGATCTTTGTCCTTCTATTATAATTGGAGATTACATGTTGTAGTAGTATATAATTGAGTATATGATATGTGGAAGGAAGATTGAAAAGAATTGGACCTTAACAAAGTTGTTAAATCAAGAATTGACATGACTGTTTTTACTTTGGACTAATGGACTGTTTTTGTATATTGTGGGGCAGAATTTTACACGTCCAGTTAGGCGTGTAATCCCCTTTGAGTTGTTGATTTATTGTGCCTTAAATGTGGCATGTTGGCTATTGATTTCGGGCCTTGAAAAAGGTGGAAAATTACGTAGAAACAGGGGAAGTGCTGCCCAATTTTCCGTAGAATAAGAGACCTTATACTTAGAAATATTCTACGAAGAAAACTAGAAGTTGATAGATGTGTTATGGTTATTATAGGTGGATATTCTACGCGCGGCATATTCGACTTGGCAAGTAGATTTAGCCGAGTAGGTATGTGACTCTTCCTATCCTCTTGAGCATGATTTGTTGTGAAATATATAGTACGATAGACGTACGTGTGTTAAATGAATTTGGTTTCATTTTGATGTCCTTGACTTGAGTTTTAAATCTTAAGAGCCTTGAATCATTCAAAAAAGTTGTGAATCATTATTTGGAAAGAATTGATACTTGGTTTTAAAAGAATAAGTTCTCTTGATTTTTCCAAATGATTGTAGTTGTTTTGAATTACTTGAAAAATAAGTGTTATAATAGCTTTATGGAAAGTTAGTTATAACGACTTGAGGAGGATAAAAGAACGGTTTACTTACTTGATTTTAAAGGCCTTGTAAAGATTTTCTGAAGGTGTAGTAATTTGGTTTGAAAAGAAAACGTGTTTTGATACTACGGGTATTAGTATCGTGTGGCTTTTACGTAAAAAGAGATCTTTTTGAAAGAATTAAAGTATGTAGTACTTTAAAGTACTACTCAAAGTATGTAGTACTATGAGCGAGGTCTTTTAAAAAGATAAAATGTGATTTCATTATAGTACTTTCAGTTTCACATACTTGATACCTGTTGTAATGACCTCCTTCGGAGGGCTGCGTTCATGCCGCAGGTAGAGGTACATCGATTGTTGATCCTCGCCATAGGTCCTGATTGCGCTTTGGAAAGCTCCGTTTCTCCGGAGGTTTATCTTTTGGTATGGTTCCCTGTCATTGTAGGTTCATATACATTCAGGGGTATGGCGGGGCCCTGTCCCGTCATAGTTGTTATAAACTCTTAGAGGTCTGTAGTCCTGTTGTGAGTTGGGTTTTGTAAGGATAAATGTCCGGGTTTTGATTTATATATATGCAGAAAGGCGACCTATCAGTTAGCCCGTTTCTTGTATTACATTGTTACCTGTCTTTGAGTTTTATTCCGCTGGTTTTCTCTGATGTATAATCAATAGGGTACTCGGGGTAAGGCACCAGTCGCGGGCCCGAGGTCGGGTCGTGACAAAAGTGGTATCAGAGCAGTTAATCCTCGGAAAGTGTCTACAGACCGTATCTAGTAGAGTCTTGATTATCGGCGTGTTGTGCACCACACATATAATCAGGAGGCTACAGGATATTTAGGATTGGTTTCCATTCTTCTCACTCTGAGATCGTGCGATAGAGCTGTGTTATAAGTTGGACTCCCTCTGACGTATTCTTATGTACCAGTTATGCCTCCACGCAAGGCAACCAGGGCCCAGAAGGGCAAGGCAGCCGAGGAGCTGCTAGTAGAACACAGAGGGCTACGAGGGCACATGCCCAGTCATTACCTGAGGTAGTGCTTCAGACGGCGAGTTCTACGACGCCGCCAGCCCCAGCTGAGTTTAGAGCAGCGGTAGCAGCTACAGAGGCCACGGTACCTGAGTCTCTAGTTCCACGACCAAGAGCCGATGATATGGGTTACAAAGAGATGGCCCAGTTACTAGCTAGGATCGTGGCAAGGCATGAGGACAGACGGGAGCCGGTAGTACCGGTGGCGCACCCCAGAACCGATAGTTTGAGGCTTCTTATTTCGAGTTGCGATCCACCAGAGTTCTATGGATCGAGAACTGATGAAGATCCTCAGGAGTTTATTCGACAGCTACAGCGGATCATGAAGGTGATCAAGGACTCAGAGGCAGAGTCAGTGGTATTGGGTTCTCATCGGCTGCGTGATATTGCAGTCAACTGGTATGATTCATGGGAACTGTCCCGGGGGGAGCATGCGCCTCCAGCTGGTTGGGAAGAGTTCTCAGAGGCATTTCTTAACCACTTCTTGCCTCTACAGATAAGGAGAGCCTGGGTGGATAGGTATATGATGTTGAGACAGAATGGGCAGACGGTTCAGGAGTATAAAATAGAGTTCGACTCATTAGCTCGGTATGCCCCCACTCTAGTGGAAGACATGGAGGATAGAGTGCACCGATATGTCACGGGACTTGATGATTATCTAGCAGAGGGTTGTACGGGAGTAGCTCTTCAGTCGGGCATGGACATTGCCCGCATACAGGCTTATGCACAGGGGACTGAGGAACGTAGAGCTCGACGAAATGACCGAGATTAGAATAAGAGGGCCAAGACAGCTGGGTCCTTTGGTAACTTTCGAGGCGGACCGCCTCAACATCAGGCTAGTTATGCGCCTCTGCCAGTACAGACTGGTCCTCCACAGTCTTCAGGACGTCTGGGGTATTTAGGAGCAACTCAGGGCTCCAAGGGTTCAGGTTTTCGGGGGAGTAGGGGTGTTAGCCAGATGAAGCCACCCCTACCTTGGTGTGGCCAATGTGGTAGCCTCCATGCGGGGGAGTGTCATGGTGCTCAGAGAGCTTGTTTTACCTGCGGCCGGCAGGGCCATTTTGCGAGGAATTGTCCGACCAGAGGTAGCGCAGATGTTAAGACTCAGCCTTCGGGATTAGTGGCTGGTTCATCGCCTTCTATAGCTATGCGCCCTACAGGGCAGGATTATGATTAAAGCGACAAAGGGAAAATGAAGCAATAGTTACAGGTATATCTTTAACCCTTTAGAGACTGTATGTGTTGATAAGATGGTTATATGTTAAGTGTTATGTACGGGTAGTTTTGTGTAAATAATGATTTAAAAAACCTGGTTAGTAAAAAGGGTAAGTTTGGGGACATGGAAATTGTGAGCCTTAGAATATTGATAACCATTGAGACATTAGATACAAGGCCTTCTTGAGTGAAAGATTTTACGGTTGATCTTTGTCGAAGTACATTGTATACGTGGAGTATCTTAGTGTGATAATTCCATAGGTGGTGTGATATGAAAGTGGGTAGTCAAGCTAAGAAGACCACTAGGCTTTCATGACTTGAATAGTGAGATTTGTTCCGGACGAGGAATGGGGAGTTAGTGCGTTAATGGGTCGGGTCGAGGACCAATCGCGGGTCAACCCGCAACCCGGAATGAAGTGGGGTCGGTTTGAGGTGGTCCCGCTGGGTGATAGGGTCGTTAAGGTGCAAGGCCCAAGTCTGGTTAATCGTTGTCCTGGTTCGTGGAGGCGTTCCACTAGAACCAGGTCGGGAAGGCCGAGGATGGCCTTAAAGGAAATTGAAGCTAGTTTAATGACCAAATTTGAAAGTGGTGACTCCAAGGTTTTGAAAACTGAAGCAATGACTGAAATGTGGTGCGTGTACTAGAAAGAGTTCGGGTGTACGAGAAGGGTACGACGAGTAAGGAAAGAAGCGAATATGTGTTAAAAGAATGGAAGTGATTATTCATACGGAGTGATGGTACGAATAGAGTATCCTTTAGACCATGGGTGGGAGCTAATAGTGATGTTACACTTTAGAGGTGATTCCTCGTTGACTTGGATTTAAGTATTGCGCGTGTGTTATATTATGGCCATTGTGGCATAATTGGTTTTGCGAGTATAGTAGTGAAGACTATACCAGCGCATGTGTTATTGGAGACTTAGAAGTAACATTCGGGACGAATATTTCTAAGGGGGGAAGAATGTTACACCTCGTAGTTCCAGGGTATGTATGTGAGGACGTACGTACGAGAATACAACATTAAGTTCGAAAAGGAAGAAAGATTTGTTTTTCCGACGGAAAATATTCCGAATCTCGTGAAGGAGAAAGGTTTATTATTGGGAATTGGATTCTCAATTTTGGTATTTGGACTTCTTGGAATATAATAGGATTATGGAATTTTATTTCCAGAATTGGTCACGTGGGGTCCACGGGAAATATTTACGGTTTTGTGGGGCCCACATTATTTTCGTGATTTTGGCCATTATGGATGTTTTTGGGAGATGAAAATATTTTGGACGAATAGGAGGGCGACATGTGTCACCCCTTAGGTAGCATGTTGGCCGAAATGAGAGGACAAGTGGACAAGCCATGTGTCCCAAGTCTTGTGTTGGACAAGTGGCTTGTGGGACTCACACACACTTATCTCCAATCTCATCCACACACTTGCTTTGATCCTAGCCCTTGGTTATCTTATAAATACACCCTTGTAGCAAGACTTCATCCATACTTAGAATAATTTCCAAGGCAAGAAAATACTCCCTCCCTCTTGAGCATGCTCTCGACCAACACACCCCTAAGGCTTAGAATTTGTGAAATTGTTGTTGATAAATCCCAACACTTAAACCAAGTGTCCCTAGTAGTGTTCTAAAGATATCCCAACACAAAAATTCCGGAAATACTACGTTAATCCGATAGTCGCAAAGTGAAACCCTAAGGTGATCTTCATATTTTTGGATGAAGTGTTAAGAGAAGTTGGTTAGGAACTTCTAAGGGTTGCTTGGAGTGGATTGGAACGTAAGGAATTAGAGCTAAGATTCCTAAGGATCAACTTTTAATTATTGGAAAATTTTGGGCTTATCGAGGTAATGATCTTTGTCCTTCTATTGTAATTGGAGATTACATGTTGTTGTAGTATATAATTGAGTATATGATATGTGGAAAGAAGATTGAAAAGAATTGGACCTTAACAAAGTTGTTAAATCAAGAATTGACATGATTGTTTTTACTTTGAACTAATGGACTATTTTTGTATATTGTGGGGCAGAATTTTACACGTCCAGTTAGGCGTGTAATCCCCTTTGAGTTGCTGATTTATTGTGCCTTAAATGTGGCATGTTGGCTATTGATTTTGGGCCTTGAAAAAGGTGGAAAAGTACGTAGAAACAGGGGAAGTGCTGCCCAATTTTCCGTAGAATAAGAGACCTTATACTTAGAAATATTCTATGAAGAAAACTAGAAGTTGATAGATATGTTATGGTTATTATAGGTGGATATTCTACGCGCGGTATATTCGACTTGGCAAGTGGATATGGCCGAGGAGGTATGTGACTCTTCCTATCCTCTTGAGCATGATTTGTTGTGAAATATATAGTACGGTAGACGTACGTGTGTTAAATGAATTTGGTTTCATTTTGATGTCCTTGACTTGACTTTTAAATCATAAGATCCTTGAATCATTCTAAAAAGTTGTGAATCATTATTTGGAAAGAATTGATACTTGGTTTTAAAAGAATAAGTTCTCTTGGTTTTTCCAAATGATTGTAGTTGTTTTGAATTACTTGAAAAATAAGTGTTATAATAGCTTTATGCAAAGTTAGTTATAACGACTTGAGGAGGATAAAAGAACGGTTTACTTACTTGATTTTAAAGGCCTTGTAAAGATTTTCTGAAGGTGTAGTAATTTGGTTTGAAAAGAAAATGTGTGTTGATACTACGGGTATTAGTATCGTGTGACTTTTACGTAAAAAGAGATCTTTTTGAAAGAATTAAAGTATGTAGTACTTTGGGGTTAAAACCCGGATTGTTGGCATAAAATGAAAGTCTAAGAGTATGTTAAACTTGCCTAAGCTAGTTGTGATAGCCTTTGTTTTGCAAGTGTTGTATTTCTATGCTAGCGCGTCTCTCGATGGAGGGTCGGTTATCTTGTTGTTTACTTGGACATACCGACACTGCTGGATGGTCCACGGGTATGCTTCCACTATGATTGTTATCTTGTTATTTACTTGGACATACCGACATTGTTTGGAGGCCCACGGGTATGTGTTACACCCCGTAGTTCTAGAGTATGTATACGAGGACGACGCATTTAGATTACGATAAAATTGGAAAGGAAGAAAGATGTGATTTTTCGACGGAAAAGATTCCGAACCTTGTGAAGGAAATTTTACGTTTTTAATATTTTAACCGATTTCGGATTTTTCCGAGAGATGAAATATTTTGGACCAATAGAGGGCGATGTGTCACCCTTAGGTGGCATTGGTTGGACGAAAATGGTGGCAAGTGGCCAAGTCAATAAGTCAAGTCTTGCAAGATATTTTCTGGGATAGGGAGTAGGTGGACGTTTTTGTGGGCAAGTGGGGGAGGCCTTGTTGGACGGTTTTCTTGAGCAAGTGGATGGCCACTTGGCTCATTGTTGTGGTGGACATATGTCCCAATGTTGTGGTGGACATATGTCCCAAGGTTGTGGTGGACACTTGGAGGAAGACTCCACTCACACAAGCTATCTAATCTACACCCTCCACTTGTAGAAAAGTTATCTTCTAGTATTGTTACTATGCCAAAATACCTTAGCCTTGTATCCCTAGTAGTATTCTAAAGTTATCCCAACATAGAGCCCGGAAATACTACTTTATTCCATTAGTCGCAAAATGAAGCCCTAGAAAAATCTTCATAGCTTAGATGAAGTGTTAAGAGAAGTTGTTTGGAAACTTCTAAGGGTTGCTTGGAGCGGGTTGGAGCGTCAGGAATTGGAGCTAAACGTTGCTCAGGATCGACTTATATCTTGGATACTTTTGGGCTTATCGAGGTAATGATCTTTATCCCCCTATTGTAATTGGAAATTACATGTTGTAGTAGTTAATAATTGAGTATAAGATATATTGGAAGAATCAGTATAAAGAAATTATTGTATTTACATTGGACTGTATTTACAGTAGACTTGTGTAGTATTATTGTGGAGCAGAATTGTACACGTCCGGTTAGACGTGTAAACCCCCCCTTGGAGTTGTTGGCTTGGTAGCGTGCCTTGATAGAGGAGGAAATTTATGTGGTTCAGGGGGGGAGGTGCTGCCGAATTTTCCGTAGAATAAGGAACCTTGTACTTAGAAATATTCTACGAAGGGATCTATAAGTTAATAAATGTTTTATGGCCATTATAGGTTGAAGTACTGCGAGTAGCGTATTCTAGCAGGATTATAGTACTGTGGAGCGTTTTGCTAATTGTCGATAATCGTCGCGAGGTATGTGAACCTCTTCCTATCCTTTCTAGCTTGATATTTGTGAAATATATTTAGTGCGGTAGACGCACGTGTGTTTAAAGGAAATTGATTTTCCTTTTGTGTCCTTGACTTGATTCCAAAGTTAAGTGACTTGTTATGAAATATTAAGGACTTGAATTATGTTAAAAAGTTGTAAAACCTCACTCATGAGTAATGGGTGTGTGGTCTTTTAAAGAATAAAGTTACCTTGATTTCGAAAATAAGAATGGTTTTATCATTGGATTTAAAATGATAACTTGACTTATAAACACCTTGATTTTGGGAAAGGAGAAGTAACTTGATTGTTATACCCTGTATTCTCAGGGTATGTATGCGAGGACGTACGTACGAGAGCACGACAGAAAAAAATTTGGAAAGAAAGAAAGATGTGAGTTTTCGACGGAAAAGTTTCCGGTTATTTGTGAAGAAAAAGGTTCGTTAATGGGAATTGGATTCCCAGATTTGGTATTTGGACTTCATAGATTATATTAGAATTTTGAGATTTTATTTTAAATGGTCACGTGGGCCCAGGAGAAATTTACTTTTGTAGCCCACTTTGTTTTAGATTTTGGCCATTGTGGATATTTTTCGGAAGACGTTTTATGAGGGCCAATAGGAGGGTGACACGTGTCACCCCCGCCTAGGTGGCTTGGCCGAATGACATTTGTGCACAACACCCGGTTAGAGTCGTTTTTCGACGAAAAGTTTTAAATAAATTTCGAGGGGTAAAATACGGCTATGTCTTTTGTTATTTTTTGGGATTTTTACGAGAGACGAAACATTTTGGTCCAACCGGAGGGTGATACGTGTCACCTCACATTGGAAGCAAGTGGGGTGCTTTGGACGATTTGGGCGTCCAAGAGGGACGTTTGGCCTTGCACAATTGGTTCCTTGTTTTGGCCTTGTTTTGTGCCTTGTTTTGTGGCTTGTTTGGTGCAATGTTTTGTGGAGTAGGGTTAGGGTGTACTTGGCTTGATCAAGGCCATACACTTGCCTTGCACATGGCTTGATCTTGGCCATTGGTTGGCCTTTGGCTTTCCTATAAATACCCCCCTCTCTTGAAGACTTCATTCATCCAAAAATCTTCCAAGTCTTGAAACCCCTCCTCCTCTTGTTGACTCTCGTCCAAGAGCCCCTCTCCCCCTTAAAATTTGCCTTGGCCGAAACCCTCCTTCTTCCCCTTTGTGGTGCTAAGTGGGTACCCCTATCCTAGTTGTTTTCGTATAATACCCCCCTTTTGTGGTATAGAAATACTCGCCTCGTATTGTTATAATGCCCACAATACCTTCGCCTTTCCCTAGTAGTATTTCAAAAGTTACCTCTTAACGTAGAGCCCGGAACTGCTACCTTATTTCCTTAAGTCTGAAACCCGAACCCCTAAGGAAATCTTCAGTTGGTTGAAGTATTTGAGTAGAAGTTAGTTAGAACTTCTAAGGGTTGTTTGGAGCGGATTGGAGCGCACGAGTAGAGCTAAACCTTGCTCGGGATCGACATTATAACTTGGATAATTTTGGGCTTGTCGAGGTAAATATTCTTGTCCCTTATTGTAATTGGAGATTACATGTGGTAGGAATATATAGTTGAGGTATACTATATATAGAAGTGAACATTATTGTGGCAATGTCTTTTGACTTAAGCTGAAGAATAAAGAATCGAATCAGATTTACATAGATCAGATTGCAAAGAGACTTGTGTAGTATTATGTAGAATTGTACACGCCCGGTTAGGCGTAAACCCCCGTTGGCTTGGTAGCCAGGCCTCGATAGAGAGGAGATTTACGCTGTGGCGTGGGAGGTCTTTGCCGAATTTTCAGAGAAAAATGGGAACTTGTGTTTAAGAGTTAATAGACGTTTGTGGCCTTTATAGGTGAAAGTACTAAGAGTAGCGTATTCTACTCGAGGAGTGGAAAGGGCTATGCGTTGTAGTACTTGGAGCATTTTGCTTATTGTCGATAAATCGTCGCGAGGTATGTGAACCTCTTCCTATCTCTTCTAGCATGATATGTGTGAACTATGTAGTACGGTAGACGTACATGTGTTAACTGTGTTTGATTGTTCTTAAAACATAAAGTGTTATAACGGCTTTATGGGAAGTTAGTTATAACAGCTTTATGTAGGTAAGAAAATACTTTGTGGTTTTAAAAAGAGTTATACTAGCTTTATGGGGAGTTAGGTATAATGTCTTAAGAGAGGTAAAGAAAATGGTTTCTTGATGTTAGAAGTTAGGGACTTGATCTTATAAGATAAGAGACTTAACTTATTTGTTTTAATGTGAATGTTTGTGTGAAACCTCATTCGTGAGTAATGAGTACTTGGTTTTATTTAAAGGGATAATGTTTTACTGATTTCGAAAATCAGAATGTGTATCGACAGACCACTGCAGCGTTAATAAAGGAAAATGTATTGAATAATGATGTATCGTATTAAAACCAAGAGAAACCTCCATCCGCATAGAAACTAAGATGAGACAAAATGATATTACATTTTCTAGATCATGGTCATGTAATAAGAATGTTGTAAACAAGAATAACCTACTATCACGTGAGACATATATTACTCAATTGTTCTAAAAATGAATCAAGTGATTAAGTTTGGGAACTATGAAACCATTTGATAATGTTAAGCTTGAGTAATGAAACTAGGAAAACTGGAACTTAGGAAAAGAATGTTGTTACTTGATTTTGAAAAGGAATGTGGGTTGGTCATTCTAATACTACGGGTATCGAGTGACTTTTATAAGTAATGGATCTCTTTAAAAGAACTTAACGTATGTAGTACTTTGGGGTTAAAAACCCGGACTTTGGCATAAAATGAAAGTACTTTGAGTTGTGTGAAACTTGCCTATGCTTGTTGTTGTGAAACTTGCCTATGCTTGTTGTTGTGAAACTTGCCTACGCTTGTGATGATAGCCTTTGTTGTGCAAGTGTGGTATTTCTGTGTTACCGCGTCTCTCGATAGAGGGTCGGTTGACTTGTTGAGAACTTACTTGGACGTCTTTGGCGGTGAGGAGAATTCCACCGGGTATGTTTCCATTTTGATTATCGTCTTGTTGTTGATGTCACATGGACATGTCTACACCGACGCAGATTCCGGCACGCGGCCACGCGCGGGTTGATTACCCGATATATGGTTATTATCGCAACATGGACGTGTCTACACCGATGCAAGATTCGGGGCATGTGGGCCGTGCGCAGGTTGACCACCCGATATGTTATTGAGGTTACATGGGCATGTCTACACCGTCACAGATTCGGCATGTGGCCATGCGCCTTGTTATTATTGTTGCATCATGGACATGTCTACACCGGCGCAAGATTCCGGCATGTGGCCATGATGCGCGAACATGATGGATGTGGTGGGCGTGAGACCCATAGTTATATTTGAGTGGTGACTTTGAGGGCGTGAGTCCCTGACTTGACTGCTTTTATGTTGCGTACTGTATTTTGGTTATCATACATGTCTCCTGCTTTATATAGATCGTTATGATTTAAGCTGCAGATTTTCTGATTTCACATACTGTACCGTTATCGACCTCCTTCTGGGCCGCTCATGCCGCAGGTAGGTACATCGGTCGTGATCCTCGCCTTAGGATCTCGATTCAGCTTGGGAAGCTCCGTTTCTCGAGGCTTATCTTTTGGTATGTGTTCCTGAGTTGTAGGTTCTTGTACATCTGTGGTATGGCGGGCCCTGTCCGTCATAGTCGTTGTAAATCTTAAGTCCAGAGTCTTGATGCAAGGTGGTTGTAAAAGGATTAAACTGCTCGAGTTTTATGTATATACCGAAGGCAAATGCTTTGGTTGGCCTGCTTATTATTATATCTATTGTTGCATGTCTAAATTTTTATTTCCGCTGGTTTTTCTCTCGATGTTGTATCACTAGGGTGCCCGGTAAGGCACGACCACGCCCGATTTCGGTGTGACAAAGTGGTATCAGAGCTTAGTCTCGGAAAGTGTCTACTGCACCGTGTTCAGTAGAGTCTTGATTATCGGTGTGTTGTGCACCACATCTATAATCGTGAGGCTATAGGACATGTAGGATTGGTTTCTATTCTTCTCATTCCGAGATCGTGCCTTAGAGCCGAGTTGTAAGTTGGACCCTCCGATGTGTTTCATTTTACCGCTATGCCTCCGCCGCGGCGACCAGTGCCGAAGGGCAAGGCAGCCGAGGAGTCGCTAGTGGGATCTGAGGAGTGCGAGGCGCAGCCCGGCCAAGACTGAGAAGGCCCGACGGCGAAGCTCGCGACGCCACAAAGACCAAAGAGTTTAGAGCCGCAGCGTGGTCGATGAGACTACAAGACGAGCCTCCACCCCACACCGGAGCAGGAGATGGGTCACAAGGAGATGGCGATTATTGGCCGTGGTTGTGGCGAATATGAGGACAGCCGGATGCGGCGCCTGCCCGAAGACCGTGGTACACCCGAGAGCCGATAGTTTGAGGCTACGGGACTTTCTGAGTTGTAGCCCGCCAGAGTTTTATGGGTCGAGGCCTGAGGATGATCCGCAGGAGTTCATCCGTCAGTTACAGAGGATCATGCGGGTGATCAAGGCTTCAGAGACCGAGTCTGTGACTTTCGGTTCGCATCGGCTGCGTGATACCGCAGTCGATTGGTTTGATTCGTGGGAGCTTTCCCGGGGAGAGCATGCACCTCCAGCGGTATGGGATGAGTTTTCGGGGGCTTTTCTCACGCACTTTGCCTCCGCAGATGAGGAGGCACGGGCCGACAAATTTTTGTTATCGAGACAGAGGGCGACCGTCGTGGAGTACAATGTCGAGTTCGATTCTTGGCTCGATATGTCCCTGCGCTTGTTGCAGATATGGAGGATAGGGTGCATCGCTACGCCACCGCTCGATGATTATATGGCCGAGTCTTGTGCGGGTGTTTCTCTTCAGCCGGGCATGGACATTGCCCGCATTCAGGCTCATGCACTTGGGTGCGAGGAGCGCAGAGATCGACGGGTGGACCGCCACGTGAAGCGCCAAGACGGCGAATATTTTGGCGACTTTCGAGGCGGACCGCCTCGCCAGCAGACTAGTTATGTACCTCCGCCATTGCAGAGTGGTCCTCCGCAGCCTTTCGACCCTTGGGATATTCAGAGCGGTCGTGGCTCCGTGTTTCAGATGTTCGTGAGTAGGGTGTTGGCGATGCAATACCCCTACCTCGCGTGGTCGATGTGGTAGACCGCATTTCGAGAGTGTCGTAGTACCAAGGGAGCTTGTTATTCTTGCGGCCAACAGGCCATATGACGAGAGACTGTCCGACCAGGTAGCGCTGTAGGATAGCACAGACTACTAGAGCGCCATTCGGCCACGGTAGAGGTCGCGGTGGAAGTTCAGTTTTAGCGGTCCTTGAACCGCCTAGTTTGTGTATATCCTTAACCCTTTAGATACTTGTATGTATTGATGTTAATGATGTGTTAAGTGTTATGTTCGATAGCTTTGTGCTAAATGTGATTTAGACACCGTTATTGTAGAAGGGTAAGTATGGGGCATGGTAAGTGTGAACCCTGGATCGTCACGATTGGGACCTTAGAGGTAAGGTCGTCTTGAGTAAAAGATTCGTTTTATGTTTGACCTTTATCGAGTAATGAGTTTACGTGGGTTTTATTTGTGTGATAAGTCCATGGGTAGTGTGAGATGGAAGTGGTAGCTTTCATGATGTGATTCACAGGATTGTTCCGTGTCGGGAACGAGGGCTTGACGCGATTGTGGTCGGGTTGAGGACGTGATACGGTCAACCCGTAGCCCGGATTAAGGTAGGTCAGTTCTGGGTGGTCCCGCCAGTGGTAGGGTCACGAGGATGCTAGGCCCAAGTTTGTATGATCATCGTATGAGTTCGTGGACGCGTTCGACCGAAGCGGTTCGTAAAGGCCGAATGGCCTTAAGGAAGTTTGAGGTTAGTAAGATGACCAAGTTTGGAGGTAGTGACTCCGCAGAGATTTTTGGGAACGGAAGTAATGATCAAGTATGGTACGTCTTGGGAGAGTTCAAGTGTTCGAGAAGGGCACGGCGAGTAAGGAAGGAAGAGGACGTGTGTTATTTTGCGCTGCGTGGCGCTGGCAACTTGTTAGAGGAACTTCATCGATATCCGTCTTGAGAAGGAACATTCGGACGAATGTTTCTAAGGAGGGAGAATGTTATACCCGTATTCTCGTGGTATGTATGCGAGGACGCACGCATTTGAGAGCACGGCGTAAAAAAATTTGGAAAGAAAGAAAGATGAGTTTTCGCGGAAAAGTTTCCTTATTTGTGAAGAAAAAGGTTCGTTAATGGGAATTGGATTCCCAGATTTGGTATTTGGACTTCATAGATTATATTAGAATTTTGAGATTTTATTTTCTAAATGGTCACGTGGGCCCACTGAGAAATTTACTTTTGTGGGGCCCACTTTGTTTTCGAGATTTTGGCCATTGTGGATATTTTTCTAAGACGTTTTATGAGGACAATAGGAGGGTGACACGTGTCACCCAAGCCTAGGTGGCTTGGCCTAATGACATTAGTTCACAACACCCGGATAGAGTCGTTTTTCGACTAAACGCTTTACATAACTTGCAGGGAAAATTCCGCTATGTCTTTTCTTATTTTTGCGGATTTTTCCGAGAGACGAACATTTTGGACCAACGGGAGGGTGATATGTGTCACCTCACATTGAAGCAAGTGGTGCTTTGGCGATTTGGGCCCAAGAGGACGTTTGGCCTTGCACAATTGGTTCCTTGTTTTGGCCTTGTTTTGTGCCTTGTTTTGTGGCTTGTTTGGTGCAATGTTTTGTGGAGTAGGGTTAGGGTGCACTTGGCTTGATCAAGGCCTTACACTTGCCTTGCACATGGCTTGATCTTAGCCATGGTGGCCTTTGGCTTTCCTATAAATACCCCTCTCAAGACTTCATTCATCCAAAATCTTCCAAGTCTTGGAAACCCCTCCTCCTCTTGTTGACTCTCGCCCAAGAGCCCTCTCCCTTAAAATTTGCCTTGGCCGAAACCCTCCTCTTCCTCAGGTGCTAAGTGGTACCCCCCTGCCTAGTTGTTTTCTTATAATACCCCCTTTTGTGGTATAGAAATACTCTCCTAGTATTGTTATAATGCCCAAAATACCTTAGCCTTTACCTAGTAGTATTTCAAAAGTTACCTCTATACGTAGAGCCCGAAATGCTACCTTTTGTCCTTTAGTCTCAAAACCGAAACCCTAAGGAAATCTTCAGTGTTGGTTGAAGTATTTGAGTAGAAGTTGGTTAGAACTTCTAAGGGTTGTTTGGAGCGGATTGAGCGCACGGAGTAGAGCTAAACCTTGCTCAGATCGACATTATAACTTGGATAATTTTGGGCTTGTCGAGGTAAATATTCTTGTCCCCTTATTGTAATTGGAGATTACATGTGGTAGGAATATATAGTTGAGGTATACTATATATAGAATCAACATTATTGTGGCAATGTCTTTTGACTTAAGCTGAAGAATAAAGAATCAATCAGATTTACATAGACCGTATTGCAGAGACTTGTGTAGTATTACGGTGTAGAATTGTACACGTCCGGTTAGACGTGTAAACCCCCGGTTGGCTTGGTAGCCGCCTCGATAGAGAGGAGATTTACGCCGTGGCGTGGGAGGTGCCGAATTTTCTGTAGAAAAATGGGAACTTGTGTTTAAGAGTTAATAGACGTTTGTGGCCTTTATAGGTGAAAGTACTAAGAGTAGCGTATTCTACTCGAGGAGTGGAAAGGGCTAGCAAGGTTGTAGTACTTGGAGCATTTTGCTTATTGTCGATAAATCGTCGCGAGGTATGTGAACCTCTTCCTATCTCTTCTAGCATGATATGTGTGAACTATGTAGTACGGTAGACGTACATGTGTTAACTGTGTTTGATTGTTCTTAAAACATAAAGTGTTATAACGGCTTTATGGGAAGTTGGTTATAACAGCTTTATGTAGGTAAGAAAATACTTTGTGGTTTTAAAAAGAGTTATACTAGCTTTATGGGGAGTTAGGTATAATGTCTTAAGAGAGGTAAAGAAAATGGTTTACTGATGTTAGAAGTTAAGGGACTTGATCTTATAAGATAAGAGACTTAACTTATTTGTTTTAATGTGAATGGTTGTGTGAAACCTCATTCGTGAGTAATGAGTACTTGGTTTTATTTAAAGGGATAATGTTTTACTGATTTCGAAATCGAACGTATCGGCAGCACCACCGCAGCGTTAATAAAGGAAAATGTCTCTAATAATGTTGTATCGTATTAAAACAAGTAGAAACCTCCATCAGCATAGAAACTAAGATGAGACAAAATGATATTACATTTTCTAGATCATGGCTGCTGTAATAAGAATGTTGTAAACAAGAATAACCTACTCTCACGTGAGACATATATTACTCAATTGTTCTAAAAAGGAATCAAGTGATTAAGTTTGGGAACTATGAAACCATTTGAAAATGAGAAGCTTGAGTAATTGAAACTAGGCAAACTGGAACTTAGGAAAAGAATGTTGTTACTTGATTTTGAAAAGGAATGTGGGTTGGTCATTCTAATACTACGGGTATCGAGTGACTTTTATAAGTAATGGATCTCTTTTAAAAGAACTTAACGTATGTAGTACTTTGGGGTTAAAAACCCGGACTTTGGCATAAAATGAAAGTACTTTGAGTTGTGTGAAACTTGCCTATGCTTGTTGTTGTGAAACTTGCCTATGCTTGTTGTTGTGAAACTTGCCTACGCTTGTGATGATAGCCTTTGTTGTGCAAGTGTGGTATTTCTGTATTACCGCCTCTCGATAGAGGCCTTGACTTGTCGAGAACTTACTTGGACGCGTCTTTGGCGGTGAGGAGAATTCCACGTATGTTTCCATTTTGATTATCGCTTGTTGTTGATGTCACATGGACATGTCTACACCGACGCAAAGATTCCTCGGCACGCGGCCACGCGCCGTTGATTACCCGATATATGGTTATTATCGCAACATGGACGGTCTACACCGATGCAAGATTCCGGGGCACGTGGCCACGCGCGTGGTTGACCACCCAAGATATTGTTATTGAGGTTACATGGGCATGTCTACACCGATGCAAGATTCCGGTACGTGTGGCCACGCGCCTTGTTATTATTGTTGCATCATGGACATGTCTACACCGATGCGATTCCGGGCATGTGGCCATGATGCGAACATGATGGATGTGGTGGGCGTGAGACCCATAGTTATATTTGAGTGGTGACTTTGAGGCGTGAGTCCCCGACTTGACCGCTTATGTTGCGTCTCGTATTTTGGTTATCATACATGTCTCCCGCTTTATATAGATCGTTATGATTTAACCGCAGATTTACAGCCACATACTTGGTACCAGATCGACCTCCTCGTGGCCGCTCATGCCGCAGTAGAGGTACATCGGCCGTGGATCCTCGCCTTAGGATCTCGGGCCATGCTTTGGGAAGCTCCGCTTCTCCGAGGCTTATCTTTTGGTATGTGTTCCCCGAGTCAGGTTCTTGTACATTCGTGGTATGGCGGGCCCCGTCCCGTCATAGTCGTTGTAAATCTTAGAGGTCTGTAGTAATCGATGCAAGGTGGTTGTAAAAGGATTAAACTGCTCGTGTTTTATGTATATACCAAGGCAACTGCTTTTGGTCTGCTTATTATTATATCTATTGTTGCATGTCTAAGTTTTTATTTCCGCCGGTTTTTCTCTCGATGTTGTATCACTAGGGTGCTCGGTAAGGCACCACCACGGCCCGAATTTCGGGTGTGACAAAGTGGTATCGAGCGATTAGTCCTCGGAAAGTGTCTACGCACCGTGTCTAGTAGAGTCTTGATTATCGGTGTGTGTGCACCACATATATAATCGTGAGGCTATAGGACATGTAGGATTGGTTTCTATTCTTCTCATTCCGAGATCGTGCCTTAGAGCCGAGTTGTAAGTTGGACCCTCCGATGTGTTTCATTTTACCGCTATGCCTCGCGCAAAGGCGACCGCCGAAGGCAAGGCAGCCGAGGAGCCGCTAGTGGGATACAGAGAGTACGAGGCGCAGTCGGCCAAGACTGAGATGCAGCTTCCGACGGCGAAGTTTCATGACGCCGCCAAAGACCTAGGAGCGAGAGCCGCAGTGGTCGATGAGACTACAAGATTGAGCCTCCGTCCCCACACCGAGCAGGAGATGGGTCACGCGAGATGGCTCGATTATTGGCCGTGGTCAGGCCGATATGGCGACAGCCGGATGCGCGCCTGCCCAAAGAGAGACCGTGGTGCACCCGAGAGCGAATAGTTTGAGGCTACGGACTTTCTCGAGTTGTAGCCCGCCGGAGTTTTATGGGTCGAGGCATGAGGATGATCCTCAGGAGTTCATCCGCCGCCATAAAGGATCACGCGTGATCAAGGCTTCGTGAGACCGAGTCTGTGACCTTCGGTTCAGACGGCCGCGTGATACCGCAATCGATTGGTTTGATTCGTGTGAGCATTCCCCGGGACAGCATTCACCTCCAGCGGGATGGCATTAGTTTTCGGGGGCTTTTATCACGCACTTCTTGCCTCCGCAGATTAGGAGGGCACGCCGACAATTTTTGTTATCGAGACAGAGGCGCACCGTCGTGAGTACAATGTCGAGTTCGATTCTTTGGCTCGATATGTCCTCGCGCTTGTTGCAGATATGAGGATAGGTGCATCGCCACGCCACCGCTCGATGATTATATGGCCGAGTCTTGCGGCGGTGTTTCTTCACCGCATGGACATTGCCCGCATTCGTGCTCATGCACTTGGGTGCGGCGAGCGCAGATCGACGCAGCGGACCGCCACAGGTTAAGGCCAAGACGGCCGGATATTTTGGCGACTTTCGAGGCGGACCGCCAAAGAAGCAGACTAGTTATGTACCTCCGCCATTGCAGAGTGGTCCTCCGCAGCCTTTCGACCCTTGGGATATTCAGAGCGAGTCGTGGCTCCTGTGTTTCAGATGTTCGCGAGTAGGGTGTTGGCGGATGCACCACCCCTACCTCGGTGTGGTCGATGTTTTAGACCGCATTTCGTCGAGTGTCGTAGTACCAAGGGATCTTGTTATTCTTGCGCCAACAGGCCATATGACGAGAGACTGTCCCACTGTGGTAGCGCTGGTAGGATAGCACAGACTACTAGAGCGATTGCGGCCACGGTAGAGGTCGCGGTGGAAGTTCAGCTTAGCGCCTTGAACCGCCTAGTTTCGTATATCCTTAACCCTGTAGATACTTGTATGTATTGATGATAATGTTGTGTTATGTGTTATGTTCGGATATCTTTTTGCTAAATGTGATTTAGACACCGTTATTGTAGAAGGGTAAGTATGGGGCATGGTAAGTGTGAACCCTAGATCGTCACGATTGAGACCTTAGAGGTAAGGTCGCCTTGAGTAAAAGATTCGCTTTATGTTTGACCTTTATCGTAGTCATGAGTTTACGTGGGTTTTATTTGTGTGATAAGTCCATGGGTAGTGTGAGATGGAAGTGGTAGCTTTCATGATGTGATTCAAGCAGATTGTTCCGTGTCGGGAACAAGGGCTTGACGCGATTGTGGGTCGGGTTAAGGACGTGATACGGGTCGACCCGTAGCCCGGATTAAGGTGGGGTCAGTTCTGGGTGGTCCCGCCAGGTGGTAGGGTCACGAGGATGCTAGGCCCAAGTTTGTATGACCATCGTATGAGTTGGTGGACGCGTTCGACCAGAAGCGGTTCGTAAAGGCCGAATGGCCTTAAGGAAGTTCGAGGTTAGTAAGATGACCAAGTTTGGAGGTAGTGACTCCAGAGATTTTGGGAACGGAAGTAATGACAAGTATGGTACGCATCGAGAGTTCAAGTGTTCGAGAAGGGCACGACGAGTAAGGAAGGAAGAGGACGTGTGTTATTTTTGCGCCGTGGCGCTGGCAACTTGTTGTAGGAACTTCATCGATATCCGTCTTGAGAAGGAACATTCGGACGAATGTTTCTAAGGAGGAGAATGTTATACCCCGTATTCTCGTGGTATGTATGCGAGGACGACGCATTTGAGCACGATGTAAAAAAATTTGGAAAGAAAGAAAGATGTGAGTTTTCGATTAAAAGTTTCCGTTATTTGTGAAGAAAAAAGTTTGTTAATGGGAATTGGATTCCCAGATTTGGTATTTGGACTTCATAGATTATATTAGAATTTTGAGATTTTATTTTCGGAAATGGTCACGTGGGGCCCACGGGAGAAATTTACGGTTTTGTGGGGCCGACTTTGTTTTCGAGATTTTGGCCATTGTGGATATTTTTCGGAAGACGTTTTATGAGGGACAATAGGAGGGTGACACGTGTCACCCCCGCCTAGGTGGCTTGGCCGAATGACATTTGTGCACAACACCTTGCTAGAGTCGTTGACTAAACGCTTTACATAACTTGCGAGGAAAATTCCGCTATGTCTTTTCTTATTTTTATGGATTTTTCCGAGAGACGGAACATTTTGGACCAACGGGAGGGTGACATGTGTCACCCTCACATTGGAAGCAAGTGGGGTGCTTTGGACGATTTGGGCGTCCAAGAGGGACGTTTGGCCTTGCACAATTGGTTCCTTGTTTTGGCCTTGTTTTGTGCCTTGTTTTGTGGCTTGTTTGGTGCAATGTTTTGTGGAGTAGGGTTAGGGTGTACTTGGCTTGATCAAGGCCATACACTTGCCTTGCACATGGCTTGATCTTAGCCATTGGTTGGCCTTTGGCTTTCCTATAAATACCCCTCTCAAGACTTCATTCATCCAAAAATCTTCCAAGTCTTGGAAACCCTCCTCCCTCTTGTTGACTCTCGCCCAAGAGCCCTCTCCCCTTAAAATTTGCCTTGGCCGAAACCCTCCCTCTTCCCCTTTGTGGTGCTAGCCGTGGGGTACCCCCCCACCCTAGCCTAGTTGTTTTCGTATAATACCCCCCTTTTGTGGTATAGAAATACTCTCCTAGTATTGTTATAATGCCCAAAATAACTTAGCCTTTACCTAGTAGTATTTCAAAAGTTACCTCTTTACGTAGAGCCCGGAAATGCTACCTTTTGTCCTTTAGTCTCAAAACCGAAACCCTAAGGAAATCTTCATAGTTGGTTGAAGTATTTGAGTAGAAGTTGGTTAGAACTTCTAAGGGCTGTTTGGAGCGGATCGAGCGCACGGAGTAGAGCTAAACCTTGCTCAGATCGACATTATAACTTGGATAATTTTGGGCTTGTCGAGGTAAATATTATTGTCCCCTTATTGTAATTGGAGATTACATGTGGTAGGAATATATAGTTGAGGTATACTATATATAGAATCAACATTATTGTGGCAATGTCTTTTGACTTAATCTCAAGAATAAAGAATCGAATCAGTATTTACATAGGATCAGACATGAGACTTGTGTAGTATTATCAGAATTGTACACGCCCGTTAGACGTGTAAACCCCTGGTTGGCTTGGTAGCCACCTCGATAGAGGAGGAGATTTACGCCAGGGCGGGGGAGAGGTGCCGAATTTTCAGAGAAAATGGGAACTTGTGTTTAAGAGTTAATAGACGTTTGTGGCCTTTATAGGTGAAAGTACTAAGAGTAGCGTATTCTACTCGAGGAGTGGAAAGGGCTAGCAAGGTTGTAGTACTTGGAGCATTTTGCTTATTGTCGATAAATCGTCGCGAGGTATGTGAACCTCTTCCTATCTCTTCTAGCATGATATGTGTGAACTATGTAGTACGGTAGACGTACATGTGTTAACTGTGTTTGATTGTTCTTAAAACATAAAGTGTTATAACGGCTTTATGGGAAGTTGGTTATAACAGCTTTATGTAGGTAAGAAAATACTTTGTGGTTTTAAAAAGAGTTATACTAGCTTTATGGGGAGTTAGGTATAATGTCTTAAGAGAGGTAAAGAAAATGGTTTACTGATGTTAGAAGTTAAGGGACTTGATCTTATAAGATAAGAGACTTAACTTATTTGTTTTAATGTGAATGTTTGTGTGAAACCTCATTCGTGAGTAATGAGTACTTGGTTTTATTTAAAGGGATAATGTTTTACTGATTTCGGAAATCAGAATGTGTATCGACAGACCACTGCAGCGTTAATAAAGGAAAATGTATTGAATAATGATGTATCGTATTAAAACCAGTAGAAACCTCCATCTGCATAGAAACTAAGATGAGACAAAATGATATTACATTTTCTAGATCATGGTCAGTAATAAGAATGTTGTAAACAAGAATAACCTACTCACGTGAGACATATCTTTCTAAATTGTTCTAAAAAGGAATCAAGTGATTAAGTTTGGGAACTATGAAACCATTTGAAAATGAGAAGCTTGAGTAATGAAACTAGGCAAACCGAACTTAGGAAAAGAATGTTGTTACTTGATTTTGAAAAGGAATGTGGGTTGGTCATTCTAATACTACGTATCGAGTGACTTTTATAAGTAATGGATCTCTTTTAAAAGAACTTAACGTATGTAGTACTTTGGGGTTAAAACCCGACTTTGGCATAAAATGAAAGTACTTTGAGTCATGTGAAGCTTGCCTATGCTTGTTGTTGTGAAGCTTGCCTATGCTTGTTGTTGTGAAACTTGCCTACGCTTGTGATGATAGCCTTTGTTGTGCAAGTGTGGTATTTCTGTGTTACCGCGTCTCGATAGAGGGCCGGGTGACTTGTTGAGAACTTACTTGGACGTCTTTGGCGGTGAGGAGAATTCCACGTATGTTTCCATTTTGATTATCGTCTTGTTGTTGATGTCACATGGACATGTCTACACCGATGCAAAGATTCCGGCATGTCCACGCGGGTTGATTACCCGATATATGGTTATTACCGCAACATGGACGGTCTACACCGATGCAAGATTCCGGGGCATGTGGCGTGCGGCGCAGGTTGACCACCCAAAGATATGTTATTGAGGTTACATGGGCATGTCTACACCGATGCAAGATTCGGTACGTGGCCATGCGGCCTTGTTATTATTGTTGCATCATGGACATGTCTACACCGATGCAGTATTCCGGGGGCATGTGGCCATGATGCGAACATGATGGATGTGGTGGGCGTGAGACCCATAGTTATATTTGAGTGGTGACTTTGAGGCGTGAGTCCTCGACTTGATCGCTTATGTCGCTGCATCAGATTTTGGTTATCATACATGTCTCTCGCTTTATATAGATCGTTATGATTTAATCGCAGATTTACGCTTCACATACTTGGTACCTGTTATCGACCTCCTTCGGGGCCGCGTCATGCCGCAGTAGAGGTACATCGGCCGTGGATCCTCGCCTTAGGATCTCGCTTGGCGTTTTGGGAAGCTCCGTTTCTCCGAGGCTTATCTTTTGCATGTGTTCCCTGAGTTGTAGGTTCTTGTACATTCGGGGTATGGCGGGCCCGTCCCGTCATAGTCGTTGTAAATCTTAGAGGTCAGAGTACTGATGTGGCGGTGGTTGTAAAAGGATTAAACTGTTCAGGTTTTATGTATATACTGAAGGCAACTGTTTTGGTTGGCCTGTTTATTATTATATCTATTGTTGCATGTCTAAGTTTTTATTTCCGCTGGTTTTTCTCTGATGTTGTATCACTAGGGTGCCCGGGGTAAGGCACCAGTCACGGGCCCGAATTTCGGGGTGTGACAAAGTGGTATCAGAGCAGTTAGTCCTCGGAAAGTGTCTACAGACCGTGTCTAGTAGAGTCTTGATTATCGGTGTGTTGTGCACCACATCTATAATCAGGAGGCTATAGGACATGTAGGATTGGTTTCTATTCTTCTCATTCTGAGATCGTGCCTTAGAGCTGAGTTGTAAGTTGGACCCCTCTGATGTGTTTCATTTTACCAGTTATGCCTCCGCGCAAGGCGACCAGTGCCCAGAAGGGCAAGGCAGCCGAGGGAGCTGCTAGTGGGATACAGAGGAGTACGAGGGCGCAGGCCCGGTCAGTACCTGAGACAGTGCTTCCGACGGCGAGTTTCGCGACGCCGCCAAAGACCATAGGGTTTAGAGTCGCACCGTGGTCGATGAGACTACAAGACTGAGCCTCCATCCCACACCGAGCAGGGAGATGGGTCACGGAGATGGCGATTATTGGCCGTGGTGGCGGATATGAGGACAGCCGATGCGGCGCCGGTTCAGAAGACCGTGGTGCACCCGAGAGCAGAGAGTTTGAGGCTACGGACTTTCTGAGTTGTAGCCCGCCAGAGTTTTATGGGTCGAGGCACGAGGATGATCCGCATGAGTTCATCCGCCGCCACAAAGGATCACGCGGTGATCAAGGCTTCAGAGACCGAGTCTGCGACCGGTTCGACGCACGCGTGATACCGCATGATTAGTTTGATTCGCGAGCTTTCCCGGGGAGAGCATGCACCTCCAGCAGTATGGGATGAGTTTTCGGGGGCTTTTATCACGCACTTCTTGCCTCCGCAGATGAGGAGGGCACGGGCCGACAAATTTTTGTTACTGAGACAGAGAGGGCGCACTGTCAGGGAGTACAATGTCGAGTTCGATTCTTTGGCTCGATATGTCCCTGCGCTTGTTGCAGATATGGAGGATAGGGTGCATCGATACGCCACCGGCTCGATGATTATATGGCCGAGTCTTGTGCGGGTGTTTCTTCACCGCATGGACATTGCCCGCATTCGTGCTCATGCACTGGGCGCGGCGAGCGCAGATCGACGCAGTGGACCGCTTTCACAGGAAGGCCAAGACGGCCGGATATTTTGGCGACTTTCGAGGCGGACCGCCAGAAGAGACTAGTTATGTACCTCCGCCATTGCAGTGGTCCTCCGCAGCCTTCGACCCTTGGGATATTCGGGAAGCGTGTCGTGGCTCCTGTGTTTCAGATGTTCAGGGGAGTAGGGGTGTTGGCCAGATGCAGTCACCCCTACCTCGGTGTGGTCGATGTGGTAGACCGCATTTCGGAGAGTGTCGTAGTACCAAGGGAGCTTGTTATTCTTGCGGCCAACAGGGCCATATGACGAGAGACTGTCCGACCAGGGGTAGCGCTGGTAGGATAGCACAGACTACTAGGCGATTGCGGCCACGGTAGAGGTCGCGGTGGAAGTTCCCAGTTTTAGCGGTCCTTGAACCGCCTAGTTTCAGGTATATCCTTAACCCTTTAGATACTTGTATGTATTGATGTTAATGATGTGTTAAGTGTTATGTTCGGATAGCTTTGTGCTAAATGTGATTTAGACACCTGGTTATTGTAGAAGGGTAAGTATGGGGGCATGGTAAGTGTGAACCCTAGATCGCACGATTGAGACCTTAGAGGTAAGGTCGTCTTGAGTAAAAGATTCGCTTTATGTTTGACCTTTATCGTGAGTCGTAGTTTACGTGGGTTTTATTTGTGTGATAAGTCCATGGGTAGTGTGAGATGGAAGTGGTAGCTTTCATGATGTGATTCAGCAGGATTGTTCCGTCGGGAACGAGGGCTTGACGCGATTGTGGGTCGGGTTGAGGACGTGATACGGTCAACCCGTAGCCCGGATTAAGGTGGGGTCAGTTCTGGGTGGTCCCGCCAGTGGTAGGGTCACGAGGATGCTAGGCCCAAGTTTGTATGATCATCGATGAGTTCGTGGACGCGTTCGACTGAGCGGTTCGTAAAGGCCGGGAATGGCCTTAAGGAAGTTTGAGGTTAGTAAGATGACCAAGTTTGGAGGTAGTGACTCCAGAGATTTTTGGGAACGGAAGTAATGACTGAAGTATGGTACGTACTGGGAGAGTTCAAGTGTTCGAGAAGGGCACGACGAGTAAGGAAAGAAGAGGACGTGTGTTATTTTTGTGGCCAAGCTGTGGCGTTGGCAACTTGTTAGAGGAACTTCATCGATATCCGTCTTGAGAAGGAACATTCGGGACGAATGTTTCTAAGGAGGGGAGAATGTTATACCCGTATTCTCGTGGTATGTATGAGGGCGACGTACGTGCGAGCACGAAAAAAATTTGGAAAGAAAGAAAGATGTGAGTTTTCGGAAAAGTTTCCGTTATTTGTGAAGAAAAAGGTTCGTTAATGGGAATTGGATTCCCAGATTTGGTATTTGGACTTCATAGATTATATTAGAATTTTGAGATTTTATTTTGAAATGGTCACGTGGGCCCACGGGAGAAATTTACGGTTTTGTGGGGCCCACTTTGTTTTCGAGATTTTGGCCATTGTGGATATTTTTCGGAAGACGTTTTATGAGGGCCAATAGGAGGGTGACACGTGTCACCCCCGCCTAGGTGGCTTGGCCGAATGACATTTGTGCACAACACCCGGTTAGAGTCGTGTTTCGACGAAACGTTTTACATAACTTCATGAGGAAAATTCCGGCTATGTCTTTTCTTATTTTTGCGGATTTTTCCGAGAGACGAAACATTTTGGACCAACGGGAGGGTGACATGTGTCACCCTCACATTGGAAGCAAGTGGGGTGCTTTGGACGATTTGGGCGTCCAAGAGGGACGTTTGGCCTTGCACAATTGGTTCCTTGTTTTGGCCTTGTTTTGTGCCTTGTTTTGTGGCTTGTTTGGTGCAATGTTTTGTGGAGTAGGGTTAGGGTGTACTTGGCTTGATCAAGGCCATACACTTGCCTTGCACATGGCTTGATCTTGGCCATTGGTTGGCCTTTGGCTTTCCTATAAATACCCCCCTCTCTTGAAGACTTCATTCATCCAAAATCTTCCAAGTCTTGGAAACCCCTCCCCTCCCTCTTGTTGACTCTCGTCCAAGAGCCCCTCTCCCCCTTAAAATTGGCCTTGACCGAAACCCTCCCTCTTCCTCATGCTAGCTGGGTACCCCGAGCCTAGTTGTTTTCGTATAATACCCCCCTTTTGTGGTATAGAAATACTCTCCTAGTATTGTTATAATGCCCAAAATACCTTAGCCTTTACCTAGTAGTATTTCAAAAGTTACCTCTTTACGTAGAGCCCGGAAATGCTACCTTTTGTCCTTTAGTCTCAAACCGAAACCCTAAGGAAATCTTCATAGTTGGTCAAGTATTTGAGTAGAAGTTAGTTAGAACTTCTAAGGGTTGTTTGGAGCGGATTGAGCGCACGGAGTGGAGCTAAACCTTGCTCAGGATCGACATTATAACTTGGATAATTTTGGGCTTGTCGAGGTAAATATTCTTGTCCCCTTATTGTAATTGGAGATTACATGTGGTAGGAATATATAGTTGAGGTATACTATATATAGAACTGAACATTATTGTGGCAATGTCTTTTGACTTAAGCCTGAAGAATAAAGAATCAATCAGATTTACATAGTGTTCAGCAGAGACTTGTGTAGTATTGTGTAGAATTGTACACGTCAGGTTAGATGTAAACCCCTCGGTTGGCTTGGTAGCCTACTCGATAGAGGAGATTTACTGTTGTGGCGGGAGGTCTTTCCGAATTTTACAGAAAAATGGGAACTTGTGTTTAAGAGTTAATAGACGTTTGTGGCCTTTATAGGTGAAAGTACTAAGAGTAGCGTATTCTACTCGAGGAGTGGAAAGGGCTAGCAAGGTTGTAGTACTTGGAGCATTTTGCTTATTGTCGATAAATCGTCGCGAGGTATGTGAACCTCTTCCTATCTCTTCTAGCATGATATGTGTGAACTATGTAGTACAGTAAACGTCGTACGTGTTAACTGTGTTTGATTGTTCTTAAAACATAAAGTGTTATAACGGCTTTATGGGAAGTTGGTTATAACAGCTTTATGTAGGTAAGAAAATACTTTGTGGTTTTAAAAAGAGTTATACTAGCTTTATGGGGAGTTAGGTATAATGTCTTAAGAGAGGTAAAGAAAATGGTTTATGATGTTAGAAGTTAAGGGACTTGATCTTATAAGATAAGAGACATAACTTATTTGTTTTAATGTGAATGTTTGTGAAACCTCATTCGTGAGTAATGAGTACTTGGTTTTATTTAAAGGGATAATGTTTTACTGATTTCGAAATCGTAATGTGTATCGACAGCACCATCGCAGCGTTAATAAAGGAAAATGTATTGAATAATGATGTATCGTATTAAAACCGATAGAAACCTCCATCCGTGATAGAAACTAAGATGAGACAAAATGATATTACATTTTCTAGATCATGGTCATTGTAATAAGAATGTTGTAAACAAGAATAACCTACTCTCACGTGAGACATATATTACTCAATTGTTCTAAAAGGAATCAAGTGATTAAGTTTGGGAACTATGAAACCATTTGAAAATGAGAAGCTTGAGTAATTGAAACTAGGCAAACCGAACTTAGGAAAGAATGTTGTTACTTGATTTTGAAAAGGAATGTGGGTTGGTCATTCTAATACTACTATCGAGTGACTTTTATAAGTAATGGATCTCTTTTAAAAGAACTTAACGTATGTAGTACTTTGGGGTTAAAACCCGACTTTGGCATAAAATGAAAGTACTTTGAGTTGTGTGAAACTTGCCTATGCTTGTTGTTGTGAAACTTGCCTATGCTTGTTGTTGTGAAACTTGCCTACGCATGATGATAGCCTTTGTTGCAAGTGTGGTATTTCTGTTACCGCGTCTCGATAGAGGCGGTTGACTTGTCGAGAACTTACTTGGGCGTCTTTGGCGGTGAGGAGAATTCCACGGGTATGTTTCCATTTTGATTCTTATCTTGTTGTTGATGTCACATGGACATGTCTACACCGACGCACGATTCCGGCATCGCGTCACGCGTCGTTGATTACCGATATATGGTTATTATCGCAACATGGGCGGTTCTACACCGACGCAAGATTCCGGGGCATGTGGCTACGCGGCAGGTTGACCACCCGGATATTGTTATTGAGGTTACATGGGCATGTCTGTTGACACCGATGCGATTCGGCATGTGGCCACGCGCCTTGTTATTATTGTTGCATCATGGACATGTCTACACCGATCGATTCCGGGGCATGTGGCCATGATGCGAACATGATGGATGTGGTGGGCGTGAGACCCATAGTTATATTTAGTGGTGACTTTGAGGCGTGAGTCCACGACTTATCGCTTTTATGTTGCGTCGTATTTTGGTTATCATACATGTCTCTCGCTTTATATAGATCGTTATGATTTAACCGCAGATATTCTGATTCCACATACTTGGTACTGTTAGATCGACCTCCTTCGGGGCCGCGTTCATGCCGCAGTAGAGGTACATCGGTCGTGGATCCTCGCTTAGGATCTCGGTCAGCGTTTTGGGAAGCTCCGTTTCTCGAGGCTTATCTTTTGTATGTGTTCCTTGAGTTGTAGGTTCTTGTACATTCGGGGTATGGCGGGCCCCGTCCGTCATAGTCGTTGTAAATCTTAGAGGTCTGTAGTAATGCGATGTGGCGGGGTTGTAAAAGGATTAAAGCGTCAGTTTTATGTATATCTGAAGGCAACGCTTTGGTTGGCCTGTTTATTATTATATCTATTGTTGCATGTCTAAGTTTTTATTTCCGCTGGTTTTTCTCTGATGTTGTATCACTAGGGTGCCCGGGGTAAGGCACCAGTCACGGGCCCGAATTTCGGGGTGTGACATTGATTTAAAGGTATAGGTTACTTGTTTTTAAAAGAGTAAGACACTGGGTTTAAAAAGTATATTGCTACTTGACTTTTAAAGGGAAAAGTGCCTTTGTTTTAAAGGAAGGTATGGTTTTGTCTTAAGATTGGTTTAAAAAGAAGGTATGGAAATTGTTTTGGTTTTACTTTGATGTCTTTTGACTTGAGTTTTAAATAATAAGAATCTTGAAGTATTTCAAAAGAGTTACGAATCATTTTTGAAAGAAAAGAAATACTTGGTTTTAAAAGCTTAAGTGTTATACTAGCTTTATGGGAAGTTAGGTATAACGACTTAAGGAAGATAGAAGGAACGGTTTACTTATTTGTTTGTGAAAGTCTTGTATTTATTTCTGAAAAGTGTAGTAAGATGGTTTGATAAGTAAACATGTTACGATGCTACGTGTGTTAGTGTCTTGTGATGTTTGTGTGAGGGTTATTCTTGTTGTGCTTACGTTGTTAAGCGATAAGCCCGTTATCGCTATTATATCACATACCCCCCTGACTTGTTATGATGCCGAGGACTTGCCACCCTCGATGCGAGGAATACCTCATGCGGTGCAGTGTGACCTATGTGAGTGCGGAGTTCCGTGATTGATCATTCCGGTGTGTTATCCCAACGCGAGAATGCCTACGCGGTCTGTGTGACTATGCGACTACGGAGTCGAGGAGGATGCCGCGATTAGCTACCCCGATGCGAGAATACCTCATGCGGTGCGTGGGACTATGCGGACTGCGGGAGTTCCAGGATTAGGCACGCATAATGATACTATGGGCGATTGGCCTTGCTTCGATCATTAGCGGCCTAGAAAAGACCAGTTACATTATATCTATTTTTGCTCTTGTTTATGATGTGGCACTATGTGCGGTTGAATTGGTTGTATTTGTAAGTGGTTTTAAAGATATTTTGATTTCATTTCGATTTTCTGATTTCACATACTTGGTACTGCCAGATCGACTTCTTCGGGGCTGCGTTCATGCCGCAGGTAGAGGTACACCAGTCGTCGATCCTCGCTCATAGGATCATAGTTCAACGTTTTGGGAAGCTCCGTTTCTCCGGAGGCTTATCTTTGGTATATTCCCCTGTTGTTGTAGGTACTTATATTCAGGGGTATGGCGGGTCAGGGGTATGGCGGGGCCCTGTCCCGTCGTTGTTGTTATAACATTCGTAGAGGTCTGTAGTACTGTTGTGGGCAGAGTTTGTAAAAGGGATGTAACTGTTCGGGTTCAAGTTTATTTATATATTCAGAAAGGTAACCGTTTTGGTTAGCCTGTTTTCTTATTTCATTATTGTATATCTTGTTTCATGTGTATGTTTTTATATTCCGCTGATTTTCTCTGATGTTGTATCACTAGGGTGCCCGGGTAAGGCACTAGTCATGGGCCCGGGTTCGGGTCGTGACAGTATGCGTCCACTATGATTGTTCCATGGTCATGCTTACACCGATGAGAGATTCAGAGGGGATGCGGCCATGGTGCGGGTTAAATTCCCGGGTCATGTTATTAGTCCATGGACTAGATATCCATGAAGCTTGTCGCAGTGATGAGTGGTCACGTGCTTGATTTGTACATGTAGTTACAGACGTACTTTAGATACTTGTCCTGGTCATTTCTCGTGTATCGGCAGGCTCTGGTAGATAGCTTAAGATACTTGCCCCGGTCATATCTCGTAATACGGTAGGCTCTGGTACGTTGGCTTAAGATACTTGCCCCGGTCAGTTGCGTGACGCAGGTTGGATCTGGTAGTTGGCTTCCGTACTTGGCCCGTTAAGTTTTATGATGCAGGCTGGATCTGGTATGTCACGACCCGACCTCGGGCCCGCGACTGGTGCCTTACCCCGGGCACCCTAGTGATACAACATCAGAGAAAATCAGCGGAAATAAAAACTCATGAAAGAAAACCAGTGAAATAAGAAAACATGCTAACCCAAACGGTTACCTTTTTGTACATAAATGAAAACTTGAACAGTTACATTCTTTACAAACCCTGCCCACAACAGTGCTACAAACCTCTAAGAATTTTATAACAATAATGACGGGACAGGGCCCCGCCATGCCCCTGAATGTACAAAAGTCTACAACTTCAGGGAACCGTACCACAGGACAAGCTTCCGGAGATATGGAGCTTTCCGAGAACTGAACAGCGATCCTAAGAGTGCGGATCGAGCTATGTACCTCAACTGCGGCATGAACGCAGCCCGAGGAGGTCGACAACAGTACCAAGTATGTGAAACCGAAAAATCTCAAATGAAATCATAACAATCTATATAAAGCAGAGACATGTATGATAACCAAACTACAGTTCACCTTATATATAGCAGTCATGTCAAGTCAGGGACTCATGCCCGTAAAATCATCACTCAAGTACAACTCGGGAATTTAACCCGCACAATGGCCGCATGCCCCGGCATCTCACCTCGGTATAAGCATGGCCCTGGAACCGTCCTAGTGGGCCCATACCCGTGGACCATCCAACGTGTCGGTATGCCCAAAGGAGATAACAAGATAATAATCATCGGAAGCATACCCGTGGGCCACCCAACGTGTCAGTATGTCCAAACAAACAACATGATAATACTCACCGTGGAAGCATACCCGTGGGCCACCCAACGTGTCAGTATGTCCAAACAAACAACATGATAATACTCACCGTGGAAGCATACCCGTGGGCCACCCAACGTGTCAGTATGTCCAAACAAACAACATGATAATACTCACCGTGGAAGCATACCCGTGGGCCACCCAACGTGTCAGTATGTCCATCAATCAAACAGATAGTCGGCCCTCCATCGAGGGACTCGGTAGCACAAAATCAAACACTTGCACAACAAAGGCTATCACAACAAACATAGGCAAGTTCAACGTACTTTCATTTTATGTCAACAATCCGGGTTTCAACCCCAAAATACTACATACTTTCATTCTTTAAAACAAATGACTCTTTTTAGCATAAAACTTCCAAGATACTATTAACCGTAGTATTAAGTCGAAATTACGTTTCAAGACAAGTCAAAATACCTTTTTAGAAAATACGTTTTCGGGCTTCTAAATCAAGTGACTTCTTTCTTTTAAAACCTTAAGCAATTGATGCTTTTAAATCAATTTGCCTTTCGTTATTTCAAGTCATTTAACATACTTAAATTACTTAGAGTAAACCACTCTTTTTATCTTTCCATAAAGCTATTATAACCAACTTCCCATAAAGCCGTTATACTAGCTTTATACATTAGCAACTTACCTACTTCTTTACAACCAAGAGACCTAAACTTTCCAACAAAACAAGTATCAATAATACTTAAAGTTTCTTAGCCTTTGAAAACCAAGATACCCTTAATATATCACATTAAGTCATTTATAAGCCAAGTCTCTTATCTTTTAAAAACCACAAACCATTTCTTTACCTACATAAAGTTGTTATAACAAACTTCCCATAAAGCCGTTATAACACTTTATGTTTTAAACCAACCAATTACAACTATACGCATCTATGAGACCAAGAGGGCTTATTCTTTAACAACCTAGTACCCATTACTAACGAATAAGATTTTACTACTTTTCCACACAATCAAGCCCTTTACACTTCATATCAAGTCAAGGCACAAAAGGGAAATCAAATTCCTTTAACACACGTGCGTCTACCGCACTATATATTTCACAAATAATCATGCTCAAGAGGATAGGAAGAATCACATACCTCGCGACGATTATCGACAAGTAGCAAACTGTTCCAAAGTACTATACTCTTGCTAGCCTTTTCCACCCTCCAAGTAGAATATGCTACTCGTAGTACTTCGCCCTATAATGGTCATAATACGTCTATTAGCTCCTAGCTTTAACGTATAATACTCTAATTGCAAAGCCCCTTATTCTAGGGAAATTCGGACAACACTTCATTTGTCTCTACGTACTATGCCACCTTTTTCAAGGCCGAATTCAGTAACCAACCACGCCCCATTTAAGGCTCAACAAAGTAGTTAACAATAGGGAATTACACGCCTATAAGACGTGTAAAATTCTGCCCCACAATACCAACAAGTCTAAACTACAATGTCAATTCGACACATTTGAGGGACAACAACACAAAGTCTCCTTTCCAATTTCTTTTCAATCCAAGTTATTTAGTATGACATGTAATCAAGCCAAAATCGATTAAAGCTACTACAATCCTCTAGTAGATAACATGCGACGACGTTAGATAACGACCAAATTGTAATTCAAATTCAAATTACTCAATCATGTCAATTTCGGATTTCTAGCCTTCAAAAATCCATAGTACTTACCAATCTCTAATACATGCTTCACGTGGTCTAAATCAACTATAACAAGTATTATAACTTATATCCAAGAGAAGGGGGAAACTTTTACCTTTTGGAATAGCCCACAAAAGCCCTTTTTCTTCAACTTCTTTCCCGTCAAACTCGTCCACCCGCGCTTCCCACAAGTTTACCCACACCTTGCCTTCTTGCGCGCTCCAACAATTTTCCCCTTAGGCTAGGTTTTCTTCACAAACTAGAGAGAAAGGGAGAGGAGTTCTTGGAAGGGTTTCCAAGATGAAATGGCCAAGTCTTCCAAGAATTGGCCCTAAAATAGGACCCTTTTCTGGTCAAAAGGATGGGAGGGACACTTGTCACCCTCCCATAGGCTTTTAACAAAATATCCCCTATTTTTCGCCCTTTACCGCAGAAAAATCCCGCCAGCCGCGCGCCCACTTCGTGAGAATAATTACTGCATTCGGCCGCGCCCGCATTCGCGCCGCCGCTGCAACCTCAGCGAACCCCCAGTACAACCGCGCGCGCGCCTCGCTCCGGCCAGCGACTTCGAATCAAACTACTGCTTGCGATCACAAGACCGAACTTGTAACTTCCATAACTTTCGAATCCGATGTCCTATCGACGAGCGGTTTGTTGCGTTGGGGACTAGATTTAATGGACTACACACTAGGCTTTTTAAACACCTATCAAATCTTAACAACTGGGGTGCAACACTCCAAGGTAGACTCAAAATCCGTCCAACACATGTTTGTCAACTTATCTTATCTTCTTGAATTTACGGGGTGTAACATGGTAGTTGGCTCTCCTACTTGGCCCGATCAGTTTTATGACGCATGCGGGATCTGGTGTTCAAGTATACATATGGGTGTCATTGTACATCATGGACTGCCGGCAGTGAGAAAGGAATTCCATGGGCATGATTGATATTGTGGGCGTGAGACCCATGGTTATATGTAAGTAATGAATTTGAGGGCATGCGTCCCTGACTTGACATGACTGTTTATATATTGTGAAATGGTCTTTTAAAAATATAAAATGTGATTTCATTACAGTACTTTCAGTTTCACATATTTGGTACCTGTTGTACTGACCTCCTTCGTGGGGCTGCTTTCATGCCGCAGGTAGAGGTACATCGATTGTTGATCCTCGCTCATAGGGTCACAGTTCTGCGCTTTGGGAAGCTCCGTTTCTCCGGAGGTTTATCTTTTGGTATGGTTCCCAGTCATTGTAGGTTCATATACATTCAGGGGTATGGCGAGGCCATGTCCCGTCATAGTTGTTATAAACTCTTAGAGGTTTGTAGTCCTGTTGTGAGTTGAGTTTTGTAAAGGATAACTGTTCGGGTTTTGATTTATATATATTTTTATACCCCGTATTTCCAGAGTATGTACGTAAGGACGTACGTAGAAAATTTGAACTTGAGAAAGTGGCTTGGCCGAAATTATTTGCTCACAACACCCGATTAGAGTCGTTTTTAGAAGAAAACTTTCCACACCTTTAGTATGGTAAAATAAGGCGAGGTCATTTGTAATTTTTTCGGATTTTTACGAGAGACGGAATATTTTGGACCAACGAGAGGCGACACTTGTCACCTCAAGTTGGGTTTGTTTGGCCGAAAGTGGGACGTTTGGCTAGCTTTCTTGGCCTTGTTTTGTGCCTTGTTTTGTGCCTTGTTTTGTGCCATGTTTTGTGGAGTAGGGATAGGGTGCACTTGGCTTGATCTTGGCCTTACACTTGCCTAACACATGGCCTGATCTTGTCCATTGGTTGGCCCTTGGCTTCCCTATAAATACCCCTCCCTTTGTTGAAGACTTCATCATCCAAATGTGTTCTAAGTCTTGAAATCCTTCCCCTCGCCTCGTGTTTGACTCTCGTCCAAGAGCCCTCCCTCCCTAGCAAAGGCCCTCGCCGAGACCCTCCCTTTGAGTGGCCTTTGTGGCGTGAGCCTCCCTTCCCCTTTGGGTGCTAGCCGTGGGGTACCCCCCCTAGCCTAGTTGTTTTCGTATAATACCCCCCCCAAAATACCTTAGCCTTTACCTTGTTGTATTCCAAAAATTACCTCTATACGTAGAGCCCGAAAATACTACCTTTTGTCCTTTTAGTCTCAAACCGAAACCCTAAGGAAATCTTCATTGTTGGTTGATGTATTTAAGTAGAAGTTGGTTAGAACTTCTAAGGGTTGTTTGGAGCGCACGGAGTAGGAGCTAAACCTTGCTCAGGATCGACATTATAACTTGGATAATTTTGGGCTTATCGAGGTAAATATCTTGACCTTCTATTGTAATTGGAAATTACATGTTGTTGGAATATATAGTTAAGGTATACTATATATAGAATTGAACATAGTTGTGCGGCAATGTCTTTTGACTTAAGCCTGAATTTAAAGAAGAGAACTGAACTGTAATTACATAGGACTGTATTACAGTAGACTTGTGTAGCTTTTCTGTGAGGTAGAATTGTACACGACCGGTTAGACGTGTTAACCCCCCCTGGTTGGCTTGATAGCCGGCCTCGATAAAGGAGGAGATTTACGCTGTTGCGGGGGGGGGGAGGTGCTGCCGAATTTTCTGTAGAATGTTCTACGAAGGGATCTAAATGTTAATAAGCGCCTTGTGGCCTTATAGGTTGAAGTACTACGTATGGCGCGATCTACTGGCTAAGGAGTAGCCGACGGTTTGAAGTACTTGGAGCGTTTTGCTATTAGTCGATACTCGTCGCGAGGTATGTGAACCTCTTCCTATCTCTTCTAGCATGATATGTGTGAACTATGTAGTATGCGGTAGGCGTACGTGCTAAATGTATTTGATTGGTTTAAAACATAAAGTGTTATAACGACTTTATGGGAAGTTGGTTATAATGACTTTATGTTGGTAAGAAGATACTTGTGGTTTTTAAAAGGTAATGGTTTTGAACTATAATCGCTTGTTATGTGTTAATAAAGAACTTGAAGTATTTCAAAAGATTTTGAATCATTTTGAAAGAAGAAGTAATACTTGGTTTTTGAAAACTTAAGAGTTATACTAGCTTTATGGGAAGTTAGGTATAACGGCTTAAGAATGGTTTACTGATTTCGGAAATCAGAATGTGTATCGACGAACCACTGCAGCGTTAATAAAAGGAAATGTTTTGACAGATTAAGTATTATTAAAACCAGTAGAAACTTCCATCCGCATAGAAGCTAAGATGAGACAAAATGATATTTCCTAGATCATGGTCATTGTAATAAGATTGTTATAAACAAGAATATCCTACTCACATATAAGACTTATGTTTCTCGGATAGTTTAAAAGAGAATTATATTCTTAAATGAATAAGACTATGAACTCTGAAACCTTTCTAAAATAAGAAACGTGAACATTTGAAATTAGGCAAACTTGGACGTTTGGAAAATAATGTCGTTACTTGATTTTACAAAGGTAAGTGTTTTGTTTTACTTAAAAGGATAATCACTCTATTTTCACATAACTACGGGTATTGTGTGACTTTTGTGAAAGTAACGTATCTTTTAAAGATTTAGTGTATGAAGTACTTTGGGGATAAAAACTCGAACTTGTTGACATATAGTAGAAAGTACCTTGTGTGTATAACTTGATTGTGTTGGTTTGTGATAGCCTTGTAAATACTTTCTTGTTGATTGATAAGTAAACATGCTAGGATGCTATGTGTGTTAGTATCTTGTGATGTTAGTGTAAAGGGGTTTTCCCCTCGACTGTGCTTAAAGTTGTTTGACTATCAGCCGTTATGTTGGTATTGTACCACTCACCTTGACTTATTTCCGGAGGTTAAGCTGCCCTCCGATGTGGGGTAGACTCGAGCGATGCAGGACCGTGATTCGAGAATACCTCATGCGGGTCGAGGATCCATGCGAACTACGGAGTTCCGGTTAGTGTGCGGCCTTTATGGTCATGCGGTCTATGTGGCCATGCGATCACGAGTCCGGGCGATGCCGGAGTAGCTACCCTCGATGCGGGTTATACCTCATGCGGGCCTATGAGGTTGGCCTATGCGAGGCTGCGAAAGTTCGAGGCTGACGCGCACATTTGATCTGGCGAGTGACCGGCTTTGATCATGTGATCACACGACCGAACCGGCGTGGATCGTGCCTTACCCCGCACCCAAGTAGACATACATCGAGTAATCACGAACAAAACACAACAATATGAGATAGCAGTATAAAACAATAATCAGGAAAACTTGCCTTTCGGCGTATATATAAATGACAACTTTTAACATGAGCAGTTTAATCCTTTTACAAACCACGCCCACAGTACTACGGACCTCTAAGAATGATATGACCACAATGGCGGACGGGGCCCGCCAAACCCTGAATGTAAACACTTACTACGGGGACTACACCACTGATAAGCCTCGAGAAACGGAGCTTCCCAAACGCTGAATGTGACCACGAGAGCTAGGATCAACGATCGGTGTACCTCAACTGCGGCGTAACGCAGCCGAAGGAGGTCGATAACAGTACCGAGTATGTGAAACTAAAAATACCGCAAATGAAATCATAATAGTCTATAAAGCAGGAGACATGTATGATAACCAAACTACAGTTTTACAATAACTAAGCAGTCATATCAAGTCAGGGACTCACGCCTCAAGTCATCACCAAAGAACATAACGGTGGGTCTCACGCCATAACATCAATCGTGCGTGGGACACATTCCTCATCCGGCAGCTTATGATATAAAAGTTCCAAGGAACACACATGAACACCGAGTCCCACCTGCGTGCATAATAACACCGTCACGGTAAGTGCGAAGGCATAACCGATTACTAACACCCACGCACCAACAAGGTCATGAATCGATTATAAGATCTGTCTCTGAACCGTCACATGATCAAAGCCGCCACTTGCCCGCGATATCTAATGTCGCGCGTCTAGTCCTCGAACTTCCCGCACTCGCGTAGGCCAATCTCATCGCCCGCATGAGGCGTCCCCGCGTCGAGGGTAGCTACTCCCAAGATCGCCCCGACTTCGCGATCGCATGGCCACAAGCGACCGCATGCCCATAAAGGACGTCACTAACACGAACTCGTAGTTCCGCATAGGCCCCGGGACTGCGTGAGGTATTCTCGAATCATAGTCCATCGACCCGCAGTCTACCCCGCGACGGAGGGCGCAACCCGGAATCATCTCAAGAGATGAATGCCACAATACTATCATAACGACCGATAGTTAATAAGCACCATCGGGGAAACCCCTTTCACACAAACATCACAAGATACTAACACACGTAGCATCCCAACACGTTTACTTATCAACGCAATCAAGAAAGTATTACAAGGCTATCACAAACCAATACAATCAAGTTGTTCACACAAGGTACCTTCTACTATATGATTAACAAAATCGGGTTTTTATCCCCAAAGTACTTCATACATCAGCTCTTTAAAAGATACGTTACTTTCACAATGTCACACAATACCCGTAGTAAAAAATAGAGTGACTATCCTTTTAAAGTAAATCAATTACTTCTCTTTGTAAAATCAAGTAGCAACATTCTTTTCCAATGATCAAGTTTGCCTAATTTCCAATGTTCAAGTTTCTCATTTTAGAAAGGTTTCGTAGTTCATAGTCTTATTCAATTAAGAATATAATTCTCTTTTAAACAATCGGAGAAACATAAGCCTTATATGTGAGTAGGACATTCTTGTTTATAACAATCTTATTACAAAGACCATGATCTAGGAAATATCATTTTGTCTCATCTTAGCTTCTATGCAGATGGAAGTTTCTACTGGTTTTAATAATACTTAATTATTCAAAACATTTCCTTTTATTAACGCTGCAGTGGTTTGTCGATACACATCCTGATTTCCAAAATCAGTAAAACGTTCTTAAGCCGTTATACCTAACTTCCCATAAAGCTAGTATAACTCTTAAGTTCTCAAAAACCAAGTATTACTTCTCTTTCAAAACGATTTCAGAAATCTTTTGAAATACTTCAAGTTCTTTATGATCACACATCAAGCCAGTTATAAACAAATCATTTTTTAAAAACCACAAAGTGTTTTCTTATCTACATAAAGTCATTATAACCAACTTCCCATAAAGCCGTTATAACACTTTATGTTTTAAACCAATCGAATACATTTAGCACACGTATCGTCACCGTACTACATAGTGCACACATATCATGCTAGAAGAGATAGGAAGAGGTTCACATACCTCGCGACGATTATCGACTAATAGCAAAATGCTCCGAGTACCTCAAGTCGGCTACACCTTAAGCCAAGTAACGCGCCACACGTAGTACTTCAACCTATAAGGCCACAGCGCTTATTAACATTTAGGTCTCATCGTAGAACTTTCACGAAATTTCTGAAGACTCTCCCGCAACAGAAACCTCCTCCTCTATCGAGGCCGGCTACCAAGCCAACCAGGGGTTATACATCTAACCCTAACGGTACAATTCTACTCCACTACTACTACACAAGTCTCTGTAATACACCCTATGTAATTACAAAGCACTATATATAGTATACTTCTACTATATAATCTAACGACATGTAATTTCCAATTACAAATAGAGGGACAAGATATTTACCTCGATAAGCCCATAATTATCCGAGTTTAATGTCGATCCTTAGCAAAGTTTTAGCTCCAACTCCGAGCGCTCCAACCCGCTCTAAACCACCCTTAGAAGTTCTAACCAACTTCTACACAATACTCCAACGGACTATGGAGATTTTCCTAGGGTTTCGGTTTTGTGACTGACGGGAAGTATAATAGTATTTCTGGGCTTTTCGTAAAGGTATAACCTTAGAATACAACAAGGTATAAGGCTAAGGTAATTTGGGCATAACAACAATACTTTTGAGAGTATTTCTACCAAGAGGGGGGGTATTTATACGAAAACACTAGGCTAGGGGGGGGGGTACCCCACGGCCACACCACAAAGGAGGGGGGGTGGCTACCCCTCGGCCTACCCCACTAGGGGGGGGAACTCTCGGCCAAGGGGGCCTCACGAAAAGGGGAGGGGGAAGGCTCTCAAGACTTAGGCATTTTGGATGAAGAAGTTCATCAACCTTAGAGGGGTATTTATAGCACAAGCCAAGGCCAACCAATGGCCAAGATCTAGCCAAGTGCCTAGCAAGTGTAGGGCCAAGATTCACCCATGTGTCCTAGCCAACTTGCACACAAAATATCTACCAAAAATATCTCCCACTTGCCTTCCCCAAATCGTCCATGCCGCCCACTTTGCCCACCAATGAGAGGGTGCCAAGTGCCGCCCTCTCGTTGGTCCAAAATGTTCCGTCTCTCGGAAAAATCCGCAAAAATACTAAATGACATAGCCGGAAATTCCCTACGAAAATTTGTGAAAACGTTTCGTCGAAAAACGACTCTAACCGGGTGTTGTGCACAAACATATTTCGGCCCAAAGGTGCCACATGGGGGTGACACGTGTCGCCCCCCGATTCGTCCAAAAATATTTCGTCTTCCGAAAATATCCAAAACGGCCAAAATCTCAAAATCAAAGCGGGCCCCACAAAACCGTAAATTTCACCCGTGGGCCCCACGTGACCATTTCCGAAAATAAAATTCCATAATTCTCTAATATTCCAGGAAGTCCGAATACCAAATCTGGGAATCCAATTCCCATTAACGAACCTTTTTCCTTCACAAAACCAAACTTTTCCGTGGAAAAATCGCCTCTTTCTTCCTTTCCAATCTTTCGTTGTATTCTCGACGACGTCCTCGCATACATACCACGGAACTACGAGGTATTACGATGGTCTAGACAGATATCATGATACGATTTATGACCTTGTTAGTCCGCTGGGTGTTAGTAGTCGGCTATGCCTTCGCATTTACGCATCGTTTTATTTGGACACGTGGAACACCTGTGTTCATGTGTATTCCTTGGTGCTTTTCTATCATGGACTGCCGGCAGTGAGGAAGGTATTCCACGGGCATGATTGATGTTATGGGCTTGAGACCCATAGTTATATTCGAGTGATGACTTTGAGGGCGTGAGTCACGACATACGATCGCTATTTATTGTGAATCGTAGTTTGGTTATCATACATGTCTCGCTTTATAGACTATTATGATTTCATTTACGATTTTTAGTTTCACATACTCCTGCACTGTTAGATCGACCTCGCCCGAGGCTGCGTTCATGCCGCAGTTGAGGTACACCGCCGATCGTTGATCCTAGCTCGTGGTCACGCCATTTGGGAAGCTCCGCTTTCTCGAGGCTTATCGGTGGTATAGTCCCTGCCGTCGTAAGTGTTTACATTCGAGGTTTGGCGGGCCCCGTCCCGCCATTGTTATCGTATCATTCTTAGAGGTGCAGTAATCTTGCAAGTGTGGTTTGTAAAACTGATTAAATTTTATGTTGAAAGAGTTGTTATTTATATATATACCGAAGGTAACCGCTTTTGGTTAGCTTTGTCTTCTTATTTCACCGTCTTATTACTTTGGTTTTATGTATTGTCTTTATGTTCCTGATTACTCGATGTATGTCTACTTGGGTGCCGGTAAGGCACGATCACGGGCAGGTTCGGTCGTGACAAAAGTGGTATCGAGCGATTAATCTCGGAAAGTGTCTACGCATCGTATCCATGAAGTCTTGATTATCGGTGTGTTGTGCACCACACCAATAATCGAGGAGGCTATAGGGTATTTAGGATTGGTTTTTATTCTTCTCACTCGAGATCGTGTCTTAGAGCCGTGTTGTAAGTTGGACCCTCCGACGAAATTATTTCTTATCGTTATGCCTCCGCAGGGCAACCCGCCCGGGAGGCAAGGCGTGCGATGGAGCTGCGAGTAGAGTTCAGAGGGTGGCGAGGGCACAGGCCCAATCATTACCTAGGGTAGTGCTTCATTCGGGGAGTTCTGCGACGTCACTAGCCCCAGCAGAGTTTTAGCACGGCGGCGGCCGTTCCTACTGCGGCCACGATGTTTGGACCTTCAGTTCCGCGACCGGGAACAGAGAGTATAGAGTATACCGATGTACCGCGAGTCTTGATGAATATCAACGAGAAGGTTGTGCGAGAGTAATTCTTCAGTTAGGCTTGAGCATGGCCTGTGTACGGGCTTATGCGCAACAGGCCAAGAAACGTAGAGATCAACGGGTTAACGAAGGACAGCAGAAGAGGGCCAGAGTAGCAAGGTCCTTTGGTAACTTTCGAGGCGAGTCACCTCACCAGCAGATTGAATATGCGCATCCACCAGTGCAGAGTGGTCCTCCACAGGGTTCAGGACGTTCGGGGTATGCAGGAGTTGGTCAGAACTCCAGAGTTTTCGGGTCACAGCTACACGTATGGTTCCGGCACCGGATTCGCTCTGTTCACGGCGATGCACGTCATCCCGGGGAATGTCGTCTTTTATGTTGGTACTTGTTGTACCTGCGGCCGTCAGGGCCATGTGTCGAGAGAGTGTCCTTGTAGGAGGACTTAGCCTTCAGGATCGGTGGGTAGTTCGTCATCTTCCTTAGCTATGCGCCCTACGGGGCAGGGTTGATTAGAACGACTAGGGGAGTGAAGCAGTAGATATAGATTATCCTTAACCCTCTAGAGATCTGTATGTGTGATAAGGTGAGTATACCTTAAGTGCTATGTTCTGATAGCAGTATGTTAGTTGTGATTAGAAATCATGGTGGGTTAACGAGTAAGATTTTGGGGGATAGAGAAGGTGGGAGCCTTAGAGTTTTATACGTAGAGACCTTAGAGGTAAGGCCATCTCAAGTATAGGTGTAGTGTTATGTTTGATCCTTATCGGAGTGCATAGTGCACGTGAGCTATGTTTGTGGGATAAGTCCCTGAGTAGCGTGATTTGAAAGAGGGTAGTCGAGCTAGGAAGACCGCTAGGTTTTCGTAACGTGATTTGTGAAATTGTTCCGGATCGGGGAACTAGTGTTTCTTGCGATGCCGTAGGGTTGAGGCCATGTTGCGGGTCAACCCGCGGCCCGTTTGGTGGTGGGTCGGTTGTGGTGGTCCCGCCGTGGTAGGGTCACGAGGGTGTTAGGCCCATGTTCGATTAACAGACGAGTTCTTGGATGCATTCGACCGATGGTCGGGCCAACGGGTCAGCCCATCGTGTCTTTCAGTCAGGACCGTTGCTCGGCAGTGATGTTATGTCAGAGAGGTTGAAAGGCTGCACGGGGTGCCTACCTTCACCTTATGTCAGGCAGTGAAGCCCAGGTTGTGGCTATTTTCGTTTTTCTAAAAGTTTACCAGGCAGGGTTAGGAACTCAGGTGAGTCTCGACCGCCGCCGGGCGATGGTTGGATTTCAGGGGTAGTTGTGGAGATTGTTGTCTCCGGTGGAGGGAGTGTTTAAGCTACCATTTCAGTATTCGGATGTCGCCTTATAAAGCCTTGTAGGGGCGGATGTGTAAGTTGCCGGTCGAGTGGTTCGATGTTGGCAAGGTTGAACGCATTGGTTGAGCTTGTTCCAAAGCAGACGTGGATAGTGAAGCTTGTCTAGAAGAAGTTACGCAGCTCGGAGAAATCGTGCGGATAATCGGCGGCGGCGCTTAGAGTTCGTGCCGACGGTCGGTCTTCTTGAAAGTACCACCCCGGGTTGGGTGTGACGAGTTTTGGAATACAGAGGGAACTTAGCCCGAGTTACTTTGGGCCTTTGAGTTCATGTGAAGAATAGGCCAGGTTGCCTATATGTTAGCATTTGCCGTCCGACTTAGGAGGCAAGCGGCCCGATCGTTAAGTGATATGTTCGAGAAGGAAATCGAGATCCATCCAGTATTCCCACTAATGATGACCAAGTTGAAGATGATAACCCGAGTTTTGGAGGCGACGATTTAAATGTGGTAAGAGTTCGAGTGTCTGACACCTCGGGGATCGCATGTAGTCCGGCACCATTTGTTGGGTCGCGAGTGACACTAGAACCTCGCGCAAAGTGACAAAAGTGGTATCGGAAGAAGCGAGCATGTATGGCGAGCATAGATGTGACCATTTCTTTTGTTTGGAAAAAGTGTGGAGGAAGTATATTTTAGACCCCGGAGAGAGGTGTTTGTGGTGATGTTAGAGGTGATTCCTCGTGGACTTGGATGTAAGTATTTTGCGCAGTTGTTTCTGTGGCCATTGTGGCAGGATTGTTTCGTAAGTATGGTAGTGAAGACTATACTGGCGCACGTTTGTTTTGAGACTTAGAAGGAACATTCGGGACGAATGTTTCTAAGGAGGGGAGAATGTTATACCCCGTATTTCCAGAGTATGTACGTAAGGACGTACGTAGAAAATTTGAACTTGAGAAAGTGGCTTGGCCGAAATTATTTGCTCACAACACCCGATTAGAGTCGTTTTTCGACGAAACGTTTCCACAGCTTTCGTAGGGTAAAATACGGCTATGTCATTTCTAATTTTTGCGGATTTTTCCGAGAGACGGAATATTTTGGACCAACGAGAGGGCGACACTTGTCACCCTCAAGTTGGCGGTTTGCTTGGCCGAAAGTGGGACGTTTTGGCTAGCTTTCTTGGCCTTGTTTTGTGCCTTGTTTTGTGCCTTGTTTTGTGCCATGTTTTGTGGAGTAGGGATAGGGTGCACTTGGCTTGATCTTGGCCTTACACTTGCCTAACACATGGCTTGATCTTGTCCATTGGTTGGCCCTTGTTCCCTATAAATACCCCTCCCTTTGTTGAAGACTTCATCATCCAAATGTGTTCTAAGTCTTGAAATCCTTCCCCTCTCCTCTTGTTTGACTCTCGTCCAAGAGCCTCCCTAGCAAAGGCCCTTGGCGAGAGACTGTCACGACCGAACCGGGCCCGTGATCGTGCCTACCCTGCACCCTAGTGATACAACATCGAGAAAATCACGGAAATAAAAACATGAACATGAATTAAGAGAAAAGACAAATAAACAAAGTCAACCAAAACATTGCCTTCATCATATATACATAAAAATACCCAACAATTATCCTTTTTACAAACCACGCCTACAAATAACTCTGCACTTAAGATTTTTACAATGACTATGACGGACAGTGGCCCGCCATACCCCGAATGTATAAGAATCTACAGACTGTGGTAACATACCAAAAGATAAGCCTCCAAGGAACGAGCTTCCCAACACGCTGAAATGTGATCCTATAAGCGAGGATCGGCATCGATGTACCTTTTACTGCGGATGAACGCACCCGAAGGAGGTCAAGACAACAGTACCAAGTATGTGAAATCAGAAATATCAGAAATGAAATCATAATAGTCTATAAAGCAGAGACATATATGATAACCAAACTACTGATCACAACATAAGAGCAATATGTCAAGTCGTGACTCACGCCTAAAAGTCATCCTCATGCCCGTGGAACTCCTTCCTCACTGCCAGGCCTAGGTACAAATCATGTGATACGTATAATGTGTCTCACCCATCTTATGGACCCAATATAGAAAAGGGTGGAATACATTCCGGATGAACCGTAGTCAAGTGAAATACATTCCGGATGAACCTGGCCTCAAGTGAAATACATTCTGATGAACTGGCCTCAAGTGAAATACATTCGGATGAACGGTCCTCAAGTGAAATACATTCCGGATGAACCGGTAATCAAGTGAAACACATTCCGGATGAACCGGTCCTCAAGTGAAATACATTCGGATGACCCGTAATCAAGTGAAACACATTCGGATGAACCCAGAGTCGAGTGAAATACATTCCGGATGAACCGGTAATCAAGTAGAACACAGTACTTACACAACAAGGCTATCACACGTAACATGGTCAAGTTTCATATCAACAAGTATAAGCAAGTTACACACGACTCAAGGTACTTTCATTTTATATCAAGGTCCGGATTTTTAACCTTAAAGTACTACGTCAGTTAAATTCCTTTTAAGATCCATTTCTTTTACAAAGGTCACCCGATACCTGTAGTATAAAATTTGAGTGACTAACATTGTTAAGTAAACCAAAATGCTTTCCTTTGTAAAAATCAAGTAACAACCTTATTTTCCAAACGTTCAAGTTTGCCTAATTTCGAATGATAAAGATTCTCATTTTAGAAAAAGGTTTCAGAGCTCATAGTTTTAGTCCTTTAAAACATAATTCTCCTTTAAACGTTTTGAGAAACATATGTCTTATATGTGAGTAGGTTATTCTTGTTTATAATCAATCTTATTAAGCAGCCATGATCTAGGAAATGTAATATCATTTTGTCTCATCTTAGCTTCTATGCAGATGGAGGTTTCTACTGGTTTTAATAATACTTCATTAGTCAATACATTTTCCTTTTATTAACGCTGCAGTGGTTTGTCGATACACATTCTGATTTCCGAAATCAGTAAAACATTCTTAAGCCGTTATACCTAACTTCCCATAAAGCTAGTATAACTCTTAAGCTTTCAAAACCCAAGTACTATTCATTCTTTCAAAACGATTCATAAATCTTTTGAAATACTTCAAGTTCTTTATTAACACATATCAAGCCAGTTATTATTCAAATCAGTTACCTTTTAGAAACCACAAGGTATTTGCTTATCCACATAAAGCTGTTATAACCGACTTCCCATAAAGCCTTTATAACACTTTATGTTTTAAACCAATCAAATACATTTAGCACATGTACGTCTACCGTACTACATAGTTCACACATATCATGCTAGAAGAGATAGGAAGAGGTTCACATACCTCGCGACGATTGTCGACTAATAGCAAAACGCTCCAAGTACCTCAAACCGCCGGCTACTCCTTAAGCCAAGTGGATCACTCCACACGTAGTACTACCACCTATAGAGGCCACAAAGCGCCTATTAATACCTTTGGATCCCGACGTAGAATATTCTACAGAAAATTCGCAAAGACTCTCCCCAACAACAGAAATCTCCTCCTCTATCGAGGCCGGCTACCAAGCCAACCAGGGGGGGGGGTTAACACGTCTGACCGGACGTGTACAATTCTACTACACAGCAATGCTACACAAGTCTACTGTAATACAATCCTATGTAATTACAGTTCAGTTCTCTTATTTAAATTCAGGCTTAAGTCGCAAGACATTGCCGTAAGTATTATTCAGGCTTAAGTCAAAAGACATTGCCGCACAATTATAATGTTCAGTTCTATATATAGTATACTTCAACTATATATTCCTACAACATGTAATTTCCAATTACAACAGAAGGTCAAGAATGTTTACCTCGATAAGCCCAAAATTATCCGAGTTTAATGTCGCTCCTGAGCAAGGTTTAGCTCCTACTCGAGTGCTCAATCCGCTCCAAACAACCCTTAGAAGTTCTAACCAACTTCTCTTAAGTACTTCAAACAACTATGAAGATTTCCTTAGGGTTTCGTTTAGTGGCTAAAGGAAAGTATAATCGTATTTTCTGGCTTTTATAAGTGTAACCTTGGGAATACTACAAGGTATTTGGGGCCAAGGTATTTGGACATAACAACAATACTTTGGAGAGTATTTCTATACCACAAAGGGGGTATTTATACGAGACAACTAGGCTAGGGGTACCCCACAAAACACCACCACGAGGAGGGGGTGGCTCTGCCAAGGGGGAAAGGAGGGCTAGGACGAGAATTCTCAAGAGGAGGAGAGGGGTTTTCAAGACTTAGGCAATTTGTGGATGAAAGAACTCATCAACAAATGGGGTATTTATAGGTCAAGCCAAAGCCAACCAATGGCCAAGATCAATCCATGTGTTAGGCAAGTGTAGGGCTATGATTTACCAAACACAAATATACTACCTAACCTTGACTTTGTCAAGGCAACAAAACGTGCCAACCTTGTTCATTTTCGTCCAAATGGACGCTCAAGTCCACCAATAGGAGGGTGCCAAGTGTCGCCTCCCGTTGGTCCAAAATGTTTCGCCTCTGAAAAATCCGCAAAATCATAAATGACATAGCCGGAATTTTCCCAACAAAAGTCGTGGAAACGTTTAGTCAAAACGACTCTAATCGGGTGTTGTGTACAAATTTCGAAACTTGCCTAACTTAAGGCTCAAATTTTTCTACGTCGTCCTCACGCATACTCGAAAAAAATACGGTATAACATTCTCCTCCTTAGAAACATTCGTCCCGAATGTTCCTTCTCAAGACGGATAACGCTAAAGTTCTTCTAATAAGTTGCCAACGCCACAACTGGCCACGAAACAACATATGCACGCAAAATACTTATATCCAAGTCCACGAGAAAACACCTCTAACATCACAAACTTTTGTCACTTTGCCGCGAGGTTCTAGTGTCACTCGACCCAACAAATGGTACCGATCGCATGCGATTCACGAGGTCTAAAATATACATCCTTCGCACCTTCTCCCTTTACAAGAAATGATCGTATCTATGCTCGCAATACATGCTCGTCTCTACCCTTACTCGTCGTACTCTTCTCGAACTCTTGAACTCTTTTAGCATACGTACCACACTTTAGTTTCCAAACTTGAGTCACTACCTCCCAACTTGGTCATCCTATTAGCCTCGATCTTCCTTAAGGCTATTCCGGCCTTCACGATCTACTGGTCGAACGTATCCACGAACTCATACGAGGTCATCAAAACTTGGGCCTAGCACCCTGGTGACCCTACCACCTGGCGGGACCACCCAGAGCTGACCCCACCTCATTTCGGGCGACGGGTTGACACGCAACACGCCCTCAACCCGACCCTCCGTCACGCCAACTCTCTTGTTCCTCGATCCGGAACAACCTTGCTAAATCACATCAATATTTTCTAGGCATAAAATGCACTCTGACAAGGATCACTCGCAGAATCTTGTACTCAAGACGGCCTTACATCTAAGGTCTCAACTGTAATATTCTAAGGTTCATCATTTTCTCACCCCCCAGGCTTACCCTTTTTCCCCAACCAGGTTCCTAAATCACATTTTAGCACAAAGCTATCCGAACATAACACTTAACACATTAACATAACATCAAAACATACAAGCCTCTAGATGGTTAAGGATATACACAAGCTACCGCTTCCACTCTAATCATAAGTCCACGCAGGCGATAATCGTAGAAAGCGATGAACACGCCATCGATCCGCAGGTCGCGCTGCCGCCGTACTCTCCTATAAGCACGCCTTCGTCACATGGCCCTCGACGGCCGCAGTGAAACAAGCACCGATAAAAGACGACATTCCCGATGATGTTTGCCACATCGTGTACACCGAGGGGGACATGAATCCGCCGCTAGCACTCACGTATACCGTGGAACGGAAGCCCCGAGCTCGACCAGCCCCGAATACCTGAGCGTCCCAAGATCGAGGGGACCACTGCATCTTGGTGGAGGTACATAACTAGATCGCTGCCTTGGCGGTCCGCCTAAAGTTACCAAAGGACCTGTGCTCGCCCTTCTTCGGCGATCTCGGTCATTCCGTCGACCTCTCCGTGCCTCACATCCTAGTGCATGAGCTTGCGTGCGGCAATGTCCATGCCCGGTGAAGAGCTACACCGCATAAGCCTCGCAAGTAATCGTCAGCCCGTGGCGTAGCGGTGTACTCTGTCCTCCATATCCGCTACTACCGCGGGAACATACCGAGCTAATGAGTCGAACTCCACGTTGTGCTCTCTAACCGTCCGCCCGCCCCGCTCAACGTCAAAAATCTGCTGCCCGAGCCCTCTCATCTCGTGGAGGCAAGAAATGTGCAAGAAATGCCTCGAGAACTCGTCCAAATGCTGGAAGTGCATGCTCTTCCCGACAGCCTCACGAATCAAACTACCAATCGCAGTATCACGCAGCTGATGCGAACCCAATACCACCGACTCTGCCTCTGAGGCTCTGATCACTCTCATGATCCGCTGTAGCTGTCGGATAAACTCCTGAGGGTCGTCCTCAGCTCTCGATCCATAGAACACTGGAGGGCTACAACTCAGGAAGTCACGTAGCCTCAAACTGTCTGCTCGGGGGTGTACTACGGGTGCTCCTGGGGCTGAATCGCTGCATCCAAACTATCCTCATATTCGCCACGACCGCCGCGATGGCGGGCCATCTCCTTGTACCCCCTCTCATCGGCTCAGTGTGGGATGGAGGCTCGTGCATCAGTAGTCTCGGCAGCACCGCTGCGCTCTAAACTCTTTGGCCGCGTCGCGAAACCCGCCGCTGGCATCGTCTCAGTGCATCGACCGCTCGCGCTCGCATTCTCAGTATCTCACTGCAGCCTCTCGATTGCCTTGCCCATGGGCTCAAGGTTTTACGCGAGGCATAATCGTAAAGGAAAGGAATACGTCAGAGGGGTCCAATTTATCACACAGCTCTAAGGCACGATCTCAGAATGAGAAGGATGGAAACCAATCCTAAATGTCCTGCAGCCTCCTGATTATAGATGTGGTGCACAACACACCGATAATCAAGACTCTACTAGACACGGTTCAGACACTTTCCGAGGACTAATCGCTCGATACCACTTTTGTCACGACCAACCTGCCCGTGATCGTGCCTTACCTCGCACCCTAGTGATACAACATCGAGAAAATCACGGAAATAAAAACATGAACATGAATTAAGAGAAAAGACAAATAAACAGTCAACCAAAATATTGCCTTCATCATATATACATAAAAATACCCAACATTTATCCTTTTTACAAACCACGCCACAATAAAGCATGCACTTCTAAGATTTTTACAATGTTTATGACGACAGGGCCCGCCATACCCCGAATGTATAAGAATCTACGGACTGTGGTAACATACCAAAAGATAAGCCTCCAAGGAACGGAGCTTCCCAACACGCCAAATGTGATCCTATAAGCGGGATCGATGCGATGTACCTTTTACTGCGGCATGAACGCACTTCAAGGAGGTCGATGCAACAGTACCAAGTATGTGAAATCAGAAATATCAGAATGAAATCATAATAGTCTATAAAGCAGGAGACATATATGATAACCAAACTACAGTTCACAACATAAGAGCAGTCATGTCAAGTCAGGGACTCACGCCCTAAAAGTCATCCCTCATGCCCGTGGAACTCCTTCCTCACTGCCGGCAGTCTAGGTACAAATCATGTGATACGTATAACAGGTCTCGGCCCATCTTATGGACCCAATATAGAAAAGGGTGGAATACATTCCCGGATGAACCGGTAGTCAAGTGAAATAGGCCTCAAGTGAAATACATTCCCGGATGAACCGGTCCTCAAGTGAAATACATTCCCGGATGAACCGGTCCTCAAGTGAAATACATTCCCGGATGAACCGGTAATCAAGTGAAACACATTCCCGGATGAACCGGTCCTCAAGTGAAATACATTCCCGGATGAACCGGTAATCAAGTGAAACACATTCCCGGATGAACCGGTAGTCGAGTGAAATACATTCCCGGATGAACCGGTAATCAAGTAGAACACAGTACTTACACAACAAGGCTATCACACGTAACATGGTCAAGTTTCATATCAACAAGTATAAGCAAGTTACACACGACTCAAGGTACTTTCATTTTATATCAAGGTCCGGATTTTTAACCTTAAAGTACTACGTCCGTTAAATTCCTTTTAAGATCCATTTCTTTTACAAAGGTCACCTGATACCTGTAGTATAAAATTTGAGTGACTAACATTGTTAAGTAAACCAAAATGCTTTCCTTTGTAAAAATCAAGTAACAACCTTATTTTCCAAACGTTCAAGTTTGCCTAATTTCGAATGCTCAAGATTCTCATTTTAGAAAAAAGGTTTCGTAGCTCATAGTTTTAGTCCTTTAAAACATAATTCTCCTTTAAACGTTTTGAGAAACATATGTCTTATATGTGAGTAGGTTATTCTTGTTTATAATCAATCTTATTAAGCAGCCATGATCTAGGAAATGTAATATCATTTTGTCTCATCTTAGCTTCTATGCAGATGGAGGTTTCTACTGGTTTTAATAATACTTCATTAGTCAATACATTTTCCTTTTATTAACGCTGCAGTGGTTTGTCGATACACATTCTGATTTCCGAAATCAGTAAAACATTCTTAAGCCGTTATACCTAACTTCCCATAAAGCTAGTATAACTCTTAAGCTTTCAAAACCCAAGTACTATTCATTCTTTCAAAACGATTCATAAATCTTTTGAAATACTTCAAGTTCTTTATTAACACATATCAAGCCAGTTATTATTCAAATCAGTTACCTTTTAGAAACCACAAGGTATTTGCTTATCCACATAAAGCTGTTATAACCGACTTCCCATAAAGCCTTTATAACACTTTATGTTTTAAACCAATCAAATACATTTAGCACATGTACGTCTAACTTACTTCATAGTTCACACATATCATGCTAGAAGAGATAGGAAGAGGTTCACATACCTCGCGACGATTGTCGACTAATAGCAAAACGCTCCAAGTACCTCAAACCGCCGGCTACTCCTTAAGCCAAGTAGATCACTCCACACGTAGTACTACCACCTATAGAGGCCACAAAGCGCCTATTAATACCTTTGGATCCCGACGTAGAATATTCTACAGAAAATTCGCGAAGACTTCCCCGCAACAACAGAAATCTCTCCTCTATCGAGGCCGCTACCAAGCCAACCGAGGGGTTAACACGTCTGACGGACGTGTACAATTCTACTACACAAAGAATGCTACACAAGTCTCATGTAATACAATCCTATGTAATTACGATTCATTCTCTTATTTAAATTCGGGCTTAAGTCGCAAGACATTGTAAGTATTATTCAGCTTAAGTCAAAAGACATTGCCGCACAATTATAATGTTCAGTTCTATATATAGTATACTTCAACTATATATTCCTACAACATGTAATTTCCAATTACAATGTAAGGTCAAGAATGTTTACCTCGATAAGCCCAAAATTATCCGAGTTTAATGTCGCTCCCGAGCAAGGTTTAGCTCCTACTGAGTGCTCCAATCCGCTCCAAACAACCCTTAGAAGTTCTAACCAACTTCTCTTAAGTACTTCAAACAACTATGAAGATTTCCTTAGGGTTTCGTTTAGTGGCTAAAGGAAAGTATAATCGTATTTTCCGGCTTTTATAAGTGTAACCTTGGGAATACTACAAGGTATTTGGGCCAAGGTATTTGGACATAACAACAATACTTTGGAGAGTATTTCTATACCACAAAGGGGTATTTATACGAGACAACTAGGCTAGAGGGTACCCACGGCAAAACACCACCAAGGGAGGGGGTGGCTCTGGCTGGGGAAAGGGAGGGCTAGGACGAGAATTCTCAAGAGGGAGGGAGAGGGGTTTTCAAGACTTAGGCAATTTGTGGATGAAAGAACTCATCAACAAATGGGGTATTTATAGGTCAAGCCAAAGCCAACCAATGGCCAAGATCAATCCATGTGTTAGGCAAGTGTAGGGCTAGGATTTACCAAACACAAATATCCTACCTAACCTTGACTTTGTCAAGGCAACAAAAACGTGCCAACCTTGTTCATTTTCGTCCAAATGGACGTTCAAGTCCACCAATGGGAGGGTGCCAAGTGTCGCCCTCCCGTTGGTCCAAAATGTTTCGTCTCTCGGAAAAATCCGCAAAAATCATAAATGACATAGCCGGAATTTTCCCAACAAAAGCTGTGGAAACGTTTCGTCGAAAAACGACTCTAATCGGGTGTTGTGTACAAATTTCGAAACTTGCCTAACTTAAGGCTCAAATTTTTCTACGTACGTCCTCACGTACATACTCTGAAAAAAAATACGGGGTATAACAAGACCCCTCCCCCTTTGAGTGGCCTTTGTGGCCGTGAGCCTCCCCCTTCCCCCTTTGGGGTGCTAGCCGTGGGGTACCCCCCCCTAGACTAGTTGTTTTCGTATAATACCCCCCCCTCTTGGTAGAAATACTCTCAAAAGTATTGTTATAATGCCCAAAATACCTTAGCCTTTACCTTGTTGTATTCCAAAAATTACCTCTATCGTGAGGCTAAATACTACCTTTGTCCTCTTAGTCTCACACTGAAACCCTAAGGAAATCTTCATTGTTGGCTGAAGTATTCAAGTAGAAGTTGGTTAGAACTTATAAGGGTTGTTTGGAGCGCATTTGAGTAGAGCTAAACCTTGCTCAGGATCGACATTATAACTTGGATAATTTTGGGCTTATCGAGGTAAATATCTTGACCTTCTATTGTAATTGGAAATTACATGTTGTTGGAATATATAGTTAAGGTATACTATATATAGAATTGAACATAGTTGCGCAATGTCTTTTGACTTAAGCCCAATTTAAAGAAGAGAATCGAATCAGAATTACATAGGATTGTATACAAAGAGACTTGTGTAGCTTTTCTCGTGAGTAGAATTGTACACGACCGGTTAGACGTGTTAACCACGGTTGGCTTGATAGCCTCGATAAAGGAGAGATTTACGCCATGGGGGTGGAGGTGCTGCCGAATTTTCTGTAGAATGTTCTACGAAGGGATCTAAATGTTAATAGCGCCTTGTGGCCTTATAGGTTGAAGTACTACGTATGGCGCGATCTCGGCTAAGGAGTAGCCGACTTTGAAGTACTTGAGCGTTTTGCTATTAGTCGATACTCGTCGCGAGGTATGTGAACCTCTTCCTATCTCTTCTAGCATGATATGTGTGAACTATGTAGTACGGTAGACGTATACGTGCTAAATGTATTTGATTGGTTTAAAACATAAAAGTGTTATAACGCTTTATGGGAAGTTGGTTATAACGACTTTATGTTGGTAAGAAGATACTTGTGGTTTTTAAAAGGTAATCGTTTGAACTATAACGGCTTGTTATGTGTTAATAAAGAACTTGAAGTATTTCAAAGATTTTGAATCATTTTGAAAGATGAAGTAATACTTGGTTTTGAAAACTTAAGAGTTATACTAGCTTTATGGGAAGTTAGGTATAACGGCTTAAGAATGGTTTCTTGATTTCGAAATCGAATGTGTATCGACGAAACCATCGCAGCGTTAATAAAAGGAAATGTTTTGACAGATTAAGTATTATTAAAACCGAGAAACTTCCATCTGCATAGAAGCTAAGATGAGACAAAATGATATTTCTAGATCATGGTCGCTGTAATAAGATTGTTATAAACAAGAATATCCTACTCACATATAAGACTTATGTTTCTCGATAGTTTAAAAGAGAATTATATTCTTAAATGAATAAGACTATGAACTAAACCTTTCTAAAATAAGAAACGTGAACATTTGAAATTAGGCAAACTTGGGCGTTTGGAAAATAATGTCGTTACTTGATTTTACAAAGGTAAGTGTTTTGTTTTACTTAAAAGGATAATCACTCTATTTTCACATAACTACGTATTGTGTGACTTTTGTGAAAGTAACGTATCTTTAAAGATTTAGTGTATGAAGTACTTTGGGGATAAAAACTCGAACTTGTTGACATATAGTAGAAAGTACCTTGTGTGTATAACTTGATTGTGTTGGTTTGTGATAGCCTTGTAAATACTTTCTTGTTGATTGATAAGTAAACATGCTAGGATGCTATGTGTGTTAGTATCTTGTGATGTTAGTGTAAAGGGTTTTCCTCGATCGTGCTTAAAGTTGTTTGACTATCACCGTTATGTTGGTATTGTACCACTCGCCTTGACTTATTTCCGAGGTTAAGCCGCCTCCGATGCGGGTAGACTCGGTGATGCAGGACCATGATTCGAGAATACCTCATGCGGGTCCGAGGATCCATGCGGAACTACGGGAGTTCCGGGTTAGTGTGCGGCCTTTATGGTCATGCGGTGCATGTGGCCATGCGGTGCGAGTCCGGGGCGATGCCGGAGTAGCTACCGACGATGCGGGTTATACCTCATGCGGGCCTACGAGGTTGGCCTATCGCGAGTCAGGAAAGTTCGAGGCTAGACGCGCACATTTGATCTCATGCGCGGTGACGGCTTTGATCATGTGACGGCCTGCAAGCGAATATCATGATACGATTTATGACCTTGTTAGTATCGGGTGTTAGTAGTCGGCTATGCCTTCGTACTTACCCTGTACTGTTTTATTTGGACACAGGTGGAACCTGGTGTTCATGTGTATTCCTTGGTGTTTTTCTATCATAGACTGCCGGCAGTGAGGAAGGTATTCCACGGGCATGATTGATGTTATGGGCTTGAGACCCATAGTTATATTCGAGTGATGACTTTGAGGGCGTGAGTCCCTGACTTGACATGACTGCTTATTTATTGTGAACTGTAGTTTGGTTATCATACATGTCTCCTGCTTTATAGACTATTATGATTTCATTTACAGTATTTTTAGTTTCACATACTCGTGCACTGTTATCTTGACCTCCTTCGAGGCCGCGTCATGCCGCAGTTGAGGTACACCAGTCGTTGATCCTAGCTCTCGTGGTCACGCAGCATTTGGGAAGCTCCGTTTCTCCGGAGGCTTATCAGTGGTATAGTCCCCTGTCGTCGTAAGTGTTTACATTCAGGGGTTTGGCGGGGCCCTGTCCCGCCATTGTTGTCGTATCATTCTTAGAGGTCTGTAGTACTGTTGTGGGCAGGGTTTGTAAAAAGGATTAAACTGTTCATGTTGAAAGAGTTGTTATTTATATATATACTGAAGGTAACCGTTTTTGGTTAGCCTGTCTTCTTATTTCACTGTCTTATTACACTGGTTTCATGTATTGTCTTTATGTTCCGCTGATTACTCTGATGTATGTCTACTTGGGTGCCCGGGGTAAGGCACCAGTCACGGGCCCGGGTTCGGGTCGTGACATATATGCAGAAAGACGACCTATCGGTTAGCCTATTTCTTGTATTAAATTGTTACCTGTCTTTGAGTTTTATTCCGCTGGTTTTATCTGATGTATAATCACTAGGGTGCCCGGGGTAAGGCACCAGTCGCGGGCCCGAGGTCGGGTCGTGACAAAAGTGGTATCAGAGCAGTTAATCCTCGGAAAGTGTCTACATACCGTATCTAGTAGAGTCTTGATTATCGGCGGGTTGGCCACCACACCTATAATCAGGAGTCTACAGGATATTTAGGATTAATTTTCATTCTTCTCACTCTGAGATCGTGCGATAGAGCTGTGTTATAAGTTGGACTCCCTCTGACGTATAAGAATGTACCAGTTGTGCGTCCACGCAAGGAAACTAGGGCCCAGAAGGGCAAGGTAGCAGAAGGAGCTGCTAGTAGAACACAGAGGGCTATGAGGGCACATGCCCAGTCATAACCTGAGGTAGTGCTTCAGACGGCGAGTTCTACGACGCCGCCAGCCCCAGCAGAGTTTAGAGCAGCGGTAGCAGCTACAGAGGCCACAATACCTAAGCCTCTAGTACCACGACCCGGAGCCGAAGATATGGGTTACAAAGAGATGGCCCAGTTACTAGCTAGGATCGTGGCAAGGCATGAAGACAGACGGGAGCCGGTAGTACCGGTGGCGCACCCCAGAACTGATATTTTGAGGCTTCGGTACTTCTTGAGTTGAAGTCCACCAGAGTTCTATGGATCGAGAACTGAGGAAGATCCTCAGGAGTTTATTCGACAGCTGCAGCGGATCATGAAGGTTGTTATACCCCGTATTTCCAGAGTATGTATGTGAGGACGTACGTACAATTGTGTAAGCCCGAATTATGTTACGGACGAAATTGTGCACATCCACGAGAAAGATTTGTTTTTCCGACGAAAAATTTTCCGAACCTTGTAAAGGAATTTTACGTTTTCAAGAAAATATTTATTTTGGATTTTTCCGAGAGATGAAATATGTTGGACCAATAGGAGGGTGACATGTGTAACCCTTATGTGGCAAAGTTGGACGTTTTTGTGGGCAAAGAGAGTGGCACGTTTTTTGTGTTTTAAAGGCCTTAAACATTTGGTCAATGTTTGGCTAGATATTTGTGTAGTAGATGGATAAGTGGGACCCACACACACATGTCCAAATCTTCACCCTCCACTTGCTTTGATCTTGGCCATTGATTTCCCTATAAATACCCCTTGTGTGCAAGACTTATTCTTCATCCACACTTGAGAAATTCCAAGGCAAAAATCCCTCCCTCCCTTTTAGTAGTTCTCGTCCAAGCTCCCCCTCCCCCTTTGTGAAGCCCTCGGCCGAAACACCCCCCCCCCTTCCTAGTTGTTCTCGTCGAAATACCCCCCCTTGGTAGAAAAGTATTCTCCAAGTATTGTTACTATCCCAAAATACCTTAGCCAAATACCTTGTAGTATTCCAAAGTCACCTCTATACTAAAAGACCAGAAATACTACCTTATATCCATTAGTCACTAAACGAAACCCTGGGGAAATCTTCATAGTTGGTTGAAGTATTAAGTAGAAGTCGTTTAGAAACTTCTAAGGGTTTCTTGGAGATATCGGAGCGTGCAAATTATGAGCTAAACGTTGTTCAGGATCGACATTTAAACTTGGATAATTTTGGGCTTATCGAGGTAAATACTCTTGTCCTTCTATTGTAATTGGAGATTACATATAAGAGTAGTTTAGATTTGAGTATAAGATATAGAAGGATATGAAAGAAGAGAATTGAACTTACATAGATTGTATTTACTGATGAACTTGTGTAGTTGTGGGTAGGGAAGTCTGCCCAATTTTTCCGTAGAATCAAGAACCTTCGCTAGAATATTCTACAGAGTAGTCTAGGCGTTGATAGACGATTTGACTATTATAGGTTGATACTCTGCGACATATTTGACTTGGCGGTCGATTTGTGAGGTATGTGATTCTTCCTATACTCTTGAGCATGATATTTTGATATATATATATAGTACGGTAGACGTACGTGTGTTAACTAAAAAGGGTTTTAATCTGATGTCTGTTGACTTGAGTCTTGAAGTATTTCAAAAGAATTATGAATCATTTTTGAAAGAAGAGTAATACTTAGTTTTAAAAGCTTAAGAGTTATACTAGCTTTATGGGAAGTTAGGTATAACGACTTAAGAGAGATAAAAGGAACGGTTTACTTAATTGTTTATGAAAGCCTTGTATTGATTTCAGAAATGAGAATAAGCATCGAAGAAACCACTGCAGCGTTAATAAAGGAAAATGTATTGACAAATAATTAATTATATTAAAACCAGTAGAAACCTCCATCTGCATAGAAGCTAAGATAAGACAAAATTGTATTACATTTTCTAGATCATGGCTGCTTTAATAAGATTGTTATAAACAAGAATAACTACTCACACATAAGGTATATGCTACTCAATTGTTTTAAAAAGAGATTGTGTTATTTGATTAAGACTATGAACTATGAAATCTTTCGGAAGTAAAAGACTTGAGTATATTTTAATTAGGCAACTTGAACTTTTGGAAAAGAATGTTGTTACTTGATTTTAAAAAAGGAAAGTGTTTGTGATTTAAAAGAAAAGTATGGTATTATCTTAATCTGTCTTAAAAGAGAGTTTAAATGTTATGTCCAATTTGACACCGAGTCCATTTAGATGGGCCTGAATGTATACCACCCGATTCTACACCGAGTCCATGAGATGGACCGAATGTATTACACCGATTTAATCCGAGTCCATGAGATGGACCGAATGTATTCCACCCGATTTATCACCGAGTCCATGAGATGGGCCGAATGTATTCCACCCGATTTGATACCGAGTCCATGGGATGGGCCAAGAATGTATTCCACACGTTTGATACCGAGTCCATGGGATGGACCGGAAATGTATTCCACTCGATTTGATACCGAGTCCATGAGATGGACCGAATGTATTCCATATGATCCGCACCGAGTCCATGATGGGCCGAATGTGACCATGTGATTCCACCTCGAGTCCCATGGATGGGCCGAGACATGTTATACGTATCACATGATTTATACCTAGACTCTGGCGGTGAGAAGGAGTTCCACGTACGGCGGATGACTTGAGGCGTGAGTCCACGACTTGACATGATCGCTTATGTTGTGAATCGTAGTTTGTTATCATACATGTCTCCTGCTTTATTTTAGATCGTTATGATTTCGTTTACGATTTCCACATACTTGGTACTCGCAGATCGACCTCCTGGGCCGCGTCATGCCGCAGTAGAGGTACATCGATTGATCCTCACTCTTAGGATCACGAACAGATTAGGAAGCTCCGTTTTCTCCGGAGGCTTGTCTTTTGGTATGTTTTCCCCGAGTTTGTAAGTTCTTGTACATTCAGGGGTATGGCGGGGCCCTGTCCCGTCATAGTTGTTGTAAAAATCTTAGAGGTCTGTAGTACTGTTGTGTGCAGGATTTGTAAAAGGGATGTAATTGTTCAAGTGTATATATATATATGCCGACAGGCAGCCTTTCTCAGATAAACTGTTTCTCACTTCATTTTGTTTCATGTCTTGTTTTATTCCGCTGGTTACTCTGATTTATGTCTACTTGGGTGCCCGGGTAAGGCACGACCACGCCCGGATCGGTCGTCACAAAAGTGGTATCGAGCTTAATCCTCGGAAAGTGTCTACAGATCGTATCTAGTAGAGTCTTGATTATCGGTGTGTTGTGCACCACACCAATAATCAGGAGGCTATAAGATATTTAGGATTGGTTTCTATTCTTCTCATTCTGAGATCGTGCCTTAGAGCTGTGTTATAAGTTGGACCCCTCTAACGTATTCTTTTATGCCAGTTATGCCTCTATGAAAGGCAATCAGGGCCCGTAGAAGGCGCGCGTGAGGAGGCTGCGAGTAGAGTAGCGGCGGTCTCTGCGAGACCACAATACCGAGCCTCCATCCCACGGCTGGAGCAGAGAGATGGGTTACGCGAGATGGCCCGATTAATGACCGTGATAGTGGCAAGACACGAGGATAAGCCGATGCAAAGAATTCGCAGACGTAGTACCGTAGTTCACCCGAGAGCGGATAGTTTGAGATCGCTGGGACTTTCTCGAGTTGCAGCCGCCGTTGTTTTATGGATCGAGGCACGAGGATGATCCGCAGGAGTTCATCCGAAGCGATTCTGACGCAGAGTGATCAAGGCTTGAACCGAGTCGGTGGTCTTAGGTTCGCATCGGTTGCGTGATACCGCAATGATCGTTTGATTTGTGGAGCTGTCCCGGGGAGCACCTCCGGCTATTTGGGACGAGTTCTGGAGGCATTTCGCCACTTCTTGCCTCCGCAGAATGGAGGGCACGCCGACAGATTTACGATCTTTGCGGCGAGAGGCGGTTCGGGAGTACAACGTGGAGTTTGACTCATTGGCTCGGTATGTCCCGCGTTAGTAGCCGATATGGAGGACGTAGTACACCGCCACGCCACCGGCTCGATGACTACTGGCGAGGCTTGTTCGGTGTAGCCTTCACCGCATGAACATTGCCCGTATGCATGCTTATGCACTTGGATGTGAGGAGCGGAGGGGTCGACGGAATGACCGAGATCAGCAGAAGAGGGCCAGAACAGCAGGGTCCTTTGGCAACTTTCGAGGCGGACCGCCTCAGCAGCAGGTTAGTTATGCACCTCCGCCAATACAGAGTGGTCCTCCACAGTCTTCAGGACGTTCGGGGTATTCGGGAGCTGGTCGGGGCTCCAGGGCTTCTGGTTTCTGAGATATACATGGGTTCTAGCCGCAGATTCATGTCCCCTCGGTGCACGATGTGGCGGCGTCATCCCGGGAATGTCGCTTTTTTATCAGTGCTTGTTTCACTGCGCCGTCGAGGCCATGTGACGAGACCGCCCTTATAGGAGGGTACATGTAGAATGACGCAGCTGCACGGTCATGGCGAGTTCATCGCCTTCTATAGCTATGCGCCCGGCAGGGCAGGATTAGGATTAAAGCGACGAAGGGAAAATGAAGCAGATGATACTAGTATATTCTTACCCCTCTAGAGACTAGTATGCGTTGATGATATGATGAAGTGCTAAGTATTATGTTCAGATAGCATTATGTTAAAATTGTGTTTAGAAAACATGGTTAGTTAGAAGGGTAAGATTGGGGACAGGGAAATTGTGAGCCTTAGAATATTATACGTAGAGACCTTAGATGCGAGGCCATCTTGAGTAAAAGATTTATTTTTATGTTGACCTTTATCGGAGTGCATAGTATACGTGGGATATATTTGTGTGATACGTCCCTGAGTGGTATGAAATGAAAGAGGGTAGTTGAGCTAAGGAGACCACTAGGTTTTCGTGACTTGATTAGTAAGATTGTTCCGGATCGGGGGAACAAGAGTTTGGCGCGATAGCGGGTCGGGTTGAGGACCGATCGCGGGTCAACCCGCGGCCTGTAGTGTGGTGGGGTCAGTTCGAGGTGGTCCCGCCAGGTGGTAGGGTCACGAGGGCGCTAGGCCCAAGTTTAGATGACCGTCGTACGAGTTCGTGGATGCGTTCGACCAGTAGTCGGGCCGATGAGGTCAGCCCATCTTGTCTTTCAGTCAGAACTGTTTACTCGGCAGAGGGTTATGCGAGATGTTATATATCAGGAAGGTTGTAAGACTGCACGGGGTTCCTACTTTTACCTTATGACAGGCAGTGGAGCCCAGTTTACGGCTATTTCTTTTTATGGAGGTTTTACCAGGCAAGGTTAGGAACTCAGGTGAGTCTCAGTATTGCATTCACCCTCGGGCCGGTGTTTTTGGATTTCAGAGGTAGCTGTAAGGATTATTCGCCTCTTGTTGAGTAAGTATTATAATAGCTACCATTTCAGTATTCGGATGTCACCTTATGAAGCCTTGTATGGGCGGAAGTGTAGGTTGCCGGTCGATTGGTTCGATGTTGGCAAGGTTCAGATAGTTGGTCCATACTTGATCCAGCAGGATGTGGATAAGGTGGAGCTTATCCAGGAGAGGTTATTGGCAGCTCAGAGTCAACAGAAGTTGTGCGGATAATCAGCGTCGACACTTGGAGTTCGTGACGGTGGGTTTTCTTGAAGGTACCACCGGGCGGCGTGACGAGATTTGGAAAGTAGGGGAAACTTAGCCCGAGGTACTTTGAGCGGTTTCAGATCATTTGGAGAATAAGCCAGGTTGCCTATAAGTTAGCTTTGCCGTCCGACGTAGGAGACAGTACATCCGGTCTTTCATGTTGCTATGTTCTAAAAGTATCGAGATCCATCAGTGTTCCCGATTAATGATGACCAAGTTGGAGATAGTAACCGAGATTTTGGAAACAAGCAATAACTGAAAGGTGGTAAGTTTAGTTGAAGTGTTCGAGTGTATGGCGAGGGTACGACGAGTAAGAGAATAGAAGTGATCATTACTTTTGTGAAGTAAAGGTGCGAAGGAATATCTTTTAGCCTTGAGTGGGAGCTTTTGTGATGATAGAGGTGATTCCTCGTGGACTTGGATTTAAGTATTTGCGCGTGTGTTATTTTGTGGCCATGTGTGGCATTGGCAACTTGTTTAAAGGAACTTCATCGTTATCTGTCTTGAGAAGGAACATTCGGGACGAATGTTTCTAAGGATGGGAGAATGTTATACCCCGTATTTCCAGAGTATGTATGTGATGACGTCGCATAAATTGTGTAAGCCCGAATTATGTTAAGGACGAAATTGTGCACATCCACGAGAAAGATTTGTTTTTCCGACGGAAAATTTTCCGAACCTTGTAAAGGAATTTTACGTTTTCAAGAAAATATTTATTTTGGATTTTTCCGAGAGATGAAATATTTTGGACCAATAGGTGTGTCACCCTTAGGTGGCAAAGTTGGACGTTTTTGTGGGCAAAGAGAGTGGCACGTTTTTTGTGTTTTAAAGGCCTTAAACATTTGGTCAATGTTTGGCTAGATATTTGTGTAGTAGATGGATAAGTGGGACCCACACACACATGTCCAAATCTTCACCCTCCACTTGCTTTGATCTTGGCCATTGATTTCCCTATAAATACCCCTTGTGTGCAAGACTTATTCTTCATCCACACTTGAGAAATTCCAAGGCAAAAATCCCTCCCTCCCTTTTAGTAGTTCTCGTCCAAGCTGCCCCTCCCCTTTGAAGCCCTCGCGAAACACCCCTTTCTATTTGTTCTCGTCGAAATACCCCCCCCCTTGGTAGAAAAGTATTCTCCAAGTATTGTTACTATCCCAAAATACCTTAGCCAAATACCTTGTAGTATTCCAAAGTCACCTCTATACTAAAAGCCCAGAAATACTACCTTATATCCATTAGTCACTAAACGAAACCCTGGGGAAATCTTCATAGTTGGTTGAAGTATTAAGTAGAAGTCGTTTAGAAACTTCTAAGGGTTTCTTGGAGCTATCGGAGCGTGCAAATTAGGAGCTAAACGTTGTTCAGGATCGACATTTAAACTTGGATAATTTTGGGCTTATCGAGGTAAATACTCTTGTCCTTCTATTGTAATTGGAGATTACATATAAGAGTAGTTTAGATTTGAGTATAAGATATAGAAGGATATGAAAGAAGAGAATTGAATCAGATTTACATAGACTGCATTTACAGTAGACTTGTGTAGTTTGACGGGTAGGGAAGTGCTGCCCAATTTTTCCGTAGAATCAAGAACCTTCTGCTTAGAATATTCTACAGAGTAGTCTAGACGTTGATAGACGTATTTGACTATTATAGGTTGATACTCTGCGCGCGACATATTTGACTTGGCAGGTCGATTTCGCCGAGGAGGTATGTGATTCTTCCTATACTCTTGAGCATGATATTTTGATATATATATATAGTACGGTAGACGTACGTGTGTTAACTAAAAAGGGTTTTAATCTGATGTCTGTTGACTTGAGTCTTGAAGTATTTCAAAAGAATTATGAATCATTTTTGAAAGAAGAGTAATACTTAGTTTTAAAAGCTTAAGAGTTATACTAGCTTTATGGAAAGTTAGGTATAACGACTTAAGAGAGATAAAAGGAACGGTTTACTTAATTGTTTATGAAAGCCTTGTATTGATTTCAGAAATGAGAATAAGCATCGAAGAAACCACTGCAGCGTTAATAAAGGAAAATGTATTGACAAATAATTAATTATATTAAAACCAGTAGAAACCTCCATCTGCATAGAAGCTAAGATAAGACAAAATTGTATTACATTTTCTAGATCATGGCTGCTTTAATAAGATTGTTATAAACAAGAATAACTACTCACACATAAGGTATATGCTACTCAATTGTTTTAAAAAGAGATTGTGTTATTTGATTAAGACTATGAACTATGAAATCTTTCGGAAGTAAAAGACTTGAGTATATTTTAATTAGGCAACTTGAACTTTTGGAAAAGAATGTTGTTACTTGATTTTAAAAAAGGAAAGTGTTTGTGATTTAAAAGAAAAGTATGGTATTATCTTAATCTGTCTTAAAAGAGAGTTTAAATGTTATGTCCAATTTGACACCGAGTCCATGAGATGGACCGGGAATGTATACCACCCGATTCTACACCGAGTCCATGAGATGGACCGGGAATGTATTACACCCGATTTAATACCGAGTCCATGAGATGGACCGGGAATGTATTCCACCCGATTTAATACCGAGTCCATGAGATGGACCGGGAATGTATTCCACCCGATTTGATACCGAGTCCATGGGATGGACCGGGAATGTATTCCACACGTTTTGATACCGAGTCCATGGGATGGACCGGGAATGTATTCCACCCGATTTGATACCGAGTCCATGAGATGGACCGGGAATGTATTCCATACGATCCGGCACCGAGTCCATGAGATGGACCGGGAATGTGACCATGTGATTCCACCTCGAGTCCCATGGGATGGGCCGAGACATGTTATACGTATCACATGATTTATACCTAGACTGCCGGCAGTGAGGAAGGAGTTCCACGGCGTGAGGATGACTTGAGGCGTGAGTCCCGACTTGACATGATCGCTTTTATGTTTGGAATCAGTAGTTTGTTATCATACATGTCTCTGTTTTATTTTAGACCGTTATGATTTCGTTTACGATTTTCGATTTCACATACTTGGTACTGTTATCGACCTCCCGCTGCGTTAAATGCCGCAGTAGAGGTACATCGGTTGATCCTCACTCTTAGGATCACGATTCAGCGTATTAGGAAGCTCCGCTTTATCCGAGGCTTGTCTTTGGTATGTTTTCCCGAGTTTGTAAGTTCTTGTACATTCGGGGTATGGCGGGCCCCTGTCCGTCATAGTTGTTGTAAAAATCTTAGAAGTGCAGTATCGCTGTAGGCAGGATTTGTAAAGGGATGTAATTGTTCAAGTGTATATATATATATACGCCGACAGCACTTTCTTAGATAAAGCTGTTTCACTTCATTTTGTTTCATGTCTTGTTTTTATTAGTTACTCTGATTTATGTCTACTTGGGTGCCCGGGTAAGACACCAGTCACGGGCCCGGAATCGGGTCGTCACAAAAGTGGTATCAGAGCAGTTAATCCTCGGAAAGTGTCTACAGACCGTATCTAGTAGAGTCTTGATTATCGGTGTGTTGTGCACCACACCAATAATCAGGAGGCTATAGGATATTTAGGATTGGTTTCTATTCTTCTCATTCTGAGATCGTGCCTTAGAGCTGTGTTATAAGTTGGACCCCTCTAACGTATTCTTTTATGCCAGTTATGCCTCTATGAAAGGCAATCAGGGCCCAGAAGGGCAAGGCAGCAGAGGGAGCTGCGAGTAGAGTAGCGGCGGTCTCTACTGAGACCACAATACCTGAGCCTCCAGTCCCACAACCTGGAGCAGAGGAGATGGGTTACAAGGAGATGGTCGATTATTGACCGTGATAGTGGCAAGCGCGAGATAAGGCTGAATCGGCAATTCCGACCAGAGTACCCGTAGTTCACCCGAGGCGGATAGTTTGAGGCTGCGGGACTTTCTCGAGTTGCACCCGGTGTTTTATGGATCGAGGCACGAGGATGATCGCGAGGAGTTCATCAAGCGATTCTGACAGATCATGAGAGTGATCAAGGCTTCGAACCGAGTCGATGGTCTTAGGTTCGCATCGGCCGCGTGATACTGCGATCGGTTTGATTGTAGGAGCCGTCCGGGAGCATGTGCCTCGGTATTTGGGGCGAGTTCTCGAGGCATTTCAGCCACTTCTTGCCTCCGCGGATGAGAGAGGGCACAGCCGACGATTTACGATCTTTGCGGCAGAGGCGTGCGGTTGGAGTACAACGTGGAGTTTGACTCATTGGCTCGGTATGTCCCGCGTTAGTAGCCGATATGGAGGGCCGAGTACACCGCTACGTCACCGCTCGATGACTACTTGGCGAGCTTGTTGGTGTAGCCCGGTAGCATGAACATTGCCGTATGCGAGCTTATGCACTGGATGTGAGGCGGAGGGTCGGCGGAATGGCCGAGATCATCGAGAAGAGGCGAGCAGCGAGTCCTTTGGCAACTTTCGAGGCGGACCGCCTCGTGACAGTTAGTTATGCACCTCCGCCAGTACAGAGTGGTCCTCCACAGTCTTCAGGACGTTCGGGGTATTCGGGAGCTGGCCGGGCTCGTGGCTTAGTTTCTGAGATATACATGGGTTCTAGCGAGATTCATGTCCCCTCGGTGTGCGATGTGGCGGCGTCATCGAGAATGTCGTCTTTTTTGGTGCTTGTTTCACTGCGGCCGTCGAGCCATGACGAGATCGTCCTTATAGGAGGGTACATGTAGAATGGCCAGCCCTAAGGTCGATGGCGAGTTCATCGCCTTATAGATATGCGCGGCGGTGATTAGGATTAAAGCGACGAAGGGAAAATGAAGCAGATGATACAGGTATATTCTTACCCCTCTAGAGACTAGTATGCGTTGATGATATGATGAAGTGCTAAGTATTATGTTCAGATAGCATTATGTTAAAATTGTGTTTAGAAAACATGGTTAGTTAGAAGGGTAAGATTGGGGACAGGGAAATTGTGAGCCTTAGAATATTATACGTAGAGACCTTAGATGCGAGGCCATCTTGAGTAAAAGATTTATTTTTATGTTGACCTTTATCGGAGTGCATAGTATACGTGGGATATATTTGTGTGATAAGTCCCTGAGTGGTATGAAATGAAAGAGGGTAGTTGAGCTAAGGAGACCACTAGGTTTTCGTGACTTGATTAGTAAGATTGTTCCGGATCGGGGGAACAAGAGTTTGGCGCGATAGCGGGTCGGGTTGAGGACCGATCGCGGGTCAACCCGCGGCCTATAGTGTGGTGGGGTCAGTTCGGGGTGGTCCCGCCAGGTGGTAGGGTCACGAGGGCGCTAGGCCCAAGTTTAGATGACCGTCGTACGAGTTCGTGGATGTGTTCGACCAAGAGTCGCCGACGAGGTCACCATCTTGTCTTTCATCGAATCGCATTTACTCAGAGTTATGCGAGATGTTATATATCAGGAAGGTTGTAAGACTGCACGGGGTTCCTACTTTTACCTTATGACAGGCAGTGGAGCCCAGTTTACGGCTATTTCTTTTTATGGAGGTTTTACCAGGCAAGGTTAGGAACTCAGGTGAGTCTCAGTATTGCATTCACCCTCGGGCCGGTGTTTTTGGATTTCAGAGGTAGCTGTAAGGATTATTCGCCTCTTGTTGAGTAAGTATTATAATAGCTACCATTTCAGTATTCGGATGTCACCTTATGAAGCCTTGTATGGGCGGAAGTGTAGGTTGCCGGTCGATTGGTTCGATGTTGGCAAGGTTCAGATAGTTGGTCCATACTTGATCCAGCAGGATGTGGATAAGGTGGAGCTTATCTAGGAGAGGTTATTGGCAGCTCAGAGTCAACAGAAGTCGTGCGGATAATCAGCGTCGACACTTGGAGTTCAGGTTGACGGTGGGTTTTCTTGAAGGTACCACCCCGGAAGGGCATGACGAGATTTGGAAAGTAGGGGAAACTTAGCCCGAGGTACTTTGAGCGTTTTCAGATCATTTGGAGAATAGGCCAGGTTGCCTATAAGTTAGCTTTGCCGTCCGACGTAGGAGGCAGTACGTCCGGTCTTTCATGTTGCTATGTTCGGAAAAGTATCGGAGATCCATCCAGAGTGTTCCCAGTTAATGATGACCAAGTTGGAGATAGTAACCCCGAGATTTTGGAAACTGAAGCAATAACAGAAAGGTGGTAAGTTTAGTTAGGAAGTGTTCGAGTGTACGAGGAGGGTACGACGAGTAAGAGAATAGAAGTGATCATTACTTTTGTGAAGTAAAGGTGCGAAGGGAATATCTTTTAGCCCTTGAGTGGGAGCTTTTGTGATGATAGAGGTGATTCCTCGTGGACTTGGATTTAAGTATTTGCGCGTGTGTTATTTTGTGGCCATGTGTGGCATTGGCAACTTGTTTAAAGGAACTTCATCGTTATCTGTCTTGAGAAGGAACATTCGGGACGAATGTTTCTAAGGAGGGGAGAATGTTATACCCCGTATTTCCAGAGTATGTATGTGAGGACGTACGTACAATTGTGTAAGCCCGAATTATGTTAAGGACGAAATTGTGCACATCCACGAGAAAGATTTGTTTTTCCGAACCTTGTAAAGGAATTTTACGTTTTCAAGAAAATATTTATTTTGGATTTTTCCGAGAGATGAAATATTTTGGACCAATAGGTGTGTCACCCTTAGGTGGCAAAGTTGGACGTTTTTGTGTGCAAAGAGAGTGGCACGTTTTTTGTGTTTTAAAGGCCTTAAACATTTGGTCAATGTTTGGCTAGATATTTGTGTAGTAGATGGATAAGTGGGACCCACACACACATGTCCAAATCTTCACCCTCCACTTGCTTTGATCTTGGCCATTGATTTCCCTATAAATACCTCAGTGTGCAAGACTTATTCTTCATCCACACTTGAGAAATTCCAAGGCAAAAATCCTCCTCCCTTTTAGTAGTTCTCGTCCAAGCTCCTCCCCCTTTGGCAAGCCTCTACGAAACACCCCTTTCTAGTTGTTCTCGTCAAATACCCCTTGGTAGAAAAGTATTCTCCAAGTATTGTTACTATCCCAAAATACCTTAGCCAAATACCTTGTAGTATTCCAAAGTCACCTCTATACTAAAAGCCCAGAAATACTACCTTATATCCATTAGTCACTAAACGAAACCCTGGGGAAATCTTCATAGTTGGTTGAAGTATTAAGTAGAAGTCGTTTAGAAACTTCTAAGGGTTTCTTGGAGATATCGAGCGCAAATTAGAGCTAAACGTTGTTCAGATCGACATTTAAACTTGGATAATTTTGGGCTTATCGAGGTAAATACTCTTGTCCTTCTATTGTAATTGGAGATTACATATAAGAGTAGTTTAGATTTGAGTATAAGATATAGAACGATATGAAAGAAGAGAATTGAACTGTACTTACATAGGACTGCATTTACAGTAGACTTGTGTAGTTTGACGGGTAGGGAAGTGCTGCCCAATTTTTCCGTAGAATCAAGAACCTTCTGCTTAGAATATTCTACAGAGTAGTCTAGACGTTGATAGACGTATTTGACTATTATAGGTTGATACTCTGCGCGCGACATATTCGACTTGGCAGGTGGATTTCGCCGAGGAGGTGTGTGATTCTTCCTATCCTCTTGAGCATGATATTTTGATATATATATATAGTACGGTAGACGTACGTGTGTTAACTAAAAAGGGTTTTACTCTGATGTCTGTTGACTCGAGTCTTGAAGTATTTCAAAAGAATTATGAATCATTTTTGAAAGAAGAGTAATACTTAGTTTTAAAAGCTTAAGAGTTATACTAGCTTTATGGGAAGTTAGGTATAACGACTTAAGAGAGATAAAAGGAACGATTTACTTAATTGTTTATGAAAGCCTTGTATTGATTTCGGAAATGAGAATAAGCATCGAACAAACCACTGCAGCGTTAATAAAGGAAAATGTATTGACAAATAATTAATTATATTAAAACCAGTAGAAACCTACATCTGCATAGAAGCTAAGATAAGACAAAATTGTATTACATTTTCTAGATCATGGCTGCTTTAATAAGATTGTTATAAACAAGAATAACTACTCACACATAAGGTATATGCTACTCAATTGTTTTAAAAAGAGATTGTGTTATTTGATTAAGACTATGAACTATGAAATCTTTCGGAAGTAAAAGACTTGAGTATATTTTAATTAGGCAACTTGAACTTTTGGAAAATAATGTTGTTACTTGATTTTAAAAAAGGAAAGTGTTTGTGATTTAAAAGAAAAGTATGGTATTATCTTAATCTGTCTTAAAAGAGAGTTTAAATGTTATGGCCAATTTGACACCGAGTCCATGGGATGGACCGGGAATGTATACCACCCGATTCTACACCGAGTCCATGAGATGGACCGGGAATGTATTCCACCCGATTTAATACCGAGTCCATGAGATGGACCGGGAATGTATTCCACCCGATTTAATACCGAGTCCATGAGATGGACTGGGAATGTATTCCACCCGATTTAATACCGAGTCCATGAGATGGACCGGGAATGTATTCCACCCGATTTGATACCGAGTCCATGGGATGGACCGGGAATGTATTCCACACGTTTTGATACCGAGTCCATGGGATGGACCGGGAATGTATTCCACCCGATTTGATACCGAGTCCATGAGATGGACCGGGAATGTATTCCATACGATCCGGCACCGAGTCCATGAGATGGACCGGGAATGTGACCATGCGATTCCACCACGAGTCCCATGCGATGGGCCGAGACATGTTATACGTATCCCACGATTTATACTTAGATCGCCAGAGTGAGAAGGAGTTCCACGCACGGAGGATGACTTGAGGCGTGAGTCCCCGACTTGACATGATCGCTTTTATGTTGTGAATCGTAGTTTGTTATCATACATGTCTCTGCTTTATTTTAGATCGTTATGATTTCGTTCTGATATTTCTAGTTTCACATACTTGGTACTGTTATCGACTCCTTCGGGGCTGCATTCATGCCGCAGGTAGAGGTACATCGGTTGATCCTCACTCTTAGGATCACAGTTCAGATTGGAAGCTCCGCTTTCTCGAGGCTTATCTTTTGGTATGTTTTCCCCGAGTTTGTAAGTTCTTGTACATTCAGGGGTATGGCGGGGCCCTGTCCCGTCATAGTTGTTGTAAAAATCTTAGAGGTCTGTAGTACTGTTGTGGGCAGGATTTGTAAAAGGGATGTAACTGTTCAAGTGTATATATATATATGCCGACAGTGCCTTTTCTCAGATAAACTGTTTCTCACTTCATTTTGTTTCATGTCTTGTTTTATTCCGCTGATTACTCTGATGTATGTCTACTTGGGTGCCCGGGTAAGGCACTAGTCACGGGCCCGGGATCGGGTCGTGACAAAGGTGATCAAGGCCTCAGAGGCAGAGTCAGTGGTATTGGGTTCTCATCGGCTGCGTGATATTGCAGTCAACTAGTATGATTCATGGAACCGCCCCGGGAGTATGCGCCTTCCGGTTGGGACGAGTTCTCAGAGGCATTTCTTAACCACTTCTTGCCTCCACAGATGAGGAGAGCCCGGGTGGATAGGTTTATGATGTTGAGACAGAATGGGCGGACGGTTCGGGAGTACACCATATAGTTCGACTCATTAGCTCGGTATGCCCCCACTCTAGTGGCAGACATGGAGGATAGAGTGAACCGATATGTCACGGGACTTGATGATTATCTAGCAGAGGGTTGTACGGGAGTAGCTCTTCAGTCGGGCATGGACATTGCCCGCATACAGGCTTATGCACAGGGGACTGAGGAACGTAGAGGTAGACGAAATAACCGAGATCAGCATAAGAGGGCCAAGACAGCTGGGTCCTTTGGCAACTTTCAAGGCGGACCGCCTCAAAGAATAGTTATGCGCCTTCGCCATGCAGTGGTCCTCCACGCCTTCGGGACGTCGGTATTCGTGAGCGGTCGAGGATCCAAGGGTTCAGGTTTTCAGAGGAGTAGGGGTGTTAACCAGATGAAGCCACCCCTACATCGGTGTGGCCAATGTGGTAGCCTCCATGCGGGGGAGTGTCATGGTGCTCAGAGAGCTTGTTTTACCTGCGGCCGGCAGGGCCATTTTGCGAGGAATTGTCCGACCAGAGGTAGCGCAGATGTTAAAACTCAGCCTTCGGGATCAGTGGCTGGTTCATCACCTTCTATAGCTATGCGCCCTACAGGGCAAGATTATGATTAAAGCGACTAAGGGAAAATGAAGCAATAGTTACAGGTATATCTTTAACCCTTGTAGATCAGTATGTGTTGATAAGATGGTTATATGTTAAGTGTTATGTACGGGTAGTTTTGTGTAAATTATGATTTAGAAAACCTGGTTAGTAAAAAAAGTAAGTTTGGGGACATGGAAATTGTGAGCCTTAGAATATTGATAATCGTTGAGACCTTAGATACAAGGCCGTCTTGAGTGAAAGATTTTACGGTTGATCTTTGTCGAAGTACATTGTTTACGTGGAGTATCTTAGTGTGATAATTCCATAGGTGGTGTGATATGAAAGTGGGTAGTCAAGCTAAGAAGACCACAAGGCTTTCATGACTTGAATAGTGAGATTTGTTCCGGACGAGGAATGAGGAGTTAGTGCGTTAATGGGTCGGGTCGAGGACCAATCGCGAGTCAACCCGAAACCCGGAATGAAGTGGGGTCGGTTTGAGGTGGTCCCGCTGGGTGAGAGGGTCGTTAAGGTGCAAGGCCCAAGTTTGGTTAATCGTTGTCCTGGTTCGTGGAGGCGTTCCACTAGAACCAGGTCGGGAAGGCCGAGGATGGCCTTAAAGGAAATTGAAGCTAGTTTAATGACCAAATTTGAAAGTGGTGACTCCAAGGTTTTGAAAACTGAGAAATGACTGAAATATGGTGCGTGTACTAGAAAGAGTTCGGGTGTACGAGAAGGGTACGACGAGTAAGGAAAGAAGAGAACATGTGTTAAAATAATGGAAGTGATTATTCATACAGAGTGATGGTACGAAGAGAGTATCATTTAGACCATGGGTGGGAGCTAATAGTGATGTTACACTTTAGAGGTGATTCCTCGTTGACTTGGATTTAAGTATTGTGCGTGTGTTATATTATGGCCATTGTGGCATAATTGGTTTTGTGAGTATAGTAGTGAAGACTATACCGGCGCATGTGTTATTAGAGACTTAGAAGGAACATTCGGGACGAATGTTTATAAGGGGGGAAGAATGTTACACCTCGTAGTTCCAGGGTATGTATGTGAGGACGTACGTACGAGAATACAACATTAAGTTCGAAAAGGAAGAAAGATTTGTTTTTCCGACGGAAAATATTCCGAATCTCGTGAAGGAAAAAGGTTTATTATTGGGAATTGGATTCTCAATTTTGGTATTTGGACTTCTTGGAATATAATAGGATTATGGAATTTTATTTCCAGAATTGGTCACGTGGGGCCCACGGGAAAAATTTACGGTTTTGTGGGGCCCACATTATTTTCGAGATTTTGGCATTATGGATGTTTTTGGGAGATGAAAATATTTTGGACGAATACGAGGACGACACGTGTCACCCCCTTAGGTGGCATGTTGGCCGAAATGAGAGGACAAGTGGACAAGCCATGTGTCCCAAGTCTTGTGTTGGACAAGTGGCTTGTGGGACCCACACACACTTGTCCACAATCTCATCCACACACTTGCTTTGATCCTAGCCCTTGGTTATCTTATAAATACACCCTTGTAGCAAGACTTCATCCACACTTAGAATAATTTTCAAGGCAAGAAAATACTCACTCCCTCTTGAGCATGCTCTCGGTCAACACACCCCTAAGGCTTAGAATTTGTGAAATTGTTGTTGATAAATCCCAACACTTAAGTCAAGTGTCCCTAGTAGTGTTATAAAGATATCCCAACACAAAAATCCTGGAAATACTACGTTAATCCGATAGTCGCAAAGTGAAACCCTAAGGTGATCTTCATATTTTTGGATGAAGTGTTAAGAGAAGTTGGTTAGGAACTTCTAAGGGTTGCTTGGAGTGGATTGGAACGTAAGGAATTGGAGATAAGATTCCTAAGGATCGACTTTTAATCATTGGAAAATTTTGGGCTTATCGAGGTAATGATCTTTGTCCTTCTATTGTAATTAGAGATTATATGTTGTAGTAGTATATAATTGAGTATATGATATGTGGAAGTAAGATTGAAAAGAATTGGACCTTAACAAAGTTGTTAAATCAAGAATTGACATGACTGTTTTTACTTTGGACTAATGGACTGTTTTTGTATATTGTGGGACAGAATTTTACACATACAGTTAGGCGTGTAATCCCCTTTGAGTTGTTGATTTATTGCGCCTTAAATGTGGCGTGTTGGCTATTGATTTCGGGCCTTGAAAAAGGTGGAAAAGTACGTAGAAGCAGGGAAGTCTTTGCCTGATTTTCCGTAGAATAAGAGACCTTATACTTAGAAATATTCTCTGAAGAAAACTAGAAGTTGATAGATGTGTTATGGTTATTATAGGTGGATATTCTCTGTGCGGCATATTCGACTTGGCAAGTGGATTTAGCCGAGGTATGTGATTCTTCCTATTCTCTTGAGCATGATTTGTTGTGAAATATATAGTACGGTGAGCGTCGTGTGTTAAATGAATTTGGTTTCATTTTGATGTCCTTGACTTGACTTTTAAATCTTAAGAGCCTTGAATCATTCTAAAAAGTTGTGAATCATTATTTGGAAAGAATTGATACTTGGTTTTAAAAGAATAAGTTCTCTTGGTTTTTCCAAATGATTGTAGTTGTTTTGAATTACTTGAAAAATAAGTGTTATAATAGCTTTATGGGAAGTTAGTTATAACGACTTGAGGAGGATAAAAGAATGGTTTACTTACTTGATTTTAAAGGCCTTGAAAAGATTTTCTGAAGGTGTAGTAATTTGGTTTGAAAAGAAAACGTGTTTTGATACTAGGGTATTAGTATCGTGTGGCTTTTACGTAAAAATAGATATTTTTGAAAGAATTAAAGTATGTAGTACTTTGGGGTTAAAACCCGGATTGTTGGCATAAAATGAAAGTCTAAGAGTATGTTAAACTTGCCTATGCTAGTTGTGATAGCCTCTGTTGTGCAAGTGTTGTATTTCTATTCTACCGTGTCTCTCGATAGAGGGCCGATTATCTTGTTGTTTACTTGGACATACCGACACTGCTGGATGGTCCACGGGTATGCTTCCACTATGATTGTTATCTTGTTATTTACTTGGACATACCGACACTGTTGGGAGGCCCACGGGTATGCGTCCACTATGATTGTTCCATGGCCATGCTTACACCGATGAGAGATTTCGGGGGCATGCGACCATGGTGCGAGTTAAATTCCCGGGTCATGTTATTTGTCCATGGACTAGCTATCCATGAAGCTTGTCGCAGTGATGAGTGGTCACGGGCTTGATTTGTACATGTAGTTACAGGCGCATTTTAAATACTTGTCCTGGTCATTTCTCGTGTATCGGCAGGCTCTGGTAGATAGCTCAAGATACTTGCCCCGGTCATATCTCGTGATACGGTAGGCTCTGGTACGTTTGCTTAAGATACTTGCCCCGGTTAGTTGCGTGACGCAGGTTGGGTCTGGTAGTTGGCTTCCGTACTTGGCCCTTTAAGTTTTATGATGCAGGCTGGATCTGGTTGTTGGCTCTCTACTTGCCCGTCGGTTTTATAGCGCAGCGGATCCGTGTTCAGGTATACATATGGGTGTTATTGTACATCATGGACTGCCGGCAGTGAGGAAGGAATTCCGCGGGCATGATTGATATTATGGGCGTGAGACCCATGGTTATATGTGAGTAATGATTTTGAGGGCATGCGTCCCAGACTTGACATGAATGTTTATATATTGTGAAATGGTCTTTTAAAAAGATAAAATGTGATTTCATTACAGTACTTCCAGTTTCACATACTTGGTACCTGTTGTACTGACCTCCTTCGGGGGGTTGCGTTCATGCCGCAGGTAGAGGTACATCGATTGTTGATCCTCGCTCATAGGGTCACAGTTCTGTGCTTTGGGAAGCTCCGTTTCTCCGGAGGCTTATCTTTTGGTATGGTTCCCTGTCATTGTAGGTTCATGTACATTCAGGGGTATGGCGGGGCCCTGTCCCGTCATAGTTGTTATAAACTCTTAGAGGTCTGTAGTCCTGTTGTGAGTTGGGTTTGTAAAGGATGTAACTGTTCGGGTTTTGATTTATATATATGCAGAAAGGCGACCTATCGGTTAGCCTGTTTCTTGTATTACATTGTTACCTGTCTTTGAGTTTTATTCCGCTGGTTTTCTCTGATGTATAATCACTAGGGTGCCCGGGGTAAGGCACCAGTCGCGGGCCCGAGGTCGGGTCGTGACAGTACAATTGGTTTCATATCTTGAAATAGTATTGATTTCATAATTTGAAAGAACACGGTTGGTCTCACTTTTAAAAGGCATAACTTAAAAGGTAAAGTTGACTCTCATTACTCTCATGTGTATTCATAAAGGCACAGTTGTACTGGTAGTTTCATTATCATACTTGTGTCCTGTTATACATTGGACTGTTATGATCTCATTTACAGTACTTATTATTTTACATGCTTGGTACATCTTTCGTACTGACCCCCTTTCCTCGAGGGGCTGCGTTTCATGCCGCAGGTGTAGGTACACAGTTTGGTGATCCTCGCTCTTAGGATCTCTGTTCAGTTTTTGGGAAAGCTCCATTACTTCGGAAGCTTATCTTTTGGTACGGATCCCTGTTGTTGTAGGTTTATGTACATTCAGGGGTATGGCGGGGCCCTGTCCCGTCATAGTTGTTTTTGTCCAAACTGTTAGAGGTCTGTATTCATATGTAAATTTGGACTTGTGAGTTATATATATATATATATATATATATATATATATATATATATATATATATATATATATATATATATATATATATTTGGTTAGCCATTTGGAAATACTGTTTTGTATTTTATACTTTATTTGGCCTGTGTGTTAGATGGGGTGTGAGGGTATAAGAGGGGGGTGCCCAGGTAGGGCACCAGTCGCGGGCCCGGGGTTTGGGTCATGACACTACTTACAAAACCTCAAATTATAGTTGCATGCTCCATAGTTAACCCATCAAACTATGCTCTTCATTTCCTTCGTCGTTCATCATCATACCAACTTCTTATTTTTATTTTCGATCTCCATATTCACTACATCAACTATAACATGCCTAATGTGCTCTTATAAGTGGTTTCCACGGAGGGTGGTGTTACACCCCATAACCCCACGACACGTAAGTGAGAACGTGACTAAGAATATAAGATTTGAAAGTTGGAAAGAAGGTGTAGTTACATTTTCGATTTAGAACAAATTTGTTCACAACGAACGTGACGCCGTAATTTCTTCACGAGGGGTCGGATTCATTCCAAATTTGAGATGCGAGCTTAGAATATTAGGGTGAAGACTCGGAACTAATAATATGGGGTCCGCCGAGAATTTCACAATTTCGCGGGACCCTCCGAGAAATTAGATATTTTCCAAGTCTTGAGATATTTATTTTTGGGAAGACTTATTTGGACCAATAGGAGGGTGACATGTGTCCCCTCCACTTGTCATTACACTTGGCTTCATATTGGATAAGTCTTGAAGACTTAGCTCACAAGTTCAATCTCAAGACTTTGAGACTTCATCTTCTCTCCATTTCTCTCCTAATTTTCGAGAATCCCTAAGACCAAAAGTGAAGTTCAAGAATCACTAATCCTATTGGATTAAGCTCATTGAGTAGGTGCTAAGCCAAGTTAACTCTCCAAGCCCTTGAAACCTTGGTTGGGCCGAGAATGGTGAAGGGAAAACCCTAAGGTTCCGTCGACTTTTTGGAAGTGAAATACAAAGTGAAGTTGTGTATAAGCTCATTAGGGTCACATATATGTGATTGGAACTTGAAGCAGTGGAGCGAAACAAAAATTGCGGACCAATAAAGACTGGTCTGTTTTGGGGCGTTTTTGGGCACAAAATGAGGTAAAGGTCCTTATTCTTTTAAAGTAAGTTGATATTACTTATTGTTATAATGTATGTATGAACTTGTACTAAAAAACAATGAGGATTAATGTTACTCCCCGTAAAATCCAGGACATGTATACGAGAATAGACGTGAGAACACAAGACTTAAAAATTTGAACGAAAGAAAGAATTATTTTCCATTGATGTTGTTGTAGCCGAGAATGGCCATTGAATTATTGGACTGTTTTATATAATTATGGGGTAGAATTTTACACGTCATGTTAGGCGTGTAATCCCCTTTGATTAGTTGATTGGTTGAGCCTTAAATGTGGCATGTTGCTTATTGATTTTCGGGCCTTGAAAAAGGTGGAAAAGTACGTAGAAACAAAGGAAGTGTTGCCCAATTTTCTGTAGAATAGGAAGCTTTATGCTTAGAATTATTCTACGATAGAATGCTAGAAGTTGATAGACATATTATGGTCATTATAGGTTGACATTCTACGTGCGGCGTATTCAACTTGGCAAGTGGATTAAGTCGGAGAGGTATGTGGAACTTTCCCTATCTCTTGAGCATGAAGTTTTATAAATGTATGGTACGATAGACGTACAAGCTTTAAATGAATTCGGCGCTTTTGAATTCATAGACTTGATTTTAAATGTGCAAGTTTGATTGAGTCAGGAAGTTAACTCACTTGATTTTAAAGGATGTAGATGCCTTGGTTTTCAAAAAGACATAAAGTGTTATAATGGTTTTATGGGAAGTTAGTTATAACGACTTTATGGAAGATAAAATAGTGGTCTAATCTATTGATTTTAAAGAAGATAAATGACTTGATTTAGATGAAGGGCAACTTGATTTAAAGTCATAAGTTGCTTAAGTTTTGAAAGTAGAAGTCACTTGGTTTAAAAGCTATGAAATGAATTTCAAAAGGTGTAGTGACTTGTTTTGGAAAGTAAGTGTGACTTGATACTAAGGGTGTTAGTATCTTGGGGTTAATATTTAAAAGAGACATTTTAAAAGAGTATGGAGTACGTAGTGCTTTGGGTTAAATCCCCGTATTTCACGTAAAATGAAAGTGCCTTGAGTTTATAAAATGAAATTCATTTTTGTATGATAATAAAAGTCTAAAGATTTTATGAACTTGCCTATGCTTGCTTGTGATAGCCTTTGAGTGCAAGTATTATATTTTTACGCTGCCGTGACTCTCAGTTGGAGGGCCGGCTGTCTTGTTGTGAATTTACTTGGACGTACCGACAGTGATGAAGGATTCCACGGGTATGCTTCCATTGTGATTGTTCCATGGACATGCTTATACGATGAGGGATTCCGGGGCATGCAACCATGATGCGGGTTAAACTCCCGGATGCTATTATTATTCCATGGACTAGCTCCCCATGAAGACATGTACCCGAGATGAGGGATTCCACGGGCATGTTATATACTATTATTATTCCATGGACTAGCTCCCCATGAAGACATGTACCCGAGATGAGGGATTCCACGGGCATGTTATATACTACTATTATTATTCCATGGATTAGCTCTCCATGAAGTCATGTACCCGAGATGAGTGTTACACCCCGTAATGCAAGGACATGTTTAAGAGAATGTACGTAAGGAACACAAGACTTGAAATTGTTACGAAAGGAAGAATTGTTTTTCCGACGGAAAATCTTCCGAACGTCGGAAAGGAAAAATGTTCGTTGAGGAGAATTGGATTCTCAAAATGCATTAATTGAGGATTATGGAATGTATTATCATTATGGAATTTTATTTTTACGGATTTGGTCACGTGGGGCCCACACGATGAATTTTACGTTTGTGGGACCCACGAGGGTTACAGAATTTTATGGACGAATGGGAGGGCGACACGTGGCACCCCCCCACATGGTGTTGGACGAAATTTGCAAGGTTAAAATGGTCATTGACCATTGAAGATGATAAGTCTTGCTAGCTTGATAATATTGACCAAGTCAACTTGTCCACTTGGCTATTTAATTAATGTTCTTCATCCTAGCCACTCAAGTGTTGCAATCTAAGTCATCCATTGTATTATATATACACAACTAGTGCAAGACTAGCTCTTTTAACACTTAGAAAAAAATCACACAACATTGTGCTTGAGGTATTGCTCTCGGCTTTGTCACTTTTTCAACACAAAAAATTTGTAGTTTTGATCCATTATTCACAAGACTTTAACCCAAGGTCCCTAAGGGTATTGTAAGGATATCTCAATAGAAAGATTTCGGAAAAACTGCGTTTTAACGTTAGTCGCAAGGCGAAAACCTAAGGCATTTTCATAGGTTTTGATTGGAAATGGAAGAGAAGTTGGTTGTGAGCTTCTAAAGGCTTCAAATAACGGATTGGAGCGTAAAGGAAAGGAGCTAAGAATTGCTAAGGAGCGACTTTGAATCTTGGAAATTTTAAGGGCTTGTAAAGGTATAATTCTTGTCGTTTTAGTAATTAAGATTACTTATTGTTGTAGCTATGGATATTAGCAAGCATGAGATGTTTATATTATGAAGTTTGATAAGTATATTGGTTATTGGAACCCTAATCCGAAACTAGTATGTTTAGCCTTAAGATTACAATTCAAGTTGATTATAAGTATAAGTCGTCACATGTTATATATTGAAGGAAATTGTAGTTGTTGAAGTTGTTTATGACTATATAACATGTTAGACCTAAGAACTTGGATTGGAAAAGAATTGGAAAAGACTTTGAGTTGTTGTTTATGTTAGCCGAGAATGGCTTTAAATATGGAACTAGTTTCGTATTAATTTGTGGGGCAGAATTTTACACGTCCTGTTAAGGCGTGTAATCCCTTTGGTTAGCTGAATTGTTGGGCCTTAAATGTGGCGTGTTTGGTTATTGTATTCGGCCTTGAAAAAGGTGGCAAAGTATGTAGAAACAAAGGAAGTGTTGTCCGATTTTCCGTAGAATTTAGTGACTTTGCACTTAGAATATTCTACGTTCGAAGCTAGAGGTTAATGGACGTATTATGGCCATTTTAGGTTGAAGTACCAAGTATAGCGTATTCTACTTGAAGGATGGAATAGCTAGAAAGGTTGAAGTACTTTGGAGCATTTTGCTATTTGTCGATTGTTATACCGCGTAGTTCCAGGGTATGTATGTGAGGACGTACGTACGAGAATACGACCTTAAAATTGGAAAGGAAGAAAGATGTGATTTTTTTGGAAAAAGTTCGGATTTTGTGAAGGAAAAAGGTTCGTTAATGGGAATTGGATTCCCGGATTCGGTATTCAGACTTTTTGGAATATTTGAGAATCATGGAATTTTATTTTCCGGAATTGGTCACGTGGGGCCCACGGGAGGAATTTACGGTATTGTGAGGCCCACTTTATTTTCGGATTTTTGGCATTACGGATATTTTCGGAAGATGAAATATTTTGGACCATTAGGAGGCGACATGTGTCACCCTTAGTGTACATGTTGGGCAATTGTTGGACAAAGAAGGTTGCACGTTTTTGGCATTTTAAAGGCCAAAAACATTTGGTCAAAGTCTTGATGATATTTTGTGTAGTAGATAGATAAGTGGGACCCACACACACATGGCCAAATCTAGACCACACACATGCTTCAATCCTAGCCCTTGAATGTCCTATAAATACCCCCTTAGTGCAAGACATAATTTCATCCACACTTAGAGATTTCAAGTCTTGAAATACTCCCTCCCCTTTGTTATGGTTCTCGGTTTTAAGCCCTCTCCCTTAACCAAACCTTGTCCAAAAATTCTTAAACTCTTAACTGTTCTTCCTTAGTGTATTAGGAAGATTATTAACCAAAAGTTAGAAAAGATTTCACACCCCTAGCCCCTAAATTACCCCTTGGCCGAGAGTTGCCACACTTAGAGCCTAAGTGTTCTTCACCTTTTAGAGTTGAAGTGTTAAGAGAAGTTGTTTAGAAACTTCTAAGGGTTGCTTGGAGCGGGTTGGAGCGTAAGGAGTTGGAGCTAAACGTTGCTCAGGATCGACATAAATCTTGGATAATTTTGGGCTTATCGAGGTAAGGATCTTTATCCCCCTATTGTAATTGGATATTACATGTTGTAGTAATGTATAGTTGAGTATACTATATGTAGAATGAATATTGAAAAGGATTGAACTGTATTTACAGTAGACTTGTGTAGTATATATCTGTGAAGTAGAATTGAACACGTCCGGTTAGACGTGTAATCCCCGGGGAGTTGTTGGCCTGGTAGCGGGCCTGAGTAGAGGAGGAGATTTATGTGGTTACGGGGGGAGGTCTGCGAATTTTACGTAGAATAAGGAATCTTGTATTTAGAATATTCTATGAAGAGATCTAGAAGTTGATAGACGTTTTATGGCCATTATAGGTTGAAGTACTACGAGTAGCGTATTCTACTTGAAGGGTGGAAAAGGCTAGCAAGGTTGTAGTACTTGGAGCGTTTTGCTAATTGTCGATAACCGTCGCGAGGTATGTGAACCTCTTCCTATCTTTTCTAGCATGATTGTTGTGAACTATGTAGTACGGTAGACGTACATGTGCTAAATGAATTTGGTTGGTTTAAAACATAAAGTGTTATAACGGCTTTATGGGAAGTTTGCTATAACAACTTTATGTAGGTAAAGAAATGGTTTGTGGTTTTTAAAAGATAAGAGACTTGACTTATAAATGACTTGATGTGAAATATTAAGGACTTGGTTTGTGTTAAACAGTTGTGAAACCGCTTTTATGAGAAATGGGTACTTGGGTTTTAAAAGGAATAATATTATATTGATTTCGGAAATGAGAATAAGTATCGAACAAACCACTGCAGCGTTAATAAAGGAAAATGTATTGACTAATTAATTACTATTAAAACCAGTAGAAACCTCCATCTGCATAGAAGCTAAGATAAGACAAAATTGTATTACATTTCCTAGATCATGGCTGCTTTAATAAGAATCATTATAAACAAGCATTAATTTTCTTAAATTTCCAAAGTAAGGAACTTGATTTCTAAAAGAAAAGAGACTTGAGGAATTGAAGAGTTTTTGGTTTAAAAGAAAGACATGGTTTTGTCTTAAATTGGTTTAAAACATAAAGTGTTATAACAGCTTTATGGGAAGTTAGTTATAACGACTTTATGAAAACAAAAGAATGGTTTTATCATTAGTTTTAAAATGGTAACTTGACTTTGAAAGGATAAGTGTTTTGGTCTAAAAAGAAGGCATAGTATTGTCTTAATTTGGTTTAAAAAGGAAAGTATGGAAGTTGTTTTGGTTTACTTAAAATGTTAGTCACTCTATTTTGATAATACGGGCATCGTGTGACCTTTGTAAAAGAAATGGATCTTTTAAAAAGAATTTAACGTACGTAGTACTTTGGGTTAAAACACGGACTTTGGCATAAAATGAAAGTACCTTGAGTTGTGTGTAACTTGCCTATGTTTGCGTGTGATAACCTTGTCGTGCTAGTATTGTATTTCTATACCACGCGTCTCGATGGAGGGCCGATCGATTTGTTATGATCTTACTTGGGCGTACAGCGATGGCGGAGCATTCCGCAGTGCGCACGTGATTATTATTCCATGGACTAGCTCTCCGCGAGGTTTCTTGATTCGGCTTGGTATCCGTAGTTGGCTCTCGTACTTGCCCGAGGTCGTGGCTGATTCGCAGTATCCGTAGTTAGCCTTCGTACTTGCCCGTTCGGTTTGTGAAGTCTCGTAATTCCGGCTTGGTATCTGGTAGTTAGTCTTCATACTTGCCCCGGCCAGCTACGTGGCGCAGGTGGTATCTGGTAGTTGGCTTTCGTACTTGCCCTGGGTCAGCTTCGTGGTATGGTTATATAGATTTGTTGGTACAACTTTGGTATATGGTAGTTGGCTTTCGTACTTGCCCCGGTTAGTTGATGATGCGGCTTTGGTATCTGGTAGTTAGCCTTCGTACTTGCCGTCCCGGTTTTATGACACAGTGGGACTCGTGTTCATGTGTACTCCTTGGTGTGGTTATCGTAGGCTGGCGGTGAGGAAGGTGTTCCACGCATGATTGATGTTGCGGGCATAGACCCATAGTTATATTTGAGTGATGACTTTGAGGCGTGAGTCCTCGACTGACGTGGCGCATATTATGTATCGTAGTTTGGTTATCATATATGTCTCTGCTTATATAGACTACTATGATTTCATTTACGATATTTTTAGTTTCACATACTTGGTACTGTTATCGACCTCCTTGGCCGCGTTTATCCGCAGTAGAGGTACATCGGTTGTTGATCCTCGCTCATAGGATCACAAGCGTATTGGGAAGCTCCGTTTTAGGAGGCTTATCTTTTGGTATGTTTCCTGAGTTGTAGGTTCTTGTACATTGAGGGTATGGCGAAGGCCCGTCCGTCATAGTTGTTGTTACACTCTTAAGTGCATGTAGTCTTTGTGGGCGAGTTGTAAAGGATGTAACTGTTCAAATTCTGTATATATATGCAAAAGGCAACCGTTTTGGTTGCTGTTTCGTTTATCTTGTTTCATAACTGTATGTTTTTATTTCCTCTGGTTTTTTTCTCTGATGTTGTATCACTAGGGTGCCCGGGGTAAGGCACCAGTCGCGGGCCCGTGGTCGGGTCGTGACAAAAGTGGTATCAGAGCCAGGTTGTCCTCGGAAAGTGTCTACAGACCGTGTCTAGTAGAGTCTTGATTATCGGTGTGTTGTGCACCACATATATAATCGTAGGTGCAGACATTTAGGATTGGTTTCTATTGTTCTCACTCCGAGATCGTGCCTTAGAGCTGTCGTAAGTTGGACTCCTCCGACGTATTCTTTTGTACCGATTATGCCTACGCAAGGCAACCGAGCCCGAAGGCGGCAAGGCGAGAGGAGGCGTGAGTAGAGCACGGAGGTTACCGTGACGCAGGCCCGCTTTACGAGGTGGTGCTACGGATGGCGGATTCTACGATGCCGCCCGGCCAGGATTTAGAGCGGCAGTAGCTCACGAGGCCACGATATCTGCGCCTCGATCCACGGCAGGCGAGAGGAGATGGGTTACTGAGATGGCGATTACTAGCCGAGATTGTGGCGAACGCAGGATAAGTGGCCGACGCAGTTCAAAGAGCACCCGTTGTTCATCCTAGATCGGATAGCTTGAGACTACGAGATTTTCTGAGTTGCAGCCCACCAGAGTTCTACGGTCGAGGCACGAGGATGATCGCGAGGAGTTCATCAAGCGATTCTGCCGATCATGAGTGATCAAGGCTTCGGAGACCGAGTCGGTGGCTTTAGGTTCGCGCATCGGCCGTGATACTTCGCGATCGGTTTGATTCGCGAGCCGTCGGGAGCATGCGCCTCCGTGTGTGGGGACGAGTTCTCGTGGGCATTTCTTGCACATTTCTTGCCTCACGCGGATGAGGCTCGGGCCGATAGATTTTTGACGCGTTGAGGCGAGCGGGCGTATGGTTCGAGTACAGATGTAGAGTTTCACTCTTTAGCCTCGGTATGTCCCGCATTAGTGGCGCATGAGGATAGGGTGCACCGATATGTCACAGACTTGACGATTATTTAGCGGAGGGTTGCACAGAGTAGCTCACACGACCGAATGCGGGCGTGGTGCCTTACCCCGCACCCTGGTGATACAACATCGAGTAATCGGGCGAATATAAAACACATACATGAAACAAATGAAGTACAAACAAGAATATGAGGAAAACTTGCCTTTCGGCATATATATAAATAACAACTCCTACAAATGAACAGTTTAATCCTTTTTACAACCCCGCCACAACAAAGCACTCTAAGAAATGATACGACAACAATGGCGGGACAGGCCCCGCCATACCACGAATGTAAATACCTACAACGATAGGAGACTATACCAAGATAAGCCTCGAGAAACGGAGCTTTCCCAACGCTGGCCACCCTAGAGCGAGGATCAACGGCAGTGTACCTTACCGCGGCATGAACGCAGGCCCGAAGGAGGTCGATAACAGTACCAAGTATGTGAAATCAAAATAAATCGTAAATGAAATCATAGTAGTCTATATCGCGAGAGACATGTATGATAACCAAACTACGATTCACAATAAATAAGCGATGTCAAGTCGTGACTCACGCCTCAAAGTTATCACAATAAAACCGCACGGGCAAGTACGAAGGCATAGCCGACTACTAAGACCCCAGTACCAAAAATACCACAAACGTATCCCGAGGTCTTTCTAGACCGCACCCATGATCGGCCGCCACTCGCCGCAATATCAATGTGCGCGTCTATCCTCGAACTCGCGACTCGCGTAGGTCACCCACGCACCCGCATGAGGTATTCCTCGAATCATGGTCCCTGCATCACCGAGGTATACCGCGTCGGGCGGCTAACCCTCGGTATCCGCCTAGGCTCCGCAGCCGCATAGTCTCAAAAGACCGCATAGTCTCAACAGACCGCATAGGAATCCCTGCGTCAGCTAAACGGCGGAATGATCAATCCCGAGCTACCGCGCTGCATAGTCACAAGGACGCATAAAGCCGATAGACCGCATCGAGGGTGGCAAGCCCTCGGTATAATAAGTCAAGGGGTATGTGATACAATAACAAGACAACGCTTAACGTTTGACAACGTAAGCACAACAAGAGTGACCCCTACACAATAATCACAAGATACTAATACACGTAGCATCCTAACATGCTTACTTATCAAATCAACAAGAAAGTATTACAAGGCTATCACAAACCAATACAATCAAGTTATTCACACAAGGTACTTTCTACTAACAAGTTCGGGTACCTATCCCCAAAGTACTTCATACATTAAATCTTTAAAAGATACGTTACTTCACAAAACCACACAATACCTGTAGTATATGAAAAATAGAGTGATTATCTTTTTAGAGTAAATCAATTACTTCTCTTTGTAAAATCAAGTAGCCACATTCTATTCCAATGTTCAAGTTTGCCTAATTTCCAATGTTCAAGTTTGCCTAGTTTCCAATGTTCAAGTTTGCCTTTTTAGAAAGGTTTCGTAGTTCATAGTCTTATTCATTTAAGAATATAATTCTCCTTTAAACAATCTGAGAACATAAGCCTTATATGTGAGTAGGATATTCTTGTTTATAACAATCTTATTACAGCAGCCATGATCTAGGAAATATCATTTTGTCTCATCTTAGCTTCTATGCAGATGGAAGTTTCTACTGGTTTTAATAATACTTAATCTATTAAAACATTTCCTTTTATTAACGCTGCAGTGGTTTGTCGATACACATTCTGATTTCCGAATCAGTAAAACATTCTTAAGCCGTTATTACCTAACTTCCCATAAAGCTAGTATAACTCTTAAGTTTTCAAAAACCAAGTATTACTTCTTCTTTCGAAATGATTCAAAAATCTTTTGAAATACTTCAAGTTCTTTATTAACACATAACAAGCCAGTTATAGTTCAAATCAGTTACCTTCTAAAAACCACAAGTATTTTCTTACCAACATAAAGCTGTTATAACCAACTTCCCATAAAGCCGTTATAACACTTTATGTTTTAAACCAATCAAATACATTTAGCACATGTACGTCTACCGTACTACATAGTTCACACATATCATGCTAGAAGAGATAGGAAGAGGTTCACATACCTCGCGACTAGTATCGACTAATAGAAAAAAGCTCAGTACCTCAATGCCGCTACTCCTTTAAGCCAAGTAGATCGCGCCACACGTAGTACTTCAACCTATAAGGCCACAAGGCGCTCATTAACATTTAAATCCCTTCAGAGAACATTCTACGTAAAATTCGCAGCACCTCCCCGCAATGACAGCGTAAATCTCCTCTCTATCGGCCGGCTACGAAGCCAACCGAGGGGTTATACGTTAATCGGACGTGCACAATTCTACTTCACGAAAAGCTACACAAGTCTCAGTAATACGTCCTATGTAAATCTGATTCGATCTTCTTTCGAAAAGGTTTCTTATTATTCAGGCTTAAGTAAAAAGACATTGCCGATAACAATGTTCAGTACTATATATAGTATACTTCAACTATATAATCTAACAATATGTAATTTCCAATTACAATAGGGGGACAAGATATTTACCTCGATAAGCCCATAATTATCCGAGTTTAAATGTCGATCCTGAGCAAGGTTTAGCTCCTACTCCGTGCGCTCCGACCCGCTCCAAACAACCCTTAGAAGTTCTAACCAACTTCTACTTAATACTCCAACTAACTATGGAGATTTTCCTTAGGGTTTCTGTTTTGTGACTGAAGGGAAGTATAATAGCATTTCTGGGCTTTTCGTATAAGTATAACCTTAGAATACTACAAGGTATACGGCTAAGGTAATTTGGGCATTATAACAATACTTTTGAGAGTATTTCTACCAAGAGGGGGGGTATTATACGAAAACAACTAGGCTAGGGGGGGTACCCCACGGCTAGCACCCCAAGGAGGGGGGGGTGTATACCCCTCGGCCTACCCCACTAGGGGGGAACTCTCGGCCAAAAGGGGGGGGAGAGGGGCTCTCGGCCAAGACACTACACTAAGGGGGGAGGAAGAAGCTTTCAAGACTTAGGCAATTTTGTGGATGAATTAGTCTACAAAGGGGTGGGTATTTATAGGTCAAGTGAAGGCCAACCAATGGCCAAGATCTTGCCAAGTGCAAGGCAAGTGTAGGGCCAAGATCTTGCCAAGTGCACCTTATCCATCTACCACCAAAATATCCTACCAACCCCGACTAAACAATGGCCATTCGCCAACCCCTTTACCGCCTGAGGTGTTCCAATGAGAGGGTGACAAGTGTCGCCTCTTGTTGGTCCAAAATGTTTCGTCTCTCGGAAAAATCCAAAAATTAAAAATGACATAGCGGAAATTCCCTACGAAGTGTGAAAACGTTTCGTCAAAACCGACTCTAACGGGTGTTGTGAACAAAGTTAATTCGCCAAGCCTAATTCTCAAGTTCAAATTTTCTACGTCGTCCTTACGCATATACTGAAATACGGTGTAACATTCTCCTCGCAGAAACATTCGTCGAATGTTCCTTCTAAGTTTCAAAACAAGCCTTGCGCACAAGATAGTCTTCACTACTATACTTACGAGGACAAACACATCACACATGGCCATCAAACAATTGCGCAAAATGCTTACATCCAAGTCCACGAGGAAACACCTCTAACATCACCAAAATGATACCACTCTTGTCACTTTGCTCGAGGCATTAACCTTCTCAGCGACCCAACAAATGGTACCGTGCGCATGCGATCATCAAGGTATCGTGACATTCGAACTCTTACCACATTTACATCGCCCGATTATCCAAAACTCGAGGTTATCATCTTCAACTTGGTCATCATTAGTGGGAATACTGCGGATGGATCTCCGATTTCCTTCTCGAACATAACACGAAAGGCGGGCCTTGCCTCCTAAGTCGGACGGCAAATGCTAACATATAGGCAACCCGCCTATTCTTCACATGAACTCAAAGGCCCAAAGTAACTCGGGCTAAGTTCCTCTGTATTCAAAACTCGTCACCTGACCCAGGGTGGTACTTTCAAGAAGACCGACCGTCAACTGAACTCTAAGCGTGCCGCCGATTATCCGCACGATTTCTCCGAGCCGCGGAACCTCTTCTAGACAAGCTTTACTCTATCCACGGATCTGCTGGAACAAGCTGAACCAACTATCTGAATCCCGCCAACATCGAACCAATCGTGGCGACTCACATCCGCCCCTACAAGGCTTCATAAGGCGACATCCGAACACGAAATGGTAGCTTAAACACTCCTTCATAGGAGACAACAATTCGCAACTATCACGAAATCCAAACACCGCCCGAGGGAGAATGTGACTCGAGACTTGCTTGAGTTCCTAACCTTGCACAGTAAAACCTCCGAGAAAAAAGCGGCGCAACCGGGCTCCACTGCGACATAAGGTGAAGGTAGGCACCTCGTGCGACCTTACTACCTTTCCGATATATCATCTCGCATAACCTGCCGAGTAAGCGGTCTTTGCTAGAAGACAAGGCGGTGACCTCGCCGGCCCAACTCTTGGTCGAATCGTCCATGAAATCGTCGTTGGTTAACTAAACTCGCCTAACACCCTCGTGACCCTACCACAAGGCGGGACCACCACAAACCGACCCCACAACATGCGCGGGTTGACCCGCAACGTGGCCTCAACCCGACCCGACAGCGCAGCGCTAGCTCACGAAGGAAAACTCTCACTAATCACGTTACGAAAACCTAGCGGTCTTCTTAGCTCAACTACCCTCTTTCATTCCACACTACTGGGGACTAATCCTAAACATAACTCACGTGCACTATGCACTCCTATAAGGGTCAAACATAAACAATACATCTTTTACTCGAGATGGCCTTACCTCTAAGGTCTCTACGTATAACACTCTAAGGCTCACACTTTCTCTATCCCCCAAATCTTACTTGGTTAACTAACCAAGATTTCTAATCACCATTTACATAATGCTATCAGAATATAACACTTAAGGTATACTCACCTTATTACACATACTAAACCCTAGAGGGTTAAAGATATACCTGAATCTACTGCTTTACTCCCCTTAGTCGTTCTAATCAAACACTTGGTAGAGCGCAGCTAAGGAAGATGACGAACTACCCACCGATCCTGAAGGCTAAGTCCTCCCGAGACACTCTTTCGACATCAGACCACGGCGGTCGCCGTACAACAAGTACCAACTAAAAGACGACATTCCCTGAGATGACGCCTGCCACACTGTGAACACTGAGAAAAATCGAATCGGATATTTGGAACCCCGTGTATTCGTGAACGGAAGCTCGAGCTCGACCAACTCCTGCGTACCCGAGCGTCCCGAACCACCGGAGGACCTTTACGCACCGTGGATGCGCATAATCTAATCTTTGGTGAGGCGACTCGCCTCAAAAGTTACCAAAGGACCTTCTTTGCTCGGCCTCTTACCATCGCCCGTTAACCCGTCGATCTCTACGTTTCTCGGCTGCTGCGCATAAGCCCGTACGCGAGCCATGCTCGAAGCTTAATCGAAGAACTTACTTTTGCACAACCTTCGTTGATATTCATCAAGACTCGCGATACATCGGTATACTCTCCGTAGTCAAATCCATAGTTAGTAATGCGGTCGCCTTGAAATCTATATTCTCTGTTCGGTCGTGGGCGAAGGTTCAAATATCATGGCCGCAGATGGAACTGCCGCCGTGCTAAACTCTCTTTGGGGCTAGTGGCGTCGCAGAACTCCCGAATGAAGCACCACCTGGTGATAATTGGGCACGTGCTCACGTAACCCTCGTACTTGCTCGCGGCTCCTCGGTGCGCGCCTCTGGTCGGGTTGCCTGCGGCGGAGGCATAGCAGTGGGAAAGAAATACGTTAGAGGTCAACTTACAACACAACTCTAAGGCACGATCTCGAGTGAGAAGAAATAGAAACCAATCCTAAATATCCTATAGCCTCACGATTATTGGTGTGGTGCAACACACCGATAATCGAACTTCTTGGATACGGGTGCGTAGACACTTTCCGAGGATTAAGCGCTCGATACCACTTTTGTCACGACCGAATGCGGGCGTGGCGGTGTCTTACCGGGCACCCTAGTGATACAACATCAGTAATCACGGAATATAAAACACATACGTGAAACAAATGAAGTACAAAACGATGTCGAGGAAAACTTGCCTTTCGGCATATATATAAATAACAACTCCTACAAATGAACAGTTTAATCCTTTTTACAACCACACTTGCAAAGATACTCTGCACTTAAGAAATGATACGACAAGAATGGCGGAACGGGGCCCGCCATACCACGAATGTAAATACCTACAACGACGGATTATACAAGATAAGCCTCCGAGAAACGGAGCTTTCCCAACGACTGTGACCCTAAGAGCGAGGATCAACGGGGTGTACCTTTACTGCGGCATGAGCGGCCCAGAAGTCGGTCTGAGGTACCAAGTATGTGGCCCGAAAATAAATCTGTAAATGAAATCATAGTAGTCTATATAAAGCGGGAGACATGTATGATAACCAAACTCTGATTCCTGATAAATAGCGATCATGTCAAGTCGGGGACTCACGCCTCAAAGTTATCACAATAAAACCGTGCGGGGCAAATGCGAAGGCATAGCCGACTACTAAGACCCCCGATACCAAAAATACCACAAAGCGTATCCCGGGTCTTTCTAGACCGCACCACATGATCGGGCGCCACTCGCCCGCAATATCAATGTCGCGCGTCTATCCTCGAACTCTCGCACTCCGCATAGGTCACCATTGGACCGCGTGAGGTATTCTCGAATCATGGTCCTGCATCGCTGAGGTATACCCGTCGAAGCGGCAAATAACCCTCGGTATCCGCCTAGGCTCCGCAGCCCGCGTAGTCTCAAACCGCATAGTCTCAACAGATCGCATAGGAATCCCTGCGTCGGGCTAAACACCGGAATGATCAATCCGGAGCTACTGCGCTCCGCGTAGTCACAAGGACTACATAGCCGTATAGACCCGCATCGGGTGGCAAGCCCTCGGTATAATAAGTCGAGGGGTATGTGATACAATAACGATCTAACGCTTAACGTTTGACAACGTAAGCACAACAAGAGTGACCCTTACACAATAATCACAAGATACTAATACACGTAGCATCCTAACATGCTTACTTATCAAATCAACAAGAAAGTATTACAAGGCTATCACAAACCAATACAATCAAGTTATTCACACAAGGTACTTTCTACTAACAAGTTCGTACCTATCCCCAAAGTACTTCATACATTAAATCTTTAAAAGATCGTTACTTCACAAAACCACACAATACCATAGTATATGAAAATAGAGTGATTATCTTTTTAGAGTAAATCAATTACTTCTCTTTGTAAAATCAAGTAGCCATTCTATTCCAATGTTCAAGTTTGCCTAATTTCAAATGTTCAAGTTTGACTAGTTTACATTGTTAATGTTTGCCTTTTTAGAAAGGTTTAGTAGTTCATAGTCTTATTCATTTAAGAATATAATTCTCCTTTAAACAATATGAGAACATAAGCCTTATATGTGATTAGGATATTCTTGTTTATAACAATCTTATTACAATGACCATGATCTAGGAAATATCATTTTGTCTCATCTTAGCTTATGCAGATGGAAGTTTCTCTTGGTTTTAATAATACTTAATCTATTAAAACATTTCCTTTTAATTAACTGCGGTGGTTTGTCGATACATTCGATTTCGAATCGATAAAACATTCTTAAGCGTTATTACTAACTTCCCATAAAGCTAGTATAACTCTTAAGTTTTCAAAAACCAAGTATTACTTCTTCTTTCGAAATGATTCAAAAATCTTTTGAAATACTTCAAGTTCTTTATTAACACATAACAAGCGCTTATAGTTCAAATCGATTACCTTAAAAACCACAGTATTTTCTTACCAACATAAAGTCATATAACCAACTTCCCATAAAGCCGTTATAACACTTTATGTTTTAAACCAATCAAATACATTTAGCACGTATGCGTCTCCGTACTACATAGTTCACACATATCATGCTAGAAGAGATAGGAAGAGGTTCACATACCTCGCGGCGAGTATCGACTAATAGCAAAACGCTCCAAGTACCTCAGCCGGCTACTCCTTTGCCAAGTAGATCGCGCCACACGTAGTACTTGACCTATAAGGCCACTGGCGCTCATTAACATTTAGATCGCCGTAGAACATTCTACTGAAAATTCGGACTTCCCACATGACAGAAATCTCCTCTCTATAGTGGCCGGCTACCAAGCCAACCCGGGGGGGGGGGGGTGATACGTTTAATCCGGGCGTGCACAATTCTACTTCACGGAAAAGCTACACAAGTCTTGTAATGTCTGATCCTATGTAAATCTGATTCGATTACTCTTCTTTCGAAAAGGTTTCTTATTATTCGGCTTAAGTCAAAAGACATTGCGATAACAACGTTCGATTATATATAGTATACTTCAACTATATAATCTAACAACATGTAATTTCCAATTACAATAGGGGACAAGATATTTACCTCGATAAGCCCATAATTATCCGAGTTTAAATGTCGATCTGAGCAAGGTTTAGCTCGACTCAGTGCGCTCGACCAGCTCCAAACAACCCTTAGAAGTTCTAACCAACTTCTACTTAATACTCCAACTAACTATGGAGATTTTCCTTAGGGTTTCTGTTTTGTGGTGAAGGAAGTATAATAGCATTTACGGGCTTTTCAGATAAGTATAACCTTAGAATACTACAAGGTATCTGGCTAAGGTAATTTGGGCATTATAACAATACTTTTGAGAGTATTTCTACCAAGAGGGGGGGGTATTATACGCAAACAACTAGGCTAGGGGTACCACGCTAGCACCCAAGGAGGGGGTGTATACCTCTACCTACCCAGCTGGGGAACTCTCGGCCAAAGGGGGGGGGGAGAGGGGTTCTCGGCCAAGACACTACACTAAGGGGGGAGGAAGAAGCTTTCAAGACTTAGGCAATTTTGTGGATGAATTAGTCTACAAAGGGGTGGGTATTTATAGGTCAAGTGAAGGCCAACCAATGGCAAGATCTTGCCAAGTGCAAGGCAAGTGTAGGGCCAAGATCTTGCCAAGTGCACCTTATCCATCTACCACCAAAATATCCTACCAACCGCCGACCAAACAATGGCCATTCGGCCCCCTTTACCGCCCAAGGTGTTCCAAGGAGAGGGTGACAAGTGTCGCCCTCTTGTTGGTCCAAAATTTTAATTCTCTCAGAAAAATCCGCAAAAATTAAAAATGAAATAGCCGGAAATTCCACTACGAAAGCGTGGAAAGCGTTTCGTCGGAAAACCGACTCTACCGTGTTGTGAACAAAGTTAATTCGCCAAGCCTAATTCTCAAGTTCAAATTTTCTACGTCGCCCCACGTACATACTGGAAATACGGGTGTAACAGCTCTTGTAGGGCATGGACATTGCCGTATACGAACTTATGCACGGTGTATGGAGGAACGTAGACCGACGTAGGGACCGGATCAGCATAAGAGGCCAAGCGAGCAGGTCCTTTAGTAACTTTCGAGGCGGCACTCCGCGTGATCGAATATATACCTCATCCGATTCAGAGTGGCCTCGCGATCTTGAGCGTCGGGAGTATTCAGAGCAGTCGAGCTCGAGGTTCAGTTTTTGGGGAGTAGTGGTGTTGGCGATGAGGCCACCCTTACCTCGGTGTGGCGTTGCGGTAAAATCCATGCGAAGTGTCGTGCTAGTTTGGGAGTTTGCTTTACATCGTCGGCGAGGCCATTATGCGAGAAACTGTCCGACCGAGTCGCACTGGGATAGCACTACATGATGATCACGTTCTTCACCTTCAATAGCGAGGCAGATGTTCATATACCGTGAGCCACGGCAGGTCGCGGTGGAAGATCCCGATTTTAAGCGGTCCTTTGAATCACTTATTTTGAATCTTTCAGGTATAACCTTAACCCTCTAGAGTTTAGTATGCTTGATATGATGATCTTATTATTGTGTGCTATGTACGGATAGCGTTGTGTTATTTGTGAGTTAGAAAACATGGTTAGTTGAAAGGATAAGTATGGGGACATGGAAGGTGTGAACCTTAGAATATTACACGTTGAGACCTTAGATGTAAGGCCGTCTTGAGTAAATGATTTTACGGTTAACCCTTGTGGGAGTGCATAGTATACGTGGAGTTTTGTGTGATAATTCCATAGGTAGTGTGAGATGGAAGTGGTAGCTTTCATGACGTGAATTAATAAGATTGTTCCGGATCGGGGAACAAGAGTTTGGCGCGATTATGGGTCGGGTTGGAGACCATTCGCGGGTCAACCCGTAGCCCGGTATGAGGTGGGGTCAGTTCGAGGTGTTCCCGCCAGGTGGTAGGGTCACGAGGGTGCTAGGCCCAGGTTTAGGTAACCATCATATCAGTTCGTGGATATGTTCGACCAAAATCGGATCGTGAAGGTCGGGAATGGCCTTAAAGGAATTTGAGGCTAGTAAGATGACCAAGTTTGGAGGTAGTGACTCCAAGGTTTTGGAAACTGAAGTGATGAAGGGAGTGTGGTAAGTGTACTAGAAAGAATTCGGGTGAGCGAGAAGGGTACGACGAGTAAGAAAGGAAGTGAATGTGTGTTAAGAGGTCGGAAGTAATTTTTTTTTTGTGAAGTGAAGGTGCGAAGAGAGTATCCTTTGGACCAGGAGTGAGAGTTAGTGTTGTTTTTCATCTTAGAGGTGAATCCTCGTTGGCTTGGATTTGGGTTTTTCGCGTGTGTTATATTATGGCCATTGGTGGCACAATTGGTTTCGTAAGTATAGTAGTGGAGACTATCTGCGTGCATGTATGGTTGGAGACTTAGAAGGAACATTCGGGACGAATGTTTCTAAGGGGGGAAGAATGTTATACCCCGTAGTTCCAGGGTATGTATGTGAGGACGTACGTACGAGAATACGACCTTAAAATTGGAAAGGAAGAAAGATGTGATTTTTCGACGGAAAAAGTTTCGGATTTTGTGAAGGAAAAAGGTTCGTTAACGGAATTGGATTCCTGATTCGGTGTCGGACTTTTTGGAATATTTGAGAATCATGGAATTTTATTTTCCGGAATTGGTCACGTGGGGCCCACGGGAGGAATTTACGGTATTGTGAGGCCCACTTTATTTTCGGATTTTTGGCATTACGGATATTTTCGGAAGATGAAATATTTTGGACCATTAGGAGGGCACATGTTGGACGAATTGTTGGACAAAGAAGGTTGCACGTTTTTGGCATTTTAAAGGCCAAAAACATTTGGTCAAAGTCTTGAAGATATTTTGTGTAGTAGATAGATAAGTGGGACCCACACACACATGGCCAAATCTAGACCACACACATGCTTCAATCCTAGCCCTTGAATGTCCTATAAATACCCCCTTAGTGCAAGACATAATTTCATCCACACTTAGAGATTTCAAGTCTTGAAATACTCCTTCCCCTTTGTTATGGTTCTCGGTTTTAAGCCATCTCCCTTAACCAAACCTTGTCCAAAAATTCTTAAACTCTTAACTGTTCTTCCTTAGTGTATTAGGAAGATTATTAACCAAAAGTTAGAAAAGATTTCACACCCCTAGCCCCTAAATTACCCCTTGGCCGAGAGTTGCCACACTTAGAGCCTAAGTGTTCTTCACCTTTTAGAGTTGAAGTGTTAAGAGAAGTTGTTTAGAAACTTCTAAGGGTTGCTTGGAGCGGGTTGGAGCGTAAGGAGTTGGAGCTAAACGTTGCTCAGGATCGACATAAATCTTGGATAATTTTGGGCTTATCGAGGTAAGGATCTTTATCCCCCTATTGTAATTGGATATTACATGTTGTAGTAATGTATAGTTAAGTATACTATATATAGAATGAATATTGAAAAGGATTGAACTGTATTTACATTGGACTGTATTTACAGTAGACTTGTGTAGTATATCTGTGAAGTAGAATTGAACACGTCCCCTGGGAGTTGTTGGCCTGGTAGCGGGCCTGAGTAGAGGAGGAGATTTATGTGGTTACGGGGGGGGAGGTGCTGCCGAATTTTCTGTAGAATAAGGAATCTTGTATTTAGAATATTCTACGAAGAGATCTAGAAGTTGATAGACGTTTTATGGCCATTATAGGTTGAAGTACTACGAGTAGCGTATTCTACTTGAAGGGTGGAAAAGGCTAGCAAGGTTGTAGTACTTGGACCGTTTTGCTAATTGTCGATAACCGTCGCGAGGTATGTGAACCTCTTCCTATCTTTTCTAGCATGATTGTTGTGAACTATGTAGTACGGTAGACGTACATGTGCTAAATGAATTTGGTTGGTTTAAAACATAAAGTGTTATAACGACTTTATGGGAAGTTTGCTATAACAACTTTATGTAGGTAAAGAAATGGTTTGTGGTTTTTAAAAGATAAGAGACTTGACTTATAAATGACTTGATGTGAAATATTAAGGACTTGGTTTGTGTTAAACAGTTGTGAAACCGCTTTTATGAGAAATGGGTACTTGGGTTTTAAAAGGAATAATATTATATTGATTTCGGAAATGAGAATAAGTATCGAACAACCACTACAGCGTTAATAAAGGAAAATGTATTGACTAATTAATTACTATTAAAACCAGTAGAAACCTCCATCTGCATAGAAGCTAAGATAAGACAAAATTGTATTACATTTCCTAGATCATGGCTGCTTTAATAAGAATCATTATAAACAAGCATTAATTTTCTTAAATTTCCAAAGTAAGGAACTTGATTTCTAAAAGAAAAGAGACTTGAGGAATTGAAGAGTTTTTGGTTTAAAAGAAAGACATGGTTTTGTCTTAAATTGGTTTAAAACATAAAGTGTTATAACAGCTTTATGGGAAGTTAGTTATAACGACTTTATGAAAACAAAAGAATGGTTTTATCATTAGTTTTAAAATGGTAACTTGACTTTGAAAGGAGAAGTGTTTTGGTCTAAAAAGAAGGCATAGTATTGTCTTAATTTGGTTTAAAAAGGAAAGTATGGAAGTTGTTTTGGTTTACTTAAAATGTTAGTCACTCTATTTTGATAATACGGGCATCGGGTGACCTTTGTAAAAGAAATGGATCTTTTAAAAAGAATTTAACGTACGTAGTACTTGGGGTTAAAACCTGGACTTTGGCATAAAATGAAAGTACCTTGAGTTGTGTGTAACTTGCCTATGTTTGCGTGTGATAGCCTTGTCGTGCTAGTATTGTATTTCTATACCACCGCATCTCTCGATGGAGGGCCGGCTGATTTGTTATGATCTTATACTATTAAGCGTGAGTCCCTGACCTGACGTGACTACTTACATATTATGTACTGTAGTTTGGTTATCATATATGTCTCCTGTTTTATATAGACTACTATGATTTCATTTACAGTATTCTCGCCACATACTTGGTACTGTTGCTTCGACCTCCTTGGGCTGCGTTCATGCCGCAGGTAGAGGTACATCGGTTGTTGATCCTCGCTCATAGGGTCACAATTCAGTGTATTGGGAAGCTCCGTTTCTCCGGAGGCTTATCTTTTGGTATGTTTCCCTGAGTTGTAGGTTCTTGTACATTCAGGGGTATGGCGGGGCCCTGTCCCATCATAGTTGTTGTTACACTCTTAGAGGTCTGTAGTACTGTTGTGGGCAGGGTTGTAAAGGATGTAACTGTTCAAATTTATGTATATATATGCAAAAAGGCAACCGTTTTGGTTAGCCTGTTTTCTTTTATCTTGTTTCATATCTGTATGTTTTATTTCCGCTGGTTTTTCTCTGATGTTGTATCACTAGGGTGCCCGGGGTAAGGCACCAGTCGCGGGCCCGTGGTCGGGTCATGACATCGATAATCGTCGCGAGGTATGTGAACCTCTTCCTTCTTTTGACATGATTCTATGTATGGAATATACATGTAGTACTATTTCATGATTCCTTCTACTCTTAGAAGTTAAGAGGTATGTATGTTGATTTACTCTACGTAAAGGTTATGTCTAAGTATCCTAAGTTCTTACCAAGTCTTATGGGGGATGTTGGTAAGAGTCGTTAGGAGGTAATTGGAGCCAAGTTTACTTGGCTAAGTTACGACACAAATGAGAATAAGAATCGAACAAGCCACTGCAGCGTTAATAAAGGAAAATGTAATGACAATCAATTAAGTTAAAATGAGTAGAATTCTCCATCTGCATAAAAGCTAAGATAAGACAAAATTGTATTACATTTTCTAGATCATGGCTACTTGATTAAGATCGTTATAAATAAGTATAACTTATTCACAACGCACCAAAGTATATGTTACTTAATTTAAAAGAGTTTACGTACGAAGTTTTAAGACTATGGACCTCTATTCTTAAAAGGTTAAGAGACTTTATTTTTCAAGTTATGGGACTTGATTCTTAAAGGAAGAAATGAATTGTTTTAAAAGTATAAAATACTTGATTTGGAAAGACTTGATTTCTAAAGTTAAGAAGCTTGATATTCTAAGTTAAGAAACTTGTTTTCTTAAAAGTTAAGAGACTTCAAGTATTTTGAAAGCTATGTGATTTGATTTGAAAGTATAAGTCTCTTGGTTATAAAAGGAATGAATTTGTCTAAGACATAACGGGTTATAACGGCTTTATGGGAAGTTGGTTATAACAACTTTATGGAAGATTAAAAGAATGGTTTTCTTCAGTAATGTAAGCAAGGAAATAATTTGAAATAAAGAAGGGCAAATTGTTTTAAAGGTACCAATTGCTTAAGGTTTTAAAGAAAGAAGTCACTTGATTTAGAAGCCTATAAATGTATTTCTAAAAGGTATTGTGACTTGTCTTGAAAAGTAGATATGACTTGATACTACGGTTATTAGTATCTTGGAAGTTTTAGTTGAAAGAGAATCATTTTAGCGAATACGGCACGAGTACGTTGGGTTAAATTCCCGGATTTTATAATGACATGTTAGTGCCTTAAGTAAACAAAAATGAGATTGTATATGAACAAGCTAATAAGAAGTTAGGGGATTTCTTATCTTGCTTATGTAATGTATGATAAGCCGGTGGTGCTTATGTTATGTATGGTAAGCCGGTAGTGCTTATGTTATGTATGATACGTCGGTAGTGCTTATGTTAGGTATGATAAATCGGTAGTGCTTATGTTATGTATGATAAGCCGGTAAGGCTTATGTTATGTATGATGGCCGGTTGAGTTAGGGTAAGAGTATAAATGAGGGGTAAACCCCCAAGATGTTATACCACCTTCTCCAGGGTAAGATTATAAATGAGGGGTAAACCCCCAAGACGTTATACCACCTGCTTCAGGGTAAAAGTATAAATGAGGGGTAAACCCCCAAGACGTTATACCACATGTTCCGTGGATTTTCTACCCATGATGCGAGGAATACCTCATGCGAGTCCTTATGGGCTTATGCAGGTGAAATAGTCCCATGCAGGCGGGTACAGCCTATGCGAGGAATACCTCATGCGGGTCCACAGGACCTATGCGGGTGAAATAGTACCAGGAGTAGGATTGCTATCGATCGCGGCGAGGACCTGCTGATTATGAGCCTCCTATTTTATGCAGTCTACCTTTATGGGCAGACTATATGACATTATCGCGTCGAGAATGGGCGGCAAGATACCTTTATGGGCGCACTATATGACATTATCGCGTCCCGAGAATGGCGGGCGAGATACCTTTATGGGCGCACTTATGTGATTTTATCGCATCCTAGATCGGGCGGGCAAGATACCTTTACGGGCGCACTTATGTGACTATCGCGTCCAGTTGGTAAAGCGATATAAGTTCCTCCATAAAAGGACAGATTAGGTTATGCAAGATACGTAAGTTATATGTTTATGAACTTGATGAGTTTTCTTAAGCATGTACGTAAGAATGTGACTATAACTTTTATTGAAAAAATGGGAAAAGATAATAAGGTACGATTAAGTTCACGAGATGGTAATGACATGGTAGGATCTGGTATGTACCCTTTTTATACTTGCCTCTGTCATTCTTTTGTACAGTTATGATTTGTTTCTCGCACCTTATTTCTGCTCCATATTCAACTTTTGTTATCGACCTCCGGGGCTGCGTTCATGTCCGCAGGTTTAGGTACACAGTTGTGGATCCGCGAGCTTAGGATCCTGGTTCAGCATTTTGAGATGGTTCCAATGTTCCGGAGTTGTCATGATTATGTATATTCAGGGGTACGGCGGGGCCTTGTCCCGTCATAGTATTTGTTCAAATCTTAGGTGCGTATTCATCCGCAAGGTGGATGCTAGAGTTGTTTTTACATAGTTAAACAGTGTAGACCCTTTCGGGTAATTTTTATGTTATGGCCGCTTTATCGGCTTGGCCTTAGTTTAAAAAAGAAAAAGAAAAAGGGTGTTATTTATCTTCCGCAGTTTGTTATGTTGTATGACTAGAAGGGTACCCATGTAGGGTACCAGTCGCGGCCCGGGGTCGGGTCGTGACAATGAGGGATTCCACAGGCATGAAATATATATATATATATATATATATATATATATTGCATATGTGCACGCCGACAGTGATGTAGGATTCCACGGGTGTGTTACATATATATATTTTATACTTGCAGCGGTCGGCAGTGATGGAGGATTCCACGGGCACGCTTTGATGTTTGCGGGCTTGAGACCCTTACTGGACTGTGTGATGATTTTGAGGGCTTGTGTCCCTAGCCTTGGTGTGACTATTGTTTATGTGTTGAAATAGTCTTTAAAAGGTAAAACTGACTTTCATTACCTTCATTTCGACAAGGCACGGTTGTACTGTTAATTTGGTTATCATACTTGTCTCCAGCTTTATGTCTAGACTTATGATTTAAATTGCAGTACTTTCAGTTTCATATACTTGGTACATATTTTGTACTGACCCCCTTTCCTCGGGGTCTGCGTTCATGCCGCAGGTAGAATTAAACATGTAGCTGGTACTTACTCTTAGGATCACTGTTCAGCTGTTGAGAATCTCCATTACTCCGGAGGCTTGTCTCTGGTTCAGATCCCTGGTATTGTCGGTGGTTGTACATTCAGGGGTATGGCGGGGCCCTGTCCCGTCACATTTGTTATGTTAAAATTCGTAGAGGTCTGTAGTCATGTATGTGGGTCAGTTTGTATAAAAAGATGTAACTGCTTTTGGCTATGTATATATTCAGGAAGGTGGCCTTATCGGCTAGCCTGTTGTTTTCACATTGCTGTATATTTAAGAGTTGTATGTATGTTCCGCTGATTTTCTCTGATGTATACCTGTAAGGGTGCCCAGGTAGGGCACCAGTCGCGGGCCCGGGTCGGGTCGTGACAATTAAAATGTGTTTGGACAATTTTTTAAGGCTTGGCCGAGAGCTAGACTAATTTTGAGGTTTTCGGATTTCGTTGGTTATTGTCGTTATTTACACTTGGTACATGTTATATAATGAAGGAAATATTGTTTTTTATAGTTTATATAACTTATATAACATGTTGGAATGTGAATTGGATTAAAAGGAATTAAGGAAAAGGACTTTGGATTGTCGTGGTTGTTGTTGGCCGAAAACTGCCTAAAACTGTTAGACGCTGTTGTGTCATTTTATGGACTGTTTTGGGGTGTTGTTATGCTGCAAAATCATCCCCTAACATGCATGTTTAATATAGTAAATGGCTAATGAAAGTCCTAAGGAATAAGGGTGTTAAAGGTGTCACGACCCGTTCGGCCGTGGATCGCCTTTGGGCACCCAAGTAGTCATACATCGAGTAATCGGAAATATAAAGCAAGACATGAAGCTTGATTTATAATATAAGACACAGTTTATGTGAGAAAACATCGCCTTTCGGCATATATACATAAACATGGTTTAGCAGTTACATCCGACACTGTACAACATGACTACAAACCTCTAAGGAAATATACAACTATGGCGGGACAGGGCCCCGCCATACCCCGATCAGACAAAACTATCTACAACAGGAGATCATACCCAAAAGTAGAGCCTCGGAAAAGATGGAGCTCCGACACCAACGTAGAGATCCTAAGAATGTGGATCTAGCACTGCTTGCCCTTACTGCAGCATGAACGCAGCCCGAAGAGGTCGATGCAAGTACTAAGTATATGAAACTTGTAAAATACTTAAATGAAACATATCATTTTGAAAACAGCTTTGCAAGTATGTATGAAACAACCAGAAACCGCGCATAGTGCACATCACAAACAAGAGCGTGATAGGTAAAGCGTATGTGTCTTTTCTAGGCCGCGAATGATCAGCAGGCCAATTGCCCGTAGTATCACCATGCAAGCCTAATCCTCGACTCCGTAGTCGCATAGGCCAATCACATAGGCGCATAGGGTACATAACCGCATCGAGGGTAGCTACTCCTCGGCATCGCCCCGACTCGTCGTCCGCATGGCCACATGCACGCGTGAGGTATAACCCCGCACACTAACCGGAACTCCGTAGCTCCGCATAGGTCCCTTGGACCCGCGCAGGTATTCTCGAATCATGGTCCCGGACCGCCGAGTATACCCGCGTGGAGGCGACAACCCCGTGAATATGTCAAGAGGTGAGTGATGCTACACTAACCTAACAGCTTATCGTTAAACAACATAAGCACAACAAGAATACTCTTTTTCACAAACGTTACAAGACACTAACACACATAGCATCATATCATGTCTACTTATCAAACCATCTTATTATTCTTTTCACAATTCAATATAAGTCTGTTATAAACACATAGGCAACTGTTTCTTTTATCAATCTTAAGTGGTTATACTTAACTTCCCATAAGGCTAGTATAACTCTTAAGCTTCTGTTTAAAAACCAATTAGTTCTCTTTAAAAATGATTCAGTGTTCTTTTGAAATGCTTTCAGATCTTTATTATTCAGGCTTAAGCCGTGAGGCATTGCCGTAAGTGTTATTCGAGCTTGCCGTGAGGCATTGCCGTAAGTGTTATTCGAGCTTAAGCGTGAGGCATTGCCGTAGTTATATATATTGTAAAATATCATGCTTTAGGAAGAATCACATACCTTCTCAAATAAAACCACCGCGAGTTCAATATGTCGCGCAGAGAGTCGACCTATAATAGTCACGTATATCTATCAAAGACTACTCAAGGTCATTCTAAACAGAGGGTTCACAATTCTACGGAAAGTCGGGCAAAGACTTCCTACGGTGAGCTATATAAGTCTCTTTGTGAAAACATTCTATGTAAATCTGATTGATTATTCTTCTTAATACTTATTCTTATACTACTAAGATGTATTCTCTAATTCAAAAGAGGGTTAGGATTAGTTACCTCGGTAAGCCCAATAATATCCTAGAAAAAGTCGCGCCTGAGCAAGGTTTTGCTCCTAAGTTGTATGCTCCAAGGAAACCTTAGAAGTTCTTCACAACTTCTATTAAGTACGAAGGTCTTTGGGCGAGGTGAGTTTGGGCATTCTACCAATACAAGAAGGCACCTTTTCTACCAAGGGAGGGTAGATTTTGGCTAGGCTAGGGGGGGTATTCGGCCAAGGGCCTTCACAAGGGGAGGGGGAAGGTGTTGGACGAAAAGGGCTACAAAGGGAGAGGAGAGGATTTTCAAGACTTGGAAAGATTTGTGGATGAAGAACTCTTCATCTCTAAGGGGGTATTTATAGGTCAAGAAGTGGCCAACCAATGGCCAAGATTAAGACAAGTGCAAGGCAAGTGTAGGGTGAGGATTAACTATACACAAATATCCTACCAACTCCTTGACTTGTGCACAAGGCACAAAAAACGTGCTCCCTATTGTTCAAATCGTCCAAATGGACGATTTCAAGTCCATCAATCGGAGGGTGACAAGTGTCGCCTCCCGTTGGTCCAAAATGTTTCGTCTCTCGGAAAAATCCGCAAAAATTAGAAATGGCATAGCCGGAATTTACCCTACGAAAGCTGTGGAAACGTTTCGTCGGAAAACTATTCGTTTTGTGAGTTGTGCCCAAAAAAAAAACGTTTTGCCTAAACTTTAAGGCTAGACTTTTTGTACGTATTCCCTTACGTACATACTCTGGAAATACGGGGTATAACATTCTCCCCTCCTTAGAAACATTCGTCCCGAATGTTCCTTCCCAAGACAGTTAACGATAAGATTCTTCATAACTTAAACAATTGTAAATGCCACACACGCCACGCAACACTTAGGCGAAAACGATAACGAAAATTTACAAGTAGGAAAGTGAATTACCCGAGGTGTGGGAAATAGGTGAGGATTCTTCTGCCTCATGTCCTCCTCGGCTTCCCAGGTCATCTCCTCCCTGAGCTCGTTCCGCCACAAGACTTTGACGGAAGCCACGTCCTTGGTACGCAGACGCCTAACCTGACGATCGACTATCGCCATGGAATCTCCTCATACGATAACCCTGGTCACCGACATCGCCAATCGGGTGTACCTAGATGGATCCCGATACATCTCCTCGGCGTAGATACGTGAAAAACCGGATGCGCCTCCGGACGGACGGCAGATCCAACTCATAGCAACCTTGCCTACGCGGACAATGCGAAACGCCCAATGTACCTGGTGAGTTTCTTCTTCCGAATCTCATCACACCCTTCATGGGTGATACCTTTAGGAAAACCTAATCATGAACCTCGAACTCAAGATGCGACGATGATCTGCATACGACTTCATGCGACTGAGTCATTAATAGCCGCTCTCGGATAAGCTTCACCTTATCCATCGCTGCTGTACCAAATCTGTTCCCACTAGCTGTCCCTCGCCACATCGAACCAACCTATAGGCGATCTGCACTTCCTCCCATACACGGCCTCATAAGGCGCCATCTGAATGCTGGAGTGGTAGCTATTATTATACGCGAACTCAACTAGAGGCAAATGATCCTCCCAACTACCACGAAGTCAATAACACAAAGCTCGCAGATATCCTCGCAGTCCGGATAGTGCGCTCTGCTGTCCGTCTGCTCGTGGATGAAATGCGATGCTCGTGCTCACTCGTCCCTAAACCCCTCGGAAGGACCTCCGTTAGCGTAACTGGGCTCCACATGCGATATGATCAAGTAGGGACTCATGCGATCGACGATCTCTCTGATGTAAAGCTGGCATAATCCTCACCAAAAGTCGTCTGACGGAAGAAAATGGGCTGATTTTGTCACCGTCGACGATAACCCATATAGAATCATGTCTCATCCGAGTGCGAGGTAATCCCGTGATAAAATCCATGTTGATTACCTCCCACTTCCGGTCGGGATCTCTATCGCCGCAACAAACCACCGGGCCTCCGTGCTCTACCTTCACCGCGACAACACGCACCGAGCTACGAACTCGCAACGTCCTCTTCAAGCCATCCCACCAATACACGGATCTAAGGTCGTGGTACATCTTGGTCGACCCGGATGGATGTAGTAACGCTTGCGTGTGCTTCCCAGAACTCGCAAGTCCCAAACATCCGAACACACACCGCCCTCAAACCTTAGCACCCATCAAAGTGCTACCTCAAGGACCGCCCTCACGTAAGAGGCGTATCACGGTATCGAATCAAAGCGGATCCTCGGCTGTTGCCTCTTCACCTCTCGACGATGGAAGACTCGGCAACCTCACGAACTCTAACCCCACCGCAATCGGAATCAATCAAACGGACACCAAGGCTCGCTAATCGATGCAAATCACGAACCATGTCCTCCTCTCTAGTTGCATCCGATAGGCTCCCCGTGACCTACGACTAAGGCATCTGCCCAACATTGGCCTTCCCGGGTGGTACAGATATCAACATCGTAATCCTTAAGCAACTCTAACCACCGTCTCGCCGTAAGTTCACTCCTCTGGTCAAGATATACCGAGGCTCTTGTGGTCTGTAAAAATATCCACGTGAACCCATACAAATAGTGCCTCGCATCTTCAAAGCGTGAATCACACCGCAACTCCAAATCATGGGTGGGGTAGTTCCTCGTGTTTCTTGGTGTCGGGATGCATATGCTATAACCCGCCATGCCGCATCAACACACAACCCAACCCGATGCCCGACGCATCACAATACACGACATAACCATCCGACCTCCGGAGAGTAAGAACGGGGCGGTCGTCGGTCTCTCTTTCGAATCGAAACCACGCTCCTGACATCAGTCCATCAAACTTGCGCCTCGAGTCGGCCTAGTCAATGGTGCGAAGATAAAGCAAACTTCTCTACGAACCGATAATATCCTGCAAGGCCGATCGCGAACCTCTGCCGGAGTAGTAGGTCTAGGCCAAGTCTGACCGCGCCGATCTTGGCGTATCCACTGAATGCCATCACCGACAATATGCCCAAGAAACGCCATCAAGTCAACCAAAACTCACATTTGGAAAACTTGGCGTAACTGCTTCCGTCTGAGAATCGGCCACGACCTCAAATGCTCGCATGCTCCTGCTCTGGCGAGAATAAACCAAGATATCATCAATGAACACTATCACAAACGTGTCCAAAAATGGTTTGAACACTCGGTTCATCAAATCCATGAATACCGCCGAGCATTGGTCAACCAAAGACATGACCACTCAACTCATAATGCGTCGGGTCTGAATGCGATCTAGGGACATCCACCTCTCGACTGCACCGATGATAGCCCGATCGCAGATCAATCTTGGAGAAACATCTCGCACTCGCAATTGGTCGAACAAATCATCAATCCGGGAAGGGTATCATTCTTAATGGTCACCTTGTTCACCCGTCAGTAATCAACACACATGCGCGGCCCCATCCTTCTTCTTCACGAACAATCTGCGCTCCCGGGGAGAAACACTAGGCTGATGAAGCCGCTTCTCCAAAGAAATCTCTAAGCGATCCTTCACTCTCTCAACTCGGCGGTGCCATTCTGTATGGCGGAATGGAAATAGGCGAGTGTCCGCAATATGTCAATACAAAACTCAATCTCCCTCTCGGGAGGGATACGGGAGGTCATCTGAAACACGCCCGGGAACTCATGACTCGAATCGAAAATCTGGTACCGCAGATATCAAACACCCGAACGAGATGGTAGATATACCCTTCTCGCACCATCTTCCTAGCCTTGAGGTAGGAAATAAACCTACCCTCGGCGATACCGTGCTCCTCGCTCAACAACCGGCTCGCCGGAAGCGGAACCGTACTACTCTCTCTGCGATCAACATTGGCGTAGCAAGAAGCTAGCCAATCCATCCCATAATCACGTCGAAGTCGGTCATCTCCAACTCTATCAAGTCGGCTGAGGTCCGACGTAGAATGGTCACGGGACAAGCTCTATATACCCGCCGAGCTACCACGAATCACCCGGGCGTAGCTACCTCGAAAGGGTCTATGGACTCGTGCTCTATCCCTATCCTACTAGCAATAAGGGGATATATAGGGCCAGTAGAACCGGATCTATCAAAGCATACACATCAAACCCGACCGATAAGGTACTGTGGCGACATCGGTGAGGCCTCACGATCTTGTCGGTGGACAAAGCATAAATGCGGTTACGAGGACCTAGAATCTGGACGCGCCACGACCTCTGCCGCGACCTGCTGGCCCATGAGTACCTTGCCCTCCGGGGCGAGTAGCTGTCGGGGATGAAGAAGACCCGGCGAAAGAACCTGTAGGCTGACCCCTACTATCAGCACTGCCCTTGGTCGGACAGTTCCTCGCATAGTGACCCTGCTGGCCTGGCCCAGAAACAAACTCCGTAGCACCACAACTCCCGTGGGATCTACCGCATCGGCCACACCGAGGTGGTCCGACGGCGATCTCTGCCGCTCTCGGCGTCGAAGTCCTGAGGCCACGGTGCGCTCGAATATCCCGGCTGTGCTGAGGACGGCGCAGGAGTGCTCTGGGCTGGCTGTGGTGCAAATCTAGGCTATCGCCGAGGCCGCCACCACGATAGCCACCAAAAGACCACTGCCGTCTGGTCTTACGCTGTCAACCCGCGGTCTACGCTCCTCACATCCAAGAGCATGAGCTCGCATGCGGGTAATGTCCATACGGTGGAGAGAAACACCCGCACATGACTCGGCCATATAGTCGTCTAGCCGGTGACATAGCGGTGCACCTATCCTCCATATCTGCTACCAATCTTTGGAACATATCGAGCCAATGAATCAAACTCGACATTGTACTCCACAGCGGTCGTCCTCTGCGCCTCGAGTAAAAATCTATCAGCCCGCCTCTCCTATCTGTGGAGGCAAGAAATGAGTGAGGAAAGCCTCGAGAACTCATCCCAGTAGCCGGGGATCGTGCTCTCCCGGGATAACTCCCATGAATCAAACCAATCGATCGCGGTATCACGCGGCCGACGCGAACCGGCGTCACAGACTGTCTCGAGCCCTTGATCACCCTCATGATCCTCTGAAGCTGACGGATGAACTCCTGCGGGTCATCCTCCGGCCTCGACCCGTAAAACTCTGGTGGGCTACAACTCAAGAAATCTCGTAGCCTCAAACTATCTGCCCTCGGGTGTACCACGGGTGCGGCCGGTCTTTGAGCTGAACTGAACCGCATCGGTCTCTCTCGTATCGGGCCACAACTTTAGCCAAAGTCTGGGCCATCTCCTTGTACCCTAACTCCTCGCCCGGTGTGGGGCGGGAGGTGTGGTACTGTGGTCTCTTGGGGGGCGGCGTCATAGAACTCGCCGTCTGGTATAGGCGGGCCCGAGCCCTCGTGACTCTGGGTGTCTGCTAGCGACTCCTGCTTTGCCTTGCCCACGGGCGGGTTGCCTTACGTGGAGGCATAATCATTACAGAAAGGAATACGTTAGAGGTCCAACCTATAACACACTCTAAAGCACGATCTCGGAATGAGAAGAATGGAAACCAATCCTAAATATCTTATAGCCTCACGATTATTGGTGTGGTGCACAACACCGATAATCAAGACTCTACTAGATACGGTCTGAGACATTTTCCGAGGATTAATCGCTCGATACCACTTTTGTCACGACCCGTTCGGCCCGTGGTCGTGCCTTCACGGCACCCAGTAGTCATACATCGAGTAATCCGGAAATATAAAGCAAGACATGAAACAGTTTATAATATAAGACACGCTTTATGTGAAAACACGCCTTTCGGCATATATACATAAACATGGTTTAGCGATTACATCCGACAATCGTACAACATGACTACAGACCTTAAGGAAATATACAACTATGGCGACAGGGCCCCGCCATACCACTGGCATACAAAACTATCTACAACGGGGAGATCATACCTAAAAGTAGAGCCTCCGAAAAGATGGAGCTCGACACCAACGTAGAGATCCTAAGAATGTGGATCTAGCACACCTTGCCCGCCTGCGGCATGAACGCAGCCCGGCGAGGTCAAGACAACAGTACTAAGTATATGAAACTGTAAAATACTTAAATGAAACATATCATTTTAAAAATAGTTTTTGCAAATATGTATGAAACAACCAGGAAACCGCATAGTGCATCACAAACAAGAGCGTGATAGGTAAGCGTAGCAGTCTTTTCTAGGCCGCGAATGATCAGCAGGCCAATTGCGTAGTATCACCATGCAAGCCTAATCCTGGACTCCCGTAGTCCGCATAGGCCAATCACATAGGCCCGCATAGGGTACATAACCCCGCATCGAGGGTAGCTACTCCTCGGCATCGTCCTGGACTCGTCGTCCGCATGGCCACATAGACCGCATGAGGTATAACCCCGCACACTAACCTGGAACTCCCGTAGCTCCGCATAGGTCCCTTGGACCCGCATGAGGTATTCTCGAATCATGGTCCTGCATCGCCGAGTATACCCGCATCGGAGGCGACAACCCCTGAATATGTCAAGAGGGAGTGATGCTACACTAACCTAACAGCTTATCGTTAAACAACATAAGCACAACAAGAATACTCTTTTTCACAAACGTTACAAGACACTAACACACATAGCATCATATCATGTCTACTTATCAAACCATCTTATTATTCTTTTCACAATTCAATATAAGTCCGTTATAAACACATAGGCAAACTGTTTCTTTTATCAATCTTAAGTGGTTATACTTAACTTCCCATAAGGCTAGTATAACTCTTAAGCTTCTGTTTAAAAACCAATTAGTTCTCTTTAAAAATGATTCAGTATTCTTTTGAAATGCGTTCAGATCTTGATTATTCGTGCTTAAGCGTGAGGCATTGCCGTAAGTGTTATTCGTGCTTAAGCGTGAGGCATTCTGTAAGTGTTATTCGAGCTTAAGCCGTGAGGCATTGCCGTAGTTATATATATTGTAAAATATCATGCTTTAGGAAGAATCACATACCTTCTCAATGAAAACCACCCAAGTCAATATGTCGCGTGAGAGTCACCTATAATAGTCACAGATATCTATCAAAGACTACTCAAGGTCATTCTAAACAGAGGTTCACAATTCTACGGAAAGTCGGGCAGCACTTCCCCAGGTGAGCTATATAAGTTCATGTGAAAACAAGTCCTATGTAAGTCTGATTGATTATTCTTCTTTAATACTTATTCTTATACTACTACAGATGTATTCTCTAATTCAAAAGAGGGTTAGGATTAGTTACCTCGGTAAGCCCAATAATATCCTAGAAAAGTCGCGCTGAGCAAGGTTTTGCTCTAAGTTGTATGCTCGAGAAACCTTAGAAGTTCTTCACAACTTCTACTAAGTACTAAGGTATTTGGGCTGGGGTATTTTGGGCATTATAACAATACAAGAAGGCAACTTTTCTACTAAGAGAGGGGTAGATTTTTGGCTAGCTAGGGGTATTCGGCCATGGCCTTCACAGGGGAGGGGAGGTGTTGGACGAAAAAGGGCTACAAAGGGAGAGGAGAGGATTTTCAAGACTTGGAAAGATTTGTGGATGAAGAACTCTTCATCTCTAAGGGGTATTTATAGGTCAAGAAGTGGCCAACCAATGGCCAAGATTAAGACAAGTGCAAGGCAAGTGTAGGGTGAGGATTAACTATACACAAATATCCTACCAACTCCTTGACTTGCACAAGGCACAAAAACGTGCTCCTATTGTTCAAATCGTCCAAATGGACGATTTCAAGTCCATCAATTGGAGGGTGACAAGTGTCGCCCTCCGCTGGTCCAAAATGTTTCGTCTCGGAAAAATCCGAAAATTAGAAATGGCATAGCGGAATTTACCCTACGAAAGCTGTGGAAACGTTTCGTCGGAAAACTATTCGTTTTGTGAGTTGTGCCCAAAAAAAACGTTTTGCCTAAACTTTAAGGCTAGACTTTTTGTACGTATTCCCTTACGTACATACTCTGAAAATACGGGGTATAACAAAAGGCTTCACATTGTACCCTTAATGTTGGATTAATTGTGGACTATTTTTATGGACTATTTTGTATAGACAGTGGGGCAGAATTTTACACGTCAAGTTAGGCGTGTAATCCTCTTTGGTTAATCAGGTGCCTTAAATGTGGCTAGTTGGTTGATGAATTCGGGCCTTGGAAAAGGTGGAAAAGTACGTAGAAACAAAGGAAGTGCTGCCCAAATTTCCGTAGAATTAGAGGGCCATTATTTGGTATAAGTCTTATACTATTAAGCTTGAAGTTGATAGAAGTATTATTTTCATTTTAGGTTGAAGTACTACGTGTAGCATTTTCTACTTGGCTTGTGGAATAACCAATAAGGTTGAAGTACATTGGAGCGTATTGCTACTTGTCGTGTTGGTTAGTCGTCAACGAGGTATGTGAACTCCTTCCTTCTATCGGCATGATTGTTGTTGAATTATACTTGCCTTGTTATTGGAGTATACATTACTTGTTTCTTGAAGTATACTTGCCTTGATTTTAAAAGTATACTTGACTTGACCTTTATGTTGTTCTATCGGAACCTAATCCTTAGTGATATACTTCTTTGATAGTACTTTGGATTTCCTAAACTAGAAGTTGGTCTATATACCTCATTGATAGTACTTTGGGGTTTCCAAAATGGAAGTTGTTAAAATCCATTATCTTGATAGTATTTGAGTTTATAAAATGGAGATTTTTATATCTATTTCCCTTGTAGTACTTTGGGCTTTAAAAGTGAAAGTGGTTCTACTTATAGTACTTAGAGTCTTAAAAAGGAAGTTGTTCCTAATCTCTTAAATAGTACTTGAGTTTAAAAGTATAGTAACTTGATTTTAACGGATACAAGTGCCTTAGTTTTCCAAAACCTAAAGTTTGTTATAATGGCTTTATGGGAAGTTAGTTATAACGGCTTTATGGGAAGTCAAAAGAGTGGTTTACTCGATTTATTTAAAAGAGGATAAATGACTTGATTTAAAGAGAAGTAACTTGATTTAAAGGTGTGAGTTGCTTGAGATTTGAAAGTATAAGTTACTTGGTTTGAAAGGTATAAGTAACTTGATTTTAAAAGTATACTTGTCTTGATATTAAAAAGTGTAGAGTCACTTGGTTTTAAAAGTATAAGTCACTTGGTTTAAAAAGTGTAAAATACTTGATTTAAAAGTGAAAGTGCCTTGATGCTACCAGTGCTAGTATCTTTGGGTTTTATAAAAAGGGAAGTTATTTTACTCTTAGAAGTTAAGGTTATTCATGTTGTGGTTTCGGTGTTTAAAGCATGCAGAATGGTTCTAAAAGTCCTTACCAAGTCTTATGGGAGATGTTGGTAAGAGTTTTTAGGAAGTAGTTCTATCTATTTCATTAATAGTACTTGAGTTTCTAAATAGAAGTGGTTCTATCTATTCTCTTGATAACACCTTGGGTTGTCTAATTGAAAGGTATAAATTACTTGGTGTTAAAAGTATACTTGACTTGATTTGAAAGGTATAACTTACTTGAGTTTAAAATGTGTAGTAACTTGATTGTTAAAAATGGAAGTGTCTTGATACTACGGATGGTATTGTCTTGGTTTGTTTAAAAGGAAGGCATGGTATTGCCTTGGTTTGTTTAAAAGGAAGGCACGGTATATTCTTGGTTTGTTTAAAAGGAAGGCATGGTATTGTCTTGGTTTGTTTAAAAGCAAGGCAAGGTATTGTCTTGGTTTGTTTAAAAGGAAGGTATGGTATTGTCTTGGTTTGTTTAAAAGGAAGGCATGGTATTGTCTTGGTTTGTTTAAAAGGAAGGCATGTTATTATCTTGGTTTGTTTAAAAGGAAGGCATGGTATTGTCTTGGATTGTTTAAAAGGAAGGCATGGTATTGTCTTGGTTTGTTTAAAAGGAAGACATGGTATTATCTTGGATTGTTTAAAAGGAAGGCATGGTATTGTCTTGGTTTGGTTAAAAGGAAGGCATGGTAATTGTCTTGGTTTGTTGAAAAGGAAGGCATGGTAATTGTCTTGGTTTAAAGGAAGGGCATGGTATTGTCTTGGTTTTCTAAGATGATGGTTTATTCATTTTATGATAATGAGAGTCAAAGATTTTTTTAACTTGCATATGTTTGCTCATATAGTCATTCGTGCAAGTGTTATATTTCCACATCACCGCGTCTCTCGTTAAAGGGCGGACAACATTATATTATTCAGTGCGGGTTCAACTCCTAGGGCACTATATATATCATGGAGTAGCTCCCATGACGTGAGATGGTACACACTCACTGCAGGTCTGAAGGACTCATGCGGGTTCAAATCCCAGGATTTATTCCATGGACTAGCTCTCCGTGATGCGAGTATCGTGTACTGATGCTCATGCGAGGCCACAGACCTCATGCGGGTGAAATAGTCCTATGACTAGGATTGCATAATGATTCTGAGGGCGGATGACCCTGACATGGCTTTAATATTTTGAAATGGTATTGATTTCATTAATGAAATAGTACAGTGGCTTCAGGACTTGAAATGAAGCGGATAATCTCATTGTTAAAAAGTATATTTTTAAAAGGCTCAGTTGACTCTCATTTGTTTATATAAAGTACAGTAGTACAGTGGTACAATGATACAGTGATACAATGATGCAAGGTACAGTTGGCTTTTATTTTACATGATACGGTTGGATCTGGTATTTGATTATTTTGCTCGTCCGTGCCATTTCTTGGTCAGCCATGATTTTAATACTGTACTTTATTTTTGTTTCATACTTAGTACTTGTTATCTTGCCGCCGCCATTGCGTTCATGCCCGCAGGTCTAGGTACTCAGTTGTGGATCCGTGAGCTTAGGATCTCTGTTCAGCATTTTGAGATGGCTCCAATGTTCCGGAGCTTGTCATTATGGCTAGATATATTCAGGGGTACGGCGGGGCCTTCTCCCGTCATAGTTTACTGTCCAAACTCTTAGAGGTATGTATTCGTATGTGGGCTGGACTGGCGTGAATTGTATTATTATTGTTGTACAGTTGTAGTCCCATTTAGGAGTTATATGTATCATGGCAGCCTTATCGGCATTGCCTTTGTTTAAAGAAAAAAATGAGTGTTATTTATCTTCCGCAATTTACTTGTGTTGTATGAATAGAAGGGTGCCCAGGTAGGGCACCAGTCGCGGTCCCGGGGTTTGGGTCGTGACAGAGTGGTATCAGAGCAGCTAATCCTCGGAATGTCTACAGACCGTGTATAGTAGAGTCTTAATAATCGGTGTGTTGTGCACCACATCCATAAACAGGAGGCTATAGTACATTTAGGATTGGTTTCCCTTCTTCTCACTTTGAGATCGTGCGATAGAGCTGTGTTGTTAGGGTAGTCTCTCCCTAACATATTATTGTGATTGCAGCTATGAGAAAGACAACAGTGGCCCAGAAAGGATTATATGGACTTCGTATCCAGGTTGGTACAACTATTGTATAGTCGGTATGATGATGATGTGTATCTGTACGAGCGTATTTGTTTGGGGTCATATGTGTGTTGCCTAGAATGATTATGAGTTACCACGAGTTGGTTAAGCCTTAATAATTATTTGGAAGGTGTGAAACAGTTTATTGAATCCACACCTAGGCTTTATATATGTACTGATTTGGAATAGTCGTGAGGTAATGAAGCTATCTAAGATTGTGATAGACTCTTAAAGGATCAGGTTCAATTGACTTAAGGACATACCATGTTGTTAGATTAAGCTGTGTTGTACGCTTAAGTGATTGTGTGAATAATATTGGTATGAAGTAAATAGAGTTGTTGTGATTAAGACAACAAGATTCTGAAATTTTGAGAAGCTACCTTACCCGTATGTGGGGATTGATAATGTGAGCTCGGGACATAGAATAATTGTGAACCTTAGAATATTGATAACCGCTGAGACCTTAGATGTACAAGGCCTTCTCGGGTAGTAAGATTTATTTCGGACCAAGAATGAGAGTTAAGTGTGACGATGGGTCGGGTTGTGGGCCACTTTCGGGTCAACCCATAACCCGGGATGAAGTGGGGTCAGTTCGAGGTGGTCCCGCTAGGTGATAGGGTCACGAGGGTGCAAGGCCCAAGTCTAGTTAATCGTTGTATGAGTTCGTGGACGCGTTCCACCAGAACCGGGTCGTGGGAGCCGAAAATGGCCTTAAATTGTTGGATGTAGTAACTCCAAGGATTGGAAAACAGAAGCAATACTTGAAATTTTATGATACTAGAATAAGTTTGGAAATGCGAAAAGAAATCGACAAGTAAGAAAAGGAGCGAACAAGTGTCAAAGGAATTAAAGTGTTTATAGTATGAGAAATGAAGGTACGAAAAGAGAATCCTTTTAGGCCATGAATGTGAGTTAATAGTGATGATATACACTCTAGATTTCCTCGTTTGGCTTTTAATTGATGTATATGCATGTGTGATGTATTGTGGCCATGTGTGGCATATTCGATTGTGTAGGGTATAGTTAAATGGGGACTATACCGAGATCTGTTCAGATTGAACCTAGTATGAACATTCAGGACGAATGTTTCTAAGGGGGGAAGAATGTTACACCCCGTAACCCCACGGCACGTAAGTGAGAACGTGTCTAAGAATATAGGATTTGAAAGTTGGAAAAAAGGTGTAGTTACATTTTCGATTTAGAGCAAATTTGTTCACAACGAACGTGACGCCGTAATTTCTTCACGAGGAGTCGGATTCATTCCAAATTTGAGATGCGAGCTTAGAATAATAGGGTGAAGACTCGGGACTAATAATATGGGGTCCGCCGAGAATTTCACAATTTCGCGGGACCCTCTGAGAAATTAGATATTTTCCAAGTCTTGAGATATTTATTTTTGGGAAGACTTATTTGGACCAATGGGAGGGTGACATGTGTCCCCTCCACTTGTCATTACACTTGGCTTCATATTGGATATGTTTTGAAGACTTAGCCCACAAGTTCAATCTCAAGACTTTGAGACTTCATCTTCTCTCCATTTCTCTCCTAATTTTCGAGAATCCCTAAGACCAAAAGTGAAGTTCAAGAATCACTAATCCTCTTGGATTAATCTCATTGATTAGGTGCTAAGCCAAGTTAACTCTCCAAGCCCTTGAAACCTTGGTTGGGCCAAGAATGGTAAAGGGAAAACCTTAAGGTTCCGCCGATTTTTGGGAAGTGAAATACAAAGTGAAGTTGTGTATAAGCTCATAGGGGTCACATATATGTGATTGGAACTTGAAGAAGTGGAGCGAGACGAAAACTGCGGACCAATTAAGACCGGACTATTTTGGGGTGTTTTTGGGCACAAAATGAGGTAAAAGTCCTTCTTATTTTAAAGTAAGTGGATATTACTTATTGTTATAATGTATGGATGAACTTGTACTAAAAAGAATGAGGATTAAAATGTGTTTGGACAATTTTTAAAGGATTGGCCGAGAGCTAGACTAATTTTGAGATTTTCGGATTTCGTTGGTTATTGTCGTTATTTACAGTTGGTACATGTTATATAATGAAGGAAATATTGTTGTTGATAGTTTATTTAACTTATATAACATGTTGGAATGTGAATTGGATTAAAAGGAATTAAGGAAAAGGACTTTGGATTGTCGTAGTTGTTGTTGGCCGAAAACTGTTAGACGTCGTTGTGTCGTTTTATGGACTGTTTTGGGGTGTTGTTATGCTGGAAAATCAGCCCCTAACATGCATGTTTAATGTAGTAAATGGCTAATGAAATTCCTAAGGAATAAAGGTGTTAAAGGATTCACATTGTACCCTTAATGTTGGATTAATTGTGGACTGTTTTTATGGACTGTTTTGTATAGAAAGTGGGGCAGAATTTTACACGTCAAGTTAGGCGTGTAATCCCCTTTGGTTAACTGTTGGTTGTGCCTTAAATGTGGCTTGTTGGTTGATGAATTCGGGCCTTGGAAAAGGTCGAAAAGTATGTAGAAACAAAGGAAGTGCTGCCCAAATTTCCGTAGAATTAGAGGGCCATTATTTGGTATAAGTCTTATACTAGTAAGCTTGAAGTTGATAGAAGTATTATTGTCATTTTAGGTTGAAGTACTACGTGTAGCATTTTCTACTTGGCTTGTGGAATAGCCAATAAGGTTGAAGTACATTGGAGTGTATTGCTACTTTTCGTGTTGGTTAGTCGTCAACGAGGTATGTGAACTCCTTCCTTCTATCGGCATGATTGTTCTTGAAGTATACTTGCCTTGTTATTGGAGTATACATTACTTGTTTCTTGAAGTATAATTGCCTTGATTTTAAAAGTATACTTTACTTGACCTTTATGTAGTTCTATCGGAACCTAATCCTTAGTGATATACTTCTTTGATAGTACTTTGGATTTCCTAAACTAGAAGTTGGTCTATATACCTATTTGATAGTACTTTGGGGTTTCCAAAATGGAAGTTGTTAAAATCCGTTATCTTGATAGTATTTGAGTTTATAAAATGGAGATTTTATATCTATTTCCCTTATAGTACTTTGGGCTTTAAAAGTGAAAGTGATTCTACTTATAGTACTTAGAGTCTTAAAAAGGAAGTTGTTCCTAATCTCTTAAATAGTACTTGAGTTTAAAAGTGTAGTAACTTGATTTTAACGGATACAAGTGCCTTAGTTTTCCAAAATCTAAAGTTTGTTATAATGGCTTTATGGGAAGTTAGTTATAACGGCTTTATGGGAAGTCAAAAGAGTGGTTTACTCAATTTATTTAAAAGAGGATAAATGACTTGATTTAAAGAGAAGTAACTTGATTTAAAGATGTGAGTTGCTTGAGATTTGAAAGTATAAGTTACTTGGTTTGAAAGGTATAAGTAACTTGATTTTAAAAGTATACTTTTCTTGATATTAAAAAGTGTAGAGTCACTTGGTTTTAAAAGTATAAGTCACTTGGTTTAAAAAGTGTAAAATACTTGATTTAAAAGTGAAAGTGCCTTGATGCTACCAAAGGCTAGTATCTTTGGGTTTTATAAAAGGGAAGTTATTTTACTCTTAGAAGTTAAGTGGTATTCATGTTGTGGTTTCGGTGTTTAAAGCATGTCTGAATGGTTCCTAAAAGTCCTTACCAAGTCTTATGGGAGATGTTGGTAAGAGTTTTTAGGAAGTAGTTCTATCTATTTCATTAATAGTACTTGAGTTTCTAAATAGAAGTGGTTCTATCTATTCTCTTGATAACACCTTGGGTTGTCTAATTGAAAGGTATAAATTACTTGGTGTTAAAAGTATACTTGACTTGATTTGAAAGGTATAACTTACTTGAGTTTAAAATGTGTAGTAACTTGATTGTTAAAAATGGAAGTGTCTTGATACTACGGATGATATTGTCTTGGTTTGTTTAAAAGGAAGGCATGGTATTGCCTTGGTTTGTTTAAAAGGAAGGCACGATATTGTCTTGGTTTGTTTAAAAGGAAGGCATGGTATTGTCTTGGTTTGTTTAAAAGGAAGGCAAGGTATTGTCTTGGTTTGTTTAAAAGGAAGGCATGGTATTGTCTTGGTTTGTTTAAAAGGAAGGCATGGTATTGTCTTGGATTGTTTAAAAGGAAGGCATGTTATTATCTTGGTTTGTTTAAAAGGAAGACATGGTATTGTCTTGGATTGTTTAAAAGGAAGGCATGGTATTGTCTTGGTTTGGTTAAAAGGAAGGCATGGTAATTGTCTTGGTTTGTTGAAAAGGAAGGCGTGGTAATTGTTTTGGTTTAAAGGAAAGACATGGTATTGTCTTGGTTTGCTAAGATGATGGTTTATTCATTTTATGATAATGAGAGTCAAAGATTATTTTAACTTGCATATGTTTGCTCATATAGTCATTCGTGCAAGTGTTATATTTCCACATCACCGCGTCCCTCATTAAAGGGCCGACAACATTATATTATTCAGTGCGGGTTCAACTCCCGGAACACTATATATATCATGGAGTAGCTCTCATAACGTGATATGGTACACACTCATTGCAGGTCTGAAGGACTCATGCGGGTTCAAATCCCAGGATTTATTCCATGGACTAGCTCTCCGTGATGTGAGTATCATGTACTGATGCTCATGCGAGGTCACAGACCTTATGCGGGTGAAATAGTCCCATGACTAGGATTGCATAATGATTCTGAGGGCGGATGACCCTGACATTTCTTTCATATTTTGAAATGGTATTGATTTTATTAATAAAAAATGCAATGGTGGACTTGAAATGAAGCGGATAATCTCATTGTTAAAAACATATTTTTAAAAGGCTCAGTTGACTCTCATTTGTTTATATAAAGTACAGTAGTACATTGGTACAATGATACAGTGATAAAGTGATGCAAGGTACGGTTGGCTTTTATTTCACATGACACGGCTGGATCTAATATTTGATTATTTTGCTCGTCCCTGTCATTTCTTGGCCATCCATGATTTTAATACTGTACTTTATTTATGTTCCATACTTAGTACTTGTTGTATTGTCCCCCTTCGGGGGGCTGCGTTCATGCCCGCAGGTCTAGGTACTCAGTTGTGGATCCGCGAGCTTAGGATCTCTGTTCAGCATTTTGAGATGGTTCCAATGTTCCGAAGCTTGTCATTATGGCTAGGTATATTTAGGGGTACGGCGGGGCCTTGTCCCGTCATAGTTTACTATCCAAACTTTTAGAGGTTTGTATTCATATGTGGGCTGGACTGGTGTGAGTTGTATTATTATTGTTGTACAGTTGTAGTCCTATTCGGGAACTATATGTATCATGGTAGCCTTATCGGTTTTGCCTTTGTTTAAAGAAAAAAAAAGAGTGTTATTTATCTTCCGCAATTTACTTGTGTTGTATGAATAGAAGGGTGCCCAGGTAGGGCACCAGTCGCGGGCCCGGGGTTCAGGTCGTGACAGGTGGGGTGTACGCAAATCTTACTTCTACTTTTGTCGGATATAGATGTTGTTTCTGATAGATCATTGATTAAAAAAACTATTTTCTAGAACATGTTTGACAAGTACAAGAGTAAAAAAGCTAAGCCCGAATTATTGTTAAGGACGAAATTGTGCACATCCACGAAAAAGATTTGTTTTTCCGACGAAAAATTTTCCGAACCTTGTAAAGGAATTTTATGTTTTCAGGAATTTATTTATTTTGGATTTTTTTTCCGAGAGATGAAATATTTTGGACCAACGAGAGGGCGACATGTGTCACCCCAGTGTACTGATTTGGTGAGGAGTTGTTGCACGTTTTTACATGGAAAAGGCCTTAAACATTTGGTCAATGTTTTGCTAGATATTTGTGTAGTAGATGGATAAGTGGGACCCACACAACACTTGTCCAAATCTCCACCATCCACTTGCTTTGATCTTGGCCATTGATTGACCTATAAATACCCCTTAAGTTCAAGACTTATTCTTCATCCACTTAACAAATTCCAAGTCTCAAAACTCCCCTTCTTGAGAGCTCTCGCCCAAACCCCTTTCCCTTCCTTGTTGGTCTCGCCAAACCCCGTTATACCGTATTTCCGGTATGCGTAGGCGTGCGTCTGAGTTCAAGCCTTAAGTAGGCATAAGGGACGAAATTGTGCACAACTAGCGAAAGAATTGTTTTTCCGAAAAGTTTTTCTGACCTTGCGAAGGAAATTACGGTTGCGACATTTATAATTTTGCGGATTTTTCCAGAGATGAAATATTTTGGACCAACGAGAGGCGACACTTGTCACCCTCAAGTGGGCGGCAATTGCGGGAGTGGTTGTACGTTTTTCATGGAAAATGCCATAAACCTTTGGTCAATGTTTGGCTAGATATTTTTGTAGTAGATGGATAAGGTGGGACCCACACACTTGTCCAAATCTTCACCTCCACTTGCTTTGATCTTGGCCATTGATTGGCCTATAAATACCCTTAAGTTCAAGACTTATTCTTCATCCACACTTGTGAAATTCCAAGGCAAAATCCTCATCCCTTTTAAGCTCTCATCCAACCTTCCTCCCCTGTGAGGCCTCGAAACCCCCTTCCTAGTTGTTCTCATAAAATACCCCACTTGGTAGAAAAGTATTCTCCAAGTGTTGTTACTATTCAAAATACCTTGACCCAAATACCTTGTAGTATTCCCAAAGTTACCTCTATACTAAAAGCCCGTAAAATACTACTATACTTCCTTTAGTCACTAAACGAAACCCTAGGGAAAATCTTCATAGTTGTTTGAAGTATTAAGTAGAAGTTGTGTAGAACTTCTAAGGGTTTCTTGGGCGAATTAGCGTCTGCATGAATAAGAGCTAAACCTTGCTCGGGATCGACTTTTAAACTTGGATAATTTTGGGCTTGTCGAGGTAAATATCTTTGTCCTTATTGTAATTGGAAATTACATCTTAGTAGTATATAAATGAGTACAAGGCATTATATAAGGATGGTATAAAAGAGAAGCTCAGCATTTACATAGGGTGTATTCTGATGAACTTGTGTAGTTTGACGGGTAGGGAAGTGCTGCCCAATTTTTCCATAGAATAAGGAATCTTGTATCTAGAATTATTTTACAGAGTAGTCTAGACGTTGATAGACTTATATGACCGTTATAGGTTGAAGTACTGCGAGTAACGTATTCTACTCGAAGGGTGGAAAAGGCTAGCAGGATTACAGTACTTTGGAGCGTTTTGTTAATTGTCGGTAATCTGTTATACCCCGTAGTTCCAGGGTATGTATGTGAGGACGTACGTACGAGAATACGACAGAATTTTTGGAAAGAAAGAAAGATGTGATTTTTCGACGGAAAAGTTTCCGGTTTTTGTGAAGAAAAAGGTTCGTTAATGGGAATTGGATTCCCAGATTTGGTATTTGGACTTCTTGGATTATATTAGAATTTTGAGATTTTATTTTGGAAATGGTCACGTGGGGCCCACTGAGAAATTCTGGTTTGTGGGCCCGCTTTGTTTTTGAGATTTCCGGTATTTTGGATATTTTCGAAGACGAAATATTTTGGACAGTCGGGGCGACACGTGTCACCCACGTGTCACTTGGCGGGTGGAGGGACAGTAGCCACTTGTCCTTGGCCGAAATGGCCATGCCACTGAAGCTCATTTCGTTGGCCATGTGGTGTGGTGGGACCCACACACATGGCCCAATCTTGACCACACACCTTGCATTGATCTTGACCCTTGTTTCCCTATAAATACCCAGCTTGAAGAGTAATTTCATCCTCACTAAGTATTTCCAAGTAAAATACTCCCTCCTTTGCCTTGTTTCGTCAACCTCCCCTCATGTAGAAATACTTTGTGTATTGTGGTATAATCCCAAATACCTTGGCCTAGTATCCTAGTAGTATTCCAAAGTTGTTTTAATACTAGGAGCAGAATGCTACTTTATTCCAATAGTCGCAAAGAAACCCTGAAAATCTTCATAAGCTTGGTTGAAGTGTTAAGAGAAGTTGTTTAGAAACTTCTAAAGCTTGGAGCGGGTTGGAGCGTAAGGAATTGGAGCTAAACGTTGCCCGTGATCGACTTATAATCTTGGATAATTTTGGGCTTATCGAGGTAATGATCTATGTCCCTATCAGAATTGGATATTACATGTTGTAGTAGTTATACTTGAGTATATTATATTGGAAGGATGATTATAAAGATTGAATCGTATTTACATTGGGTGCACTCTGATGGACTTGTGTAGTATTATTGTGAAGAGAATTGAACACGTCCGTTAGGCGTGTAATCCACTGAGTTGTTGGCACAGTAGCGGGCCTCGATAGGAGGAGATTTATGTGATAGCGGGGAGGTGCTTAATTTTACGTAGAATAAGGAATCTTGTATTTAGAATATTCTACGAAGAGATCGAGAGGTTGATAGACGTTTTGTGGCCTTTTTAGGTGGAAGTACTACGAGTAGCGTATTCTACTCGAAGGGTGGAAAAGTCTAGCGGGGTTACAGTACTTTGGAGCTTTTTGCTTCTTGTCGATAATCGTCGCGAGGTATGTGATTCTTCCTATCCTCTTGAGCATGATAATTTAAAAGAATATATATATAGTACGGTAGACGTACGTGTGTTAACTGAACGTGGTTTTACTTCGATTTCTTTTGACTTGAGTTTTAAATAATAAGAATCTTGAAGTATTTCAAAGGAATTAAGAATCGTTTTTGAAAGAAGAGTAATACTTGGTTTTGAAAGCTTAAGAGTTATACTAGCTTTATGGGAAGTTAGGTATAACGACTTAAGAGAGATAAAAAGAATGGTTTATTGATTTTAGAAGTTAAAGAGACTTGATCTTAAAAGATAAGAGACTTGACTTAATTGAATTGATATGAATTTTGTTAAAAAGTGTGAAACCTCATTCGTGAGTAATGAGTACTTGGTTTTTAAAGAATAATGTTTCTTGATTTAAACGAGAATAAGTATCGAACGAACCACTGCAACGTTAATAAAGGAAAATGTATTGACAATAATTAAATTATATTAAAACCAGTAGAAACCTCCATCTGCATAGAAGCTAAGATAAGACAAAATTGTATTACATTTCCTAGATCATGGCTGCTTTAATAAGATTGTTATAAACAAGAATAACCTACTCACACATAAGACATACGTTATTCAATTGTTTTAAAAAAAAATTATGTTATTTGATTAAGACTATGAACTATGAAATCTTTCGAAACTAAAAGACTTGAGTATTTGAAATTAGGCAACTTGAACTTTTGGAAAATAATGTTGTTACTTGACTTTAAAAAGGAAAGTGTTTTGGTTTAAAAAGGAGGGCATAATATTGCCTTAGTTGATTTAAAAGGAAAGCATGGTATTGTCTTAATATGTATTAAAAGAGCGTTTAAATGTTACAGTCGATTCTATACCGCATCCATGGGATGGACCGGGAATGTATTTCACTCGACACCGCGTTCATGGGATGAACCGGGAATGTATTTCACTCGACACCGCGTTCATGGGATGAACCGGGAATGTATTTCACTCGACACCGCGTTCATGGGATGAATCGAGAATGTATTTCACACGATACCAAGTTCATGGGATGAACCGGGAATGTATTTCACACGATACCGAGTTCATGGGATGAACCGGGAATATATTTCACACGATACCGAGTTCATGGGATGAACCGGGAATGTATTCCACACGATTCTATACCGATTCCATGAGATGGGCCGGGAATGTATTCCATACGATCCGACACCGAGTCCGTGAGACGGGCGAGACACGTTATACGTGTCATACGATTTATACCTAGATCGCGGTGAGGAAGGAGTTCCACGGGCATGAGGATGACTTTGAGGCGTGAGTCCACGACTTGACATGATCGCTTTATGTTGTGAATCAGTAGTTTTGTTATCATACATGTCTCTGCTTTATTTTAATCGTTATGATTTCGTTTCTGATATTTTCATTTCACATACTGTACTGTTGTCTTGACCTCCTTGAGGCTGCGTTCATGCCGCAGTGAGGTACACCGGTTGTTGATCCTCGCCATAGGATCACAATTCAGATTGGGAAGCTCCGTTTCTCCGAGGCTTATCTTTTGGTATGTTTCCACGAGTTGTAGGTTCTTGTACATTCGTGGTATGGCGGGGCTCTGTCCGTCATAGTTGTTATAACATTCTTAGAGGTCAGTAATCGTTGTGGCGAGTTTGTAAAAGGGATGAATCGCTCAAACATATATATATATATATCTTTGAAGGCAACTTTTCTCAGATAAACTGTTTCTCACTTTATATTGTTTCATGTCTTGTTTTATATTCCACTGGTTACTCTGATGTTGTATCACTAGGGTGCCCGGGGTAAGGCACCAGTCACGGGCCCGGGATCGGGTCGTGACACCCCCCTCCCTCGGTAGAAAAATATTCTCCAAGTGTTGTTGTTATTCCAAATACCTTAGCCCAAATACCTTGTAGTATTCCAAAGTTACCTCTATACAAAAAGCCCGGAAATGCTACTTTATATCCTTTAGTCACAAAACGAAGCCCTAGGAAAATCTTCATAGTTAGTTGAAGTATTTAGTAGAAGTTGTTTAGAACTTCTAAGGGTTTCTTGGAGCGATTTGGAGCGTACAGAATAGGAGCTAAACCTTGCTCAGGATCGACTTTAATCTTGGATAATTTTGGGCTTATCGAGGTAAATATCTTTGTCCTTCTATTGTAATTGGAAATTACATATAGTAGTTTAGAATTGAGTATAAGATATAGAAGGATGGTATATAAGAAGAGAATTGAACTGTACTTACATTGGGCTGTATTCTGATGAGACTTGTGTAGCTTTACTGGTGGAAGTCTGCCCAATTTCCGTAGAAATAAGAACCTTCCTTAGAAGATTCTACAGAGTAGTCTAGACGTTGATAGGCGTATTTGACTATTATAGGTTGATACTCTGCGCGTGACATATTCGACTTGGCGGTGGATTTCATTAGGAGGTATGTGATTCTTCCTATCCTCTTGAGCATGATATTTTAAAAGAATATATATAATACGGTGAGCGTCGTGTGTTAACTGAACGTGGTTTTACTTCGATGTCTTTTGACTTGAGTTTTGAATAATAAGAATCTTGAAGTATTTCAAAAGAATTAAGAATCGTTTTTGAAAGAAGAGTAATACTTGGTTTTAAAAGCATAAGAGTTATACTAGCTTTATGGGAAGTTAGGTATAACGACTTAAGAGAAATAAAAGGAACGGTTTACTTAATTGTTTATGAAAGCCTTGTATTGATTTCGGAAATGAGAATGAGTATCGAACAAACCACTGCAGTGCTAATAAAGGAAAATGTATTGACTAATTAAGTATTATTAAATCAGTAGAAACCTCCATCTGCATAGAAGCTAAGATAAGACAAAATTGTATTACATTTCCTAGATCATGGCTGCTTTAATAAGATCATTAATAAACAAGTTTTGATTTTCTTAAAATTTCAAAGTAAGAACTTGATTTATAAAAGACAAAGACTTGAAAATTTGAAGTGTTTTCGTTTAAAAAGGAAGGCATGCTTTTGTCTTAAGTTGGTTCAAAAAGAAGGTAGGGAAATTGTTTTGGTTTACTTAAAAAGATAGTCACTCTATTTTGATACTACGGGTATCGTGTGACTCTTGAGAAAGAAACAGATCTTTTTAAAGAGTTAATGTATGAAGTACTTTGGGGATAAAAACCCGAACTTGTTGACATAAAAATAGAAAGTACATTGTGTGAATAACTTGACTATGTTGGTTTGTGATAGCCTTGTAATATCTTCTTGTTGGTTTGGTAAGTAAACATGTTAGGATGCTACGTGTGTTAGTGTCTTGTGATGTTTGTGTAAAGGAGTTTCCCTTGATTGTGCTTATGTTGTTTAACGATAAGCCGTTATGTTAGTATTGTACCACTCACCTCTTGACATGTTATACGGGGTTGTTGCCCCGTCACGAGGATGCCTCACGCGGGTCAGGGACCTATGCGGAGCTCTGAGAGTTCGGTGTTAGTGTGCGGGAATACCTCACGCGGTCTATGTGGCCACGCGACTACGAGTCGGGGCGATGCGGAGTAGCTACCTCGACGCGAGGAATACCTCATGCGCGCCTAGGTGGCTATGCGGAGTGCGGTGAGTTCGAGATTTGACGTACGCGGTGATCGAGGGCGAGTGGCGGCCGATCATGGCGCGGTCTAGAAAGACCTCGTGATACGATTTTATAGCATTGTTGATGCGTGGGTTTTAGTAGTCGGCTATGCGCCGTACTTACCGTCTGATTTTATTATGACAGTGGGACTCGTGTTCATGTGTATTCCTTGGTGCTTTTATATCATGGATCGCGGTGAGGAAGGAATTCCACGGGCATGATTGATATTATGGGCATGAGACCCATGGTTATATTTGAGTGATGACTTTAAGGGCGTGAGTCCCTGACTTGACATGACTGCTTGCATATTGTGTATCGTAAATTGGTTATCATATATGTCTTATGTTTTATATAGACTATTCTGATTTCATGTACAGTATTTTCAGTTTCACATACTTGGTACCTGTTGTACTGACCTCCTACGGGGGGCTGCGTTCATACCGCAGGTAGAGGTACACCAGTTGTTGATCCTCGCTCATAGGGTCACAGTTCAGCGTTTTGGGAAGCTCCGTGTCTCCGGAGGCTTATCATTGGTATAGTCCCCTGTCGTTGTAGGTACTTATATTGTGGTATGGCGGGAACCTGTCCCGCCATTGTTATTATAACATTCTTAGAGGTATGTAATCGTTGTGGCGTGGTTTGTAAAGGATGGAACTGTTCATGTTTTATATATATATGCCGAAGGAAACTTTTCTCGATAAAGCTGCTTCTCACTTCATATTGTTTCATGTCTTGTTTTATATTCCAGGTTACTCGATGTATGTCTACTGGGTGCGGGTAAGGCACGATCCACGAACAGGTTCGGTCGTGACACCGGGCCACGGCCCTGCACTCGTGACAAAAGTTGTATCGTGAGCGCTAATCCTCGGAAAGTGTCTACAGATGTATCTAGTAAGTCTTGATTATCGGTGTGTTGTGTACCACAATAATCGTGAGGCTATAGGATATTTAGGATTGGTTTCCATTCTTCTCACTCTTAGATCGTGCCTTAGAGCTGTGTTATAAGTTGGTCCCCTCTAACGTAATTTTCCCTTACGATTATGCCTCGCGCAACCCGGGCGAAGAAGCGAAAGCGTAGAAGCCGCAAGTAGAACCTAGAGGGTTACGAGGGCACAGCCCAATCATCACCGAGGTGGTGCTTCATTCGGGAGTTCTGCGACGTCGCCCAAGCAAAGAGTCTAGCACACGGCGATTCCCTCTGCGGCCATGATATTTGAACCTTCGCGACCCGATGGCAAAGTATGGATTGCAAAGAGACGACCTTGTTACTAGCTAGGGATTTAGCAACCAGAGAGTAAATTATGTACCGATTTATCACGGGTCTTGATGATTATCTAAGATAGGGTTGTGCAAGAGTAGCTCTTCAATCAGGCATGAGCATGGCCTGCGTACGGGCTTATCGCCTTGCAGCCAGAAATGTAAAGGATCGACGGGTTAACCAAGATCGCGAAGAAGAGGCTGCAAGCAGGTCCTTTGGTAACTTTCGGCGAACCTTCTCAAGCCGGTGGTTATGCGCCTCCGCCCGATCAGTGGTCCTCCAGACTTCGGGACGATCGGTATGCGGGGAGTTGGTGAGCTCGTGGCTTCGGTTCACGATATACGTAGTTCCGGCCGGCCCGGATTGATTTTCCCTCGGTGTTCACACAGTGTGGCGCCGTCCGGGAATGTCGTCTTTTTATTCGTGCTTGTTTTACTGCGGCGTCGCCGTGTGTGGACAAAGAATGTTCAAGTAGGAGGATGCAGTAGGAGGACTCGGCTACGGATCGATTCTGATTGATGGTTCGGAGAGGAAGGGTATTAGCTGGAGGCCACCCCGCTCGGTGTGGCGTTGTGGTAGGTGTCATTGTGGGAGTGTCGTACTTCGACGACTTGTTATGCTTATGCGGCGGCAGGCCATTTGCGAAATTGTCCGACCGGAGGTGGCGCGGATGTAGAGACTCACCGTGATCAGTGGCTAGTTCATCACCTTCCCTAGCTATGCGCCCAACAGGGCAGGATTGATTAGAACGACAAAGGGGAGTGAAGCAGTAGATACAGGTATATCCTTAACCCTCTAGAGATTAGTATGTGTGATAAGATGAGTATATTTTAAGTGTTATGTTCAGATAGCATTGTGTTAATTGTGATTAGAAATCATGGTTAGGTAAAAAGGGTAAGATTGGGGATAGGGAAAGTGTGAGCCTTAGAGTTTTATACGTGGAGACCTTAGAGGCGAGGCCATCTCGAGTACAATATTTATTATTATGTTTGACCCTTATCGGAGTGCATAGTATACGTGAGATATATTTGTGTGATAAGTCCCTGAGTAGTGTGAAATGAAAGAGGGTAGTTGAGCTAAGAAGACCACTAGGTTTTCGTGACTCGATGGTGAGATTATTCCGGATCGGGAAACAAGAGCTTGGCGCGATAAATGGGTAGGGTTGAGGCCAGATTGCGGGTCAACCGCGGCCGACGAAGTAAGGAAAAATTGTGGTGGTCCCGCTTTGTGATAGGGTCACGAGGGTGTTAGGCCCAAGTTTAGTTAACCATCGTACGAGTTCGTGGATGCGTTCGACCAGTAGTCGGGCCGATGAGGTCAGCCCATCTTGTCTTTCAGTCAGGACCGTTTACTCGACAAAGGGTTATGCGAGATGTTATATATCGGGAAGGTTGTAAGGCTGCACGGGGTTCCTACTTTCACTTTATGACAGGCAGTGGAGCCCAGTTTACGGCTATTTCTTTTTATGGAGGTTTTACCAGGCAAGGTTAGGAACTCAGGTGAGCCTCGATGTGCATTCACCCTGGCGGTGGTTTTGATTTGAGGGTAGGTAAGGATTATGTGCCTCTTGTTGAGCGAGTATTATAATAGCTACCATTTCGATTCTGATGTCACCTTACGAAGCCTTGTATGGCGGTAGTGTAGGTTGCGGCCGATTGGTTCGATGTTGGCAAGGTTCGATTGTCGGTTCATACTTGATTCAATAGGACGTGGATAGGGTGAAGCTTATCCAGAGAGGTTATCGTGACTCGAGTCAGCGAAGTCGAGGCGGATAATTTGCGCCGATACTTGGAGTTCAGTCGACGGTCGGTCTTCTTGAAGGTACCACCGGAAGGTGTGACGAGATTTGGAAGCGGGAAACTTAGCGAGGTACTTCGAGCCTTTTCAGATCGGTTGTAGCATAGGCCAGTTGCCTATAAGTTAGCATTCTTGCTCGACTTAGGAGGCGACGTCGGTCTTTCATGTTGCTATGTTCTAAAAGTATCGTAGACCCATCCAGAGTGTTCGGTTAATGATGACCAAGTTGGAGATAGTAACCCGAGATTTTAGAAACCAAGCAATAACGAGCAGGTGGTAAGTTTATTTGGAAGTGTTGAGTGTGCGAGGAGAGTGCACGAGTAAGAGAATAGAAGTGATCATTACTTTTGTGAAGTAAAGGTGCGAAGGGAATATCTTTTAGACCTTGGGTGGGAGCTTTTGTGATGATAGAGGTGATTCCTCGTGGACTTGGAGTTAATTATTTGCGCGTGTGTTATGTTATGGCCAGGTACGACATGATTGGTTTCGTAAGTATATTAGTGAAGACTATACCGGCGCTAGCGTGTTTTGAGACTTAGAAGGAACATTCGGGACGAATGTTTCTAAGGGGGGAAGAATGTTATACCCCGTATTTCCAGAGTATGTATGTGAGGACGTACGTACAATTTTGTAAGCCCGAATTATTGTTAAGGACGAAATTGTGCACATCCACGAAAAAGATTTGTTTTTCCGAAGAAAAATTTTCCGAACCTTGTAAAGGAATTTTACGTTTTCAGGAATTTATTTATTTTGGATTTTTTTCCGAGAGATGAAATATTTTGGACCAACGAGAGGGCGACATGTGTCACCCTCAAGTGGACGGTTTGGTGAGGAAGTTGTTGGCACGTTTTTTACATGGAAAAGGCCTTAAACATTTGGTCAATGTTTTGCTAGATATTTGTGTAGTAGATGGATAAGTGGGACCCACACAACACTTGTCCAAATCTCCACCATCCACTTGCTTTGATCTTGGCCATTGATTGGCCTATAAATATCCCTTAAGTTCAAGACTTATTCATCATTCACTTAACAAATTCCAAGTCTCAAAAACTCCCTCCCCATTTGAGAGCTCTCATCCAAACCCCTTTCCCCCCCTTGGTAGAAAAATATTCTCCAAGTATTGTTGTTATTCCAAATACCTTAGCCCAAATACCTTGTAGTATTCCAAAGTTACCTCTATACAAAAAGCCCGGAAATGCTACTTTATATCCTTTAGTCACAAAACGAAGCCCTAGGAAAATCTTCATAGTTGGTTGAAGTATTTAGTAGAAGTTGTTTAGAACTTCTAAGGGTTTCTTGGAGCGACTTGGAGCGTACAGAATAAGAGCGAAACTTTGCTCAGGATCGACTTTAATCTTGGATAATTTTGGGCTTATCGAGGTAAATATCTTTGTCCTTCTATTGTAATTGGAAATTACATATAGTAGTTTAGAATTGAGTATAAGATATAGAAGGATGGTATATAAGAAGAGAATTGAAATGTACTTACATTGAGTTGTATTTACAGTAGACTTGTGTAGCTTTACGGGTAGGGAAGTGCTGCCCAAATTTCCGTAGAAATAAGAACCTTCTGCTTAGAATATTCTACAGAGTAGTCTAGACGTTGATAGACGTATTTGACTATTATAGGTTGATACTCTGTGCGCGACATATTCGACTTGGCAGGTGGATTTCGCCGAGGAGGTATGTGATTCTTCCTATCCTCTTGAGCATGATATTTTAAAAGAATATATATAGTACGGTAGACGTACGTGTGTTAACTGAACGTGGTTTTACTTCGATGTCTTTTGACTTGAGTTTTGAATAATAAGAATCTTGAAGTATTTCAAAAGAATTAAGAATCGTTTTTTAAAGAAGAGTAATACTTGGTTTTAAAAGCATAAAAGTTATACTAGCTTTATGGGAAGTTAGGTATAACGACTTAAGAGAAATAAAAGGAACGGTTTACTTAATTGTTTATGAAAGCCTTGTATTGATTTCGGAAATGAGAATGAGTATCGAACAAACCACTGCAGCGCTAATAAAGGAAAATGTATTGACTAATTAAGTATTATTAAAACCAGTAGAAAACTCCATCTCCATAGAAGCTAAGATAAGACAAAATTGTATTACATTTCCTAGATCATGGCTGCTTTAATAAGATCATTAATAAACAAGTTTTGATTTTCTTAAAATTTCAAAGTAAGAACTTGATTTATAAAAGACAAAGACTTGAAAATTTGAAGTGTTTTCGTTTAAAAAGGAAGGCATGCTTTTGTCTTAAGTTGGTTCAAAAAGAAGGTAGGGAAATTGTTTTGGTTTACTTAAAAAGATAGTCACTCTATTTTGATACTACGGGTATCGTGTGACTCTTGAGAAAGAAACAGATCTTTTTAAAGAGTTAATGTATGAAGTACTTTGGGGATAAAAACCCGAACTTGTTGACATAAAAATAGAAAGTACATTGTGTGAATAACTTGACTATGTTGGTTTGTGATAGCCTTGTAATACCTTCTTGTTGGTTTGGTAAGTAAACATGTTAGGATGCTACGTGTGTTAGTGTCTTGTGATGTTTGTGTAAATGGGTTTCCCTTGATTGTGCTTATGTTGTTTAACGATAAGCCGTTATGTTAGTATTGTACCACTCACCTCTTGACATGTTATACGGGGTTGCGCCCCGTCACGAGGATGCCTCACGCGGGTCGGGGACCTATGCGAGCTACGAGTTCGGTGTTAGTGTGCGGGAATACCTCACGCGGTCTACGTGGCCACGCGGACTCGAGAGTCGGGGCGATGCCGGAGTAGCTACCTCGATGCGGGAATACCTCACGCGGGCCTAGGTGGCTATCGCGAGCTGCGGTGAGTTCCAGATTTGACGTGCACATTGATACCGAGGCGAGTGGCGGCTTCGATCATGTGGCGCGGTCTAGAAAGACCTCGTGATACGCTTTTATAGCATTGTTGGTGCGTGGGTTTTAGTAGTCGGCTATGCCTTCGCATTTACCGTCAGTTTTATTATGACACAGTGGGACCGGTGTTCATGTATTCCTTGGTGCTTTTATATCATGGATCGCGCGGTGAGGAAGGAATTCCACGCATGATTGATATTATGGGCATGAGACCCATGGTTATATTTGAGTGATGACTTTAAGGCGCGAGTCCACGACTTGACATATTTGCATATTGTGTATCGTAAATTGGTTATCATATATGTCTTATGTTTTATATAGACTATTCTGATTTCATGTACGATTTTCGATTTCACATACTTGGTACTGTTGTGCATCGACTCTCCCACGGGCTGCGTTCATACCGCGGTAGAGGTACACCGCTTGTTGATCCTCGCCATGTGGTCACGATTCAGCGTTTTGGGAAGCTCCGTGTCTCCGAGGCTTATCTTTCGTATAGTCCCCGCCGTTGTAGGTACTTACATTCGTGGTATGGCGGGAGCCCCGCCATCATTGTTATAACATTCTTGTGCAGTCCTTAGTTGTGGCGTGGTTTGTAAAAGGGATGTAACTGCTCAAGTTTTATATATATATGCCGAAAGGCAACTTTTCTCGATAAACTGCTTTCACTTCATTTTGTTTCATGTCTTGTTTTATATTCCGGTTACTCGATGTATGTCTACTTGGTTGCGGGTAAGGCACCGCCACGCCCAGTTCGGTCGTGACACCTTATACTTGTTTGAACATTGATTTCATTAACGCTTGCAATGAGTTTCATTTTAGGTTGAGATTTTCAGTTGTTAAACCAAGATCGCAGTCCAAGATCCTGAGGTATGTACATAGCTGAATGTAGGCATTTACTAGAGTAAGGCATGACATGCAAGAGAGGAATAGTTTGAGAACTCTAATGCAGTTAGCTTTTACATTGTTGTTCCCCTTTCCCTACTTTATGGTGCCCTTAATCTCTCAATACATTTATATATGTCTTGAGACATGAGTCTGAATAAATCTCTGACGATCTTTTCTTACATTGGTTAAAGTGCGTAGGCAATCCACCTTATAATACCTGATCAAGAAGTGTAAGATTGTCAACTTGCCATGGTCTTTAAATATTTTTGTCTCACACACAATCTTGACTGTTTGCAGTATATGGAAGAACTTATGGCATCAATCCTCTTTAGTTGGGTTGCTACTGGTGTAAGTTTAGCTGCTCTTCTCGAGGTAATGTTTGGTTTCTTTGTAATCCGACTCATTATCAACAATCTACCAGAATAGTTGACACATTAAGTCCTGTTGTCGTTGGCTTCTTCCATATTTAATATTGCATGGTGACATCTCCAACATGAATTGGATTGCGATGTCACGACCCGATCCCGGGACCGTGACTGGTGCCTTACCCCGGTCACCCTAGTGATACAACATCAGAGAAAAACCAGCAGAAATAAAACTCATGAAAGAAAACAGTGAAATAAGAAAACAGGCTAACCCAAACGGTTACCTTTTTGTACATAAATGAAAACTTGAACAGTTACATCCCTTACAAACCCTGCCCACAACAAAAGGCTCTGCACTCAAGAATTTTGAAACCATAATGACGGGACGGGGCCGCCATGCCCCTGAATATACAAAAGTCTACTACTTCAGGAACCGCACTACAGACAAGCGTCAGGAGATATGGAGCTTCCGAGAATCGAACAGCGATCCTAAGAGTGCGGATCAAGTTATGTACCTCAACTGCGGCGTGACGCAGCCAAGGCGAGGTCAAGACAACAGTACCAAGTATGTAAATCAAAAATATCAAAATGAAATCATAATAGTCTATATAAAGCAGGAGACATGTATGATAACCAAACTACAGCACCACACATATAAGCAGCCATATCAAGATAGAGACTCATACCCGTGAAATCATCACTCAAATACAACCCGGGAATTTAACCCGCACAATGGCGCGTGCCCGATCTCACCTCAGATAAGCACGGCCTCGAACCGTCCTAGTTGGCCCATACCCGTGGACCATCCAACGTGTCGGTATGCCCAAAGGAGATAACAAGATAACAATCCTGTGGAAGCATACCTGGATACCCAACGTGTCGGTATGTCCAAACAACTAACAAAACAATACTCATCGCGAAGATACCCGGCTACCCAACGTGTCGGTATGTCAATCAAATAACAAGATACTACTCAGTGTGGAAGCATACCCGTGGGCTACCCAACGTGTCAGTATGTCCAATCAAATAACAAGATACTACCATTTTGGAAGATACTGCTGGCTACCCAACGTGTCAGTATGTCCAATCAAATAACAATAATAACACCTCTAATGGAAGCATACCTGTGGGCCTCCCAACGTGTCAGTATGTCCATCAAGAATCGATATAGTGGAAGCATACCCGTGGGCTACCCAACGTGTCAGTATGCCCATCAATCAACCAGATAGCCGACCCTCCAACGAGACGCGGTACGTAAATACAACACTTGCACAACAAAAGCTATCACAACAAGCATAGGCCAGTTCAACGTACTTTCATTTCATGTCAACAATTCCGGATTTCAACCCCAAAATACTACATACTTTCATTCCTTCAAAACAAAGACCTCTTCTACGTAAAAGCCACACGATACTAACACCCGTAGTATCGAACACATTCAGGTTTAAATCAAGCACTTTAAACGCTCTTTAGCACAACGTCAAGTATACCATTTAAAAGTCCAATAATGAATCCATTCCTTTAAAACAAGTCAAGACAAAACCATGCCTTTCTTTTAAAACAAAACACTTCAAATTCGTAAGTCTCTTTTCTTTTAGAAATCGAGTTCCTTACCTTGGGATTTTTAAGAAGATCAAAACTTGATTACAATAATTCTTATTAGAGCAGCCATGATCTAGGAAATGTAATACAATTTTGTCTTATCTTAACTTCTATGCAGATGGAGGTTTCTACTGGTTTTAGTATGATTAATTGTCATTACTTCTTTCCTTTATCAACGCTGCATTGGCTTGTTCGATCCTTATTCCCATTTCCGAAATTTATGTAACATTATTCTTTTAAAAACCAAGTACTCATTTCTCACGAATGAGGTTTCACACTTTTCAACACCATTTAGGTTAATTATAAGTCAAGTCTCTTATCTTTTGAAATCAACAACCCATTCTTTTACCTACATAAAGTGGTTATAACAAACTTCTCATAAAGCCGTTATAACACTTTATGTTTTAAACTATAAGCCCTTATGAGACCAAGAGGGCTTATTCTTTAACAACCAAGTACCCATTACTAACGAATGGGAGTTTACTACTTTTTCACACAATCAAGACCTTTACACTTCATATCAAGTCAAGGAACAAAAGGGAAATTTAATTCCTTTAACACACGCAAGTCACCGCTATATATTTCACAAATAGTCATGTCAAGAGGATAAGAAGAATCACATACCTCGCGACGATTGTCGATAATAAGCAAAAATGCTCCACAAGACTATCTCCTTAAGTAGAATATGCTACTCGTAGTACTTCAATCCTATAAGGGTCATAAACGCCTATCAAACTCTAGCTTCAACGTAGAATAAACTAAGCGCAAGGTCCCTACATTCTACGGAAATTGACGCACTTCCTTTGTTTCTACTTACTATGCCACCTTTTCAAGGCCGAATTCAATAACCAACGCCACATTTAAGGCTCAATTAACTCAAAAACAAGGGGATTACACGCCTAACAATACGTAAAATTCCGCCCAACAACACAAAATAACCCAATAATTTCCATGCCATTCTTGGCCAACAATGTAACCAATACTAAACCCCTTTCCAATTCTTTTCCAATCCAAGTTCTTGGCCTAACATGATATCTAGCCCTAGACATCTTCAACAACTACAATCCCCTTTACAACATGTGATGTCTAAATTAGTAACCAAATCAAGTTAAAATCTTAAGGCTAACATGCCCATTTTCGTTTCAACAAGACAACAAGATCCAAATCTATTCAAATATAATGACCTCGGATCAATTCTAAACTACTAAAATATAACAAATCTCGTGCTCATTTCTAAACTACTAAAATATAATGAAATGTGCTCATTTCTAAACTACTAAAATATATGACCTCGTGCTCATTTCTAAACTACTATAACAAGTATAACTCATATCCAAGAGAAGGGGAAACTTTTACCTTTGGAGAAACCCACAAAAGCCCCTTTCTTCTACTTTTTTTCTGTCAAACTCGTCTACCAGCGCTTCCCACAAGTTTACCCACACTTTTCCTTCTTGCCGCCGCTCCAACAATTTCTCCTAAGGCAAGTTTTTCTTCAAAATCTAGAGAGAAAAGGGAGAGGGTTTCTTAGGAGGGTTTCCAAGATGAAATGGCCAAGTCTTCCAAGACTTGGTCCTAAAATAGGACCCTATTCTGGTCAAAAGGATGGGAGGGACACTTGTCACCCTCCCATAGGCTTTTAACAAAATATCCCCTGATTTTCGCCTTTCTGCGTAAAATCCGCCTCGCGCCGCCTCCACTTCAAAAGTTCCAAGATTCCGCGCGCCTCGCATTCGGCCATGCGCTGCAACCGCGAACTCCCGGTAACTGGCGCCATGCTCCGTTCCGCATGCCGCCACTGCACCTGAAAAATCGCTTTGCTCGATCGCGCACCTAACTTGTAACTTCCATAACTTTTGACTCCGATGTCCTATCGACGAACGGTTTGTTGCGTTGGGAACTAGATTTAACGAACTACACACTAGGCTCTTTAAACACCTTGAAATTCTTAACAATTGGGGTACAACACTCCAAGGTAAACTCAAAATCCGTACAACACATGTTTGTTAACTTATCTATCAACTTTCAAATCTTATATTCCTTGGTATGTTCTTATCTTATCTTCTTGAATTTACGGGGTGTAACATTCTTCCCCCCTTAGAAACATTCGTCCCGAATGTTCCTTCTAAGTCTCCAAAACGCAGACCAGATAGTTTTCACCATCGTGACTTACAAAAGAATCAGTTATGTCACTCATGGACTTATCACCCGAATATACTCCCCGTACTATGTACTCCGACAAGGATACTGAAAAATACTTTACTCTAGCCGGCCTTACCTCTAAGGTCTCGATTGTTACAAATTCTAAGGTTCAAAATTTTCTCATCCCCAGACTTACCCTTTTTCACTAATCAGGCTTCTAAATCACATTTTTAACACAAAGTTATCCGAACATAACACTTAACACATCACCATAACATCAATGCATACCGCTTCTAGAGGTTAAGAATATACCCAGAATTATTACTTCACTTCCCCTTTTTGTCGTTCTACTCATGTTCCTTCTCGCATGCCGCACAAAAGGAGGAGATGAATCAGCCATCGATCCGGAGGATGAGTCTACATCCGCGCTACCTGGTTGGACAATTTCTCGCAAATGGCCTGGGCCGCATGCAAAACAAACTCCATTCCAAAGACGACACTCATCATGGAGCCTACCACAACGACGCAACGAGGTAGGGGTGGTCCCATCGACTAACGTCCCCGCTTCCCAAAACTCCAAACTCGAGCCTCGACTGCCCGGAATCTCCGAACGCCACGAAGGCGTGGCGGAGCACTCCATCGGGCGAGGCACACAACTAGTCTGCTGCCAGGCCGCGCCTCGGCGTCACAGAGGACCTGCCCTGGACCTCTTCTGCTGGTCTTGGTTATTCTGGGCCGACCCTACGCTCCACACCTGAGTGCATAAGCTCGCACGCAATATCCATGCCCGGTGAAGAGCTACTCCGCATAACTCTCTCGCTAAGTAGTCATCGAGTCTGTGACATAACAGTGCACTCTATCCTCCATATCTGCCACAGGCGGGGACATACCGAGCCAATGAGTCAAACTACATTGTACTCCCGAATGCGCCTCTTTGTCTCGGCGTCAAAAATATGTCGCGTGTCCTCTCATCCGCGAGGCAAGAAATGCAGGAAAGCCTCCGAGAACTCGTTCCAACCACGGAGGTGCATTATCCCCGGGACAGCTCCCGCGAATCAAACCCGATCATAGATCACGCAAATTGCGAACTCTAAGACCAGCGACTCGGTCTCCGCCTTGATCACTCTCGCGATCCAACAGAATCGCTTGATGAACTCGCGGATCATCCTCGTGCCTCGACGTAGAACTCAAAGCGTGGCCGCAACTCAAAAATCCCGTGATCTCAAACTATCCGACCTGGGTGAACTATAGGTGCTCACGATCGGGCTGCTGCGTCCACTTATCCTCGTGCCTAGCCACGATCCGCCAATATCCGGCCATCTCGCATAACTCCATCTCCTGCGCCTCGATGGACTGAGGCTCGGTGTCGTGGTCTCGATGAGACGCCGCTTTCTACTCGCGGCTCCTGCTTTGCACGCTTTGCCCAGGCTCGTTGTCTTCGTGGAGGCATCACCGTATACAAAGAATACGTCGGAGGTCCCACTTATAACACGACTCTAAGGCACGATCTCGTGAGTGAGAAGAATGGAAACCAATCCTAAATATCCTATAGCCTCGATTATAGATGTGGTGCACAACACACCGATAATCAAGACTTCACGAGATACGATCAGACACTTTCCGAGGATTAATCGCTCGATACCACTTATGTCACGACCGATCCGGGCGTGATCGTGTCTTACCGGGCACCTTGTCACGACTCTTCGCGGCGTGATCGGTGCTCAGGCGCACTCCAGTAGTCAAACATCGAGTAACCGGAATATAAAACAAGCGAGGAACATTTATAAAATAAGACCGCTTATGTGAACAAACGCCGCTTTCGGCATATATATAAACAAGGTTTAGCGATTACATCCAACTGCATAAAGCGACTACGCACCTCTAAGGAAATATACAACTATGGCGGGGTGGGGCCGCCATACCTGATCTGCAAACTATCTACAATACGGGAGATCATACCAAAAGTAGAGCCTCCTAGAAGATGGAGCTCCGACACTAATGCAAAGAGATCCTAAGGATGCGGATCTAGCACCGCTTGCCTTACCGCGGCATGAGCGCGGCCGAAGGAGGTCGACAACAGTACCAAGTATGTGAAACTATAAAGAATGAAATGAAATCAAAGTATTTAAAACCTTTTCACAGATACAATCGATTCAATTGCACATAAGTACACATCACAAACAACAACGCATAGGAAAACAGTAACGTGTCTATTCTAGGCGCGAATGATCAAGCAAGGCAATCGCCCATAGTATCATGCGTGCCTAGTCCCGACTTCCGCAGCCAGCATAGTCACACAGCACCGCATTGAGGTATTCTCGACGGGGCAGCCCCAGATCCGCCTAGGCTCCGCACTCGTATAGCCTCGAAGCGCGTAGTCTCAACAGATCGCATAGGAATCCCCGCGTCGTGCTAAACACCCGAATGATCAATCCCGAGCATACCATCGCTCCGCATAGTCTCACAGACGCATACAGCCGTATAGACCAAGCGTCGGGCAAGCCTCGGTATAATGATCGAGGGTAGGTGATACAATAGCGAAGACAACGGACTTACCGTTAGCAACGTAAGTACAGCAAGAATGACCCCTTACACAAGATTTCAAGACACTAACACGTAGCATCATAATAGGTCTACTTATCAAACAAATCTTACTACACTTAACAGAATCAATACAAGGCTTTTATAAACAAACAAGTAAACATTTCCTTTTATCTTTCTTAAGTTGTTATACCTAACTTCCCATAAAGCTAGTATAACTCTTAAGCTTTTGTTTTAAAAACCAAATATTTCTCTTCTGTTAAAATGATTCAAGATTCTTTTGAAATGCTTCATTCTTTATTATTCAAAGCTTAAGCGTAGGCATTAGTAAGTATTATTCAGCTTAAGCGTGAGGCATTGCCTAAGTATTATTCGGGCTTAAGTCAAAGACATTGCCGTAGTTATTATTCGCTTAACACGTACGCTCTACCGTACTATATATTGTAAAATATCATGCTTTAGGAAGAATCACATACCTTCTCGTGAAAACCACCGCCAAGTTGAATATGTCATGAGTAGAGTCACCATAATAGTCACAGACATCTATCAAAGTCTAGACTACTCGAAGGTCATTCTAAATGCAGGGTTCACAATTCTACAGTTGTCGGGCAGCACAACCCTACCCGTGAGCTATATGAGTTCATCATGAAAACAGTCTATGTGAGTACAGCCTCAATTATTCTTCTTTTAAACCCTTCATCGTGATAATACCAATTCTATTCTTTAATACTCTTCTAAGTATTTATACTTATTCTTATACTCTATAGTATATATACTCTCTAATTATAAAAGAAGGGTAAGTTTATTTACCTCGGTAAGCCCAATAATATCCTAGATAAAAGTCATACTGAGCAAGGTTTAGCTCCTAAGTCAGACGCTCATAGCTCCACAAACCTTGAAGTTCTTCACAACTTCTACTAAGTACAAAGGGATTTGGGCTAGGTATTTTGGGCATTATAACAATACTAGAAGACAACTTTTCTACCAAGGAGGGGGTAGATTTCGCTAGCTAGGGGGTAGGCCCTCGCCAAGCTTCTCTGGGAAGGGGGTGTTGGACGAATTGCTAACAAAGGAGAGGAAGGATTTTTAGACTTGGAAAGCTTTTGTGGATGAAGAACTCTTCATCTCAAGAGGGTATTTATAGCTCAAGCCTCGCCAACCAATGGCCAAGATGAAGACAAGTGCAAGGCAAGTGTAGGGTGAGGATTTAGGCAAGTGTCCTTGGCCAACTTGCACACAAAATATCCTACCAACTCCAAGACAAAAAGCCAACCCAATCGGCCCTATTGCAGTGTCAAGTCCACCAATTGGAGGGTGACAAGTGTCGCCTCCGCTGGTCCAAAATGTTTCGTCTCTCGGAAAAATCCAAAAATACTAAATGACATAGTGAATTTTCCTACGAAAGTTGTGGAAACGCTTCGGAAAACGATTCTTCTAGTGTGTTGTGTACAAATAAAACGTCCAAGGCTAACTTTAAGGCCAACTACAGACGTATTCCCTTACGCATACTCGAAATACTGGTATAACATTCTCCTCCTTAGAAACATTCGTTCCGAATGTTCCTTCTCAAGACAGCTTATCAAGTTGCTTAAATAGCTTGTGTTGCCACACATGGCCACAAAATAACACTTAGGCATAAATGATAATGGAAATTTACAAGTAGGAAAGTGAATTACCCGGAGGTGGGGAATAGGTGAGGATACTTCTGCCTCATGTCCTCCCTGGCTTCCCACGCCATCTCCTCCCGAGCTCGCCCGCCACAAGACTTTGACTGCCACGCCCTTCGTCCGCAGACGCCTAACTCGACGATCGACTATCGCGCATGGAATCTCCTCATACGATAACCCCTCCACCGACATCGCTAATCGGGTGTACCCTAGATGGATCCCCGATACATCTCCTCAAAGATAGATACGTGAAAATCGGATGCAACCGCCTCCGTGACGGACGGCAGATTCAACTCGTAGTAACCTTGCCTACCTCGCGACATCCAACGCCCAATGTACTGGTCGAAGTTTCCTTCTTCCCGAATCTCATCACACCTTCACGGGTGACACCTTCAGAAAACCCAATCATCAATCGCGAACCTGTGATGCCGACGACGATGATCTGATACGATTGGCCGACTCGAGTCATTAATAGCCGCCTCGGATAAGCTTCACCTTATCCACCGCCGCCGCACCAAATCGTCCCACTACCGCACTCGCCCACATCGAACCAACCTATAGGCGATCTCGCACTTCCTCCCATATAAGGCCTCATGGCGCCATCTCGAATACCTGAGTGGTAGCTATTATTATACACAAACTCTACTAGAGGTAAATGATCCTCCCAACTACCATCAAGTCAATAACATGTGCTCGCAGATATCCTCAAGAGTCCGGATAAGGCGCTTCGCCGCCTGCCTGTCCGATGAAATGCGACTGTGCTCACCGGCCCCTAAACCCTTCGAAGGACTCCGGTTAGCCAGAACCGGCCTCTGGCTGATATGATCGAAATAGGGACTCCATGCATCGACGATCTCTGATGTAAAGTCCGCATAATCCTCACCGAAAGTCGCCCTAACGAAGAAAGTGGGCTGATTTGGCCACCGTCGACGATAACCCATATAGAATCATGTCTCCTCCGAAAGCGAGGCAATCCCGCGGATGAAGTCCATGTTGATCACCTCCCACTTCCAAGTCGGGATCTCTATCGCCGTAATGCACCACCGTGCCTCCGTGCTCTACCTTCACCGCCGCAACACGCACCGAGCTACGAACTCGCAACGCCCTCTTCAAACCATCCCACCAATACACGCATCTGGCGTCGTGGTACATCTTGGTCGAATTTTGACGATGGATAGAGTAACGCTACTGTGCTTCCCAAGAACTCACAAGTCCTCAAACATCCGAACACACACCGCTTCAAACCTAGCACCCCATACCAAAAGGACTCCTTGCCTCACGAAGAGTCAGATCACGATATCGAATCAAAGCCGGATCCTCGAATCTGCCTCTTCACCTCCTCGACGATGGAAGACTCGCAACCTCACGAACTCTAACCCCACTGCTATCAGAATCAATCAAACGGACACCAAGGCTCGCTAACCGATGCAAATCACGAACCATGTCCCTCCTCTCTAGCTGCACATCTGATAGGCTCTCCATCGACCTACGACTAAGAGCATCTGCCACAACATTGGCCTTCCCCGAGTGGTACAGGATATCAACATCGTAATCCTTAAGCAACTCTAACCACCGCTCGCCGTAAGTTCAGCCCCTCCGCTGAAGATATACCTGAGGCTCTTGTGTCCGTATAAATATCCACGCGAACCCCATACAAATAGTGCCTCCAGATCTTCAAAGCGAATCATACCGCCAACTCTAAATCACGCGGGTAGTTCCTCGTGTTTCTTCACCGCCTGATGATATGCTATAACTCGCCATGCTGCATCAACACACATCCCAACCCGATGCCCGACGATCACAATACACGACATAACCATCCGACCTCCGAAGAGTAAGAACGAAAGCGCTCGCCGCTTCTCTCTTCAAGAATCGAAACCCCGCCACAAGCATCACCATCAAACTTGCCGCTCGAGTCACTCTAGTCAATGGTGCGTAGATAGAAGCAAACTTCTCCACGAACCGCGATAATAACTCGCAAGGCCAAATCGCGAACTCGCTGAGTAGTAGGTTCAGGCCAAGTCCCGATCGCTTCGATCTCGGCGTATCCACTAATGCCATCACCCACAATATGCCTAAGAAACGCCATCAAGTCAACCAAAACTCACATTTGGAAAACTTAGCATAATCGCTGGTCTGGAGAATCACAAGACAATTTCCTCAAACGCCCGCACGCTCCGCCTGAGCGAGAATAAACCAAGATATCATCAATGAACACTATCACAAACGTGTCCAAAAATGGTTTGAATACTTGTTCATCAAATCCATGAATACCACGGAGCATCGTCAACCCAAAAGATACGACTCGAACTCATAATGCCCGTCTCGTCCGAATGCAAATTCTGTGGACATCCACCTCTCGACTCGCACTGATGATAGCCCGACCGTAGATCAATCTTGAGAAACACTCGCGCCCGCAATCGGTCGAACAAATCATCAATCCCGGGAAGGGTATCTGTTTAATGGTCACCTTGTTCACCGCTCGTAGTCAACACACACGCGCAGCCCCGCCCTTCTTCTTCACGAACAATACCGCGCTTCTGCGAGAAACACTAGGTCCGATAAAACCCTTCTCCAAAGAAATCCTGCCGTCCTTCAACTCTCTCAACTCGGCGTGCCATTCTCAGATGGCGAATGGAAATAGCCGAGTGTCCGTAATACATCTATACAAAACTCGATCTCCTCTCGTGAGGATACCCGGAGGTCATCCGAAACACGCCCGAACTCACGACCATCGAACTGATCAAAATCTGCACCGCAGCCTTCAGATCAAACACCCAACGAGATGGTAGATATACCCTTCTTCGCACTATCTTTCCTAGCCTCGAGGTAGGAAATAAACCTACCTCTCTACGATACCGCGCTCTCCCACTCGACAACCGGCCTCGTGAAACCGAACCGCACTACTTTCTCTCTAGCCATTGGCGTAGCAAGAAGCTAGCCAATCCATCCCCATAATCACGCCGGTCAATCATCTCCACTCTATCAAGTTTCGCCAGTGGTCCGACGCATCAGAATGGTCACAGACAAGCTCTATATACCCGCCGAGCTACCACCGAATCACCATCGCGTAGCTACTCGAAGCGGTCTATGGACTCGTGCTCTATCCCTATCCTACTAGCAATACGTAGGAGATATATAGACGAGTAGAACCCGGATCTATCAAAGCGTATACATCAAACCCGTGAACCGATAAGGTACTCCGCGATTTACATCAAAGCGAGGCCTCCCGATCCCGCTTACCGACAGCATAAATGCGGCTCGAGGACCGCTAGAATCGACCCGAGCCACGACCGCCGCGACTGCTGGTCCATGAGTACCTTCACTCCGGCGAGTAATCGGGGATGAAGCGGCAATGCACTCGTAGACCGGGCCCTACCACCGCGCCGCTTGACAAACTCGCGAATGACCTGCCGCCACACGTAGCAAGCTCCGAGTACGCCTCCGATGGTATCTACCACAACGCACACCGGGCGACTCGAACGTTAGCACCTTCGCACTCGAAACTGAAGTCCTCGCCCCGACCGCCCGATCGCTCGGGCCATCAAGATGTAGAGCTCGCGCCGGCCAGGTGCACCGACTTCGTCACGCCGCCGCCACCGAACCACCAAAAGAACCGTCCGCCCCGGCCTTCTTCTCGCTGCTGATATCGCTTACCCGCGGCTTCTACGCCTCGTGATCTCAGTGCATGAGCTCGCATCCGGTAATGTCCATGCTCGCCGGGCGGACACACCCGCACAAGACTTCGGCCATGTAATCATCGAGCCTGCCGACATAGCGATGCACCCGGCCTCCATATCGCTACCAGGCAGTGGACATATCGAGCCAAAGAATCAAACTCGACATCAGACTTCCTCACCGCAAGGCCCTCCCGCCTCAAAGAATAAGAATCTATCACCGTGCCTCTCATCCATGGAGGCAAGAAGTGTGTGAGAAAAGCCTCAAAACTCATCCCATACCTGAGGCGCATGTTCTCCCGAAAGCTCCTATGAATCAAACCAATCGATCATGTATCACGCAGCCGACGCGAACCGAATGTCACGACTCGCCTCAAGCCCCGATCACCCGCATAATCCTTCGCAAATGACGGATGAACTCGCGGATCATCCTCCGCCGACCCATAAAACTCGCGGCTACAACTAAGGAAATCCCGTAGTCTCAAACTATCTCGCCTGCACTACGGCGCGATCGAGCCGAGCCGAACCGCCAGATCCAGCCTTCTCTCGTCGGGCCACAACTTAGCCAATAGTCAAGCTATCTCTCAGACCTAACCTCCGCCTGTGCCGTGGGACAAGAGTGCTGGTACCGGGTCTCGCTGGGCCACGCCATAGAACTCGGGCTGCCTCGTATAGACGGGCCCGAGCCCTCGTGACTCGTGTCTCGCAGCGCCTCCTACCGCCTTGCCCTTCTTCGGGCCCGTTGCCTTACGCGAGGCATAATCATATAGAAAGGAATACGTTAGAGGGTCCAACCTATAACACAACTCTAAAGCACGATCTCGTAATGAGAAGAACTGAAACCAATCCTAAATATCCTATAGCTCTCGACATTGTGGTGCACAACACACCGATAATCAAGACTTACTAGATACGGCTCAGACACTTTCCGAGGATTAATCGCTTCGATACCACTTTTGTCACGACCTGCCTGGCCCGTGGATCGTGCCTACCGGCACCCAAGTAGTCAAACATCGAGTAACCAATGGAATATAAAACAAGGCAGGAACATTTATAAAATAAGACACGATTTATGTGAACAAACGTCGCTTTCGCATATATATATAAACAAGGTTTAGCGCTATATCCGACATCGCATAACATGACTACGCACTTAAGGAAATATACAACTATGGCGGGACAGGTTCCCGCCATACCCCGATCGCACAAACTATCTACAATACAGTGAGATCATACCAAAAGTAGAGCCTCTAGAAGATGGAGCTCCCGACACCAATGCAAAGAGATCCTAAGGATGCGGATCTAGCACTGCCACTTTACCATGCGGATTGAACGCACTCCAAGGAGGTCGATAACAGTACCAAGTATGTGAAACTATAAAGAATCAAATGAAATCAAAGTATTTAAAACCTTTTCACAGATACAATCGCTCAATTGCACATAGTGCCACATCACAAACAACAACAAGAATAGGAAAATCAGAATAGTCTATTCTAGGCCGCGAATGATCAAGCAAGGCTAATCGCCCATAGTATCATTCTCGCGTGCCTAGTCTCGACTTCCGCAGCTCGCATAGGTCACACACTGCACCGCATAAGGTATTCTCGTGATCGGGGCAGCTAACCCCAGATCCGCCAGGCTCCCGCACTCGCATAGCCTCAAAAGACCGCATAGTCTCAATGCATCAGACGCAGGAATCCCGCATCAAGCTAAACACCCTAATGATCAATCCTGAGCATACCGCCGCTCGCATAGTCTCACAGATCGCATAGCCGTATAGACCAAGATCGCGGGCAAGCCCTCAGATAACAAATGGGGTAGGTGATACAATAACAAGACAACGGACTTACTGCTAGCAACGTAAGCACAACAAGAATGACCCTTACACAAAGATTTCAAGACACTAACACAGTAGCATCATAATATGTCTACTTATCAAACAAATCTTACTACACTTAATGTAAATCAATACAAGGCTTTTATAAACAAACAAGTAAATTCCTTTTTATCTTTCTTAAGTTGTTATACCTAACTTCCCATAAAGCTAGTATAACTCTTAAGCTTTTGTTTTAAAACCAAATATTTATCTTCTGTAAAAATGATTCAAGATTCTTTGAAATGCTTCAGTTCTTATTATTCAAAGCTTCGAGGCATCGCTGTAAGTATTATTCAAAGCTTAAGCCGCAGGCATTGCCCTAAGTATTATTCAGCTTAAGTCAAAGACATTGCCGTAGTTATTATTCGCTTAACACACGACGCTCACCGCACTATATATTGTAAAATATCATGCTTTAGGAAGAATCACATACCTTCTCAAAAACCACCGCCAAGTTGAATATGTCGCGCAGAGAGTCACCTATAATAGTCACGACATCTATCAAAGTCTAGACTACTCAAGGTCATTCTAAACAGGGGTTCACAATTTACTGATTGTCGGGCAGCACAACCCTACCCATGAGCTATATGAGTTCATCAGAAACAAATTCATGTGAGTACAGATTCAATTATTCTTCTTTAAACCCTTCTACGTGATAATACCAATTCTATTCTTTAATACTCTTCTAAGTATTTATACTTATTCTTATACTTCTACAGATATATACTCTCTAATTATAAAAGAAGGGTAAGTTTATTTACTCAGTAAGCCCAATAATATCCTAGATAAAAGTCGCTGAGCAAGGTTTAGCTCCTAAGTCAGACGCTCCGATAGCTCCAAGGAAACCTTAGAAGTTCTTCACAACTTCTACTAAGTACAAAGGATTTGGGCTGTATTTTGGGCATTATAACAATACTAGAAGACAACTTTTCTACCAAGGGAGGGTAGATTTCGCTAGCTGTGGGGTAGGCCCTCGCCAAGCTTCTCAAGGGAGGGTGTTGGACTAATTGCTAACAAAGGGAGAGGGAAGGATTTTTAGACTTGAAAGCTTTTGTGGATGAAGAACTCTTCATCTCAAGAGGGTATTTATAGCTCAAGCCTGCCAACCAATGGCCAAGATGAAGACAAGTGCAAGGCAAGTGTAGGGTGAGGATTTAGGCAAATGTCCTCGCCAACTTGCACACAAAATATCCTACCAACTCCAAGACAAAAGAGCCAACCCAATCGGCCCTATTGCGTGTCAAGTCTATTAACTGGAGGTGACAAGTGTCACCCTCCCGTTGGTCCAAAATGTTTCGCCTCTCTGAAAAATCCGCAAAAATACTAAATGACATAGTCGGAATTTTCCTACGAAGTTGTGAAACGCTTTCGGAAAACGATTCTTCTAGTGTGTTGTGCACAAATAAAACGCCCAAGGCTAACTTTAAGGCCAAACTTTGTAGACGTATTCCTCACGCATACTGGAAATACGGTATAACAACCCTAGTGATACAACATCGAGAAAAACCAATAAATAAAACTCATGAAAGAAAACAAGAAATAAGAAAACAAAGCTAACCCAAACGGTTACCTTTTTGTACATAAATGAAAACTTGAACTATATCCTTACAAACTCGCCCACAATAAGTTACTGCACCTCTAAGAATTTTGAAACCATAATGACGGACAGGCCCGCCATGCCCCTGAATATACAAAAGTCTACTACTTCAGAAACTGTACCACGTGACAAGCTTCCGAGATATGGAGCTTTCCGAGAACCGAACATCGATCCTAAGAGTGCGGATCGCCAGTTATGTACCTCAACCTCGCGGATGAACGCACCCGGGCGAGGTCGATAACAGTACTAAGTATGTGAAATCGAAAATATCAGAAATGAAATCATAATAGTCTATATAAAGAAGGAGACATGTATGATAACCAAACTACAAGACTACACATATAAGCAAATATATCAAGATAGGACTCATGCCCGTGAAATCATCACTCAAATACAACCCGAATTTAACCCGCACAATGGCCGCGTGCCCAAGATCTCACCTCCTGTATAACCATGGCCATGGAACCGCCCTATGGGCCCATACCCGTGGACCATCCAACGTGTCAGTATGCCCAAAGGAGATAACAAGATAACAATCCTCGGAAGCATACCCGTGGGCTACCCAACGTGTCGATGTCCAAACAACTAACAAAACAATACTCATCAGGAAGCATACCCGGCTACCCAACGTGTCGATGTCCAATCAAATAACAAGATACTACTCATCAGGAAGCATACCCGGCTACCCAACGTGTCGATGTCCAATCAAATAACAAGATACTACTCATCAGGAAGCATACCCGTGGGCTACCCAACGTGTCAGTATATCCAATCAAATAACAATAATAACACCCCTAATGGAAGCATACCCGTGAGCCTCCCAACGTGTCAGTATGTCCATCAAGAATCGATATAGTGGAAGCATACCCGTGGGCTACCCAACGTGTCGAGATGTCCATCAATCAACCGGATAGCCGCCTCCAACGAGACGCCAGAGTACGTAAATACAACACTTGCACAGCAAAAGCTATCACAACAAGCATAGGCCAGTTCAACGTACTTTCATTTCATGTCAACAATTCCGGGTTTCAACCCCAAAATACTACATACTTTCATTCCTTCAAAACAAAGACCTCTTCTACGTAAAAGCCACACGATACTAACACCCGTAGTATCGAACACATTCAGGTTTAAATCAAGCACTTTAAATACTCTTTAGCACAACGTCAAGTATACCATTTAAAAGTCCAATAATGAATCCATTCCTTTACTCCTATAAAGTCATTATAACTAACTTCCCATAAAGCTGTTATAACACTTCATGTTTTAAAACAAGTCAAGACAAAACCATGCCTTTCTTTTAAAACAAAACACTTCAAATTCTTAAGTCTCTTTTCTTTTAGAAATCGAGTTCCTTACCTTGGGATTTTTAAGAAGATCAAAACTTGATTACAATAATTCTTATTAGAGTAGCCATGATCTAGGAAATGTAATACAATTTTGTCTTATCTTAGCTTCTATGCAGATGGAGGTTTCTACTGGTTTTAGTATGATTAATTGTCATTACTTCTTTCCTTTATCGACGCTGCATCGCTTGTTCGATCCTTATTCCCATTTCCAAATTTATGTAACATTATTCTTTAAAAACCACGTACTCATTTCTCACGAATGAGGTTTCACACTTTTCAACACCATTTAGGTTAATTATAAGTCAAGTCTCTTATCTTTTGAAATCAACAACCCATTCTTTTACCTACATAAAGTGGTTATAACAAACTTCCCATAAAGCCGTTATAACACTTTATGTTTTAAACCAACCAATTACAACTATAAGCCCTTATGAGACCAAGAGGGCTTATTCTTTAACAACCAAGTACCCATTACTAACGAATGGGAGTTTACTACTTTTTCACACAATCAAGACCTTTACACTTCATATCAAGTCAAGGCACAAAAGGGAAATTTAATTCCTTTAACACACGCGGCCTACCGTGACTATATATTTCACAAATAGTCATGCTGAAGAGGATAGGAAGAATCACATACCTCGCGTCGATTGCCGACAATAAGCAAAATGCTCCACAGTACTATCTCCCTTAAGTAGAATATGCTACTCGTAGTACTTCAATCCTATAAGGGTCATAAAACGTCTATCAAACTCTAGCTTCGAACGTAGAATAAACTAAGCGCAAGGTCCCTACATTCTACGGAAATTTGGACGACACTTCCTTTGTTTCTACTTACTATGCCACCTTTTCAAGGCCGAATTCAATAACCAACGCCACATTTAAGGCTCAATTAACTCAGCAAAAACAAGGGGATTACACGTCTAACAATACGTGTAAAATTCCGCCCCACAACAACACAAAATAACCCAATAATTTCCATGCCATTCTTGGCCAACAATGTAACCAATACTAAATCCCTTTCCAATTCTTTCCAATCCAAGTTCTTCGGTCAAACATGATATCTAGCCCTAGACATCTTCAACAACTACAATCCCCCCCTTTACAACATGTGATGTCTAAATTAGTAACCAAATTGAAGTTAAAATCTTAAGGCTAACATGCCCATTTTCGGTTTCAACAAGACAACAAGATCCAAATCTATTCAAATATAACAGCCTCAGGCTCAATTCTAAACTACTAAAATATAACGACCTCGTGCTCATTTCTAAACTACTAAAATATAACAATTTCTGTGCTCATTTCTAAACTACTAAAATATAATGACCTGTGCTCATTTCTAAACTACTATAACAAGTATAACTCATATCCAAGAGAAGGGGAAACTTTTACCTTTGGAGAAACCCACAAAAGCCCCTTTCTTCCACTTCTTTTCCGTCAAACGTCTACCAGTGATTCCCACAAGTTTACCCACACTTTTCCTTCTTGCCGCCGCTCCAGCAATTTCTCCTAAGGCAAGGTTTTCTTCAAAATCTAGAGAGAAAAGGGAGAGGGTTTCTTAGGAGGGTTTCCAAGATGAAATGGCCAAGTCTTCCAAGACTTGGCCCTAAAATAGGACCTTATTCTGTCAAAGGATGGGAGGGACACTTGTCACCCTCCCATAGGCTTTTAACAAAATATCCCCGATTTTCGCCCTTACCGCAGAAATCCAGCCGCGGCGCCCACTTCCGAAAGTTCCAGATTCCGGCCGCGTCGCCAGATTCCGCGGCACACACTGCAACCCTCAAGGACTCCCAAGACAACCGGCGCCTGCCTCATTCGGCCGCGCGCTGCACTTCAACCAAAATCGTTGCTTTGCTCGATCACGCACTAACTTGTAACTTCCATAACTTTTGACTCCGATGTCCTATCGACGAACGGTTTGTTGCGTTGGAAACTAGATTTAACGAACTACACACTAGGCTCTTTAAACACCTTGAAATTCTTAACAACTGGGGTACAACACTCCAAGGTAAACTCAAAATCCGTCCAACACATGTTTGTCAACTTATCTATCAACTTTCAAATCTTATATTCCTTGGTATGTTCTTATCTTATCTTCTTGAATTTACGGGGTGTAACATTCTTCCCCCCTTAGAAACATTCGTCCCGAATGTTCCTTCTAAGTCTCCAAAACGCAGACGCCGGTATAGTTTTCACCACTGCACTTACAAAAGAATCAGTTATGCCACTCATGGACTTATCACCCGAATATACTCCCCATACTATGTACTCCGACAAGGATACTGAAAAATCCTTTACTCTAGCCGGCCTTACCTCTAAGGTCTCGATTGTTATTCTAAGGTTCAAAATTTTCTCATCCCCAGACTTACCCTTTTTCACTAATCAGGCTTCTAAATCACATTTTTAACACAAAGTTATCCGAACATAACACTTAACACATCACCATAACATCAATGCATACCAAGATTCGTAGGTTAAGAATATACCGTAACTATTATTTCACTTCCTTTTTGTCGTTCTACTCATGTTCCTTCTCGCAGCGCACAAAAGGAGGAGATGAATCACCATCGATCCCGGCGATGAGTCTCTACATCTGCGCTACCTGCGGTTGGACAATTTCTCGCAAATGGCTCCCGCGTCGCATGCAAAAGAAACTAACATTCCAGCACGACACTCCCATCATGGAGCCTACCACAACGACTACAACGAGGGGTGGTCCCATCCGACTAACGCCCCGCTCCCAAAAACCTCAAACTCGAGCCCCGACCGCCCGAATCTCCCGAACGCCCCGAAGACTATGGCGAGCACTCCAGATCGGGCGAGGCGCACAACTAGTCTGGCCGAGGCCGCTGCCTCGAAGGTCACCGTAGGACCTGCTGTCCTTGCCTCTTCTCACGATTCGTTATTCTGCCGACCCTTACGCCTCACACCTGCGCATAAGCCTGCATGCGGGCAATATCCATGCCCGGCTGAAGAGCTACTCCCGTGCAACTCTCTGCTAAGTAGTCATCGAGTCCTGTGATATAACGGTGCACTCTATCCTCCATATCTGCCACCAGAGCGGGGACATACCGAGCCAATGAGTCAAACTCTACATTGTACTCCCGAATCAGGCGCCTCTTTGTCTCAAAGATCAAAATCTGTTACCCGTGTCCTCCTCATCTGTGAAGGCAAGAAATGGCCAAGGAAAGCCTCTGAGAACTCGCCCCAACCAGCTGGAGGTGCATTCTTCCTCCGGTACAGCTCCCACGAATCAAACCACCGATCGCGGATCACGCAAATGCGAACCTAAGACCACCGACTCGGTCTCCGGCCTTGATCACTCTCATGATCCACAGAATCGCTTGATGAACTCCTCGGATCATCCTCGTGCCTCACCCATAGAACTCAGTGGCTGCAACTCGTAAAATCCCGTAGTCTCAAACTATCTCGACTCGGGTGAACTATAGGTGCTCTGCACCGAATCGCCAGATTCATCCTATCTCGTGCTAGACACGATCCCGCCAATATCCGCCATCTCCTTGAACCCATCTCTCTGCCCTGTGCAGCTGGACTGAGGCTCAAAGCCGTGGTCTCATAGAGACCGCCGCCGCTTCTACTCGCAGCCTCTCGCCGCCTTGCCCTTCCGGGCTCGTTGCTTTGCGAGGCATCACTGGTATACAAAGAATACGTCAGAGGGGGTCACACTTATAACACAACTCTAAGGCACGATCTTAGAGTGAGAAGAATGGAAACCAATCCTAAATATCCTATAGCCTCCTGATTATAGATGTGGTGCACAACACACCGATAATCAAGACTCTACTAGATACGATGCAGAGACACTTTCCGAGGATTAATCGCTCGATACCACTTATGTCACGACCGATCCTGCCCGTGGATCGTGTCTTACCCCGGCACCCTAGTGATACAACATCGAGAAAACCAAATGAAATAAAACTCATGAAAGAAAATAGTGAAATAAGAAAACAAAGCAACCCAAACGGTTACCTTTTTGTACATAAATGAAAACTTGAACGAGCTATATCCCTTACAAACTCGCCTACAACAAAGGCATGCACCTCTAAGAATTTTGAAACCATAATGACGGGACAGGGCCCCGCCATGCCCCTGAATATACAAAAGTCTACTACTTCAGGAAACCGTACCACAGGACAAGCTTCCGGAGATTTGGAGCTTTCCGAGAACTGAACAGCGATCCTAAGAGTGCGGATCAGCAAGCTATGTAGCTCAACCTGCGGCATGAACGCAGCCTCCGGGCGAGGTCGACAACAGTACCAAGTATGTGAAACTGAAAAATACTGTAAATGAAATCATAATAGTCTATATAAAGCAGGAGACATGTAAGATAACCAAACTACAACACCACACATATAAGCAGTCATATCAAGATAGGGACTCATGCCCGTGAAATCATCACTCAAATACAACCCGGGAATTTAACCCGCACAATGGCCGCATGCCCCAAAGATCTCACTCGGTATAAGTATCCTCGAACTGGCCCTAGTGGGCCCATACCCGTGGACCATCCAACGCGGGTATGCCCAAAGGAGATAACAAGATAACAATCCTCGTGAAGCATACCTGGCTACCCAACGTGTCGGTATGTCCAAACAACTAACAAAACAATACTCATCGGAAGCATACCCGGCTACCCAACGTGTCGGTATGTCCAATCAAATAACAAGATACTAGTCATCGTGAAAGCATACCCGGGCTACCCAACGTGTCGGTATGTCCAATCAAATAACAAGATACTACTCATCGGAAGCATACCCGGCTACCCAACGTGTCAAGATGTCCAATCAAATAACAATAACAACACCCTAATGGAAGCATACCCGGCCTCCCAACGTGTCGAGATGTCCATCAAGAATCGATATAGTGGAAGCATACCCGTGGGCTACCCAACGCGTGTCGATGTCCATCAATCAACCGGATAGTCGGCCTCCAACGAGACGCCAGAGTACGTAAATACAACACTTGCACAAAGAAAAGCTATCACAACAAGCATAGGCGGTTCAACGATTTCATTTCATGTCAACAATTCCGGGTTTCAACCCCAAAATACTACATACTTTCATTCCTTCAAAACAAAGACCTCTTCTACGTAAAAGCCACACGATACTAACACCCGTAGTATCGAACACATTCAGGATTAAATCAAGCACTTTAAACACTCTTTAGCACAACGTCAAGTATACCATTTAAAAGTCCAATAATGAATCCATTCCTTTACTCCTATAAAGTCATTATAACTAACTTCCCATAAAGCTGTTATAACACTTCATGTTTTAAAACAAGTCAAGACAAAACCATGCCTTTCTTTTAAAACAAAACACTTCAAATTCTTAAGTCTCTTTTCTTTTAGAAATCGGGTTCCTTACCTTGGGATTTTTAAGAAGATCAAAACTTGATTACAATAATTCTTATTAGAGCAGCCATGATCTAGGAAATGTAATACAATTTTGTCTTATCTTAGCTTCTATGCAGATGGAGGTTTCTACTGGTTTTAGTATGATTAATTGTCATTACTTCTTTCCTTTATCAATGCTGCATTGGCTTGTTCGATCCTTATTCCCATTTCCGAAATTTATGTAACATTATTCTTTTAAAAACCAAGTACTCATTTCTCACGAATGAGGTTTCACACTTTTCAACACCATTTAGGTTAATTATAAGTCAAGTCTCTTATCTTTTGAAATCAACAACCCATTCTTTTACCTATATAAAGTGGTTATAACAAACTTCCCATAAATCCGTTATAACACTTTATGTTTTAAACCAACCAATTACAACTATAAGACCTTATGAGACCAAGAGGGCTTATTCTTTAACAACCAAGTACCCATTACTAACGAATGGGAGTTTACTACTTTTTCACACAATCAAGACCTTTACACTTCATATCAAGTCAAGGCACAAAAGGGAAATTTAATTCCTTTAACACACGTGCGTCTACCGCACTATATATTTCACAAATAGTCATGCTGAAGAGGATAGGAAGAATCACATACCTCGCGACGATTGTCGACAATAAGCAAAATGCTCCACAGTACTATCTCCCTTAAGTAGAATATGCTACTCGTAGTACTTCAATCCTATAAGGGTCATAAAACGTCTATCAAACTCTAGCTTCGAACGTAGAATAAACTAAGCGCAAGGTCCCTACATTCTACGGAAATTTGGACGACACTTCCTTTGTTTCTACTTACTATGCCACCTTTTCAAGGCCGAATTCAATAACCAACGCCACATTTAAGGCTCAATTAACTCAGCAAAAACAAGGGGATTACACGTCTAACAATACGTGTAACATTCCGCCCCACAACAACACAAAATAACCCAATAATTTCCATGCCATTCTTGGCCAACAATGTAACCAATAATAAACCCCTTTCCAATTCTTTCCAATCCAAGTTCTTCGGTCTAACATGATATCTAGCCCTAGACATCTTCAACAACTACAATCCCCCCCTTTACAACATGTGATGTCTAAATTAGTAACCAAATTGAAGTTAAAATCTTAAGGCTAACATGCCCATTTTCGGTTTCAACAAGACAACAAGATCCAAATCTATTCAAATATAACGACCTCAAATCAATTCTAAACTACTAAAATATAACAGCCTCAGGCTCATTTCTAAACTACTAAAATATAACAGCCTCAGGCTCATTTCTAAACTACTAAAATATAACAGCCTCAGGCTCATTTCTATACTACTATAACAAGTATAACTCATATCCAAGAGATGGGGAAACTTTTACCTTTGGAGAAACCCACAAAAGCCCCTTTCTTCCACTTCTTTTCCGTCAAACTCGTCTACCAGCGCTTCCCACAAGTTTACCCACACTTTTCCTTCTAACCGCCGCTCCAACAATTTCTCCTAAGGCAAGGTTTTCTTCAAAATCTAGAGAGAAAAGGGAGATGGTTTCTTAGGAGGGTTTCCAAGATGAAATGACCAAGTCTTCCAAGACTTGGCCCTAAAATAGGACCCTATTCTGGTCAAAAGGATGGGAGGGACACTTGTCACCCTCCCATAGGCTTTAACAAAATATCCCCGATTTTCACCTTTACCGAAAAATCCCGCCTCGCCGCCAGGCGCTCCACTTCGAAAAAGATTCCGCGCCATGCCCTCGCATTCCGCCATGGCGCTGCAACCCATGGACTCAAGACAACCGCGCCGCGATTCCGTCGCGTGATGCACTTCGAACCGAAATCGCCGCTGCGATCGCACCAACTTGTAACTTCCATAACTTTTGACTCCGATGTCCTATCGACGAACGGTTTGTTGCGTTGGGAACTAGATTTAACGAACTACACACTAGGCTCTTTAAACACCTTGAAATTCTTAACAACTGGGGTACAACACTCCAAGGTAAACTCAAAATCCGTCCAACACATGTTTGTCAACTTATCTATCAACTTTCAAATCTTATATTCCTTGGTATGTTCTTATCTTATCTTCTTGAATTTACGGGGTGTAACAAAGGTTGTGTAAAGAGAGGATTTCTCGCACTCTTTTTTGCAAGGCTAAGTTTAACTTGGAATTCTTGAAATATTGCAGCTATTCTCATTTGCTGATACTTCAGAGGTTTGTATGATGATTCTATCCCAAACGCTCAAGCATTCTACACATCATCTGGTTATTTGGTTAGTGATAATTTTAATTACCTGCTACTCGTACACAATGTTCTATCACTAGTTCAAGTTTTTTTGTAGTGTTTAAAACTTTTGTATACTCCCCTCCCTCAGGGAGTGTTGTTGGGATTATCCAATACTGCTGGTGTGCTACAATTGTCTTGATAAATTCAATGGATACATACTACAAAAAGGTATTTATATTGTATATTTTCTTATCAGCTTGGTGGTTCTGAATGAGAACGTCGGCTTAAGTTTATTCAATGATATTCCTGTATTTTCCTTGTGCAGTCTTAAAATTGAAATCTATTAGATATGAATTTTAGTTGTGCTTGTCTACAACTTAATCTTTGACCTGGTAAATGCAATTGTAGGAGAGTTAAAATGCTAGCGTTAAATTAAGCCAAATTTTTATGTGGTTAGTGGCTTCTTCTGATGTTTTATTTTGAGCTATGGACTACTTCTATGAACTATATTTCAAGCCTTACTGTTATATCCCGTATTTCCAGAGTATGTACGTGAGGGCGTACGTACGAAAGTTTAGCCTTAAAGTAGGCATTGGGACATTTTTTTTGGGCACAACTCATTAAAAGAATCGTTTTCCGACGAAACGTTTTACACAACTCGCGTAGGATAAATTCCGGCTATGCCATTTCTAATTTTTGCGGATTTTTCCGAGAGACGAAACACTTTGGGCCAACGGGAGGGCGACACTTGTCACCCTCCAATTGGTGGACGTGTGGCGTCTATATGGCCGAATGGAGTGGCTTGTTTTGTCAAGTAGTTGGTAGGATATTTTGTGTGCAAGTTGGCTAGGTACACTTGCCCAAATCTTGACCTTACACTTGCCTTGCACTTGGCATAATCTTGGCCATTGGTTGGCCATCCCTTGACCTATAAATACCCCTCTTGTGATGAAGAGTTCTTCATCCACAAACAAGCTTTCCAAGTCTTGAAATCCTCTCCTCTCCCTTGAGCCTTTTCGTCCAAAACACCCCTTTGAGAGCTCCGAGGCAACCCTCCCTAGCCTAGCCAAAATCTACCCCCTCCCTTGGTAGAAAAGTTGCCTTCTAGTATTGTTATAATGCCCAAAATACCCTAGCCCAAATCCCTTAGTGCTTAGTAGAAGTTGAAGAACTTCTAGGGTCTCGAGCTATCTGAGCATAACTTGAGAGCTAAGCCTTGCTCCTGATCGACTTATACCTAGGATATTATTGGGCTTAATGAGGTAAATAATCCTAACCTCTTTTGTATTAAAGAATACATACTGTAAGTATAGAATTAAGTATTAAATACTTAGAAGAATATTACGTAATAGAATTGAACTGTTATCACAATGAAGGGTTTAAAAGAAGAATAATAGAATGAACTCACCTAGACTGCTTTTACAAGAGATCGTATAACTTACCGGTAGGGAAGTCTGCCCAAATTTCCATAGAATAGAGAACCTCTCGCTTAGAATCACGATGCAGCCTAGACGTTGATAGACGTATTTGATCATATAATGATTCTCTGCGCGACATATTCAACTTAGCGGGAGGTTTTTAGAAGGTATGTGATTCTTCCTAAGCATGATATTTTAACATATATATATAGTACGGTGACGCATACGTGTTAATCGAATAATAACTACTAATGTCTTTTGACTTAAGCACGAATAAAAACTACTAATGTCTTTTGACTTAAGCACGAATAATAAGAACCACGCATTTCAAAAGAATATCGAATCACTTTAACAAGAGAAATATCCGGTTTTAAACAAAAGCTTAAGAGTTATACTAGCTTTATGGAAAGTTAGGTATAACAACTTAAGAAAGATAAAAGGAACTGTTTTGTTTGTTTATAAAAGACTTGTATTGATTTCTGTTAAGTATAGTAAGATTGTTTGATAAGTAGACATATTATGATGCTACTTGTGTTAGTGTCTTGTAATGTTGTGAAAGGGGTCATTCTTGCCAGGCTTACGTTGCTAAGCGGTAAGTCTTTGTCATATTATATCACCTACCCTCGACTTATTATACCGGGGTCACACCACGCGTCTATACTACCGATGCGCCTATGTGACTACGCGAGTCACGGAGTTCCGGATTGATCATTCGTGTTTTAGCCCGACGCGATGCCCATGCGGTCTCGTGTGACTATGCGTCTATTGAGACTATGCGATCGGAGTCAGTGGTACCGGTTAGCTACCCCGATGCGAGGAATACCTCATGCAGTGCATTGTGACCTCGATCATGAGTCCGTGATTAGGCATGCATAATGATACTATAGGCGCTTAGCTTGCCCGATCATTCGCGCCTAGAATGCACTGCTACGCTTACCTATTATTGTTCTTGTTTGTGATATGGCACTATGTGCAATTGAATCGATTATATTTGCAAATGGTTTTAAAATACTTTGATTTCATTTTTAAGTACTACTGATTTCACATACTTAGTACTGTTATCGACCTCCTTCGGGCCGTTCATGCCGCAGGGCAAGAGCGGTGCTAGATCCACATCCTTAGGATCTCTTTGCATTGGTGTGAGCTCCATCTTCTCCGAGGCTCTACTTTTGGTATGATCTCCTGTATTGTAGATAGTTTTGTACATTCAGGTATGGCGGCCCCCGTCCGCCATAGTTGTTACTTTCTTAGAGTGCAGAGTCCTAGTGTATGCGGTTGGGATGTAATCGCAAAACTTGGGTTATTTATATATATATCTTGAAAGGCAAGCTTTTCATCGATAAACTGTCTCATTTTACAACAAGTTTCATGTCTTGTTTTTATATTCACGACACTGATGTATGACTACTTGGGTGCGGGTAAGGCACCTACCACGCCCGAACGGTCGTGACAAAAGTGGTATCGAGAGCGCTTAATCTCTGAAAGTGTCTGACCATGATCTAGTAAGTCTTGATTATCGGTGTGTTGTGCACCACACCAATAATCGTGAGGCTATAAGATATTTAGGATTGGTTTCCATTCTTCTCACTCTGAGATCGTGCTTTAGAGCGTGTTAAAGTTGGACCCTCTAACGTATTCCTTTCTCATATGATTATGCCCACGTAGCAACCCGCCGTGGCGGCGCGCAATGGCGGAGCTGCTAGTAGGACACCGAGTTACGAGGGCTCGTGCCCGATCCTATACCCTGGCGCGATTTCTATGACGCCACCGCCCAAGAGACACGGACCCACACCTCCGCCCCACCGCTGAGCGGAGGAGTTAGGGCGGAGACGCCCACTATTGGCGGGATCGTGGCGGACATGAGGCGACGGTGCCGATTCAGTTCGCCCCGCCGTACCGTGGTTCACCCGAGGCCGAGTTTGAGGCTACGAGATTTCTGAGTCAGAGCCCGCGAGTTTTACTGTCGAGGCCGCAGGATGATCCGCAGGAGTTCATCCGCTACCATGAAGGATTATGAGAGTGATCGTGCCGGAGACCGAGTCCGTGATCTTTGGTTCGTGACGGTACGTGTGATACTGCAACGATTGGTTTGATTCACGAGTTATCCCGGGAAGAGCACGCATCCCCGCCTACTGGGACGAGTTCTCGAGGCCTTTCTTACTCACTTCTTGCCTCCACAGATGGCGAGGGCGCGGTGATGATTTTTATCACGAGACAATGAGGACGCATGCAGGAGTACAATGTCGAGTTCGATTCTTTGGCACGCCCCAAAGATGGTAGCGATATGGAGGATAGGGTGCACCGCTACGCCACCGGGCTAGATGATTATATGGCCGAAGTCTTGCGGGTGTTTCTTCAGGGTATGGACATTACCCGACGCAGCTCATGCACTGATGCGAGGAGCGCAGAGACCGAGTCGATAGATATCAAGAAGAAGGCCAGGCGGCGGCTTCTTTGGTAGTTCTGGTGGGCGGCTCGCGAGCCTAGATTTTCACCCCACCACTCGAGCACTCCCACATCATTGTCGCCAGCCGAGTATTCGGGCAGTCGGGCCCGACTTGATTTCGGGGTAGCGGTGCTAACCGATCGAGGTCCGCTCGGTGTATCAGTGTGGCGAGTTCCATTCGAGGTTGCATACTACTCGAGCTTACACCGCGGGCGCAGGGTCATTTGCGAGTGCGTCTCGAGCAGGGCAACCGATGGTAGGAGTCACCAGGTCGATTGCCGTTCTTCATCCACGATTACTCGCCCGGAGAAGGTACTCATGGCCAGTGTCGCGGCAGGTCGTGGTCCAGATTCTAGCGGTCCTCGAACCGCATTTATGCCTTGTCGGTAAGCAGACGGTGAGGCCTCACCGATGTCGCCACAGTACCTTATCGATCTCCGATATTGATGTGTATGCTTTGATAGATCCGGTTCTACTCCCCTATATATCTCCCTTGTTGCTAGTAGAATAGGGATAGAGCTCGAGTCCATAGACCGCTTTCGAGGTAGCTACGCCATGGTGATTCGGTGGTAGCTTGGCGGGTATATAGGGCTTGTCCGGTGACCATTTACGTCGCTGACTAGCCGACTTGATCGAGTTGGATATGACCGATTTCGCGTGATCATGGGTATGGATTGGCTGGCTTCTTGCTACGCCACGCATCGCAGGAGAGAGTAGTGCGGTTCCAGCTTCTGGCGAGCTTGTCGAGTGGGAGGAACACCGTACGCCGAGGGTAGGTTTATTTCCTACCAAGGCTAGGAAGATGGTGCGAAGAAGGTACATCTACCATCTTGTTCGGTGTTTGATCAGGTCGCGATACCAGATTTCGATCCCAGAGTCGAGAGTTCCCGCACGTGTTTCCGCACGACCTCCGGTATCCTCCCGAGAGGAGATCGAGTTTTGTATAGATGTGATGCGGACACTCGGCTATTTCCATTCCGCCATACGAGAATGGCACCGCCGAGTTGAGAGAGTTAAAGGACCGGTGAGAGATTTCTTTGGAGAAGGGCTTCATCGACCTAGTGTTTCTCCACCTGGCGCCACACGACCGAACCTGACCGTGGATCGTGCCTTCTGCACCCTAGTGATACAACATCGAGAGAAAATCAGCGGAAATAAAAACATGAACATGAATTAAGAGAAAAGATAAATAAACAGCAACCAAAAGTTGCCTTCATCAAATATACATAAATACCCGAGCTATCCTTTTTACAAACCACGCCCACAACAAGCGATGCACTCTAAGATTTTACAACCTCTATGACGGACAGGGCCCGCCATACCGAATGTATAAGCATCTACTGCACTGTGGTAACATACCAAAAGATAAGCCTCCAAGGAACGGAGCTTTCAATACGCTGAAAGGTGATCCTAAAAGCGGGGATCGACAACGATGTACCTTTTACTGCGGCGATGAACGCGACCAAGGAGGTCAAGACAACAGTACCAAGTATGTGAAATCAGAAAATCAGTAAATGAAATCATAATAGTCTATATAAAGCGGAGACATGTATGATAACCAAACTACGATTCACAACATAGAAGCGATGTCAAGTCGTGGACTCACGCCTAAAAGTCATCCTCATGCCCGTGGAACTCCTTCCTCACCGCCAGCCTAGGTACAAATCATGTGATACGATAACGTCTCGCCCATCTTATGGACCCAATATAGAAAAGGGTGGAATACGTTCGGTTCATCCCGTGAACCAGGTCGAGTGGAACACATTCCGGATGAACCGTAGTCAAGTGAAATACATTCCGGATGAACCGTCCTCAAGTGAAATACATTCGGATGAACCGAATCAAGTGAAATACATTCGGATGAACCGGTAATCAAGTGAAATACATTCGGATGAACCCAGAATCAAGTGAAACACATTCGGATGAGCCGTGAGTCGAGTGAAATACATTCCGGATGAACCGTAATCAAGTAGAACACAATACTTACACAACAAGGCTATCACACGTAACATGGTCAAGTTTCATAACAACAAGTATAAGCAAGTTACACACGACTCAAGGTACTTTCATTTTATATCAAAGTCCGGATTTTATCCTTAAAGTACTACGTCCGTTAAATTCCTTTTAAGATCCATTTTTACAAGGGTCACCCGATACCGTAGTATAAAAATAGAGTGACTATCATTGTTAAGTAAACCAAAATGCTTTCCTTTGTAAAATCAAGTAACAACCTTATTTTCCAAACGCTCAAGTTTGCCTAATTTGAATGCTCAAGTTTCTCATTTTAGAAAAGGTTTCGTAGTTCATAGTTTTAGTCCTTTAAAACATAATTCTCCTTTAAACGCTTTGAGAAACCTATGTCTTATAAGTGAGTAGGCTATTCTTGTTTATAATCAATCTTATTAAGCAACATGATCTAGGAAATGTAATATCATTTTGTCTCATCTTAGCTTCATGCGGATGGAGGTTTCTTTGGTTTTAATAATACTTCTTTAGTCAATACATTTTCCTTTTATTAACTGCGATGGTTTGTCGATACACATTCCGATTCAAATCAAGAAACATTCTTAAGCCGTTATACCTAACTTCCCATAAAGCTAGTATAACTCTTAAGCTTTCAAAACCAGTAATACTCATTCTTTCAAAACGATTCATAAATCTTTTGAAATGCTTCAAGTTCTTTATTAACACATATCAAGCTTATTATTCAAATCGCTTACCTTTTAAAACCACAAAGTATGTGCTTATCCACATAAAGCTATTATAACCAACTTCCCATAAAGCCGTTATAACACTTTATGTTTTACATCAATCAAATACATTTAGCACGTGACGTCTCCGTACTACATAGTTCACACATATCATGCTAGAAGAGATAGGAAGAGGTTCACATACCTCGCGACGATTATCGACTAATAGCAAACGCCCAAGTACCTCAAACCGCTTGGCGACACTCTACCAAGGATCACTCCACACGCGATTACAACCTATAGAGGCCACAAAGCCTATTAATACCTTTAGATCCTGACGTAGAATATTCTACGTAAAATTCAAAGACTCTCCCGCAACAACAGAATCTCCTCTATCGAGGCGCCACCAAGCCAACCAGGGGGTTAACACGTCCGACCGGACGTGTACAATTCTACTACACAACAATGCTACACAAGTCTATGTAATATCCTATGTAATTACGTCATTCTCTTATTTAAATTCGGGCTTAAGTCGCAAGACATTGCTGTAAGTATTATTCAGCTTAAGTCAAAAGACATCACGCACAATTATAATGTTCATTCTATATATAGTATACTTCAACTATATATTCCTACAACATGTAATTTCCAATTACAAATGTAGGTCAAGAATGTTTACGATAAGCCCAAAATTATCCGAGTTTATATGTCGCTCGAACAAGGTTTAGCTCTTTCAGTGCGCTCCCAAAACGCTCCAAGAAACCCTTAGTGTCTACACAACTTCTACTTAATACTTCAACTACGGTGAAGATTTTTCCTTAGGGTTTCGTTTAGTGGCTAAAGGAAAGTATAATAGTATTTTCCAAGCCAGAAAAGTGGTACTTTGGAAAGTACTACAAGGTATTTGGCTAAAGTATTTTGGGCATTATAACGATACTTGTAGAATACATTTCTACTGGGGTAGTATTTTGACTAGCACAACTAGGCTAGTGGGTTGCTCTCGGCCAGAGCCACTGGCAAGGGGCTCGGCCGAGGGCCTTCAAGAGGGAGAGGGGTGGTTTGGACGAGAACAAGGTTGAGGGAGAGGGAGGGATTTTCAAGACTTAGACAATTTTTGGATGAAGAAGTTCATCAACTAAGGGGGGTATTTATAGGTCAAGTGAAGGCCAACCAATGGCCAAGATGAAGACAAGTGTGGTGCAAGTGTAGGGCTAGATTTAAGCCAAGTGCACCTTATCCATCTACCACAACAACTTGCACAAAATATCCTACCTAACCCCACTCACCAATTCGTCCAAATTGCCGTCCCACTCCATCCAATGTGAGGGTGACACTTGTCACCCTCCCGTTGGTCCAAAATGTTTCGTCTCTCGGAAAAATCCGCAAAAAATTATAAACGACATAGCCGGAATACCCATTTTGGAACTTTGCCACAAGTTGTTGCTCTAAAGAACAACAGCTACACTTTGGAATTCTGAAATAGATTACTATACTTGCAATATATTTTGAAAAAACAAAGAGCAGATATTACACTTGGAACTTTAAAACTACGGCTATGCTGTCACGCCCAGAACCCCGGGCCCGCGACTGGTGTTATACCCCGTAGTTCCAGAGTATGTATGTGAGGACGTACGTTCGAGAATATAACACTAAGTACGAAAGGGAAGAAAATTTTGAATTTCCGACGGAAAATATTCCGAACCTCATGAAGGAAAAAAGTTTATTATTGGGAATTGGATTCTAAATTTTGGTATTTGGACTTCTTAGAATATAAGAGAATTATGGAATTTTATTTCCAGAATTGGTCACGTGGGGCCCAAGGGAGAAATTTACGGTTTTGTGGGGCCCACATTATTTTCGAGATTTTGGCCATTATGGATGTTTTTGGGAGATGAAAATATTTTGGATGAATAGGAGTGCAACACGTGTCACCCCAAGTGGGCCCATGTTGGGCGTGTAAGGTGTCAAGATGACAAGCCAAGTGGCTTTAGATATTTGTGTGGACAAGTGGCTTGTGGGACCCACACACACTTGTCCCTAATCTCATCCACAAACATGTTTTAATCCTAGCCCTTGGTGGTGTTATATCATCACACTAGTAGGATGAAATCTTCCACACTTAGAATAATTTCCAAGACTTGAAAATACTCCATCCCCTTCTAGGAGCTCTCGGCATTGGCCATTGTTCTTGACCTAATGTTGTCCAAAAATTCTTAAACTCTTAAGTGTTCTTCCTTGATGTGTTAGGAAGGTTATTAACCAAGTGTTAGACAAGATTTCACACCCCTAGCCTAAGAAACACCCCTTGGCCGAAACTTGCAAGGTTTGAAACCTACATAACATAAGCGCTACCGACTTATCATAACATAACATAAGCACTACCGGCTTATCATACATAACATAAGCAAGTTAAGAAATCCCCCTAACTTCTTATTAGCTTATTCATATACACTCTCATTTTAGTTTACTTAAGGCACTAACATGTCATTAGAAAAATTCGGGAATTTAACCCAAAGTACTACGTACTTCTACTCTTTTAAAATGACTCTTTTTCATATAAAACTTCCAAGATACTAATAACCGCAGTATCAAGTCATATCTACTTTTCAAGACAAGTCACAATACCTTTTAGAAACACATTCATAGGCTTCTAAATCAAGTGGCTTCTTTCTTTTAAAACCTTAAGCAATTGATGACTTCAAATCAATTTGGATTTCATTAATTCAAGTCATTTATCATTACTTACATTACTTAGAGTAAACCACTCTTTTAACTTTCCATAAAGCTATTATAACCGACTCCCCATAAAACCGTTATACTAGAGACTTAAACTTTCCAACAAAACAAGTATCATATACTTTCAAAATACTTTAAGTCTCTTAACTTTAGTAATCAAGTTTCTTAACTTTAGAATAGCTCAAGGAATCTATACTTTCCAAATCAAGTATTCTATACATTTTCAAGTCAAGAAATCCTTGTCTACCTTTATGTTATACCCCGTATTTCCAGAGTATGTACGTGAGGGCGTACGTATAAAAGTTTAAGCCTTAAGTAGGCAAGGGTCGAAATTTTGTTCACAACTACCGAAAAGAATCATTTTTCAACGAAACGTTTTACAAAACTTGCGGAGGGAAAATTACGGCTATGTCATTTATATTTTTTTGCGGATTTTTCCGAGAGATGAAATATTTTGGACCAATGAGAGGGTGACACTTGTCACCCTCAAGTGGGCGGTCAAGGGGGCCGATTGGTTCAGACGTTTTCTCCCATTTTGTGGCCTAAAACTTGGGTCAATGTTTGTTAGGGATTTGTGGAGTAGGGTTAGGTGCACTTGGGAAAATCTTGACCTCCACTTGCCCCCACTGGCTTGATCTTGGCCATTGATCTCCTATAAATACCCCTTGTTGAAGACTTCTTCATCCACAAATGTTTTCTAAGTCTTGAAATCCTCCTCCCTTCTTGTTGCTCTCGCCCAAGAGCCCCCTCCCCTGAGAGGCCCTCGCCGAGAGGTACCTCCTAGTGGTGTTGAGAGATACCCCTCTCGAGTTGTTCTCGTAAAAACACCCCCCCTTGGTAGAAAATTATTCTCCAAGTATTGTTACTATTCCAAAATACCTTGTAGTATTCCAAAGTTACCCCTATACTAAAAGCCCAGAAATACTACTATACTTCCCTTCAGTCACAAAACGAAACCCTAAGGAAAATCTTCACAGTTGGTTGAAGTATTAAGGAGAAGTTGCGTAGAACTTCTAAGGGTTGTTTGGAGCGGGTTCGAGCACCGGAGTAGGAGCTAAACGCTGCTCGGGATCGACATTAAATCTTGGATAATTTTGGGCTTATCGAGGTAAATACTTGTCCTTATATTGTAATTGGAAATTACATCAGTAGTAGTATAGAAATGAATATAAGATTCATGTAGGATATTACGAAGAGAATTGAACGTAATAGAAGGATATTAGAAAAGACTTGAATCAAATCGCATCGAAGAATATTAAAGAAGAAGATTGAATCAGACTTACAGATGTATTTATGAGACTTGTGTAGTTTGACGGGTAGGGAAATGCTGCCCAATTTTCCGTAGAATAGAGAACCCTCTGCTTAGAATATTCTACAGAGTAGTCTAGACATTGATAGACGTATATGCCTTTATAGGTTGAAAGTTCTGCGAGTAGCGTGTTCTACTTGGAAGGTGGACAAGGCTAGCCGGGTTATAGCGGTGGAGCGTTTTGCTTATAGTCGATAATCGTCGCGAGGTATGTGATTCTTCCTATCCTCTTGAGCATGATATTTTAAAAGAATATATATAGTACGGTAGACGTACGTGTGTTAACTGAACGTGGTTTTACTGCGATGTCTTTTGACTTGAGTCTAAATAAAAAGAATCTGAAGTATTTCAAAAGAGTTAAGAAACCCTTTTGAAAGAAGAGTAACACTTGGTTTTAAAAGTTTTAAGATCTTAAGAGTTATACTAGCTTTATGGGAAGTTAGGTATAACGACTTAAGAGAGATAAAAAGAATGGTTTATTGATTTTAGAAGTTAAGAGGCTTGATCTTAAAAGATAAGAGACTTGACTTAATTAAATTAATATGAATTTTGTTAAAAAGTGTGAAACCTCATTCGTGAGTAATGAGTACTTGGTTTTTAAAAGGAATAATGTTTCTTGATTTAAATCGAATAAGTATCGAACGAACCACCGCGTTAATAAAGGGAAATGTATTGACTAATTAAGTATTATTAAAACCAGTAGAAACCTCCATCCGCATAAGCTAAGAGACAAAATGATATTACATTTCCTAGATCACGGCTTTAATAAGATTGATTATGAACAAGAATAACCTACTCACATATAAGGCATATGTTTCTCAAATTGTTTAAAAGAGAATTATATTCTTAAGTGATTAAGACTATGAACTACTGAAACCTTTCAAATGAGAAACTTGAGTATTTGAAATTAGGCAAACTTGAACGTTTGTAAAGAATGTTGTTACTTGATTTTACAAAGGGAAGTATTTTGTTTACTTAAAAAGATAGTCACTCTATTTTTATACTACGTATTGTGTGACTTTTGTGAAAGAAACGGATCTTTTAAAAGTTATTGTATGAAGTACTTTGGGGATAAAAACCGAACTTGTTAACATAAAGTAGAAAGTACTGTGTGAATAACTTGATTGTGTTGGGTTGTGATAGCCTTGTAATACTTTCTTGTTGATTTGATAAGTAAACATGTTAGGATGCTACGTGTGTTAGTATCTTGTGATGTTTGTGTAAAGGGGTTTCCCTTTGTCAGGTTTATGTTGTTTAACGATAAGCTATTATGTTAGTATTATATCACTCACCTCTTGACATGATTCCGGGGTTAAGCGCCTCCGACGCGGGTAGACTCGCGCGTGCAGGACCATGATTCGAGAATACTCATGCGGGTCGGGGACCTATGCGAGCTACGAGAGTTCGGTGTTAGCGCGCCTTTGTGGTCATGCGGTCTATGTGCCGCGGATCGCGAGTCCGGGGCGTTCTGGGAGTAGCTACCGATGCGGGAATACCTCACGCGCCTATGCGAGTGGCCTATGCGAGTCGCGGAAGTTCCAGGACTAGACGCGCACATTTGATATCGCGCGAGTGGCCGCCATTTATCATGTGGCGGTGCAGAGATCTCGTGATACGCTTTATGACTCGTTGGTACCGTGGGTGTTAGTAGTGGCTATGCCTTCGCATTTACCCCGACGGTTTGATTATGACATCGCGGACCCGTGTTCATGTGTATTCCTTGGTGCTTTTATATCAAAGATCGCTGGCGAAAGGTATTCCACGGGCATGATTGATGTTGGGCGTGAGACCCATAGTTATATTTGAGTGATGACTTTGAGGCGTGAGTCCGACGACATGACCGCTTATTTATCAGGAATCGTAGTTTGGTTATCATATATGTCTCTGTTTTATAGACTACTATGATTTCATTTATAGTATTTTCATTTCACATACTTGGTACCGTTTCATCGACCTCCTTCGGGCCGTTCATGCCGTGAGGTACACCGCTTGTTGATCCTCGCCATGTGGTCACGAGCGTTTGGGCTCCGCTCTCGGAGGCTTATCAGCCGACAGATCCTGTCGTTGTAGGTACTTGCATTCGTGGTATGGCGGGCCACCCCGCCATTGTTGTCATATCATTCTTAGGTCTGTAGTAATCTGTATGTGGTTTGTAATAGGGATGAATAGCTCAAGTTTATATATATATATAGGCCGAAAGGCAACTTTTCTCAGATAAACTATTTTTATTTCATGTCTTGTTTTATATTCCGCTGATTACTCTGATGTATGTCTACTTGGGTGCCCGGGGTAAGGCACCAGTCACGGGCCCGGGTTCGGGTCGTGACACTTTATTAGAATAAACCATTCTTTTTACTTTCCATAATGTTATTAACCCATCTTATGCTTTTGAAACCAAGACATTTCTATCCTTTAAAAACGAGTGAGTTAATTCTCTAACTCAACCAACTTGGAAAAACAAGTCAAGGATATCAAATGAACTAAATCCATTCAAATCGCGTACGTATACCGTACTATATGTTTACAACTATTCATGCTCAAGAAATAAGAAAGTTCCACATACCTGTTCGGTTCAATCCACTTGCTAAGTCCAATATGTCGTATGTAGTATGCCAGCCTATAATGACCATAATACGTCTATTAACTTCTTACATCAAACGTAGAATATTCTAAGTCCAAAGTCACTAAATTCTACGGAAAATCGGACAACACTTCCTTTGTTTCTACATACTTTTCCACCTTTTTCAAGGCCCGAATTCAATAGCCAAACACGCCACATTTAAGGCTCAACAATGTAGTTAACAATAGGGGATTACACGCCTAACAAGACGTGTAAAATTCCGCCCCACAATTGATATCAAACTAGTCCAAAAGACAAAGTCACATTCGGGAACTGGAGGGACAACAATACATAGTCTTTTCTAATTCCTTTTCAATCCAAGTTGTTTAGTATAACATGTTATCAAGACACAATCGATTATAACTACTAGAATCCTCAAGTAGGTAAACATGCGACGATTCTAATTATCGACCAAATTGTATTACAATTTCAAGTGGCTAGAATGTCATTCGGCTATAGTCTTCTACCATCCATACCACTTATCAATCTTTAATACATATACATCATGCTAGTTAAAATGTAAGGCTACAACAATATGTAATCTTATAACACTTAAGAGAACAAGATTGTTACCTTAACGAGCCTTAATCCACTTCAAGATCTGAAGTCGCTCCCTAGAAACTTAGAGCCTCTCCTTGACACTCCAATACGCCACTTGAAGCCTTTAGAAGATCACAACCAACTTTCCTTTAACTTCCAATCCAAACCTAGGAAACTGACTAGGTTTTCACCTTGCGACTAATACGAAAACGATATTTTTTCGGGATCTTTCTATTGAGATACCCTTAGGAACCTTGGTTTAAAGTGTGGAGCTTATTGGACAACAAACGGAAATTCTTGTCTTGATGAAACCCTCATACCCGAGAGTTTCCCTCTCTTGTTCTTCAACTTTCTAATTTTTCTTTAAGTGTTCAAGACTTGTCTTGCACAATGGATGACTATATAACCAAATGGAGGGTTAAGGTTAGAACACTTGGGAGGTTTGGATGAAATTTATTTAATAAGAATCTAGTCAAGTGGCCTTTGACTTAGTCAAATAACTCAAGCTCTAGCCTTAGCAAGACTTGCTCATCTTAAATATGGTCAAATGACCATTATAGCCATGTCCATTTCGTCCAAGACCACTAAGGGGGGGTGACACGTGTCGCCCTCCCATTCGTCGCAATATTTCATTTTCCGACATTTCCATAATTTCGATAAATATTTACTAGTCTCAAATCTTAACATTTTTGAGTTCTTACGTACGTTCTTAAAAGCATGCCCTGGAACTACGGGGTGTAACATTTTCCCCCCCTTAGAAACATTCTGTCACGACCCGAACCCGGGCCCGTGACTGGTGCCTTACCCCGGGCACCCAAGTAGCCATACATCAGAGTAATCAGCGGAACATAAAGACAATACATGAAACCGATGTAATAGCGCATGTGCTAACCAAAACGGTTACCTTCGGTATATATATAAATAACAACTCTTTCAACATGAAACGGTTTAATCCTTTTTACAAACCCGCCCACAACAAGATTACAGCACTTAAGAATGATACGACAACAATGGCGGATGGCCCGCCAAACCCCGAATGTAAACACTTACGACGACGGACTATACCATCGATAAGCCTCCGAGAAACGGAGCTTCCCAAACGTCAAATCGCGACCGAGAGCTAGGATCAACGATCGTGTACCTTTACTGCGGCATGAACGCACTTCGGGCGAGGTCGCGCAGTACCAAGTATGTGAAATCGAAAATAAATCGTAAGTGAAATCATAGTAGTCTATATAAAGCAGAGACATGTATGATAACCAAAATACAGCAATAAATAAGCGATATGTCAAGTCGGGACTCACGCCTCAAAGTTATCACAATAAAACCGTGACGGCAAGTACGAAGGCATAGCCACTACTAAGACCCACGACAAAAATACCACAAATCGTATCTCGAGGTCTTTCTGCATCGCACACGTGATCGGCCGCCACTCGCCGCAATATCAATGCGCGCGTCTATCCTCGAACTCTCGCACTCGCATAGGTCACCCATGCACCGCATGAGGTATTCTCGAATCACGGTCCCGCATCACCGAGGTATACCGCATCGGCGCAACAACCCTCGGTATCCGCTAGGCTCCCGCAGCCGCATAGTCTCAAAAGACCGCATAGTCTCACTGCATCGCATAGAATCCCCGCATCGCTAAACACCCTAATGATCAATCCTAGAGCTACCGCGACTCGCATAGTCACAAGGATCGCATAGGCCGTATAGACCGCATCGGGTGGCAAGCCCTGTATAACAAGTCAAGGGGTATGTGATACAATAACAAGATAACGCTTAACGCTTGACAACGTAAGCACAACAAGAGTGACCCTTACACAATAATCACAAGATACTAACACACGTAGCATCCTAACATGCTTACTTATCAAATCAACAAGAAAGTATTACAAGGCTATCACAAACCAATACAATCAAGTTATTCACACAAGGTACTTTCTACTAACAAGTTCGTACCTATCCCCAAAGTACTTCATACATTAAATCTTTAAAAGATACGTTACTTCACAAAACCACACAATACCGTAGTATATGAAAATAGAGTGATTATCTTTTAAAGTAAATCAATTACTTCTCTTTGTAAAATCAAGTAGCAACCTTCTTTTCCAATGTTCAAGTTTCTTATTTTAGAAGGGTTTCAGTAGTTCATAGTCTTATTCAGATTAAGAATATAATTCTCTTTAACTATCCGAGAAACATAAGTCTTATATGAGTAGGATATTCTTGTTTATAACAATCTTATTACAAAGAATATGATCTAGGAAATATCATTTTGTCTCATCTTAGCTTCTATGCGGATGGAAGTTTCTACCGGTTTTAATAATACTTAATTAGTCAAAACATTTCCTTTTATTAACGCTGCAGTTGGTTTGTCGATACACATTCTCGATTTCCGAAATCAAGAAACATTCTTAAGCCGTTATACCTAACTTCCCATAAAGCTAGTATAACTCTTAAGTTTTGCAAAACTAAGTATTACTTCTTCTTTCAAAATGATTCAAAAATCTTTGAAATACTTCAAGTTCTTTACTAACACATAACAAGCGCTTATAGTTCAAATCGCTTACCTTTAAAAACCACAAGTATTTTCTTACCAACATAAAGTTGTTATAACCAACTTCCCATAAAGTCGTTATAACACTTTATGTTTTAAACCAATCAAATATATTTAGCACATGTACGTCTACCGTACTACATAGTTCACACATATCATGCTAGAAGAGATAGGAAGAGGTTCACATACCTCGCGACGAGTATCGACTAATAGCAAAACGCTCCAAGTACATCCAACCGTCGGCTACTCCTAAGCCAAGTAGATCGCGCCACACGTAGTACTTCAACCTATAAGGCCACAAGGCGCTTTATTAACATTTAGATCTCATCGTAGAACATTTTACCAAAATTCTACAGACTTCCCCGCAACAGCGTAACTCTCCTCCTCTATCGAGGCCACTACCAAGCCAACCTGGGGTTATATGTCTAACCCTAACTGTACAATTCTACTCCACTGCACTACTACACAAGTCTCATGTAATACACCCTATGTAATTACAATCAAGATTCTTCTTTAAATTCGTGCTTAAGTCGCAAGACATCACGTAAGTATTATTCAGCTTAAGTCAAAAGACATTGCCGATAACTACGTTCATTCTATATATAGTATACTTCAACTATATATTCTAACAATATGTAATTTCCAATTACAATAGAGGACAAGATAATTACCTCGATAAGCCCATAATTATCCTAGTTAAAGTCGATCTGGGTAATCGTTTAGCTCCAACTCCGAGCGCTCAACCCGCTCTAAACCACCCTTAGAAGTTTTAACTAACTTCTACACAATACTCCAACTGACTATGGAGATTTTCCTAGGGTTTCGGTTTTGTGGTAGACGGAGTATAATAGTATTTACGGGCATTTTCAGATAGGTATAACCTTAGAATACAACAAGGTATACGGCTAAGGTAATTTGGGCATTATAACAATACTTTGAGAGTATTTCTACCAAGAGGGGTATATTATACGAGAACAACACCACTAGGAGGGGTGAAGTCTCGCCACAAGGCCACACATGGGAGGGCTCTCGGCGAAGGGGAGGGACGAGAACCACAACAAGAGAGGGGATTTTTACACTTAGAGATTTGTGGAAAGGATGAAGAATTCATCAAAGGGAGAGGTATTTATAGGTCAAGGATGGCCAACCAAAGGCCAAGATTAAACCAAGTGTTAGGCAAGTGTAGGGCTAGGATTTATTACACACAAATATCCTACCAACCTTGACTTTAGCCAAGGCACAAAAACGTGCCTTACTAGCCTCCATTTCGTCCAATCTACACACCAATGAGAGGTGCCAAGTGGCGCCTCTTGTTGGTCCAAAATGTTTCGCCTCTCGGAAAAATCCGCAAAAATTAAAAATGACATAGCCGAAATTCCCTACGAAGTTGTGGAAAACGCTTTTAAAAAACGACTCTAATCGTGTTGTGAACAAATAAATTTCGCCAAGCCTAATTCTCAAGTTCAAATTTTCTACGTCGCCCCACGCATACTGCAAATCTACGGTATAACATTCTCCTCCTTAGAAACATTCGTCCCGAATGTTCCTTCTAAGCCTCAAACAAACGCGGCGCCAAGATAGTCTTTACTACCATACTTACGAAACAATCCACGCCACAATGGCCACGTAAACAATCACGCAAAATACTTACATCCAAGTCCACGAGGAATCACCTCTAACATCACCACAAACACCTCTCTCCGGTCTAAAATATACCTCCTTCGTGACCTTCTCTTTACAAAAGAAATGATCACATCAATGCTCGCCATACATGCTCGCTTCTTCCCGATACCACTTTTGTCACTTTGCCGCGAGGTTCTAGTGCCACTCCGTGACCCAACAAATGGTGCCGACTACACGCGATCCACGAGGTCGCTGCTCACTCAACTCTTACCACATTTCGACATCGCTTGATTTCCAAAACTCGGGGTTACTAACTCTAACGTGGTCATCATTAATCGGGAACACTGATGGATCTCCGATACTTTTCCGATCATAACAATACGAAAGACCGGTCATCGCCTCCTAAGTCGGACGGCAAAGCTAACATATAGGCAACCCGGCCTATTCTTCACATGGACTCGAAGGCCCAGTAACTCGGGCTAAGTTCCTCTGTCTTCCAAAACTCGTCACCCACCCCGGTGGTACTTTCGAAGACCGACCGTCGGCACGAACTCTGGCGTCGTCGCCGATTATCCATACGATTTCTCCGGTGCGGAACCTCTTCTAGACAAGCTTTACTCTATCCACGATCTGCTGGAACAAGCACGAACCAATTATCTGAATCACGCCAACATCGAACCAATCGACCGGCGACTACATCCGCCCTACAAGGCTTCAAAGCGACATCCGAACATCGAAATGGTAGCAAACACTCCTTCAACAAGAGACAACAATTCTCGCAACTATCACGAAATCGAACACCGGCGAGGCGAATGTGATTCTCGGGACTTACTCGAGTTCCTAACCTTGCTGGTAAAACCTCGAGAAAAGAAAGCGCAACAGGCTCGGGCTCCACTGCGACATAAGGTGAAGGTAGGCACCTCGTGCAGCCTTACAGCCTTTTCTGATATATCATCTCGCATAACCCTCTGCCGAGTAAACGGTCTTAGCTAGAAGACAACACGGCTGACCTCCTCGGCCCAACTACTGGTCGAATGCATCCACGAACTCGTACGCTGGTTAACTAAACTTGGGCCTAACACCCTCACAACCCTAACACAAGGCGGGACCACCACAACCTGACCCGCGCCCAAACCTACGCGGGTTGACCCGGCGTGGCCTCAACCCGACCTTGCGCCGCACAATACTAGCTCGATTGGAACAATCTCACAAATCACGTTTGAAAACCTGGCGGTCTTCTTAGCTCAACTACCCCCTTTCATTCCACACTACTAGGACCTATCCCAAACATAACTCACGTGCACTATGCACTTAGATAAGGTCAAACATAACACTACACCTTTTACTCGAGATGGCCGCCTCAAGGTCTCTACGTAAAAAGCTCTAAGGTTCACACCTTCTCTATCCCCCAAAATCTTACTCGGTTAAACAACCATGATCTAATCACGACTAACACACTGCTATCAGAACATAGCACTTAAGGTATACTCACCTTATCACACATACTGATCTCTAGAGGGTTAAAGATATATCTAAATCTCTTGCTTCACTCCAGTCGTTCTAATCAAACCGCCCAGTGGCGCATAGCTAAGGAAGATGACGAACTACCCACCAATCACGAAGGCTAAGTCCTCCTGAGGACACTCTCTCGACACATGGCTCGGCGGCGCGGTGCAACAAGTACCAACTAAAAGACGACATTCCCGGGATGGCGTCATGCGCAATGACCGGAAGCCACAGAGTTCGACCAACTCCTGCGTACTCCGAGCGTCCGATATCGTGGAAGACCACTCTGCGGGCGGAGGTGCATATCAAATCTGCGGTGGCGACTTGCCTCGAAAGTTACCAAAGGACCTTCTTTGCTCACGGCCTCTCTGCGTCGCCCGTTAACGCGTCGATCTTTACGCTTCCGACTGCTGCGTAAGCCCGCATACGTGCCATGCTAGCTCCAATCAAGAATTAACCTTGCACAACCTCTTTTAGATAGTCATCAAGACTCGCGGTACATCGGTATACTCTCGGTAGCCAAATCCATGTAGTAATGTGGTCGCTCCTTGCAATCTATATTCACTATTCGGTCGTGGGCGAAGGTTCAAATATCATGGCGCGATGGGAGCGCCTGCCGTGCCAAACTCTGCTGGGGCTAGTGGCGTCGCAAAACTCCCGAATGAAGCACTACCCTAGGTAATGATTGGGCTGTGCCTCGCCACCCTCTGAACTCTACTCGCGGCTCGCCATTGCCTTGACCTCTGGGCGGGTTGCCTACGCGGAGGCATAGCGATAAGAAATAATTTCATCGGAGGGTCCGACTTACAACACGACTCTAAGGCACGATCTCGAGTGAGAAGAATAGAAACCAATCCTAAATACCACATAGCCTCACGATTATTGGTGTGGTGCACACCGATAATCGAACTCTGCGGATCTGATGCGTAGACACTTTCCGAGATTAAGCGCTCTGATACCACTTTTGTCACGACCGAACCGGGCGTGGTGGTGCCTACCGGGCACCAGTAGCCATACATCAGTGTCGGTGAACATAAAGACAATACATGAAACGATGTAATAAGCGAGCAGGCTAACCAAAAGCGGTTACGCCGGTATATATATAAATAACAACTCTTTCAACATGAACAGTTTAATCCTTTTACAAACCACGCCCACGGCGATTACTCAGACCTCTAAGAATGATACGACAACAATGGCGGGGCGGGGCGCCAAACCGCGAATGTAAACACTACGGCGACGGACTATACGGCTGATAAGCCTCGGAGAAGCGGAGCTTCCCAAATCTTTGGCTGACCACGAGAGCTAGGATCAACGGCGGTGTACCTTTACTGCGGCATGAGCGGCCCCGAAGGAGGTCGATCTGGCGGTACAGTATGTGAAACGAAAATAAATCGTAAATGAAATCATAGTAGTCTATATAAAGCGAGAGACATGTATGATAACAAAATACGATTCCTGATAAATAGCGATCGTGTCAAGTCGGGACTCACGCCGCTCAAAGTTATCACAATAAAACCGTGCGGGGCAAGTGCGAAGGCATAGCCAGGCTACTAAGACCAGCGATACCAAAAATACCTGGCGTATCTCGAGGTCTTTCTAGGCGCACCATGTCGAAGGCGGCCACTCGCGCAATATCAATGTCGCGCGTCTATCCACTGGAACTCGCGGCTCGCGCATAGGTCACCCATGACCAGCATGAGGTATTCCTCGAATCATGGTCCCGGATCACTTTGAGGTATACCCGCGTCGGGCGACCAACCCTCGGTATCCGCCAGGCTCCGCGGCCGCATAGTCTCAAAAGACCGCGTAGTCTCAGCGGGCCGCGTGGAATCCCCGCGTCGGGCTAAACACCGGAATGATCAATCCTGGAGCTCTGCGCTCCGCGTAGTCACAAGGATCGCATAGCCGTATAGACCCGCGTCAAGGGTGGCAAGCCCTCGGTATAACAAGTCGAGGGTATGTGATACAATAACGATGCAACGGGCTTAACGTTTGACAACGTAAGCACAACAAGAGTGACCCTTACACAATAATCACAAGATACTAACACACGTAGCATCCTAACATGCTTACTTATCAAATCAACAAGAAAGTATTACAAGGCTATCACAAACCAATACAATCAAGTTATTCACACAAGGTACTTTCTACTAACAAGTTCGTACCTATCCCCAAAGTACTTCATACATTAAATCTTTAAAAGATCGTTACTTCACAAAAACCACACAATACATGGTATATGAAAATAGAGTGATTATCTTTTTAAAGTAAATCAATTACTTCTCTTTGTAAAATCAAGTAGCAACCTTCTTTTCCAATGTTCAAGTTTCTTATTTTAGAAGGGTTTCGTAGTTCATAGTCTTATTCGATTAAGAATATAATTCTCTTTTAACTATCGAGAAACATAAGTCTTATATGTGAGTAGGATATTCTTGTTTATAACAATCTTATTACAAAGACCATGATCTAGGAAATATCATTTTGTCTCATCTTAGCTTACATGCGGATGGAAGTTTCTCTGGTTTTAATAATACTTAATTAGTCAAAACATTTCCTTTTATTAACTGCGATGGTTTGTCGATACACATTCGATTTACAAATCGATAAAACATTCTTAAGCCGTTATACCTAACTTCCCATAAAGCTAGTACAACTCTTAAGTTTTGCAAAACCAAGTATTACTTCTTCTTTCAAAATGATTCAAAAATCTTTTGAAATACTTCAAGTTCTTTACTAACACATAACAAGCCAGTTATAGTTCAAATCAGTTACCTTTTAAAGACCACAAGTATTTTCTTACCAACATAAAGCTGTTATAACCAACTTCCCATAAAGTTGTTATAACACTTTATGTTTTAAACCAATCAAATACATTTAGCACATGTACGTCTACCGTACTACATAGTTCACACATATCATGCTAGAAGAGATAGGAAGAGGTTCACATACCTCGCGACGAGTATCGACTAATAGCAAAACGCTCCAAGTACTTCCAACCGTCGGCTACTCCTTAAGCCAAGTAGATCGCGCCACGTAGTACTTGACCTATAAGGCCACAAGGCGACATTAACATTTAGATCTCATCGTAGAACATTTTACCGAAAATTCTAAGGCCTCCCCACACATGCAGCGTAACTCTCCTCTCTATCGGGCCGCTGCAAGCCAACCGGGGGTTATATGTCTAACCTATGGGTACAATTCTACTCCACGGTACTACTACACAAGTCTCTTATGTCTGACCTATGTAATTACTGATTCGATTCTTCTTTAAATTCGGGCTTAAGTCGCAAGACATTGCGTAAGTATTATTCGGGCTTAAGTCAAAAGACATTGCGATAACTACGTTCGATTCTATATATAGTATACTTCAACTATATATTCTAACAATATGTAATTTCCAATTACAATAGAGGACAAGATAATTACCTCGATAAGCCCATAATTATCCTAGTTAAAGTCGATCTGGGTAATCGTTTAGCTCGACTCAGAAGCGCTCCAACCGCTCTAAACCACCCTTAGAAGTTTTAACTAACTACACAATACTCAACGGACTATGGAGATTTTCCTAGGGTTTCGGTTTTGTGGTAGCGGAGTATAATAGTATTTACGGGCATTTCGTATAGGTAACCTTAGAATACAACAAGGTATACGGCTAAGGTAATTTGGGCATTATAACAATACTTTTGAGTATTTCTACCAAGAGGGGTATATTATACGAGAACAACACCACTAGGAGGGGTGAAGTCTCGGCCACAAGGCCACATGGGGAGGGCTCTCGGCGAGGGGAGGGCGAGAACCACAACAAGAGAGAGGGGATTTTTACACTTAGAGATTTGTGGAAAGGATGAAGAATTCATCAAAGGGAGAGGGTATTTATAGGTCAAGGATGGCCAACCAAGGCCAAGATTAAACCAAGTGTTAGGCAAGTGTAGGGCTAGGATTTATTACACACAAATATCCTACCAACCCTTGACTTTAGCCAAGGCACAAAAATCGTGCCTTACTAGCCCATTTCGTCCAATCTACCGCCACCAATGAGAGGGTGCCAAGTGGCGCCCTCTTGTTGGTCCAAAATGTTTCGTCTCTCGGAAAAATCCGCAAAAATTAAAAATGACATAGCCGGAAATTCCCCTACGAAAGCTGTGAAAACGTTTCGTCGAAAAACGACTCTAATCGGGTGTTGTGAACAAATAAATTTCGGCCAAGCCTAATTCTCAAGTTCAAATTTTCTACGTACGTCCTTACGTACATACTCTAGAAATACGGGGTATAACACATTCGTCCCCGAATGTTCTTTCGGAGTCAATCTTATAAATGGCGACATAGTCTCCTTTTACAACCCCTACATATCAATAATACCACACGTGGCCACATAACAATACTCATACTAAAATGTCAACCTGAACCCCAAGTGTCAATGTCGGTTATCTGCATAAAGCTTTCGCTGACTCTGAGCTTACTAATAATCTTTCCTGGATAAGCTTCGCCTTATCCACATCCCGCTGAATCAAGTCTGGACCAAATAACTGAACCTCGCCTACGTCGAACCAACCAACCGACGATCTACACTTTCTTGCCTACAAGGCCTCATACAGGGCCATCTGAATACTGGAAGGGTATCTGTTATCGTACGTAACTCAACAAGAGGCAAATAACCCTCCCAACTATCCCTGAAATCAAGAACACAGGCCCGCAACCTATCCTCAAGTGCCTGGATAGTACGCTCTGCCTGTCCGTCGGTCTGAGGGTGTAATGCAACACTGAGACTCACCTGTGTCTCTAACCCCTTCTGGAAAACCTCCAGAAGTTATCCGTAACTGAGCTCATCTGTCTGCATCATAAACGTAGGAACCCCGTGAATTCTCACAATCTCCCTGCTATATAATCTAGCATAAACCTCAGCCGAGTAAGTGGTCCTGACCGGAAGAAAATGGGCTGATGTCGTCAGCCTATTTACCATAACCCATAAGGAGTCGCACTTCCTCCGAGTACGATGCAACCCTGTAACAAAATCCATATTGATCATCTCCCACCTTCATGTCGGAATATCAATCGCCTGCAATAGCCCACTGGGCTTCTGGTGTCCAACCTTGACCTGCTACTAATTCGGACACTAAGCAACAAACCTTGCTACTTCCCTCTTCAGGTCATCTTACCAATACATACATCTGAGGTTATGATACATCTTAGTCGACCCCGAACAAATAGAGCACTGTGTGCCTCCCCTAAAACCTGCTGACACATCCCGCAACATCGGGAGAACACAATCTTCCCTCGAATCTTAGCACCCCATCAGGCGCTACCTCAAATAAACTTTCCTTCTCTTGAAGAGTCGTATCTCAATACCGTATCATAATTGGATCCTCATACTGTCGCCTCTTTACCTCCTCAACGATGGAAGACTCGACAATCTCACGAATTTAAACTCCATTATCCTTGGAACAAATAATTGAACCCCTCGGCTCGGTAGTTGATGAATCTTACGGACCACGTCCTATCTATCTGGCTGTCCATCTGACAGACTACCCATAGATCCACGACTAAGAGCATCTGTAACCGTCTCGGCTTTCCCCGGGTGGTATAGGATATCAATATCACAATCCTTGAGTAACTCTAACCACCGTCTCTGTCGCAAATTCAGCTGCCTCTGTCTGAAGATATACCGGAGGCTCTTGTGGTCTGCACAAATATCCACATGGAGTCTACATAAGGAATGCCTCCAACTCTTCAAGGTATAATTAACTGCCGCCGACTCTAAACTGTGAGTAGCGTAATTACTTTCATGCTTCCCTAACCGCCGGGAAACATAAGCTCTAACCTTATCGTGTTGCGTCATCACACACCCTAGCACAACACCCAACGTGTTACAATAATAACCTAACCCTCTAGTCTCTCAGGAGGGGTTAGAACTGTAGTCGTGGTCAACTTATCTTCCAATAACTGGAAGCCTTTCTCAAATCTGCGAAATATTCGGGTATCCTTAATCTCAATTATGGTTCTTGTTTTCCTTTCTCTGTTGCAACCAAACTTGGTCACTAACTTAGATTTGATTCCTTTGCTTGCCTCATGGCTAAGACTTCCGGTCAATCACAATTTAGGGGGGGGGGGATATTTCCTTGATCTCCTCAAGTAGTAACCCGATTATTCTCTCCCAGCTCGTAGAGCTTATAGTCAGGTGTTCAACCTCAATTCATGGTATTACATAATCCAATGACTTGTCAAGATTTCTTATTGTTCGAGTGCCTACTCATCTTTCCTTTATAAGTTATTTCAAGTTGTCTTGGGGTCCCTTACCCCCCCGTATCTCCTAACTATCTTTCTCGTCAGTACAGATGCTACCACATTTCCTCGATGTGTTCTTACTGCCTATTATTTACTAATGGTCTTTACACTAGTCTGGGGTAACCATATCTCGTGCAACGTACATAATCATAGTTGTATTCTATTTTATAATTCTGGTCATAACCCTGCCTTAAGATTATTAGCAAAAGTATTTCTATCTTGATTCATAATCGTACCGTTTCATACATGCGTACTACCTGCATTTATATCCTTACGACACTTCCTCGACCATTTCGTAACGTCGTTCTTAATTACCCCAACACAATACTGTTCCCACGGTTATCTAAAACTGTAACCTATGGCATGACGATACTTAAGACCTTACCAGTCTCATATCCTTCGTCTAACGATACGGGTACACATAACCCCATAATACGTAAAACTATCCTTTTACGTGGGGGAGAGAACTTATCTCCCTTAAATAAACTTTCCTTGGAGTCACAACCCTAATCACAGGGTTCCCTTGCGGTCCTGTAAATATCTAATCATCACGCACCGCCTTAAAATCGTGTAGATTTTCAAAACCTACCAAAGATGCCTTCATCTTTCCACAGGCAGCACCCGTACTTATTTTATTCTTGCCTTGCGGATTTTCCTGAAATTATCCGGAAGGTCGTGGCCCTGACCGCCACACCAAACCAACTCCAAGTACCTCCAAGGGTACTTAACATAAACTCCTTCAAATTCAAGTATTACTTACTTTCTGCATTAATTTACCTCAAACGAACAAGTCACACAAACTTATTAAAATCAACTATGTCAAAGAAGGAAGGATAATTCACTGGTTACAACTGTTACACCCCGTAATTACAGTACATGTTTTTAAGAACGTACGTAAGAATCCAAATGTTAAGATTCGAGACTAGTAAAAATTTATCGGAATTATGGAATTGTCGGAAAACGAAATATTGTGACGAATGGGAGGGCGACACGTGTCACCCCCCCTTAAGTTGGTCTTGGACGAAATTGGCATGGGTAAAAGGGTCATTTGACCATAAGTTAGATGATCAAGTCTTGTTAAGTCTTGTAGCTTGATATTGTTGACATGTCAAAGGGCCACTTGGGCTTGATCCTAGTGAAATGCATCTAAGCCACACATATGTACTAATCTTGGCCCTCAATTATACTATATATGTATACTAGTAGTGAGACAAGCTTCCACACTTAGAAAAATTTTCAAGAAAATTGGATGAACTTTGAGAGAGCTCTCGGGTTCCATGAGTTTCAAGAAAGAAAAAAATTTGTTTGTTGTCCAATAAGCTCCACACTTAAAATCAAGGTTCATAAGGGTATTGTAAGGGTATCTCAATAGAAAGATCCCGGAAAAATATCGTTTTCGTATTAGTCGCAAGGTGAAAACCTAGTTGCTTTCATAGGTTTGGTTTGGAAGATTAAAGGAAAGTTGTTTGTGATCTTCTAAGGGTCTCAAGTGGCGGATTGAAGTGTCAAGGAGAGGCTCTAAGTTGCTAGGGAGCGACTTCGGATCTTGAAGTTGGATTAAGGCTCGTTGAGGTAACAATCTTGTTCTCTTTAAGTGTTATAAGATTTCATATTGTTGTAGCCTTACATTTTAACTAGCATGAAGTATATTGTGTTGAAGATTTATAAGTGATATGGATATTTGAAGCCTAGAATACGAAATGACATTCTAGTCATTTGAAGTTGGATTACAATTTGGTCGTTAATTAGAATCGTCGCATGTTACTTACTTGAAGATTGTAGTAGTTATAATCGATTGCGGCTTGATATCTTGTTATACTAAACAACTTGGATTGAAAAGGAATTGGATAAGAATTTGTGTTGTTGTGCTTCAAGTGCCGAATTGACCTTGTAAGTTGTATTAGTTTGGTATCAATTGTGGGGCGGAATTTTACACGTCTTGTAGGCGTGTAATCCCCTATTGTTAGCTACATTGTTGAGCCTTAGATGTGGCGTGTTTGGTTATTGAATTCGGGCCTTGAAAAAAGTGGAAAAGTATGTAGAAACAAAGGAAGTGTTGTCCGATTTTCCGTAGAATTTAGTGACTTTGCACTTATAATATTCTACGTTTGAAGTAAGAAGCTAATAGATGTATTATGGTCATTATAGGTTGACATACTACGTGCGGTATATTGGACTTAGCAAGTGGATTGACCCGAAGAGGTATGTGGAAATTTCCTATCTCTTGAGCATGAATAGTTGTACCTATATAGTACGGTGAGCGTCTGAGACTTTGATATTCTTTACTTGTTTTAAGAATGTCCAAGTCGGTTGAGTTAGGGGATTAACTCACTTGTTTAAAAGTAGTAAAGATGTCTTAGTTTTCAAAGTTAAGGGACTTGAAGTGTATTAAGTATATGATACTTGTTTCGTTTTAAACATATAAGTCCCTGGGATATAAGGAAGAATATAATTGCCTAAAGTATAAAGTTAATATAACAATTTTATGGGAAGTTGGTTATATTAGCTTTATGGAAAGTTAAAAAGAGAGATTTACTCTAAGTAAAATAAGTAAGGATAAATGACTTGAATTAATGAAAGGCAAATTGATTTGAAGGCATCAATTGCTTAAGGTTTTAAAAGAAAAGAAGTCATTTGATTTAGAAGCCTAAATATATTTCTAAAAGGTATGGTGACTTGTCTTGAAAAGTACTTATGACTTGATACTACGGTTATTAGTATCGTGGAAGTTTTATAGGAAAAAAAGTCATTTTTAAAAGAGTAGAAGTACGTAGTACTTTGGGTTAAATTCCCGGATTTTATAAAGACATGTTAGTGCCTTAAGTAAACTAAAATGAGTGTATATGAACAAGACAAATAAGAAGTTAGGGGATTTCTTAACTTGCTTATGTTATGTATGATAAGCCGGTAGTGCTTAAGTTATGTATGATAAGCCGGTAGTGCTTATGTTATGTATGATAGCCGGTTTGTGCTAGTGATATATTCTTCATTACGGGGTCATTCCCCGGGTTTGTGGCATTTGCATATTCCGTGGATTTGCTACCCATGATGCGATGAATACCTCATGTGAGTCCGTAGGGCTCATGCGGGTGAAATAGTCCTATGCGGGGCGGACCAGTCCTATGCGAGGAATGCCTCATGCGGGTCCACACGACCTATGCGGGCGGATACAGTCTATGCGAGGAAGTTACCTCATGCGGGTCCATACGGCCTATGCGGGTGAAATAGTCCCAGGAGTAGGAATGCTTAATGATACTACGGGCGGATGACCCTACTTTGATCATGAGCCTCCTATTTTTATGCAGTAAAGTTTATACTTGTTACTCTCTTTGTTAGTAAGGCCAGATGTCTTGTAATTTGATTATCATACATGTCTCGGCTTTGTTTTAGACTTATGATGTATTTCTGATTTTCAGTTTGCATACTTGGTACATATTGTGTCGACCCCCTTTCCTCGGGGCTGCGTTAAATGCCACGGTAGGGAGTAGCGGTGGTGGATCCTCATTCTTAGGATCACTGATCAGGTGTCGGAAGCTCTATTTCTCCGGAGGCTTGCCTTTTGGTACGGTTCTCCCTGATGTTGTAGATATTATGTACATTCAGGGGTATGGCGGGGCCTGTCCATCATTGTTATTCTAGAGTGCTGTATTCACATTTGTGGTTTGGGTTTTAAAGAAACAGAATGATGCGACGTATTTTGACTTATGTACATTTACGGAAGGTGGCCTTATCGGCTAACTTTGTTGATGTTTATTTTCTAAGTTTTTGATATGTGTTATGTATGTTCATTGCTATTCTCTAATGTATACTCAGGCAGGGTGCGGGTAGGGCACGATCGCGGCCGGTGGAGTCGTGACCAAACCACTTTCCTTTCCACCGATGCTCGGTTTCTTGCGAAAACCGTGCAGAGACGATCTCTCTGTAGTCAATGTTGGCATAACAAGAGGCCAACTAACCTGTACTCATAATGACCTCAGTGCTGTCGTATAAGCTCTACTTAGTTTCTGTAGGGTCCGACGACGATCGTCACAGCAATTATTATACACCATTTCAATACACACCCATCACTCACGGGTGTAGTTACCTCTAAAGGTTCTCATGGATTCAGACTCTATCTTTTACACTTGGTTGCTCACTTTTTTACCGGTCGTACTCTTTTCCGTACTTCCAAACTTATTCTAGCTTACGTACATAACTTTCATATAAAAGTGGTATCAGAGCAGTTAGTTCTTGGAAAGTGTCTACAGACCGTGTCTAGTAGAGTCTTGATTATTGGTGTGTTGTGCACCACATCTATAATCAAGAGGCTACAGGACATTTAGGATTGGTCTTCATTCTTCTTTCTCTGAGATCGTGCAGTAGAGTTATCTTATTAGGTTGAATCCTCTCTGACCTATTCTTATGTATCAGTTATGCCTCCACGAAGGCGACCAGTCCCGGAAAGGGTAAGCGAAGATCGAGAGCGCTAGTAGTGACGCAGAGGGTTACTAGGACTCAGGCACAGACGATGCCTGAGGTTGTAGGCGGGTTGGCGAGTTCAGCCACGCTGCGCGATAGAGGCCGAGAGCGGCGGTAGCTCCAGAGGTTCGTGCTCGAGCCTCGATTCAGGCGAGTATAGAATTATGGAGAAGCGGTCCGGTTATTGACCAGCGTAATGTGACGTGGCCAGCGAAGCGGTAGCTAACCTGGCCAAGCGGTTTATGAATTCGGGATTTTCCAGGTTATCATCCACCCGAGTTCTATGGTTCGAGATCTCCGAGGAGGATTTATTCAGCGATTCGACAACGGACGCAGTGCTTAGGGCCTGGATCTGAGTCGATTGTGCTAGCCTCTTCTGCGGTTATGTGATATTGCGTTGGCTGGTTTGAGTCATGGAGAGGCATTTTAGAGGTGAGGTGCTCGTCAATTTGTTTGGGATGAGTTCACAGAGGCCTAGGCCTTCACGGATCACTTTTTGCCTCCCGAGATGAGGAGAGCCCGCGTGGATAGATTCTTGACCTTGAGACAGAATGGGAGGACTATCAGAGAGTACAGCCTGGAGTTTGACTCATTGGCCAGGTATGCGCTCACCATCGTTGCTGACATGGTAGACAAAGTTCATCGCTATGTGATGGGGCTAGACCGTCATATGATCACTGCATGCGGGGTGGCCCTTCAGCCAGGTATAGATATTGCCAGGATGTAGGCGTATGCGCAGGGGATAGAGGACAGAGAGAGGGAGGATCAGCTAGGCTCAGGCCAGCCCAAGAGGGCCAGGACAGCAGGATCTCAAGGCAATTTTCGAGGCGGACAACCTCAGCAGCAGACTAGGTCCACATTTCAGCGACGAGTGCCGCTTCTCGGTTTTACGGCGGGAGGGTTGATCAGCCGGTCATTCGAGGCGGTCGAGCTCCGAGACTTGAGGTTTCAGGGAGGCGGATCGCCGTCGAGACCACCCGCATCTCGGTGTGTTCGATGCGGTATATCTTACCCGGGCGAGTGCCGTATGGCTTCAGGAGCTTGTTTCTCTTGTGGCCAGCAGGGCCATATGAAGAGGGATTGTCCGACCAGGCGGCGGAGTGTTATGGTTCAATAGCGAAGTCAATTCTTTGGATCTTCTTCTTACGTGGTTGTCGCCCGGGCGGGGTGTTCGGACCGGCGAGCCGCGGCGAGGTCGTGGTAGGGTCTCGGTTCTAACGATCCGCGAGCGCATATATTCCTTAGCGGCCGCCGGGATCGGAGGCTTCCCGGGCGTCGTCGCAGTACATTATTGATTTCATGTTGTAGCGTTTATGCTTTGATAGATCCAGTTACGCTTGTCCTATGTGTCCCTCTTGTTCTTTGGTAGAATCGGGATATAGCCGGTGTCGATAGAGCCTTTTGAGGTAGCTACGCCAGTGGGTGATTCGGTGTTAGCTAAGCGGGTGTACAAAGGTTGCCGGTGTTTATTTACAGTCGTCAGACCCTAGCAGACTTGATAGAGTTAGAGATGACAGATTTTGACGTCATTATGGGTATGGACTGGTTGGCTTCTTGTTATGCCAACGTTGACTGTAGAGGCAGGTTGGTCCGATTCTAGTTTCCTTGTGAGCCAGTTATCGAGTGGAAGGGCAACACAGCATCGCCGAGAGGTAGGTTTATTTCTTACCTCAAGGCTAGGAAGATGGTGAAGAAAGGGTACATCTATCATCTGATTCGGGTATTCGATCTGAGGTGAGGTGCGGCTCGTGATCGATTCGGTGGTTAGAGAGTTCCCGGATGTATTTCAGACGATCTACGGGTATCCTCACGAGAGGAGATTGAGTTTTGTATTGATATGTTGCGGACACTCGGCTATATCTATTCTGCCGTACAGGATGACACCTGCTGAGTTGAGGGAGTTGAAGGACCAGCTGAAAGATTTGCTGGAGAAAGGCTTTATCAGGCCTAGTGTTTCTCCCTGGGGAGCGCCGGTTTTGTTTGTGAAGAAGAAGGATGGGGCCATTGCGTATGTGTGTTGATTCTGAGCGGCTAAATAAGGTAACCATCAAGAAGCAGATACCCTCCCATGATTGATGATTTGTTTGACGATTCTGGTGCGAGGTGTTTCTCAAGATAGACTGCGATGCAGTTATCATCAGTGCGAGTTAGAGAGGCGGATATCCCAAAGCGCATTCAGACCCTATGGGCACTATGAGTTCGGGTGATGTCTTTCGGTTTGACCAACGCTCGGCGGTATTTATGGATTTGATGAGCCGTATTCAAGCCATTTTTGATACATTTGTTATAGTATTCATTGATGACATCCTGGTTTATTCGCGCCTGAGCGCGAGCATGCGGATCACTTGAGGGCGGTACTTGGGGTCCTCCGGTCGCGATTGTTCGCCAAGTTCTCCAAGTGTGAGTTTTGGTTGGCCTCAGTGGCATTCTTGGGGCACATTATTGGGGTGATGGTGTTCAGGTTGATACGACAAATATTGAGGCGGTCAAGTCTTGGCCGAGACCTACTACTCCGACGGAGGTGCGCAGTTTCTTAGGGCTGGCAGGTTATTATCGTAGGTTTGTGGAGCAGTTTGCTTCGATATCGATCGCTGACTAGGCCGACTCGAAAGCGCTAAGTTCCGGGACGAAGCTTGTGAGAAGGGCTTCCAGTTACTGAAGGAAAAGTTGACGATGACTCTAGTTCTTACTCTTCCTGAGGGGTTAGAGGGATACGTGATTTATTGTGATGCCTCGGGTATCGGGCTAGGGTGCGTATGGATGCAGCACGACAAGGTAATAGCCTATGCTTCCCGGCAGCTATGGAAATATGAAAGGAATTACCCTACTCACGACTTAGAGTTGGCAACAGTTATTCATGCCTTGAAGATTTGGAGACATTATTTATATGAGGTTCACGTGGATATTTATACAGACCACAAGAGCCTCCAATATATCTTTAGGCAGAGGGGGCTGAACTTGCGGCAGAGACGATTGTTAGAGTTATTGAAGGATTATGATGTTGACATCCTATACCATCCGGGGAAAGCCAACGTGGTTGCAGATGCTTTGAGTCGTAGATCGATGGGAGTGCAGCCGGTACCCGGAGAGACAGGACATGGTCCGTCAGATCCATCAGTTAGCGAGCCTTGGGGTTCAATTGGTCGATACCGGTGGTAGTGGGGTACGGGTTCGTGAGATTGTCGGGTCTTCCATCGTTGATGAGGTGAAGAGGCGACAGTATGAGGACCCAGTTAGGATACGGTATCGACATACGACTCTTCGAGAGTCTGTTTGAGGTAGCGCCTGATGGGGTGCTAAGGTTCGAGGGCAGATTGTGTGTTCCCGATGTTGAAGGACTTCGTCAGCAGATTATGGGGGAGGCACACAGCGCCCGTTATTCAGTTCATCCGGGGTCTACTAAGATATACCATGACCTGAGATGTATTTATTGGTGGGATGGCCTGAAGAGGGATGTGGCAGGTTTTGTTGCAGTGTCTAATTGTCGTAGTCGAGTTGAGCACCAGAAGCCCGGTGGGCTATTGCAGGCTATTGATATTCCGACATGGAAGTGGGAGGTGATCAACATGGACTTTGTTACAGGGTTACCTCGTACTCAGAGGAAGTATGATTCCATCTGGGTTATTGTTGACAGACTGACGAAATCAGCCCACTTTCTTCCAGTCAGGACTACGTATTCGGCTGAGGATTATGCCAGATTGTATATCAGGGAGATTGTGAGACTGAACGGAGTCCCTATATCGATTATATCAGACAGAGGAGCCCAGTTTACGACTAACTTCTGGAGGTCTTTCCAGAAGGGACTAGGGACACAGGTGAGTCTCAGTACCGTGTTTCATCCTCAGACTGACGGGCAGGCAGAGCATACTATCCAGAAACTTGAGGATATGCTGCGAGCCTGTGTGATCAATTTCAGGGGTAGCTGGGAGGGTCATTTTCCTCTTGTGGAGTTTGCTTATAATAACAGCTACCATTCTAGTATACAGATGGCACCATATGAGACTTTGTATGGGCGGAAATGTAGGTCGCCGATTGGTTGGTTCGACGTGAGCGAGGTGCAGTTAGTTGGCCCACACTTGATTCAGCAGGCTATGGATAAGGTGAAGCTTATCCGGAGAGATGATAGCGGCTCGAGTCGGCGAAGTCTTATGCGAATAATGGCGTCGACATTTGGAGTTTCGTGTAGCGATTTGGTCTTGAAGGTATCGCCCATGAAGGGTGTGATGAGATTCGGAAGGAAGGGGAAACTTAGCCCAAGGTACATTGGGCCCTACCAGATCATCCGTAGAGTAGGCAAGGTTTCCTATGAGTTGGATCTGCCATCAGAGTTAGAGGCGGTACATCCGGTCTTCCATGTTTCTATGTTGCGGAAGTGTATCGGAGATCCATCGAGAGTTTTCCCAGCTAGCGAGGTCCAGGTGACAGAGGGGTTATCGTATGAGGAGAGTCCCATAGCGATACTCGATCGCCAGGTCAGGCGACTGCGGACCAAGGATGTGGCTTCCGTCAAAGTCTTGTGGCGGAATGATAACAGGGAGGAGATGACGTGGGAAGCGGAGGAGGACATGTTGAGAAAGTATCCTCACTTATTCCCCACACCTTCAGGTAATTCATTTTCCCTTACTTGTCAAGTTTTAATTGAAGTATTTTGCTTAAGTGCTATTATGTGGCCATGTGTGGTATTATTAGTATGTAGGGGTTGTAAAAGGAGAATATATCGCTATCTATAAGTTTGACTCCGAAAGAACATTCGGGGATGAATGTTTCCAAGGGGGGAAGAATGTTACACCCCGTAATTACATGCCATGTTTTTAAGAACGTACGTAAGAATCCAAATGTTAAGATTCGAGACTAGTAAAAATTTATCGGAATTATGGAATTGTCGGAAAATGAAATATTGTGACGAATGGGAGGGCGACACATGTCACCCCCTTAAGTTGGTCTTGGACAAAATTGGCATGGGTAAAAGGGTCATTTGACCATAAGTTAGATGACCAAGTCTTGCTAAGTCTTGTAGCTTGATATTGTTGACTTGTCAAAGGGCCACTTGGGCTTGATCCTAGTGAAATGCATCTAAGCCACACATATGTACTAATCTTGGCCCTCCATTATACTATATATGTATACTAGTAGTGAGACAAGCTTCCACACTTAGAAAAATTTTCAAGAAAATTGGATGAACTTTGAGAGAGCTCTCGGGTTCCATGAGTTTCAAGAAAGAAAGAAATTTATTTGTTGTCCAATAAGCTCCACACTTTAAACCAAGGTTCATAAGGGTATTGTAAGGGTATCTCAATAGAAAGATCCCGGAAAAATATCATTTTCGTATTAGTCGCAAGGTGAAAACCTAGTTGCTTTCATAGGTTTGGTTAGAAAGATTAAATGAAAGTTGTTTGTGATCTTCTAAGGGTCTCAACTGGCGGATTGAAGTGTCAAGGAGAGGCTCTAAGTTGCTAGGGAGCGACTTCGGATCTTGAAGTTGGATTAAGGCTCGTTGAGGTAACAATCTTGTTCTCTTAAAGTGTTATAAGATTTCATATTGTTGTAGCCTTACATTTTAACTAGCATGAAGTATATTATGTTGAAGATTTATAAGTGATATGTATAGTTGAAGCCTAGAATCTGAAATGACATTCTAGCCATTTGAAGTTGGATTACAATTTGGTCGTTAATTAGAATCGTCGCATGTTACTTACTTGAAAATTGTAGTAGTTATAATCGATTGCGACTTGATATCTTGTTATACTAAACAACTTGGATTGAAAAGGAATTGGATAAGAATTTGTGTTGTTGTGCTTCAAGTGCCGAATTGACCTTGTAAGTTTGTATTAGTTTGGTATCAATTGTGGGGCGGAATTTTACACGTCTTGTAGGCGTGTAATCCCCTATTGTTAGCTACATTGTTGAGCCTTAAATGTGGCGTGTTTGGTTATTGAATTCGGGCCTTGAAAAAAGTGGAAAAGTATGTAGAAACAAAGGAAGTGTTGTCCGATTTTCCGTAGAATTTAGTGACTTTGCACTTATAATATTATACGTTTGAAGTAAGAAGCTAATAGACGTATTATGGTCATTATAGGTTGACATACTACGTGCGGTATATTGGACTTAGCAAGTGGATTGACCCGAAGAGGTATGTGGAACTTTCCTATCTCTTGAGCATGAATAGTTGTACCTATATAGTACGGTAGCGTCTGAGACTTTGATATCCTTTACTTGTTTTAAGAATGTCCAAGTCGGTTGAGTTAGGGGATTAACTCACTTGTTTAGAAGTAGTAAGGATGTCTTAGTTTTCAAAGTTAAGGGACTTGAAGTGTATTAAGTATATGATACTTGTTTCGTTTTAAACGTATAAGTCCCTGGGATATAAGGAAGAATATAATTGCCTAAAGTATAAAGTTAATATAACGACTTTATGGGAAGTTGGTTATATTAGCTTTATGGAAAGTTAAAAAGAGAGATTTACTCTAAGTAAAATAAGTAAGGATAAATGACTTGAATTAATGAAAGGCAAATTGATTTGAAGGCATCAATTGCTTAAGGTTTTAAAAGAAAAGAAGTCATTTGATTTAGAAGCCTAAATATATTTCTAAAAGGTATGGTGACTTGTCTTGAAAAGTACTTATGACTTGATACTACGGTTATTAGTATCCTGGAAGTTTTATAGGAAAAAGAGTCATTTTTAAAAGAGTAGAAGTACGTAGTACTTTGGGTTAAATTCCCGGATTTTATAAAGACATGTTAGTGCCTTAAGTAAACTAAAATGAGAGTGTATATGAACAAGACTAATAAGAAGTTAGGGGATTTCTTAACTTGCTTATGTTATGTAAGATAAGCCGGTAGTGCTTAGGTTATGTATGATAAACCGGTAGTGCTTATGTTATGTATGATAGCCGGTTTGTGCTAGTGATATATGATTCATTACGGGGTCATTCCCTGGGTTTGTGGCATTTGCATATTCCGTGGATTTGCTACCCATGATGCGAGGAATACCTCATGCGAGTCCGTAGGGCTCATGCGGGTGAAATAGTCCTATGCGGGGCGGACCAGTCCTATGCGAGGAATACCTCATGCGGGTCCACACGACCTATGCGGGCGGATACAGTCTATGCGAGGAAGTTACCTCATGCGGGTCCATACGGCCCATGTGGGTGAAATAGTCACAGGAGTAGGAATGCTTAATGATACTACGGGCGGATGACCCTACTTTGATCATGAGCCTCCTATTTTTATGCAGTAAAGTTTATACTTGTTACTCTCTTTGTTAGTAAGGCACAGTGTACTGTAATTTGATTATCATACATGTCTCCAGCTTTGTTTTAGACTTATGATGTATTTACAGTATTTTCCAGTTTTGCATACTTGGTACATATTGTGTACTGACCCCCTTTCCTCGGGGGCTGCGTTCATGCCGCAGGTAGGGGTAAGCAGGTGGTGGATCCTCATTCTTAGGATCACTGATCAGGTGTCGGAAGCTCTATTTCTCCGGAGGCTTGCCTTTTGGTACGGTTCTCCCTGATGTTGTAGATATTATGTACATTCAGGGGTATGGCGGGGCCCTGTCCCGCCACTGTTGTTATTCCTAGAGGTCTGTAGTCACATTTGTGGTTTGGGTTTTAAAGAACAGAATGGTACTGACGTATTTTGACTTATGTACATTTTACGGAAGGTGGCCTTATCGGCTAGCCTGTTGATGTTTATTTTCTAAGTTTTTGATATGTGTTATGTATGTTCCGCTGCTATTCTCTGATGTATACCTGAACGGGGTGCCCAGGTAGGGCACCAGTCGCGACCCCGGGGTCGGGTCGTGACAACAACCACTTCCCTTCCTTTCCACTCGATACCTCGGTTTACTGGAAAACTGGTACCGAACCAATCTCTCTCTGTAGTCAATGTTGGCATAACAAGAGGCCAACTAACCTGTACTCATAATGACCTCAAGGTCTGTCATGTCAGCTCTACTAGGTCTGCTAGGGTCCGACGACTGTATCGTCACCGGGCAATTATTATACACCCGCTCAGCTACCACCCATCACTCACGGGTGTAGTTACCTCTAAAGGTTCTCATGGATTCAGACTCTATCTTTTACACTTGGTTGCTCACTTTCTTTCCGGTCGTACCCTTTTCCGTACTTCCAAACTTATTCTAGCTTACGTACATAACTTCCATACTAATTCTGGCCTCCATTCTTTGGAGTTACTAAATTAAACAATATAAGGCCATTTCCGGCTCTCACAACCTGGTTCCGGTGGAATGCGTCCATGAACCCGTAAAACGATTTACTAGACTTGGGCTTTGCACCCTCGTGACCCTGTCACGTAGCGGGACTACCACCAACTGATCCCATTCCATTTCAGGCTATCGGGCGACCCTTACTAGGTCCTCAACCCGACTCGGCGTCGTACTTAACTCTTATCCTTGGCCTGACTTAACTTTTTACTACCCGAGAAGGCCTTATATACCTAAGGTCTCGGCGGTTATCAATATTCTTAGTCTCGCAATTTCCATGCTCCAAGCCTACCTTATCAGTCCCCCCGTAAACGGGTACAATAACTTCTCATAATACCATAATCGTGTTGTCTTGATCACAACAACCATACTTACTTCATACGGGTCTCATCCGTACCATTCTCTTAATCATACCACGTAGCTTAATCTATTAACATAGTCTTCCATTAAGTACCTTAACAGGACTTCTTAAGGGTTCATTACCCTATCAGACAGCTCATCATTTCCTAATTATATCAAATTAGCACATAAATCTTGATGAGAATCCATTAAACTGTTTCATACCTTCCCGGTATCTAATTAGTCCTTACCAATTCCTGGTAATCTAAAATCATTCTAGGCAACCCATGTATGACCCTTATACATAAATTCGTATAGTTGTACTTCATTATACCAACTATACAAAAATTACAACCAACCTGGATACGCAATCCACATAATCTTTCCTGGGTCACTGCTGCCTTTCTCGTAACTGCAATCAACATAACTCATTAGGGAGAGACGACCCTAACAACACAACTCTATCGCACGATCTCAGAGTGAGAAGAATGGAAACCAATCCTAAATGTCCTGCAGCCTCCTGATTATAGATGTGGTGCACAACACATCGATAATCAAGACTCTACTAGACACTGCGTAGATACTTTCCGAGGACTAAGCGCTCACGATACCACTTTTGTCACGACCGACCCTCAAGCTCATCGGTGCCCTACACAGGCACCCTTTCAGGTATACATCAGAGAATAGCAGTGGAACATACACAACTCACATAATACTTAGACATTAAATAACAACAGGCTAGACGATCAGGCCACCTTCCGTAAAATATACAAAATCCATAAATAAAATGGTACAACTCTTTTTTTTCTTTACAACCCGAATCCACAAGATATGACTACAGACCTCTAAGAATAACAATCAGTGGCGGACGGGGCCGCCATACCACGAATATACAACAACCGACAATACCAGGGATAAGCCTCCGGAGAAATGGAGCTTCTCAACAGCTGAATCAGTGATCCTAAAAGTGAGGATCAGCAACCTGTATACTCTACATGCGGCATGAACGCAGCCCCCCGAAGGAGGTCAGTACAACATGTACCAATATGTGAAACTGAAAGTACTGTAAAAAATCATAAGTCTAAAACAAAGTTGGAGACATGTATGATAACTCATTTAACAGTACACTGTGCCTTACTAATAATGAGAGTAAACAAGAGTATACTTTACTGCATAAAAATAGGAGGCTCATGATCAAAATAGGGTCACCCGCCCGTAGTATCATTAAGCAACCCTACTCCTAAGACTATTTCACCCGCATAGGTCCTACGGACCCGCAATGGAGCTATGCGCTCCGCATGGGACTATTTCACCCGCATAGGTCCTACGGACCCGCAATGGAGCGATGCGCTCCGCATGGGACTATTTCACCCGCTTAGGCCCGGTGGGCCCGCAATGAGTACAAACGTCGCACTCGCATTATGGGTAGCAAATCCATAGAATTAGTAGTAACCCGGGGTTTTACCCCGTAAAAATAACATAAACTAGCACAACCGGCTATCAAACATAACATAAGCACTACCGACTTATCATACATAACATAAGCGCTACCGGCTTATCATAACATAACATAAGCACTACCGGGTTATCATACATAACATAAGCAAGTTAAGAAATCCCCCTAACTTCTTATTAGCTTATTCATATACACTCTCATTTTAGTTTACTTAAGTCACTAACATGTCATTAGAAAAATCCAAGAATTTAACCCAAAGTACTACGTACTTCTACTCTTTTAAAATGACTCTTTTTCATATAAAACTTCCAAGATACTAATAACCGCAGTATCAAGTCATATCTACTTTTCAAGACAAGTCACAATACCTTTTAGAAACACATTCATAGGCTTCTAAATCAAGTGGCTTCTTTCTTTTAAAACCTTAAGCAATTGATGACTTCAAATCAATTTGCCTTTCATTAATTCAAGTCATTTATCATTACTTACATTACTTAGAGTAAACCACTCTTTTAACTTTCCATAAAGCTATTATAACCGACTCCCCATAAAACCGTTATACTAGAGACTTAAACTTTCCAACAAAACAAGTATCATATACTTTCAAAATACTTTAAGTCTCTTAACTTTAGTAATCAAGTTTCTTAACTTTAGAGTAGCTCAAGGAATCTATACTTTCCAAATCAAGTATTCTATACATTTTCAAGTCAAGAAATCCTAGTCTACCTTATTAGAATAAACCATTCTTTTTACTTTCCATAAGGTTATTAACCCATCTTATGCTTTTGAAACCAAGGCATTTCTATCCTTTAAGAGTGAGTTAATTCTCTAACTCAACCAACTTGGAAAAACAAGTCAAGGATATCAAATGAACTAAATCCATTCAAATCGCGTACGTATACCGTACTATACGTTTACAACTATTCATGCTCAAGAGATAAGAAAGTTCCACATACCTCTTCGGTTCAATCCACTTGCTAAGTCCAATATGTCGTACGTAGTATGTCAACCTATAATGACCATAATACGTCTATTAACTTCTTACATCAAACGTAGAATATTCTAAGTGCAAAGTCACTAAATTCTATGGAAAATCGGACAGCACTTCCTTTGTTTCTACATACTTTTCCACTTTTTTCAAGGCCCGAATTCAATAGCCAAACACGCCACATTTAAGTCTCAACAATGTAGTTAACAATAGGGGATTACACGCCTAACAAGACGTGTAAAATTCTGCCCCACAATTGATATCAAACTAGTCCAAAAGACAAAGTCACATTCGGCAACTTGAGGGACAACAATACATAGTCTTTTCCAATTCCTTTTCAATCCAAGTTGTTTAGTATAACATGTTATCAAGCCGCAATCGATTATAACTACTACAATCCTCAAGTAGGTAAACATGCGACGATTCTAATTATCGACCAAATTGTATTACAATTTCAAGTGGCTAGAATGTCATTCGGCTATAGGCTTCTACTATCCATACCACTTATCAATCTTTAATACATATACATCATGCTAGTTAAAATGTAAGGCTACAACAATATGTAATCTTATAACACTTAAGAGAACAAGATTGTTACCTTAACGAGCCTTAATCCACTTCAAGATCCGAAGTCGCTCCCTTGCAACTTAGAGCCTCTCCTTGACACTCCAATCCGCCACTTGAAGCCCTTAGAATATCACAAACAACTTTCCTTTAACTTCCAATCCAAACCTAGGAAAGTGACTAGGTTTTCAGCTTGCGACTAATACGAAAATGATATTTTTCCGGGATCTTTCTATTGAGATACCCTTACAATACCCTTAGAAACCTTGGTTTAAAGTGTGGAGCTTACTGGACAACAAACGAAAATTCTTGTCTTGATGAAACCCTCAAACCCGAGAGCTTCCCTCTCTTGTTCTTCAACATTCTAATTTTTCATTAAGTGTTCAAGACTTGTCTTGCACAAGGGATGACTATATAACCAAATGGAGGGTTAAGATTAGAACACTTGGGAGGTTTGGATGAAATTCATTTAATAAGGATCTAGTCAAGTGGCCTTTGACTTAGTCAAATAACTCAAGCTCTAGCCTTAGCAAGACTTGCTCATCTTAAATATGGTCAAATGACCATTATAGCCATGTCCATTTCGTCCAAGACCACTAAGGGGGGTGACACGTGTCACCCTCCCATTCATCGCAATATTTTATTTTCCGACATTTCCATAATTCCGATAAATTTTAACTAGTCTCAAATCTTAACATTTTTGAGTTCTTACGTACATTCTTAAAATCATGCCCTAGAACTACGGGTTGTAACACTTTTGTACTGCCCCGGTCAGTTCTATAGCATAGTTTGGTACGGTAGGCTCACAGTAGATAGCCGCACTTGCCAGGTCATATCTTGTGACGGCAGGATGGATCTGGTAGCTGGCTTTCATACTTGCCCCTGTAAGTTGATGACGCAGGCTGGATCTGGTAGCTAGCCTTCGTACTTGCCCCGGTCAGTTTTATGATGCAGGCTGGATCTGGTGGTTGGCTTTCCTACTTGGCCCGTACGGTTTTTATGACACAAGTGGGACCTGGTGTTCATGTATACATATTGGTGTTATATTATATCATGGACTGCCGGCAGTGAGGAAGGAATTCCACGGGCATGATTGATATTATGGGCGTGAGACACGTGGTTATATTTGAGTGATGAAATTGAGGGCATTGGTACCTGACTTGACATGACTGCTTATATATTGTGTACTGTAGTTTGGTTATCATACATGTCTACTGTTTTATATAGACTGTTATGATTTCATTCTGATATTTTGATTTCACATACTGGTACTGTTGACCTCCTTCGGATGCATTCATGCCGCGTGGTAGGTACACCGGTTGTTGATCCTCGCTCTTAGGGTCACAGTTCTGCGTTTTGGGAAGCTCCGTTTCTCCGGAGGCTTATCTTTTGGTATGATTCCCTGAAGGTCTGTAATCCTATTGTAAGTGGGGTTTTGTAAAGGATAACTGTTCGGGTTTTATATATATATGCAGAAAGGTGACCTCATTGGTTAGCCTGTTTCTTCTTTTATATTGTTCCATGTCTATGAGTTTTTATTCCGCTGATTTTCTCTGATGTATTATCACTAGGGTACCCGGGGTAAGGCACCAGTTGCGGGTCCGAGGACAGGTCGTGACAACTGGTGCCCTACCTGGGCACCCTTCTACCCATACATCACATGTAACCCGCAGAAGCTAAAGAAAACTCATCATCATTCATTTTCTTTCTTTAAACAAAGGCAATGAAATAGGAAAAGCCGACATTATATATATAAAATAACCCAAAGAAACTACAATTGTACAACTCACGGGAAAATTTTACGGTTTTGTGGGGCCCACAAAGTTTTGAGATATTTTGGCCAAATATGGAGATTTTAGGAGATGAAATAAATTTTGGGCCAATAAGAAAGTTACATGTGTCCCTCCCCACTTGTGTAGCAAAGGTGTATGTATATGTATATGTATTTGTACATGTATAGGTATTGGAAAAATACTAAGTGGGGAAGGGGAGGGGGGTGTTTCGGCCAAGGGGGAGGGGTGATCAACCAAGGGCTTCAAAGTGGACAAGTGGAGGAAGATATTTGTGAGATATTTTCAAGATAAGTGGACCACTTAGAACCCTCCCCTTGTATTAAATTTTTCTATATAAAGAGAGGGATAGCAAGACTTGGCATAATATTTTTTCATCCAAAGCCTCTCTTCTCCCCCATATTTTTCGAGAACTTCATTAGCCAAGGGATGAACAAGTGTTGATTATTATCCTAAGTTAAACACCCTAGCCAAGTTCTAAAACCAAATTAACTCTCCAAGGCTAAAGAACAAGGTGTTGGCCGAGAGTGATGTTTGGCCGAGAAGGTGTTTTGGACGAGGGTGGTGTGATTTCCCTAGGCTTGGTTATGAACTCCTTTGGATGTAAAACAAGAAGGAAATATGGGTACAAGCTTGTAGATTCATGTGTGTGATGGAACTTGAAGAATATGGAGCTAAGACTTAACATAACCGACTTTAAAATGGATTATTTTGGGCATGTTTGAAGGTAAGGATTGTTCCTCCTCTTGAAGTTATTGGATATTACATGTTGTTGTAATTAATAAGAGGACTAACAAGTAAAAAAAAGAATGGATAATAAGAAGTACATGTCACAATTTTGGCATGTTAGCCGATTGTGGTCAATTTTGGTATTAACGGATTCATTGGTTAAAAGTTGTTAAAACATTACCTATTACTTGTTGACATGAAGAAATCTGGTTGATAACAAGTTAATATAACTTATATAAAGATTGTAATATAAGTTGGGATTATAAAGAAGTAATGAAACAATTTTGGCATGCCAGAAAATGGACTTTTATTGCGAGAGTTGGCCAAGAACACCAACTAAAGGATCGACTAATGGATTGTATTAGTGGACTAATGGTATTTTTACATTGGACTATGGACTGTTTTACATTGGACTATAGACTAGTTTTAATGGACAATTTTGGTAGATTTAGGGCTGAATTTTACACGTCGATTAGGCATGTAATCCCTTTGGTTAAGCGTTGGTTGCGCTTAAAGGTGGCTTGTTAGTTGATGAATACAGACCTTGGAAAAAGGTGGAAAAGTACGTAGAAACAAAGGAAGTGCTGCCCGATTTTTCGTAGAATTAGAGGGCTATTAATTGGTATAAGTCTTACAATAGTAAGTAAGATTTTGATAGAAGTACTATGACCATTTTAGGTTGAGGTACTACGTGTAGCATGGTCTACTTGGCTTAAGGAATTCTGGATGAAGTTGAAGTACTTGGAGTGTTTTGCTACGTGTCGAAATGGTTAGTCGTCGCGAGGTATGTGGACTTCCTCTTCTCTAAGACATGAGTATTTTTATGGTATACTTGCCTTGTTGTTAGGAGTATACATGACTTGATGTTTGAGTATACTTGCCTTGTTGTTAGGAGTATACATGACTTGATATTTGAGTATACTTGCCTTGTTGTTAGGAGTATACGTGACTTGCCTTCTTGAAGTACTTGCCTTGTAATTTGGAAGTATTCATGTTATAGATTCTAGGCTAAAATCATGTCTAGAATATTTTAAGTTCTTACCAAGTCTTATGGGGATGTTGGTAAGAGTCGTTAGGAAGTAGTAGAGTCTAGTTGACCTTGCTAAGTTACTACACTCTTGAAAGAGGACCGAACAAGCCATTGCGCGTTAATGAAAATGTATCGGTAATCAATTATATTGAAATGAGTAGAATCTTCCTCTGCATGGAAACTAAGATAAGACAAAATTGTATTACATTTTCTAGATCATGGCTCGATGGACAAGATCGTTATAAATGTGTATAACCTATTCACGGTTGATGAATATTTATTTTTGAAAGTTATGAGATTTGATTTTCAATGTTATGAGGCTTGTTTTATTTAAATAATTATGAGACTTTATTTTCAAGTTATGGGACTTGATTTTGGAAAAGGAGAAGTAACTTGATTTAAAGGAATAAGTTACTTGATTTTAAAAAGGAGAAGTAACTTGATTTAAAGGAATAGGTTATTTGATTTTAAAAAGGAGAAGTGACTTGTTTTAAAGGATTCTTTTATAAATAATAGATGTACGTAGAACTTTTGGGTCCAACGCCCTAATATTTCATGAGACGATTCTTCTTATAAAGAATAAAGGTACATAGCTTCTTTGGATTTTAATCCTACGCGATATACGACACTTTGATTTTCTAAAAAGATGTTTTAGAAATAGTACACGATAACTAGTGCTTTGATTTTCCAAACCATTTTTTAATAGATACTTGATATGATATGTATCTTAATATTTCAAATGATGGTTTCAAAATAATGCTTATAATGGATCTTAATCCTTAAATGAACTATGTGATAATGCCTTAATAATGGAATAGGAAAGAGGTGATAGTACCTTAGTTTCATAAGAATTGTTATAATGACTTTATGAGAAGTGATTATAACGGTCTTTATGGAAAGTCTAAAATGGTTGATAAAAATGAACTTGGTTTCATTGTAGTACATGAAGGAAGTTACTAGAGTACAAAGAGTGTAGGTCGCTTGAGTTGATGAGTAAGTAACTTGATGTTGCAAGGCTAGTGCCTTGGGATTTTTATAAAGGAACCGGATGTGGGGTAGACGTACGTAGTACTTTCGCTTGTGTAAATGATAGTTATACTACTTTTGCCTTGATAGTACCTTGGTGTTATAAATGAAAGACTTGTTAGTGTCTTGTTTGTATTAAAAATGAGGCATGGTATTGTCTTGGTTATTTCAGAAAGGAAGGCATGGTATTGTCTTGTTTGTTTTAAAAATGAGGCATGGGTATTGCCTTGGTTGTTCAAAAAGATGGTGCCTTCTTTTTGATTAATGAGAGTCAAAGCTTATCTTAACTCGCTTGTATTTTATGATTTATTGTCAATCCCCTGACCATGTCGCGTTGTTCATATTCCGCGGGTTTGCTCCCCCCGATGCGGGGAGTACCTCATACGGGTCCAAGGGGCTCATGCGGGATGAGGTCCTATGCGAGGAATACCCTCATGTGAGTCCAAGGGGCTCATGCGGGACAGGGTCCTATGTGTTACATTCCGCGGGTTTGCTCCCCCCGATGCGAGGAGTACCTCATGCGGGTCCACGTGACCTATGCGGACTAGGAGTCCAGGAAACAGGAATTGCCCCATGATACTATGGGTGAATGGCCCTAGTTTGATCTTCGGGTTCCTATTTGCGAACCGGCGAAATCGACTTTTATTGCTCTCATTGTTTGTAAAGTTTAGTGTACTGTTGATGTGATATTTATACTTGTCTCCTGCTTTATATTTGGACTGTGTGATATTATATACTTGAAGGGCACAGTCGACTCTTGAAGTTATTATAGTACAGTGATATGAGGTGCAGTTGCCTTTTTAGGTTATGTGACACGGTAGGATCTGATATTTGATTTTTATACTTGCCCCTGTAATTCTTATACACAACCATGATTTTAATACTGTACTTTATTTCAGTCTCATACTTAGTACTTGTTGTACTGACCTCCTTCGGGGGGCTGCGTTCATGTCCGCAGGTCTAGGTACTCAGTTGTGGATCCGCGAACTTAGGATCCTTGTTCAAGATATGGATAGCTCGATGTTCGGAGCTTATCATTATGGCTAGTAGATTCGAGTGCACGGGACTTTTCCGTCACAAGTTGTTGTCGATTCTTAGAGTGCAGTATTCATATGTAAATTTGGTGGTGAGAGTTATATTTATGTTGTTGTACAGTATAGACCCAGTTGGGTATGGTATATATATACGGCAGCCTTATCGTCTTTTCCTTTTCTTTAAGAAAAAAATGATGAGTGTTATTATCTTCCGCGTGTTACTCATGTAACATGTATAGAAGGGTGCCCAGGTAGGGTACCAGTCGCGGGCTCGGGGTTCGGGGCGTGACAGTTATACCTCAAAAAGGAGGATTACTACATTCGTTCAGTTACTACATTCCCTCATAAATTTGTTATACCCCGTATTTCCAGAGTATGTACGTGAGGGCGTACGTACGAAAACTTAGCCTTAAAGTTTAGGCATGGGACGTTTTTTTGGGCACAACTCACTAAGAGAATCGTTTTCCGACGAAACGTTTTACACAACTTGCGACGGGAAAATTCCGGCTATGTCATTTCTATTTTTTGCGGATTTTTCCGAGAGACGAAACACTTTGGACCAACGAGAGGGCGACACTTGTCAACCTCTAATTGATGGATGTGTGGGCGGTATAGGGCCTATTGGAAGGGCTTGGAGTTGGTAGGATATTTGTGATATTTTGTGGATAAGGGCACTTGGGTGAATCCTCACCCTACACTTGCCTTGCACTAGGCATAATCCTAGCCCTTAATAGCCCTATAAATACCCCAACTCAAGAGTTCTTCATCCACAAATCACACTTTCCAAGTCTAAAACCTTCCTCCTTTGTGTTGAGTTCGCCCAACACTCCCTTCCCTCTTGATAAGGCTTTGGCGAAACCTCTCCCTAGCCTAGTAGTCCTAGCCGAAATCTACCCCCCCTCCTGTTATACCCCGTATTTCCAGAGTATGTACGTGAGGGCGTACGTATAAAAGCTTAAAGCCTTAAGTAGGCAAAGTGGCGAAATTGTGCACAAGTGCCGAAAAGAGTCGTTTTCCGGCGAAACGTTTCCACAGCTTTTGTAGAGAAAATTCCGGCTATGTCATTTATTATTTTTGCGGATTTTTCCGAGAGACGAACATTTTTGGACCAACGGGAGGGTGACACTTGTCACCCTCATTGGACGGTAAAGGGGTTGGTTGGCCTTGGCCGATTGGTCCCTTATTTTGGGCCTTGTTTTGTGGCTTGTTTTGTGGAGTAGGGTTAGGGTGCACTTGGCTTGATCTTGGCCTTACACTTGCCTTGCACATGGCTTAATCTTGGCCATTGGTTGGCCTTTGGTTTTCCTATAAATACCCCCCCTTAGTGATGAACTTCTTCATCCACTCTTCACTTGTTCTAAGTCTTGGAAACCCCTCTCCTCCCTCTTGTTGACTCTCGTCCAAGAGCCCCTCTCCCCCTTGTGAAGGCCTTTGGCCGAAACCCTCTCCCTTTGTGAGCCTTAGCCGAGAACCCCCCCCCTCTCTTAGAGTGTTGTTCTCGTGTAACATACCCCCCCTCTTTGTAGAAATACTCTCAAAAGTATTGTTACTATACCCAAATTACCTTAGCCGTATACCTTGTAGTATTCCAAAGAAACCTCTATCGTAGAGTCAAATACTATCAGATGTCCTTTTTGTCTCAAACCGAAACCCTAAGGAAAATCTCCATAGTTGGTTGGAGTATTAAGTAAGTCGCGTAGAACTTCTAAGGGTTGTTTGGAGCGGGTTGGAGCACCCGGAGTAGGAGCTAAGCATTTCTAAGGATCGACATTTATACTTGGATGATTATGGGCTTATCGAGGTAATTATCTTGTCCCCCTATTGTAATTAGATATTACATGTTGTAGGAATATATAGTTGAAGTATACTATATATATAATCAACATAACTTGTGGCAATGTCTTTGGACTTAAGCCCAATTTAAAGAAGAGTCTTGAATCAGAATTACGTGGGGCGTATTCTGATGAGACTTGTGTAGTTTGACTGGGTAGGGAAGGGTGCCCAATTTCCGTAGGATCTTGTATCTAGATTTATTCTCTGAGTAGTCTAGACTTTGATAGACTTGTATAACTGTATAGGTTGAATGTTACGTGAGTAGCATGTGCTACTTGAGAAGGTGGACCAAAGCTAGCGGGTTATAGCCGTGGAGCGATTTGCTAATAGTCGATAATCGTCGCGGTATGTGAACCTCTTCCTATCTCTTCTAGCATGATATGTGTATAACTATGTAGTACGGTGAGACGTGCGTGTGTTAATTGAACGTAGTTATGCGGCAATGTATTTTTACTTAAGCCCGAATAATAATAATCTTGAAATAGTTCAAGAGAATTAAGAACTGTTTTTAAAAAGAATAGTAATACTTGGTTTTAAAACCTTAAGAGTTATACTAGCTTTATGGGAAGTTAGGTATAACGGCTTAAGAGAGATAAAACGAATGATTTATTTTAGAAGTTAAGAGACTTGATCTTGTAAGATAAGAGACTTAACTTAATCAATGAATTTTGTGTGAAACCTCATTCGTGAGTAATGAGTACTTGATTTTTAAAAGGGATAATGTTTCTTGATTTGAAATCGTAATGTGTATCGACAAACCCTTTGCGGCGTTAATAAAGGGAAATGTTTTGATTAATGAAGTATTAATAAAACCAAGAGAAACTTCCATCTGCATAGAAGCTAAGATGAGACAAAATGATATTTCTAGATCATGGTCTTTGTAATAAGATTGTTATAAACAAGAATATCCTACTCACACATAAGGCTTATGTTTCTTAGATGGTTTAAAGAGAATTATATTCTTAAATGAATAAGACTATGAGCAGCGAAACCTTTCTAAAATAAGAAAGCGTGAACATTTGAAATTAGGCAAACTTGAGCGTTTGGAAAATAATGTTGTTACTTGATTTTACAAAGGTAAGTGTTTTAGTTTACTTAAAAAAAAAAGACGATCACTCTATTTTATACTACGGGTATTATTGCGTGACTTATGGGAAAGAAGCGGATCTTTTAAAGATTTAATGTGTGAAGTACTTTGGGGATAGATACCCAAACTTGTTAGTAGAAAGTACCTTGTGTGAATAACTTAATTGTATTGGTTTGTGATAGTCTTGTAATGCTTTCTTGTTGATTTGATAAGTAAACATGTTAGGATGCTACGTGTGTTAGTATCTTGTGGTGGTTATGTAAGGGGAGTCATTCTTGCTTTGCTTACGTTGCTAAGCGGTAAGTCCATTGTACTATTATTATATCACCTACCCCTGACTTATTATACAGGGCTTGCCACCCCTTGATCGCGGTCTATCGGCTATCACGGTCCTTGTGACTATGCGAGTCACGAGAGCTCGGGATTGATCATTCGGTGTTTAGCCCGATCGCGGGATTCCTATGCGGTCTGCTGAGACTATGCGGTCTTTTGAGACTATGCGGGTTGCGGGAGCCTGGCGGATACGAAGGTTAAAATTTGCGCCGATGCGGGGTGTACCTCAAGCGGTCTAGGACCATGATTCGAGGAATACCTTATGCGGGTCTGTGTGTGACCTATGCGGAGCTGCGTGAGTTCCAGGGATAGACACGCGCATTGATACTGCGGGCAAATGGCGAGCCGATCGTGTAGTGCGGTCTAGAAAGACCTCGTGATACGATTTATGGCATTTGTGGTATGCGAGGTCTTAGTAGTCGGCTATGCCTTCGTACTTACCGTACGGTTTTATTGTGATGACTTTGAGGGCGTGAGTCCCTAACTTGACATGACTGTTTATTTATTGTAAACTGTAGTTTGGTTATCATACATGTCTCCCGCTTTGTATAGACTACTATGATTTCATTTACAGTATTTATTTTCAGTTTCACATACCGGTACTGTTATCTTGACCTCGCCCGAAGTGCGTTCATGCCGCGAGTAAAGGTACACGATCGTTGATCCTCGCTCTTAGGAGTCACGATTCAGCGTTTGGGAAAGCTCCGTTTCTCCGAGGCTTATCTTGGTATAGTCCACTGTTGTTGTAGGTGCTTACATTCGAGGGTATGGCGAACCTGTCCGTCGTTGTTATCATATCATTCGTAAGTGCAGTAATCTTGTGTGGCGGGGTTTGTAAAAGGATTAAAGCTGTTCATGTTGAAAAAGTTATTGTTTATATATATGCCGAAAAGCAAGTTTTCTCAGTTATTGTTTCATATTTCATAATATGTCTTGTATCGTTTATGTTCCGATTACTCGATGTTGTATCACTAGGGTGCCGGTAAGGCACGATCCACGGGCCGAAATCGGGTCGTGACAAAAATGGTATCGAGCGATTAATCCTCGGAAAGTGTCTCTGAGCCGTATCTAGTAAGTCTTGATTATCGGTGTGTTGTGCACCACAATAATCGGGAGGCTATAGGATATTTAGGATTGGTTTCTATTCTTCTCACTCTGAGATCATGCCTTAGAGTGTATTGTAAGTTGGACCTCTAACGAAATTCTTTCCCTTATCGTTATGCCTCGCGTGAGCAGCAGGGCGGGAGGCAAAGCGGCGAGAGGCTGAGTAGAGTTCGAGGGATTACGAGGCACAGGCCCAATCATCACCAGGGTGGTGCTTCATTTGGGGAGTTACGCGACGCCACTAGCCCCGCAGAGTTTAGCACTACGGCAGCGATTCCTCTGCGGCCATGATATTTGAACCTTGGTTCCACGGCAGGAACGAGAATATAGATTTCAAGGCGACCACATTAACTATGGATTTGACTACGAGAGTATACCGATGTCTGCGAATCTTGATGAATATCAACGGAAGGTTGTGCAAGAGTAGTTCTTGATTGAAGCGAGCATGGCACGTATGCGAGCTTATACAGGCGGGGCGAAACGTGAGATCGACGGGTTAACGAGGCGCGAGAAGAGGGCGAGCAATGATCCTTTGGTAACTTTCGGCGAGTCACCTCGCCAGCGGATTAGATTTGCACACCCGCGGTCGAGAGAGGTTCTCCACGGATTTCGGGGCGTTCGGGGTATGCAGGAGTTAGTCGAACTCCGTGGCTTCCGTTCATGTGGCGTGCGTCATCCCGGGAATGTCGTCTTTTAGTCAACATGGTCTTGTTGTACATGACCCGTCGAAGTCTGATGTCGAAGAGTATCTAGTAGGAGGACTTAGCCTTCGAGTTGGTGGGTAGTTCGTCATCTTCCCAACTATGCCTTACGGGCGGGTTTGATTAGAACAACTAAGGGAGTGAAACAGAGATACTGGTATATCTTTAACCCTCAGAGATTAGTATTGTGTGATGAGATGAGTATATCTTAAGTGTTATGTTCGATAACATAAGTGTATTGTGATTAGAAATCATGGTTAGTTCTGGGTAAGATTTTGGGGATAGAGAAGGTGTGAGCCTTAGAGTGTTATACGTAGAGACCTTAGAGGTAAGGCCATCTCGAGTAAAGGTGTAGTGTTATGTTTGATCCTTATCGGTGCATAGTGCACGTGAGTTATGTTTGGGATAGGTCCAAGTAGTATGAAATGAAAGAGGGTAGTTGAGCTAAGAAGACCGCTAGGTTTTCGTAACGTGTTTAGTGAGATTGTTCCTTGGGAGATAGTATTTTGCGCCTTAGGGTCGGGTTGAGGCGCGTTGCGGGTCAACCCGCGGCATGTTTGGTGGTTGGGTCTGGTTATTTTGGTCCCGCCTTGTGGTAGGGTCACGAGGGTGTTAGGCTCAAGTATAGTTAACCAACAGACTGAGTTCGTGGATCGTTCGACCGGTGGTCGGGCGATGGGGCAGCCCGTCGTGTTCTTGATCGGGACCGTTTACTGGAGCTGTGATGAGTTATCCGAAGGTTGTAAGGCTGCACGGGGTGTCTACCTTCACCTTATGACAGACAATGGAGCCCAGGGTACGGCTGTTTTTGTTTCTGGAAGTTTTACCAGGCAAGGTTAAGAACTCAGGTGAGTCTCAGAATCGCATTCGCCCTCGGGCCAGTGTGTGGATTTCTGGGGTAGTCGTGGGGATTGTTGTCTCCTGTGAAGGGAGCGTTTAAACTACCATTTCAATGTTCGGATGTCGCCTTTTGAAGCCTTGTAGGGGCGGAAGTGTAAGTTGCCGGTCGATTGGTTCGATGTTGGCAAGGTTCAGATAGTTGGTTCAGGCTTGTTCCAGCAGACTGTGGATGGGGTGAAGCTTGTCTAGAAGAGGTTCTGGCAGCTCAGAGAAAATCGTGCGGATAATCGGCGACAACGCTTAGAGTTCAGGTTGACGGTCGATCTTCTTGAAAGTACCACCCCGGTTAGGGTGTGACGAGTTTTGGAAAACAGAGGAACTTAGCGAGTTACTTTGGGCCTTTTGAGTTCATGTGAGGATAGGCGGGTTGCCTATATGTTAGCATTTGTCGTCCGACTTGGGAGGCAGTGCGTCCAGTCTTTCGTGTCATGCTCGAGAAGGAAATCGGAGATCCATCCAGAGTGTTCCCAGTTAATGATGACGAGTTGGAGATAGTAACCCGAGTTTTGAAGCGACGATATCGAAATGTGGTAAGAGTTCGAGTGTCACGACGACCTCGGGGATCGCGTGCGGCGGTACCATTTGTTAGTCGTCGGAGCAAGGCTCGCGACAAAGTGACAAAAGTAGTATCGGTGACTAAAGTATATTTTTGACCGGGAGAGGTATTTGTGGTGATGTTAGAGGTGTTTCCTCATGGACTTGGATGGAGGTATTTGCGGGTGTTTCGTGGCGGTGTGGCAGGATTGTTCTCGTAAGTATAGTAGTGAAGACTATACCGGCGCGCGTTTATTTTGAGACTTAGAAGGAACATTCGGGACGAATGTTTCTAAGGAGGGGAGAATGTTATACCCCGTATTTCCAGAGTATGTACGTGAGGGCGTACGTATAAAAGCTTAAAGCCTTAAGTAGGCAAAGTGGCGAAATTGTGCACAAGTGCGAAAGAGTCGCTTTCCGTGAAAGCGTTTCCACTTTTGTAGAAAATTCCGGCTATGTCATTTATTATTTTGCGGATTTTTCAGAGACGAACATTTTTGGACCAACGGGAGGGTTACACTTGTCACCCTCATTGGACGGTAAAGGGGTTGGTTGGACTTGGCTGATTGGTCCCTTATTTTTGGGCCTTGTTTTGTGGCTTGTTTTGTGGCTTGTTTTGTGGAGTAGGGTTAGGGTGCACTTGGCTTGATCTTGGCCTTACACTTGCCTTGCACATGGCTTAATCTTGGCCATTGGTTGGCCTTTGGTTTTCCTATAAATACCCTTAGTGATGAACTTCTTCATCCACTCTTCACTTGTTCTAAGTCTTGGAAACCCTCTCCTCCTCTTGTTGACTCTCGTCAGAGCCCTCTCCACTTGTGAAGGCCTTTGGCGAAACCCTCTCCCTTTGTGAGCCTTAGCGAGAACCCCCTCTCTTAGAGTGTTGTTCTCGTGTAACATACCCCCTCTTTGTAGAAATACTCTCAAAAGTATTGTTACTATACCCAAATTACCTTAGCAGTATACCTTGTAGTATTCCAAAGAAACCTCTATCGTAGAGCAGGAAATACTCTAGTATGTCCTTTGTCTCAAACCGAAACCACAAGGAAAATCTCCATAGTTGGTTGGAGTATTAAGTAGGTCGCGTAGAACTTCTAAGGGTTGTTTGGGCGGGTTGGAGCACCGGAGTAGGAGCTAAGCATTTCTAAGGATCGACATTTATACTTGGATGATTATGGGCTTATCGAGGTAATTATCTTGTCCCCCTATTGTAATTGGATATTACATGTTGTAGGAATATATAGTTGAAGTATACTATATATATAACTGAACATAACTTGTGGCAATGTCTTTGGACTTAAGCTGAATTTAAAGAAGAAAATCTTGAGCTGTAATTACGTGGGGCGTATTACAGATGAACTTGTGTGGTTGTGGGTGGGAAGGGCTGCCCAATTTCCGTAGGATCTTGTATCTAGATTTATTCTACCGAGTAGTCTAGACTTTGATAGACTTGTATAACTGTATAGGTTGAATGTTACGTGAGTAGCGTGTGCTACTTGAGAAGGTGGACCAGCTAGCGGGTTATAGCCGTGGGCGATTTGCTAATAGTCGATAATCGTCAGCGAGGTATGTGAACCTCTTCCTATCTCTTCTAGCATGATATGTGTATAACTATGTAGTACGGTAGACGTCGTGTGTTAATTGAATGTAGTTATGCGGCAATGTATTTTGACTTAAGCGAATAATAATAATCTTGAAATAGTTCAAGAGAATTAAGAACTGTTTTAAAAGAATAGTAATACTTGGTTTTAAAAACTTAAGAGTTATACTAGCTTTATGGGAAGTTAGGTATAACGGCAAGAGAGATAAAGCGAATGATTTATTTTAGAAGTTAAGAGACTTGATCTTGTAAGATAAGAGACTTAACTTAATCAATGAATTTTGTGTGAAACCTCATTCGTGAGTAATGAGTACTTGATTTTTAAAAGGGATAATGTTTCTTGATTTCGAAATCGTAATGTGTATCGACAAACCACTGCGGCGTTAATAAAGGGAAATGTTTTGATTAATGAAGTATTAATAAAACCGGTAGAAACTTCCATCTGCATAGAAGCTAAGATGAGACAAATGATATTTCCTAGATCATGGTCATTGTAATAAGATTGTTATAAACAAGAATATCCTACTACACATAAGGCTTATGTTTCTTAGATGGTTTAAAAGAGAATTATATTCTTAAATGAATAAGACTATGAGCAATTAAACCTTTCTAAAATAAGAAACGTGAACATTTGAAATTAGGCAAACTTGAACGTTTGGAAAATAATGTTGTTACTTGATTTTACAAAGGTAAGTGTTTTGGTTTACTTAAAAAAAAAAAGACAGTCACTCTATTTTATACTACGTATTGCGTGACTTATGGGAAAGAAGCGGATCTTTTAAAGATTTAATGTGTGAAGTACTTTGGGATAGATACCCAAACTTGTTAGTAGAAAGTACCTTGTGTGAATAACTTAATTGTATTGGTTTGTGATAGTCTTGTAATGCTTTCTTGTTGATTTGATAAGTAAACATGTTAGGATGCTACGTGTGTTAGTATCTTGTGGTTGTTATGTAAGGGGAGTCATTCTTCTTTGTGCTTACGTTGCTAAACAGTAAGTCCATTGTACTATTATTATATCACCTACCCTCGACTTATTATCACAGGGCTTGCCACCCTTGATGCGGTCTATACGGCTGCGGTCCTTGTGACTATGCGGTCGCGAGCTCGTGATTGATCATTCCGGTGTTTAGCGATGCGGGGATTCCCATGCGATGCTGTTGAGACTATGCGGTCTTTTGAGACTATGCGGGTTCGCGGGAGCCTGGCGGATACGAAGGTTAAAGCGCGCCGATGCGGGGTGTACCTCGGCGGTCTAGGACCGTGATTCGAGGAATACCTTATGCGGTGCATGTGTGACCTATGCGAGTCGCGAAGTTCGAGGATAGACACGCACATTGATCGCGGGCAAATGGCGGCCGATCATGTGGTGCGGTGCAGAAAGACCTCGTGATCTGATTTATGGCATTTGTAGTGCGAGGTCTTAGTAGTCGGCTATGCCTTCGTACTTACCGTGCGGTTTTATTGTGATGACTTTGAGGCGTGAGTCCCTAACTTGACATGATCGCTTATTTATTGTAATCGTAGTTTGGTTATCATACATGTCTCTGCTTTGTATAGCTACTATGATTTCATTCTGATTTATTTTCGGTTTCACATACTCGGTACTGTTGTCTTGACCTCGCCCGAAGTGCGTTCATCTGCCGCGGTAAAGGTACACGATCGTTGATCCTCGCTCTTAGGAGTCACGATTCAGCGTTTGGGAAAGCTCCGTTTCTCAGGAGGCTTATCTTCGTATAGTCCTGTTGTTGTAGGTGCTACATTCGTGGTATGGCGGGAATGTCCGTCGTTGTTGTCATATCATTCGTAGAGGTGCATGTAGTCTTGTTGTGGCGGGGTTTGTAAAAAGGATTAAAGCTGTTCATGTTGAAAAAGTTTGTTTATATATATGCCGAAAGGCAAGTTTTTCTCAGATTATTGTTTCATATTTCATAATATGTCTTGTATCGTTTTATGTTCCGCTGATTACTCTGATGTTGTATCACTAGGGTGCCCGGGGTAAGGCACTAGTCACGGGCCCGGAAATCGGGTCGTGACACCTCCCTTGGTAGAATTGTTGTCTTCCAAGTATAGTTACTATTCCTAAATACCCTAGCCCAAATCCCTTAGTACTTAGTAGAAGTTGTGAAGAACTTCTAAGGGTTCTTGGAGCTATCGGAGCGTTCAGACTAGGAGCTAAACCTCGCTCAGGATCGACTTATATCTAGGATATTTTTGGGCTTACCGAGGTAAATAATCTTATCCTTCTTTTGTAATTAGAGAATACATACTGTAGAAGTATAGGAATATGTATAAAATACTTAGAAGGATATTAAAGAATAGAATTGAACTGTTATTACAGTAGAAGGGTTTAAAAGAAGAATAATTGAACTATACTTACTTAGGACTGTTTTCACAGTAGACTTGAGTAGCTCAACGGGTAGGGAAGTGCTGCCCAATTTTCCGTAGAATAGAGAACCTCTACTTAGAATGTTTCTGAGAATAGTCTAGGCGTTGATAGGCGTGTTGACTATTATAAATTTGATTCTCTGCGCGCGACATATTCGACTTGGCAGGTGGATTTCGCCGAGAAGGTATGTGATTCTTCCTATACTCTTGAGCATGATATTTTAAAATATATATAGTACGGTAGACGTACGTGTGTTAACTGAATAATAATTACGGCAATGTCTTCGGACTTAAGCCTGAATAATAACTACGGCAATGTCTTTTGACTTAAGCCTGAATAATAAGAATCTTGACGTATTTCAAAAGAATACTGAATCATTTTTAACAGAAGAGAAATATTTGGTTTTTAAACAAAAAGCTTAAGAGTTATACTAGCTTTATGGGAAGTTAGGTATAACAACTTAAGAAAGATAAAAGGAAATGTTTACTTATTTGTTTGTAAAAACCTTGTATTGATTTATGTAAAGTGTAGTAAGATTGTTTGATAAATAGACATATTATGATGTTACGTGTGTTAGTGATGTTGTGAAAGGGGGTCATTCTTGTTGTGCTTACGTTGCTAAACGGTAAGTCAGTTGTACTGGTATTATATCACCTACCCCCTTGACTTATTATACCGAGGGCTTGCCACCCTTGATGTGGGTTTATACGGCCTATGCGGTCTATGAGACTATGCGAATCTGCGGAGTTGCGAGATTGATCATTAGGGTGTTTTAGCCCGATCACGGGGACGCTATGCGATGCAATGTGACTATGCGGTCTATCGAGACTATGCGGTGCGGGAGTCGAGGAGAATGCGGGGTTAGCTACCCCGTGCGAGAATACCTCATGCGGGTGCGTGTGTGACCTATGCGGTGCGGGATGTCGGGACTAGGCACGCATAATGATACTATGGGCGATTGGCCTTGCTTGATCATTCGCGGCCTAGGAAAGACCGGTTACATTATATCTATTAGTGTTCTTGTGTGATATGACACTATGTGCAATTGAACCGATTGTATTTGCAAAAGGTTTTAAATACTTTGATTTCATTTAAGTACTTTCTGATTTCACATACTTAGTACTGTTGTCGACCTCGCCGAAGCTGCGTTCATCTGCGGTAAGAGGCAAGCGGTGCTAGATCCACATCCTTAGGATCTTTGCTTTGGTGTCGTGAGCTCCATCTTCTCTGAGGCTCTACTTTTAGGTATGATCTCCTGTATTATAGATAGTTTTGTACATTCGAGGGTATGGCGGGGCCTGTCCCGCCATAGTTATTTACTTCCAGAAGTGCAGTAGTCTATTATGCAGTTGGGATGTAACTGCAAAACTTGGGTTATATATATATGCCGAAAGGCAAGCTTTTCATCAGATAAACTATTTCTCTTTTCATAATGTTTCTTATCTTGTCTTATGTTCCGCTGATTACTCTGATGTATGACTACTTGGGTGCCCGGGTAAGGCACGATCCACGCCCCGAGCAGTCGTGACAAAGTGGTATCGAGCGATTAATCCTCGGAAAGTGTCTACAAACCGTATCTAGTAGAGTCTTGATTATCGATTGTGTTGTGCACCACACCAATAATCGTGAGGCTATAGGATATTTAGGATGGTTTCCATTCTTCTCACTCTGAGATCGTGCCTTGAGTGTGTTATAAGTTAGACCCCTCTAACGTATTCCTTTCACATGCTGATTATGCCTCCACGTAAGGCAACCCGGCCCCGAGAAGAGGCAAGGCGAGGAGGCGCTAGTAGGACACCGAGAGTCACGAGGGCTCGGGCCCGATCTTTACCCGAGGCGGCGAGTTCCATGACGCCGCCGGCCCAAAGACCACCACGTACCGCACCTCCCGTCCCGGCTGGGCGGAGGATTTAGGTACAAGGAGATGGCCCGGCTATTGGCTAGGATTGTGGCTGACATGAGGATAGCCTGGATCGCGATTCGGTTCGGCCCGGTCGTACCGTGGTTCACCCGAGGCACATAGTTTGAGGCTCACGAGATTTCTGAGTTGTAGCCGCCGAGTTTTCTGGTCGAGGCGGAGGATGATCGCGAGTTCATCCGTCGATTCTGAAGGATTATGAGGGTGATCGGGCGTTGGAGACCGAGTCGTGATCTTCGGTTCGCATCGGTGCGTGATACCGCGATCGATTGGTTTGATTCGTGGGAGTTATCCGGGAAACCGCATCCCAACTACTTGGGATGAGTTCTCGGAGGATTTCTCACTCACTTCTTGCCTCGCGGATGAGGAGGCGCGGGCGACATATTTTTATTGCGAGGCAGAGGGGCCGTAGTTAGAGTACAATGTCGAGTTCGATTCTTTGGCTCGATATGTCCCTGCATTGGTAGCGGATATGGAGGGCGGGTGCATCGCTACGTCAGGGCTAGATGATTATATGGCGAGTCTTGTGCGGGTGTGGCTCTTGACCCGAGCATGGACATTACCCGTATGCGAGCTCATGCACTTGGATGCGAGGCGCGAGGCCGGCGAGTCGGCGGATATCGACATCGAGAAGAAGGCCAAGGCGGCGGTTCTTTTGGTAGTTCTCGGGGTGGGCGGCCTCGTGATCTAGATTTGCACCCACCAGCTCGAGCACTCCCACATCATTGTCGATGCCCGGGGCATTCGGGCGGTCGGGGCCCCGGACTTGGACTTCCAGTAGCGAGGGTGCTAACCGATCGAGTGCGCTTAGTGTCCGTTGTGGTAGATTCCATTAAGGAGTTGTAGTACTACTCGGGAGCTTGCTATACTTGTGGCCGCGTGGTCATTATGCGAGTTTGTCCGGCCGGCGCGGCGGTGGTAGGCTCATCCTACGAAGTGCATTGTCGGTTCATCATCTCCTACGATTACTCGCCGGGCGGGGTACTCGTGGGCCAGCAGTCGCGGCGAGGTCGTGGCGCGGGTCCCGATTCTAGCGGTCCTCGAGAATCGCATTTATGCCTTGTCGGCCGGCGGAGACGGGAGGCCTCACGATGTAAATCCGCAGTACCTTGCTCCGATCTCAGATTATGATGTGTATGCCTTGATAGATCCGGGTTCTACTCTGTCCTATATATCCCCACTTGTTGCTAGTAGGATAGGGATAGAGCCTGAGTCCATAGACCCTTTCGAGGTAGCTACACCAGTGGGTGATTCGGTGGTAGCTCGGCGGGTATATAGGGCTTGTCCAGTGACCATATCGATCGTCGGACCTGGCCGACTTGATAGAGTTGGATATGGTGACCGGCGTGATCACGGGTATGGATTGGCTAGCTTCGCTACGCCCATGTAGGCTGCGAGAGAAAGTAAATGCGGTTCCAGGTTCTGAGGCCGGTTGTTGAGTGGGATGGGAACACGGTATCGCCGAGGGGGTAGGTTTATTTCCTACCTCGAGGATAGGAAGATAGTGCGAAGGGTACATCTATCATCTCGTCGTGTTTGATCGAGGCTGCGGTGCGATTTTGATCGATTCGATAGTCAGAGAGTTCCCAGACGTGTTTCCAGACGACCTCCCAGGTATCCCTCCTGAGAGGGAGATAGAGTTTTGTATTGATGTGCTGCCAGACACTCGACCTATTTCCATTCCGCCATACAGGATGGCACCTGCCGAGTTGAGAGAGTTGAAGGACCACCGCGAGATTTCTTTGGAGAAGGGCTTCATCAGGCCTAGTGTTTCTCCCTGGGGGGCGCCGGTATTGTTCGTGAAGAAGAAGGACGGGACGCTGCGCATGTGTGTTGATTACAGGCAGCTGAACAAGGTGACCATTAAGAACAGATACCCCCTTCCCAGGATTGATGATTTGTTCGACCAGCTGCAGGGTGCGAGATGTTTCTCCAAGATTGATCTGCGATCGGGCTATCATCAGTGCAGTCGAGGCGGATGTCCCTGGCGCATTCCGGACGTGCGGGCATTATGAGTTCAGGGTCATGTCTTTTGGGTTGACCAATGCTCCGACGGTATTCATAGATTTGATGAACCGAGTGTTCAAACCATTTTTGGACACGTTTGTGATAGTGTTCATTGATGATATCTTGGTTTATTCTCGCTCAGAGCAGGAGCATGCGGAGCATTTGAGGACTGTGCTGACAGTTCTCCAGGACCAGCAGTTATACGCCAAGTTTTCCAAATGTGAGTTTTGGTTAACTTCGGTGGCTTTTCTTGGGCATATTGTCGGGGCTGATGGTATTCAGGTGGATACGGCCAAGATCGAGGCGATCGGGACTTGGCCTGACCTACTACTCAAGCGAGGTTCGCGATTTTAGGGCCTTGCGAGTTATTATCGCGGTTCGTAGAAGTTTGCTTCTATCTTGCACCATTGACTAGACGACTCGAGAGAAAGCGGTAAGTTTGATGGATGATGCGTGTGGCGGGGTTTCGATTCTTGAAGGAGATCGACGGCGCCCGTTCTTACTCTTCCGCAGGTCAGAGCGGTTATGTCGTGTATTGTGATCGTCGAGCATCGGGTTGGGATGTGTGTTGATCGCGGGGCAAGGTTATAGCGTATGCATCCCGCGCTGAAGAAACACGAGAGGAACTACCCCACCCATGATTTGGAGTTGGCAGCGGTGATTCACGCCTTGAAGATCTGGAGGCACTATTTGTATGGGGTTCATGTGGATATTTATACAGACCACAAGAGCCTTGATATATCTTCGAGAGAAGCCGAACTTACGGCGAGGCGGTGGTTAGAGCGCAGGATTACGATGTTGATATCTGTACCACGGTGTCACGACCGAACCGGGCGTGGTCGTGCCTTACCGGGCACCTAGTGATACAACATCGAGTAATCAGCGGAACATAAAACATACATGAAATCAATGTAAGAAAACGATGAAATAAGAAAAGGCTAACCAAAAACGATTACCGTCAGTATATATAAATAACAACTCTTTCCAAATGAACAGTTTAATCCTTTTACAAACCCTGCCCACAACAGTACTACAGACCTCTACGAATGATATGACAACAACGACGGGACAGGGCCCCGTCATACCCCTGAATGTAAGCACCTACATCAACAGGGGACTATACCAAGATAAGCCTCCGGAGAAGCGGAGCTTTTCCAAACGCTGAACTGTGACCCTAAGAGCGAGGATCAACAACTGGTGTACCTCAACCTGCGGCATGACGCGGCCGAAGGAGGTCGATAACAATTACCAAGTATGTGGCGAAAATCGTAAATGAAATCATAATAGTCTATACAGCAGGAGACATGTATGATAACCAAACTACAGTTCACAATAAATAAGCAGTCATGTCTAGTCAGGGACTCACGCCCTCAAAGTCATCACTCCAATATAACAATGGGTCTCACGCCCACAACACCAATCATGCCCGTGGAATACCTTCCTCACTGCCGGCAGTCAATGATAGAAAAGCACCAAGAAATACACATGAACAGCAGGTCCCACCTGTGTCCAAAATCAGTAAAACATTCTTAAGCCGTTATACCTAACTTTCCATAAAGCTAGTATAACTCTTAAGTTTTCTAAAAAAAATCAAGTATTACCTCTTCTTTCAAAATGATTCAAAAATCTTTTGAAATACTTCAAGTTCTTTATTAACACATAACAAGCCAGTTATAGTTCAAATCAGTTACCTTTTAAAAACCACAAGTATTTTCTTACCAACATAAAGTCATTATAACAACTTCCCATAAAGCCGTTATAACACTTTATGTTTTAAACAATCAAATACATTTAGCACACGTATGCGTCTGAGTACTACATAGTTCACACATATCATGCTAGAAGAGATAGGAAGAGGTTCACATACCTCGCGGCGAGTATCGACTAATAGCAAAACGCTCAGTACCTCCAACCGTCGCTACTCCTTAGCCAAGTAGATCGCGCCATACGTAGTACTTCAACCTATAAGGCCACAAGCGACTTATTAACATTTAGGTCTAATCGTAGAACATTCTACGAAAATTCGCTGACCCTCCCCCACATGCAGTAAATCTCTCCTCTATGGGGCGGCTACTAAGCCAACGGGGTTATACGTCTAATCCGGGCGTGCACAATTCTACCCCACGTAAAAGCTACACAAGTCTCTGCATGTCTGATACAATTCTGTAATTCGGTACTCTTCTTTCGAAAAGGTTTCTTATTATTCGGGCTTAAGTCAAAAGACATTGCGGAATAACAACGATCTGATATATAGTATACTTCAACTATATAATCTAACAACATGTAATTTCCAATTACAATAGGAAGCAAGATAATTACCTCGATAAGCCCATAATTATCCGAGTTTAAATGTCGATCTGAGCAAGGTTTAGCTCCTACTCGTGCGCTCAGGCCGCTCCAAACAACCCTTAGAAGTTCTAACCAGCTTCTACTTATAACTTCAACTACGGGTGAAGATTTACTTAGGGTTCGGTTTGTAGTGACGGAAGTATAATAGTATAACTGGCTTTTTGTAAAGGTATAACCTTAGAGTACTACAAGGTATATGGCTAAGGTAATTTGGGCATTATAACAATACTTTTGAGAGTATTTCTAACAAGATGGGGTATTTATCACGAAAACTACTAGGCTGGGGTGCCCAGCTAGCACCCAAGGAGGGGGTGTCTACCCTGCCTACCCCACTGTGGGACTCGACCAAGGGGGAGAGGGCTCTCGGCTAAGGCCTCATGAGGGAGAAAGAGAGCTTTCAAGACTTAGGCAAATTTATGGATGAAGAAGTCTTGAAGGGAGAGGTATTTATAGGACAAGCCAAGGCCAACCAATGGCCAAGATCTTGCCAAGTGCAAGGCAAGTGTAGGGCCAGATCTTGCCAAGTGCACTAGCCAACTAATACAAAAATATCCTACCAACCCTTGACCACAAAGGCCACACTTTCGGCCACCACTATTACCGAGGTGTTCCAATGAGAGGGTGACAAGTGTCGCCTCTTGTTGGTCCAAAATGTTTTGTCTCTCGGAAAAATCCGCAAAAATAAAAATGACATAGCGTAATTTACCCTACGAAAGTGTGGAAGCGTTTAGTCAACGACTCTAAGCGGGTGTTGTGAACAAAAGTTAATTCGGAGCCTATGTAAAAGTTCAAATTTTCTACGTGCGTCCTTACGTACGTACTGCGAAATACGGGGTATAACATTCTCCCTTCCGAAACATTCGTCGAATGTTCCTTCTAATCTCAAAACAAGCGCGCAGGTATAGTCTTCACTACTATGCTTACGAGAACAATCACGCCACAAATGGCCACGAAACAAGCTGCGCAAAATACTTACATCCAAGTCCACGAGGAATCACCTCTAACATCACCACAAACACCTCTCTCGGGGTCTAAAATATACTTCTCCACACTTTTTCCAAACAAAAGAAATGGTCACGTCTCTGCTCGCAATACATGCTCGCTTCTCGCTTTACTCGTCGTGATACCACTTTTGTCACTTTGCCGCGAGGTTCTAGTGTCACTCCGGCGACTCAACAGATGGTATCGGGCTGTATGTGATCCCTGAGGCTATCGTACACTCAAACTCTTACCACATTTAAATCTTCGCTTGATTTCCAAAACTCAGGTTACTATCTCTAACGTGGTCATCATTATCGAACACTGATGGATCTCCGATACTTTCTCGATCATAACAATACGAAGATCGGACGTCTTGCCTCTAAGTCGGACGGCAAATGCTAACATATAAACAACTGGCTTATTCTTCACATGAACTCAAAGGGCCCAAGTAACTCGGGCTAAGTTCCTCTGTTTTCCAAAACTCGTCACACCCAAAGGGGTGGTACCTTCAAGACCGACCGTCGGCACGAACTCTAAGCGTAAATGTCCGATTATCCGCCACGATTTCTCTGAGTGCGTAACCTCTTCTAGACAAGCTTTACTCTATCCACGATCTGTGGAACAAGCTGAACCAACTATTTGAATCTTGCCAACATCGAACCAATCGTGGCGACTTACATCCGCTCACCTGAGGCTTTATAAGGCGACATCCGAACACTGAAATGGTAGCTTAAATACTCCCTCCACAGGAGACAACAATCCCCACAACTACCCCTGAAATCCACGCGCATGGCAGGGGCGAATGCGGTCGAGACTCGCGAGTTCTTAACCGCTTGGTAAAAACTTCCGAAACCAAAACGTACCACAGGCTCCATGCGCCATAAGGTGAAGGTAGGCACCGCCGTGCGATCTTACAACCTTTACGATATAACATCTCGCATAACCCTCGCGAGTAAGCGGTGCTTTGCTAGAAGGCAAGGCGGTGACCTCGCCGGCGACCTGCGGTCGAATCGTCCGCAATTCATACGTTGGTTAACTAAACTCGGGCCTAACACCCTCGTGACCCTACCACAAGGCGGGACCACCACAAACTGACCCCACCACCAAACATGCCGCGGGTTGACCCGCAACGTGGCCTCAACCCGACCGAACGCCGCTAACGCTAGCTCCGAAGGAAAACTCTCACTAATCACGCATTACGAAAACCTAGCGGTCTTAGCTCAACTACCCTCTTTCATGTCACACTACTCAGGGACTTATCCCGTAAACATAGCTCACGTGCACTATGCACTCCTATAAGGGTCAAACATAAACATACGTCTTTTACTCGAGATGGCCTTACCTCTAAGGTCTCTACGTATAAAACTCTAAGGCTCACACTTTCTCTATCCCCCAAATCTTACTTGGTTAACTAACCAAGATTTCTAATCACCATTTACATAATGCTATCAGAATAACACTTAAGGTATACTCACCTTATCACACATACTAAACCACAGAGGTTAAAGATCTATCTGTATCTCTTGGTTCACTCCAGTCGTTCTAATCAAACCCGCCTGCAAGCATAGCTAAGGAAGATGACGAACTACCCACCGATCATGAAGGCTCGGTCCTCCGCAGGACACTCTTTCGACATCGGACCACGGTCGCCGGTCATAGTACAACAAGTACCAACTAAAAAGCGACATTCCCTGAGATGGCGCTGCCGCTGTGAACACCGAAAAAGCGAATCGGATGGTTGGAACGCCGTGTGGCGTGAGCGGAAGCTCTGGAGCTCGACCAACTCCTGCGTACCCGAGCGTCACGAACCCGCAGAGGACCTTTACGCGGTGGATGCGCATAATCTAATCTGCGGTGAGGCGACTGCGCCGCAAGTTACCAGGACCTTGCTACTCTCGGCCTCCTGCGTCCTTGGTTAACCGTCGATCTCTACGTTCTCGGCTGCGTGCATAAGCCCGCATACGTGCCATGCTCAAGCCTAAGCAAGAACTTACTCTTGCACAACCTTCTCGTTGATATTCATCAAGACTGCGATACGTCGGTATACTCTCTGGTAGTCAAATCCATAGTTAATGTGGTCGCCTCGCGAAATCTATATTCTCTGTTCGGTCGTGGGGCGAAGGTTCAAATATCATGGCCGCAGTGATGGCTGCCGCCCGTAGTGCTAAACTTTGGGGCTAGTGACGCCGCAGAACTCCCGAATGAAGCACCACCCAAGGTGATAATTGGGCTGTGCCCACGTAACCCTCTGTACTCTGCTCGCCGGCTCCGCCTTGCCCTCTGGGCGGGTTGCCTACGCGGAGGCATAGCGGTAAGGAAAGAAATACGTTAGAGGTCGACTTACAACACAACTCTAAGGCACGATCTCGAGTGAGAAGAAATAGAAACCAATCCTAAATATCCTATAGCCTCGCGATTATTGGTGTGGTGCGCAACACACGATAATCGAACTTCTTGGATACTGCTGTAGACACTTTCCGAGGATTAACTGCTCTGATACCACTTTTGTCACGACCCGAACCCGGGCCCGTGACTGGTGCCTTACCCCGGGCACCCTAGTGATACAACATCAGAGTAATCAGCGGAACATAAAACACATACATGAAATCAATTGTAACGACCCGTTCCGGGGCCCGTTACTGGTGCCTTACCCCGGGCACCCTAGCGATACATACATCAGAGAAAATCAGCGGAACATACAACATGAGTCATTATACAAGAGATATAATAAATAAGCAGCCACCAAAACGGTTGCCTTGATATATACATAAAACTGAGCAGTTTAATCCTTTACAACCACGCCTACAACACATTACTCTGCACCTCTAAGATATCTGATGACTATGACGGGGCGAGGCCGCCATACCCCGAATGTACAAGAACCTACAACTCGTGGAACACCAAAGATAAGCCTCGGAGAAACGGAGCTTCAATCTGCTGGCGTGATCCTGGCGAGATCCACGGCCGTGTACCTCTACTGCGGCGTGAAACGCACCGGCCAAGGAGGTCGACAACAGTACCAAGTATGTGGCTATGCATAACATCATAAATGAAATCATACTAGTCTATATAAGCAGGAGACATGTATGATAACCAAACTACAATTCACCACATAAAAGCGATCATCACTCCAATATAACTATGGGTCTCACGCCCAACATCAATCAGGTTCGCATTATGGCCGCATGCCCCCGGAATACTGCATCGGTGTAGACATGTCCATGATGCAACCATAATACCAATGTCCCATGGCCACATGCCCCCGGAATTCTGCATCGGTGTAGACATGTCCATGTGACCTCAACAACAAGACAGCAATCCAAATGGAAGCATGCGTTACCCGCAGCCAACGCGTCGTTGGCGGGTATGTCCAAAGGAAAACAATAAGACAACTTTCCAAATGGACGCATACGCGCGCTACGCATCGTGTCGGTATGTCCAAAAGGAAATCACAAGGCGATAATCGAATGGAAACATACGTGCGCTACGCGTCGGTCGATATATCATGAGAGATTAACCACAAGACATTAAGCAAAATGGAAGCATACCCGTGCGCTACGCATCGTGTCAGTATGTCCAAAGCGATTAACGACAATAATACTATCAACAGGAACGTACCCGTGGAATTTCTCCGTCACTGCCGGCACATCCAAGTAAGTTCTCAACTATCAACCGACTTATCGAGACGCGGTAACACAGAAACACAACGCTTGTACAATAAAGGCTATCATCACAAGCATAGGCAAGTTTCACAACAACAAGCATAGACAAGTTTCACAACAACAAGCATAGGCAAGTTTCACCTGACTCAAAGTACTTTCATTTTATGCCAAAGTCGGGTTTTAACCCCAAAGTACTACATACGTTAAGTTCTTTTAAAGAGATCCATTCTTGTTATAAAAGTCACCCGACACCGTAGTATTAGAATGACCAACCCACCTTCTTTTTTCAAAATCAAGTAACATTCTTTTCCTAAGTTCGGTTGCCTAGTTTCAATTACTCAAGCTTCTCATTTTCAAATGGTTTCATAGTTCCCAAACTTAATCACTTGATTCCTTTTAGAACAATTGAGTAACATATGTCATATATGTGAGTAGTTTATTCTTGTTTATAACGATCTTATTACAATGACCATGATCTAGAAAATGTAATATCATTTTGTCTTATCTTAGCTATGCAGATGGAGGTTTCTCTTGGTTTTAAGACAATACATCATTATTCAATACATTTTCCTTTATTAGCTGCGATTGGTGCTGTCGATACACATTCGATTCGAAATCGGAAACATTATCCCTTTAAAACCAAGTACTCATTACTCACGAATGAGGTTTCACAAACATCCACATTAAAACAAATAAGTTAAGTCTCTTATCTTATAAGATCAAGTCTCTTAACTTCTAACATCAAGAAACCATTTTCACTTACATAAGGTCGTTATAACTAACTTCCATAAAGCTATTATAACACACATGTTTTAAACCAACCAAATCACTTAGCACACGTACGCGTCACCGTACTACATAGTTCACAACAATCATGCTAGAAAAGATAGGAAGAGGTTCACATACCTCGCGACGATTATCGACAATAAGCAAAAAGCTCCAAGTACTACAACGCGCTAGCCCTTTCCACTCCGAGTAGAATACGCTACTCTTAGTACTTTCACCTATAAAGGTCAAACGTCTATTAACCCCAAAACACAAGTTCTATCTTTCTCTGAGAAAATTCGCAACTCACACAACAGCGTAAATCTCCTCTATCGGCGGCTGCAAGCCAACCGGGGGTTTACACGTCTACCGGACGTGTACAATTCTACTCGATAATACTACACAAGTCTCCGCTGATCACCCCATGTAAATACTGATTGATTCGATTCTTTATTCTTCAGCTTAAGTCAAAAGACATCGCGAATACTAAGTAGTTCCATATATAGTATACAACAACTATATAGTCAACCAAACATGTAATTTCCAATTACAATAGAGGACAAGATAATTACCTCGATAAGCCCAAAATTATCCGAGTTTAATGTCGCTCCGAGCAAGGTTTAGCTCACTCAGTGCGCTCAAACCACTCCAAACAACCCTTAAGTTCTAACCAACTTACTCACATACTTGACCAACTATGAAGATTTCCTTAGGGTTTCGGTTTGAGACTAAAAGGACAAAAGGTAGTATTTCCGACTCTACGTAAAGAGGTATCTTTGGAATACTACAAGGTACAAGGCTAAGGTATTTTGGGCATTATAACAATACTAGGGAGTATTTCTATACCACAACAAGGGTATTATACGAAAACAACTAGGCTAGGGGTACCCACGGCTAGACCTCATGAGGAGGAGGAGACCTGGCCAAAGGCCACTTTCAGGGAGGAGCTCTTGGGCGAGAGTCAACAAGAGGAGGAGGGTTCTCAAGACTTAGGCAAGTGAAGAGTGGATGAAGAAGTCTTCAAAGAGAGGGTATTTATAGCAAAACCAAAAGCCAACAATGGCAAGATCAAGCCATGTGCAAGGCAAGTGTAAGGCCAAGATCAAGCCAAGTGCACCCACAAAATACTCCACAAAACACTCCACAAAACAAGCCACAAAGCAAGGCAAAGAGAGCCATCGGCCAGGCCAAGCCTCCTTTGCAGTCGATGAGGGTGACAAGTGTCACCCTCCGTTGGTCCAAAAATGTTCCGTCGCTCGGAAAAATCCATAAAAATACTAAATGACATAGCCGAATTTTCCCAACGTAAGTCGTGGAAAGCGTTTAGCCGAACGACTTAATCGGCACTTGTGCCCAATTTCGAATCCAATGCCTATCCTAAGGCTCAAATTTAATGCGTGCGTCCACGTACATACTCTGGAAAAAGCGGGTATAACATTCTCCTCTTAGAAACATTCGTCGAATGTTCCTTCAAGTCGAATAACGATAAAGTTCCTCTAACAAGTTGCGATGCCACGGCTTGGCCACGAAATAACATACGCCCTCTTCTTTCCTTACTCATCGTGCCGCTTCTCGAACGCTTGAACTCTCCCAAGACGTACCGTACTTCCGTCATTACTTACGTTCGAAAATCTCTGAGTCACTACCTCCAAACTTGGTCATCTTACTAACCTCAAACTTCCTAAGGCCATTCCGGCCTTCTGAACCGCTTCGGTCGAACGCGTCCACGAACTCATCGATGATCATACAAACTTGGGCCTAGCATCCTCGTGACCCTACCACGGCGGGACCACGAACCGACCCCACCCCGGGTTCTGGTTGACCGCAAATGGTCCTCAACCCGACCCCAACGCGCCAAACTCTTGTTCCCGATCCGAACAATCTTACTAATTCACATCACGAAAGCTACCACTTCCATCTCACACTACCCACGGACTTATCACACAAATAAATCCCACGTAAACTACTACTCGATAAGGGTCAAAATAAATCTTTAACTCAAGACGACCTTACCCCAGGTCTCGATCGTGACATAGTCTAAGGTTCACACTTACCATGCCTCCATACGTATCCTTCCAACTAACCATGCATTCTAACTCACACATATCACAATGCTATCCGTACATAGCACACAATAATGAGATCATCATAACAAGCATACCAAAACTCTAGAGGGTTAAGGATATACACAAGCTCCGCTCACTCTAATCATAGGCACTGCCTGCGCGCATAGGCTGTAGAAGGTGATGAACGACCCACAGATCCCGAAGGTGAGTCGTAACATCCGCTTCCCTTGATAGGGACGATTCCTCGCAAATGGCCTGCTGTGTCTGCAAAACAAACTCCCAATCTAGCACGACACTCTCCAAAATGGAGTCTACCACAATGGTCACAACGAGGTAGGGGTGGCTTGGTGGTTAACACCTCGCTTCTGCCGAAAATCTGAACCCTTGGAGCCACGACTGCTCACGAAGGCGGTGGAGGACCACTGCAGACGGTGGGGGTATATAACTAACTTTCTTGCGAGCGGTCCGCCTCGAAAGCCACCAAAGGACCTGCCGTCCCGGCCTCTTGGCGATCCGGTCGTTCGTCGACCCTCCGTGCCTCGCATCCTGGTGCGTGAGCTGCATGCGGGCAATGTCCATGCGGTGAAGAAAACACCGCAAGACTCGGCCATATAATCATCTAGCGGTGGCGTGGCGATGCACCTATCCTCCATGCTCTGCCTAAGCGCGAGGGACATATCGAGCCAAAGAATCGAACTCGACATTGTACTCACGACGGGCGCCTCTGCTGTCTCGATAACAAAAATCACCGGCCCGTGCCCTCGCCGTCTGTGGAGGCAAGAAGTGCGTGAGAAAGCCCCGAAAACTCATCCCATCTGCTGGAGGTGCATGCTCTCCCGGAAAGCTCTATGAATCAAACCAATCGATTGCGGTATCACGCGGCCGATGCGAACAAAGGTCCGCTGACTCGGTCTCGAAGCCTTGATCACCGCGTGATCCGCTGTAGCTAGGATGAACTCCTGCGGATCATCCTCGAGCCTCGACCGTAAAACTCTGGCGGGCTACTGACTCGAGAAAGTCCCGTAGCCTCAAACTATCTGCTCGGGGTGAACGGCTGGTGCTCTTTGGGCTGAGCTGCTGCATCGGCCTATCGCCATATCGGCCACGACCACGGCGGCCAAAGGGCCATCTCGCGTAACCCGTCTCCTGCGCCCGGTGTGGGGTGGAGGCTCGTGCTGCGGTCTCGGCGGCCATTCGCTGCGGCTCTAACCTCTTTGGGTGGCGGCGTCCGAACCCGCCGTCGGAAGCCTGACCTCAGTCTTATGCGGGCTGCGCCTCGTACTCCTCAGTATCTCACTAGCGGCACCCTCGGCCCTTGCCGCCCCAGGCTCGTTGCCTTGCGGAGGCATAGCGGTAAAAAGCGAGATCGTCGGAGGGTCAACTTACAACACACTCTAAGGCACGATCTCGGAATGAGAAGAATGAAACTAATCCTAAATGTCCTGCGGCCTCACGATTATAGATGTGGTGCCTGACACATCGATAATCAAGACTTCTACTAGACACGGTGCATAGACACTTTCAGGATTAAGCGCTCACGATACCACTTTGTAACGACCCGTTCGGGGCGTTCAGTGCCTTACCGGGCACCCTAGCGATACATACATCGAGAGAAAATCAGCGGAACATACTGACATGAGTCATTATACAGAGATATAATAAATAAGCAGGCCAACCAAAGCGGTTGCCTTGGTATATACATAAAACACGAGCAGTTTAATCCTTTTACAACCCCGCCCAACAAGATTACTGGACCTCTAAGATATCTGATGACTATGACGGGACGGGGCCCGCCATACCACAGAATGTACAAGAACTCTGACTCGGAGAACACGCCAAAGATAAGCCTCGAGAAAGCGGAGCTTCAATCTGTTGGCGTGATCCATGGCGAGGATCCACGGCCGATGTACCTCTACTGCGGCGTGAGCGCAGCCCCAGGAGGTCGATGTAACAGTACCAAGTATGTGGCATGCAATCGTAAATGAAATCATACTAGTCTATATAAAGCGAGAGACATGTATGATAACCAAACTCTGATTCGCGCATAAAGCGATCATCACTCGATATAACTATGGGTCTCACGCCCACAACATCAATCGAGTTCGCATTATGGCGCGTGCCGGAATCTTGCATCGGTGTAGACATGTCCATGATGCAACCATAATACCAATGTCCGGCCACGTGCCGGAGTGCATCGGTGTAGACATGTCCATGTGACCTCAACAACAAGACGGCAATCCAAATGGAAGCATACGTGCGCTACGATCGTGTCGGTATGTCGAAAGGAAAACAATAAGACAACTTTCCAAATGGGCGCATACGTGCGCTACGCGTCGTGTCGATATGTCGAAGTAAATCACAAGCGATAATCGAAATGAAACATACGTGCGCTACGCGTGTCGATATATCGAGCGATTAACCACAAGACCTTAACCAAAATGGAAGCATACGATGCGCTACGCGTCGTGTCGGTATGTCCAAAGCGATTAACGACAATAATACTATCGCGAGGCGTGCGGTGGAATTTCTCGTCACTGGCACGTCCAAGTAAGTTCTCAACGATCGGCCGACCCTCTATCGAGAGAGCGGTAACACGAAACACAGCGTACAATAAAGGCTATCATCACAAGCATAGGCAAGTTTCCACAACAACAAGCGTAGGCAAGTTTCACAACAACAAGCATAGGCAAGTTTCACACAAAAGTACTTTCATTTTATGCCAAAGTCGGGTTTTAACCCCAAAGTACTACATCGTTAAGTTCTTTTAAAGAGATCCATTCTTGTTATAAAAGTCACGATACGTAGTATTAGAATGACCAACCCACCTTCTTTTTTCAAAATCAAGTAACAACATTCTTTTCCTAAGTTCCGGTTGCCTAGTTTCAATTACTCAAGCTTCTCATTTTCAAATGGTTTCATAGTTCCCAAACTTAATCACTTGATTCCTTTTTAGAACAATTGAGTAACATATGTAACGACCCGTTAGGGCGTTGCAGTGCCTTACCCAGGCACCCTAGTGATACAACATCGAGAAAACGGCGGAAAAATAAAACATGAATCATGAAACAAGAGATATAATAAATAAGCAGGCCAACCAAGCAGTTGCCTTGGTATATACATAATACGAGCAGTTTAATCCTTTTACAACCACACTTGTGATTACCTACAGGACCTCTAAGATTTATACAACAACTATGGCGACGGGGCCGCCATACCACGAGCGTCTGAGAACTTACGGACTCGGGTAACATACCAAAGATAAGCCTCCGGCCAGGCGGAGCTTCCCAGCTGAAATGAGATCCTAAGCGCGGGGATCGGCCGGTAGATGTACCTACTGCGGCATGAGCGGCCCGAAGGAGGTCGATGCAACAGTACTAAGTATGTGAAAGCGTAAATGAAATCATAATAGTCTATAAAGCGGGAGACATGTATGATGACCAAACTACGAGATATAACATATAACGATTACGTCAAGCGAGGACTCACGCCCGCAAATTATCACTGCGTGCGTGGAATTTCTTCCTCACTGCCGCGATTTATGATATAACAATACCAAGGATTATACATGAACACCATGTCCCACTGTGTTATAAAACCGTCTGAGACAAGTATAACTACGAGATCCGACCGTACAATAATACAATGCAACGAAAACACGGCGTCACGGGCAAGTGCGAGGCCGACTCCAGGATACCAAGGCGGTCCACGCGGTGGCCGGGGCAAATCTGGTGACCACGAGGACGGCGTATCACGAAACCGTCACTATCTCGAGCGGGGCAAGTCACGGTGACTACGGATACGAGCGAATCGATCACGAGGCGGGGCCAATCTGAGCCGACCACGGATACGGTGCGAGCGGTAGAAACCTCAACCGGTCAACCGCCCTCTATCGAGACGCGGTAACACGAAACACCACACTTGCACAACAAAGGCTATCATCACAAGCATAGGCAAGTTTCAACAACAAGCATAAGCGAGTTTCCACAACAACAAGCGGCAAGTTTCACACAACTCAAAGTACCCATTTTATGCCAAAGTCGGTTTCACCTAAAGTACTACGTGCGTTAAGTTCTTTTAAAGAGATCCATTACTTATTAAAGTCACCCGATACAGTAGTATTAGAATGACCACATTCCTTTTCAAAATCAAGTAACAACATTCTTTTCCTAAGTTCCGGTTGCCTAGTTTGATTACTCAAGCTTCTCATTTCAAATGGTTTCATAGTTCATAAACTTAATCACTTGATTCCGTTTTAGAACAATTGAGTAATATAAGTCTCACGTGAGAGTAGGTTATTCTTGTTTACAACATTCTTATTACAAAGACCATGATCTAGAAAATGTAATATCATTTTGTCATCTTAGTTTCTATGCGGATGGAGGTTTCTACGGTTTTAATACAATTCATCATTATTCAATACATTTTCCTTTATTAACGCATTTGCGGTGGTGCAGCCGATACACATTACGATTTCCAAATCAAAAAACATTATCCTTTAAATAAAACCAAGTACTCATTACTCACGAATGAGGTTTCACATAAACATCCACATTAAAACAAATAAGTTAAGTCTCTTATCTTATAAGATCAAGTCTCTTAACTTAACGTGATAAACCATTTTCTTTACCTCTCTTAAGACATTATACCTAACTCCCATCAAGCTAGTATAACTCTTTTTAAAACCTTTAAAACCAAGTGTTACTCTCCCCAAAAGCGATTTAGAAATCTTTGAAATACATCAAGTTCTTTATTATAACTAGCCATTTATAATTCACATCGATTACCTTTTAAAACCACAAAGTATTTTCTTACCTACATAAAGTATTATAACCAACTTCCATAAAGCCGTTATAACACTTTATGTTTTAAGAACAATCAAACACGATTAACACGTATCGTCTACCGTACTACATAGTTCACATATCATGCTAGAAGAGATAGGAAGAGGTTCACATACCTCGCGACGATTTATCGACAATAAGCAAAATGCTCCAAGTACTACAACGCTAGCCCTTTCCACTCCTCGAGTAGAATCGCTACTCTTAGTACTTTTACCTATAAAGGTCACAAACGTCTATTAAAATCTTAAACACACGTTCCCATCTTTCTGAGAAAATTAGCGACTCCCCATAAGCGTAAATCTCCTCTCTATCGAGGTGGCTACCAAGCCAACCGAGGGTTAACACGTCTAACCTGACGCGTACAATTCTACAACACGGTAATGCTACATAAGTCTCTCAGTAATACAACCTAGGTAATTACGATTCGATTCTTCTCTTTAATAACCTTACATGTGATTCTTGTTCAATTCTTCATTCTTGGGCTTAAGTCAAAAGACATTGCCATAATACTAAGTATAGTTCCATATATAGTATACTTCAACTATATATCCTAACAAACATGTAATTTCCAATTACAATAGAGGACAAGATAATTACCTCGATAAGCCCAAAATTATCCAAGTTATAATGTCGATCTGAGCAAGGTTTAGCTCACTCCGAAGCGCTCAAACCACTCCAAACAACCCTTAGAAGTTCTAACCAACTTCTACTCACATACTTGACCAACTATGAAGATTTCCTTAGGGTTTCGGTTTGAGACTAAAAGGACAAAGGTAGTATTTCCGGACTCTACGCAAGAGGTATCTTTGGAATACTACAAGGTACAAGGCTAAGGTATTTTGGGCATTATAACAATACTAGGGAGTATTTCTATACCACAACAAGGGTATTATCTGAAAACAACTAGGCTAGGGGTACCCGGCTGAGACCTCATGAGGAGGAAGACCTCACGGCGAGGCCACTTTCAGGGGAGAGGAGCTCTTGGGCGAGTCAACAAGAGGAGGAGGATTCAAGACTTGGAAACATTTGTGGATGAATGAAGTCTTCACAAAGGGGTATTTATAGCAAACCCAAATGCCAACAATGGCCAAGATCGAGCCGTGTGCGAGGCAAGTGTAAGGCCTTGATCAAGCCAAGTACACCCTAACCCCTACTCCACAAAACATGGCACAAGACAAGCCACAAACAAGGCCAAAACAAGGCACAAAACAAGGAACCAATAGGGCCAAAAGCGTGAGCCACAAAGACAATCCATTCGTGAACCACCTCTTCCACTCGGGCGCACTGCTTGATGTGAGGTGACACATGTCACCCTCCGTAGGTCCAAAATGTTTCGTCTCTCGGAAAAATCCGCAAAAATTAAAAAGGACATAGCGGAATTTTCCCTACGAAAGTCGTGGAAACGTTTCGTCGGAAAGCGACTCTGAGTCGGCACGTGCCCAAATGTAACTTTGGCCAAGCCACCTGGCGGGGTGACACGTGTCACCTCCTATTGGCCCTCAAAAACGTCTTTCAAAAATATCCACAATGGCCAAAATCTCAAAACAAAGTGGGCCCCAAAACCAGTAAATTTCTCAGTGGGCCCACGTGACCATTTCCAAAATAAAATCTCAAAATTCTAATATAATCCATGAAGTCCAAATACCAAATCGGGAATCCAATTCCCATTAACGAACCTTTTTCTTCACAAATAACCGAAACTTTTAGTGAAAACTCACATCTTTCTTTCTTTTCAAAATTTACGCCGCTCGCGTGCGTCCTCACATACATACCACCAACTACGGGTATAACATTCTCCCTCGCCGAAACATTCGTCGAATGTTCCTTCTCAAGACGGATATCGATGAAGTTCCTCTAACAAGTTGTCAGCGCCACGCGGCAGCGCGAAATAACACACGTTATCTTCCTTCCTTACTCGTCGTGCCGCTTCTCGAACACTTGAACTCTCCCAAGTATGTACCATACTTGGTCATTACTTATTCCGAAAATCTGCAGAGTCACTACCTCAAACTTGGTCATCTTACTAACCTCCAACTTCCTTAAGGCCATTCCGGCCTTTACGAACGGCTTACGGTCGAACGCGTCCACGAACTCATACGATGATCATACAAACTTGGGCCTAGCGTCCTCGTGACCCTACCACTGGCGGGACCACCCGAACTGGCCCCACCCCAAAGGGTTCTGGTTTGACGCAAATGGTCCTAAACCCGACCCCAACCGCGCAACTCTTGTTCCCGATCCGAACAATCTTACTATTTCACATCACGAAAGCTACCACTTCCATCTCACACTACCGAGGACTTACCCTTTTCACTAACAGTTTCTAAATCACATTTTAGCACAAAGCTAACCAAACATAACATTAAACACATCAACAACATAAACAAAACTCTAGAGGTTAAGGATATACGAAGCTAGGCGGTTCAAGGCCGCTAAAGCCCAGGAACTCCACCGACCTCTGCAGGGGCCTTCCGGAATGCGAACATCTGCTGGCTACGGAAGGTGAAGAACCAAGCCGCTCTAGTAGTCCATGCTATCCTACTGCTACCCACAGTCGGACGATCTCTTGCCGGATGGCCTGTTGGCGCAAAAATAACAATCTCAGAGTTAGTACGACACCTCCCTTATGAAGCTTTCCACAACGGCCTGAGACAAAGGGCAACCTCATCCGCGAGCACTCCGCTCTCCCGAAAATCTGAAACACAGGAGCCCCGCACTGCTCCCGAATATCTGAAGGTCGAAAGGCGTGGAGGACCACTCAGTCTTGCGGAGGTACATAACTAGTCTGCTTCTGAGGCGGTCCGCCTCGAAAATCGCAAAGGACCTGTTTATTCGCCTCTTCTGCGACTTTGGTCATTCCGTCGATTTATCCGCTCCTCACATCCAAGTGTATACGCTGCATGCGGCAATGTCCATGCGGTGAAGAGCTACACGAACAACTCTGCAAGGCAATCATCGAGCCTGAACATATCGGTGCACTCGATCCTCCATACTAGCTACTAACGCGGGGGCGTCGCCAATGAGTCGAACTCCACATTGTACTCGAACCGTCGCGGATTCTGCGTAACACCAAAAATCATCGGCCGAGCCCTCTCATACGGGAGGCAAGAAATGTGCAAGAAAGGCCTCGAGAACTCGTTCATACCGCTGGAAGTGCATGCTCTCCCTCGACAGCTCGAGAATCAAACCCGATCATTGCGGTATCACGCGCATTGATGCGAACAAAGGTCACGACTCGGTTTCGAAGCCTTGATCACCGCGTGATCATTTGTATCGCCGGATGAACTCCTGCGGATCATCCTCGAGCCTCGACCCATAAAACTCTGGCGGCTCTGACTCGTAAAGTCCGTAGCCTCGAACTATCGATCTAGGTGAACGGCTGGTGCTCTTTGGGCTGCTGCGTCCGGCTATCCTCAAGTCAGCCTGACCACGGCCATTAATCGGGCCAGCTCCTTGTAACTCATCTCCTGCTCCGGCTGCGGGATCGAGGCTCAGTCTTGTGGTCTCTGCATTGCTCTGCTCGCGAGATCCTCTGTTTGCCTTGCCCGGGCGGGTTGCTTTTCGCAGGCATAACGGTAAAAGCGAAGTATGTCGGAGGGTCAATCTTATCACCGCGGCTAAGGCACGATCTCGTAATGAGAAGAATGAAACCAATCCTAAATGTCCTGCAGCCTCACGATTATAGATGTGGTGCAACACATCGATAATCAAACTACTACTGAACACGATGCGTAGACACTTTCAGAGATTAATCGCTCTGATACCACTTTTGTAACGACCGTTCGGGGCCGTTCGTGTCTTACCGGGCACCCTAGTGATACAACATCGAGAAAACCGGAAAAATAAAACATGAATCATGAAACAAGAGATATAATAAATAAGCAAGGCCAACAAAGCGATTGCCTTGGTATATCATAATACGAGCAGTTTAATCCTTTTACAACCCCGCCCACACTTGGCGGTACTACGCACCTCTAAGATTTATACAACAACTATGGCGGGACGGGGCCGCCATACCCTGAGCGTAAGAACTTACGGACTCGGGGTAACATACAAAGATAAGCCTCAGACGGGGCGGAGCTTCCCAACTGAAATGAGATCCTAACGCGGGGATCGGCGGTAGATGTACCTCTACCGCGGCATGAGCGGCCGAAGGAGTCGGTCTGGCAGTACCAAGTATGTGAAATCGAAAATCGTAATGAAATCATAATAGTCTATAAAGCGGGAGACATGTATGATGACCAAACTACGATATATAACATATAACCGATTCATCAAGCGAGGACTCACGCCTCCAAATTATCACTCGTGCGTGGAATTTCTTCCTCAGCTGTAGCTTTATGATATAACAATACCAAGGATTATACATGAACACCATGTCCCACGTGTTATAAAAACCGTGCAGGACAAGTATAACTACGAGATCCGACCGTACAATAATACAATGCAACCAAAACACGGCCGATAGCGTCAAGGCAAGTGCGAGCCGACTAGGATACCAAGGCGGTCACGCACGGTGGCCGGGGCAAGTCTGGTGACCACCACGGGGACCAAGGCGTATCACGAAACCGTCACTATCTTGAGCGGGGCAAGTGCGGTGACTACGAATACCAAGGCCGAATCGGTCGCGAGGCAAATCGGAGCCACCACGGATACCCAGCGGTAGAAGAAACCTCAACGATCAACCGCCTCTATCGAGAGCGGTAACGAAACACCACACTTGCACAACAAAGGCTATCATCACAAGCGTAGGCAAGTTTCACAACAACAAGCGTAGGCAAGTTTCACAACAACAAGCATAGGCAAGTTTCACACAACTCAAAGTACGCCCGTTTTATGCCAAAGTCCTGTTTCAACCTAAAGTACTACGTGCGTTAAGTTCTTTAAAAGAGATCCATTACTTATTAAAGTCACCCGATACGTAGTATTAGAATGACCAACCCACATTCCTTTTCAAAATCAAGTAACAACATTCTTTTCCTAAGTTCCGGTTGCCTAGTTTCAATTACTCAAGCTTCTCATTTTCAAATGGTTTCATAGTTCATAAACTTAATCACTTGATTCCGCTTTAGAACAATTGAGTAATATAAGTCTCACGTGAGAGTAGGTTATTCTTGTTTACAACATTCTTATTACAATGACCATGATCTAGAAAATGTAATATCATTTTGTCTCATCTTAGTTTCTATGCAGATGGAGGTTTCTCTGGTTTTAATACAATTCATCATTATTCAATACATTTTCCTTTATTAACGCTGCGGTGATGCTGTCGATACACATTACGATTTCAAATCGGTAAAACATTATCCTTTAAATAAAACCAAGTACTCATTACTCACGAATGAGGTTTCACATAAACATCCACATTAAAACAAATAAGTTAAGTCTCTTATCTTATAAGATCAAGTCTCTTAACTTCTAACATCGATAAACCATTTTCTTTACCTCTCTTAAGACATTATACCTAACTCCCATCAAGCTAGTATAACTCTTTTTAAAACCTTTAAAACCAAGTGTTACTCTCCTTCAAAACGATTTAGAAATCTTTTGAAATACATCAAGTTCTTTATTATAACTAGCGCTTATAATTCACATCGATTACCTTTTAAAACCACAAAGTATTTTCTTACCTACATAAAGCTGTTATAACAACTTCCCATAAAGCGTTATAACACTTTATGTTTTAAGAACAATCAAACCACAATTAACACGTATGCGTCTACCGCACTACATAGTTCACATATCATGCTAGAAGAGATAGGAAGAGGTTCACATACCTCGCGACGATTTATCGACAATAAGCAAAATGCTCCAAGATCTACAACCTTGCTAGCCCTTTCCACTCCTCGAGTAGAATCGCTACTCTTGAGTACTTTTACCTATAAAGGTCACAAACGTCTATTAAAATCTTAAACACACGTTCCCATCTTTCTACGTAAAATTCGGCACCTCCCCATGGCGTAAATCTCCTCTATCGAGGTCGGCTGCCAACCGGGGTTAACACGCCTAACCTGACGCGTACAATTCTACAACACGGTAATGCTACATAAGTCTCATGTAATACAACCTAGGTAATTACGATTCGATTCTCTCTTTAATAACCTTCTATGTGATTCTTGTTCAATTCTTCATTCTTGAGCTTAAGTCAAAAGACATTGCCATAATACTAAGTATAGTTCCATATATAGTATACTTCAACTATATATCCTAACAAACATGTAATTTCCAATTACAATAGAGGACAAGATAATTACCTCGATAAGCCCAAAATTATCCAAGTTATAATGTCGATCTGAGCAAGGTTTAGCTCCACTCAGCGCTCAAACCACTCCAAACAACCCTTAGAAGTTCTAACCAACTTCTACTCACATACTTGACCAACTATGAAGATTTCCTTAGGGTTTTGGTTTGAGACTAAAAGGACAAAAGGTAGTATTTCGGACTCGCAAGAGGTATCTTTGGAATACTACAAGGTACAAGGCTAAGGTATTTTGGGCATTATAACAATACTAGGGAGTATTTCTATACCACAACAAAGGGTATTATACTGAAAACAACTAGGCTAGGGGTACCCAGCTGGCTAGACCTCATGAGGGGAGGAAGACCTCGCCAAAGGCCACTTTCAAGGGGAGAGCTCTTGGGCGAGTCAACAAGAGGAGGAGGGATTCAAGACTTGGAAACATTTGTGGATGAATGAAGTCTTCACAAAGGGGGTATTTATAGCAAACCCAACCCGATGGCCAAGATCAAGCCACGCCATGTGCAAGGCAAGTGTAAGGCCTTGATCGAGCCAAGTGCACCCTAACCCTACTCCACAAAACATGGCACAAGACAAGCCACAAAACAAGGCCAAAACAAGGCACAAAACAAGGAACCAATAGGGCCAAAACGTGAGCCACAAAGACAATCCACGTGAACCACCTCTTCCACTGGACGCCCACTTTTCCATGTGAGGTGACACATGTCACCCTCCGTAGGTCCAAAATGTTTCGTCTCTCGGAAAAATCCAAAAAATTAAAAAGGACATAGCGAATTTTCCCTAAAGTGTGGAAAGCGTTTCGTCGGAAGCGACTCTGAGTCACTTGTGCCCAAATGTAACTTTGGCCAACCACAGGCGGGGTGACACGTGTCACCCTCCTAACCTCAGCGTCTTTCAAAAATATCCACAATGGCCAAAATCTCGAAAACAAAGTGGGCCCTTAACCAGTAAATTTCTCCGTGGGCCACGTGACCATTTCCAAAATAAAATCTCAAAATTCTAATATAATCCATGAAGTCAAATACCAAATCACGGGAATCCAATTCCCATTAACGAACCTTTTCTTCACAAATAACCGAAACTTTTCCAGTGAAAACTCACATCTTTCTTTCTTTTCAAAATTTCTGCCGTACGCTCGCACGTACGTCCTCACATACATACCCTGCAACTACGGGGTATAACAACATATGTCATATATGTGAGTAGTTTATTCTTGTTTATAACGATCTTATTACAGCAGCCATGATCTAGAAAATGTAATATCATTTTGTCTTATCTTAGAAACATGCGGATGGAGGTTTCTACGGTTTTAAGACAAATACATCATTATTCAATACATTTTCCTTTATTAATGCTGCGATTGGTCTGTCGATACACACTTGATTCCCAAATCAAGAAACATTATCCCTTTAAAAACCAAGTACTCATTACTCACGAATGAGGTTTCACACAAACATCCACATTAAAACAAATAAGTTAAGTCTCTTATCTTATAAGATCAAGTCTCTTAACTTCTAACATTTTCACCATTTTCACTTACATAAGGTCGTTATAACTAACTTCCCATAAAGCTATTATAACATTATATGTTTTAAACCAACCAAATCACTTAGCACATACGCCTACCGTCTACATAGTTCACAACAATCATGCTAGAAAAGATAAGAAAAGGTCATACCTGCGACGACATCACAATAATGGCCCTTTCCACTCCTCGAGTAGAATACGCTACTCTTAGTACTTTCACTATAAAGGTCACAAACGTCTATTAACCCCAAACACAAGTTCTATCTTTCTACGTAAAATTCAGAAGACTCTCGCAACAACAGTAAATCTCCTCCTCTATCGAGGCTACCAAGCCAACCAGAGGGTTTACATCTACCGGACGTGTACAATTCTACTCGAATACTACACAAGTCTACCGCAATACACCTATAAATCTGATTCGATTCGCTTTATTCTTCAGCTTAAGTCAAAAGACATCGCTAATACTAAGTTCCATATATAGTATACAACAACTATATAGTCAACCAAACATGTAATTTCCAATTACAATAGAGGGATAATTGATACCGATAAGCCCAAAATTATCCGAGTTTAATGTCGCTCCGAGCAAGGTTTAGCTCCACTGCGCTCCAAACCACTCCAAACAACCCTTAGAAGTTCTAACCAACTTCTACTCACATACTTCAACCAACTAAGATTTCCTTAGGGTTTCGGTTTGAGACTAAAAGGACAAAGGTAGTATTAGGACTCACGTAAAGAGGTATCTTTGGAATACTACAAGGTACAAGGCTAAGGTATTTTGGGCATTATAACAATACTAGGAGTATTTCTATACCACAAAGGGTATTATACGAAAACAACTAGGCAGTGGGGCTACCCGCCTAGACCTCATGAGGGGAGGAGACCTCACCGCCAAAGGCCACTTTCGAGGAGAGGAGCTCTTGGACGAGAGTCAACAAGAGGAGGAGAGGGTTCTCAAGACTTAGGCAAGTGAAGAGTGGATGAAGAAGTCTTCAAAGAGAGGGTATTTATAGCAAAACCAAAGCCAACCAATGGCCAAGATCAAGCCATGTGCAAGGCAAGTGTAAGGCCAAGATCAAGCCAAGTGCACCCACAAAACACTCCACAAAACACTCCACAAAACAAGCCACAAAGCAAGGCACAAAGAGGAGCGATCGCCAAGGCCAAGCCTCCTCTTTGCGTCGACGAGAGTGACAAGTGTCACCCTCCCGTTGGTCCAAAAATGTTCCGTCGCTTGGAAAAATCCGCAAAAATACTAAATGACATAGCCGGAATTTTCCCAACGTAAGCTATGGAAACGTTTCGTCAGAAAACGACTCTAATCGGCACTTGTGCCCAAATTTCGAATCCAATGCCTATCCTAAGGCTCAAATTTCGTACGTACGTCCATACGTACATACTCTGGAAAAACGGGGTATAACATCAATGTAAGAAGACAGTGAAATAAGAAGACAGGCTAACCAAAAACGATTACCGTCAGTATATATAAATAACAACTCTTTCCAAATGAACAGTTTAATCCTTTTACAAACCCTGCCCAATAAGATTACTACAGACCTCTACGAATGATATGACCAACGACGGGGCAGGCCGTCGCCATACCCGAATGTAAGCACCTACAACAACAGGGACTATACCAAGATAAGCCTCCTGAGAAGCGGAGCTTTCCCAAACGCTGACGTGACCCTAAGAGCGAGGATCAACAATCGGTGTACCTCAACTGCGGCATGAGCGGCCACTTCAGGAGGTCAAGATAAAGTACCAAGTATGTGAAACTGAAAATACGTAAATGAAATCATAATACTCTATACTGGCAGAGACATGTATGATAACCAAACTACGATTCACAATAAATAGCGATCATGTCTAGTGACTCACGCCCTCAAAGTCATCACTCCAATATAACAATGGGTCTCACGCCACAACACCAATCATGCGTGGAATACCTTCACCGCTGCGGCGATGATAGAAAAGCACCAAGAAATACATGAACAGCAGCGGGTCCCACTGTGTCCAAATAAAGCGATGCAGGTAATGCGAAGGCATAGCCGATTACTAACACCGCAGTACTAACAAGGTCATAAATCGTATCATGATATCTGTCAGCGTCACACGATCAAAGCCGGGTCGCCGCAATATCAAATGTGCGCGTCTAGCCTCGAACTCCCGCAGCTCGCATAGGCCAATCTCATAGGCCCGCATGTATAACCCGCATCGGTAGCTACTCCGGCATCGCCCCGACTCGCAGCCGCGTAGCGCATAAATCGCATGACCATAAAGGCCGCACACTAACACGGAACTCTCGTAGCTCGCATAGGACCGGGACCCGCATTGAGGTATTCTCGAATCATGGTCCTGCATCGCTGAGTCTACCCCGCATCGGAGGGCGCCTTAACCCGCTTAACCCCGAAACACGGTGAGTGGTATAATACCAACATAGCGGTTTATCGCTTAAACAACATAAGCACAATCAAGGAAAACCCTTTACACAAACATCACGTAATACTAACACACGTAGCATCCTAATATGATTACTTATCAAATCAACACGAAGGTATTACAAGGCTATCACAAACCAATACAATCAAGTTATTCACACATAAGGTACTTTCTACTATATGATTAACGAGATCGGGTTTTTATCCCCAAAGTACTTTATACAATAACTCTTTAAAGATATGTTACTTTAACAAAAGTCACACAAAACACGTAGTATATAACAATATAGTGATTATCTTTTAAAGTAAATCAATTACTTCTTTGTAAAATCAAGTAGCAACATTCTTTTCCAATATTCAAGTTTGCCTAATTTCCAATGTTCAAGTTTCTCATTTTAGAAAGGTTTAGTAGTTCATAGTCTTATTCATTTAAGAATATAATTCTCCTTTAAACAATCTGAGAAACATAAGCCTTATATGTGAGTAGGATATTCTTGTTTATAACAATCTTATTACAGCAGCCATGATCTAGGAAATATCATTTTGTCTCATCTTAGCTTCTATGCAGATGGAAGTTTCTCGTGGTTTTAAGATTTCTTTATTAAAAACATTTCCTTTTATTAACGCTGCAGTGGTTTGTCGATACACATTCTGATTTCCAAAATCAGTAAAACATTCTTAAGCCATTATACCTAACTTTCCATAAAGCTAGTATAACTCTTAAGTTTTCTAAAAAAAAATCAAGTACTACCTCCTCTTTCAAAATGATTCAAAATCTTTTGAAATACTTCAAGTTCTTTATTAACACATAACAAGCGCTTATAGTTCAAATCAGTTACCTTTTAAAAACCACAAGTATTTTCTTACCAACATAAAGTCATATAACCAACTTCCCATAAAGCCGTTATAACACTTTATGTTTTAAACCAATCAAATACATTTAGCACGACGCTCACCGCACTACATAGTTCACACATATCATGCTAGAAGAGATAGGAAGAGGTTCACATACCTCGCGACGAGTATCGACTAATAGAAAAACGCTCCAAGTACCTCCAACCGCGGCTACTCCTGCCAAGTAGATCGCGCCATACGTAGTACTTCAACCTATAAGGCCACAAGGCGCTTATTAACATTTAGGTCTAATCGTAGAACATTCTACGTAAAATTCGGCAAAGACCTCCCCCATGACGTAAATCTCCTCCTCTATCGGGGCCACCAAGCCAACCAGGGGTTATACGCCTAATCCGGACGTGCACAATTCTACCCACGTAAAAGCTACACAATTCTCTGAATACAGTCCCATGTAATTACGCTCAATGCTCTTCTTTCAAAAGGTTTCTTATTATTCGTGCTTAAGTCAAAAGACATTGCCGATAACAACGTTGATACAATATATAGTATACTTCAACTATATAATCTAACAACATGTAATTTCCAATTACAATAGTGGCAAGATAATTACCTCGATAAGCCCATAATTATCCGAGTTTAAATGTCGATCCCGAGCAAGGTTTAGCTCCTACTCATGCTCAGGCCGACTCCAAACAACCCTTAGAAGTTCTAACCAACTTCTACTTATAACTTCAACTACGGGTGAAGATTTACTTAGGGTTCGGTTTGTGTGACCGATTTGGAAGTATAATAGTATAACTGGCTTTTTGTAAAGGTATAACCTTAGAGTACTACAAGGTATATGGCTAAGGTAATTTGGGCATTATAACAATACTTTTGAGTATTTCTAACAAGAGGGTATTTATACGAAAACTACTAGGGTGGGGTACCCACTGCTAGCACCCCGGAGGGAGGTGTCACCCTCGGCCTACCCCACTGGGGGACTCTCGCCATGGGGAGAGGGCTCTCGCTAAGGCCTCACAAGGGGAGAAAGAGAGCTTTCAAGACTTAGGCAAATTTATGGATGAAGAAGTCTTCAAAGGAGAGGTATTTATAGGACAAGCCAAGGCCAACCAATGGCCAAGATCTTGCCAAGTGCAAGGCAAGTGTAGGCCAAGATCTTGCCAAGTGCACACTAGCCAACTAACACAAAAATATCCTACCAACCTCGACCACAAAGGCCACACTTTCGCCACCACTATTACCGCCTAAGGTGTTCCAATGAGAGGGTGACAAGTGTCGCCCTCCGTTGTCCAAAATGTTTCGCCTCTCGGAAAAATCCGCAAAAATAAAAATGACATAGTAATTTACCCTACGAAAGTCGTGGAAACGTTTCGTCGAAAACGACTCTAAACGGGTGTTGTGAACAAAGTTAATTCGGCCAAGCCTATGTAAAAGTTCAAATTTTCACGCACGCCCCACGCATACTGGAAATACGTATAACACCGGAAGGCCAATGTTGTGGCGTATGCCTTACCGTAGGTCGATGAGTCTATCGATGTGCAACAGAGAGGAGGGGCATGGTTCGCGATTTGCATCGCTTAGCGAGCCTTGGTATCCGCTTGATTGATTACGATAGCGATGGGGTTCGACCGCGTGAGGTTGCCGAGTCTTCCATCGTCGAGGTGAAGAGGCAACAATTTGTTGATCCGATTTGACGCGCAGCGTGATACGGCTCTTCGTGAGGAAGGGTCCTTTTGAGGTAGCACTGATGGGGTGCTAAGGTTTGAGGGCGTGTTGTGTGTTCCAGATGTTTCGTGACTTGGCGGGTTCTTGGGAAGCACACAGCGCGTTACATCCATCCGTGGTCGCGACAGATGTACCACGACCTTAGATCCGTATTGGTGGGATGGCGAAGAAACGTTGCGAGTTTGTAACTCGGTGCGTGTTGTCGCAGTGAAGGTAGAGCACGAGGCCGGTGGTTTGTCGCGACGATAGAGATCCCGACCGGAAGTGGGAGGTGATCAACATGGACTTTATCACGGATTACCTCACTCGGAGGAGACATGATTCTATTTGGGTTATCGCCGACAATCGTAAATCAGCCCACTTTTTCCGTCGGGGCGACTTTTTCTACCGAGGATTATGCCAAACTTTACATCCGAGAGATCGTCGACCGCACGAGTCCCTATTTCGATCATATCGCATGCAGGAGCCCGGTTCACGCTAACTGAGGTCTTTCCGTAAGGGTTAAGGACGCAGCGAGTGAGCAAATCGCATTCCATCCACGAGCACGGACAGCAGAGCGCACTATCCGCACTCTCGAGGATATCTGCGAGCCTGTGTTATAGACTTCCGTAGTGTTGGGAGGATCATTTGCCTCTAGTTGAGTTTGCGTATAATAATAGCTACCACTCAGATTCGGGATGACGCCTTACGAGGCCTTGTATGGGAGGAAGTGCAGATCGCCGATAGGCTGGTTTGATGTTGGCGAGGTGCAGTTAGTGGGACCAGATTTGGTGTAGCAGGCAGTGGATAAGGTAAAGCTTATCCAGAGGCGATTCTCGCAACTCGAGTCGGCGAAGTCATATGCAGATCATCGTCGTCGGCATCTGGAGTTCGAGGTTGATGGTTGGGTTTTCCTGAAGGTGTCACCCATGAAGGGTGTGATGAGATTCGGGAAGAAAGGGAAACTCAACCCAAGGTACATTGGGCCCTATCAGATTGTCCGCAGGGTAGGCAAGGTTGCCTACGAGTTGGATCTGTCGTCCGATCTAGAGGCAGTGCATCCGGTGTTCCACGTTTCTATGCTGAGGAGATGTATCGGGGATCCATCTAGAGTACACCCGATTGACGATGTCCATGTGACCGAGGGGTTATCGTATGAGGAGATTTCCATAGCGATAATCGATCGTCAGGTTAGGCGTCTGCGGACCAAGGACGTGGCTTCCGTCAAAGTCTTGTGGCGGAACGAACTCAGGGAGGAGATGACGGGAAGTCGAGGAGGACATGAGGCGTAGTATCTCACCTATTCCCACACCTCCGTAATTCACTTTCCTACTTATAAATTTTCATTATCGTTTATGCCTAAGTGTTGTTTTGTGGTCGTGTGTGTCATTTGCAAACTGTTTAAGTTATGAGGAACCTTATCGTTAACTGTCTTGGGAAGGAACATTCGGGACGAATGTTTCTAAGGAGGGGAGAATGTTATACCCCGTATTTCCAGAGTATGTACGTGAGGCGTACGTACAAAAACTTAGCCTTAAAGTTTAGGCATGGGACGTTTTTTTGGGCACAACTCACTAAGAGAATCGTTTTCTGACGAAACGTTTTACACAACTTGCGACGGGAAAATTCCGGCTATGTCATTTCTATTTTTTGCGGATTTTTCCGAGAGACGAAACACTTTGGACCAACGAGAGGGCGACACTTGTCACCCTCTAATTGATGGATGTGTGGGCGGTATAGGGCCGATTGGAAGGGCTTGGAGTTGGTAGGATATTTGTGATATTTTGTGGATAAGGGCACTTGGGTGAATCCTCACCCTACACTTGCCTTGCACTTGGCATCATCCTAGCCCTTAAAAGCCCTATAAATACCCCCCCTAACTTGAAGAGTTCTTCATCCACAAATCACACTTTCCAAGTCTAAAACCTTCCTCCCTCAAGGTTGAGTTCGTCCAACACTCCCCCTTCCCTCTTGATAAGGCTTTGGCCGAAACCTCTCCCACCCTAGCCTAGTAGTCCTAGCCGAAATCTACCCCCCTCCCTTGGTAGAATTGTTGTCTTCCAAGTATAGTTACTATTCCTAAATACCCTAGCCCAAATCCCTTAGTACTTAGTAGAAGTTGTGAAGAACTTCTAAGGGTTCTCGAGCTATCAAGATTCGCACTAGGAGCTAAACCTCTCGGGATCGACTTATATCTAGGATATTTTGTGCTTACTGAGGTAAATAATCTTATCCTTCTTTTGTAATTAGAGAATACATCGTAGAAGTATAAGAATATGTATAAAATACTTAGAAGGATATTAAAGAATAGAATTGAACTGTTATTACAAAGAAGGGTTTAAAGAAGAATAATTGAACTATACTTACTTAGATCGTTTTCACGAGACTCGAGTAGCTCGACGGGTAGGGAAGTCGCCCAATTTTCCATAGAATAGAGAACCTCTACTTAGAATTACGTAATAGTCTAGACGCTGATAGACGATTTGACTATTATAATTTGATTCTCTGCGCGACATATTCGACTTGGCGGTGGATTTCGCCGAAGGTATGTGATTCTTCCTATACTCTTGAGCATGATATTTTAAAATATATATAGTACTGAGCGTGCGGTGTTAATCGAATAATAATTACGGCAATGTCTTCGGACTTAAGCCTGGATAATAACTACGGCAATGTCTTCTGACTTAAGTCTGAATAATAAGACTCTTGACGTATTTCAAAAGAATACTGAATCATTTTTAACAGAAGAGAAATATTTGGTTTTTAAACAAAAAGCTTAAGAGTTATACTAGCTTTATGGGAAGTTAGGTATAACAACTTAAGAAAGATAAAAGGAACTGTTTACTTATTTGTTTGTAAAAACCTTGTATTGATTTCTGTAAAGTGTAGTAAGATTGTTTGATAAATAGACATATTATGATGTTACGTGTGTTAGTGATGTTGTGAAAGGGGGTCATTCTTGTTGTGCTTACGTTGCTAAACGGTAAGTCATTATCTTGTTATTATATCACCTACCCTCGACTTATTATACCAGGGCTTGCCACTTGATGCGGTCTATACGGGCTATGCGGTCTGTGAGACTATGCGGATCGCGGAGTTCCGTGATTGATCATTCGGGTGTTTTAGCCCGACGCGGGGATGCCCTATGCGGTCCGCGTGACTACGCGGCCTATCGAGACTATGCGGTGCGGAGTCGTGAGGTACAGGGGTTAGCTACCCCGATGTGAGAATACCTCACGCGGTCGTGTGTGACCTATGCGGTGCGGGAAGTCCAGACTAGGCACGCATAATGATACTATGGGCGATTGGCCTTGCTCGATCATTCGGCCTAGGAAAGACCAATTACATTATATCTATTAGTGTTCTTGTGTGTGATATGACACTATGTGCAATTGAACGATTGTATTTGCAAAAGGTTTTAAATACTTTGATTTCATTTAAGTACTTTCTGATTTCACATACTTAGTACCGTTGTCTTGACCTCCTTGGGTGCGTTCATGCCGCGGTAAGAGGCAGCAGTGCTAGATCCACATCCTTAGGATCTTTGCTTTGGTGTCAGGAGCTCCATCTTCTCCGGAGGCTCTACTTTTGGGTATGATCTCCCTGTATTGTAGATAGTTTTATAGATTCAGGGTATGGCGGGGCCCTGTCCCGCCATAGTTGTTTACTTCCTGAGGTGCAGAGTCCTATTATGCAGTTGGGATGTAATCGCAAAACTTGGGTTATATATATATGCGAAAGGCAAGCTTTTCATCGATAAAGCTTTCTCTTTTCATAATGTTTCTTGTCTTGTCTTATGTTCGTGATTACTCGATGTATGACTACTTGGGTGCGGGTAAGGCACTATCCACGAACCGGGCAGTCGTGACAAAATTGACATGTTTTAGTGTATCTAAATCAGGATTGTGGATTATCTGCTGCTTCCACCTTGGTTTCTTCTCTTCCTTCATCAATCAAAAGTGAGATGGCCATGAAACTTGGAGATAAGAGAATTTTGGACAACTCTGGTACGTATTTCAACTGCAAAAGAGTGCATTTTCTGGAAAGAAAATAATCTTAAATGTTGCCTGTTCTTTTAGATTTTAATTCCTGTTGAATTGTGTCTAACTGCCATTTCACGTCTGTAACTCTCATGTATGGATCCTAATACCATGTATGAGTGTGTGTTTGGCTCATCTCTAGAGAAAAGACACTTCTATTTAGTTATTGCATTTCTTATGATAAGCTCTTATAGTGTTCTCCCCTCAGTTAAAACCAAATCATTTCACCTATGCCATATTTTCTTGTAGGTAGAGTTAGGCTAAGTAGTGATTGGTTCAAAGAAACGAGCTATTGAGTGCGTGAAGAGGCTAGTTAGGCGTAAGGTTATGTTTTCGGCATGAGTCGGTATTGCGTGTTTATTCTTGTTGGTCTGTTTATGGAGTCGATATGTTGCAAACAAGATCGTAAGGCGTGGAAATCTTGGGTCTAATACATTAATATTGCTTCGTCCTTGGCTGCGGTCCTTTGCTTTTTCTTGCCGTACACGGGATATAGCCACGTTACAACACACACCATGCATTTCAACCATAGAGTTTAGTAGCATGGATAGATTTTCCCAACTCTCCTGCTGCTTATCAAAACCATCGAGTAGTGTAGAGGGGGAAAAGAATCAATCAATCCATTAAAAAATTTTGTTCAACTGTTGCATCTTTCTTTTACCTTTTCAGAGTTGGGAAGAGTTCTTAGTGGAAGGTCAGGCTCTGTTCTATAATTTAGAACATCCTAACCTACCAACCAATTAAAGGTGTTGATCAATGGTTCTAAACAAGGAATTGTTGTTGTGTGATACTGTTCCCTTCTTTTCTCAGTAGACATGTAAAAATGTTCTCCTAAGGTTCATAAATTGATCCTCATGATTCATTAGGTATGCTTACATCTCCAATCTATTCATCCTCAAGTATTTTGATTGTAATCTAGCTCTGTTTTTAGAGGTTACTTCTATTTGTTGGGTTAAAATAACCCAAAGACTCTCTTAACATGGTGAGATATTGTCCACATTGCTCATCTCTTGATTCTTTATCAACTGGTGTTTTAAGTACCTAAAGGGAACCACGTCAGATGTTGGAAGCTTACATTTGGTTTATAGTTGTCTTTCTCTGTTTATTTAGAGTATTTATTTTATCTTAATGTGTGTTGCAACTTTCAGACAATAACTCAAGCTTTGGCAACAACACGGGAACATTTGACAAGATCACTTCTCAGATGAATTTTCTTCAAATTTGCTAGAGCAATTATTTTTTAACAATGTTTTAGTCTTGTATTAAGCACTTTATTAACGCTTTGAATTATTATCCATTTTGGGAATACTTTGTACACCAGATTCTAGCTATTTAATGTATATTTTTGGTGTTAAATTATTAGTCCATTTCATTGTTGTAATTTCAATTTGCAATATTGAAATTAAATTCCAAAAAAAAAAACCACCAAATTTAGTTTTCCTACCAAAAAATAAATTATTAATTTAATAGAAATTTAAAAAAAAAATTGAATCAAAATTTAAATTTAAGTGACAATTGTGTGACGGGTAAAAACCGTCACACGTAGTGTGACATTTGTCTGACGGGTAAAAACCGTCATCCTTTTGTGACTTTTGTGTGACGGGTAAAAACCGTCACACACTGTGAGACGGTTCCAGAACCGTCATCCTTTTGTGACAATGGCAAAGATGACACTTGACAGAACCGTCATCTTAGGCATCAGATGACGGTTTTTACCCGTCACCGTAGGGTGTTTTTCTTGTAGTGCTACCTATTAACCGTCTATCCTAATCCTCGACTTCCATACTCCTATTTAGGGCCATATTTTGTCTAATCACCTCTCTCAAATTCATCCATAGTCTACCTCTACCTCTCCTTAGACCTATAACTTATAACATCTTGCACCTCCTCGCTGGGGCATCTGTGCTCCTCCTCTTCATATCCCCGAACCATCTCACTCTCGCTTACAACATCTTGTCCACCATGGAGGTCACACCTACCTTGCTCCATATACCTTCGTTTCTGGCCTTGTCTCTCCTAGTATGCCCACACATCCATCCAAGCATTCTCGTTTCTGCTACTTTCATCTTAGAGATCTTGATTGGCCAACACTCTGCTCCATACAACATAGTCGGTCTAATAATCACTGCATATTCACTACATCACTACACAAAAATCAAATCCACAACTCTACTTTGAGGATTTGGATTTTCTACCCCATGTTCCATTTGTTAAATTTCGCGTATAATGACAATTATCATAGAAGCATTTAGAGAGCTATGGTCGAGGCCTTATACGATATTGTGGTATATGTAACAATTGTTACGTCCCCTTCTAAAATTTGTTAAAAACGTATCTATAACTTTGCTTTAAATGAATATAGTTGTCACATAATTTTGTTTCGGAAATTAGGAACACGTTTCAAAAATATTTTTTCCTTAAAAAGGTTGATTTATCAAAAATTAGGTAAGAGTCCAAATGATTTCCTAAGGAAGGTGTTAGGCACATTAAGAAATCCGCAAAGGCAATTACCAACATAGTTTGCAATGGAGGCCAAAATGTAACTTGTTTGTAAATGGGAGTTTAAAAATAATTTGGAATTTGAACATCATTTAGCACTTCACTATTTCAATAATTTGGATACATTTGCAAAGCTATACGAAAATTTTGTGTATTCGTACGGATTAAGACTTTGAATCATATAACTAATTCAACTTCGCAATCGCACTATGATTTTGCATATTTTTCTATTAACTTGAAAGATATAATTATCTTTAAGTCATCTAAATAAGTTTGTCTTACATTTCTTATTTACCACCTAAAGACATTAGTTTATTTTAAGTCATAGGCATAAGATGCATTTGGGATTTAAGTCAAATATGAAATCATCCAAACTAGCTGATAAAAGAAAGGATCCGAACTTAGCTTCGACATTTGACAAGTGTTCCAAAGGATCAAGGGATTTGAACGATGGCCATCAACCCGTGAAGAAAGGCCCAAAATGGCATGGAATATGGGGAAGAATGGGAACCATAACTTGATAGCCTCTTATGAACAAGTTTATTCGGCTTTATATGTTGGTCCTAGCCAAGACCTTGCTTTACATTTTATGTCTTTAAGTTCTAGTCTAGCTAGTAGTTTTATTATTAAGTTCATGTAATAGCCCTTAGAGTATCTTAGGACACATCAATATTGGAAGTAAATATGTAGAAGCCGAGAAAGGGGCAAGGCCAAGGTGGCACGGACAACACACCATGGCAAGGACAAGAATGACATGGAAGAAAATTTGGCATGGACAAAAAGCATCCAAAGACGAGATGAGTCAGAAGAGGGAGGTTGAAGGTCGGCCGAAGATCAAGATGTTGGTACAAGGAATGGAAGCTCTCCCAAGAGGATGGAGTCTTGAAAATGCAAGAACATCTCGACCTCCATAAGAAAGGTGTGAAGAGGTTTTGGCTTACTCAAGTCTCAACATAAAACCAAAACTCTTTCACATGCAACTCACCAAAGTCGAGGGCCAACTTGGTCTCCAAGACAACTAAGACCCATTCCTTGTTCCTATTCGGCTGAATGACCTTATAACTGTCCCTTAGTCCCTGCTAGAATAGTCTTTAGGATACTATAAATAGGGCATTAGGAATTTGTATTTCGGCATGCTTGATTTGAGTTAAATATAAAACAAAGTCTTCAACTTGTGTGTCGAAACTTATCCGATCCTTGTGTGGATCACCCTTCATTCGGTGTAAGTTAGATTAGGACTTGTGTGACCTAGTCTATACTGGCTCCCATTCTTAGGAACCACCGCGTTTGCCCCCATATTTTTTTCCATTATATTTGCGATTATTTTTGCCGCCACCTTGAGCACGATTTTGGCCGGAAGTATTAACAAAACCCGGAGAGTTGGTGGAGGACGTCATCATGACTACTGGACTAGCCCCGGTAGCCGCCTTTTTCGTCAAACCGACTTCTTCCAAAGTAAACATGGAACATTCTTGATAAAACTTTGGGAGAGGGTTACTTTGACGAAGTAGAGTCCCAATACCACTATAGTCCTCATAGAGACCGACAATCATCTGTAAAATAAGGAGATCTGCACTATCGGGCACACCAACATTGCGGAGTTGGTCCGCCAATTCTTTCAACCTTTTGCAATATGCTGAAACATTCGGAAATTTTTTCATGTTGACATGAGAAAATTCCTGCTCAAGTGTGACAACTCTGGAGTTCTGATTATCTTGAAATATGTCACGCAGCCTATCCAAACCAGCCTTTGTAGTAACGTCTGGCTCAATAACGTTTGCAACAAGTTGGTAGAGATAGTGCAGTAAATCCACTGATGAACGGTGGCATCAAGCATAGTCCATAACTTTGGATCATCCTCGCTTTTGGGTACATCCGTATCCTTAGGAGCTGCGGGGATTATGTGATGGCTGACTTGATGCGAGCGTGCGTGAATCTTGAACAGTTCGGCCCACTTCGCATATTGGACGTTTTCTATTTCAAGAACAAAACGGATGTGATTCTTGATGTTAGAAACTATTAGGGCAGGGTGAAACGTGTTATTTGATGTAGACATACTGATAGAACAATATGTGATTGAGGGATTTAGAAGACATGATTTTTAGGTTGAGAAAAAAATTTCCGAAAAATGAGGACGTAACTCGGAATCGGATGAAGATGTCGGCGGAAGCTTTAGAAAAATACCTAGACTTGTGATATCATGAAAGAAATAATCCCTTGATTATTTTCATTAATTGAAAGACAATATATACACTTTACATATTTCTATAATAGGGAAATTATATTCATATTCTACTCCTAAAACCTTATTCTATTTGGAGACTAACTATACAATTATGGTAAATGTACAAGACTAATACACACAAATATACAATAATTATACACAAACCCGTGATGGGCCACTGCCCACCGATAGCCCAAATCTTGTCCAATACGTTATATTTCATATATTTAACACTTTCTATACCAAGTTTTCAGAAAACGTTTGCGTCTCACTTATCCTAACGTCATTATCTAGTTTTTTTTCTTTTGAAATAACATAGTATCATTATTTGGTTGTCGTGATTATGGGGTCGGGTAAGCCAGCTGATATTTTAAGGCAAAGCAAAGACTTAACATTTGACTTTTCTTTGTGACGTTAACCTGACAAGTAGGTCTGATTAGCCGACTAACTCACAAAATACGGCTTGTGGTTTAAACGCCCAATATTGGCTCATCATTAATATATGATTTTTGTATATATTATCCAAGAGGACAAATATGTTAAAATCTATTTATTTTGTGGAAATTTTACACCATATGACACTTTAGGAGCATTAATTATATTTTATAGAAACTCTAACATAAATGCTCTAGTGGCCTAAAATAATTGCTTTTTTTTAGGGTAAATAAATATTATATTACTAAAATCCGGAAGTTACAGTCAATCATTGAGGGTTCTCAATCCTCAACGTAATACAATGCAAAGAAAAAGGCTAGAATCAAGCAAAAAATAAGGGGGGGGGGGGGGGATGTTCACTCAAAAGGTGAAGTTACAAGAGGGAAATAAACTATAAAGAACTCTATATGTTGCTAACTTGACCCTTGTAATAACATCATCCCCAGTCAAGACAATCCCATCGAATAGCAATGTTTCCTTGCTCTCCAAATCTCAAACACCACTGCACAAAAGTCAAGTAAGATAGCTTTAGATCGGATGCCTATCCCGCGGTGGTCCTTCTTAATCCATTTGAGTGCACTTTCAATGGTAATCTCTCTTCTAATTCCCAACCATTCCCTTATGTGTCTCCAAATCTTGTGCGAATAAGGGCAAGCAAAGAAGAGGTGAGCCCGCGTCTCATTATCTTGCTTACAAAATCTGCAAGTCACATCCTCAATGTTAAGATAGAAAAGAGTGTCTTTAGTGGCAAGACGTTTCCGGCAAGTGAGCCAGACCGCGAATGAATATTTGGGAGGTATGAAGCCTTTACAAATTTGGGACATCCATAGTTTACGTTCACGAGGGGTGCGCAAGACATCATACACAAGGCCGGAGTCCAATCTTCCATTGATACAACACTTCTCCAATCCCACAATTGTATCTCCTCGACTACCAAAAATGCTCATGAAATTGTCTCGGATACCACATAGATTTTTGAACAAGAGCGAGTCTCTATCTCGGACCTCATAATCCCAAATCGATTGTCCTCTCAAGTAGAAAGTATTTACCCACTTCACCCATAAAGAATCTGCATTAGTGTGAAATAGCCATATGGATCGAGAGAGTAAAGCATGATTCCAAACTTTGACTGAGGCACACATAACTCATCCCAGGCAACACGGGGTGGTCTCCCTCCCCACAAGAACTGGATACAAGTTGAGCGCACCTCGTTGAGAACCGCGGAATGGAGTGGGAACACACGAAACTAAAAGCCTTCAACACCTTGAATAACCGATCGGATCAACTCCAGTTTTCTGGCATAAGATAGTGAGTGATGCCCTCATTTCTGAATATATCCCGAGATGACACTTGTGAAGGGAGCAAACTGGTCCACCGAGACGGAAAGTGGGGCCAAAGGAACTCCTAGATACCGCACGGGAAACTCACCCATCGAAAACCCAACTCTAGCCATGATCATGTCTCGACGAACACCTTGCACTCCCGCTAAATAGATTGAGGACTTAGAGGGATTTAAAGATAGACTGGAAACCACCTCCAAAGTCTCAAGACACTCTATAAGAATACCAACCGAAGCCTCATCTCCTTTGGCAAAAAGCATGAGATCATCTGCAAAAGCAAGATGAGTGATACCCAAACTTTCACACTTAGGATGATAAGAAAACCCAGTAACCAATGTCTTTAACTTAAGAAGTCTCGAAAAATATTCAATGAAAAGAATAAATAATGTAGGAGATATAGGATCCCCTTGTCTCAAGCCATGTCTTCCTGCAAAGTAGCCATGTAACTCTCCATTGATGGAAAGAGAGAATGAAGTAGAAGAAACACACTCCATAATCCATCCTACAAATCTGTCCGGAAAACCGAGACCTCTTAGCACCGATTCAAGGAAACTCCAAGAAACCGTATCAAATACTTTCCTAAAATCAACCATAAGCATGCACCTTGGAGAGATCCGCGCTCTATTAGAACCTCTTACGAGCTCTTGGGCAATAAATACATTATCCACAAGTTTCTCCCCTTAACAAAGGCACCTTGACACTCATTAACAAGAGAGGGAAGAAAAGATGTCATCCGATTTGCTAGAATCTTTGTGATGATCTTATAGATCACATTAGTCAAGCCGATAGGCCCAAAGTCACTCACCTTGGGGTCTCGATCAGTTTTGGGAAGGATAGTAAGTATAGTGTGATTCAATTGTTTCAATAGGTTGCCCGTTGAGAAATATTCTTGCACACTCCGCACTACATCATAACCAACATCTTTCCATCGTGTCTTGAAAAAGGCCGATGAAAATCCATCCGGGTCGGGTGCTTTATCATTCTCAATATCAAATAGTGCATCATGAACCTCCATAAAAGAAATAGATTGCAATAGGAGTGCACCCTCATCTTCCCCAAGTTTAGGTCCGTAATCAAGTACCATGGGGTCAATAGGAGCCGAAGGCCGAGAGAAACCTAGTAGATCCTTATAAAATTTAACAAGCATTTCTGCTACTTCCTCGGGAGAGGATGTAGTGGTTCCATCATCTTTAACAAGATAGGATATTGAATTATTAACATTGTTCCTCTTGATCAAGCTGTGAAAGTATTTAGCGCTCTTATCGTTCTCAATCAAGTGCTTTTGTCTAGCTTTTTGCCGAAGGAAATGCCTCTCTGATTCAAACAAAGAGTTTGCTTTAGCTCTTAAGGCCCTAACATTAGCTTTCAAATCGTCATTAGAAGGATCCTCCATATACGCATTGATAGCTTCTTTGAACTCCAGGTTTGCCGCACTAGCTCTTTGTGCAATGCTACCAAATTCTCTAGTATTCAATTCACGCAATGACTTTTTCAAAGACATCAATTTTGTTGCCAATATGTATTGAGTGGAGCCTATTACACGCTGCCTCCAATATGAGGTAAGAATGCCTCCAAAGGAAGGGTGTGTGAGCCACATATTCAAGAACTTAAATGGACGATTACCACTATGAGAAGATGGAATCACTAAAGCAATCACCGGACAATGGTCTGAGACTGGTTCCATAGGCAAAAGGAAGCCGAACATTCCAAGATCAAATCACTCCAACATTGATTCATTAACACCCTATTTAGCTTGGACCATATTGAACCATTCATCCAAGTGTAGAAGGAACCCGAGGATGGAGTATCCTCAAGCCCATGAGCCAACATAAATTCACCAAGGTCCCGAACTGCATATGACGAGAGGGGGGGGGGGGGACCTCCAACCTTGTCATGAGGGGAGAAATTGGCATTAAAATCACCAAGAATCATCCAAGGCTTGACAATACTAGTGCCCAAATGGGTAAGATGATGCCAAAGCCTCCTCATTTAAGGAATGTTATAGACCGAATACACAAAGGTAACAAGAAAAGATACTTGAGTTATATTGCAAAGTGCTTGAACATGGATATGTTGAGAATCCATTCCAAGTACCTCACAGCTCACTCTAGAAGGGTCCCAAAGTAACAACATTTTTCCACCATCAATGAAATCAACATTAGAACATGATTTCCACGCTGGAAATCTTTGTGACGAAAAAGATGCAATCCAAGAACGAGAGAACTTAGTTTCAATCAAGCATACTATTGCCACCGAGTGTTGCTGTGCAAGCCTACACACTAGAGATTGTGTGGCTGCCCTATCTCGGCGTCCGCAAAGACCCCGGACATCCAACAAAGCACTTTCATTTGGAAACATAGAGGATTCTGTTACACCCCATAGTTTCAGGGTAGGTATATGAGGACGTACGTAAGAGAATACGACCTTAAGTTTAAAAAGGAAGAAAAATTTCTTTTCCTACGAAAAATATTCCGAACATCGTGAAGGAAAAAGGTTTGTTATTGGGAATTGGATTCTCAATTTTGGTAATTGAGACTTTTAGGATTTTGTCACGACCCGACATCGGGCCCGCGACTGGTGCCTTACCCCGGGCACCCTAGTGATACAACATCAGAGAAAATCAGCGGAAATAGAAATTTAAACATGAAACAAGATAAAATAAGAAACAGGCTAACCAAAACGGTCACCTTTCTACATATATATAAAACTTGAACAGTTACATCCCTTACAAACCCTGCCCACAACAGTACTACAGACCTCTAAGAGTTTTTATAATAACTATGACGGGACAGGGCCCCGCCATACCCCAGAATGTACAAGTACCTACTGATGTGACTATACCAAAGATAAGCCTCAGAAAGCGGAGCTTCCAATCTGTGAGCGTGATCCTATGAGCGAGGATCAACAACCGGTGTACCTCTACTGCGGCATGAGCACGAAGGAGGTCGATCTGACAGTACAGTATGTGGCGAAAATACGGTAATAGAATCATAACAATCTATATAAAACAGGAGACATGTATGATAACCAAACTACAGTACACAATATGTAAGCAGTCATGTCAAGTCAGGGACTCACGCCCTCAAAGTCATCACCCAAATATAACCAAGGGTCTCACGCCCACAATATCAATCATGCTCGTGGAAATTCCATCCTCATGGCCGGCAGGCGCTGTTACACCCCGTAAGTCCAAAGCATGTAAAAGAGAATGTACGAAAGGAAACAAGACTTGGAAATTGGTACGAAAGGAAGAATTGTTTTTCCGACGGAAAATCTTCCGGACGTCGGAAAGGAAAAATGTTCGTTGTTGAGAATTGGATTCTCAAAATACATTATTCGAAGAGTATGGAACTTATTAATATTATGGAAATTTATTTTTACGGATTTGGTCACGTGGGGCCCACAGTGGAATTTTACGTTTGTGGGGCCGCGAGTTACGGAATTTTATGGACGAATGAGAGGCGACACGTGGCACCCTCGCATGGCTTGGTCGAAATTTATGCAAGGGTATAATGGTCATTGACCATCTTGGAAGATAAGTCTTGAAGCGATATTGTTGACAAGTCGACATGTACTAGGCTTGATCAGTGAAACTAATCCTAACCTCACATTTGTTTAAGTCTAAGCCCTCAGTTGTGTTATAAGTATACTACTAGTGCAAGACTAGCTCATTAACACTTAGAAAATTTTAGAGAAACTCTTGTGCTTCATGATGAGCTCTCGGGTTTGCCTTAGATCCACACAAAATATTTGTAGTTTTGATCCATTAGCCACAGACTTTAACCCAATGTCCTTAGGGTATTATAAGGATATCTCAATAGAAAGATTTGGAAAAAGCGCATTTTCACGTTAGTCAGGCGGAAACTATGGGAGTTCTTCAACTTTGAAGTTGGAACTTGAAGATGGGTTCTTCATAGAGTGCTTGGAGCGGATTGGAACTTAAGGAAAGGAGCTAAGAATTTCTAAGGCGCGACTTTGGATCTTGGAAATTTTAAGGGCTTGGAAAGGTATAAATTTTGTCGTTTTAGTAGTTAAGACTTACTTATTGTTGTAGCTATGGATTTTAGCAAGCATGTGTTATATAGTATGAAGTTTGATATGTTTATGGACTATTGTAACCTAATCAGAAAACTAGCATGTTTAGCTTTAAGATTGGAATTCAAGTTGATTATTAGTTTAAATTAAATGGCGTGTTGAATAAAGAAGGAAATTATAGTTGTTGAAGTGGTTTATAACTATATAACATGTTGACCTAAGAACTTGAAATTGGAAAGGATTGGAAAAAGACGTAGTATGATTGGTTATATGTTGGCCGAGAATGGCTAGGGAAGTATTATACTATTTCGTATGAATTGTGGGCGGAATTTTACGTAGTGTAAGGCGTGTAATCCTTTGTTTGGATGTTGTTTGGAGCCTTAAATATGGCTTGTTGGTTATTGTATTCGGCCTTGAAAAGGTGGCAAAGTGAGTAGAAACAAAGTAAGTCTTTGCCCAGATTTTTCGTAGAATTAGAGACTAAATACTTAGTATTATTCTACATAGAGACTAGAAGTTGATAACCTTGTTGTGACCATTATAGGTTGACACTTCTCGTGCAGTGTATTCGGCTTATCTTGTGGATTTAGCGAAAAGGTATGTGAACTATCTCCTCTTCAGCATGATTCCTTAAGATAAAGAAAGTAGGTTCTACTCTTAAATGATCCATTCCTTGGTTGTATTTGGATTGCCTAAAATAGAATTTGTTCTATGTACTTCCTCGAGTGTACTTTGATGTTTGGATTGTAAGTTGTAGAATCCGTTTTCTTGATGAAGTTTGGATTCTTAAAAGTGAAGGTATTTTTACTTAAAGTAGATGTAGTCTTAAAAAGGAAGTGGTTTCCAAATCTTTTGGCTAGTGCCTTAGTTCTAAAACCTAAAGGTCATTATAATGACTTTAGGGGAGTCAAATGAGTGATTTACTTATTTGATTTAAAGAGGAGAAATGACATGATTTAAGAGAAGTAACTTGTGTTAAGGGTGAAGTTACTTGAGGTTTAAAAAGTAGAAGAAAACTTGTTTTCTAACTATTAAGAGACTTGAAGTATTTTGAAAGTTAAGAACTTGATTTGTAAGTATGTGATACTTGGTTTTAATAGTATAAGTCTCTTGGTTATTGAAGGAATGGATACGTCTAAAACCATAAAGGGTTATAACGGCTTTATGGAAAGTTGGTTATAACGGCTTTATGGAAGGTTAGAAAGTTGTCTATTTTGATTAATCGGCATAAGTTGCCTGGATTGTGAAAATTTGGAGTTACTTGATTTCAAGCTTTGAAATGAGTTTTCTAAAAGTGTAGTAACTTACTTTGAAAAATAGACACGCCTTGATACTACGGGTGTTAGTATCTTGGGGCTTTACATAGAAAGGAGTCTTTTATAAAGAGAATGTCGTCGTAGTACTTTGACTTGTTAAAAGAGAATTATTCTATGTATGCCTTGATTAGTACTTTGGCTTGATAAATTGAGAATTTGTCTAAGTGTGCCTTGATAAGTACTTTGACTTGTTAAAAGAGAATTATTCAATGTATGCCTTGATTAGTACTTTGGCTTGATAAATTGAGAATTTGTCTAAGTGTGCCTTGATAAGTACTTTGACTTGTTAAAAGAGAATTATTCTATGTATGCCTTGATTAGTACTTTGGCTTGATAAATTGAGAATTTGTCTAAGTGTGCCTTGATAAGTACTTTGACTTGTTAAAGAGAATTATTCTATGTATGCCTTGATTAGTACTTTGGCTTGATAAATTGAGAATTTGTCTAAGTGTGCCTTGATAAGTACTTTGACTTGTTAAAGAGAATTATTCTATGTATGCCTTGATTAGTACTTTGGCTTTATAAATTGATAATTTGTCTATGTGTGCCTTGTTTAGTACTTTTTCTTGTTAATTGTGAATTATTGTATGTATGCCTTGTTTAGTACTTTGGCTTGATAAATTGAGAATTTGTCTAAGTTTTCCTTGATAAGTACTTTGACTTGTTAAAGAGAATTATTCTATGTATGCCTTGATTAGTACTTTGGCTTGATAAATTGAGAATTTGTCTAAGTGTGCCTTGATAAGTACTTTGACTTGTTAAAGAGAATTATTCTATGTATGCCTTGATTAGTACTTTGGCTTGATAAATTGAGAATTTGTCTAAGTGTGCCTTGATAAGTACTTTGACTTGTTAAAGAGAATTATTCTATGTATGCCTTGATTAGTACTTTGGCTTGATAAATTGAGAATTTGTCTAAGTGTGCCTTGATAAGTACTTTGACTTGTTAAAAGAGAATTATTCTATGTATGCCTTGATTAGTACTTTGGCTTGATAAATTGAGAATTTGTCTAAGTGTGCCTTGATAAGTACTTTGACTTGTTAAAAGAGAATTATTCTATGTATGCCTTGATAAGGACTTTGGCTTGATTAATTGAGAATTAGTCTAAGTGTGCCTTCATAAGTACTTTGGCTTGATTGATTGTGAATCATTCTAAGTGTGCCTTGGTAAGGACTTTGGCTTGATTAATTGAGGATTTGCCTATGTGTGCTGGAAATAGTCGGTTGTGTGCTATTGGTATATCAGTCGTTTCGGGGTCATTCCCGGTCGATTAGCATTCTTGCGATTCCGTGGAATTGCTACCGCGATCACGAGGAATACCTCATGCGGTCGTAAGGACTTATGCGGGTGAAATAGTCCCGTGCGGGCGGGTCCGACCTATGCGAGAATACCTCATGCGAGTCGTAAGGGCTTATGCGGGTGAAATAGTCCCACGAGGAATACCTCGCAGGTCCAAGCGGCCTATGCGGGTGAAATAGTCCCGGAGTAGGATGGTTAAATGATCTGCGCGCGGATGGTCTGTTTGATCATGAGCTTCCTATTTTATATTGTAAGGATACTCTTGTTTACTCTCATTGTTAGTAAGGCACAATGTGTTGTAATTTGATTATCATATATGTCCGGATTTGATTGTGTTACCCTATGGTCATGCTTTTCGATGTGGGATTAGGGGCATGAGACCACGAGGCATTTAGGACACGGGGGGGAGGTGTTCATGTATCCTTATTGGTGGTATTACATCATGGGTGGCGGTGAGGAAGGATTCCACGGGCATGATTGATATTATGGGCGTGAGACCCATAGTTATATTTGAGTAGTGACTTTGAGGGCTGCGTCCACGACTTGATATGATCGCTTATGTGTTATATCTTGTAGGTTGGCTATCATACATGTCTCTGTTTGTTTAGACTGCTTTTGATTTTATTACTGATACTACTGTTCACATACTTGGTACATTCTTGTCTTGACCTCGCCCGAGGCTGCGTTCATCTGCGCCGAGTTTAGTCTGCGATTTGGTGATCGGCAGTGTAGGATCTTTCGGGGTTTTGGATAGCTCCCTCTGTCCGAGTTTATCTTTTTGGTATATATCCTTGATGCAGGCTTTGTACGATTATGGGTACGGGGCCTTGTCAGTCATAGTTGATATAACTCTTAAGTGCGTATTCATATGAGATTGGACTCGTATGCGGTGTAGTGTCCTTGTTATGTATATTATATGGCGCATCGGCTTTGCCTTGCGTCACGTTGGTTTTAAAAAAATGAGGTGTTATTTAATTTCCATGATTTACTTAATTGTTAAGGTAGAAGGGTGCCCGGTAGGGCACCGATCCACGCCCGGTTCGGTGTGACAGTGGTATCGAAGCGATCGATCCTCGGAATGTTTACTGGCCAGTGTCTAGTAGAGTCTTGATTATCGGTGTGTTGCGCGCCACGCCATGCGAGGAGGCTACGGGACATTTAGGAGTTGGTTTCTATTCTTCTCACTCTGAGATCGTGCCACTGAAGTGAGTTAGTAAGATAATTCCTCTCGGCGTATTGTTGTGTTCTGATTATGCCTCGAGAGGCGGCGGCCAGAAGGGCAAAGGAGTAGCGAGAGCTACTAGTCGGACTCGAGAGAGTTGATAGGCGTATGCCCGAGTTTCTGGATGTTGTGCGCGATCGGCGAGTTCTTGCGCGAGTTTTGAGGCCAGCACCAGATCCTCCAGTTTCTCGGTTAAGAGAAGACTATAGGGTCATGAGGGAAGCAGTTATGTTATTGACCAAGATAGCGGTGCTAGCAGTTGTAAGTAATAGTACCCCAGAGGTAGGGATACTTTGATTAGTAAAGTGAGAAGTAAGAATGTTGACAAGAATGATAGGTGAACTGAGACTATAGTTGTATAAAGTTCAAAAGTTGTAATTACCCCGTATATGTGTAAGACCGATAGGGAAGATTGTGCAGTAGAAATACTTTGGCTTATGAGACGAACCTCCAGTGAATAGGGGGTAGGGTAAGAAGTACCTTGAAATAAGAGAGAGATTTATTTCAGACTAAGAATGAGAAGTTAAGTGTGACGATGAGTCGGGTTATGGACTCATTCACGTCAGCAGTAGTATGGAATGGGGTGATGTCGATTAGAAATGGTCAGATTATGTGATAGGGTCAGGATGCCGGACCAAGTTTAGTTAATTGTGGTATGAGTTTGTGGATCGTTCCAATTTAGGTCGTAAGGACCGAGAAGAGCCTTAACGGAAAGTAAGTAACAATATGGCTAAGTTTGGATAGTAACTCGAGTTGGAGAATAGAAACAAAATTTGAGATTTTGTGCGTGTACTAGATGAGTTTGAAAGTGCAGAAAGTATGACAAGTAAGGAAAGAAAGGAACCTCTAAGGATCCCATGTTTGGGAAGATCAGTAACCTTCGAGTTTTGTGAGAAGGAACCACGGACGGAAGGTCCATTGTTATGTTTACGTATGTTGTGGTGGCCATGTGTGGCATCGTTGGTCTTGTGCATTTGATTGATAGGCATAGTATAGAGTTTATGCCGGAATTTGTATAGCTTGACAACCGACTAAGAACATTCGGGGACGAATGTTTCTAAGGGGGGAAGAATGTTACACCCCGTAAGTCCAAAGCATGTAAAAGAGAATGTACGAAAGGAAACAAGACTTGGAAATTGGTACGAAAGGAAGAATTGTTTTAAGCGGAAAATCTTAGGACGTCGGAAAGGAAAAATGTTCGTTGTTGAGAATTGGATTCTCAAAATACATTATTCGAAGAGTATGGAACTTATTAATATTATGGAAATTTATTTTTACGGATTTGGTCACGTGGGGCCCACCCGAGGAATTTTACGTTTTGTGGGGCCCACGAGAGTTACAGAATTTTATGGACGAATGAGAGGGCGACACGTGGCACCTCCATGGCTTAGTCGAAATTTATGCAAGGGTATAATGGTCATTGACCATCTTGGAAGATAAGTCTTGAGCTTGATGTTGACAAGTCAACTTGTCTACCTAGGCTTGATCCAAGTGAAACTAATCCTAATCTCACATTTGTTTAAGTCTAAGCCCTCCATTGTGTTATAAGTATACTACTAGTGCAAGACTAGCTCATTAACACTTAGAAAATTTTAGAGAAACTCTTTTGCTTCACAAAGAGCTCTCGGGTTTGCCTTAGATCCCACAAAATATTTGTAGTTTTGATCCATTAGCCACAGACTTTAACCCAATGTCCCTTAGGGTATTATAAGGATATCTCAATAGAAAGATTTGGGAAAAAGCATTTTCACGTTAGTCGCAGCGGAAACTATGGGAGTTCTTGACTTTGAAGTTGGAACTTGAAGATGGGTTCTTCATAGAGTGCTTGGAGCGGATTGGAACTTAAGGAAAGGAGCTAAGAATTTCTAAGGCGCGACTTTGGATCTTGGAAATTTTAAGGGCTTGGAAAGGTATAAATTTTGTCGTTTTAGTAGTTAAGACTTACTTATTGTTGTAGCTATGGATTTTAGCAAGCATGTGTTATATAGTATGAAGTTTGATATGTTTATGGGCTATTGTAACCCTAATCCGAAAACTAGCATGTTTAGCTTTAAGATTGGAATTCAAGTTGATTATTAGTTTAAGTAAATCGCATGTTGAATAAAGAAGGAAATTATAGTTGTTGAAGTGGTTTATAACTATATAACATGTTGACCTAAGAACTTGAAATTGGAAAGGATTGGAAAAGGACGTAGTGTGATTGGTTATATGTTGGGTAGAATGGCTAGGAAGTATTATACTATTTCGTATGAATTGTGGGGCGGAATTTTACACGTGGTGTAAGGCGTGTAATCCCCTTTGTTTGGATGTTGTTTGGAGCCTTAAATGTGGCTTGTTGGTTATTGTATTCGGCCTTGAAAAGGTGGCAAAGTGAGTAGAAACAAAGGAAGTCTTTGCCCGATTTTCCGTAGAATTAGAGACTAAATACTTAGTATTATTCTACATAGAGACTAGAAGTTGATAACCTTGTTGTGACCATTATAGGTTGACAACTTCTCGTCACGGTGTATTCGGCAGCTTGTGGATTTAGCGAAAAGGTATGTGAACTATCTCCTCTTCTAGCATGATTCCTTAAGATAAAGAAAGTAGGTTCTACTCGTAAATGATCCATTCCTTGGTTGTATTTGGATTGCCTAAAATAGAATTTGTTCTATGTACTTCCTTGAGTGTACTTTGATGTTTGGATTGTAAGTTGTAGAATCCGTTTTCTTGATGAAGTTTGGATTCTTAAAAGTGAAGGTATTTTTACTTAAAGTAGATGTAGTCTTAAAAAGGAAGTTTTTTCCAAATCTTTTGGCTAGTGCCTTATTTATAAAACCTAAAGTTCATTATAATGACTTTAGAAGTCAAATAAGTGATTTACTTATTTGATTTAAAGAGGAGAAATGACATGATTTAAGAGAAGTAACTTGTGTTAAGGGTGAAGTTACTTGAGGTTTAAAAAGTAGAAGAAAACTTGTTTTCTAACTATTAAGAGACTTGAAGTATTTTGAAAGTTAAGAACTTGATTTGTAAGTATGTGATACTTGGTTTTAATATTATAAGTCTCTTGGTTATTAAAGGAATGGATACGTCTAAAACCATAAAGGGTTATAACGGCTTTATGGGAAGTTGGTTATAACGGCTTTATGGAAGGTTAGAAAGTTGTCTATTTTGATTAATCGGCATAAGTTGCCTGGATTGTGAAAATTTGGAGTTACTTGATTTCAAGCTTTGAAATGAGTTTTCTAAAAGTGTAGTAACTTACTTTGAAAAATAGACACGCCTTGATACTACGGGTGTTAGTATCTTGGGGCTTTACATAGAAAGGAGTCTTTTATAAAAGAATGTACGTACGTAGTACTTTGACTTGTTAAAGAGAATTATTCTATGTATGCCTTGATTAGTACTTTGGCTTGATAAATTGAGAATTTGTCTAAGTGTGCCTTGATAAGTACTTTGACTTGTTAAAGAGAACTATTCTATGTATGCCTTGATTAGTACTTTGGCGATAAATTGAGAATTTGTCTAAGTGTGCCTTGATAAGTACTTTGACTTGTTAAAAGAGAATTATTCTATGTATGCCTTGATTAGTACTTTGGCTTGATAAATTGAGAATTTGTCTAAGTGTGCCTTGATAAGTACTTTGACTTGTTAAAAGAGAATTATTCTATGTATGCCTTGATTAGTACTTTGGCTTGATAAATTTAGAATTTGTCTAAGTGTGCCTTGATAAGTACTTAGACTTGTAAAATGAGTATTATTCTATGTATGCCTTGATTAGTACTTTGGCTTGATAAATTGAGAATTTGTCTAAGTGTGCCTTGATAAGTACTTTGACTTGTTAAAGAGAATTATTCTATGTATGCCTTGATTAGTACTTTGGCTTGATAAATTGAGAATTTGTCTAAGTGTGCCTTGATAAGTACTTTGACTTGTTAAAAGAGAATTATTCTATGTATGCCTTGATTAGTACTTTGGCTTGATAAATTGAGAATTTGTCTAAGTGTGCCTTGATAAGTACTTTGACTTGTTAAAAGAGAAATATTCTATGTATGCCTTGATTAGTACTTTGGCTTGATAAATTGAGAATTTGTCTAAGTGTGCCTTGATAAGTACTTTGACTTGTTAAAAGAGAATTATTCTATGTATGCCTTGATAAGTACTTTGGCTTGATTAATTGAGAATTAGTCTAAGTGTGCCTTGATAAGTACTTTGGCTTGATTGATTGTGAATCATTCTAAGTGTGCCTTGGTAAGGACTTTGGCTTGATTAATTGAGGATTTGCCTATGTGTGCTGGAAATAGCCGGTTGTGTGCTATTGGTATATCAGTCGTTTCGGGGTCATTCCCCGTGTCAGTGGCATTTGCAGATTTCCGTGGAATTGCTACCCACGATGCGAGGAATACCTCATGCGGGTCCGTAAGTGAACAACTATGGCGGGACAGGGCCCCTCCATACCCTGAATGTACATATATCTACAACACCAGGGAGAACCATACCAAAAGTCGAGCCTCCGGAGAAGATGGAGCTCCTGACACCAAAGCAAAGATCCTGGGATGAGGATCTAGCACACCTTTCCCTTACTGCGGCATGAGCAGCCCCGAAGTCGATCTGTGAGTACCAAGTATGTGAAAGCGTAAGTACATTAAATGAAATCATATCATTTAAAACCAATTTTTACAAGTATATGCAACAACCAATGTAATCGCACATAGTGCCACATCCAAACAAGAGCAATAATAGGTGAAGCTATGTGAGTCTTTTCTAGAGTGCGAATGATCGAAGCAAGGCCAATCGCCCGTAGTATCATTATGCGTGCCTAATCACGGACTCCGTAGTCCGTATAGGCCAGAGGCCGCGTGAGCCCGCGCATCGGTAGCTACTCGCCGGCATCGTCTGGACTCTCGTGGTCGCGTGGCCACATAGACGCGTGAGGTATTCCCCGCACACTAACACGGAACTCTCGTAGCTCGCATAGGTCCCTGGACCCGCGTAGGCATCCTCCGCGTCGAGCGCTTAACCCCGGTATATCATGTCGAGGTGAGTGGTATAATACTAACATAACGGCTTATCGTTAAACAACATAAGCACAATAAGAATAACCTCTTTATACAAGCGTTTACAAGACACTACACACATAGCATCATAATATGTCTACTCATCAAACCATCTTACTATACTTTCAGAAATCAATACAAGTCTTTCATAACACATAAGTAAACTTCCTTTTATCTTTCTTAAGTCGTTATACCTAACTTCTCATAAAGCTAGTATAACTCTTAAGCTTTTGTTTAAAAACCAAGTATTACTCTTCTTTCAAAATGATTCATAATTCTTTTGAAATACTTCAAGATTCTTTATTATTTAGACTCAAGTCAAAAGGCGTCAAGTAAAACCATGTTCGATTAACACGTCGTCTAGTACTATATATATATTTTAAAATATCATGCTCAAGAGGATAGGAAGAATCACATACCTCATGGCGAAATCCAAGCCAAGTCGAATATGTCGCGCGAGTATCAACCTATAATAGTCAAATCGTCTATCAGCGTCTAGACTACTCGTGAAAGTTCTAAGCGAGAGGGTTCTCTATTCTACGGAAAATTGGGCAGCATTTCCCTGCGATCAAACTACTCAAGTCTACTGTAAATACAGTCCTATGTAAGTACAATTCAATCTTCTTTAATATCCTTCTATACGATGTAATTACAGTTCAATTCTCTTCTGTAATATCATTCTATGTATCTTATACTATTTCTATATTACTACAGTATGTAATCTCGATTCTGATAGAAGGATAAGATTATTTACCTCGATAAGCCCAAAATTATCCAAGATATAAGTCGATCTGAGCAAGGTTTAGCTCTGTCACATGCGCTCCAATCCGCTCCAAGAAACCCTTAGAAGTTTCTACACAACTTACTTACTACTTGACCAACATGAAGTTTCTCCTAAGGTTTCGTTTAGTGACTTAAAGGAATATAAGGTAGTATTTCCGGACTCTACGTATAGAGGTAACTTTGGAAATACTACAAGGGATTGGTTAAGGTATTTGGGAATAGTAACAATACTTTGGAGAGATTTTTCTAGCAAAGGGGGTGTTTCGGCTAGAGCTCTCTAGAGGGGAGGAGTGAGGCTTGGGCCAGCTCACTAGGGGAGAAGGGAATTTTCAAGACTTGGAAAATATTTGTGGATGAAGAATTCTTTGCAACTTAGGGGGGTATTTATAGGACTTTCAAGGGCCAAGATTAAGGCAAGTGGAGGGTGTAGATTTGCACATGTGTACCTTATCCATCTACTCCACAAATATCTCACCAAACATTGACCAAAGGTTTATGACCTTTAAAACAACAAAAACGTGGCATGGTTCGTCCCCCTCTGTCACACCCCGAATTCGGGCCCGTGACTGGTGCCTTACCCCGGGCACCCTAGTGATACATACATCAGAGAAAATCAGCGGAACATAACACATGAGTCATGAAACAAGAGATATAATAATAAACAGGCCAACCAAAACGGTTGCCTTCAGTATATACATAACACCTGAACAGTTTAATCCTTTTACAACCACGCGCAGCGATTCTGGACTCTAAGATTTACAACACTATGGCCAGGGGGCCGCCATACCCACGAATGTTCAAGAACCTACAACTCAGGAACACATACCAAAAGATAAGCCTCGGAGAAAGCGGAGCTTCCCAATCTGAATTGTGATCACGTGGCGAGGATCCACGGCAGATGTACCTACTGCGGCATGAACGCGGCCCCGAAGAAGTCGATACAGTACCAAGTATGTGAAGCGTAAAATCAGAAATGAAATCATACTAGTCTATATAAAGCGGGAGACATGTATGATAACCAAACTACGATTCGCGACATAAGCGATCATGTCGATCGAGGACTCGCGTCCTAAGTCATCACTCAAATATAACTATGGGTCTCACGCCACAACATCAATCATGTTCGCATCGCGGCGCGTACCGGAATCTTTGCCTCGGTGTAAACATGTCCATGATGCAACAATAATACCAATGCCCGTGGCCATGCCCGGAATTCTACCTCGGTGTGACGCGTCCGTGTGACATCATCAATGATATCTTGGTGATCAACCGCGCGTAGCCACGTGACCCGGAATTCTACCTCGGTGTAGACATGTCTATGTAACATCGACAACAAGACGATAATTAAAATGGAAACATACGTGGAATTCTCGTCACTTTGCCGGCCGTCAGTAAGTTCTCGACAAGTCAAGGCCTCATCGAGAGCGGTAACACGAAATACAACACTTGTACAACAAAGGCTATCATCACAAGCATAGGCAAGTTTCACACAACTCAAAGTACTTTCACATAAGTCACACCAGTAGTATAAAAATCGTGACTATCTTTTTAAGTAAACAAGACACTTCCTTTTGTAAAATCAAGTAACAACATTATTTTCCAAGCGTTCAAGTTTGCCTACTTTCAAATGCTCAAGTCACTTATTTTAGAAAGGTTTCATAATTCATAGTCTTAATCTCTTTTAAAACAATTGAGTAACATATGTCATATATGTGAGTAGTTTATTCTTGTTTATAACGATCTTATTACAATGACCATGATCTAGAAAATGTAATATCATTTTGTCTCATCTTACTTCTATGCGGATGGAGGTTTCTTGGTTTTAATACAACACATCATTATTCAATACATTTTCCTTTATTAACAGCTGCGGTGTGCGTCGATACATATTACGATTCGAAATCGGTAAAACATTATCCCTTTAAAAACCAAGTACTCATTACTCACGAATGAGGTTTCACAAACATCCACATTAAAACAAATAAGTTAAGTCTCTTATCTTATAAGATCAAGTCTCTTAACTTCTAACATCGATAAACCATTTTCACTACATAAGGTCGTTATAACTAACTTCCATAAAGCTATTATAACACTCTATGTTTTAAACCAACCAAATCACTTAGCACGTATGCGTCTGCTACATAGTTCACAACAATCATGCTAGAAAAGATAGGAAGAGGTTCACATACCTCGCGGCAGTATCGACAATAAGCAAAAGCGCTCGCGATCTTGTAACACGGCTGGCGTTTCCACTCTTCAAGTAGAATACGCAACTCGCGATCTTCCACTATAAGGCCAAGCGTCATTAACTTCTAACCGCGGTTCCATATTCTCTGAGAAAAATCGGCAAACATCTCCGCAGCGTAAATCTCCTCTCTATCGAGGCTACGAAGCCAACGAGGGGTTACACGTCTAACGGACGTGTACAATTCTACTCGGAATACTACACAGTCTGTCTGATCTATGTAAATCTGATTCGATTCTTTTCTTTACATTCGGGCTTAAGTCAAAAGACATTGCCGCACAATAATGTTACATTCTATATATAGTATACCTCAACTATATATTCCTACCACATGTAATCTCCAATTACAATAAGGGTCAAGAACATTTACCTCAAATAGCCAAAATTATCAAGTTATAATGTCGATCTGAGCAAGGTTTAGCTCTCTACTCAGTGCGCTCGATCCGCTCCAAACAACCCTTAGAAGTTCTAACCAACTTCTACTCAAATACTTCAACCAACTATGAAGATTTCCTTAGGGTTTGGTTTGAGACTAAAAGGACAAAAGGTAGTATTTAGGGCTCTACGTATAGAGGTAACTTTTGGAATACAACAAGGTAAAGGCTAAGGTATTTTGGGCATTATAACAATACTCGGAGTATTTCTACCAGAGGGGGTGTATTATACGAACAACTAGGCTAGGGGTACCCCACGCTAGCACCAAAGGGGAGGGAGGCTCTCGGCCAAAAGGCCACTCGAGGGGAGGAAGGTTGTTATACCGTATTTCCAGTATATGCGTGAGAATACGTCAAAAGTTTGGCTTTAAAGTTAGCCTTGGGCGTGTTTTTGTGCACAACTCGCTTAAGAATCGTTTTTAAACGTTTCCACGACTTTCGTAGGAAAATTCCGGCTATGCCATTTCTAATTTTTGCGGATTTTTAGAGGCGAAACATTTTGGACCAGCGGGAGGGCAACACTTGGCACCCTCCCATTGGTGGACTTGAATCCATGGGCGAAATTGGAGAGCCAAGGCACGTTTTTGTGCCTTGTGCACAAATCGAGGTTGGTAGGATATTTGTGTTTAGTTAATCCTCACTACACTTGCCTTGCACTTGTCTTCATCTTGGCCATTGGTTGGCCAAGGCTTGAGCTATAAATACCCCTTAGAGATGAAGAGTTATTCATCCACAAAGTTATCTTCCAAGTCTAAAAATCCTCTCCTCTCCTTAAGCTTTTAGTCCAACACCTCTTCCCTCCTTGTGTAGTGTGGCGAGAGCTACCCCTAGCCTGGCAAATCTACCCCCCTCCCTTGGTAGAAAAGTTACCTTCTTGTATCGTTATAATGCCCAAAATACCCTAGCCCAAATACCTTAGTACTTAGTAGAAGTTGTGAAGAACTTCTAAGGGTTCTTGGAGCATACAACTTAGGAGCAAAACCTTGCTCAGTGCGACTTTTCTAGGATATTATTGGGCTTCAGGGTAATAATCCTAACCCTCTTTTGAATTAGAGAATACTTCTTGTTATAGTATAAGAATAAGTATAAATACTTAGAAGAATATCACATAATAGAATTGAATTGGTATTACCACGTAGAAGGGTTTGAAAGAAGAATAATCAAAGCGTACTTACATAGAATTTGTTTTTCACAGTGAACTTATATAGCTCGCGGGTAGGGAGAGTGCGCTTGACTTTCCATAGAATTGTGAACCCTCTGTTTAGAATGACCTTGAGTAGTCCTTGATAGATATCGTGACTATTATGGTGACTCTGCGTAGCGACATATTGACTTGGCGGTGGTTTTTTGAGAATGTATGTGATTCTTCCTAAAGCATGATATTTTACAATATATATAGTGCGGTGAGCGTCGTGTGTTAACTAAAATATAACTACGGCAATGTCTTTGACTTAAGCCTGAATAATACTTATGGCAATGCCTCACGCTTAAGCTGAATAACACTTACGTGATGCCTCACGAAAAGCTTTGAATAATAAAGATCACGAAAGCATTTTTAAAGAATCTGGATCTTTTTATGAGAAAGAAGACTAATTGGTTTTTAAACAAAAGCTTAAGAGTTATACTAACCTTATGGGAGGTTAAGTATAACCACTTAAGATTTATAAAAGAAACAGTTTGCCTATGTGTTTATAACAGACTTATATTGAATTGTGAAAAGAATAATAAGATGGTTTGATAAGTAGACATGATATGATGCTATGTGTGTTAGTGTCTTGTAACGTTTGTGAAAAAAAAGAGTATGCTTGTTGTGATTATGTTGTTTAAAGATAAGCTGTTATGTTAGTATACTATCACTCACCTCCTGAGATGATACTGGGGTTAAGGCGCCTCCGTCTGGGGTAGACTCGGTGATGCAGGACCGTGATTCGAGAATACCTCATGCGGGTCGGGGGCCTATGCGGAGCTCTGAGAGTTCGAGGTTAGTATGCGGGGTTATACCTCATGCGATCTATGTGGCCGTGCGGACAGCGAGTCGGGGCGATGCAGGAGTAGCTACCCTCGATGCGGGGTTATACCTCATGCGGGCCCATGTGAGTGGCCTATGCGGACTCGGGAGTCGAGTTAGGCTTGCGGAATGATGATATGGCGAGTGGCCTGTTTGATCATTCGCGGCCTAGACAAGACCTATTCTGATTTATTGTTGCTCTTGTTTGTGATGTGGCACTACGTGCGGTTTCCTTGGTTGTTTCACACATGTTTATGTGGTTTTAAAAATGATATGTTTTCATTTAAGTACTTTCTGATTTCGCATACTTAGTACTGTTGTCTTGACCTCGCTTGGGGCTGCGTTCATGCGCGGTAAGAGCGGCGGTGCTAGATCCGCATCCTTAGGATCTCTACGTTGGTGTCGGGAGCTCCGTCTCTTAGGAGGCTCTACTTTTGGTATGATCTCCTGTTGTAGATAGTTTTATCTGATCGAGGGTATGGCGGCCACTGTCCGCCATAGTTGTATATTTCCTTAAGTGCAGTAGTCATTTATGCGATTGTCGGATGTAGCGCTAAACCATGATTTTATATATATATCTTGAAAGCGATGTTTTCTCATAAAGCGTATGTCTTATTTTATAAATTGTTTCATGTCTTGCTTTATACTTCCGCTGGTTACTCTGATGTATGACTACTTGGGTGCCCCGGTAAGGCACCAGTCACGGGCCCCAGAACGGGTCGTGACAAAAGTGGTATCAGAGCAGTTAATCCTCGGAAAAGTGTCTACAGACCGTATCTAGTAAGTCTTGATTATCGGTGTGTTGTGCACGCCAATGTCGAGGAGGCTATAGGATATTTAGGGTTGGTTTCCATTCTTCTCATTACGAGATCGTGCTTTAGAGGCGTGTTATAGGTTGGACCCTCTAACGTATTCCTTTCTATGCTGATTATGCCTCGCGTAAAGCAGCCGGGCCCGAGAAGGGCAAGGCGTAGGAGGCTGCTAGCGAGACACCCAGTCACGAGGCTCGAGCCCAGTCTATACGAGATGGCGAGTTATGGCGCCGCCCGGCCAGCGACCACGGTACCAGCGCCTCGCATCCCGCGGCTGGGGCGGAGAGTTAGGGCTCTGAGAGATAGCCCGACTTTTGGCTAAAGTTGTGGCCCGTCGAGAGAAGGCTGGATCTGGCGATTCAGTTCGGCTCGGCTCGGTCGTGCCGTTGTTCACCGGCGAGAGAGTTTGAGGCTACGAGACTTCTTGAGTTGTAGCCGCGGAGTTTTATGGGTCGGCGGAGGATGATCGCGAGGAGTTCATCCGTCGGTCGAAGGATTTTGAGAGTGATCGAGCGTCGGAGACCGAGTTCGTGATCTTTGGTTCACATAAGGCTGCGTGATACCGCGATCGATTGGTTTGATTCATGGGAGTTATCGGGGAGAAACCGCGTCCCAGTACTTGGGATGAGTTCTCGGAGGCTTTCCTCACTCACTTCTTGCCTCGCGAGATGAGGAGGCGCGGTGATAGATTTTCTTCTTTGAGGCGAGAGAGGGCCTTGTCGGGAGTACAATGTCGAGTTTGATTCTTTGGCTCGATATGTCCCGGCATTGGTAGCGAGATATGGAGGATAGGGTGCCGCTATGTCACGGGCTGAAGCGACTATGGCGAGTCTTGTCGCGGGGTTTCTCTCGGTAGGGTATGGACATTACCGCGTGCGAGCTCACGCCCTTGGATGCGAGGCGCGGTCGGCGAGTGGGCGAACGGCGGCGAGAAGGCGGGGCGGGAGGGTCTTACGGTGGTTATCGTGGTGGCGGCCTCGGCCGGCGATCTGGGTCGCACCACGGCCCGGCTCGAGCACTCTGCGCGTCCTCGGCCGGCCGAGTTTTTGGCGGGCCAGGGCCAGGGCTTGGGCGTCGAGTAGCGAGTGCGGCGATCGGGACCACCCACGGTGTGGCGATGCGGGGATCCATTACGGGAAGTGTGGTACTACTTTTGGAGCTTATTCTGATTGTAGCGGCGAGGTCACTGCGGCTGTCCGGCCGAAGCGTGGCCCAGTGGTAGGGATCGACCTTGAGTTACATTGCGCTTCATCATCTCCTCTGATTACTCGCCGGGCGGGTGCTCATGGGTCAGCGGTCGCGGCGGTCGTGGCTCGGGTCCCGATTCTAGCGGTCCTCGAACCGCATTTATGCTGTCCGGTAAGCGAGATCGGAGGCCTCACGATGTCGTCACGGTACCTTATCGGTTCAGGTTTGATGTTTATGCCTTGATAGATCGGGTTCTACTACGTCCTATATATCTCCCTTGTTGCTAGTAGGATAGGGATAGAGCACGAGTCCATAGACCCTTTCGAGGTAGCTACGCGGTGGGTGATTCGGTGGTAGCTCGGCGGGTATATAGGGCTTGTCTGTGACCATTCTGATCGTCGGACCTGGCGACTTGATAGAGTTGGAGATGATTGACCGGCGTGATTATGGGGATGGATTGGCTAGCTTCTTGCTATGCCAATGTAGGCTATGAGAGAGAAAGTAATGCGGTTCGGTTTCTGAGGAGGCCGGTTGTTGAGTGGGAGGAACGCAGTATCGTAGAGGGTAGGTTTATTTCCTACCTCAAGGCTAGGAAGATGGTGCGAAGGGTATATCTACCATCTAGTTCGAGTGTTTGATCTTGAGGTGCGGTACCAGATTTTGATCGATTCCGTAGTCGTGAGTTCCCAGACGTGTTCCCGGATGACCTCGGGTATCCTCACGAGAGGAGATCGAGTTTTGTATTGACATATTGCGGATACTCGGCCTATTTCCATTCCGCCATCTGAGAATGGCACTGCCGAGTTGAGAGAGTGAAGGACCGGTGAGGATTTCTTTGGAGAAGGGCTTCATTAGGCCCGATGTTTCCCGCAGAAGCGCGGTATTGTTCGTGAAGAAAAGAAGGGCGGGGCCAGCGCATGTGTTGATTCTGAGCGGTGAACAAGGTGACCATTAAATGAATACCCTTCCCGAGATTGATGATTTGTTCGACCCGATTGCGAGCGCGAGATGTTTCTCAGATTGATCTGCGTTCGGGCTATCATCGAGTTCGTGTCGAGAGGTGGATGTCCTAGAATGCGTTCGGACGTGCGGGCATTATGAGTTGAGTCATGTCTTTTGGGTTGACGATGCTCGTGGTATTCATGGATTTGATGAACCGAGTGTTCAAACCATTTTGGACACGTTTGTGATAGTGTTCATTGATGATATCTTGGTTTATTCTCGCTCGGGCGGGAGCATGCGGAGCATTTGAGGTGTCTTGTGATTCTCGAGATCGGCGATTATCGCCAAGTTTTCCAAATGTGAGTTTTGGTTGACTTGATGGCGTTTCTTGGGCATATTATGGTGATGGCGTTCAGTGGATCTGGCGAATCGAAGCGATCGGGACTTGCTGAACTCTTACTCAAGCGAGAGGTTCGCGATTTTACGGGCCTTGCGAGTTATTATCGGCGGTTCGTGGAGAAGTTTGCTTCTATCTGCACCATTGACTAGGTGACTCGGAAAGCGCCAAGTTTGATGGTGATGCTTGTGGCGGGGTTTCGATTCTTGAAAGAGAGGCGGCGCCCGTTCTTACTCTTCCGGAGGTCGGATGGTTATGTCGTGTATTGTGATCGTCGGGCATCGGGTTGGGATGTGTGTTGATGCGGCATGGCGGGGTTATAGCATATGCATCCGGCGGTGAAGAAAAAGCGGAGAACTACCCGCGTGATTTGGAGTTAGCGGTAGTGATTCACGCTTTGAAGATCTGGAGGCACTATTTGTATGGGGTTCACGTGGATATTTATACTGAACCACAAGAGCCTCGGTATATCTTGACGGAGGAGCCGAACTTACGAGAGGCGGTGGTTAGAGTTGCTTAAGGATTACGATGTTGATATCTGTACCACGGGAAGGCGATGTTGTGGCGGATGCTCTTAGTCGTAGGTCGATGGGAGCCTATCGGATGTGCGGCTAGAGAGGAGGACATGGTTCGTGATTTGCATCGATTAGCGAGCCTTGGTGTCGCTTGATTGATTACGATAGCGGTGGGGTTAGAGTTCGTGAGGTTGCGAGTCTTCCCGTCGTCGAGAGGTGAAGAGGCAGCGATTCGAGATCGGCTTTGATTCGATATCGTGATCTGACTCTTCGTGAGGCAAGGTCGCCTTTTGAGTAGCACGATGGGGTGCTAAGGTTTGGCGGTATGTGTTCGGATGTTTGAGGACTTGGCGAGTTCTTGGGAAGCACAGCGCGCGTTACTCTATCCATCCGGGGTCGACCAAGATGTACCACGACCTTAGATCGGTGTATTGGTGGGATGGCGAAGAGGGGCGTTGCGAGTTCGTAGCTCGGTGCGTGTTGTCGGGTAAGGTAGAGCACGAGGCACGGTGGTTTGTTCTGGCGATAGAGATCCGACACGGAAGTGGGAGGTAATCAGCATGGACTTCATCACGGGATTACCTCGCTCGGAGGAGACATGATACTATATGGGTTATCGTCGGTGGTGAAATCAGCCACTTTCTTCCGTCGGGGCGACTTTTGGTGAGGATTATGCGGACTTACATCAGAGATCGTCGGTGCGTGGAGTCCCTACTTGATCATATCGAGCGAGAGCCGGTTCGGCTAACCGGAGGTCCTTCGAGGGTTTAGGGGCCTTGGTGAGCACAGTCTTGCATTTCATCCACGAGACGGACGAGGCGAGCGCCTATCGGACTCTTGAGGATATCTTTGCGAGCTGTGTTATTGACCGATGGTAGTTGGGAGGATCATTTGCCTCTAGTTGAGTTCGCGTATAATAATAGCTACCACTCCGGCATTGGATGGCGCCTTATGAGGCCTTGTATGGGAGAAGTGCGGTCGCCTATAGGTTGGTTCGATGTGGGCGGGGCGGCTAGTGGGACCAGATTGATACAGTGACGATGGATAAGGTGAAGCTTATCGAGCGGCTATTGGCGGCTCGAGTCACGAAGTCGTATGCAGATCATCGTCGTCGGCATCGTAGTTCGCGATAGATGATTGGGTTTTCTAAAGGTGTCACCCATGAAGGTGTGATAAGATTCGGGAAGAAGAAACTTCGGCCAGTACATTGGGCGTTTGGATGTCGCGAGGTAGGCAAGGTTGCCTACGAGTTGAATCTGCCGTCCGTCTGGAGCGGTGCATCGATGTTTCACGTATCTATCTTTGAGGAGATGTATCGGGGATCCATCTAGGGTACACCCGATTGGCGATGTCGGTGGCCAGGGGTTATCGTATGAGGAGATTCCCATGCGCGATAGTCGATCGTCGGAGTTAGGCGTCTGCGGACGAAGGGCGTGGCCGTCAAAGTCTTGTGGCGCGAGCTCGGGGAGGAGATGGCGTGGGAAGCCAGGAGGACATGAGGCGAAGTATCCTCACCTATTCCCACACGCCGGGTAATTCACTTTCCTACTTGTAAATTTCCATTATCATTTATGCCTAAGTGTTGTTTTGTGGCGTGTGTGGCATTTGCTAGCTATTTAAGCTTCTTGATAAGCGTCTTGAGAAGGAACATTCGGACGAATGTTTCTAAGGAGGAGAATGTTATACCGTATTTCAGTATATGCGTAGGGAATACGTACAAAAGTTTGGCTTTAAAGTTAGCCTTGGGCGTTTTTGTGCACTTCGCTAAGAATCGTTTCAGGAAGCGTTTCCACGGCTTTCGTAGGGAAAATTCGGCTATGCCATTTCTAATTTTTGCGGATTTTTAGAGGCGAAACATTTTGGACCAGCGGGAGGGCAACACTTGGCACCTCCCATTGGTGGACTTGAATAGATCCATGGACGAAATTGGAGAGCAAGGCACGTTTTGTGCCTTGTGCACAAGTCAAGGGTTGGTAGGATATTTGTGTTTAGTTAATCCTCACCCTACACTTGCACTTGTCTTCATCTTGGCCATTGGTTGGCCAGGCTTGAGCTATAAATACCCCATAGAGATGAAGAGTTATTCATCCACAAAGTTATCTTCCAAGTCTAAAATCCTCTCCTCTCCCAGCTTTTAGGTCAACACCTCTTCCTCCTTGTGTAGTGTGGCGAGGCCTACCCCCACTGCCTAGAAATCTACCCCTCCCTTGGTAGAAAAGTTACCTTGTATCGTTATAATGCCCAAAATACCTAGCCCAAATACCTTAGTACTTAGTAGAAGTTGTGAAGAACTTCTAGGGTTCTTGGAGCATACAACTTAGGAGCAAAACCTTGCTCGGTAGCGACTTTTCTAGGATATTATTGGGCTTACCGGTAATAATCCTAACCCTCTTTTGAATTAGAGAATACTTCTTTGTTATAGTATAAGAATAAGTATAAATACTTAGAAGAATATCACGAATAGAATTGAGCTATTACCACTAGAAGGGTTTGAAAGAAGAATAATCAAAGCAGTACTTACATAGAATTTGTTTTCACGATGAACTTATATAGCTCAGGGTAGGGAGGTCTTGCCCAACTTTCCATAGAATTGTGAACCCTCTGTTTAGAATGACCTTGAGTAGTCCTTGATAGATATACGTGACTATTATGGTGACTCTGTAGCGCGACATATTGACTTGGCGGTGGTTTTATTTGAGAAGCGTATGTGATTCTTCCTAAAGCATGATATTTTACAATATATGAAATGCGGTGAAGCGTACGTGTGTTAACTAAAATATAACTACGGCAATGTCTTTGACTTAAGCACGAATAATACTTATGGCAATGCCTCGGCTTAAGCACGAATAACACTTACAAAGAATGCCTCACGGCTTAAGCACGAATAATAAAGATCGAAAGCATTTTTAAAGAATCTGGATCTTTTTATGGAAGAAGACTAATTGGTTTTAAACAAAAGCTTAAGAGTTATACTAACCTTATGGGAGGTTAAGTATAACCACTTAAGATTGATAAAAGAAGCAGTTGCCTATGTGTTTATAACGGACTTATATTGAATTGTGAAAAGAATAATAAGATGGTTTGATAAGTAGACATGATATGATGCTATGTGTGTTAGTGTCTTGTAACGTTTGTGAAAAGAGTATGCTTGTTGTGATTATGTTGTTTAAAGATAATTTGTTATGTTAGTATACTATCACTCGCCTCTTGAGATGATCACAGGGGTTAAGCGCCTCCGATGCGGGGTAGACTCGGCGATGCAGGACCGTGATTGAGAATACCTCATGCGGGTCGAGGGCCTATGCGAGCTACGAGAGTTCGAGTTAGTATGCGGGGTTATACCTCATGCGGTCTATGTGGCCACGCGAGACGAGTCGGGGCGATGCAGGAGTAGCTACCCTCGATGCGGGGTTATACCTCATGCGGGCCCGTGAGTGGCCTATGCGGACTCGGGAGTCGAGTTAGGCTTGCGAGAATGATGATATGGCGAGTGGCCTGTTTCGATCATTCGCGGCCTAGACAAGACCTATTACGATTACCTATTGTTGCTCTTGTTTGTGATGTGGCCTTCGTGCGGTTTCATGGTTGTTTCACGTGTTTGTAAAGGGTTTTAAAAATGATATGTTTTCATTTAAGTACTTTACTGATTTCGCATACTTAGTACTGTTGTCTTGACCTCCTTGAGGGCTGCGTTCATGCCGCGGTAAGGGCAAGCAGTGCTAGATCCGTCCTTAGGATCTACGTTGGTGTCGGGAGCTCCGTCTCTTAGGAGGCTCTACTTTTGGTATGATCTCCTGTTGTAGATAGTTTTATGCGATCGAGGTATGGCGGGAACCTGTCGCCATAGTTGTATATTTCCTTAGAGTGCATAGTCATGTTATGCGATGTCGGATGTAGCGCTAAACCATGATTTTATATATATATCTAGAAAGCGATGTTTTCTCACATAAAGCGTGTCTTATTTTATAAATTGTTTCATGTCTTGCTTTATACTTCCGGTTACTCGATGTATGACTACTTGGGTGCCGGTAAGGCACGATCCGGAGCCGGGCAGTCGTGACAAAGGCTTAGGGCGAACACACTCGAAAGGAGGAGAGGACTCGAGACTTGGAAGATTTTTGGATGAAGAAGTCTTGAGCTTAGTATTTATAGCAAAACCAAAGGCCAACCAATGGCCAAGATCAAGCCATGTGCAAGGCAAGTGTAAGGCCAAGATCAAGCCAAGTGCACCTAGTCCCTACTCCACAAACAAGCCCTGAAACATTGCACAAAACATTGCAAAACAATGCCACAACAAGGCACGATCGGCGAGCGAACCGCCTAGGCGTCGGCGAGGTGACAAGTGTCACTCTTGTTAACCAAAATGTTCGCGCTCGGAAAAATCATAAAAATACAAAGCGACATAGCGGAATTTTCCGCCATGAGTTCTGAAAGCGTTTAGTCGGCGACTCTGGCAGGGTCTTTGTGCCTGAGGTAACCGGCGAAAGCCACGCAGGCGGGGTGACACGTGTCACGCTATTAGCCCTCATAAAGCGTCTTAGAAAAATATCCACAATGGCCAAAATCTACGAAAACAAAGTGGGCCCCACAAAGCGTAAATTTCTCGTGGGCCCAGTGACCATTCAGAAAATAAAATCTCAAAATTCTAATATAATCTAAGAAGCCCAATTCCAAATCTGGAACCCAATTCCGCAACGAACATTTTCCTTACAAAAGCGGAAACTTTTTCCGTGGAAGAATCGCTCTTTCTTCCTTTCCAATTTTTACGTAGTGCTCAAATGCGTATGTCCTCGCATACATACCACGAGAATCGGGGTATAACATTCTCCTCGCCAGAAACATTCGTCCGAATGTTCCTTCTCAAGACGGATATCGATGAAGTTCCTCTAACAAGTTGCCAACGCCACGGCGCCACGAAATAACACACGTTCTCTTCCTTACTCGTCGTGCCCTTCTTGAACACTTGAACTCTCGGTCGTACCATACTTCGTCATTACTTCCGTTCCCAAATCTTTGGAGTCACTACCTCCAAACTTGGTCATCTTACTAACCTCGAACTTCCTTAAGGCCATTCCGGCCTTTACAAACGCTTACGGTCGACGCGTCCGAACTCATACGATGGTCATACAAACTTGGGCCTAGCATCCTCGTGACCCTACCACTGGCGGGACAACCCGAGCGACCCCCTTGTCAGGACTCACGGGTTGACCGTATGGCGTCCTCAACCCGACCACAATCGCGTCGCCTCGTTCCCGACACGGAATAATCTGCTAAATCACATCATGCAAAGCCACTTCCATCTCACTACCCATGGACTTATCACACAAATAAAACCACGTATACTACGCACTCGATAAAGGTCAAACATAAAGCGAATCTTTTACTCAAGGCGACCTTACCTCTAAGGTCTCGTCGTGGCGATCTAGGGTTCACACTTACCATGCCCCATACTTGCCCTTCTACAATAACGGTGTCTAAATCACATTTAGCACAAAGCTATCGAACATAACACTAAAACACATCGATATACAAAACTCTAGAGGGTTAAGGATATACATCTCTCTACCGCTTTCTAATCACGGTCACGCCTGCAGCCATGTGACGGTAGTGAAGGTGATGAACCACCATCGATCACGAAGGTGAGTCGTAACATCCGTGCTACCCTTGGTCGGACAGTTCCTCGCAAAATGGCCCCGTGGCCGCAAAAATAGCAAGCTCCTTGGCACTACGACACTCCCGAAATGCGGTCTACCACATCGACCACCCGGTAGGGGTGACCGCGTCTAAGCGCCACTTACTGCCGAAACGAACCCTTGGAGCCGACGCTCCGAATACTGGATGCTCGAAGGTTGTGGAGGACCACTCTGCCTGGCGGAGGTACAAAACTAGTATCTTCTTGGCGGTCCGCCTCGAAAGTCACCAAAGGACCTGTTGTTACGGCCTCTGCTGATCTTGGTCATTCCGTCGACCTCTCGTGCCTCGCATCCGGTGCTTGAGCTGCGTGCGGGCAATGTCCATGCCGGTGAAGAGCTACACTCGAACAAGCCTCTGTCAAGCAATCTAATCCGGTGGCGTGGCGGTGCACTCTATCCTCCATGGTTGCCACTAAAGCGGGGGACAAGGCAGCGAGTCAAACTCCGCGTTGTACTCGGCTGCGCCCTCTCTGCATCACATCCGTGCCGGCGTGCCCTGCTCATGCGGGCAAGAAGTGAGTGAGAATGCCTCGAGAACTCGTCCCATCTTGCGGGGCGCATGCTCTCCCGGGACAACTCCCGCGAATCAAACGATCATTGCGGTATCACGCGGCCGATGCGAACCTAAGACCACCGACTTCGGTCTCGAAGCCTTGATCACTCTCGCGACCAGCGTAGCTGCGGATGAACTCCTGCGGATCATCCTCGAGCCTCGACCCATAAAACTCTGGCGGGCTCTGACTCGAAAGTCCGTAGCCTCGAACTATCTGCTCGAGGCGAACCATCGGTGCTATTGGAAGCTGCTGCGTCGGCCTATCTCATATCGTACGACCACGGCGGCAAGCTATCTCGTAACCATCTCCTGCCTTGTTTGGGGATGGAGGCTCAGTCTAACGGTCTCGGCGGCCATTCTGCGGCTCCCAACCTCTTTGAAGTGTGGCGTCCTGAAACCCGCCGTCAAGCCTGACCTCAGTCTTTATGCGGGCTGCGCCTCGTACTCCTCTGTATCTCACTAGCGGCACCCTCGGCTGCCTTTCCTTCCAGGCTCTGGTTGCCTTGCGGAGGCATAAGCGGTAAAAGCGAGATCGTCGGAGGGTCGACTTACAACACGGTTCTAAGGCATGATCTCGGAATGAGAAGAATGAAACCAATCCTAAATGTCTATAGCCTCACGATTATAGATGTGGTGCGCAACAGCGATAATCAACTACTAGACGATGCGTAGACACTTTCAGGACTAGCGCTGCTCGATACCACTTTTGTCACTTTGTCGAGCCTTGCTCGACGACCCGACAAATGGTGCGGGCAACTGCGATCCACAAGCATGCCTACGGCCGCTTCGGGATGTGCCATACGGAGAGCCACGGTTGGTGCATTCGTGGTAGAGGCTCAGCCTCTTTATCACGCTCGGCCGAAGGAGGTCGATCTGTGGTACCAAGTATGTGAAAGCGTAAAATCGTAAATGAAATCATACTAGTCTATAAAGCGGGAGACATGTATGATAACCAAACTACGATTCACAACATAAGCGATCATGTCGATCGAGGACTCGCGTCCTCAAGTCATCACTCAAATATAACTATGGGTCTCACGCCAACATCAATCATGTTCGCATCGTGGCGCGTGCCGGAATCTTTGCCTCGGTGTAGACATGTCCATGATGCAACAATAATACCAATGCCCCAGCGCCACGTGCCGGAATTCTACCTCGGTGTACACGTCCGTGACATCATCAACAATGATATCTTGGGTGATCAACCTGCGCGTAGCCACGTGCCGGAATTCTACCGGTGTAGACATGTCTATGTAACATCGACAACAAGACGATAATTAAAATGGAAACATACAGTGGAATTCTCGTCACTTTGCCCGGACGCGTCGAGTAAGTTCTCAATAAGTCAGCGCCCTGTCGAGAGGCGGTAACACAATACAACACTTGTACAACAAAGGCTATCATCACAAGCATAGGCAAGTTTCACACAACTCAAAGTACTTTCACATAAGTCACACCAGTAGTATAAAAATCGTGACTATCTTTTTAAGTAAACAAGACACTTCCTTTTGTAAAATCAAGTAACAACATTATTTTCCAAGCGTTCAAGTTTGCCTACTTTCAAATGCTCAAGTCACTTATTTTAGAAAGGTTTCATAATTCATAGTCTTAATCTCTTTTAAAACAATTGAGTAACATATGTCATATATGTGAGTAGTTTATTCTTGTTTATAACGATCTTATTACAATGACCGTGATCTAGAAAATGTAATATCATTTTGTCTCGTCTTAGCTTCTATGCGGATGGAGGTTCTCTTGGTTTTAATACAACACATCATTATTGATACATTTTCCTTTATTAACGCATGCGGTGATGCAGCCGATACATATTCGATTCGAAATCGGTAAAACATTATCCTTTAAAACCAAGTACTCATTACTCACGAATGAGGTTTCACACAAACATCCACATTAAAACAAATAAGTTAAGTCTCTTATCTTATAAGATCGTCTCTTAACTTAACATCGATAAACCATTTTCACTACATAAGGTCGTTATAACTAACTTCCATAAAGCTATTATAACACCACATGTTTTAAACCAACCAAATCACTTAGCACGTATGCGTCTACCGTACTACATAGTTCAAACAATCATGCTAGAAAAGATAGGAAGAGGTTCGCATACCTCGGCGATATCGCCCGATAAGCAAAAGCGCTCGCAAGATCTGTAACACGGCTAGCCGTTTCCACTCTTCAAGTAGAATACGCTACTCGCGATCTTCACCTATAAGGCCTGGCGTCTATTAACTTCTAACGCGCGGTTCCATATTCTGGTAAAAATCGGCGTCTCCCCATGAGCGTAAATCTCTCTATCAGTAGGCTACCGAGCCAACCGAGGTTACGTCTAACGGGCGTGTACAATTCTACTCGCAATACTACACAAGTCTCTTTGTCTGATCTATGTAAATCTGATTCGATTCTTTTCTTTACATTCGGGCTTAAGTCAAAAGACATTGCCGCACAATAATGTTATGTTATATATAGTATACCTCAACTATATATTCCTACCACATGTAATCTCCAATTACAATAAGGGTCAAGAACATTTACCTCGACAAGCCCAAAATTATCCAAGTTATAATGTCGATCTGAGCAAGGTTTAGCTCTACTCAGTGCGCTCAATCCGCTCAAACAACCTTAGAAGTTACAACCAACTTACTCAAATCTTGACCAACTATGAAGATTTCCTTAGGGTTTGGTTTGAGACTAAAGGACAAAAGGTAGTATTTGACTCTACGTATAGAGGTAACTTTTGGAATACAACAAGGTAAAGGCTAAGGTATTTTGGGCATTATAACAATACTCGGAGTATTTCTACCCGAGGGGGTGTATTATACGAAACAACTAGGCTAGGCGGGGTGCCCACGGCTAGCACATGGGGAGGAGGCTCTGCCACAAGGCCACTCGAGGGGAGGAGGAAGGCTTAGGGCGAGAACACACTCAAAGGGAGAGAGGGACTCGAGACTTGGAAGATTTTTGGATGAAGAAGTCTTGAGCTTAGGGGTATTTATAGCAAAACCAAAGGCCAACGATGGCCAAGATCAAGCCATGTGCAAGGCAAGTGTAAGGCCAAGATCAAGCCAAGTGCACCCTAGTCCTACTCCACAAAACAAGCCCTGAACATTGCACAAAACATTGCACAAAACAATGCCACAAGGCGCAGATCGGCGAGAGCGAGCCTCACAGGCGTCGGCGGGGTGACAAGTGTCACCCTCTTGTTGGCAAAATGTTCCGCTCGGAAAAATCCGCAAAAATACAAAGCGACATAGCGGAATTTTCCTTCGCAAGTTACGTAAAGCGTTTCGTCGAAGCGACTCTAGCAAGGTCTTGTGCACAAAGGTAACCGGCAAGCCACCTGGCGGGGTGACGCGTGTCGACCACCTATTGGCCCTCATAAAACGTCTTCGAAAAATATCCACAATGGCCAAAATCTAGAAAACAAAGTGGGCCCACAAAGCAGTAAATTTCTCCGTGGGCCCAGTGACCATTTCAGAAAATAAAATCTCAAAATTCTAATATAATCTAAGAAGCCCAAATTCCAAATCAGGAACCCAATTCCACTTCAACGAACATTTTCCTTACAAAAACCGGAAACTTTTTCCGTGGAAGAATCACCTCTTTCTTCCTTTCCAATTTTTCTGTCGTGCTCTCGTACGTATGTCCTCGCATACATACCCTGAGAATACGGGGTATAACACCCTCATTTCCGCCAACTTGAGGGTGACATATGTCGCCCTCTCGTTGGTCCAAAATATTTCATCTCTCGGAAAAATCCGCAAAAATAATAAATGTCATAGTAATTTTCCGCCCAAGAGTTTGGAAAACTTTTCGTCGGAAAACAATTATTTTAGGGGTTGTGCACAATTTTCTTCCTTGCCTAACTTAAGGCTTAAACTTTTACGTCGCCTCACGTACATACTGAAATACTGAGGTATAACATTCTCCTTAGAAACATTCGTCCCTAATGTTCCTTCCCAAGACATATAATGATAAAGTTCCTCATAACTTAAACAATTTGCAAATGCCACACATGGCCACAATACAACACTTAAGCAAATATGTCAATGAAAATTTACAAGTAGGAAAGTGAGTTACCTGGAGGTGTGGGGAATAGGTGAGGATACTTACGCCTCGTGTCTCCTCGACTTCCCACGTCATCTCCTCCCGAGCTCGTTCGCCACAAGACTTTGGGAAGCCACGTCCTTGGTCCATGACGCCTAACTGACGATCGATTATCGCTATGAGAATCTCCTCATACGATAACCCTCGATCACTGGACATCGTCAATCGGTGCACCACAGATGGATCCGTCATCTCGCCGGCGTAAACATGAAAAACCGGATGCACTGCCTCCAGATCGGACGGTAGATCCAACTCATAGGCAACCTTGCCTACCCTGCGGACAATCTAATAAGGCCCAATGTACCTTGGGTTGTGCTTCCCTTTCCTCCCAAATCTCATCACACCGCCGTGGGTGACCGCCCGGAAAACCCGATCATCAACCTCAAACTCGGATCACGACGGCGATGATCTGCATCGACTTGCCGACTCTGTTGTCGATGCCGCCTCTGGATAAGCTTTACCTTATCCACTTCCTTGAACCAGTGCGGTCCCACTAATCGCACCTCGCCACATCAAACCAGATATCGGCGATCTGCACTTCCTTCCATAGAAGGCCTCGTATAAGCGCCATCGAATCTTGGAATGGTAGCTATTATTATCATGAACTCAACTGAGGCAAATGATCCTCGCTACCCCACGAAGTCAATAACAGGCTCGCGACATATCCTCGAAGTGCGGATAGTGCGCTCTGCCCGTCTGCATGCGAGGATGGAATGCGATTACTCGAGCTCACTGCGTCCTAATCCGCCGGAAGGACCTCGGAAGTTAGCGTAAAGCGGGCTCCTGCATGCGATATGATAGAAATAGGGACCCATGCGATCGGCGATCTCTCGGATGTAAAGTGCGGCATAATCCTCAGCCGAAAAAGTCGTCCTGACGAGAAGAAAGTGGGCTGATTTTGTCAGCCTGTTGACGATAACCCAGATAGAATCATGCTTCCTCTGAGTGCGAGGTAATCCTGTGATAAAGTTCATGTTGATCACCTCCCACTTCCAGGTCGGGATCTCTATCGTGCGCAATAATCCACGGGCCTCGGTGCTCTGCCTTCACTGCGACAACACGGGCGAGCCACAAACTGCAACGTCCTCTTCAAGCCATCCCACCAATACGGTCGAGGTCGTGGTACATCTTTGTCGACCCGGATGGATAAATGCGCGCTGTGCTTCCCCTAGAACCTGCCAAGTCTTTGCAATATCAGAATACACAACTTGTCCTCAAACCTCGGACCCCATCGTGCTACCTCAAGATCCTTCCTCACGGCGTCGTATCGCGATAGCGCGTCAAACCGGATCCTCAATGTTGCCTCTTCACCTCCTCGACGATGGAAGACTCGGCAACCTCTCGAACTCGAACCCCACTACTATCAGAATCAATCAATCGGACTCCAAGGCTCGCTAGCTGATGCAACTCGCGGACCATGCCCCTCCTCTCTGGCTGTACATCTGATAGACTCCCCATCGACCTACGACTAGGCATACGCGCAACGTTGGCCTTCCGGGTGGTACGGGATGTCGACATCGTAATCCTTGGCGCTCTAACCACCGCCTCTGCCTGTAAGTTCGACTCCTCTGGTTGAAGATATCTGCGAGCTTTTGTGGTGCGTATAAATATCCACATGAACCCCATACAAATAGTGCCTCGGATCTTGGCGTGAATCACCGTTGCGACTCGAATCATGGGTGGGGTAGTTCCTCTCTTGTTTCTTAAGCTGTCGGGATGCGTATGCTATAACCTTGCCCTGCTGCATCAACACACATCCAAGCGATGCTCGACGTCACAATACGACATAGCCATCTGGACCTGCGGAAGAAAGAAGCGGGCGATGCGTCGATCTATCGCCGATGGCGGAAACCACGCTCCAAGCATCCGGCTCAAACTTAGCCGCTACGAGTCGGCCTAGTCAATGGTGCGAGATAAGTAAACTTCTCCACGAACCACCGATAATAACTGCGAGGCCAGAAAGCTGCCTCACTGCCGGTGTAGTAGGTGCAGGCCAAGCAGTCTGCGCCTCGATCTTAGCGTATCTACTGAATACCATCGGCCGACAATGTGCGAAGAAAAGCCACCGAAGTTAACCAAAACTCACATTTGGAAAACTTGGCGTAGCTGCTGGTCTGGAGAACTCTCGGCCTGATCCTCAAATGCTCGCGTGCTCCGCTCGAGCGAGAATAAACCAAGATGTCATCGATGAATACTATCACAAACGTATCCAAAAATGGCTTGAACACTCGGTTTATCAAATCCATAAATACCGCCAGAGCATTGGTCAAACCGAAAGACATGACCTTAAACTCATAGTGCCGTCTGGTCGAATGCGATCCTAGGGATATCCGCCTCTAACTACTTTCGCACTGATGATAGCCGATCGCGGATCAATCTTGGAGAAACATCTCGCACCTGCGGTGGTCGAACAAATCATCAATCACAGGAAGTGGGTATGTTCTTAATAGTCACCTTGTTCATTTGCTGTAATCAACACATGCGTCGCGTCGTCCTTCTTCACGCGAACAATCGGCGCTCCCGGGAGAAACACTAGGCTGATGAAGCCCTTCTCGGAAATCTCTCGGTGGTCCTTGACTCTCTCAACTCGGCGGTGCCATTACGTATGGCGGAATGGAAATAGGCGTGTCCGCAAAGACATCGATACAAAACTATCTCCTCTCGGGAGGATACCCGAGGTCATCCAGAACATTCGGGAACTCGACTCTGGGCGAAAGATCTGCGGACGATATCAAACACCGAATGAGATGGTAGATATACCCTTACGCACCATCTTCCCGGCCTTGAGGTAGGAAATAAACCTACCCTCGGCGACACGGTGTTCCTCCCACTCGATAACCGGGCTCCGAAAGCAAATCGTACCACTCTCTCCTGCGATCTACATTGGCGTAGCAAGAAGCTAGTCAATCCATACCCATGATCACGTCGAAATCGGTCATATCAACTCTATCAAGTCGGCTGGGACGGCATCGCATAAAGACACCGGCAAGCTCTATATACCCGCGAGCTACCACCAATCACCATGGCGTAGCTACCTCGAAAGCGGTCTATGGACTCGGGCTCATCTCTATCCTACTAGCGATAAGGGAGATATATAGGACATAGTAGAACCGGATCTATCAAGGCATGCGTCACAACAAGAAGCGATAAGGTATGCGGTGACAACGTTCGACGACGCCTCGCGATGCTACCGACAAGGCATAAATGCGATTACGAGGACCGCTAGAATCGACCGCCACGACCTGCCGCGACCTGCGGCCCTGAGTACCGCTTCCCTCGGCGAGTAATCGTAGGAGATGAAGAAGACGACGAAAGACCACATGGTGACCACCACCTGCAGCCGCCGCCAGTGGGCGGTTCCTCAAAGTGACCCTGCGGCCGCAAGTGAAACAAACTCCGTAGCGATACAATTCAGTAATGGGATCTGCGTCGGCCACACCGGGGGTGGTCGTCGGTTAGCACCTCTGCTACTCGGGCGTCAAGTCACGGGGCCGCAGTTCGCCTCGAGGCGGTGTAAGTGCTCACGGTGGTGGTGCAAATCTAGGCTCTGGTGCCGCCCACCCAGCTACCAAAATACCACCGTCATAGCCTTCTTCTCGCGATATCGTCAACGTCGGCCTCGCTCCTCATCAGTCATGAGCACGAATACGGGCAATGTCCATGCGCTCTGAGCTACACGAGCAAGACTACGCCAAATAATCATCTAGCTGGCGTGGCGGTGTACTCGGTCCTCCATATCCGCTACTAATGTCGGGACATACGAGACAACGGTCGAACTCAACGTTGTACTCCTGGCGTAGGCGCCCTCTCTGTCTCATCAAAAACTTGTCGGCTCGTGCCTCCTCATGCGAGGCAAGAAGTGGGAGAAAAGCCTCAGAGAACTCATCCCATATCTGGAAGTGCATGCTCTCCCGGGATAGCTCCAAATCAAACCCGATCATGCGGTATCACGCGATGCGATCAAGATCACGGATTCGGTCTCGAAGCCTTGATCACTCGCATGATCCATCGCAATCGGCGGATGAACTCCTGCGGATCATCCTCGTGCCTCGACCCGAGAACTCGGCGGGCTCTGACTCGAAAATCCAGTAGCCTCAAACTATCCGATCTGGGTGAACCACGGTGCTGCTGGGGCTGGAATTCTGCGTCCGGACTATCACCGTATGCGGCCACGATCTGGCGATGGCGGGCCATCTCTGTAACCCATCTCATCTGCTCCGGTGTGGGGTGGAGTGCGGTCTTGTGGTCTCATCACCCGCTGCGGCGGTTCTATACCTGCTTTGGCGGCGTCGTGGAACTCGCGTCACGAGGTATCGCCTCGGGTATAGGGCACAGGCCTCGTGGCTCTGTGTCCTACTAGCGGCTCCTGGCATTGCCTTGCCCTCAGGCGGGTTGCACTGCGGAGGCATAACTGATACATAAAAGGAATACGTTAGAGGGGTCCAACTTATAACACAGCTCTAAGGCATGATCTCAGAGTGAGAAGAATGGAAACCAATCCTAAATATCCTATAGCCTCCTGATTATTGGTGTGGTGCGCACACCGATAATCGCACTACTAGATCTGATGCGTAGACACTTTCCGAGGATTAACTGCTCTGATACCACTTTTGTCACGACCCATTCCGGGGCCCGTGACTGGTGCCTTACCCGGGCACCCAAATAGTCATACATTAGAGTAATCAGCGGAATATAAAAACAAGACATGAAACAAATGTAAAATGAGACACAGTTTATCTGAGAAAAGTCGCCTTTCGGCATATATATATAAACCAAGTCTGGCAGTTACATCCCAACTGTACAATAGGACTACAGACCTCTAATAAAGTGAACAACTATGGCGGGACAGGGCCCCGCCATACCCTGAATGTACATATATCTACAACACCAGGGAGAATCATACCAAAAGTCGAGCCTCCGGAGAAGATGGAGCTCCTGACACCTTTAAAGGAAATTGATTTTCCTTTTGTGTCCTTGACTTGATTCCAAAGTTAAGTGACTTGTTATGAAATATTAAGGACTTGAATTATGTTAAAAAGTTGTAAAACCTCACTCATGAGTAATGGGTGTGTGGTCTTTTAAAGAATAAAGTTACCTTGATTTCGAAAATAAGAATGGTTTTATCATTGGATTTAAAATGATAACTTGACTTATAAACACCTTGATTTTGGGAAAGGAGAAGTAACTTGATTTAAAGGTATAGGTTACTTGTTTTTAAAAGAGTAAGACACTGGGTTTAAAAAGTATATTGCTACTTGACTTTTAAAGGAAAAAGTGTCTTTGTTTTAAATGAAGGTATGGTTTAGTCTTAAGATTGGTTTAAAAAGAAGGTATGGAAATTGTTTTGGTTTTACTTTGATGTCTTTTGACTTGAGTTTTAAATAATAAGAATCTTGAAGTATTTCAAAAGAGTTACGAATCATTTTTGAAAGAAAAGAAATACTTGGTTTTAAAAGCTTAAGTCTTATACTATCTTTATGGGAAGTTAGGTATAACGACTTAAGGAAGATAGAAGGAACGGTTTACTTATTTGTTTGTGAAAGTCTTGTATTGATTTAAAAGTGTAGTAAGATGGTTTGATAAGTAAACATGTTACGATCTACGTGTGTTAGTGTCTTGTGATGTTTGTGTGAGGGTTATTATTGTTGTGCTTACGTTGTTAAATGATAAGCCCGTTGTCGCTTATTATATCACATACCCCGACTTGTTATGATGCGAGACTTGCCACCGATGCGAGAATACCTTATGCGGTCTGTGTGACTATGAGTGCGGGAGTTCGAGGATTGATCATTCGGTGTGTTATCCGTCGAGGAATGCCTCATGCGGTGCAGTGTGACTACGCGGCATGTGACTATGCGGACTACGGAGTCGAGGAGGATGCCACGGGTTAGCTACCCCGTCGAGAATACCTGCGTGCAGAGGACTATGCGATGCGGAGTTCGAGATTAGGCACGTAATGATACTATGGGAGATTGGCCTTGCTTGATCATTAGCGGCCTAGAAAAGACCATTACATTATATCTATTTTTGCTCTTGTTTATCTGTGTATATGCGGTTGAATTAGTTGTATTTGTAAGTGGTTTTAAAGATACTTTGATTTCATTTGATTTTTAAAGTTTCACATACTTGGTACTGTTATCGAGCTCTTGCTGCGTTCATGCCGCGGTAGAGTACACCGATCGTCGATCCTCGCTCATAGGATCACGATTCAGCGTTTAAGCTCCGTTTCTCGGAGGCTTATCTTTGGTATAGTCCTGTGTTGTACTTACATTCAGGTGTATGGCGGGCCATCCGTCGTTGTTGTTATAAAATTCGTAGAGTGCAGTAATCTTTGTAGGCGAGTTTGTAAAGGGATGTAGCTGTTGGGTTCAAGTTTATTTATATACTCGAAAGGTAATCGTTTTGGTTAGCTGTTTTTCTTATTGCATTATTGTATATCTTGTTTCATGTATGTTTTTATATTCGCTGATTTTCTCGATGTTGTATCACTAGGGTGCGGGTAAGGCACGGTCATGGGCCAGGTTGGAGTCAGAGAATCACATACCTCTTGACTTAATCCACAATCCAAGTCGAGTATGCGCGCGTAGGCAATCCACCTATAATAACCACAACACGTCTATCAACTTCTAGTTCTCGTAGAATATTCTAAGTATCTGATTCCTTATTCTACGGAAAATTGGCACACCTCCCCATGAAACACATAAATACCCTCACAACAAGGCCCGTACCAAGCCAACAACTCGAGGATTACGTCGGCGGGCGTGTACAATTGCCACAATATTACTACATAAGTCTACTATAAATACAGTCCAATGTAAATACAGTTCAATTCTTTTTAATCATCCTTCCATAAATCTTACTCAATTATAAACTACTACAATATGTAATTTCCAATTACAATAGAAGTACATATATCATTACCTCGATAAGCCCAAAATTATCCGAGATTTATAAGTCGATCCTGAGCAACATTTAGCTCTTATTCCTTACGCTCCAATCCTCTCCAAGCAACCCTTAGAAGTTTCTAAACAACTTCTCTTAATACTTCATCCAAGCTATGAAGATTTTCCTAGGGTTTCATTTTGCGACTAAAGGAATAAAGTAGTATTTCCGGGCTCTTATGTTGGGATTACTTTAGAATACTACTAGGGATACTAGGCTAAGGTATTTGGGATAACAATGACACTTGAAGAAAAATTTCCACGTGGGGGTTCTTAGAGACTACAGGAAGGGAGGGAGAATTTGCCTTGGAAATTATTTCAAGTGTGGGATGAATAAGTCTTGCACTTAAGGGGGTATTTGTTACACCCCGTAAATTCTAGAGGATAGATAAGTTGGCAAACATGTGTTGGAAGGATTTTGAGTTTACCTTTGAGTATTGGACCCCAGTTGTTAAGGATTGTAAGGTGTTTAAAAGGCCTAGTGTGTAGTCCAGTTGAATCTAGGTCCCAGCCAACCGTTAAATCGATTGGACATCAGTCGAAGTTATGGAAGTTTCAAGTTTGGCGCTTGATCAAATGCGATGACTTGATTCGGGAGTTGTGCGCGCCGGAGAAAGCGAGGCGGCGCCGATTATCTTGGTGCCCAGGTGTTGAAGCGCATGTGCCAGAATCTGAGGCGCGGCGCGTGCAGCGTGCAATTATTTTACGAAGTGTTAGCGCCGCGGCCGTGTGAAGCGCAGGCGGGATTTTCTGCGGGTAAGGAGAAAAATCGGGGATATTTTTAAGGAGCCTATGGGAGGGTGACAAGTGTCCTCCCATCCTTTGACCAGATAGAAGCCTATTTTAGGGCCAAGTCTTGGAAGACTTGGCCATTTCATTTTCAAACCCTCCCGAGAAAACCACTCTCCCTTCTCTAGGTTTTGAGAAACAGCCTTAGGGAAGCTGTTGGGCGGCAAGAAGGAAAAAGTGTTGGTGAACTTGTGGGAGCGAGTGGTTGAGTTGACGGAAGAAGTGGTAGGAAAGGGCTTTTGTGGGCTTTTCTAAAGGTAAGAGTTTCCGCTCTGCAGGTTTTGAGTTAGTACTTGTGATAGTAGTATAGATCTGTGAGCTGAGGTACATTATATTTAGAGTTTGAATAGATTTGTGAGCCTGAGGAATTATAGTTAAGTTTGTATAGATTTGTGAGCAAAGGTGTTATAGTTAAGTTGGCTTAGATTTGGATCTTGTAGCCTTGTTGATTTCGGCCTTGTGAAGGTGGCAAGTTAATAGAAACAAAGGAAGTTACATCGATTTCCGTAGAATGTAGGGGCCTTGTACTTAGTTTACTCTACGTTGAAACTAGAGTTTGATAGGCGTTTTATGGCCCTTATAGGATTGAAGTACTACGTGTAGCATATTCTTCTTAAGGGAGATAGTCTTGTGGAGCATTTTGCTTAGTGTCGACAATCGTCGCGAGGTATGTGATTCTTCCTATCCTCTTGACATGACTATTTGTGAAATATATAGTGCGGTTGGCCTTGCGTGTGTTAAAGAAATTGATTTTCCAAATTGTGTCTTGACTTGTTATGAAGTGTAAAGGGCTTCATTAGGTGTAAGAGTAGTAAGTCTTATCCGTTAGTAATGGGCACTCGGTCTTAAAGAATGAGCCCTCTTGGTCTCGTAAATGTTTATGTGGTAATTGGTTGGTTTAAAACATAAAGGGGTTATAACGGCTTTATGGGAAGTCGATTATAACAACTTTATGTGAGTAAAGAACGGTTTTTGATTGGTAGAAGTTAAGAGACTTGATCTTGTAAGATAAGAGACTTAACTTAGAATTGTGAAAGTTTTGTAATGTATTCAAAAGTTGTAAAACCTCATTCGTGAGTAATGAGTAATACTTAGTTTTGAAAACTTAAGAGTTATACTAGCTTTATGGAAAGTTAGGTATAACGGCATAAGAATGTGAAATGGATTTGAAAGTGGGAACAAGTATCGAACACACCTGCAGCGCTAATAAAGGAAATGGTTTCGACTAATTGATTATATTAAAACCCGGTAGAAACCTCCATCTGCATAGAAACTAAGATAAGACAAAATGATATTACATTTCCTAGATCATGTTTGCTTAAATGAGAATCATTGATAACAAGTTCGACTTTTCTTAAAATTCCAAAGAATGAACTTAATGGATTGCAAGGATAATGTCTTTGGATTTTGGAAAGAGAAGTAACGAGTTTGAAAGTATAAATCACTTGTTTTCAAATATCGAACTTTTCTTAAGGAAAAGTAAATGGTGAGTTTTAAAGGTAGGAATACTTGACCTTGAAGGAGTTAATTACTTGGACTTGTAAAAGGTATACTTGACGTTATGTTAATTGTGTTTGAAGTCGTGTTTTAAACATGAATGTGTGTGATACTACGTGTGATAGTATCGTATGGTTTCTACGTAAAGAGGTCTTTGAAGGTAGGAAAGAATGTAGTATTTTGGGGTTGGAACCGGTTTGTCGACTTAAGCGAAGGTACTTTGAGTTGTGTGTAACACTGTGCTTGTGGTGATAGTTTTGTTGTTGTGCAAGTGTTTGACTTTGTGCTCTGAGTCTCTCGGCGGAGGCGGATATCGGGTGGTATGATGGACATATCGACCGTTGGGTAGCCAGCGGGTATGCTTCCACTATATTGATCCTTTGGGACATATCGACCGTTGGGTAGCCCGGGTATGCTTACATTAGGAGTGTTATCTTGTAAAGCGGTTTGGACATGCGACACGTTGGGTAGCCGAGTATCGTCCGCGGTGAGTATTATCTGGGTATTTGTTTGGACATCTTGACACGTTGGGTAGCCGCAGTATGCGTCCGATGAGTATTATCTGGGTATTTGTTTGGACATCTTGACCGCGTTGGGTAGCCGAGTATCGTCCGGTGAGTATTATCTTGTTATTGGTTGGGACATGCGACACGTTGGGTAGCCGCGAGTATCGTCACTGTGAGTACTATCTTGTTATTGGGTTGGACATCCGACACGTTGGGTAGCCAGCAGTATCGTCCACTTTGAGTAATGATCTTTGGGCGTGAGTCCACGACTTGATGTGATTTGATTTGGTAGGCGTATATCGTGGTGTCTTGTAGTTTGGTTATCATACGTATCTCTGTTTTCCTTATAGACTATTATGATTTCATTTCTGATATTTTTACATTTACGCATACTGTTATGCGACCCGGCCGAAGCTGCGTTCATCTTGCGAGTTGAGATACATCGCTTGTTGATCGCGCCCTTTGGATGTTGTTCGATTCTCGAAAGCTCCGTTCGCCGGAGACTTTGTCACGATGCAGTTCCACGAAGTTGTAGAACTTTTGTACATTCGGGGGTATGGCGGGGCCTGTCCGTCGAGATATTATAAAAATTCTTAGAAGTGCAGTAATGCTTGATGTGGCGAGGATTATGGCTGTTGGTGTTAGTTATTTTTGAGAAAAGGTAACCGCTTAGTTGCTTTGTTTTCTCTTTTCATTGGTTATCATGTATGAGTTTTAATTTCGCTGATTTTCTCGATGTTGTTTGACTACTTGGGTGCGGGTAAGGCACGATCGCGAGCTTGGTTTGGTCGTGTGAAGTGGTATCGAGCGATTAGTCCTCGGAAAGTGTCTACGACCGTGTCTAAGTAGAGTCTTGATTATCGATGTGTTGTGCGCCACATCTATAATCGAGGAGCGAGACATTTAGGATTAGTTTCTATTCTTCTCATTACGAGATCGTGCCTTAGAAAGTGTTGTAAGTTGGACCCTCGGCGTGTTTCGTTTTTACGATTATGCCTCTGCGAAAAGGCAACGGGGCCCGAAGGGCAAAGCGGCGAGGAGGCTGCGAGTAGAAGCGGCAGCGATCTCTGAGACCACGATGCACGAGCCTCGGTCCACGATGCGGAAGGCGAGAGATGGGTTACAAGAGTTGGCGATTATTGGCGAGGTTGTGGCGAACACGAGATAAGTGGGCCAGCCAGTTCGATGCGCGATGGTTCACGAGATCGGATAGTTTGAGGTGCGGGACTTTACGAGTTGTGGCCGCGAGTTCTGGTCGAGGCACGAGGATGATCGCGAGTTCATCAAGCGATTCTGACGGATCGTGAGTGATCGAGGCATCGGAGACCGAGTCGGTGGTCTAGGTTCGCGTCGGTGCGTGATCTGCATGATCGGTAGTTTGGTCGTGGGAGGCTGTCGGGAGGGCATGCACTTCCGAGATGGGACGAGTTCTCGAGGCATTTCTTGCACATTTCTTGCCTCGCGGATGAGGAGGACTCGGGTAAACAGATTTTTGATGTTGAGGCGAGCAGGCGTCTGATTCGAAGTACAACGTGGAGTTTAACTCACTAGCTCGATGCGTCCGCGTTAGTAGCCGACATGGAGGGCGAGTGCACCGCTATGTCACGGGGCTTGATGACTATTTGGCGAGAGTTGCTCGGGAGTAGCTCTTGTGGGCATGGACATTGCCGCGTGCGAGCTCGTGCACTTGGATGTGAGGCACGTAAGTCGACGGAATGACCAAGATCGTGAGTAGGGCCAAGCGGCGAGGTCCTTTGGTGACCTTTGGCGGCGGCCTCGTGGCCGAGTTAGTTATGCGCCTCGCCCGATGGAGTGCTCCGCCTCGATCGTCGGGGCGTTCGAAAAATTCGGGAAGCGGTCGGGCTCGAGTTTGAGTTTTGGGGATCGGGGATGTTAGTCGGATGGGACCACCCTTACCTCGTTGTGACCATTGTGGTAGGCTCCGCGATGGGGAGTGTCGTGCTAATAGGGAATCTGTTTTACATGCGGCGGTAGACCATTTTGCAGAATTGTCCCAGAGATAAGCGCGGAGGTTGAGATTCGACCGGGATCGATGGGCGATTCACCTCCTCCTTTTGTGCGTCGTCGGAAAGGACATGAGTAGAGCGACAAGAAGGAAGTGAAGCAATAGTTCTGGTATGTTCTTAACCTCAGAGTATTGTATGCTTTGATGTTGTGGTGATGTGTTGAGTGCTATGTTAGGGTAGCTTTGTGTATATAATGTGATTTGGAAGCATGGTTAATAAAGAGGGTAAGTTGGGGATGAGAAAAATTTTGAACCTTAGAATTTATATGAGTTGAGACCTTAGATGTAAAGTAGTCTTGGGTAGAAGCCTTTCTTGTTAATCCTTGTCGGAGTGTATGGTATACATGGAGTTTTGTGTGATGATTCCATGGGTAGTTTGCGATGGAAGTGGTAGCTTCCATGGCGTGGATTAGTAAGATGGGCGAGTTGGAGGTAGTGACTCGAGGTGGTAGAAAGCAGGCGATGGTGAATTGTGGGCGTGTACTAGAGAGGGTGTGAGTGTACAAGGAAGGTGCAGGAGTAAGGAGAGTATCCTTTAGACGAGGAGGAGAAAATAGTGATGTTTGCGTTAGAGGTGATTTCCCGTTAGTGGAATTTGGAGATCGTGATTTCTATATTATGGCCATGAGAGGCATAAATGAGTTTTGGTAGGTATAGTAGTGAAGACTATCTGGCGCGTATGTTCGAAGACTTAGAAGGAACATTCGGGACGAATGTTTACGAGAGAAGAATGTTACACCAGTAAATTCTAGAGGATAGATAAGTTGGCAAACATGTGTTGGAAGGATTTTGAGTTTACCTTTGAGTATTGGACCCCAGTTGTTAAGGATTGTAAGGTGTTTAAAAGGCCTAGTGTGTAGTCAGTTGAATCTAGGTCCCAGCCAACCAACCGTTAAATCGATTGGACATCGAGTCGAAGTTATGGAAGTTTCAAGTTTGGCGCTTGATCAGTAAAGCGATGACTTGATTCGGGGTTGTGGCCGGGAGAAGCGAACGCGGCGCCGATTATCTTGAGTCTGCGCGGTGTTGAAGCGCCATGGCCGGAATCTGAGGGCAGCGCGCGTGCGTGCAATTATTTTACGAAGTGTTAGCGCCCTTGGCCCAGGCGTGGCATGGCCGGCGGGATTTTGCGGGTAAGGAGAAAAATCGGGGATATTTTTAAGGAGCCTATGGGAGGGTGACAAGTGTCCTCCCATCCTTTGACCAATGATAGAAGCCTATTTTAGGGCCAAGTCTTGGAAGACTTGGCCATTTCATTCAAACCCTCCCGAGAAAACCCTCTCCCTTCTCTAGGTTTTGAGAAACTGGCCTTAGGGAAGCTGTTGGGCGTGAGAAGGAAAAAGTGTTGGTGAACTTGTGGGAAGCGGTGGTTGAGTTGTGGAAGAAGTGGTAGGAAAGGGCTTTTGTGGGCTTTTCTAAAAGGTAAGAGTTTCCTTCTCTGGGTTTTGAGTTAGTACTTGTGATAGTAGTATAGATCTGTGAGCACAGGTTATTATATTTAGAGTTTGAATAGATTTGTGAGCACAGAAATTTTGTTATAGTTAAGTTTGTATAGATTTGTGAGCCTGAAATTTATTATAGTTAAGTTGGCTTAGATTTGGATCTTGTAGCCTTGTTGATTTCGGCCTTGTGAAGGTGGCAAGTTAATAGAAACAAAGGAAGTTACGTCAATTTCCGTAGAATGTAGGGGCCTTGTACTTAGTTTACTCTACGTTGAAACTAGAGTTTGATAGGCGTTTATGGCCCTTATAGGATTGAAGTACTACGTGTAGCATATTCTTCTTAAGGAGATAGTCTTGTGGAGCATTTTGCTTAGTGTCGACAATCGTCGCGAGGTATGTGATTCTTCCTATCCTCTTGACATGACTATTTGTGAAATATATAGTGCGGTTGTTGCGTGTGTTAAAGAAATTGATTTTCCAAATTGTGTCTTGACTTGTTATGAAGTGTAAAGGGCTTCATTAGGTGTAAGAGTAGTAAGTCTTATCCAGTTAGTAATGGGCACTCGGTGCTTAAAGAATGAGCCCTCTTGGTCTCATAAATGTTTATGTAGTAATTGGTTGGTTTAAAACATAAAGGGGTTATAACGGCTTTATGGGAAGTCGATTATAACAACTTTATGTGAGTAAAAGAGCGGTTTTTGATTGGTAGAAGTTAAGAGACTTGATCTTGTAAGATAAGAGACTTAACTTAGAATTGTGAAAGTTTTGTAATGTATTCAAAAGTTGTAAAACCTCATTCGTGAGTAATGAGTAATACTTAGTTTTGAAAACTTAAGAGTTATACTAGCTTTATGGGAAGTTAGGTATAACGGCATAAGAATGTGAAATGGATTTCGAAAGTGGGAACAAGTATCGAACACACCACTGCAGCGCTAATAAAGGAAATGGTTTCGACTAATTGATTATATTAAAACCAGTAGAAACCTCCATCTGCATAGAAACTAAGATAAGACAAAATGATATTACATTTCCTAGATCATGGCTGCTTAAATGAGAATCATTGATAACAAGTTCTGACTTTTCTTAAAATTCCAAAGAATGAACTTAATGGATTGCAAAGGATAATGTACTGGATTTTGGAAAAGAGAAGTAACTTGAGTTTGAAAGTATAAATCACTTGTTTTCAAATATCGAACTTTTCTTAAGGGAAAAGTAAATGACTTGGTTTTAAAAGGTAGGAATACTTGACCTTAAAGGAGTTAATTACTTGGACTTGTAAAAGGTATACTTGACGTTATGTTAATTGTGTTTGAAGTCGTGTTTTAAACATGAATGTGTGTGATACTACGTGTGATAGTATCGTATGGTTTCTACGTAAGAGAGGTCTTTGAAGGTAGGAAAGAATGTAGTATTTTGGGGTTGGAACCGGTTTGTCGACTTAAGCGAAGGTCTTTGAGTTGTGTGTAACTTGCACTGTGCTTGTGGTGATAGTTTTGTTGTTGTGCAAGTGTTTGACTTTGTGCTCAGGAGTCTCGGCGGAGGCGGATATCGGGTGGTATGATGGACATATCGACCACGTTGGGTAGCCCGGGTATGCTTCCACTATATTGATCCTTTGGGACATATCGACACGTTGGGTAGCCGGGTATGCTTATTAAGTGTTATCTTGTAAACGGTTTGGACATCTTGACACGTTGGGTAGCCGAGTATCGTCCACGGTGAGTATTATCACGGGTATTTGTTTGGACATCTTGACACGTTGGGTAGCCCGCAGTATCGTCCACGATGAGTATTATCACGGGTATTTGTTTGGACATCTTGACCGTTGGGTAGCCCACGCAGTATCGTCCACGATGAGTATTATCTTGTTATTGGTTGGGACATCTTGACACGTTGGGTAGCCCAGTATCGTCCACTTGAGTACTATCTTGTTATTGGGTTGGACATCCCGACACGTTGGGTAGCCAGAGTATCGTCCACTTTGAGTAATGATCTTTCGGCGTGAGTCACGACTTGATGTGATTTGATTTGGTAGGCGTATATCGTGGTGTCGTAGTTTGGTTATCATCATACGTATCTCTCTGTTTTCCTTATAGACTATTATGATTTCATTCTGATATTTTTTTACATTTCGCATACTCGGTTTTGTTGTCTTGACCCGCCCGGAAGTGCGTTCATGCCGCGAGTTGAGATCATCGCTTGTTGATCCGCGCCCTTTGGATCGCTGTTCGATTCTCGAAAGCTCCATTCCTTCGGAGACTTTGTCACTTGATGCAGTTCCACGAAGTTGTAGAACTTTTTGTACATTCGAGGTATGGCGAAGCCTGTCCGTCGGAGATGTTATAAAAATTCTTAAGTGCATGTAATCTTGATGTAGGCGAGGATTATGGCTGTTCGGTGTTAGTTATTTTTGAGAAAAGGTAACGCTTAGTTGCTTTGTTTTCTCTTTTCATTGGTTATCATGTATGAGTTTTAATTTCCGTTGATTTTCTCTGATGTTGTTTGACTACTTGGGTGCCCGGGTAAGGCACGATCGCGAGCAGTTTGGTCGTGTGAAGTGGTATCGAGCGATTAGTCCTCGGAAAGTGTCTGCAGGCCGTGTCTAAGTAGAGTCTTGATTATCGATGTGTTGTGCCACATCTATAATCGGAGGCATGAGACATTTAGGATTAGTTTCTATTCTTCTCATTACGAGATCGTGCCTTAGAAGGCATGTTGTAAGTTGGACCCCTGCAGCGTGTTTCGTTTTTACGATTATGCCTGCGAAAGGCAACCAGAGGCCCGAAGGGCAAAGCGGCGAGAGGAGGCTGCGAGTAGAGCGGCGATCTCTACGAGACCACGATGCACAGCCTCGATCCGATGCAGGCGAGAGAGATGGGTTACAAGAGTTGGCGATTATTGGCGAGGTTGTGGCGGACACGAGGATAAATTTGGGCCGGCCGTTCCGATGCACCGATGGTTCACGAGATCGGATAGTTTGGTGCGGGACTTTACGAGTTGTGGCGCCCGAGTTCTGGTCGAGGCACGAGGATGATCGCGGGAGTTCATCAAGCGATTCTGGATCGTAAAGTGATCGAGGCATCGGAGACCGAGTCGGTGGTCTAGGTTCGCGTCGGTGCGTGATACGCGATCGTGGTTTGATTCGTGGAGGCTGTCGGGAGGCATGCACTTCGGCGAGATGGGACGAGTTCTGAGGCATTTCTTGCACATTTCTTGCCTCGCAGATGAGAGGACTGGTAAACGATTTTTGATGTTGAGGCGAGCGAGCGTCTGGTTGGAGTACAACGTGGAGTTTAACTCACTGCTCGATGCGTCCGCGTTAGTAGCGACATGGAGGGCGAGTGCACCGCTATGTCACGCGGGCTTGATGACTATTTGGCGAAGAGTTGCTCGGGAGTAGCTCTTGGTAAGGCATGGACATTGCCGCGTGCGAGCTCATGCACTTGGATGTGAGGCACGTAAGTCGACGGAATGACGAATCGTGAGTAGGGCCAAGGCGGCAGGTCCTTTGGTGACCTTGGGCGAGCGGCCTCGTGGCGAGTTAGTTATGCGCCTCGCCCGATGGAGTGCTCCACCTCGATCGTCGGGGCGTTGAAAAATTGAGGCGGTCGGGCTCGAGTTTCGGGTTTTGGGGATCGGGGATGTTAGTCGGATGGGACCACCCTTACCTCGTTGTGACCATTGTGGTAGGCTCACGATGGGAGTGTCGTGCTAATAGGGAATCATTTTACATGCGGCCGGTAGACATTTTGCAAGGAATTGTCCACCAGAGATAGCGCGGAGGTTGAGATTCAACGCCGGGATCGATGGGCGATTCACCTCCTCCTTTGTGCGTCGTCTTGGGAAAGGACATGAGTAGAAACGACAAGAAGGAAGTGAAGCAATAGTTCTGGTATGTTCTTAACCCTGCAAGTATTGTATGCTTTGATGTTGTGGTGATGTGTTGAGTGCTATGTTAGGGTAGCTTTGTGTATATAATGTGATTTGGAAGCATGGTTAATAAAGAGGGTAAGTTGGGGATGAGAAAAATTTTGAACCTTAGAATTTATAACAGTTGAGACCTTAGATGTAAAGTAGTCTTGGGTAGAAGCCTTTCTTTGTTAATCCTTGTAGTGTATGGTATACATGGAGTTTTGTGTGATGATTCCATGGGTAGTTTGCGATGGAAGTGGTAGCTTCCATGGCGTGGATTAGTAAGATGGACGAGTTGGAGGTAGTGACTCCAAGGTGGTAGAAAGCAGGCGATGGTGAATTGTGGGCGTGTACTAGAGAGGGTGTGAGTGTACAAGGAAGGTGCAGAGTAAGGAGAGTATCCTTTAGACGAGGAGGAGAAAATAGTGATGTTTGCACGTTAGAGGTGATTTCCGTTATTTGGAATTTGGAGATCGTGATTTCTATATTATGGCCATGAGAGGCATAAATGAGTTTTGGTAGGTATAGTAGTGAAGACTATACCGCGCATGTGTTCTGAAGACTTAGAAGGAACATTCGGGACGAATGTTTAGAGAGGAAGAATGTTACACCAGTAAATTCTAGAGGATAGATAAGTTGGCAAACATGTGTTGGAAGGATTTTGAGTTTACCTTTGAGTATTGGACCCCAGTTGTTAAGGATTGTAAGGTGTTTAAAAGGCCTAGTGTGTAGTCAGTTGAATCTAGGTCCCAACTATGACCAAGTTCGTCGATTGGACATCGAGTCGAAGTTATGGAAGTTTCAAGTTTGGCGCGATCAAATCGATGACTTGATTCGGGGAGTTCAGCGCCATGCCGGGAGCGAGGCGTGGCGCCGATTGTCTTGAGGTCAAGGTGTTGGCGCCTTGGCCAGAATCGGGGCATGGCGCGATGCAGCGTGCAATTATTTTACGAAGTGTTAGCGCCCCGTGGCGTGCGCGGCGCTGGCGGGATTTTCTGCGGGTAAAGGAGAAAAATCGGGGATATTTTTAAGGAGCCTATGGGAGGGTGACAAGTGTCCTCCCATCCTTTGACCAGCGATAGAAGCCTATTTTAGGGCCAAGTCTTGGAAGACTTGGCCATTTCATTCAAACCCTCCCAAGAGAAAACCCTCTCCTTCTCTCTAGGTTTTGAGAAACACCGCCTTAGGGAAGCTGTTGGAGGCGGCAAGAAGGAAAAAGTGTTGGTGAACTTGTGGGAAGCGTAGTGGTTGAGTTGTGGAAGAAGTGGTAGGAAAGGGCTTTTGTGGGCTTTTCTAAAAGGTAAGAGTTTCCTTCTCTGGGTTTTGAGTTAGTACTTGTGATAGTAGTATAGATCTGTGAGCACAGGTCATTATATTTAGAGTTTGAATAGATTTGTGAGCTGAGGCTATTATAGTTAAGTTTGTATAGATTTGTGAGCTGAGGTTGTTATAGTTAAGTTGGCTTAGATTTGGATCTTGTAGCCTTGTTGATTTCGGCCTTGTGAAGGTGGCAAGTTAATAGAAACAAAGGAAGTTACATCAATTTCCGTAGAATGTAGGGGCCTTGTACTTAGTTTACTCTACGTTGAAACTAGAGAGTTTGATAGACGTTTTATGGCCCTTATAGGATTGAAGTACTACGTGTAGCATATTCTTCTGGGGGAGATAGTCTTGTGGAGCATTTTGCTTAGTGTCGACAATCGTCATGAGGTATGTGATTCTTCCTATCCTCTTGACATGACTATTTGTGAAATATATAGTGCGGTTGGCCTTGCGTGTGTTAAAGAAATTGATTTTCCAAATTGTGTCTTGACTTGTTATGAAGTGTAAAGGGCTTCATTAGGTGTAAGCGTAGTAAGTCTGATCCGTTAGTAATGGGCACTCGGTGCTTAAAGAATGAGCCCTCGGGGTATCATAAATGTTTATGTGGTAATTGGTTGGTTTAAAACATAAAGGGGTTATAACGGCTTTATGGGAAGTCAGTTATAACAACTTTATGTGAGTAAAAGAACGGTTTTTGATTGGTAGAAGTTAAGAGACTTGATCTTGTAAGATAAGAGACTTAACTTAGAATTGTGAAAGTTTTGTAATGTATTCAAAAGTTGTAAAACCTCATTCGTGAGTAATGAGTAATACTTGGTTTTTGAAAACTTAAGAGTTATACTAGCTTTATGGAAAGTTAGGTATAACGGCATAAGAATGTGAAATGGATTTGAAAGTGGGAACAAGTATCGAACACGCGTACCAGCGCTAATAAAGGAAATGGTTTCGACTAATTGATTATATTAAAACCAGTAGAAACCTCCATCTGCATAGAAACTAAGATAAGACAAAATGATATTACATTTCCTAGATCATGGCTGCTTAAATGAGAATCATTGATAACAAGTTCTGACTTTTCTTAAAATTCCAAAGAATGAACTTAATGGATTGCAAAGGATAATGTACTGGATTTTGGAAAAGAGAAGTAACTTGAGTTTGAAAGTATAAATCACTTGTTTTCAAATATCGAACTTTTCTTAAGGGAAAAGTAAATGACTGGGTTTTAAAAGGTAGGAATACTTGACCTTGAAGGAGTTAATTACTTGGACTTGTAAAAGGTATACTTGACGTTATGTTAATTGTGTTTGAAGTACGTGTTTTAAACATGAATGTGTGTGATACTACGTGTGATAGTATCGTATGGTTTCTACGTAAAGAGAGGTCTTTGAAGGTAGGAAGAATGTAGTATTTTGGGGTTGGAACCGGTTTGTCGACTTAAGCGAAGGTACTTTGAGTTGTGTGTAACTTGTGCTTGTGGTGATAGTTTTGTTGTTGTGCAAGTGTTTGACTTTGTGCTACCGAGTCTCGACGGAGGGCGGATATCGGGTGGTATGATGGACATATCGACACGTTGGGTAGCCACGTATGCTTCCACTATATTGATCCTTTGGGACATATCGACACGTTGGGTAGCCGGGTATGCTTCTATTAGGAGTGTTATCTTGTAAAGCGGTTTTGGACATACCGACACGTTGGGTAGCCACGGTATCGTCCCATGAGTATTATCAGGTATTTGTTTGGACATCACGACACGTTGGGTAGCCCAGTATCGTCCGATGAGTATTATCCGGTATTTGTTTGGACATACCGACACGTTGGGTAGCCCACAGTATCGTCCACGATGGAAGTATTATCTTGTTATTGGTTGGGACATACCGACACGTTGGGTAGCCAGCAGTATGCGTCCATGAGTACTATCTTGTTATTGGGTTGGACATCACGACACGTTGGGTAGCCAGCAGTATCGTCCACTTTGAGTAATGATCTTTCGTGAGTCCACGACTTGATGTGATTTGATTTGGTAGGCGTATATACGTGGTGTCTGTAGTTTGGTTATCATACATGTCTCTGCTTTCCTTATAGACTATTATGATTTCATTTACGATTTTTTTACTTTCGCATACTCACTGTACTGTTGTTATCGGCCAGTTCTGCGTTCATCTGCGCAGTTGAGATCATCGCTTGTTGATCCGCACCCTTTGGATCGCTGTTCAGTTCTCAGAAAGCTCCATTCCTTGGAGACTTTGTCACTTGGTGCGGTTCTCGAAGTTGTAGAACTTTTGTACATTCGTGGTATGGCGGAGCCTGTCGTCAGAGATGTTATAAAAATTCTTAAGTGCAGCAATCGATGTGGCGAGGATTGTAGCTATTCGGTGTTAGTTATTTTTGAAAAGGTAACCGCTTGGTTGCTTTGCTTCTCTTTTCATTGGTTATCATGTATGAGTTTTAATTTCCGATTTTCTACGATGTTGTTTGACTACTTGGGTGCGGGTAAGGCACGATCGCGAGCGGTTTCGGGTCGTGACAAGATTTATAGAGAAATCAAAGGCCAAGATCAAGGCAAGTGTGGTGTAGATTGGGGACATGTGTGTATGGGTTCTACCAACCATATGTCCACCAGAAATGAGACATGTGGCTAGCCACGTGTCTCAGAAACGCCTTGAGTGCAGTGTCCCTATTTTGGCCATAGGGCCACATTGGTTCCATGTGTCGCTCTGCCCAAAATATTTCATCTCCGAAATTATCCGTAATGCCAAAAAAAATAAAGTGGCCACAAAACAGTAAATTTCTCGTGGGCCCAGCGTGACCAATTTCAAAATAAAATTCCATAATCCTCTAATATTTCAAAAGTCCGAATACCAAATCGGGAATCAATTCCCATTAACGAACCTTTTTCCTTCACAAAATCCGGAACTTTTCAATCGAAAAATTACATCTTTCTTTTTTCCAATTTTAATGTCGAATTCTCGTGACGTCCTCATATACATACCAGGAACTACGGGTGTAACAGATTTATAAGAATTTTGGAATTTTATTTCAGTTTGGTCATGTAGGGCCCACTCGGGAAATTTTACGTTTTGTGGGGCCCACAAGATTTCCGATATTTTAACCAATTATTGAGACTTTGGAGAGATAAAATATTTTGGACCAATAGGGGGCGACACGTGTCACCCCGTGTGGGCCCAAGTTGGGCGAGAATGATAGAGCCAAGTGGCTCAAGATATTTGTTTGACAAGTGGACTAATGGGACCAGCACTTGTCCCCAATCTCATCCATACACTTGTTTTAATCCTAGCCTTGGTTGTCTTATATATACACACCTAGAGGTTGAGGACTTCAACACTTTGAAAATTTCAAGAAATATACTCCCTCCCCTTTGTGACCCTCGGCACCCCCCCCCCCTTATTGAAGAATAATTCTTCAATTATTGTTGATTAATCCCAATACTTAAACCAAGTGTCCCTAGTAGTGTTCTAAGGATATCCCAACACAAAAATCCCGGAAATACTACGTTAATCCGTTAGTCGCAATGTGAAATCCTAAGGTGATCTTCATATTTTTTGGATGAAGCTTGAAGAGAAGTTGTTTAGGAACTTCTAAGGGTTGCTTGGAGTAGATTGGAATGTAAGGATTAGGAGCTAAAGTTGCTAAGGATCGACTTTTAGATCTTGGAATAATTTGGGCTTATTGAGGTAATAATCTTTGTCCTTCTAATGTAATTGGAGATTACATATTATAGTAGTATATAATTGAGTATGTGATATATGGAAGGAAGATTGAAAAGATTTGGACCTTATTAAGATGTTAAAAACCGAAAAATTTGCATGCTAGTCATTAAAGTTGTTAAAACATTACCTATTACTTGTTGACATGAATGAATCTTGTTGATAAACAAGTTAATATAACTTCTATAAAGATTGGAATATAAGTTGGAATTATAAAGAAGTAATGAAACAATTTTGGCATCTTAGCCAAAAGCCGACGATTTTGATTGCGATGATTGGCCGAGAACACCAACTAAAGGACTGGACTAATGTATTGTATTAGTGGACTAATGGACTGTTTTTACATTGGACTATGGACTAGTTTTAATGGACAATTTTGGTAGATTAAGGGGCTGAATTTTACACGTCCAGTTAGGAGTGTAATCCCCTTTGACTTGTTGAATTGTTGCGCCTTAAATGTGGCATTTGGTTATTGATTTCGGGCTAGACCTTATGCCTAGAAGTTGATAGACGTGTTATGGTTATTATAGGTTGATTCTACGTGCGGCATATTCGACTTGCTAAGTGGATTAAGCCGAGGAGGTATGTGAACTCTTCCTATCCTCTTGAGCATGATTATTATGAAAAATATAGTACGGTAGACGTACGTGTGTTAAATGAATTTGGTTTCATTTTGATGTCCTTGACTTGACTTCTAAATCTTAAGAGCCTTGAATTATTCTAAAAAGTTGTGAATAATTATTCGGAAATAAGTTGATACTTGGTTTTAAAAGAATAAGTTCTCTTGGTTTCCCAAATGAATGTGATTGTTTTGAATTTCTTAAAACATAAGTGTTATAATAGCTTTATGGGAAGTTAGTTATAACGACTTTAGGAGGATAAAAGAACAGTTTACTTGATTTTAAAGGTCTTGTAATGATTTTCTGAAGGTGTAGTAACTTGGTTTGATAAGTAAACGTGTCTTGATACTACTGGCAATCGTGTCATGAGACTTGTATGTTACGGGGTTTTTCTAACTTTGCCTATGGTGTGTACGATAGCCGGTTGCGCTTGTATTATATCATTTATTATGGGGTCAATCCCCTGGCCATGTTGCGTTGTTCATATTCCGCGGGTTTGCTCCCCCCGATGCGAGGAGTACCTCATGCGACTCTGTAAGGCTCATGCGGGATGGGGTCCTATGCAAGGAATACCTACGCGAGTCAAGGGCTCATGCGGGAGTCCTATCGTTACATTCCGGGTTTGCTCCCCGATCGAGTAGTACCTCATGCGGGTCCACGCGACCTATGCGGGCAAGAGAGTCAGGAACATGATTTGCAATGATACTATGGGCGAATGGCCTATTTTGATCATCGGCTTATTCGTAAGCAAAGTTACACTTATTTACTCTAATATTTATTATGGCACAGTGTACTGGTAATTGGTTTATCATACATGTCTCTGGATTTATTATTAGACTATTGTGATTTCATTACTGATTTCAGGCCACATACTTGGTACTGTTGTAATCGACCTTCTTGGGCGTCATCTGCGCAGTGTGAGGTACACCGGTTGTTGATCCCCGGAATTCCAGGATATGTTTAGAAAAACGTACGTAAGAACTCAAAAGTGTTAAGATTTGAGGCTAGTAAAAATTTTATCGGAATTATGGAAATGTCGGAAAATGAAATATTGCGACGAATGGGAGGGCGACACGTGTCACCCCCCCTTAGAGGTCTTGGACGAAATGGGCATGGATAGAATGGTCATTTGACCAATTTTTTTTAAGATGATCAAGTCTTGCAAGACTTAGGCTTGATATTGTTGACTTAGTCAAGGCTACTTGGGCTTGATCCTTGTGAAATGCATCCAAGCCACCCATTTGTTTTAATCTTGACCCTCTATGTTTCTATATAGTATCACTACTAGCAAGAAAAGGCTTTACACTTAGTCATTTTTCAAGAAAAAATTTGAAAAACTCAAGGAAGAGCTCTCGGCAATTGGACTTTTTTTCAAGAGGAAAATTTTCAATTTTTGTCCAATAATCCCCATACTTTAAACCAAGGTTCCTAAGAGTATTGTAAGGGTATCTCAATATAAAGATCCCAGAAAAGTGGCGTTTTCGTATTAGTCGCAAGATGAAAACCTAGTCACTTTCCTAGGTTTGGATTTGGAATTGAAGGAAAGTTGTTTATGATCTTCTAAAGGGCTTCAAGTGGCAGATTGGATTGTCAAGGAGAGGCTCTAAGTTTCTAGGGAGCGGCTTCGGATCTTGAAGTGGATTAAGGCTCACTAAGGTAACAATCTTGTTTTCTTAAGTGTTACAAGATTACATATTGTTGTAGCCTTACATTTTAACTAGCATGAAGTATATGTATTGAAGATTGATAAGTGATATGGATTGTAGTAGCCTAAATCCGAATTGACATTTGAGCGATTTGAAATTGAAATACAATTTGGTCGTTAATTAGAATCGTCGCATATTACCTACTTGAAGATTTTAGTAGTTATAATCGATCATGCTTGATAACATGTTATACTAAACAACTTGAATTGAAAAGGAATTGGAAAGGTTGATATGTTGCTACACCTTTGGCGAGAATGACTTTGTATGTTGGACTAGTTTGATATAAATTTGTGGGGCCAATTTTACGCCTTGTAGGCGTGTAATCCCTATTGATAAATACATTGTTGGGCCTTAAATGTGGCGTGTTTGGTTATTGAATTCGGACCTTGAAAAAGGTGTAAAAAGTATGTAGAAACAAAGGAAGTCTTTGTCAGATTTTCCGTAGAATTTAGTGACTTTGCACTTGGAATATTCTACGTTTGAAGCTAGAAGTTAATAGGCGATATGGTCATTATAGGTTGACATACTACGCGGCGTATTGGACTTAGCATGTGGATTGAACCAAGAGGTATGTGGAACTTTCTTATCTCTTGAGCATGAATAGTTGTAAATATATAGCGGTAGATGTTATACCGTATTTCCAGTATATGCGTGGGGCGTGCGTAGAAAAATTTGAACTTGTGATTTAGGCAGGAATTCTTTTGTTCACAACACGATTAGAGTCGTTTTTAGCAAACGTTTCCACACTTTCGTAGGGAATTTCCGCTATGTCATTTTTATTTTTTGCTGATTTTTCCGAGAGACGAAACATTTTGGACCAAGAGGCGACACTTGTCACCTCTCATTGGAACACCTCGGAGCGGTTGGCGAATGGCCATTGTTTGGTCAAGGGTTGGTAGGATATTTTGGTGGTAGATGGATAAGGTGCACTTGGCAAGATCTTGGCCTACACTTGCCTTGCACTTGGCAAGATCTTGGCCATTGGTTGGCCTTTGCTAGACCTATAAATACCCCATTTGGAAGACTTCTTCATCCATTCCTAAAATTTCCTAAGTGTTAAATCCTCTCCCCTTTGTAGTGTAGTTCGTCCCTCCCCTTTGAGAAGGCCTCTTGGCGAGAGCTTCCCTTGGCCGAGAGTACCCCACAGTGGGGTAGGCCGAGGGTATACACCCCCCAGCCTAGTTGTCTCGTATAATACACCCTCTTGGTAGAAATACTCTCAAAAGTATTGTTATAATGCCCAAATTACCTTAGCCAGTATACCTTGTTGTATTCTAAGGTTATACCTATCTGAAGAGCCGAAATACTATTATACTTCCCGTGAGTCACTACAAAACCAAACCTAAGGAAAATCTCCATAGTCGGTTGAAGTATTGTATAGAAGTTGGTTAGAACTTCTAAGGTGGTTTGGAGCGGGTTGGAGCACCGAGTAGAGCGAAACATTGCTAAGGATCGGCATCATACTTGGATAATTATGGGCTTATCGAGGTAATTATCTTGTCCCTATTGTAATTGGAGATCGCGTGTTATTAGAATATATAGTTGAAGTATACTATATATAGAACTCAACTTAGTATTGTGTGGCAATGTCCTTGGACTTAAGCTGAATTTAAAGAAGAGAAGCAATCGTAATTACATAGATTCAGATGTACACTTGTGTAGCATTCTTTGTGTAGTAGAATCGCACACGTCCTGTTAGGCGTGCAAACCCCCACGGTTGGCTTGATGGCCAGGCCTCGATAGAGGAGGAGATTTACGCTATTGCGGGAGGGGAGGTCTTTGAATTTTCGTAGAATGTTCTACGAAGGGATCTAAATGTTAATAAGCGCCTTGTGGCCTTATAGGTTGAAGTACTACGTGTGGCGCGATCTTGGCAAAGGTATGGCGGTTGGAAGTACTTGGAGCGTTTTGCTATTAGTCGATACTCGTCGCGAGGTATGTGAACCTCTTCCTATCTCTTCTAGCATGATATGTGTGAACTATGTAGTACGGTAGACGTACTTGTGCTAAATATATTTGATTGGTTTAAAACATAAAGTGTTATAACGGCTTTATGGGAAGTTGGTTATAACAGCTTTATGTTGGTAAGAAAATACTTGTGGCTTTTAAAAGGTAACTGATTTGAACTATAAGCGGCTTGTTATGTGTTAATAAAGAACTTGAAGTATTTCAAAAGATTTTGAATCATTTTGAAAGAAGGTAATACTTGATTTTTTTAGAAAACTTAAGAGTTATACTAGCTTTATGGAAAGTTAGGTATAACGGCTTAAGAATGTTTCTTGATTTTGGAAATCGGAATGTGTATCGACAAACCAACTGCAGCGTTAATAAAAGGAAATGTTTTAATAATTAAGTATTATTAAAACCAAGAGAAACTTCCATCTGCATATAAGCTAAGATGAGACAAAATGATATTTCTAGATCATGGTCTTTGTAATAAGATTGTTATAAACAAGAATATCCTACTCACATATAAGGCTTATGTTTCTCAGTTGTTTAAAGGAGAATTATATTCTTAAATGAATAAGACTATGAGCTACGAAACCTTTCTAAAATGAGAAACTTGAACATTGGAAATTAGGCAAACTTGAACATTGGAAATTAGGCAAACTTGACATTGGAAAAGAATGTTGCTACTTGATTTTACAAAGAGAAGTAATTGATTTACTTTAAGAAGATAATCACTCTGTTTTCATATACTACGTATTGTGTGGTTTTGTGAAGTAACGATCTTTTAAAGATTTAATGTATGAAGTACTTTGGGGACCAGTACCCAAACTTGTTAGTAGAAAGTACCTTGTGTGAATAACTTGATTGTATTGGTTTGTGATAGCCTTGTAATACTTTCTTGTTGATTTGATAAGTAAGCATGTTAGGATGCTACGTGTGTTAGTATCTTGTGATTATTATGTAAGGGGGTCACTCTTGTTGTGCTTACGTTGTCAAACGTTAAGCGTTATCTTGTTATTGTATCACATACCCTGACTTATTATACAGGGCTTGCCACCCTTGATGCGGTCTATACGGCTATCAATCCTCGTGACTATGCGGTCGCGGGAGCTCGAGTTGATCATTCGGGTGTTTAGCCCGACGCGGGGATTCCTATGCGGTCTGTTGAGACTATGCGGTCTTTTGAGACTATGCGGTGCGGGAGCCTAGGCGGATACCGAGGGTTAGCTGCGCCGATGCGGTATACCTCGGTGATGCAGGACCATGATTCGAGGAATACCTCACGCGGGTGCAATGTGTGACCTATGCGGAGTCTGCGGGAGTTCGAGGATAGGCGCACAATGATATTGCGGGTGAGTGGCGGCCGATCATGTGGTGCGGTCTAGAAAGACCTCGTGATATAATTTATGGCATTTTTGGTACTGTGGGTCTTAGTAGTCGGTTATGCCTTCGTACTTACCCCGTATGGTTCTATTGTGATGGCTTGAGGGCGTGAGTCCCTGACTTGACATGACTGCTGATTTATTGTGAATCGTAGTTTGGTTATCATACATGTCTCTGCTTTATTTAGACTACTATGATTTCATTTACGATGTATTTTCGATTTCACATACTTGGTACTGTTGTCGCGACCTCGCCCGGGTGCGTTCATGCCGCAGTAAAGGTACACGATCGTTGATCCTCGCTCTTAGGGTCACGATTCGACGTTTGGGAAGCTCGTTCCTCGGAGGCTTATCTTCGTATAGTCCCTGCTGATTGTAGATGCTACATTCGAGGTATGACGGCCCCGCCCCGTCGTTGTTGTCATATCATTCTTAAGTGCATGTAATGCTGTGGGCAGAGTGGTAGAAAGGGATGTAGCTCAAATTGTTATTTATATATATCTTGTGGTGGCCGTTTTGGTTAGCTTTGTCTTCTTATTTCACCGCCTTATTACATTGGTTTCATGTATTGTCTTTATGTTCCATTGATTACTCGATGTTGTATCACTAGGGTGCGGGTAAGGCACGATCCACGGGCAGGCGAATTCGTGACAAAAGTGGTATCGAGCGATTAATCCTCGGAAAGTGTCTCTGCATCGTATCGGTAGAGTCTTGATTATCGGTGTGTTGTGCACCACCATAATCGTGAGGCTATAGGATATTTAGGATTGGTTTCTATTCTTCTCACTGAGATCGTGCCTTAGAGTTGTGTTGTAAGTTGGACCTCTAACGTATTTTTTCCTTACCGCTATGCCTCGCGTAGGCAAGCCGGGCCCGGGAGGGCAAGGCGATCGAGGAGGCTGCGAGTAAGTCTGAGAGGGTTACGTGGGCACAGCCCAATCATCACCGGGTGGTGCTTCACTCGGGAGTTTTGCGACGTCACTAGCCCGTGAGTTTAGCACGGTGGCGGCGATTCCTCTGCGGCCATGATGTTTGAACCGGCCGATTCGCGACGAGGAGCAGGATATAAATTTCAAAGGCGACCGTATTTGACTACCGGAGTATACCGATGTACGCGAGTCTTGATGAATATCAACGAGAAGGTTGTGCAAAAGTAAGTTCTTGATTAGGCTTGAGCATGGCACGTATGCGGGCTTATGCGCGTGGCCGAGCGTAGAGATCGACGGGTTAACGAAGGGCGAGAAGAGCGAGCGGCAAGGTCCTTTGGTAACTTTCGGCGAGTCGCCTCGGCCAGATCAGTTATGCGCATCCACGATGCGAAAGGTCCTCGCCAGTTCGTGGGCGTTAGGTATGCAGGAGTTGGTGAGCTCGAGCTTCGGTTCACGATCCTGCGAAGGTTCGGCCATCCGATTCAGCTTTTCGGTGTTCACAGTGCGTGGCGTCATCTCGTGGAATGTCGTCTTTAGTTGGTACTTGTTGTACCTATGCACCGTGGTCGATGTCGAAAGAGTGTCCTCGCGGAGGACTTAGCCTTCAGGATCGGTGGGTAGTTTGTCATCTTCCTTGCTATCGCCTGCAGGCGAGTTTGATTAGAACGACTAAGGAGTGAAGCGATGGATCTGTATATCTTTAACCCTCTAGAGCTTTGTATACGTGATAAGGTGAGTATACCTTAAGTGTTATGTTCAGATACCATGAGTGTTTATTGTGATTAGAAATCTTGGTTAGTTAACCAAGGAAGATTTGGAGGATAGAAGGTGTGAGCCTTAGAGTTTTATACGTAGAGACCTTAGAGGTAAGGTCATCTCGAGTAAAAGACATATGTTTATGTTTGACCCTTATAGGAGTGCATAGTGCACGTGAGCTATGTTTACGGGATAAGTCCCTGAGTAGTGTGGCATGAAAGAGGGTAGTTGAGCTAAGAAGACCGCTAGGTTTTCGTAAAGTGATTAGTGAGAGTTTTCCTTCGGAGAGCTAGCGTTTAGCGCGTTGCCGGGTCGGGTTGAGGCCACGTTGCGGGTCAACCCGCGGCAGGTTTGGTGGTAGGTCGGTTGTGATGGTCGCCTTGTGGTAGGGTCACGAGGGTGTTAGGCGAGTTTAGTTAACCAACGACGATTTCATGGATCGTTCGACCGATGGTTGGGCGAGGAGGTCACCGTGTTGTCTTCTAGCAAAGACCGTTTACTCGCGAGAGGTTAGGCGAGATGATATATCAGAAAGGTTGTAAGGCTGCACGAGGTGCCTACCTTCACCTTATGGCAGACAGTGGAGTCCAGGGTACGGCTGTTTTTGGTTTCTGGAAGTTTTTACCAAGCAGGGTTAAGAACTCAGGTGAGTCTCAGAATCGCATTCGCCCTCGGGCCAGTGTGTGGATTTCAGGGGTAGTTGTGGGGATTGTTGTCTCCTGTGGAGGGAGTGTTTAAGCTACCATTTCAGTGTTCGGATGTCGCCTTATAAAGCCTTGTAGGGGCGGATGTGTAAGTCGCCGGTCGATTGGTTCGATGTTGGCAAGATTCAAATGGTTGGTTCAGGCTTTTTTCCAGCAGACTGTGGATAGGGTAAAGCTTGTCTAGAAGAGGTTCTGGCAGCTCAGAGAAATCGTGCGGATAATCGGCGACGGCGCTTAGAGTTCAGGTTGACGGTCGGTCTTCTTGAAAGTACCACCCCGGGTTGGGTGTGACGAGTTTTGGAAAACTGAGGGAACTTAGCCCGAGTTACTTTGGGCCCTTTTGAGTTCATGTGAAGAATAGGCCAGGTTGCCTATAGGTTAGCATTTGCCGTCCGACTTAGGAGGCAGTACGTCCGGTCTTTCGTATTGATATGATCAGGAAAGTATCGGAGATCCATCCAGAGTGTTCCCAGTTAATAATGACCACGTTAGAGATAGTAACCCCGAGTTTTGAAGGCGAAGATGTAAATGTGGTAAGAGTTCGAGTATACGATAGCCTCGTGGATCGCGCACGGCCGGTACCATTTGTTGGGTCGGGTGACACTAGAACCTCGCGGCAAAGTGACGTAGTGGTATGCTTTATGATGTTAGAGTGCTTCCTCGTGACTTGGATATAAGTATTTTCTTGTGCTTGTTTGGTGGCCATGTGTGAGTTTGTCCTCGTAAGTATAGTAGTGAAGACTATCTTGGCGCGCGTTTGTTTGAGACTTAGAAGGAACATTGGGACGAATGTTTCTATGTAGAGAGAATGTTATACCGTATTTCCGAGTATGCGTGGGGCGTGCGTAGAAAAATTTGAACTTGTGATTTAGGCTTGGCGAATTCTTTTTGTTCCTGACACCCGATTAGAGTCGTTTTTCGGCTAAACGTTTCCACAACTTTCGTAGGGAATTTCCGCTATGTCATTTTTATTTTTGCGGATTTTTCCAGAGACGAAACATTTTGGACCAACAAGAGGCGACACTTGTCACCCTCTCATTGGAACACCTTAGGCGGTAAAGGGGTTGGCGAATGGCCATTGTTTGGTCAAGGGTTGGTAGGATATTTTGGTGGTAGATGGATAAGGTGCACTTGGCAAGATCTTGGCCCTACACTTGCCTTGCACTTGGCAAGATCTTGGCCATTGGTTGGCCTTTGCTAGACCTATAAATACCCCCCCTTTGGAAGACTTCTTCATCCATTCCTAAAATTTCCTAAGTGTTAAATCGTCCCTTTGTAGTGTAGTTCTCGCCCCTCCCCTTCGAGAAGGCCTCTTGGCCGAGAGCTTCCCCTCGCCGAGAGTACCCCCCCCTAGTGGGGTAGGCCGAGGGGTATACACCCCCCCTTAGCCTAGTTGTCTCGTATAATACACCCCCCCTCTTGGTAGAAATACTCTCAAAAGTATTGTTATAATGCCCAAATTACCTTAGCCGTATACCTTGTTGTATTCTAAGGTTATACCTATACGAAGAGCCCAGAAATACTATTATACTTCCCGTCAGTCACAAAACCGAAACCCTAAGGAAAATCTCCATAGTCAGTTGGAGTATTGTATAGAAGTTGGTTAGAACTTCTAAGGGTGGTTTGGAGCGGGTTGGAGCACCCGGAGTAGGAGCGAAACATTGCTAAGGATCGACATCTGTACTTGGATAATTATGGGCTTATCGAGGTAATTATCTTGTCCCCCTATTGTAATTGGAGACTGCATGTTATTAGAATATATAGTTGAAGTATACTATATATAGAACTGAACTTAGTATTGTGTGGCAATGTCCTTGGACTTAAGCCTGAATTTAAAGAAGAGAACTGAACTGTAATTACATAGGACTGTATTACAGTAGACTTGTGTAGCATTGCTGTGTAGTAGAATCGTACACGTCCGGTTAGACGTGCAAACCCCCCCCCCTGGTTGGCTTGATAGCCGGCCTCGATAGAGGAGGAGATTTACGCTGCATGCGGGAGCGCGAATTTCGTAGAATGTTCTACGGGATCAAAATGTTAATAAGCGCCTTGTGGCCTTATAGGTTGAAGTACAACGTGTGGCGCGATCTACTTGGCTTAAAGGAGTAGCGGCAGTTGGAAGTACTTGGAGCGTTTTGCTATTAGTCGATACTCGTCGCGAGGTATGTGAACCTCTTCCTATCTCTTCTAGCATGATATGTGTGAACTATGTGATGCGGTAGACGACTTGTGCTAAATGTATTTGATTGGTTTAAAACATAAAGTGTTATAACGGCTTTATGGGAAGTTAGTTATAACGACTTTATGTTGGTAAGAAAATACTTGTGGCTTTTAAAAGGTAAATCGATTTGAACTATAAGCGGCTTGTTATGTGTTAATAAAGAACTTGAAGTATTTCAAAAGATTTTTGAATCATTTTGAAAGAAGAGGTAATACTTGATTTTTTTAGAAAACTTAAGAGTTATACTAGCTTTATGGAAAGTTAGGTATAACGGCTTAAGAATGTTTCTTGATTTTGGAAATCGAATGTGTATCGACAAACCATCCGCGGCGTTAATAAAAGGAAATGTTTTTAATAATTAAGTATTATTAAAACCAGTAGAAACTTCCATCTGCATATAAGCTAAGATGAGACAAAATGATATTTCCTAGATCATGGCTGCTGTAATAAGATTGTTATAAACAAGAATATCCTACTCACATATAAGGCTTATGTTTCTCAGATTGTTTAAAGGAGAATTATATTCTTAAATGAATAAGACTATGAGCTACGAAACCTTTCTAAAATGAGAAACTTGAACATTGGAAATTAGGCAAACTTGAACATTGGAAATTAGGCAAACTTGACATTGGAAAAGAATGTTGCTACTTGATTTTACAAAGAGAAGTAATTGATTTACTTTAAGAAGATAATCACTCTGTTTTCATATACTACGGGTATTGTGTGGTTTTGTGAAGTAACGATCTTTTAAAGATTTAATGTATGAAGTACTTTGGGGACAGGTACCCAAACTTGTTAGTAGAAAGTACCTTGTGTGAATAACTTGATTGTATTGGTTTGTGATAGCCTTGTAATACTTTCTTGTTGATTTGATAAGTAAGCATGTTAGGATGCTACGTGTTAGTATCTTGTGATTATTATGTAAGTGGTCACTTTGTTGTGCTTACGTTGTCAAACGTTAAGCCCGTTATCTTTATTGTATCACATACCCTTGACTTATTATACCGAGGGCTTTCCACCCTTGACGCGGGTCTATACGGCCTATGCACCTCGTGACTACGCGGAGCGCGGAGCTCCGTGATTGATCATTCCGGTTTTTAGCCCGATGCGGGGATTCCTATGCGGTCTGCTGAGACTACGCGGTCTTTTGAGACTATGCGGCCGCGGAGCCTAGCGGATACCGAGGTTAGTCGCCTTCGACGCGGGTATACCTCAGCGGTCCGGGACTACGATTCGAGGAATACCTCATGCGGTCTGCGTGTGACCTGCGCGAGTCGCGGAGTTCGTGGATAGACGCGCACAATGATATTGCGCGAGTGGCGCCTTCGATCATGTGGTGCGGTCTAGAAAGACCTCGTGATATAATTTATGGCATTTTTGGTAGGTCTTAGTAGTCGGCTATGCCTTCGTATTTACCCCGTATGGTTCTATTGTGATGGCTTGAGGCGTGAGTCCCACGACTTGATACGATCACGATTTATTGGAATCGTAGTTGGTTATCATACATGTCTCCTGCTTTATTTAGACTACTATGATTTCATTTACGATGTATTTTCGATTTCACATACTTGGTACTGCCAGATCGACCTTCCGGCCGCGTTCATGCCGCAGTAAAGGTACACCGCCGTTGATCCTCGCTCTTAGGGTCACAGTCAGCTTGGGAAGCTCCGTTCCTCCGAGGCTTATTTTGGTATAGTCCGCTGATTGTAGATGCCACATTCAGGGTATGACGGCCCCTGTCCGTCGTTGTTGTCATATCATTCTTAGAGGTCTGTAGTACGCATGGCGAGTGGTAGAAAGGGATGTAATCGCTCAAATTGTTATTTATATATATACCGACTGTGAGCTGCTTTTGGTTACTTTGTCTTCTTATTTCATCGCCTTATTACATTGGTTTCATGTATTGTCTTTATGTTCCGCTGATTACTCGATGTTGTATCACTAGGGTGCCCGGGTAAGACACTACCACGGCCCCTAACGGTCGTGACAAGAGACGACGAGATTTTGACAATCTAGTCCATTTGATATCCTCGCTTATTTTAAGAATGTCCAAGTTGGTTGAGTTAGGGAATTAACTCACTTGTCTAAAAATATTAAGGATATCTTAGTTTCTAAAAGTTAAGGGACTTGAAGTATTTTAAAAGTATATGATACTTGTTTCGTTTTAAAAATATAAGTCCCTTGGATATAAGGAAGAATGTAATTGTGTAAGGTATAAAGCTAGTATAACGACTTTATGGGAAGTTGGTTATAATAGCTTTATGGAAAGTTAAAAAGAGTGGTTTACTCTAAGTAATGTAAGTATGATAAATGACTTGAAATAATGAAAGGCAAATTGATTTTAAGGCATCAATTGCTTAAGGTTTTAAAAGAAAGAAGTCACTTGATATAGAAACCTATAAATGTATTTCTAAAAGGTATTGTGACTTGTCTTGAAAAATATATGTGACTTGATACTACAGTTATTAGTATCTTGGAAGTTTTATATGAAAAAAAGACATTTTAAAAGAGTAGAAGTACGTAGTACTTTGGGTTAAATTCCCGGATTTTATAATGACATGTCAGTGCCTTAAGTAAACTAAAATGAGAGTGTATATGAATAAGGCTAATAAGAAGTTAGGGGAATTTCTTAACTTGCTTATGTCATGTATGATAAGTTTCAGAGTGCTTATGTTATGTATGATAAGCCAGTAGCGCTTATGTTATGTATGATAGCCATTGTGCTAGTTTATGTTATTCTTACGGTAAAGCCCCGTTACTACTAATTCCATGGATTTGCTACCCATGACGCGAGCGCGAGTCAGATTTGTACTCATTGGGGCCCATCGGCCTAAGCAGTGAAATAGCATCTTGGGTGAAATAGTCCTACGCGAGAATACCTCATGCGTCCACACGACCTATGCGCGGATACAACCTATGGCGAAGTTACCTCATCAGGTCCACAGACCTACGCGTGAAATAGTCCCGTGAGTAGGATTGCTTAATGATACCACGGGCGGGTGGCCCTACTTGATCATGATCCTCCTATTTTTATACATTAAAGTATACTGTTATTTACTCTCATTGTTAGTAAGGCACAGTGTACTGTTATTTGAGTTATCATACATGTCTCCAGCTTTATTTTAGACATATGATTTCATTACAGTACTTTCAGTTTCACATATTTGGTACATGTTGTACTGACCTCCTTCAGGGGGTTGCGTTCATGCCGCAGGTAGAGTACAGGTTGTTGATCCTCACTTTTAGGATCACTGATTCAGTTGTTGGGAAACTCCATTACTCCGGAGGCATATCCCTGGTTCAGGTCCCTGGTATGGTCGGTTGTTGTATAGTCAGGAGTATGGCGGGGCCCTGTCCCGTCACAGTAGTTATTCTTAGAGGTCCAGAGCACATCAGGATCGGGTTTTAAGAATGTAAATGTACCGTTTATTTTATTTTGGTTCATGTATATATTACGGAAGGTGGCCTTATCGCTAACCCGCTGATATTTCATCGCTTTAGTATTTATGAGTTTTATATGTTCCACGCTATTCTCTCGATGTATACTGTAAGCGGTGCCTGTGTAGGGCACCATCGCGCCCGGTTGGGTCGTGACAAAGTGGTATCAGAGCGCTTAGTCCTCTGAAGTGCCTACGCACCGTGTCTAGTAGAGTCTCGTTATCGCTGTCGTGCACCACATCTATAACCAGGAGGCTGCAGGACATTTAGGATTGGTTTCCATTCTTCTTACTCTGAGATCGTGTGATAGAGCTGTGTGGTTAGGGTCGTCTCTCCCTAACAAGTTATGTTGTTTGCAGCTACGAGAAAGGCAAAGCGACCCAGAAAGATTATGTGGATTGCGATCCGTTGGTAATATTTGTAGTATAGTTGGTATTATGACGCATACTATACGGATTTATGTATGCAGGTCACATATGTGTCGCCTAGAAGGATTTTAGATTACCGTGAATTCGTAAGGGCTAAATAAATACCGGAAGGTATGAAATAGTTTAATGAACTCTCATCAAGGTTTTACGACTAATTTGAGATAATTAGGAGATGATGAGTTGTCCGGAAGGTAATGGACCCTTAAGAAGTTATAATTAAGGGACTTAATGGGAGACTATGTTAGTAACTTAAGCTACGTAGCATGATTAAGAAAATGGTACGGGTGAGATCCGTATGGAGTAAGTATGGTTGTTGTGGTCAAGACAACACAATTGTGGTAGTATGAGAAGTTATTGTACCCGTTTACGGGGGGACTGACAAGGTAGGCTTGGAGCATGGAAATTGCGAGCCTAAGAATATTGATAACCGCCGAGACCTTAGGTATGTAAGGCCTTCTCGGGTAGAAAAAAAAAGTTAAGTCGGACCAAGGATAAGAGTTAAGTACGATGCCGAGTCGGGTTGAGGACCTATTAAGGGTCGCCCCATAGCCTGAAATAGAATGGGATTAGTTGGTAGTAGTCCCGCTACGTGGCAGGGTCACGAGGGTGTAGGGACCAAGTCTAGTTAATCATTTTATGGGTTCGTGGACGCATTCCACCTAACCAAAGTTGTGAGAACCTAACTAGCCTAATATTGTTTAATTTAGTAACTCCAAAAAGCGAGGCCGAATTAGTATGGAAGTTATGTTCGTAAGCTAGAATAAGTTTGGAAGTACGGAAAAGAGTACGACCGGTAAGAAAGTGAGCAACCAAGTGTAAATAAATAGAGCCTGAATCCATGAGAACATTTCGAGGTGACTACACCCGTGAGTGTTGGGTGGTAGCTGAGCGGGTAGATAATAATTACCGGTAACGATACAGTCGTTGGACCCTAGTAGACCTAGAAGAGTCATGATGCACGCTGAGGTCATTATGAGTACGGATAGTTGGCCTCTTGTTATGACAACGCTGACTACAGAGAGATCGCTCGATTCCCGCTTCCTGCAGTTTGCCATCGAGTGGAAAGGAAGAGAAGTGGTGGTAACCAAAGTGAATTATCCTTCCTTATTTGACATCATTATTTTTAATAAGTCCATGTGACTTGTTCATTCGAGGTGAATCGAGGCGCATGTAAGAAGTACTTGAATTTGAAGGAGGTTATTTCAAGTGCCCTTGGGGGTACTTGGATTTGGTTTGGTGTGGCGGTCAGGGCCATGACCTTCCGGATAAGTTCAGGATAGCGCGCAAGCAAGAATAAGATAAGTACGAGTGTTGCCTACGGAAAACAAAATACATCGTTGGTAGGTTTTGAAAATCTATACGACTGTAAGGTGGCGCTTGATGATTAAGCTTTTGTAAGGGAGATAAGTTCTCTCCCACACGTAAATGATAGTTTTACGACATGGGTTACGTGTACCCATGTTGTTAGACGAAGGATAGTGAGACGTAAGGTCTTCGTGATCGCCATACCATAGGTTACAATTTTAGATAACCGTGGGAAAAGTTTTGTGTTGGGTAATTGTGAACGACGTTACGAAATGGTCGGCGTGTCGTAAGGATATAAATGCAGGTAGTACGCATGTATGAAACTGTACGATTATGAATCAAGATAGAAATACTTTTGCTAATAATAAGCATAAGGAAGGGTTATGGCCAGAATGATAAAAGAGAATACAGCTGTGGTTATGTAAGTTGCACGAGATATGATTACCCCAGACTAGTGTAAAGACCATTAGTAAATAATGGGCAGTAGGAACACCTCGAGGGAAGGTGGTAACATCTGTACTGACGAGAAAGATAGTAAGGAAATACGGAGGGGTAAGGGACCCCAGGACAACTTGAAATAACTTATAAAGGAAAGACGAGTAGACACTCGAACGATAAGAAATCTTGACAAGTCATTGGATTATGTAATGCCGTGAATTGAGGTTGAACACCTGGATATAAGATCTACGAGCTGGGAGAGAATAATCGGGTTACTAGTTTATGAGATCAAGGAAATCTCCCCCCCTAAATTGTGATTGACAGTAAGTCTTAGCCATGAGGCAAACAAAGGAATCAAATCTAAGTTGGTGACCAAGTTTGGTTGCGACAGAGAAAGAGAAACAGGAACCATAATTGAGATTAAGGATACCCGAATATTTCGCAAGTATGAGAAAGGCTTCCAGTTATTGGAAGATAAGTTGACCACGACTACAGTTCTAACCCCTCCTGAGAGACTAGAGGGTTAGGTTATTATTGTAACACGTTGGGTGTTGGGCTAGGTTGTGTGCTGACGCAACACGATAAAGTTAGAGCCTATGTTTCCCGGCGGTTAGGGAAGCATGAGGGGAAATTACGCCACTCACGATTTAGAGTTGGCGGCAGTTAATCATGCCTTGAAGATTTAGAGGCATGATGTATATATAGACTTCATGTGGATATTTGTGCAGACCACAAGAGCCTCCGGTATATCTTCAGACAGAGGCGGTTGAATTTGCGACAGAGACGGTGGTTAGAGTGTCACGACCCGACCCCGGGCCGCGACTGGTGCCCTACCTGGGCACCACTTTCAGGTATGCATCAGAGAATAGCAGCGGAACATACACAACACATGAACATCACAGGCTAGCCGGTAAAGCCGTCTTCCATAATATATACATAACCAAAAGTAAAACAGTACGACTGCTCTTGTTCAAACACAAATGCGACTACGCACTTAGAATAATAACTGGCGGGACAGGGCCCCGCCATACCCCTGAATGTACATAATATCTACAACATCCGGGGGAACCGTACCAAAAGACAAGCCTTCGGAGGAATGGAGCTTCTGACACCTGATCAGTAATCCTAAGAATGAGGATCCACCACCTGCTTACCCCTACCTGCGACATGAACGCAGCTCCCGAGGAAGGGGTTCAGTACACAATATGTACCAAGTATGTAAAACTGGAAAATACTGTAATAATATCATAAGTCTAAATAAAACTGAAGACATGGATGATATTCAAATTACAGTGCACTGTGCCTTACTAACAATGAGAGTAACAAGTATAAAATTTACTGCATAAAAATAGGAGGCTCATGATCAAAACAGGGTCACCCGCCCGTAGTATCATTAAGCAATCCTACTCCTGGGACTATTTCACCCGCATAGGTCCTGTGGACCCGCATGAGGTCATCCGCCTCGCATGGGACTATTTCACCCGCGTGGGACTATTTCACCCGCATGGGCCCGGTGGGCCCGAAATGAGTACAAACGCCGCACTCGCATCATGGGTAGCAAATCCATGGAATAAGTATAAGTAGTAACCCGGGGTCTACCCCGTAAGAGTACATAATCTAGCACAACCGACTATAATACATAACATAAGCGCTACCGGCTTATCATAACATAAGCAAGTTAAGAAATCTCCTAACTTCGTATTAACATTAATAATATATCCTCTCATTTTAGTTTACTTAAGGCACTAACATGTCATTTAAGAGAAAATCTGGAAATTCAACCCAAGTACCACGTACCTCTAACCTTTTAAAAATGACTCATTTTTATATAAAACCTCCAAGATACTAAAAATATCCGTAGTATCAAGTCACAATTACATTTCGAGACAAGTCACATTTCCTTTATGAATTAAATAGGCTTCTAAATCAAGTGACCTCTTTTCTTTTAAAACCTTAGGCAATTGATGCCTTAAAATCAATTTGCCTTTCATAAATTCAATCATTTGTCCTTACTTATTTTACTTAGAGTAAATCTTCCTTTTGTTAACCTTCCATAAAGCTAATATAACCAACTTCCCATAAAGTCGTTATATTAACTTTATACGTTAGTCAAATACATTTCCCTATATCCAAGGGACTTATACTTTTAAAACGAAACAAGTATCATATACTTAAAACACTTCAAGTCCCTTGACTTTGAAAACTTAAGACATCCTTAATACTTTTAAATAAGTGAGTTAATCCCCTTACTCACCCAACTTGGCCATTCTTAAAACAAGTAAGGATATCAAAGTCTTGTACGTCTACCGTACTATATAAGTGCAACTACTCATGCTCAAGAGATAGGAAAGTTCCACATACCTCTTCGGGTCAATCCACTCGCAAGTCCAATATACCGCACGTAGTATGTTAACCTATAATGACCATAATACGTTCATTAGCTTCTAGCTTCAACGTAGAGCATTCTAATTGAAAAGCCCCTTATTCTACGGAAAATTGGACAGCACTTCCTTTGTTTCTACATACTTTTCCACCTTTTTAAGGTCCGAATTCAACATCCAAACGCCACTTTTTAAGGCCCAACAATCCAATCAATACAAAGGGGATTACACGCCTAAACTTGGACGTGTAAAATTCTGCCCCACAATACATAACAACTAATTCAATAAGTTTAAGGTAGTATCTTGGCTATAACATGTTCACATGTTATCCTTATCCAATCCTTTCAAATCCAAGTCATATTTCTTACATGCAATATACTTAAAAGCAACATTGACAACTACAAGTCCTTTCTTCCTCACATGCAACACAATTTACTAGCAAAAAGAGAAAGGATTGTTACCTTAGAGTTTACCCAAATTAGTCCAACAATTTCGCTTGCCTTCTTTCCACAATCACCTCCACAAACCTCCTACAAACTTGTCAACATGTTTCATTCTTGCCACCTTTTTGAATTTTCTCTAAGCCTCGGTTTCTTCTTGAATTTCTAGAGAGAAGGGAGAGGGGTTTTTAGAGAGAAGGAAGAGGGATGATTTTTAGAGAGAAGGGGGTTCTTTCAAGAATGACCAAGTCTTCAAGACTTGGTCAATAAATAGGATATGCACAAAATCAGGGGGGGACACTTGTCACCCTCCCATGGCCTTTTTTTTTAAAAAAACAATTCTGATTTTTCCCCCAGATTCACAGAACTCGCCTGCCGCGTCCTACATCCCGGCGCGCTGAAACCTCTGCAAACTTTCAGCACTTCATGCGCGCTCGCTTCCGCGCCACGGCGCTGCAACTTCAGTGATTTTCAGACTATCCGCGCCGCGTGCTGGGCCCCGATCGAAAATACTTTTCTCGCCGATCACAAGACCGAACTTGTAACTTTCATAACTTCCATAACTTCCTACTCCGATGTCCTATCGACGAACGGTTTGTTGCGTTGGGAACTAGACTCAACGAACTACATACTAGGCCTTTGAAACACCTAGTAACTCCTAATGCAACTGGACATAGACCACCTCAAAGTTGACTAAAAACCCATCTGAAACATTCTGTCGACCTATCTTTCAAAAATTTAAAACCTAACTTCCTTTCGTACGTTCTCATAAGCATAACCTGAATTACGGGGTGTAACATTCTCCTCCCCCCCCCCCCCCCTTAGAAACATTCGTCCAGAATGTTCCTTCAATGCTTACTCAAATCACACTATCGACATAGACCCTCTTAACTATTCTTCTTGCAAAAAAAAAAAGAACGCTCTACACGGCCACAACAATACTTAAGCATAATAGCTAAATTTAAAGACTAATAATCAGGAAAGTGGGTTACCTGAAGGTGTAGGGAACAAGTGAGGATACTTCTTCCTCGTGTCCTCTTCTGCTTCCCATGTCATTTCCTCTCTGTTCTCATTCCGCCGTAAGACCTTGATGTAAGCCACATCCTTGGTCCGCAGTCGCCTAACCTGACGATCGAGTATCTCTATGGGACACTCCTCATACGATAACCCCTATGTCACCTGGATATCACAAATCAGGTGTACTCTAGATGGATCTCCAATACACTTTCGCAACATAGACACATGAAAAACTGGATGTACTGTCTCCAGATCGAATGACAGATCCAACTCATAGGCAACATTGTCTACCCTACGGACAATCTGGTAAGGCCCAATGTACCTTGGGCTAAGTTTCCCTTTCTTCCCAAATCTCATCACGCCCTTCATGGGTGATACTTTCAGGAAAACCCAATCATCCACCTCAAACTCCAAGTGTCGACGCCGATGATCTGCATACGACTTTTGTCGACTCTGAGCTGACAATAACCGCTCCTGGATAAGCTTCACCTTATCCACCGCCTGCTGAATCAAGTCTGGCCCGACTAACTGAACTTCTCCCACATCAAACCAAATTTATAGCGACTGCACTTCCTCCCGTATAAGGCCTCATAAGGCGTCATCTGGATACTAGAATGGTAGCTGTTGTTATATGCAAACTCCACAAGAGGTAAATGATCCTCCCAGCTACCCTTGAAAATAATAACACATGCCCGCAGCATATCCTCAAGTGTTCGGATAGTACGCTCGGCCTGTCCGTCGGTCTGAGGATGAAACGCAGTACTGAGACTCACCTGTGTCCCTAATCCCTTCTGGAAAGACCTCCAGACGTTAGCCGTGAACTGGGCTCCTCTGAAATAATCGATACAGAACTCCGCAATCTCACAATCTCTCGATATACAATCTAGCATAATCCTCTACGAAAAGTCGCCCGATCGAAGAAAGTGGGCTGGTTTTGTCAGCCTGTCGACAATAACCCAGATGGAATCATGCTTCCTCTGAGTGTGAGGTAACCCTGTAATAAAGTCCATATTGATCACCTCCCACTTCCATGTCGGAATCTTTATCATCTCAGAATAACCCACTGTGCTTCGTGCTCCACCTGACTACCGACACCCGACATCGCACAACAAACTCTGCAACGTCCCTCTTCAGGCCATCCCACCAATATATACATCTGAGGTCGTGGTACATCTTAGTCGGCCCCGGATGAATAGAGTAACGAGCACTGTGTGCCTCCCATAGAATCACGACGGTCCCGCTATATCGGGAACACACAACTCGCTCTCAAATCTTAGCACCCCATCAGGCTACTCAAATAGACTCTTCTCCTCTCAAGAGTCGCACTGACATCACTACGACCGATTCGGCCCGTGGATCGTGCCTTACCCCGCACCCTAGCGATACAACATCGAGTAATCGAACATAAACGATACAAGACATATTATGAAATATGAAACAATAATCTGAGAAAAACTTGCCTTTTCAAGATATATATAAACAAAGAACTTTTTCAACACGAATAGCTTTAATCTTTTTACAAACCCCGCCACAACAAGATTACATGCACTCTAAGAAATTATACGACAACAATGGCGGACAGGCCCCGCCATACCCCTGAATGTAAACACCTACAACAACAGTGGAACTATACCATCGATAAGCCTCCGAGCAACGGAGCTTTACCAAACGCTGAATCGACCCAAGAGCGAGGATCAATGATCGTGTACCTTTACTCGCAGATGAACGCACTTCAAGGAGGTCAAGATAACAGTACCGAGTATGTGAAACTAAAAATATCAGAAATGAAATCATAATAGTCTATAAAGCAGAGACATGTATGATAACCAAACTACGCTCACAATAATAAGCAACATGTCAAGTCGTGACTCACGCCTCAAGTCATCACTCAAATATAACAACGGGTCTCACGCCCACAACATCAATCATGCCCATGGAATACCTTCCTCACCGCCAGCAGTATGATATAAAAGCACCAAGGAACACATATGAACACCAGTCCCACTGCCATAATAACACGCATGTGGTAAGTACGAAGGCATAGCCGATTACTAACACCTACGCATCAACAAGGCCGCATGAATCAGATCATAAGATCTGTCTGCACTCGTCACATGATCAAAGCCGACCACTTGCCCGCAGAGATCTAATGTGCGCGCTAGCCTCGAACTTTCCGCACTCCGCATAGGCCAACCGATCGCCCGCATGAGGTATAACCCGCATCGAGGTAGCTACTCCCTGGCAGCCGCCCCGACTCGCCGTCCGCATGGCCACAAGGACCGCATGACCACAAGGGCCGCATCTCAACTCGAACTCCCGCAGCTCCGCATAGCCCTCGACCCGCATTTAGGTAGTCTCGAATCATGTGTCCATCGACCCGCCGAAGTCTACCCCGCATCGGAGGCGCAAATAACCCTAATCATCTCAAGAGATGAGTGATGTATAATACTATCATAACAACTTATCGTTAAACAACATAAGCACAACAAAGGAAAACCCTTTACACAAACATCACAAGATACTAACACACGTAGCATCCTAGCATGTTTACTTATCAAATCAACAAGAAAGTATTACAAGGCTATCACAAACCAACACAATCAAGTTATACACACAAGGTACTTTCTACTATATGCTAACAAGTTCGGGTTTTATCCCCAAAGTACTTCATACATTAACTCTTAAAAGATACGTTACTTTCACAAAAGTCACACAATACCCGTAGTATATGAAAATAGAGTGATTATCTTTTCAAGTAAATCAAAACACTTCTCTTTGTAAAACTCAAGTAACAACATTATTTTCCAAACGCCCAAGTTTGCCTAATTTCAAATGTTCATGTTTCTTATTTAGAAAGGTTTCAGAGTTCATAGTCTTATTCATTTAAGAATATAATTCTCTTTAAACTATCCGAGAAACATAAGTCTTATATGAGTAGATATTCTTGTTTACAACAATCTTATTACAAAGAGCATGATCTAGAAATATCATTTTGTCTCATCTTAGCTTCTATGCATGGAAGTTTCTACCGGTTTTAATAATACTTAATCCAAAACATTTCCTTTTATTAACGCCGCAGTTGGTTTGTCGATACACATTCCGATTTTCAAAATCAAGAAACATTCTTAAGACGTTATACCTAACTTTCCATAAAGCTAGTATAACTCTTAAGTTTTCAAAACAAATCAAGTATTACCTCTTCTTTCAAAATGAATCAAAACCTTTTGAAATACTTCAAGTTCTTTTATTAACACATAACAAGCCGCTTATAGTTCAAATCATACCCTTTAAAACCACAAGTATTTTCTTACCAACATAAAGTCGTTATAACTAACTTCCCATAAAGCCGTTATAACACTTTATGTTTTAAACCAATCAAATACATTTAGCACATGACGCCTACCGCACTACATAGTTCACACATATCATGCCGAAGAGATAGGAAGAGGTTCACATACCTCGCGACGAGTATCGACTAATAGCAAAACGCCCAAGTACTTCCAACCGCCTAAACTCCTTTAAGCCAAGTAGATCGCGCCACACGTAGTACTCAACCTATAAGGCCACAAGGCGCTTATTAATATTTAGGTCCCTTCAGAGAACATTCTACGTAAAATTCTAAAGACTCTCCCGCAACAACAGAAATCTCCTCCTCTATCGAGGCCGCTACCAAGCCAACCGTGGGGTTATACGCCTAACCCTAATCTGCACAATTCTACTCCACTACTACTACACAAGTCTACCAGAATACAGCCCTATGTAATTACAGCTCAAGATTCTTCTTTAAATTCAGCTTAAGTCGCAAGACATTGCCGTAAGTATTATTCAAAGCTTAAGTCAAAAGACATCCGATAACTACGCTCAGTTCTATATATAGTATACTTCAACTATATAATCTAACAACATGTAATTTCCAATTACAATAGGACAAGATATTTACCTCGATAAGCCCATAATTATCCAAGTATAAAGTCGATCCCGGCAATCGCTTAGCTCCAACTCCGCGCGCTCCAACTCCGCTCCAAACTACCCTTGAAGTTCTAACCAACTTCTACATACTACTCCAACAAACCATGGAGATTTTCCTTAGTGGTTTCGATTTGGTGATCGACGGAAGTATAATAGTATAACTGGCTTTTCAGATAAGTATAACCTTAGAATACTACAAGGTATATGGCTAAGGTAATTGGGCATTATAACAATACTTTGAGAGTATTTCTACCAAGAGTGGGTGTATTATACGAGACAACTAGGCTAGTGGGGTACCCTACGCCACACTACAAGGAGTGGGAGAGGGCTCTCGCCAAGGGACCTTCAAAGGGAGAGGGCTCTGGACGAGAGTCAACAAGAGGAGAGGAGGGATTTTAACACTTAGGAACATTTAGGAATGGATGAATAAGTCTTCAAAGGGACGGGTATTTATAGCTGGCGAAGGCCAACCAATGGCCAAGATCGAGCCAAGTGCTGCTGTTGTAAGGCCAAGATTCACCCAAGTGTCCCTTAACCAACTAACACACAAATATCCTACCAACTCCATGACAAAATGACCAACTTTCGCCAAGCTTGACCGCCTACAGGTAGCCCAATGAGAGGGTGACAAGTGTCGCCTCTTGTTGGTCCAAAATGTTTCGCCTCTGAAAAATCCGCAAAATAAAATATGGCATAGCGGAAATTCCCTACGAAAGTCGTGGAAAACGCTTTCACTAAAAACGACTCTAACCGTGTTGTGCAACAAAATTAAATCGCCAAGCCTACTTTCTCAAGTTCAAATTTTCACGCACGCCCCACGCATATTACTGGAAATACGGTATAACATTCTCCTCCTTAGAAACATTCGCCCCAATGTTCCTTCTAAGTCTCAAACAAACGCGCCAAGATAGTCTTCACTACCATACTTACGAAACAATCCTCGCCACAATGGCCACGTAAACAATCACAAAATACTTACATCCAAGTCCACGAGGAATCACCTCTATCATCACCACAAACACCTCTCTCCGGTCTAAAATATACTTCCTTCGCACCTTCTCCTTACAAAAGAAATGATCACATCTATGCTCGCCATACATGCTCGCTTCTTCCCGATACTCACTTTTGTCACTTTGCCGCGAGGTTCTAGTGTCACCCACACCCAACAATTGGTACCGACTACACGCGATCCCCGAGGTCAGTCGTACACTAACTCTTACCACATTCTCGATACGGCTTCGCCTAAGACTCGGGTTACTATCTCTAACGTGGTCATCATTAATCGGGAACACTGACGGATCTCCGATACTTTCCAACATAACAATACGAAGACCGGACGCATCGCTTCCTAAGTCGGACGGCCAAAGCTAACATATAGGCAACCCGCCTATTCTTCACATGAACTTAAAAGGCCCAAAACAACTCGCTAAGTTTCTCTCGCTTTTCCAAAGCTCGCCACACCTAACTGGTGGTACTTTCGAAGACCGACCGCCAACTCAACTCTGCGCCGCCGATTATCCGCACGATTTCCTCCGAGCCGTAACTTCTTCTAGACAAGCTTCACTAACCACATCACGAACAAGCTCAACTAACCGTCAACCTTGCCAACATCGAACCACTGACCGACAACTTACACATCCGCCCCTACAAGGCTTAATAAGGCGACATCCTAACACCGAAATGGTAGCTTAAACACTTCTCCACCGAGACAACAATCTTCACAACTACCCCAAATACACACACCGCCCGGTGGCGAACGCGATTCCGAGACTCACCAGTTCTTAACCGCTTGGTAAAACTTCCAAAACGAAAATAGCCACAACTCGGGCTTCACCGTCGACATAAGGTGAAGGTAGGCACCTCGTGCAGCCTTACAACCTTCTCGATATAACATCTCGCATAACCTCTCGCCGAGAAAACGGCCCCGAACGAAGAACACGGCGGGCTGCCCCATCGACCACCACCGGCCGAACGATCCACGAACTCAGACAGTTAACTAAACTCGCCTAACACCTCGTGACTTATCACAAGGCGACCATCACAAACCGACCTCACCACCAAACAGCCGCGTTGACCCGCAACGCGGCTCTCAACCCGACCCGCAACGCCGCACCATACTAGCTCCCAACCTAACAATCTCACTAATCACGCTACTAAACCTAGCGTCTTCTTAGCTCAACTACCCTCTTTCATTCCACACTACTCGTGACTAATCCCACAAGCATAACTCACGCACTATGCACTCCTATGCGGTCAAACATAAACAATACATCTTTTACTCGAGACGGCCTTACCTCTAAGGTCTCTACGTATACAACTCTAAGGCTCACACCTTCTCTATCCCCAAAATCTTACTGCTAACCCACCATGATTTCTAATAACAAATAACACACTGCTATCAGAACATATCACTTAAGGTATACTCACCTTATAACATAAACAAAACTCTAGAGGGTTAAAGATATATATATATTCATCGCCCACTCCCTTAGTCGTCTAATCAAACTCGCCTGTAGGCGATAGCTGGCGAAGATGACAAACTACCCACCGATTCTGAAGGCTGAGTCCTCCTACCAGGACACTCTCGACATCAGACCCTGACGGTCATAGGTACAACAAGTACCAACTAAAAGACGACATTCCCCGAGATGACGCCTGCCACACATCGCGAACACCGAAAATCAATCCATGGCCGGAACCTTCGCGATCAGAACCGAAGCTCGAGCTCACCAACTCCTCGCATACCTAACGCCCCAACCCCGCGAGGACCTTTTCGCACCGTGGATGCGCATAACCTAATTGGCCGCGAGGCGATCGCCTAAAGTTACCAGCGACCGCCGCCCGCCTCTTTCTCGCCTCGTTAACCTGCCGACACATGCTTACTGCTGCCGCGCATAAGCCCGACCACGTGCCATGCTCAAGCCCAATCAAGAACTACTTTGCACAACCTTCTCGCTGATAGTCATCAAGACTCGCAGACATCTAGATACTCTCGTAGTCAAATCCATAGTTAGTAATGCGTTGTCTCTTTGCAATCCATATTCTCTGCTCCTGGCCGGAATCAAGGTTCAAATATCATGGCGCAATGGAACTAGCGCCGCCGCGCTAAAACTCACTGGGCTAGCGACGCCGCAGAACTCCCCGAACGAAGACTACACTAGGTAATGATTGGGCTCGTGCCTCGCCACCCTCCGAACTCTACTGCAGCCTCCTCGCCGCTTGCCCTCCCGGGCCCGGTTGCTCACGCGAGGCATAACGATAAGGGAAATAATTTCGCCGAGGGTCCAACTTACAACACACCTCTAAGGCACGATCTCAGAGTGAGAAGAATAGAAACCAATCCTAAATACCCTATAGCCTCCTCGATTATTGGCGTGGCACAACACACCGATAATCAAGACTTCATCGATACGGCCTCAGACACTTTCCGAGGATTAATCGCTTCGATACCACTTTTGTCACGACCGATTCCGGTTCTGATCGTGCCTTACCCGCACCCTAGTGATACAACATCGTAGTAATCACGAACATAAACGATACAAGACATATTATGAAATATGAAACAATAACTGAGAAAACTTGCCTTTTCAAGATATATATAAACAAGAACTTTTTCAACATGAACGCTTAATCCTTTTACAAACCCCGCCACAACAAGATTACAGCACTTCTAAGAAATTATATGATAACAATGGCGACAGTGGCCCCGCCATACCCCTGAACGTAAACACCTACAACAACAGAACTATACCATCGATAAGCCTCCGAGCAACGGAGCTTTACCAAACGCGAATCAGACCCTAAGAGCGAGGATCAATGATCGTGTACTTACTCGCGCATGAACGCAGCCTCAAGGAGGTCAAGATAACAGTATGTGAAACTAAAAATATCAGAAATGAAATCATAATAGTCTATAAAGCAGAGACATGTATGATAACCAAACTACGCTCACAATAAGCAATATGTCAAGTCGTGACTCACGCCTCAAGTCATCACTCAAATATAACAATGGGTCTCACGCCCACAACATCAATCATGCCCGTGGAATACCTTCCTCACCGCAGCTTATGATATAAAAGCACCAAGGAACACACATGAACACCGTGTCCCACTGTGCTATAATAACACGCATGTGGTAAGGCACGAAGGCATAGCCGATTACTAACACCTACATGCACTAACAAGGTCATGAATCGATCATAAGATCCGCTTCAGACCACATGATCAAAGCCGACCACTTGCCCGCAGATCTAATGTGCGCGCTTTAGCCTCGAACTTTCCGCAGCCCCGCATAGGCCAATCAGATCGCCCGCATGAGGTATAACCCCGCATCGAGGGTAGCTACTCCCTGCAGCTGCCCCGACTCGCCGTCCGCATGGCCACAAGAACCGCATGACCACAAGGGCCGTGATCCTAACCTGAACTCCCGCAGCTCGATAGGCCCTCGACCCGCATGAGGTAGTCTCGAATCATAGTCCATCGACCGCCGAGTCTACCCCGCAGACGGAGGGCGCTTAATCCCTAATCATCTCAAGAGATGAGTGATGATAATACTATCATAACAATATCGTTAAACAACATAAGCACAACAAAGGAAAACCCCTTTACACAAACATCACAAGATACTAACACACGTGGATCCTAGCATGTTTACTTATCAAATCAACAAGAAAGTATTACAAGGCTATCACAAACCAACACAATCAAGTTATACACACAAGGTACTTTCTACTATATGCTAACAAGTTCTGGTTTTATCCCCAAAGTACTTCATATATTAACTCTTTAAAAGATACGTTACTTTCACAAAAGTCACACAATACCCGTAGTACATGAAAATAGAGTGATTATCTTTTGAAGTAAATCAAAACACTTCTCTTTGTAAAACTCAAGTAACAACATTATTTTCCAAACGTCCAAGTTTGCCTAATTTCAAATGTTCATGTTTCTTATTTAGAAAGGTTTCAGAGTTCATAGTCTTATTCATTTAAGAATATAATTCTTTAAACTATCTCGAGAAACATAAGTCTTATATGTGAGTAGGATATTCTTGTTTACAACAATCTTATTACAAAGCATGATCTAGAAATATCATTTTGTCTCATCTAGCTTCTACGCAGATGGAAGTTTCTCGTTTTAATAATACTTAATCACAAAACATTTCCTTTTATTAACGCCGCAGTTGGTTTGTCGATACACATTCCGATTTTCAAAATCAAGAAACATTCTTAAGACGTTATACCTAACTTTCCATAAAGCTAGTATAACTCTTAAGTTTTCAAAACAAATCAAGTATTACCTCTTCTTTCAAAATGAATCAAAACCTTTGAAATACTTCAAGTTCTTTTATTAACACATAACAAGCCGCTTATAGTTCAAATCGCATTACCCTTTAAAACCACAAGTATTTTCTTACCAACATAAAGTCGTTATAACCAACTTCCCATAAAGCCGTTATAACACTTTATGTTTTAAACCAATCAAATACATTTAGCATATGTACGCTACCGCACTACATAGTTCACACATATCATGCCGAAGAGATAGGAAGAGGTTCACATACCTCGCGACGAGCATCGACTAATAGCAAACGCCCAAGTACTTCCAACTCGTCGCATCTCCTTTAAGCCAAGTATCGCGCCACACGTAGTACTCAACCTTTAAGGCCCCACGGGGCTTATTAATTTTTATGTCCCTTCAGAACATTCTACGTAAAATTCGCAAGACCTCCCCGCAACAACAGAAATCTCCTCCTCTATCGAGGCCTGCCACCAAGCCAACCGTGGGTTATACGCCTAACCCTAACTGTACAATTCTACTCCACTGCACTACTACACAAGTCCACCGTAATACACCTATGTAATTACTCAAGATTCTTCTTTAAATTCAGCTTAAGTCGCAAGACATTGCCGTAAGTATTATTCAGCTTAAGTCAAAAGACATTGCCGATAACTACGCTCAGTTCTATATATAGTATACTTCAACTATATAATCTAACAACATGTAATTTCCAATTACAATAGGGACAAGATATTTACCTCGATAAGCCCATAATTATCCAAGTATAAAGTCGATCAGGCAATCGCTTAGCTCCAACTCCGCGCGCCCAACTCCGCCTCCAAACTACCCTTAGAAGTTCTAACCAACTTCTACATACTACTCCAACAAACCATGGAGATTTTCCTGTGGTTTCGATTTGGTGACCGACGGAAGTATAATAGTATAACTGGCTTTTCAGATAAGTATAACCTTAGAATACTACAAGGTATATGGCTAAGGTAATTGGGTATTATAACAATACTTTTGAGAGTATTTCTACCAAGAGTGGTGTATTATACGAGACAACTAGGCTAGTGGGGTACCCCACTACCACACTACAAGGAGTGGAGAGGGCTCTCGCCAAGGACCTTTCAGTGGGAGAGGGCTTTGGACGAGTCAACAAGAGGGAGAGGAGGGATTTTAACACTTAGGAACATTTAGGAACGGATGAATAAGTCTTCAAAGGACGGGTATTTATAGGCTGAAGGCCAACCAATGGCCAAGATCGAGCCAAGTGCTACACAAGTGTAAGGCCAAGATTCACCCAAGTGTCCCTTAACCAACTAACACACAAATATCCTACCAACTCCATGACAAAATGACCAACTTTCGCCAAGCTGATCGCCTCTATGAGAGGGTGACAAGTGTCGCCTCTTGTTGGTCCAAAATGTTTCGCCTCTGAAAAATCCGCAAAAATAAAATATGGCATAGCCGAAATTCCCTACGAAAGTCAGAAAACGTTTTACCAAAAACGACTCTAACCGGGTGTCACAAAATTAAATCGCCAAGCCTACTTTCTCAAGTTCAAATTTTCTACGCACGCCCCACGCATACTGAAATACGGGTATAACGATACCGCACTACAACGGATCCTCATACTGTCGCCTCTTCACCTCCTCGACGATGGAAGACTCGGCAACCTTTCGAACTCGAACCCCATTACTACTAGAACCAACCAAACGAACCCCAAGGTTCGCTAACTGATGTAACTCGCGGACCATACCCCTTTTATCTGGCTACACATCTGACAGACTACCCATCGATCTGCGACTAAGGGCATCTGCAACTACATTGGCCTTCCCTAGGTGGTATAGGATATCGACATCATAATCCTTAAGTAGCTCTAACCACCGCCTCGCCACAAGTTCACTCCTGCCGAAGATATACCGAGACTTTCGTGTCTGTAAATATCCACATGAACTCCATATAAATAATGTCTCTAGATTTTCAAGGCATGAATCACTGCTGCCAACTATAATTCATGTGTGGGGTAGTTCTTCTCATGCTTCCTGAGCTGTCGAGATGCGTAAGCTATAACTTTACCATGCTGCATCAGCACGCACCCAAGCCCGACACCCAACGCATCACAATAAACCACATATCCGTCTAAACCTCCGGAAGAGTAAGAATCAAGGCCGTCAATTTCTCCTTTAGTAACCGAAGCTTCCTCACAAGCATCCATCCACCGAACATAGTCGCTTCGGGTCACCTAGTCAAAGGTCTGAAATGGAAGCAAACTTCTCACGAATCTCCATAATAACCCGCAAGGCCCAAATGCTACGCACTCGGTGTAGTGGGTCTAGGCCAAGTCTTGATCGCTTAATCTTTGTTGTATCAACCAACACCATCGCCCCGATAACATGCCCTAAGAAAGCCATCAAGCCAACCAAAACTCGCGTTTGAAAACTTCGGAGGACTCTAAGATCGCCCTCAAATGTTCTGCATGGTCCCGCCTCGCATGCGAATAAACCAGATATCATCAATGAATACTATAACGAATATATCCAAGAATGGTTTGAATATCCGTTCATCAAATCCATGAATAATGTTGGGGCGTTGTCAACCCGAAAGACATCACTCGAACTCATAGTGCCCATACCGGTCCCGAATGCGATCTTTGGGATATCTCTCTAACTCGCACTGATGATAACTGCATCGCAGTCTATCTTGGAGAAACACCTCGCACTCGCAACGGTCAAACAAATCATCAATCACGGGAGGGTATCTGCTTGATAGTTACCTTATTCAGCTACCTGTAATCAACACACATACGCAGCGTCTCATCCTTCTTCTTTACAAATAAAATCGGCGCTCCCCAGGGAGAAACACTAGGTCTGATAAAGCCTTTTTCCAGCAAATCCTTGTTACACCTCGTAAGTTAAGACAAAGATTTAGAATGTCATTAAGGATTGAGATTTCCAATTTTCGAAATTACATATATTTTACGTACTAATACGATTTAATTTTTGGCAATGACGAATGTGACGCCGGAAATCTCTTTAGAAATGGTGGAATAAATAAATAGGTATTTTTCCGTTATAAGATAGTAAGGTAATTAAAGGTACGATGATAAGAAATTAAGGCTATGGGAAATTAGATTAAAAGAAGTGGAGGTTGATTTAGTTAAATAAATACTTAGAGGGGGCAAAGTGTGGCATTTAAGGGGGTCTTAGTGCATTTTTTTAAAATCTGAAAATTAAATAAAACTCTTCTAAAAACCTTCATTTCTTCCACACAAATCAGAATTTTTAAGCTCCCATTTCTCCCCCCCTTCTTGAACAAAAATCCCCACCCTTTGCAAAGAAAAATTAAGCTTACTACTCCATCTTCTTGGGTTAAATTGTCCCACCATTTGAGGCGAAATTAATCACCCCAAAACAGTGGGGTTCTCGGCAAATCTGGCCGATTTTTAGGGCTGGGAGTTCTTAAATTTTGGACAAGTTTTCTTGAAGGAAAAGGTGTAAGAATGTTGGGTTAATATAGTAGAATTATTGCATGTTGGATTGGGGTTGAAGAAGTGAAGATTGGCGAAGAAAAATCGAATTTTGTGAAAGAAAAATGGGCAGAAAATTCGCTGGTTACTGGCAGATTTTTAGTCAAATTTGGAAGGGAATATCTCCTAGCATATTAGGAGTTTTTGGGAGTTTCAAAAGCCTACAATGAAGTTCGTCGAGTGTAGTTTCCAACGCAACAAACCTCTCGTCTATAGGACACTGGAGTATAGATTTATCGACGTTACAAGTTCAGCCGACGAAGCAGTGGCTAAAAATCTGGACAGTCACGTTTTTGGGGACTGTTTTGGATGAATTCGAGGTATAAATTCTTCTTTTATAGTTTAATGACATTGCATGTTGTTGTAGTTGAAGATATGAATTGGTGTTAAGATGGAATTGGAAATATGAAATGTATGTGATTGTATTAAGGATATATACACCGATTTAGAACATATTCTTGGCGTACGTTGGAATTGAGTAATTGTGTTGGTATGTCATTACTAATTGCATGTGAAAATTTAGATGAAACCTTGATGTTTAAAAGTTGTTAATTGAAGTTGTTGGGAGATTAATTGGAAAGTAAGGAATTTTGGAAAAAGATTGGAATTGATACATGTCGATACAGACGGGAATTGATAGAAATTATTGAACATGTTTAGTAACGTATTACGGGCTGAACTAGTATGTAAATAAGCTACAAACATACATATGTATTGCAATAAGATACCTATACATGCCTCGAAAGGATTAAGTGTAAGAAAGGTGTTAATTTTATATATTCTGGAATAAAGGGGAAATTGTTGGTTTGAATTGAATTATTGGTTTGAATTGGATTATTGGAAAATTGTGGATACGCACATAAACAAAGGAAATGCTGCCCAAATTTTTGTAGAAATAAGGGAGCCTTTAAGCATATAACTTACATTAGGAACCATAGAATTGACGAGCATGTTGTTCCTTATCATAGGTTGAAGTACTAGACGAGGAATACTTTAATACCAAGCTGATTTGCTCGCAAAAGAGGTATGTAAGACCTTTCTATCTTTCTTTTGGCATGATTTTTAGTAAAGTACGGCGGACGTACTTAACTCCTACCAGTTCAGTTTTAAAAATGATTATTTACTAGTTATGGTTTCAGTAACAGAGTTTATGGTAGTAATGTTGTTGAGAGTCACAAAATGATTTTAGCTGCATACAGTTGCTTATGATATCTACTCGTGCTAAGTGTTACTATTTCATTCCACTGAGTCCCGGACCAGATCATGATCGTGCACAGCCAGATACAGATTTCATCGAGTCCCTCACTAGAGGGCCGAGACACGTATATATATACAAATTACATCGAGTCCCTCATCAGAGGGCCGAGACATGTTACGCGCGCAGATACAGATTTTATCGAGTCCCTCCATAGAGGGCCGAGACATGTTTTACAGTTTTTATATACAGACATGAGCACGATGTTTTATGATTCAGTATACATGATATGCTTTCAGACATGATTCTCAGTTTTATGACAGTTTGATGACTCTCTATTTTACTTGGTACAATTGTTAATCAGTTTTACTGTATTTTATGTTTTACATACTCGACATTATCTCATCGACCCCTTCCCTGAATGCGTCATGCTCGCAGGTTCAGGAGTTCAGATAGGTGACCCTCCAGTCTAGGATTATGTACAGCAGTTGGAGAGCTCCTTTGTTCCGGAGCCTGCTATTTTTGGTACAGACCTTTATTTTTCAGACTTATGCATATTTTGGGCACGACGGGGTCATGTCCCGTCATATGTCAGTATTACTCTCTTAGAGGTCTGTAGACAGTTGTGGGTTGGATGTTTGTACTTCGTTTTGGGTTTTGATGTCGTTATTTAGCAGCAGCCTTGCCGGCTTGCGTATTTTGACTTATGCCTTTGTGCGCGTGATGTGGTTGGTGGCAGCCTAGTCGGCTAGCCTATTATGACTGTTGTTTTGTTGTTGTTTTGGCAGCCTTGTCGATTCGCCCGTGTCACGCCCCGAACCCCGGGCCCGTGACTGGTGCCCTACCTGGGCGCCCTTCTACCTTAACAACTAAGTAAACTGCGGAAATTAAATAACACCTAATTTTTTTAAAAAAGAAAACCAACGTACGTACAAGGGCAAAGCCGACAAGGCTGCCATATAATACATAATCAAAAGACACTACACTGTACATGAGTCCAATCCCACATATGAATACAGACCTCTAAGAGTTTTACTGAACTATGACGGGACAAGGCCCCGCCGTACCCATAACCGTACAAAAGCCTGTACTGAAGGAACTATACCAAAAGATAAACTCACGAACAGAGGAGCTATCCAAAACTCGAGCGGTCCTACACTGCAGATCACCAAATCAAGACCTAAACCTCACGGCGAACGCAGCCGAAGGAGAGGTCAAGAAGAATGTACCAAGTATGTGAAATGATCAGAATGAAATGATAACAGTCTAAACAAAATAGGAGACATGTATCATAGCCAACCTACAGTACACAATACATAAGCAGTCATATCAAGTCAGGGACGCATGCCCTCAAAGTCACTACTCAAATATAACTATTGGTCTCACGCCCATAATATCAATCATGCCCGTGGAATCCTTCCTCACTGTCGGCAGTCCATGATATAATATAATACCAATAAGCATATCCAAGGAGTATCCCTCGTGGTCGCATGCCCCGGAATCTCACATCGTATAAGCATGACCATGGGGTAATACAAACAAATCCGGGAATCTAACCCGCCTCGCACGTGCCCTAATCCCACATCGTATAAGCGTGTCGAGTATCCTCGAGGTCGCATGCCCCGAATCCCACATCGTATAAGCATGACCATGGGTAATACAAACAACCGAATCTAACCCGCCTCACGGTCACATACCTAATCCCACATCGTATAAGCATGTCGCGAGTATCCTCGTGGTCGCGTGCCGGAATCCACATCGTATAAGCATGACCATGGGGTAATACAAACAACCGAATCTAACCCGCCTCCGGTCACATGCCCTAATCCCACATCGTATAAGCATGTCCAAGAGTATCCTCGTAGTCGCGTGCCGGAATCCCACATTGTATAAGCATGACCATGGGGTAATACAAACAAATCCGGGAATCTAACCCGCCTCCTGGTCACATGCCCCGGAATCCCACATCGTATAAGCATGTCCAAGGAGTATCCCTCGTGGTCACATGCCCCGGAATCCCACATCGTATAAGCATGACCATGGGGTAATACAAACAAATCCGGGAATCTAACCCGCCTCCTGGTCACATGCCCCGGAATCCCACATCGTATAAGCATGTCCAAGGAGTATCCCTCGTGGTCGCATGCCCCAGAATCCCACATCGTATAAGCATGACCATGGGGTAATACAAATAATGGAAGCATACCCGTGGAATCCCACATCACCGTCGGTACGTCCAAGTAAACTTACAACAAGACGATCGACCCTCCAACCGAGTCGCGCAGCTAAATATAATACTTGCACTCAAAGGCTATCACCAGCACACATAGGCAAGTTCATAAAATCTTTAGACTTTCATTTTATAAACTCAAGGCACTTATAGAATACTCCTCAATTAAACAAGCCAAAGTACTTATCAAGGCACACATATAATAATTCTCAATTAAACAAGCCAAAGTACTTATCAAGGCACACATAGAATAATTCTCAATTAAACAAGCCAAAGTACTTAGCAAGGCACACATAGAATAATTCTCAATTAAACAAGCCAAAGTACTACGTACGTACATTCTTTTCAAAAGGCTCCTTTTTATGTAAAACCCCAAGATACTAACACCCGTAGTATCAAGGTGTGTCTATTTTTCAAAGTAAGTTACTACACTTTTAGAAAACTCATTTCAAAGCTTGAAATCAAGTAACTTCCAATTTTCACAATCTAGGCAACTTATGCCCATTAATCAAAATAGACAACTTTCTTAACCTTCCGTAAAGCCGTTATAACCAACTTCCCATAAAGCTGTTATAACCCTTTATGGTTTTAGACATAATCATTCCTTTTATAACCAAGAGACTTATACTTTTAAAACCAAGTATCACATACTTACAAATCAAGTTCTTAACTTTCAAAATACTTCAAGTCTCTTAATATTTAGAAAACAAGTTTCTTCTACTTTTAAACCTCAAGTAACTCACACATTTAAAACAAGTTACTTCTCTTAAATCATGTCATTTCTCCTCTTTTAAACCAATTAAGTAAATCACTCATTTTGACTCCCCTAAAGTCATTATAACAACCTTAGGTTTTGGAACTAAGGAACTAGCCAAAAGATTTGGAAACCACTTCCTTTTCAAGACTCTATGTACTTTAAGAAAAATACTTTCACTTTTAAGAATCCAAACTTCACTAAGGAAATGGATTATACAACTTACAATTTAAACATCAAGGTACCATCAAGGAAGTACATAGAACAAATTCTATTTTAGGCAATCCAAATACAACCAAGGAATGGATCATTTAAGGAGTAGGACATACTTTCTTTATCTTAAGGAATCATGCTAGAAGAGGAGATAGTTCACATACCTTTTCGGCTAAATCCACAAGCTAAGCCGAATACGCCGTACGTAGAAGTGTCAACCTATAATGGTCACAACATGACTATCAACTTCTAGTCTCTAACGTAGAATAATACTAAGTATACAGTCTCTAATTCTACGGAAAATCGGGCAGCACTTCCTTTGTTTCTACTTACTTTGCCACCTTTTTCAAGGCCGAATACAATAACCAAACATGCCACATTTAAGGCTCAACACAACCAACCAATCAAAGGGGATTACACGCCTTACAATACGTGTAAAATTCTGCCCCACAATTCATACCAAGTAGTTTAAAATCCAAGCAATTCTCTGCCAAATTATAACCAACAACTCAAAGTCTTTTCCAATTATTTTCCAATTCCAAGTTCTAAGGTCAAACATGTTATATAGTCATAAACAACTTCAACAACTACAATTTCCTTCTTTATACAACATGCGACGACTTAAACTAATAATCAACTAGAATTGTAATCTTAAGGCTAAACATGCTAGTTTTCGGATTAGGGTTCCAATAGCCAATATACTTATCAAACTTCATAATATAAACCTCATGCTTGCTAATATCCATAGCTACAACAATAAGTAATCTTAATTACTAAAACGACAAGAATTATACCTTTACAAGCCCTTAAAATTTCCAAGATTCAAAGTCGCTCCTTAGCAAATTCTTAGCTCCTTTCCTTATGTTCCAATCCGCTCCAAGCACTCCTTAGAAGCCTATGAAGAACCCATCTTCAAGTTCCAACTTCAAAGTTGAAGAACTCCTTAAGTTTCCGCCTTGCGACTAATACGAAAACGTCGTTTTTTCGAGATCTTTCTATTGAGATATCCTTACAATACCCTTAGGGACCTTGGGTTTAAGTCTTGTGACTAATGGATCAAAACTACAAAATTTTTGTGTGGGCAACATGTCAAACCCGAGAGCTATTTCTCATGGCACAAATGTTCTCTAATTTTTCTAAGTGTGGAAGACCATGTCTTGCTACTAGTGTGGTATATAAAACACAATGGAGGGTCAAGATATCAACACTTGAGTGGCTAGGATGAAGAACACTTGGATAATGGCCAAGTGGACAAGTCAACAATCTCAAGCTTGAAGACTTATCATCCACAATGGTCAAATGACCATTCTAACCTTGCTAAATTCGTCCAAGACCATATATGGGGGTGCCACGTGTCGCCCTCTCATTCGTCCATAAAATTCCGTAACCCTTGTGGGCCCCACAAAAATGTAAAATTCCTCGGGTGGGCCCCACATGACCAAATCCGCAAAAATAAATTTCCATAATGTTAATAAGTTCCATACTCTTCAAATAATGCATTTTGAGAATTCAATTCTCAACAACGAACATTTTTCCTTTCCGATGTTCGGAAGATTTTCCGTCGGAAAACAATTCTTCCTTTCGTACTAATTTCCAAGTCTTGATTCCTTACATACCTTCTCTTATACATGTCCTGGACTTACGGGGTGTAACATTCTCCCCCCTTTAGAAACATTCGTCCCCGAATGTTCTTAGTCGGTTTTCAAGCTATACACACTCCGGCACAAACTCTATACTATGCCTATCAATCAATACTCCACAAGACTAACGATGCCACACATGGCCACCACATAACATACGTACAAAATCTCAATATTGTTTCTTGTTCCCCAATCCTTGGATTTACTATCCAAACTTGGCCATTATGCTACTTACATTCCCGTTAAGGCTCTTCTCGGTCCTTACGACCTAGTTCCGGTGGAACGCATCCACGAACTCGTACAACGATTAACTAAACTTGGGCCTTGCATCCCCGGGACCCTATCACATAACGGGACCATTTCTAACTGACATATAGGTGGCCTCGACCCGGCTCCTAAATACCTCGTGGGGGTCAAATCTCCCACCGGCTGAGGGTATGTCTTGGGTAGGTGGGATGAATATCTCACTCGTTCTTGAAATTTGCTCGTCCAAAACTCACCGAGATAACCAACCGTCTAGCCCTCTTACGCTGATCTCCGCGTTGGCCCTCTACCCTCTGTACACCTGCCTGTACTGGCCGAATAACCTCCTGCAGATGAAACTGTAGCACCACTATCTTGGTCAATAACATAACGACTTCCTCGCGACCTATAGTCTTCTCCTAACTGAGAAACTGGAGGCTCTGGTGCTGGGTCCTCAAAACCTGGCGCAGAAGAACTCGCCGACTGCGTCACAACATTCGGTATACCCTGGGCATAAGCCCTATCAACTCTCTGAGTCTGACTAGTAGCTCCTGCTACTCCTTTGCCCTTCGGGCATCGTTGCCCTCGGAGGCATAGCGATGACACAAAAATACGTCGAGAGAGGAATTATCTTACTAACACACTACATGGCACGATCTTAGAGTGAGAAGAATAGAAACCAACTCCTAAATGTCCTGTAGCCTCTGTTTATGGGTGTGGCGCAACACACCGATAATCAAGACTCTACTAGACACGGTCAGTAGACATTCCGAGGATCGATCGCTCGATACCACTCTGTCACGCCCGAACCCGGGCGTGGTAGTGTCACGACCGACCTCGGGCCGTGGATCAGTGCCTTACCGGGCACCCTGGTGATACAAACATCGAGAGAAAATCAGCGGAAATAAAACTTAAGCATGAATCAAGACATAAAATAAGAAATAGGCTAACCAAAGCGGTTACCTTCACGAATGTATATATCAAAAATTGAGCAGTTAAATCCGCTTACAAACCCCGCCACAGCAAGACTACAGACCTCTACGAATTTTTATAACAACTATGATGGGACGGGGCCGCCATACCACAGATGTACAAGATCCTACAAACTCGTGGAATCATGCAAAAGATAAGCCTCGGAGAAGCGGGGCTTCCCAAAACGCTGAACCGTGATCCTATGGCGAGGATCAACAACCGGTGTACCTCTACTGCGGCGTGAACGCAGCCCCCGAAGGAGGTCGCAACAGTACCAGTATGTGAAATCGAAATGCGGTAATAGAATCATAGCGATCTATATAAAGCAGAGACATGTATGATAACCAAACTACACATAATATATGGCGATCATGTCAAATCGGGGACTCACGCCTCAAAGTCATCACTAAAATATAACCAAGGTCTCACGCCACAAAATCAATCATGCCCGCATCGTGGCGCGTGCCCTGGAATTCTCCATCGGTGTAGACATGTCGAGATGCATAACCATATCGGGTAATCAACCCTGCGCGTAGCCACATGCCCGAATTCTTTATCGGTGCGAGCATGTCCATGTAACAATAATAACAATATACCGTAATCAACCACGCGTGACCACGTGCCCCGAATTCTTCATCGGTGCAGACATGTCCATGTAACAATAACAACAATATACCGGGTAATCAACCCTGCCGCATGGCCACATGCCCCCGGAATTCTTCATCGGTGCAGACATGTCCATGTAACAACAATAACAATATACCGGGTGATTAACCCGCCGCAGGCGCGTACCTCCGAATTCTTCATCGGTGCAGACATGTCCATGTATCAATAATAACAATATACCGGGTGATTAACCCGCCGCATGGCCGCATGCCCCCGGAATTCTTCATCGGTGCAGACATGTCCATGTATCAATAATAACAATATACCGGCCCTCCATCGAGAGACGCGGTATCATAAGAATACAACTTTTACACAACAAGGCTATCACAAGCAAGCACAAGCAAATTACCATACTCCAATTCTCTTACAAATATCCATTTCCTTCACAAGAAGTCACCTGATACTAACACTCGTAGTATCCAAAACAGAGTAACTATTATTTTAAGTAAACCAACACAATTCCCGTACCTTATTTTTAAACCACATCACTTCTCCTTTTAAAGTCAAGTTACCATTTTAAATCCAATAATAAAACCATTCTTTTGTTTCCATAAAGTCGTTATAACTAACTTCCCATAAAGCTATTATAACACTTTATATTTTTGTTACACCCCGTAGTTCCAGGGTATGTATATGAGGACGTACGTACGAGAATACGACATTAAAATTGGAAAGGAAGAAAGATGTGATTTTTCGACGGAAAAGTTTCCGGATTTTGTGAAGAAAAAGGTTCGTTAATGGGAATTGGATTCCCAGATTTGGTATTCGGACTTTTTAGAATATTTGAGAATTATGGAATTTTATTTCCGAAATTGGTCACGTGGGGCCCACGGGAGAATTTACGGTTTTGTGGGGCCCACTTTATTTTCGGATTTTTGGCATTACGGATATTTTCGGAAGATGAGATATTTTGGACGAGTAGGGGGCGACACGTGTCACCCCCATGTGGCCATGTTGGCCGAATGGTTGGTGGACAAGTGTTTGGACGTTTTGGTGGACAAGTGGCAAGCCACTTGTCCCATTTTTGTGGTGGACACATGTCTCATTGTTGTGGTGGACACTTGGTTGGAAGACTCCACTCCCACATGGACCAAATCCTCACCATACACTTGCTTTGATCCTAGCCATTGATTTCTCTATAAATACCCCCCTTGTTGCAAGACTTTATTCATCCCTCACTTGAAATATTTTTCCAAGGCAAAAATTCCCCCTCCCACCCTTTGTGGTTCTCGTCCAACAACCCCCCCCTCTTGTGAAAGAATTTCTTCAAGTATTGTTATAATCCCATATACCTTAGCCAAAAATCCCTTGTAGTATTCCAAAGTTATCTTTATACTAAGAGCCCGAAAATACTACTTTATTCCTTAGTCGCAAAATAAAACCCTAGAAAAATCTTCATAAGCGTAGATGAAGTGTTAAGAGAAGTTTATTAGAAACTTCTAAGGGTTGCTTGGAGCGGGTTGGAGCGTATGAATTGGAGCTAAACGTTGCTCAGGATCGACTTATAAAACTTGGATAATTTTGGGCTTATCGAGGTAATGATCTTTATCCCCCTATTGTAATTGGAAATTACATGTTGTAGTAATGTATAGTTGAGTATACTATATATAGAATGAATATTGATAATAATTGCAGTATTTACATTGACTGTATTCTGATGAGACTTGTAGTATTATTGTGGGCGGTGTTGTACACGTCCTGTTAGGCGATGTAACCCTCGAGTTGTTGGCTTGGTAGCGGGCCTTGATAGAGGAGGAGATTTATGTGGTTCGGGGGAGGAGGTGCTGCCGAATTTTTCGTAGAATAATGACCTTGTGCTTTGAATTGTTCTACGAAGAGATCTAGAGGTTGATAGACGTTTTATGGCCTTTATAGGTTGAAGTACTACGAGTAGCGTATTCTACTTGAAGGGTGGAAAAGGCTAGCAGGGTTATAGTACTTTGGAGCATTTTGCTAATTGTCGATAATCGTCGCGAGGTATGTGAACCTCTTCCTATCTTTTCTAGCATGATTGTTGTGAACTATGTAGTACGGTAGACGTACGTGTGCTAAACGAATTTGGTTGGTTTAAAACATAAAGTGTTATTGTTATACCCCGTAGTTGCAGGGTATGTATGTGAGGACGTACGTACGAGAGTACGGCAGAAATTTTGAAAAGAAAGAAAGATGTGAGTTTTCGACGGAAAAGTTTCCGGTTATTTGTGAAGAAAAAGGTTCGTTAATGGGAATTGGATTCCCAGATTTGGTATTTGGACTTCATAGATTATATTAGAATTTTGAGATTTTATTTTCGGAAATGGTCACGTGGGGCCCACGGGAGAAATTTACGGTTTTGTGGGGCCCGCTTTGTTTTTGAGATTTCCGGTATTTTGGATATTTTCGGAGGACGAAATATTCTGGGCGAATCGGGGGGCGACACGTGTCACCCCCATGTGGCACCCTTGGCCGAAATATTTATTGTGCACAACACCCGATTAGAGTCGTTTTTCGACGAAACGTTTTACATAACTTGCGAGGGGAAAATTCCGGCTATGTCGTTTTGTATTTTTGCGGATTTTTCCGAGCGACGGAACATTTTTGGGCCAACGAGAGGGTGACACTTGTCACCTCAGTGATTTGGTAGGCAGCGGGGGCGTCTTCCTCCCTTATTTTGTGCCTTGTTTGGCCTTGTTTGGTGCATTGTTTTGTGGCATGTTTTGTGGAGTAGGGGTTAGGGTGCACTTGGCTTGATCTTGGCCTACACTTGCCTTGCACTTGGCATGATCTTGGCCATTGATGGGCCTGGGCTTGTGCTATAAATACCCCCCCTAGTGATGAAAGTATTCATCCACTCCGCACTTTGTCTGAGCCTTGAAAACTCTCCCTCCCCACTTCAGTGTTCTCGTCCGAAGCCTTCCCCCCTCCCCTTTGAGTGGCCTTGTGGCGAGAGCCTTCCCTCCCCTGGAGGTGCTAGTAGTGGGGTACCCCTGCCTAGTTGTTTTCGTATAATACCCCCTTTTGTGGTATAGAAATACTCTCCTAGTATTGTTATAATGCCCAAAATACCTTAGCCTTTACCTAGTAGTATTTCAAAAGTTACCTCTATACGTAGAGCAGGAAATACTACCTTTGTCCTTTAGTCTCAAACCGAAACCCTAAGGAAATCTTCATAGTTGGTTGAAGTATTTGAGTAGAAGTTGGTTAGAACTTCTAAGGGTTGTTTGGAGTGGTTTGGAGCGCACGGTGGAGCTAAACCTTGCTCAAGATCGACATTATAACTTGGATAATTTTGGGCTTGTCGAGGTAAATATTCTTGTCCCCTTATTGTAATTGGAGATTACATGTTGTAGGATTATATAGTTGAAGTATACTATATATAGAACTGAACATAGCTTGCGGCAATGTCTTTTGACTTAAGACTGAATTTAAAGAAGAGAAGTGAACTGTAATTACATAGAAGACATACGAGACTTGTGGTATTATTGTATAGTAGAATTGTATCGTCCGGTTAGGCGTATAAACCCTGGTTGGCTTGATGGCCTACTCGATAGAGGAGGAGATTTACGCTCATGTTGGGGAGGTCTGCGAATTTTACGTAGAATATGGAACCGTGCGGTTAGAAGTTAATAGACGTTTGTGGCCTTATAGGTGGAAATGCTGCGAGTAGCGTATTCTACTTAAAGAGTGGAGCGCTAGCGATTCTGATCTTGTGGGCGTTTTGCTTATTATCGATAATCGTCGCGAGGTATGTGAACCTCTTCCTATCCTTCTAGCATGATGCTTTGTAAACTATGTAGTATGCGATAGACGCGTACGTGTTAAATGAGTTGGTTGGTTTAAAACATAGGGTGTTATAATAGCTTTATGGGAAGTTAGTTATAACGACTTACATGTAGGTAAAAGATTGGTTTGTTGATTGTAGAAGTTAAGAGACTTGATCTTGAAAGATAAGAGACTTAACTTGTTTTACTTGTTATTAACATTTTGTTAAATGTGTTGTGAAACCTCATTCTCGAGTAATGAGTACTTGGTTTTAAAAGAATAATGTTTCTTGATTTCGAAATGAGAATAAGTGTCGAGCAAACCACGGCGCTAATAAAGGAAGGTGTATTGACAATTAACAAATTGTTATTAAAACCAAGAGAAACCTCCATCTGCATGAAGCTAAGATAAGACAAAATTGTATTACATTTCCTAGATCATGGTCTTTGTAACAAGATTGTTGTAAACAAGAATAAACGGCTCACATACAAGACATATGTTACTCAATTGTTTTAAAAGAGATTAAGACTATGAGTTATGAAACCCTTCTAAAAATGAGAAACTTGAGCATTTGAATTAGGCAAACTTGAACGTTTGGAAAATAATGATTGTTACTTGATTTTACAAAAGGGAAGTATTTTGGTTTACTTAAAAAGATAGTCACTCTATTTTAAGCTACGGGTATTATGTGATTTTTGTGAAAAAAATGGATCCTTTAAAAAGAGTTAACGTACGTAGTACTTAGGGTTAAAACCCAGACTTTGATACGAAATGGAAGTACCTTGAGTTGTGTGTAACTTGCCTATGCTTGTTGTTGTGTAACTCGCCTATGCTTGTTGTGATAGCCTTTGTTGTGCAAGTGTTGATATCAGGTGACTTCTTGGGAAGGAGTGGATCTTTTATAAAAGTCTAGAAGTATGGTAATTTGCTTGAGCTTGTTTGTGATAGCCTGGTTGTGCGGTATATTGTTGTTGATGTCACATGGACATGTCTACACCGATGCAGAATTCCGGGGGCATGTGGCCATGTGGCAGGGTTGATTACCTGATATATTGTTATTGTGGTTACATGGACATGTCTACACCGATGCAGAATTCCGGGGGCGTGTGGCCATGCGGCGGGGTTAATCACCCAGTATTATTGTTGATAATGTCACTTGGACGTGTCTACACCGATGCAGAATTCCGGGGGCATGTGGCCATGGGGCATTGTTATTATTGTTGCATCATGGGCATGTCTACACCGATGCAGAATTCCGGGGGCATGCGGCCATGATGCGAACATGATTGATGTTGTGGGCGTGAGACCCATAGTTTTATTTGAGTGATGACTTGAGGGCGTGAGTCCCTGACTTGACATGACTGCTTTTATGTTGTGAACTGTAGTTCTGTTATCATACATGTCTCCTGTTTTTATATAGACTGTTATGATTTCATTTACAGTATTTTTCAGTTTCACATACTTGGTACCTGTTGTACTGACCTCCTTCGGGGGGCTGCGTTCATGCCGCAGGTAGAGGTACACCAGTGTTGATCCTCGCTCTTAGGGTCACAGTTCAGCGTTGGGAAGCTCCGTTTCTCCGGAGGCTTATCTTTGGTATGTTACCCTGAGTTGTAGGTTCTTGTATAGTCAGGGGTATGGCGGGGCCCTGTCCCGTCATGTGTATAAAAACTCTTAGAGGTGCAGTAGTACCGTTGTGGCGGTGGCTTGTAAAAGGATTACACTGCTCGTTTTGAAAGAGTTGTTTATATATTTTTATTGGAAGGTAACCGCTTGGTTGACTGTTTTATGATCATATATCATGTTTCATGTTATGTTTTATTTTCCGTGGTTTTCTCGATGTTGTATCACTAGGGTGCCCGGTAAGGCACGATCACGCCCGGATCGGTCGTGACAAAAGTGGTATCGTGAGCGATTAATCTCGGAAAGTGTCTACGCATCGTGTCTAGTAGAGTCTTGATTATCGATGTGTTGTGCACCACATCTATGTCGAGGCTATAGGAAATTTAGGATTGGTTTCCATTCTTCTCATTCGAGATCGTGCCTTAGAGTCATGTTGTAAGTTGGACCCTCCGACGTATCTCGTTTTACCGCTTATGCCTCGCGCAAAGCAACCAGAGCCCGAAGGGCAAGGCGGCCGAGGAGCTGCTAGTGAGATCTGAGAAGAGTACGAGGCGCAGCCCTGACAAGATTCCGAGTTGTGCTTGACGGCGGGTTTTGTAGCGCCGCCCGGCCCAGCAGAGGTTAGAGCGGCAATGGCTGCCGAGACCGCGATACTGAGCCTCCACCCCACCGGAGCGCAGGAGATGGGTTATAAGGAGATGGCGATTCTTGGCGAGTCGTGGCCGATATGAGGATAGGATCTGGCGATTCAGTTCGAGCACCGCGGTTCACCCCGAGCGTATAGTTTGAGGCTACGGGACTTTACGAAGTCAGTAGCCCGCCGAGTTTTATGGGTCGAGGCACGAGGATGATCTGCGGGAGTTCATCCGGCGATTCTGGTCGTGAGAGTGATCAAGGCTTGGAGACCGAGTCGGTGGTCTTAGGTTCGCATCGGCCGCGTGATACCGCCGATCGGTTTGATTCGTGGGAGTTGTCCCGGGAGAGCATGCGCTTCAGAAGATGGACGAGTTCTCAGAGGCATTCCTCACTCACTTCTTGCCTCCGCAGATGAGGAGGGCACGGGCCGACAGATTTATGATGCTGAGACAGAGAGGGCGTACGGTTCGGGAGTACAACGTGGAGTTTGACTCGTTGGCTCGGTATGTCCCCGCTTTAGTGGCAACCATGGAGGATAGAGTGCACCGCTACGTCACCGGATTAGATGATTGCTTGACAGAGGCTTGTTCGAGTGTAGCTCTTCAGCCGGGCATGGACATTGCCCGCATGCAGGCTCATGCACTGGGGTGTGAGGCACGGAGAGGTCGACGGAATGACCAAGATCAGCAGAAGAGGGCCAGAACAACAGGGTCCTTTGGTGACTTTCGAGGCGGACCGCCTCAGCAGCATACTAGTTTTGTACCTCCGCCAGTGCAGAGTGGTCCTCCACAACCTTGAGCATCCAGTATTCGGGAGCGGTCGTGGCTCGAGGTTCAGGTTTCCATGGAAGTAAGGGTGTTGGCCAGATGCGGTCACCCCTACCTCGGTGTGGTCGATGTGGTAGACCGCATTTCGGGGAGTGTCGTGGTGCCAGGGGAGCTTGTTATTTTTGCGGCCAGCAGGGCCATTTTGCGAGGAACTGTCCGACCAAGGGAAGCACGGATGTTACGACTCAGCCTTCAGATCGATGGCTGGTTCATCACCTTCATAGCTTATGCGCCTGTATGACGTGCCTATGATAAGAGTGACGGTGGATACAGGTATATCCTTAACCCTCTAGAGTTTTGTATGCTGATGTGTTTTAGTGTTATGTTCGGATAGCTTTGTGCTAAATGTGATTTAGACACCTGGTTATTGTAGAAGGGTAAGTATGGGGGCATGGTAAGTGTGAACCTTAGACTATGTCACGATTGAGACCTTAGAGGTAAGGTCGTCTTGAGTAAAAGATTTATTTCATGGTTGACCCTTATCAGAGTAAGAAGTACGTGGGAATTATTTGTGTGATAAGTCCATGGGTAGTGTGAGATGGAAGTGGTAGCTTTCATGACTTGATTAGGTAAGATTGTTCCGCTCGGCGAGCAAGTATGGCGCGATTGTGGGTCGGGTTGATGGCGCCGCTGGTCGACCCGCGGCCGGTTTTGGGTGGGGTCGGTCTGGTGGTCCCGCCAGAGGGTAGGGTCACGAGGGTGCTAGGCCCCAGTTTAGGTGACCATCGTATGAGTTCGTGGATGTGTTCGACCAGAAGCGGTTCGTGAAGGCCAGGAATGGCCTTGGCGGAACAGTGAAGCTAGTAAGATGACCAAGTTTGGGGGTAGTGACCCCACAGTTTTGAGAACCTCAGGGATCGCATGCAGTTCGGTACCATTGGTTGGGTCGCCGGAGTGACACTAGAACCTCGCGGCAAAGTGACAAAAGCGGTATCGCACGACGAGTAAGGAAGGAACGCGTGTGTTAGTTCGCGGCTGTGGCGTCGGCAACTTGTTAGAGGAACTTTATCGTTATCCGACTTGAGAAGGAACATTCGGAACGAATGTTTCTAAGGAGGGGAGAATGTTATACCCCGTAGTTGCGGTGGTATGTATGTGAGGGCGTGCGTGCAGAGTACGCGTAAATTTTGAAAAGAAAGAAAGATGTGAGTTTTCGACGGAAAAGTTTTCGGTTATTTGTGAAGAAAAAGGTTCGTTAATGGGAATTGGATTCCCAGATTTGGTATTTGGACTTCATAGATTATATTAGAATTTTGAGATTTTATTTTCGGAAATGGTCACGTGGGGCCCAGGAGAAATTTACTGATTTTGTGGGCCCGCTTTGTTTTTGAGATTTCGGTATTTTGGATATTTTCGAGGACGAAATATTCAGGCGAATCGAAGCGACACGTGTCACCCCCATGTGGCACCCTTGGCCGAAATATTTATTGTGCACAACACCCGATTAGAGTCGTTTTTCGACGAAACGTTTTACATAACTTGCGAGGGGAAAATTCCGGCTATGTCGTTTTGTATTTTTACAGATTTTTCCGAGCGACGGAATATTTTTGGGCCAACGAGAGGGTGACACTTGTCACCCTCAAGTGACGGTTTGGGTAGGCAAAGGGGGGACGTCTTCCTCCCTTATTTTGTGCCTTGTTTTGGCCTTGTTTGGTGCATTGTTTTGTGGCATGTTTTGTGGAGTAGGGGTTAGGGTGCACTTGGCTTGATCTTGGCCCTACACTTGCCTTGCACTTGGCATGATCTTGGTCATTGATTGACCTCGCTTGTGCTATAAATACCCCTTAGTGATGAACTTATTCATCCACTCCTCACTTTGTCTTAGCCTTGAAAACTCTCCTCCTCTTGAGTGTTCTCGTCCTAAGCCTTCCCCTCCCCTTTGAGTGGCCTTGTGGCCGAGAGCCTTCCCTCCTCGAGGTCTTGGCAGTGGGGTACCCCTGCTAGTTATTTTCGTATAATACCCCCTTTTGTGGTATAGAAATACTCTCCTAGTATTGTTATAATGCCCAAAATACCTTAGCCTTTACCTAGTAGTATTTCAAAAGTTACCTCTATCGTAGAGCCAGAAATACTACCTTTTGTCCTTTTAGTCTCAAACCGAAACCCCAAGGAAATCTTCATAGTTGGTTGAAGTATTTGAGTAGAAGTTGGTTAGAACTTCTAAGGGTTGTTTGGAGTGGTTTGGAGCGCACTGAGCGAGCTAAACCTTGCTCAGATCGACATTATAACTTGGATAATTTTGGGCTTGTCGAGGTAAATATTCTTGTCCCCTTATTGTAATTGGAGATTACATGTTGTAGGATTATATAGTTGAAGTATACTATATATAGAATCGAACATAGCTTGCAATGTCTTTTGACTTAAGCTGAATTTAAAGAAGAGAAGCGAACTGTAATTACATAGATTGTATTCATGAGACTTGTGGTATTCTTGTATAGTAGAATTGTATACGTCCGGTTAGGCGTATAAACCCCACGGTTGGCTTGATAGCAGGCCTCGATAGGAGAGAGATTTACGCCATGTGGGGAGAAGAATTTGCGAATTTTACGTAGAATATGGAACCGTGCGGTTAGAAGTTAATAGACGTTTGTGGCCTTATAGGTGGAAGTACTGCGAGTAGCGTATTCTACTTAAAGAGTGAACTGCCAGCCGTTTCTGATTATGAGCGTTTTGCTTATTATCGATAATCGTCGCGAGGTATGTGAACCTCTTCCTATCCTTCTAGCATGATGCTTTGTAAACTATGTAGTACGGTAGGCGTCACGTGTGTTAAATGAGTTGGTTGGTTTAAAACATAGGGTGTTATAATAGCTTTATGGGAAGTTAGTTATAACGACTCTATGTAGGTAAAAGATTGGTTTGTTGATTGTAGAAGTTAAGAGACTTGATCTTGAAAGATAAGAGACTTAACTTGTTTTACTTGGTTATTAACATTTTGTTAAATGTGTTGTGAAACCTCATTCTCGAGTAATGATTACTTGGTTTTAAAAGAATAATGTTTTACCGATTTGGAAATGAGAATAAGTGTCGAGCAAACCACAAGAAGGCTAATAAAGGAAGGTGTATTGACAATTAACAAATTGTTATTAAAACCAAGAGAAACCTCCATCTGCATAGAAGCTAAGATAAGACAAAATTGTATTACATTTCCTAGATCATGGTCTTTGTAACAAGATTGTTGTAAACAAGAATAAACGGCTCACATACAAGACATATGTTACTCAATTGTTTTAAAAGAGATTAAGACTATGAGTTATGAAACCCTTCTAAAAATGAGAAACTTGAGCATTTGAAATTAGGCAAACTTGAACGTTTGGAAAATAATGATTGTTACTTGATTTTACAAAAGGGAAGTATTTTGGTTTACTTAAAAAGATAGTCACTCTATTTTAAGCTACGGGTATTATGTGATTTTCGTGAAGAAAATGGATCCTTTAAAAAGAGTTAACGTACGTAGTACTTAGGGTTAAAACCCAGACTTTGATACGAAATGGAAGTACCTTGAGTTGTGTGTAACTTGCCTATGCTTGTTGTTGTGTAACTCGCCTATGCTTGTTGTGATAGCCTTTGTTGTGCAAGTGTTGATATCAGGTGACTTCTTGGGAAGGAGTGGATCTTTTATAAAAGTCTAGAAGTATGGTAATTTGCTTGAGCTTGTTTGTGATAGCCTGGTTGTGCGGTATATTGTTGTTGATGTCACATGGACATGTCTACACCGATGCAGAATTCCGGGGGCATGTGGCCATGCGGCAGGGTTGATTACCTGATATATTGTTATTGTGGTTACATGGACATGTCTACACCGGCGTGAATTCGGGCGTGTGGGCATGCGGCGTGGTTAATCACCCAGTATTATTGTTGATAATGTCACTTGGACGTGTCTACACCGATGCAGAATTCCGGGGGCATGTGGCCATGGGGCATTGTTATTATTGTTGCATCATGGGCATGTCTACACCGATGCAGAATTCCGGGGGCATGCGGCCATGATGCGAACATGATTGATGTTGTGGGCGTGAGACCCATAGTTTTATTTGAGTGATGACTTGAGGGCGTGAGTCCCTGACTTGACATGACTGCTTTTATGTTGTGAACTGTAGTTTTGTTATCATACATGTCTCCTGTTTTTATATAGACTGTTATGATTTCATTTACAGTATTTTTCAGTTTCACATACTTGGTACCTGTTGTACTGACCTCCTTCGGGGGGCTGCGTTCATGCCGCAGGTAGAGGTACACCAGTGTTGATCCTCGCTCTTAGGGTCACAGTTCAGCGTTGGGAAGCTCCGTTTCTCCGGAGGCTTATCTTTGGTATGTTACCCTGAGTTGTAGGTTCTTGTATAGTCAGGGGTATGGCGGGGCCCTGTCCCGTCATGTGTATAAAAACTCTTAGAGGTCTGTAGTACTGTTGTGGGCAGGGCTTGTAAAAAGGATTACACTGTTCGTTTTGAAAGAGTTGTTTATATATTTTTATTGGAAGGTAACCGTTTGGTTGACCTGTTTTATGATCATATATCATGTTTCATGTTATGTTTTATTTTCCGCTGGTTTTCTCTGATGTTGTATCACTAGGGTGCCCGGGGTAAGGCACCAGTCACGGGCCCGGGATCGGGTCGTGACAGTTATAACGGCTTTATGGGAAGTTTGTTATAACAACTTTATGTAGGTAAATAAATGGTCTGTGGTTTTTAAAAGATAAGAGACTTGACTTATAAATGACTTGATGTGAAATATTAAGGACTTGGTTTGTGTTAAAAAGTTGTGAAACCGCATTTATGAGAAATGGGTAATTGGGTTTTAAAAAGGAATAAGTTATATTGATTTCGGAAATGAGAATAAGTATCGAACAAACCATCGGCGTTAATAAAGGAAAATGTATTGACAAATAATTAATTATATTAAAACCAGTAGAAACCTCCATCTGCATAGAAGCTAAGATAAGACAAAATTGTATTATATTTCCTAGATCATGGTTGCTTTAATAATATCATTAATAACAAGTATTGATTTTTCTTAAATTCCAAAGTAAGGAACTTGTTTTCTAAAAGAAAAGAGACTTGAGGAAATTAAAGTGTTTTGGTTTTAAAGAAAGACATGGTTTTGTCTTAAAATGGTTTAAAAGGAAGTCATGGTTTTGTCTTAAGTTGGTTTATTCGAAAAGAAGATATGGAAATTATTTTGGTTTACTTAAAAAGATAGTCACTCTATTTTGATACTATGGGTATCGTGTGACTTTTTGTGAAAGAAATGGATCTTTTAAAGAGTTAAAATACGTAGTACATTGGGGTTAAAATCCGGATTTGTTGTAATAAAATGAAAGTCTATGAGTATGTTGAACTTGCCTATGCTTGTGGTGATAGCCTTTGTTGTGCAAGTGTTGTATTTCTGTGCTACCGCGTCTCTCGTTGGAGGACCGGTTATCTGGTTGATTTATGGACATACTAACACGATGGGTGGCCCACGGGTATGCTTCCACTATATCGATCCTTTTGGACATACTGACACGATGGGTGGCCCACGGGTATGCTTCCATTAGGAGTGTTATCTTGTTATTTGCTTTGGACATACTGACACGATGGGTGGCCCACAAGTATGCTTTCATTATGATTGTTATCTTGTTATTTCCTTTTGGACATACTGACACGATGGGTGGCCCACGGGTATGCTTCCATTAGGAGTGTTATCTTGTTATTTGCTTTGGACATACTGACACGATGGGTGGCCCACGAGTATGCTTCCATTATGATTGTTATCTTGTTATTTCCTTTTGGACATACTGACACGATGGGTGACCCACTGATATGCTTCCATTAGGAGTGTTATCTTGTTATTTGCTTTGGACATACTGACACGATGGGTGGCCCACGAGTATGCTTCCATTATGATTGTTATCTTGTTATTTCCTTTGGACATACTGACACGATGGGTGGCCCACGAGTATGCTTCCATTAGGATGGTTCCATGGCCATGCTTATACCGAGGTAAGATGCCAGGGCATGCGGCCGTTGTCTTGAGTTAAATTCCCGGGTTATATTTGAGTGATGACTTTACGGGCGTGAGTCCCTGACTTGACATGACTGCTTACATATTGTGTATCGTAGTTTGGTTATCATATATGTCTCCTGTTTTATATAGACTATTATGATTTCATTTACTGTATTTTCAGTTTCACATACTTGGTACCTGTTGTACTGACCTCCTTCGGGGCCGTTCATGCCGCAGTGAGGTACACGATTGTTGATCCTCGCCATGGATCACGCATTCGGCGTTTTGGGAAGCTCCGTTTCTCCGGAGGCTTATCTTTTGGTATGATTCCCTGAGATTGTAGGTACTTGTACATTCAGGGGTATGGCGGGGCCCTGTCCCGTCATAGTTGTTATAAAATTCTTAGAGGTCTGTAGTACTGTTGTGGGCAGGGTTTGTAAAGGATGTAACTGTTCAAGTTTTTACTTATATATGCAGAAAGGTAACCATTTTGGTTAGCCTGTTTTCTTATTTCACTGTTTATCTTTTATGAGTTTTTATTCCGCTGATTTTCTCTGATGTTGTATCACTAGGGTGCCCGGGGTAAGGCACCAGTCGCTGGCCCGAGGGCGGGTCGTGACAAAAGTGGTATCAGAGCAGTTAATCCTCGGAAAGTGTCTACAGACCGTATCTAGTAGAGTCTTGATTATCGGCGTGTTGTGCACCACACCTATAATCAGGAGGCTGCAGGATATTTAGGATTGGTTTCCATTCTTCTCACTCTGAGATCGTGCCTTAGAGCTGTGTTATAAGTTGGACTCCCTCTGGCGTATTCGTTTGTGCTAGTTATGCCTCTGCGCAAGGCAACCAGGGCCCAGAGGGGCAGGGCAGCAGAGGGAGCTGCTAGTGGAACACAGAGGAGTGTGAGGGCACAGGCCCAGTCATCACCTGAGGTGATGCTTCATTCGGGGAGTTCTGCGACGCCGCTAGCCCCAGAAGAGTTTAGAGCAGCAGCAGTAGCTACAGAGACCACGATACCTGAGCCTCTAGTCCCACGGCCAGGAACAAAGGATATGGTTACGAGGAGATGGCCCAGTTACTAGTTCGGCGAGAATGAGGAACGAGGATAGGGGCGGTGGTACCCAGCATACACCCCAGAGCCGACGGTTTGAAACTTCGGGACTTTTGGAGTTGCAGTCCACCAGAGTTCTATGGGTCGAGGACTGAGGATGATCCTCAGGAGTTTATACGACAGTTGTAGCGGATCATGAGAGTGATCGAGGCCTCAAAGACAGAGTCGGTGGTATTAGGTTCACATCCCGCGCGTGATCTGCAATGATCGTTTGATTCATGGAACCGCCCCGAGGAGCATGCGCCTCGGTGGTTGGGGCGAGTTCTCGAGGCATTTCTTACACACTTCTTGCCCTCGGATGAGAGAGCTCGGGCATAGATTTATGATGTTGGCGAAACAGGCGGACGGTTGAAATCTGATCGAGTTTGACTCATTGGCTCGTTATGTCCCCGGTTTAGTGGCAGACATGGAGGATAGAGTGCACCGATATGTCATAGGACTTGAAGATTATCTAGTAAAGGTTTGTACAAGAGTAGCTCTTCAGTCATGCATGGACATTGCCCACGTACAGGCTTATGCGCAGCAGACCGAGGAACGTAGAGATCGACGGATTAACGAATCGCAGGAAGAGGCCAAAACAAGAGGTCCTTTGGTAACTTTCGAAGCGGACCTTCTCATCAGCAGAATGGTTATGCGCCTCCGCCAGTACAGAGTGGTCCTCCACAGACTTCAGGACGTTCGGGTTATTTAGGAGTTGGTCAGAACTCGGGGTTTAGTTCACGATTTACATGAGTTCTAGCCACCGATTGATTTCCCTTGTTCACTATGTGGTAGACGCCATCCCGAAATGTCGTTTTTACTAATGCTTGTTTTACCAACGGCCGTCGGGCCAGTGTGAGAGAGAATGTCCTAGTAGGAGGGATACTGGTGGGATGACTTAGCCTACGGTCGATTGCGGATTCGATGGTTCGAGAGGAAGGTGTTAGCCAGAGAGGCCACCCCCACCGGTATGGCCGTTGTGGTAGGTGTTCTTATGGGAGTGTCGTACTACTTGATAGCTTGTTATGCTTGCGGCAGCAGGCCATTTTATGCGAAATTGTCCACTGCAGGTGGCGCGGATGTTACGACTCACCGGGATCGATGGGTGGTTCATCACCTTCTCAGTAGTTATGCGCCCAGAGCGGGATTTTATTAGGCGACAAAGGGAAAGTGAGGCGAGAGTTACAGAGATATCTTGACCATAGAGACTTGTTTAGGTCGTTATGGTAGATACATGTGGAGTGCTATGTGCGGATAACATTGTGTTAGGTGTGGATTAGAAAACATGGGTAGTTGAAAAGGGTAAGTCTGGGGACGAGAAAATGGTGAGCCTTAGAATTTATAACAGTTGGGACCTTGGATGTAAGGCCATCTTGAGTGGATGATTTTACGGTTGATCTTTGTCGGAGTGCATAGTATACGTGGAGTTTTGTGTGATAATTCCATGGGTAGTTTGAGATAAAGTGGTAGCTTTCATGACGTGAATTACTAAGATTGTTCCGGATCGGGGAACGAGAGAGTTTGGCGCGATAGCGGGTCGGGTTGAGGCTAGATCGCGGCATCTCCTCGCTTACGGACAACAATATTCAAAATGCTGTCTAAACCTAAAATCCTGTTAGAGTTCAAAGACTGCTTTTGTTGGAGAGCCAAGTTATCATCTTTCATTTTAATTTCATTTCTCGATATCCTCTCATACAAAGATCTCAAATACTCTTCTGGCACATCCTTTCCATCATCAATTCCGCGATTGTTCCTTATAAAATCATCAGCTGACATATACAGAATGTAAAATGGGATATCAGGCTGATTTGCAAGGCCCAAGTTTAGGTAACCGTTGTACGAGTTCGTGGATGCGTTCGACCAGAATCGGATCGTGAAGGCCGGGAAGGGCCTTAAAGGAATTTGAGGCTAGTAAAATGACCAAGTTTGGAGGTAGTGACTCCAAGGTTTTGGAAACTGAAGCGATGACTGGAGTATGGTACGTGTACTAGAGAGAGTTCGGGTGTACGAAGGGTATGAGTAAGGAAAGGAGTGAACGTGTGTTAACAGAATAAAAGAGATCATTTTCTTGTGAAGTGAAGATGCGAAGGGAGTATCCTTTAGACCATAGGTGAAAGCTTTTGTGATGTTAGAGGTGATTCCTCATTGGCTTGGATTGGAGTTTTGCGCATGTGTTATATTATGGCCAGGTGTGGCATAAGTGGTTTTGTAAGTATAGTAGTGAAGACTATACCAGCGCATGTATGTTTTGAGACTTAGAAGGAACATTCGGGACGAATGTTTCTAAGGGGGGAAGAATGTTACACCCCGTAGTTCCAGGGTATGTATATGAGGACGTACGTACGAGAATACGACATTAAAATTGGAAAGGAAGAAAGATGTGATTTTTCGACGGAAACGTTTCCGGATTTTGTGAAGAAAAAGGTTCGTTAATGGGAATTGGATTCCCAGATTTGGTATTCGGACTTTTTAGAATATTTGAGAATTATGGAATTTTATTTCCGAAATTGGTCACGTGGGCCCACGGGAGAATTTACGGTTTTGTGGGGCCCACTTTATTTTCGGATTTTTGGCATTACGGATATTTTCGGAAGATGAGATATTTTGGACGAGTAGGGGGGCAACATGTATCACCCCCATGTGGCCATGTTGGCCGAATGGTTGGTGGACAAGTGTTTGGACGTTTTGGTGGACAAGTGGCAAGCCACTTGTCCCATTTTTGTGGTGGACACATGTCTCATTGTTGTGGTGGACACTTGGTTGGAAGACTCCACTCCCACATGGACCAAATCCTCACCATACACTTGCTTTGATCCTAGCCATTGATGTCTATAAATACCCCTTGTTGCGAGACTTTATTCATCCTCACTTGAAATATTTTTCCAAGGCAAAAATTCCCCCTCCCTCTCTTTGTGGTTCTCGTCCAACACCCCCCCCTCTTGTGAAAGAATTTCTTCAAGTATTGTTATAATCCCATATACCTTAGCCAAAAATCTCTTGTAGTATTCTAAAGTTATCTTTATACTAAGAGCCGAAAATACTACTTTATTCCTTAGTCGCAAAATAAAACCCTAGAAAAATCTTCATGCTTAGATGAAGTGTTAAGAAAAGTTGTTTAGAAACTTCTAAGGGTTGCTTGGAGCGGGTTGGAGCGTAGGAATTTGAGCTAAACGTTGCTCGGGATCGACTTATAAAACTTGGATAATTTTGGGCTTATCGAGTAATGATCTTTATCCCCCTATTGTAATTGGAAATTACATGTTGTAGTAATGTATAGTTGAGTATACTATATATAGAATGAATATTGATAATAATTGAAGCGTATTTACATTGACTGTATTTCTGATGAGACTTGTAGTATTATTGTGGGGCGGTGTTGTACACGTCAGGTTAGACGGTAACCCTCGAGTTGTTGGCTGGTAGCGGGCCTTGATAGGAGGAGATTTATGTGGTTCGGGAGGAGGTGCCACGAATTTTCCGTAGAATAATGACCTTGTGCTTTGAATTGTTCGCGAAGAGATCTAAAGGTTGATAGGCGTTTTGTGGCCTTTATAGGTTGAAGTACTACGAGTAGCGTATTCTACTGAAGGGTGGAAAAGGCTAGCGGGTTATAGTACTTTGGAGCATTTTGCTAATTGTCGATAATCGTCGCGAGGTATGTGAACCTCTTCCTATCTTTTCTAGCATGATTGTTGTGAACTATGTAGCACGGTAGGCGTCGTGTGCTAAACAATTTGGTTGGTTTAAAACATAAAGTGTTATAACGGCTTTATGGGAAGTTTGTTATAACAACTTTATGTAGGTAAAGAAATGGTCTGTGGTTTTTAAAAGATAAGAGACTTGACTTATAAATGACTTGATGTGAAATATTAAGGACTTGGTTTGTGTTAAAAAGTTGTGAAACCGCATTTATGAGAAATGGGTAATTGGGTTTTAAAAAGGAATAAGTTATATTGATTTCGGAAATGAGAATAAGTATCGAACAAACCACTGCAGCGTTAATAAAGGAAAATGTATTGACAAATAATTAATTATATTAAAACCAGTAGAAACCTCCATCTGCATAGAAGCTAAGATAAGACAAAATTGTATTATATTTCCTAGATCATGATTGCTTTAATAAGATCATTAATAACAAGTATTGATTTTTCTTAAATTCCAAAGTAAGGAACTTGTTTTCTAAAAGAAAAGAGACTTGAGGAAAATAAAGTGTTTTGGTTTTAAAGAAAGACATGGTTTTATCTTAAAATGGTTTAAAAGGAAGTCATGGTTTTGTCTTAAGTTGGTTTATTCGAAAAGAAGATATGGAAATTGTTTTGGTTTACTTAAAAAGATAGTTAATCTATTTTGATACTATGGGTATCGTGTGACTTTTTGTGAAAGAAATGGATCTTTTAAAGAGTTAAAATACGTAGTACCTTGGGGTTAAAATCTGGATTTGTTGTAATAAAATTAAAATCTATGAGTATGTTGAACTTGCCTATGCTTGTGGTGATAGCCTTTGTTGTGCAAGTGTTGTATTTCTGTGCTACCGCGTCTCTCGTTGGAGGGCCGGCTATCTGGTTGATTGATGGACATACTGACACGATGGGTGGCCCACGGGTATGCTTCCACTATATCGATCCTTTTGGACATACTGACACGATGGGTGGCCCACATGTATGCTTCAATTAGGAGTGTTATCTTGTTATTTGCTTTGGACATACTGACACGATGGGTGGCCCACGAGTATGCTTCCATTATGATTGTTATCTTGTTATTTCCTTTTGGACATACTGACACGATGGGTGGCCCACGGGTATGCTTCCATTAGGAGTGTTATCTTGTTATTTGCTTTGGACATACTGACACGATGGGTGACCCACGAGTATGCTTCCATTATAATTGTTATCTTGTTATTTCCTTTTGGACATACTGACACGATGGGTGGCCCACGGGTATGCTTCCATTAGGAGTGTTATCTTGTTATTTGCTTTGGACATACTGACACGATGGGTGGCCCACGAGTATGCTTCCATTATGATTGTTATCTTGTTATTTCCTTTGGACATACTGACACGATGGGTGGCCCACGAGTATGCTTCCATTAGGATGGTTCCATGGCCATGCTTATACCGAGGTAAGATGCCGGGGCATGCGGCCGTTGTGCGGGTTAAATTCCCGGGTTATATTTGAGTGATGACTTTACGGGCGTGAGTCCCTGACTTGACATGACTGCTTACATATTGTGTATCGTAGTTTGGTTATCATATATGTCTCCTGTTTTATATAGACTATTATGATTTCATTTACTGTATTTTCAGTTTCACATACTTGGTACCTGTTGTACTGACCTCCTTCGGGGGGCTGCGTTCATATCGCAGCTAGAGGTACACCAGTTGTTGATCCTCGCTCATAGGATCACAGTTCAGCGTTTTGGGAAGCTCCGTTTCTCCGGAGGCTTATCTTTTGGTATTATTCCCTGAGATTGTAAGTACTTGTACATTCAGCTGTATGGCGGGGCCCTGTCCCGTCATAGTTGTTATAAAAATTCTTAGAGGTCTCAGTAATCTTGTTGTGGCGGGTTTGTAAAGGATGTAGCTGTTCAAGGTTTTATTTATATATACGTAAAGGTAACAGCTTTAGTTAGCTTTGTTTTCTTATTTCACTGTTTATCTTTTATGAGTTTTTATTCCGCTGATTTTCTCTGATGTTGTATCACTAGGGTGCCCGGGGTAAGGCACCAGTCACGTGCCCGAGGTCGGGTCGTGACAGTTTTAAACCAATTTAAGACAAAACCATGCCTTTCTTTTAACCCAAAACACTTCAAATTCTTAAGTCTCTTTTCTTTTAGAAAATCAAGTTCCTTACTTTGCAATTTTAAGAAAACCAAAACTTGATTATAATAATTCTTATTAGAGCAGTCATGATCTAGGAAATGTAATACAATTTTGTCTTATCTTAGCTTCTATGCAGATGGAGGTTTCTACTGGTTTTAATATAATTAATTGTCATTACTTTTTCCTTTATTAACGCTGCATTGGCTTGTTCGATTCTTATTCCCATTTCCGAAATTAATGTAACATTATTCTTTAAAACCAAGTACTCATTACTGCGAATGAGGTTTCACAACTTCTAATACAATTCAAGTTCTTCACATTTCATATCAAGTCAAATATAAGTCCATCTCTTATCTTTTAAAATCAAGAATCATTCTTTTACCTACATAAAGTTGTTATAATTAACTTCCCAAAAAGCCATTATAACACTTTTTATGCTTTAAACCAACCAAAATTGCTTAGCACCCGTGCGTCTACCGTGCTACATAGTTCACAACATCATGCTAGAAAAGATAGGAAGAGGTTCACATACCTCGCGATGATTATCGACAATTAGCAAACGCTCCAAAGTATCTTTGTAACCGCTAGCCTTTTCCACCTCCAAGTAGAATATGCTACTCGTAGTACTTCAACCTATAAAGGCCACAAAACGTCTATCAACTTCTAGATCCCGTAGAACATTTCTAAATACAAGGTTCCATATTCTACGGAAAATTCGTGACCTCCCCGACCACATAAACCTCCTCCTCTAACAAGGCCCGCTACTAAGCCAACAACTCCAAAAGGGGGGGTTACACGTCTAACCGGACGTGTACAACACTGACCCACAATAATACTACAAGTATACTGCAAATACAGTCCAATTCTTTATAAACATCCTTCCAATATATCTTATACTCAATTCTAAATTACTACAATATGTAATATCCAATTACAAAAGAGGGACATAGATCATTACCTCGATAAGCCCAAAATTATCCAAGATTATAAGTCGATCCTGAGCAACGCTTAGCTCCAATTCCTTATGCTCCAACCCGCTCCGAGCAACCCTTAGAAGTTTCTAAACAACTTCTCTTCAAGATCCAACTCCAAAAAGTGAAGAACACTTAGGCTCAAACTATGGCAAGTTTCGGCCAAGGTAAGGTTTCTAGGCTAGGGGTGTGAAATATTTTCCAACTCTTGGTACACAATCTTCCTAACACTCTAAGGAAGAACACTTAAAACTTTAAGAATTTTTGGACAACTTTAGCTCACAATTTTCAGCCCATGGCCGAGAGCTCACAAGGAAAGGGGAGGGAATTTTTCAAGACTTGGAAACTCTCTAAGTGTGGATGAAGAAGTCTTGCATTAAGGGGGGTATTTATAGAGAAATCAATGGCCAAGATCTAGGCAAGTGTATGGTGAAGATTGGGTCCAAGTGTGTGGGTAATTTGCCAACTAAATGTCCACCACAAAAATGGGACAAGTGGGTTGCCACTTGTCCCCCAAAAAAAACATCCAAGTGTCCATGTGGTCCCCCTAATTTTTCGGCCAATGAGCCACATGGGGGTGCCATGTGTTGCCCCCCTACTCATCCAAAATATTTCATCTTCCGAAAATATCCGTAATGCCAAAAAATCCGAAAATAAAGTGGGCCCCACAAACCGTAAATTCCCCCCGTGGGCCCCACGTGACCAATTCCGGAAATAAAATTCCATAATTCTCAAAAATTCCAAAAAGTCCGAATACCAAATCTGGGAATCCAATTCCCTTTAACGAACATTTTTCCTTCACAAAAATCTGGAATCTTTTCCGTCGAAAAATCACATCTTTCTTCCTTTCCAATTTTTGTGTCGTATTCTCGTACGTACGTCCTCACGTACATACCCTGGAACTACGGGGTGTAACAACTGGTGCCCTACCTGGGCACCCTTCTACCTTAACAACTAAGTAAACTGCGGAAATTAAATAACACCTCTTTTTTTTTTTAAAACCAACGTGCGTCTGCGGCAAAGCCGAAATGATGCTGCCATATAATACATAATCAAAAGACACTACACTGTACATGAGTCCAATCCCACATATGAATACAGACCTCTAAGAGTTTTACTGAACTATGACGGGACAAGGCCCCGCCGTACCCATAACCGTACAAAAGCCTTTACTGAAGGAACTATACCAAAAAGATAAACTCCTGAACAGAGGGAGCTATCCAAAAACTCTGAGCAAGGTCTTACACCTGCAGATCACCAAACTGCGTACCTAAACCTGCGGCATGAACGCAGCCCCCCGAAGGAGGTCAGTACGAAGAATGTACCAAGTATGTGAAACGATGAAATCGTAATGAAATCATGATCTAAACAAAGCAGAGACATGTATGATAGCCAACCTACAAGATAAAATACATAAGCGATCATATAAAGTCGTGACGCATGCCCTCAAAGTCACTACTCAAATATAACTATGGGTCTCACGCCCGTAATATCAATCATGCGTGGAATCCTTCCTCACCGCCGGATCCATGATATAATATAACACCAATAAGCATATCCAAGGAGTATCCCTCGTGGTCGTATGCCCCGGAATCCCACATCGTATAAGCATGACCATGGGGTAATACAAACAAATTCGGGAATCTAACCCGCCTCGGTCACGTGCCGGAATCCCACATCGTTTAAGAATGTCAGAGTATCCTCGTGGTCGCATGCCCGGAATCCACATCGTATAAGCATGACCATGGGGTAATACAAACAAATCAGGAATCTAACCCGCCTCCGGTCACGTGCCTAATCCCACATCGTATAAGCATGTCGAGAGTATCCTCGTGGTCGCGTGCTCGGAATCCACATCGTATAAGCATGACCATGGGTAATACAAAAATCCGGAATCTAACCCGCCTCACAGTCACATGCCGGAATCCCACATCGTATAAGCGTGTCCATGAGTATCCTCGTGGTCGCGTGCCGGAATCCCACATCGTATAAGCGTGACCATGGGGTAATACAAACAAATCCGAATCTAACCCGCCTCCGGTCACGTGCCGGAATCCCACATCGTATAAGCATGTCCAAGGAGTATCCCTCGTGGTCGCATGCCCCGGAATCCCACATCGTATAAGCTGACCATGGGGTAATACAAATAATGGAATCATACCCATGGAATCCCACATCACCGTCGGTACGTCCAAGTAAACTTACAACAAGACAGCCGACCCTCCAACCGAGAGTCGCGGCAGCGTACAAATATAATACTTGCACTCAAAGGCTATCACCAGCACACATAGGCAAGTTCATAAAATCTTTAGACTTTCATTTTATAAACTCAAGGAACTTATAGAATACTCCTCAATTAAACAAGCCAAAGTACTTATCAAGGCACACATAGAATAATTCTCAATTAAACAAGCCAAAGTACTTATCAAGGCACACATAGAATAATTCTCAATTAAACAAGTCAAAGTACTACGTACGTACATTCTTTTCAAAAGGCTCATTTTTATGTAAAACCCCAAGATACTAACACCCGTAGTATCAAGGTGTGTCTATTTTTCAAAGTAAGTTACTACACTTTTAGAAAACTCATTTCAAAGCTTGAAATCAAGTAACCTCCAATTTTCACAATCTAGGCAACTTATGCCCATTAATCAAAATAGACAACTTTCTTAACCTTCCATAAAGCCGTTATAACCAACTTCCCATAAAGCTGTTATAACCCTTTATGGTTTTAGACATAATCATTCCTTTTATAACCAAAAGACTTATACTTTTAAAACCAAGTATCACATACTTACAAATCAAGTTCTTAACTTTCAAAATACTTCAAGTCTCTTAATATTTAGAAAACAAGTTTATTCTACTTTTAAACCTCAAGTAACTTACACCTTTAAAACAAGTTACTTCTCTTAAATCATGTCATTTCTCCTCTTTTAACCCAATTAAGTAAATCACTCCTTTTGACTCCCCTAAAGTCATTATAACAACCTTAGGTTTTGGAACTAAGACACTAGCCAAAAGATTTGGAAACCACTTCCTTTTCAAGACTCTATGTACTTTAAGAAAAATACTTTCACTTTTAAGAATCCAAACTTCACTAAGGAAATGGATTATACAACTTACAATTTAAACATCAAGGTACCATCAAGGAAGTACATAGAACAAATTCTATTTTAGGCAATCCAAATACAACCAAGGAATGGATCATTTAAGGAGTAGGACATACTTTCTTTATCTTAAGGAATCATGCTAGAAGAGGAGATAGTTCACATACCTTTTCGGCTAAATCCACAAGCTAAGCCGAATACGCCGTACGTAGAAGTGTCAACCTATAATGGTCACAACATGACTATCAACTTCTAGTCTCTAACGTAGAATAATACTAAGTATACGGTCTCTAATTCTACGGAAAATCGGGCAGCACTTCCTTTGTTTCTACTTACTTTGCCACCTTTTTCAAGGCCGAATACAATAACCAAACATGCCACATTTAAGGCTCAACACAACCAACCAATCAAAGGGGATTACACGCCTTACAATACGTGTAAAATTCTGCCCCACAATTCATACCAAGTAGTTTAAAATCCAAGCCATTCTCGGCCAACTTATAACCAACAACTCAAAGTCTTTTCCAATTCTTTTCCAATTCCAAGTTCTAAGGTCAAACATGTTATATAGTCATAAACAACTTCAACAACTACAATTTCCTTCTTTATACAACATGCGACGACTTAAACTAATAATCAACTTGAATTGTAATCTTAAGGCTAAACATGCTAGTTTTCGGATTAGGGTTCCAATAGCCAATATACTTATCAAACTTCATAATATAAACCTCATGCTTGCTAATATCCATAGCTACAACAATAAGTAATCTTAATTACTAAAACGACAAGAATTATACCTTTACAAGCCCTTAAAATTTCCAAGATTCAAAGTCGCTCCTTAGCAAATTCTTAGCTCCTTTCCTTATGTTCCAATCCGCTCCAAGCACTCCTTAGAAGCCTATGAAGAACCCATCTTCAAGTTCCAACTTCAAAGTTGAAGAACTCCTTAAGTTTCCGCCTTGCGACTAATACGAAAACGTCGTTTTTTCGAGATCTTTCTATTGAGATATCCTTACAATACCCTTAGGGACCTTGGGTTTAAGTCTTGTGACTAATTGATCAAAACTACAAAATTTTTGTGTGGGCAACATGTCAAATCCGAGAGCTATTTCTCATGGCTAGGGGTGCACAAAGGGTCAAAACCGGACCGGACCGGACCGGACCGAAGACCGAATCTTCGGATTCTCCGGACCGAAGACCGGACCGAATTTCGGTCGTCCGTCCGGTCGTCAATCAGTCGGTCCGGTCCGGCCTCGGACCGATGGACCGATCTCCCCTCCTCCTCCCGAGCGGTCCCCACTCCCGAGCCCAGCCCACCCGATCCCAGTCCCGGCCCACCCGGCCCAGACACACGAGCGGCCCAGACCCCAGGCAGCCCCCAGCACCCCAGCAGCCCCCAGCCAGCCCCACCCCCTGTGCTCCCGTCACGGACGGATTGACATATGAAATATAGGTTGTAAATTGATCAAACTTTATACGGTCATAACTTTGCGCTCTGACGTCCGTTTTACCTAATTTTTTTTTTGATTTCGCGTATTTTTTCGATACGGGGGTGGACAAACTGAGTTAGCAGTTTGATTCGTCCGATTTCTCTAAAAACGTCCATCTTGCCCCTCAATTTCTCTTTTCCCCCAAATCGTTACGTTTTTCCCATTTTCAAATCTAAATATCTTGCGATGTACAATAGATTTCAACGTAAATATTTCGTGGCGCCGCGTCCGAGAATGTCAATTTCAGTATTGGTAATTCAATTTTAAAAAATAAAGCAGGTCCTAACCACAGGAATTATATAGATATTATATATTAGGAATTTAGAAAATTAGGAATTATATATATTAGGAATTATATATATTATATATATTAGAAATTATATATATTAGGAATTATATATATTATATATATTAGAAATTATATATATTAGGAATTATATATATTAGGAATTTAGAAAATTAGGAATTATATATATTAGGAAGGAATTTAGAAAATTAGGAATTATATATATTATATATATTCGGAATTATATATATTAAATATATTATATATATTAGGAATTATATAAATTATATATATTATAAAAATAAAAAAATAAAAAAATTGATCAGAGATCGACCGACTTGACCGGACCAGGACCGAAACCGAAATAAGTTTTTAAGGGCCGAAGACCGGACCGATAATCTCGGTCGGTTGGTCCGGTCCAGAAAGTCGGTCGGTCAGATTTTTCGGACCGAAAATTGTGCACCCCTACTCATGGCACAAATGTTCTCTAATTTTTCTAAGTGTGGAAGACCATGTCTTGCTACTAGTGTGGTATATAAAACACAATGGAGGGTCAAGATATCAACACTTGAGTGGCTAGGATGAAGAACACTTGGATAATGGCCAAGTGGACAAGTTGACAAGTCAACAATCTCAAGCTTGAAGACTTATCATCCACAATGGTCAAATGACCATTCTAAAGTTGCTAAATTCATCCAAGACCATATATGGGGGGTGCCACGTGTCGCCCTCTCATTCGTCCATAAAATTCCGTAACACTTGTGGGCCCCACAAAAATGTAAAATTCCTCGGGTGGGCCCCACATGACCAAATCCGCAAAAATAAATTTTCATAATGTTAATAAGTTCCATACTCTTCAAATAATGCATTTTGAGAATTCAATTCTCAACAACGAACATTTTTTCTTTCCGACGTTCGGAAGATTTTCCGTCGGAAAAACAATTCTTCCTTTCATACTAATTTCTAAGTCTTGATTCCTTACATACCTTCTCTTATACATGTCCTGAACTTACGGGGTGTAACAGCCCATTTTTAGGGATATGTTGTAAAAGCAGTGTTGTGCTGCCGAAATTTATGTAGACATCTGTATTAATTGGATTAAGAGTGACAGGTCAGTAATGACGTCCAATTATGACGTTAATCACGGCCCGTCGGGTCGGGTCGTGACAAAAAGTGGTATCAGAGTAGTTAGTCCTCAGAATGTCTACAGACCGTGTCTAGTAGAGTCTTGTGTATGGGTATGTTGTGCACCATACTTATACGCAGGAGGCTGCCGGACATTTAGGATTAGTTTCTACTCTTTCATCTCGTAGATCGTGCAATAGAGCTATGTCATTAGGATAACCCCCATCTTCCTAATAATTATTGTGGTTGCAGTTATGTTCCAAAAGACAGCGACAGTGGCTCGGAAGGGGAAAATCAGAGTAAATCGGACTTGACTTGGTGCGTCAAGCCATAAGGGAAGTGAAAGAGTTTGAGTAGAAGTATGATGACTCGGTTTGGAGGTACTAGGTCCACGTCAGGTAAGGAAACGCTTCAGAATCTTCTATATAATGAATAAGGGATGGTATCGTCAAGGATTGGGACCAGGAGCACTGTCCGAGGTTATGTATGTATACTAGAATATGTTGAAATTATGGAAAGTACGACAAGTAAGAAATAAGTGAATAAGTGTTAAGAGAAATGGATTTGCTTACAATTACGAGTAGTGAAGAGATCCCTTCCAGACCATGAATGAGGTGTCGACTTGTGAAATGAATTGCAGTAGTCTCTATCTTACGAATTGGTATTCCGTTATGCTACGTTATCTGCTCTATAGTTATGGAGATTGAATTTTTCCTTCCAAAGATAGAGAATGAAGCTTACCTACTATTTTCTCCTTCATACCTTTGATTAAATGTTGAGCTCTAGACGGCGGAGTTAGAGAGAAGTTTCTCTCACTAAGAAAACGCTCTCAACGTTTCCCTTAGTTGCTCCTTCGGTTTTTTCCTCTTCTTCCCCCCTAAGATTTTCGTTTGTTTCACTATGGTTTAATTGTTATTGTTCACAATATGAAAAAGTCTAAGCGTTACACACGTTCTAGCAATGATTCAGGAGGTTCAGGCAGTTCGGCTAAAGCTAGAACAAGGAAGAAAAAAAAGAGTGGAGGCAGTCCAACAATTGCCGACGAAAATCTTATTCCGGCAATCTCGGACCCTTCCGTGTTGGTTCATGTCACTCCAGACTCGCGCTTTCCATTAGAAAATGTAGTAGACGATTCTATGCTACAAAGGATACATGAATGGAGCAAACATATTGAAATTGAAAGCTTGGATATAAGTGAATTTGAAGGCAGAACTTCCGGCAGGCAGGGTCCTTTACCGATAGCCATTGACACCCCTAAAGCTACTATGGTGGTCGATCATTCCACGGGCCAATTAGTTGGTAGCGGGATCATTTCGAAAGAAACGGGACGATCACTCCAGCATTAGTACCCCGACACTACCTGGAAATTCACTCAGGTTAGCCGGAAAAGGGTTAAATTCGGGGCCAGACATTGCAGTTGGAGAAACAAGACACGATGGCATACTCGGGTCTAAACCGGGTCAGGGCGTGGGTCAGAAGTTCATGACGGGTCGGGCAGGTGTACATGTGTCCAAGAGTAATCACGTCTTGTTTGATTCAAAGTCGGTTAAGCATTGATGGTACTCACTATCCCCGAAGTTTAACGCGGGTGTCAAGAGAACAAACTTTAATGCCCCGGGAAACGTTGTGACTCCTCCTATTACGGGTCGGGGCTTGGGTCAGAAGGCTAAGGCGGGTCAGGAGGATAATAATGAAACTAGGAATATGCACTCTATGCAAGGATCAAGGTCAGACGTGGGATACGAAGGGGTTTCTATCCCCAAGGATTCTAACGTTATTATTGAGGGAGCCGAGGCGTCACACATTAATGCGGCGGGTATCAACGTTTCACTCACAGCCACGGGTCTTTATGATGGTCTGATTTCCAAGACGGGGCAGGGGGATAACCAAGGGACAGTAACTACTCCCGTTATACAAGGAGCCAAGTCAGTTGTGAGTTCTAACGTTATTATTGAAGGTGCTGAGGCGTCACACATTTATGAGGCGGGTACCAATGATTCACTCACAACATCGGGTCTTTATGATGGTCTATTTTCCAAGACGGGTCAGGGGGATAACCAAGGTGCATTGACTACTCCCGTTATACAAGGAGCCAAGTCAATTGTGAGAAACAATACCAATTCTATTTCCAAGGAGCCTAGGAACTCCATGACCATCAATAACGCGGGAGCCGAGGGGTCAGCATTGAATGATGCGGGATTCAAAGTGTCCTCTCGTGTATTAAGACAACAACCCCAGATTTCTTTAAGTGTCACCAATGAAGCCTTCCCTACTTTAGCTAGTTTGCTAAGTGGAGTCAATCTCAAGAATCACAACACACCTTTCGTCTTTAATACTTCCTCGGATTCGAGTAAAGTCTTAAACATACCCCCTCTCTCATCTAATACCACTTCACTACTTTCTGAATTACACAACACCTCACCCCTTCTATCTCCTCTTCCTTCTATTCCTTCTGAAACCCAACACAAATTCCCTACCCTCCCAAATGGCACGCGAATCATCTCTTCTATTGCGGGCCCAAGCTCACTTCCTTCTACCCATCCCCCTCTGCCTATACCTCCAGAAATACCTCCCAATGATTTACACACTAATGCATCTTCTAAACCACATCATATTCCTACCACGGCTACAACTCATAACAATCTTCCCCCAAACCATGGCAAAGGTACCTTCCCTCCCAAAAAGACTTATGCTGGAGTCTTTGCGGGAACTAGGATTGAGGCAAAAGGTATGAAGTTACAATTTATTGAACAAAAAGGGGCGGAAGTAGATATAGAAGCTGAGGATGAAGTTCCTTTCATAGAAACATGGGGCTATTGCTTAATAGGTTGCTTCACGGGTCCTTTCCCGGGAAGAGAAGCATTGAATACCATTGTGAAATGATGGGGAGTTAAATGTCGTATTATACCATATGGCAAAGGCTGGACAGTGTTCAAATTCATGACGGAGGAAGAGCGCACTAATGTACTTCACGGAGGCCCTTATATGGTCTACGGGAAAACCATGATGCTCAAGGCTATCAATAAAGGAGTTCTAATAACGGATGATTTGTTCATGGACATTCCTATTTGGGTCACTTTTCCGGACATTCCCCTTTCTATTTGGAGTGCAACGGGCCTTAGTAAGATTGCTTCACGTGTAGGAAAACCTCTTTACACGGACCAATATACTAAGGAAAGGTCTAAAATGAACTATGCAAGAGTTCTAGTGGAAGTGGATGTTAGCAAGGAGCCAATAATGGATTTTGTCGTCAAACTCCCCGATAACAGAAGGTATACTCAAAGGGTAAACTATGAGAATTACCCAGACTTTTGCTATCATTGTGTGGCTTTTGGACACAACCATTTGAAGTGTAGGAAGGCGGGGATGATGTCAACAATGAAGAAGCTCCAAAACACGCATATCTTGAGGTACCACTGTGATAAGGAAGATTCTACTTGTTTGAAGGTCAGCGAGGTGCAGGTGGAACCAACCCTCCTCCCTCATCCACCAACTTCTCAACATCCGTAGATGCTGATAACTTGATGGACATTGAAGAAACTGAGCACACAACACCTCCTGGTACCGGAAGCTTGGGAGAAACATCACATGCCGCGGGTCCTCCGGTTTTGGGTCATTCTGGCCCATCATGTTTGCGGGATTCTCAAGCAAAGTCCTCACTGCCTAATTCTCACAATGGCAGTACACAACATGTTAGGATGAGTGGTGAGTCAAAACATTCTGATTCTGAGATGCCTATGAACCCGCCACCTTCATTGGATGAAGTTACATACAAGGGTGCTACGGAAAAGGCTCAACTTGTGTCACGATACGTTAACTTTGAACGCGGGGTACATAGCTTGGCTGGAACACAAGTTATGACTTCCAGCAACAAAGATGATGGATGGCAAGAAGTTTTGTCAAAAAAGAATGGGCCGAAAAGCAGTGGGAAAGCGAAGGCAGCTAAGCGCGGAGGTGCTAATAAAACCTCCTTTGTTTCCTAATGAAAATACTTTGTTGGAATGTCTGTGGTCTTTGCGGACAAAGGGATAGGGCAGCCACGCAAGCTCTAGTGTGTAGTATCACAAAACAAACATGGCGGCTATGATTTGTCTATTGGAAACTAAACTATCTCGGCCGACGCAGTCTTTCTCTACTCAAAGATTCAAAGCTTGGAAGTTTTGCTCAAATTTGGAATTCATTGGAGGCGGCAGAATGCTATTACTTTGGGATCCATCTAGGGTTTGTTGCGAAGTGCTTGGTATGGACTCTCAGCATATCCATGTCCAGGCGAGTTGCAATATAACACAAGTGTCCTTCCTTGCCACATTTGTGTACCCAGTTTATAGCATCTCATATAGAAGGATGCTTTGGCATCACCTCTCTCACTTGGGCATTGGCATCACTAAGCCTTGGATGATTATGGGAGATTTCAACACTTATTGCAACCCTAATGATAAGGTGGGGGGCCTCCTCTCACGCCTTATGCACTTAGGGATCTTGGCGATTTCAGGATTTCTCATGGACTAGAAGACGCTCCTTCTTCCGGTTCATTCTACACTTGGACAAATGGTTCGATTTGGTCTAAGCTTGATAGAGTGTTGATGAATCAAAATTGGAGTGATTTGACCCTAGAATGCACGACCAATTTCATGTCTATGGAACCTGTCTCGGACCACTGTCCTGTGATAGCCACGATTATTGCATCCTATAATGTTGGGAAACGCCCTTTCAAGTTCATGAATATGTGGCTTTCTCACCCAGCCTTTGAGAACATAATGACTTCATGTTGGAGACAAGACATATTGGGAACTGCTCAATTCGTCCTTGCCTCAAAATTGAAAGCCTTGAAGCAACCATTAAGGGCTTTGAACATAAGTGACTTTGGGGGTATTGAACAAAGAGCAAAAGGGGCAAACATTGAGTTCAAGGAGGCTATCAATGCACACATGGAAAATCCCTTTGATGAGGAGCTTAAAGCCAAGGTTAAGTCCTCAAGAGCTAGAGTAAACACCTTCTTTGAGCGAAAGACACTTCATAAAGGCGAGAAAGTCAACGAAACACTTGATTGGAAGTGATAGATGCTCCAAATACTTTCATAGCTTGATCAAAAGGAGTAATGTCAGTAACTCAATTAACTTTCTTGTAAAAGCTAATGGTACTATCACTACATCACCAGAAGAAGTTAGGAAGTTGCTTGTTGAATTCTATAAAGATCTATTAGGTACTTCCCGACCCACTACCAACTTTGTTCCTGAAGTGTTCAACTATGGCCCAAAGCTGAGTGAAGAGGAGAGATTACAGCTTTTGCATTTCATCACCCCAAAGGAGATTTGGGAAGCTCTCTCTGATATAGGCAATGACAAGGCACTGGACCGGATGGTTATCACGGTGCCTTCTTCAAGAATAGATGGAAAGATGTGGGCCATGATGTTGTAAGAAGTGTCCAAGAGTTCTTCTCTACTGGAGTTCTTTTGAAGCAGGTAAATCATACCATCATTACCCTACTACCAAAGACTGATCATGATCCCAAGGTAAATGATTTCAGGCCCATCGGATTAACTAATGTGGTCTATGAGATCATCACAAAGATTCTAGCTAACAGAATGGCATTGATCCTTCATTCTCTCATTGACAAATCCCAAGGGGCTTTTGTGAAAGGAAGAAACATGATGGACAACATATATGTGGCACAAGAGCTTGTGAGAGGATTTAATAGAGCCAGAGTCTCACCAAGATGTATGCTTATGGTGGACCTTCGTAAAGCATTCGTCTGATCTCTTGGAGCTTCCTCGAATTGGTACTAAGAAGTCTAAAATTTCCAGACAGATTTACAAGATGGATCATGGAATGTGTTAGCTCAACCTCCTTCTCCCTCTCTATCAACGGTGAGCTACATGGATACTTCAAAGGAAAGCGAGGCCTAAGACAAGGTGATCCTATGTCCCCTACTCTCTTTATCTTGTGCATGGAATACCTCTCAAATTTGCTTAAAATGAAAGGTGAGGCAAGAGCTTTCTCATATTTTCCAAAGTGTAAGAAATTGGGCATTACTCATCTTGCATTTGCGGATGACCTCATGCTTTGCCAAAGGAGATATATCTTGATTGGGATTCTTATGAATTATGCGAATGAGTTGGAGGCTGCCTCAGGGTTAACTCTTAACCCGTCTAAATCCTCTGTCTACTTAGCGGGAATGCATTTTACAGTTCGTGACTTGATATTGTCCAGAGTGGGATTCGCCATTGGTAGATTGGTTGGATATTAGAAGAGAGATGACAACTATTGAAAGCTCCCTTAAGTGGATTAAGAAAGATCACTGCGGGACAAGCATCCGAGCCAAAGCTATTTTGCTTACCTTTTGCATAATGGTTTATGAGATTTGGAGGGCAAGAAACACATTGCTCTTTGAAGGCACAAGCTTTCCGGCAGAAGAGGTCATTACAAGAATCAAAACAACATCTTATAGAGTTCTCTATGATTTTATCCCCTCTTGTAATGGCACCATTTGAGTGACCACCCCTCCCCTCTCTCACTTCTTGTTTACATTACGTTGAGGCTTGAGATACCTCAACGACTGATTGTAGCCACTTTCTTTTCGTTATTAGTAATAATATTTGCATTTACCTAAAAAAAAAAAAAAAAAATGTTGAGCTCTAATTGTTAGAATCTGTGACGATTTTATGATATACCATGTTGCTGGACTATGTGAAGGTAGGAAAATGCAAAAGAACATTGTTCTCAGGTAAGAATAAGAAGAGGTTATTACTTCCGGAATAATAAGATTAATATACGAATGAAAGCATTTTCTTATTTTGGACCGAATGTTGGGAAATATTGGACATATGGATTAATTGAGTTTCTTTCGCAAATGACTTAGAACTTGGGAATGATGAGCATCCTATTAGTGTATAGTTGTGTCAAGCACTTTAAATATTGTAACCTTTGGAGTTCATATTTTCAGTTAAGAAGTTATTTGAAAGAATGACATTCAAGGTATATTTCTTTCTATGGACGATGTGAAAATCTAAAATCCCAGTGGATAAAGTGTTGCATCATATTGGAGATAATATAGTATCAAGATGCTGCTGATATAATGTCTTACATCAAGGAATGAGAGATCACTTGTTTCGTACAAGGGAGTTGTCAAATCTCTATGGAACTATGTTAACAATGTAGCGGGTATACACATGAATTGTCGTCATGATTAAGTATGCAGTACATATTTGGGGGAAACATTACATACCAATTACAAATTAAAGCAGGTGTACAAGGTAGTACCAGCTGGAATGTTGTGGCAAATTCGAAAATAGAGGAGTATAGCACCGCATGGAGACTCTTTAACTTTGTTCAAGGTATTACATAAGATTCAGTTGAATGTTCACAAGTAATTTGGTTCCTTGACTATTTTGAATTGGTGAATTGCATGTGTGTTATATTGTGGCCCTGTGAGGCATCTGTTGGTTTGCTGGATACAGGTGGATAGACATAGTTATAAAGGAGACTCTGCCGAATTTGTTTTCTCGCATAAGACTTGTAATGAACATTCGAGGACGAATGTTTCTAAGGGGGGAAGAATGTTACACCTCGTAAGTTAAGACAAAGATTTAGAACGTCATTAAGGATTGGGATTTCCAATTTTCGAAATTACATATATTTTACGTACTAATACGATTTAATTTTTGGCAATGACGAATGTGACGCCGGAAATCTCTTTAGAAATGGTGGAATAAATAAATAGGTATTTTTCCGTTATGAGATAGTAAGGTAATTAAAAGTACGATGATAAGAAATTAAGGCTATGGGAAATTAGATTAAAAGAAGTGGGGGTTGATTTAGTTAAATAAATACTTAGAGGGGGCAAAGTGTGGCATTTAAGGGGGTCTTAGTGCATTTTTTAAAATCTGAAAATTAAATAAAACTCTTCTAAAAACCTTCATTTCTTCCACACAAATCAGAATTTTTAAGCTCTCATTTCTCCCCCCTTCTTGAACAAAAATCCCCACCCTTTGCAAAGAAAAATTAAGCTTACTACTCCATCTTCTTGGGTTAAATTGTCCCACCATTTGAGGCGAAATTAATCACCCCAAAACAGTGGGGTTCTCGGCAAATCTGGCGATTTTTAGAAATTGGGAGTTCTTAAATTTTGGACAAGTTTTCTTGAAGGAAAAGGTGTAAGAATATTGGGTTAACATAGTAGAATTATTGAATGTTGGATTGGGGTTGAAGAAGTGAAGATTGACGAAGAAAAATCGAATTTTGTGAAAGAAAAATGGGCAGAAAATTCGCTGGTTACTGGCATAATTTTAGTCAAATTTAGAAGGGAATATCTCCTAGCATATTAGGAGTTTTTTGGTGTTTCAAAAACCTAAAATGAAGTTCGTCGAGTCTAGTTTCCAACGCAACAAACCGCTCGTCGATAGGACACTGGAGTAGAGAGTTATCGACGTTACAAGTTCAGCCGATGAAGCAGTGGCTAAAAATCTGGACAGTCACGTTTTTGGGGACTGTTTTGGATGAATTCGAGGTATACATTCTTCTTTTATAGTTTAATGACATTGCATGTTGTTGTAGTTGAAGATATGAATTGGTGTTAAGATGGAATTGGAAATATGAAATGTATGTGATTGTATTAAGGATATATACACCGATTTAGAACCTATTCTTGGCGTACGTTGGAATTGAGTAATTGTGTTGGTATGTCATTACTAATTGCATGTGAAAATTTAGATGAAACCTTGATGTTTAAAAGTTGTTAATTGAAGTTGTTGGGAGATTAATTGGAAAGTAAGGAATTTTGGAAAAAGTTTGGAATTGATACATGTCGATACAGACGGGAATTGATAGAAATTATTGAACATGTTTAGTAACGTATTACGGGCTGAACTAGTATGTAAATAAGCTACAAACATACATATGTATTGCAATAAGATACCTATACATGCCTCGAAAGGATTAAGTGTAAGAAATGTGTTAATTTTATATATTTTGGAATAAAGGGGAAATTGTTGGTTTGAATTGAATTATTGGTTTGAATTGGATTATTGGAAAATTGTGGATACGCACATAAACAAAGGAAATGCTGTCCAAATTTTCGTAGAAATAAGGGAGTCTTTAAGAATATAACTTACATTAGGAACCATAGAATTGACGAGCATGTTGTTCCTTATCATAGGTTGAAGTACTAGACGAGGAATACTTTAATACCAAGCTGATTTGCTCGCTTAAGAGGTATGTAAGACCTTTCTATCTTTCTTTTGGCATGATTTTTAGTAAAGTACGGCGGACGTACTTAACTCCTACCAGTTCAGTTTTAAAAATGATTATTTACTAGTTATGGTTTCAGTAACAGAGTTTATGGTAGTAATGTTGTTGAGAGTCACAAAATGATTTTAGCTGCATACAGTTGCTCATGATATCTACTCGTGCTAAGTGTTACTATTTCATTCCACTGAGTCCCGGGCCAGATCATGATCGTGCACAGCCAGATACAGATTTCATCGAGTCCCTCACTAGAGGGCCGAGACACGTATATATATCTGATTACATCGAGTCCCTCGTGAGGCCGAGACATGTTCTGTAGCAGAATCTGAGATTCCATCGAGTCCCTCCATAGAGGGCCGAGACATGTTTTACAGTTTTTATATACAGACATGAGCACGATGTTTTATGATTCAGTATACATGATATGCTTTCAGACATGATTCTCAGTTTTATGACAGTTTGATGACTCTCTATTTTACTTGGTACAATTGTTAATCTGTTTTACATACTCAGTACATTATCTCGTACTGACCCCCCTTCCTCGGGGGGCTGCGTTTATGCCCGCAGGTTCAGGAGTTCAGATAGGTGACCCTCCAGTCTAGTATTATGCATGCGGTTGGAAACTCGCTTTGTTCGGAGCAGCTAATTTTGGTCAGAACCTTTATTTTGGACTTATGCATATTTTGGGCACGGCGGGTCTGTCCGTCATATGTCGATATTACTCTCTTAGAGTGCATGTGATTGTGGGTTGGATGTTTGTACTTCGTTTTGGGTTTTGATGTCGTTATTTAGTAGCAGCCTTGTCGGCTTGCGTATTTTGACTTATGCCTTTGTGCGCGTAATGTGGTTGGTGGCAGCCTAGTCGGCTAGCCTATTATGACTGTTGTTTTGTTGTTGTTTTGGCAGCCTTGTCGGCTCGCCCGTTTTTAGGGATATGTTGTAAAAGCAGCGTTGTGCTGCCGAAATTTATGTAGACATCTGTATTAATTGGATTAAGAGTGACAGGTCAGTTATGACGTCCAATTATGACGTTAATCACGGCCCGTCGGGTCGGGTCGTGACAATCACCGGTGGTCTTTCAACTCCGACTCGGCGTATGCCATCTGTATGGTGGAATAGATATCGGTCGAGTGTCTGACGACATATCAATGCAAAACTCAATCTCCCTCTTAGGAGGAATACCCGGAAGATCGTCTGGGAATACGTCTGGAAACTCTCTAACAATCGGGCCGATCAAGTGCGGTATCTCGGCCTCAGTATTGAATACCCGAACCATATGGTAGATATACCCCTTCCGCACCATCTTCCTAGCCTTGAGGTAAGAAATATACCTACCCCTTGGCGACGCAGTATTCCCCTTCCACTCGATAATCGGCTCCCCAGGAAACTGGAACCGTACCAATCTCTCTCTACAGTCTACATTGGTATAGCAAGACGCTAGCCATTCCATACCCATAATCACATCAAAGTCCGTCATATCCAACTCTATCAAGTCGGCTAGGTCGACGATGTATATAGTCACTGGGCAAGCCTTATATACCTGCTCCGCTAACACCGAATCACCTACTGGCGTAGCCACCTCAAAAGGTTTTATGGACTCGGGCTCTATCCCTATTCTACCAGCAATATGAGGTGATATATAGGACAAGGTAGAACCTGGATCTATCAAAGCATATACATCACTACATGAAACCAACAATGTACCTGTGACGACATCTGGTGACGCCTCCTGGTCCTGACGGCTGGACATAACATAAATGCGGTTACGAGGACCGTGGGCTGAGGACCCCACGACCCGTGGCGCGGCCTGCTGGTCGTGAACACCACGCCTCGGGCGCGACCACCGAAGGCGAAGATCCGACAAGCCCGACCTGTCGGCTAAACCATAACACTCCGCGCCTGCGGTCGGACAATCTCTCTTCAAATGGCCTGCATCACAAGAGTAACAAGCCCACGGAGAAACACGACACCCCGCGATGGTAATCACCATCGACCACACCGAGGCATAGGTGGCCTCGTCTGGCTGGAACCACGGTTCCTGCAGAACCAAGCCACAGCCCTGTTACGCCCAGAATACCCTGAGCGCCGGAAGGCGGTGAATGGCGCTCTGAACGGTGAGGTGCAAATCGATCTCTTGCGAGGTCGTCCGCCTCGAAAACTACCAGAGGACCCTGCTGTCCTGGCCCTCTTCTGCTGATATCTATCAATCCGTTGGTCCTACGTTCGCCGCGCAGTGCGTAAGCTGCGTGCGGGCAATGTCCATGCCGGTGAAGAGCTACTCGTGCAACCCTACGCTAAGTAATCGCCGAGCCTTGTGATATAGCGGTGTACCCTGTCCTCCATGTCGGCCACTAAAGCGGGGACGTACCGAGCCAACGAGTCAAACTCTACGTTGTACTCTCGGACCGTCCGCCCGCTCTGTCTCAACGTCAGAAATCTATCAGCCCGAGCTCTCCTCATCTGCGGGGGTAAGAAATGGCTAAGAAACGCCTCTGAGAACTCGTCCCAAACAGCTGGAAGCGCATGCTCCCGGGGCGGTTCCGTGAATCAAACGATCCAAGCTGCGATTGTCACACAACCAATGTGAACCCAATACTACCGACTCTATCTCCGAGGCCTTGATCACTCTCATGATCCGCTGCAACAGTCGGATAAACTCCTGAGGATCATCCACATTCCTTGACCCATAGAACTCTGGTGGGCTGCAACTCAAAAAGTCCCGAAGTCTCAAGCTATCAGATCTGGGGTGAACTACGGGTACAACCGGAACCGCTGTCTCCCGTCTGTCCTCCTGCCTTGCCACGATCCTGGCTAATAACTGGGCCATCTCCTTGTAGCCCATATCCTCTGCTCCAGGCTGTGTAACTGGAGGCTCAGGCACCGCGGTCTCAGTAGCCGCTGCTGCTGCTCCGAACTTTCTTTGAGTGGCGGCGTTGTGGAACTCGTCTTGAAACATCACCTCGAGTAAAGGCGGGCACTGTGCCGCTTGTAACCTCTGCGTCATACTTGCGGCTCCTCGGTATCTTGCCCTTACGGGCGCGGTTACCTGCGTGGAGGCATAAGCGATACATAAGAATATGTCGGAGGGGTTGACTATAACACAAACTCTATTGCGATCTTAGAGTGAAAGAATAGAAACGATCTTAAATATCCTGTAGCCTCCTTATTATAGATGTAGTGCACAACACCGATAATCAAGACTACTGTAGACACGGTCTGTAGACACTTTCCGAAGACTAAGCGCTCGATACCACTTTTGTCACGACCAGGCCGGGCGCGGGTGCCCTACAGGCACCGCTTTCGGTATCGTCGAGAATAGCGGCGGAACATACACAACACGTGAACATCACGGGATGGCCAGTAAAGCCGCTTCCATAATATATACATAACCAAAAGTAAAGCGATTACAACTGTTCTTACATTGAACACAAATGCGACTACAGACCTCTAGGAATAACAACTGTGGCGGGACAGGGCCCCGCCATACCCCTGAATGTACATAATATCTACAACATCCGGGGGAACCGTACCAAAAGACAAGCCTCCGGAGGAATGGAGCTTCTGAAACCTGACCAGTGATCCTAAGAATGAGGATCCACCACCTGCTTACCCCCACCTGCGGCATGAACGCAACCCCAGGAAGAGGTCGATTACAATATGTACCAAGTATGTAAAACTGGAAAATACTATAATAATATCATAAGTCTAAATAAAACTGAAGACATGGATGATAATCAAATTACAGTGCACTGTGACTTACTAACAATGAGAGTAACAAGTATAAACTTTACTGCATAAAAATAGGAGGCTCATGATCAAAACAGGGTCACCCGCCCGTAGTATCATTAAGCAATCCTACTCCTGGGACTATTTTACCCGCATAGGTCCTGCGGACCCGCATGAGGTCATCCGCCTCGCATGGGACTATTTCACCCGCGTGGGACTATTTCACCCACATGGGCCCGGTGGGCCCGCAATGAGTACAAACGCCGCACTCGCATCATGGGTAGCAAATCCATGGACTAAGTATAAGTAGTAACCCGGGGTCTACCCCGTAAGAGTACATAATCTAGCACAACCGACTATAATACATAACATAAGCGCTACCGACTTATCATAACATAAGCAAGTTAAGAAATCCCCTAACTTCTTATTAACATTAATAATATATCCTCTCATTTTAGTTTACTTAAGACACTAACATGTCATTTAAGAGAAAATCCGGGAATTCAACCCAAGTACCACGTACCTCTAACCTTTTAAAAATAACTTTTTTTTATATAAAACTTCCAAGACACTAATATCCGTAGTATCAAGTCACAACTACATTTCGAGACAAGTCACATTTCCTTTTTGAAATATAAATAGGCTTCTAAATCAAGTGACTTCTTTTCTTTTAAAACCTTAAGCAATTGATGCCTTAAAATCAATTTGCCTTTCATAAATTCAATCATTTGTCCTTACTTATTTTACTTAGAGTAAATCTTCCTTTTGTTAACCTTCCATTAAGCTAATATAACCAACTTCCCATAAAGTCGTTATATTAACTTTATACGTTAGTCAAATACATTTCCCTATATCCAAGGGACTTATACTTTTAAAACGAAACAAGTATCATATACTTAAAACACTTCAAGTCCCTTGACTTTGAAAACTTAAGACATCCTTAATACTTTTAAAGAAGTGAGTTAATCCCCTTACTCACCCAACTTGGCCATTCTTAAAACAAGTAAGGGATATCAAAGTCTTGTACGTCTACCGTACTATATAAGTGCAACTACTCATGCTCAAGAGATAGGAAAGTTCCACATACCTCTTCGGGTCAATCCACTCATGAGTCAATATACCGCACGTAGTATGTTAACCCATAATGACCATAATACGTTCATTAGCTTCTAGCTTCAACGTAGAGCATTCTAATTGAAAAGCCCCTTATTTTACGGAAAATTGGACAACACTTCCTTTGTTTCTACATACTTTTCCACCTTTTTAAGGTCCGAATTCAACATCCAAACGCCACTTTTTAAGGTCCAACAATCCAATCAATACAAAGGGGATTACACGCCTAAACTTGGACGTGTAAAATTCTTCCCCACAATACATAACAACTAATTCAATAAGTTTAAGGTAGTATCTTGGCTATAACATGTTCACATGTTATCCTTATCCAATCCTTTCAAATCCAAGTCATATTTCTTACATGCAATATACTTAAAAGCAACATTGACAACTACAAGTCATTTCTTCCTCACATGCAACACAATTTACTAGCAAAAAGAGAAAGGATTGTTACCTTAGAGTTTACCCAAATTAGTCCAACAATTTCGCTTGTCTTCTTTCCACAATCACCTCCACAAACCTCCTACAAGCTTGTCAACATGTTTCCTTCTTGCCACCTTTTTGAATTTTCTCTAAGCCTTGGTTTCTTCTTGAATTTCTAGAGAGAAGGGAGAGGGGTTTTTAGAGAGAAGGAAGAGTGATGATTTTTAGAGAGAAGGAAGAGTGATGATTTTTAGAGAGAAGGGGGTTCTTTCAAGAATCACCAAGTCTTCAAGACATGGTCAATAAATAGGACATGCACAAAATCAGATGGGGGGGGACACTTGTCACCCTCCCATGGCCTTTTTTTTTAAAAAAATAGTTCTGATTTTCCCCCCAGATTCGCAGAAACCTGCCTCGGCGCTGAAACCTCTGCAAACTTTCAGCACTTCCGGCGCCGCGGCGCTGCAACTTCAGCGATTTTCAGACTATCCGGCGCCGCGGCCCTGCATCCGGCGCCGCGGCGCTGTGGCCCCTGACCGAAAATACTTTTCTGCTCGACTGCGCACTGAACTTGTAACTTCCATAACTTCCTACTCTGATGTCCTATCTACGAATGGTTTGTTGCGTTGGGAACTAGACTCAACGAACTACATACTAGGCCTTTGAAACACCTAGGAACTCCTAATGCAACTGGACATAGACCACCTCAAAGTTGACTAAAAACCCGTCCGAAACATTCTGTCGACCTATCTTTCAAAAATTTAAAACCTAACTTCCTTTCGTACGTTCTCATAAGCATGACCTGAATTACGGGGTGTAACATAGAGTTACTCAAGGAGTGTGATATTGATATCATATAACATTCGGGGAAAGCCAAGATAGTTACAGATGCTCTTAGTCGTGGATATATGAGTAGTCTATCAGATGGGCAGCCAGATAGCCAGGACGTGGTCCGTGAGATTCAGCAGCTACCAAGCCGAGGGGTTCGATTATATTTTTCCAAGGTTAATGAAGTTTAGATCTGAGAGGTTGTCGAGTCTTCCGTCGTTGAGGAGGTAAAGAGGCGATAGTATGAGGATCCAGTTATGATACTGTATCGAGTTACGGCTCTCCGAGAAAAGAAGAACCTATTTGAGTAACACCGGATGGGGTGCTGTGATATGAGGATAGATTGTGTGTACCGGTCTTTGCGAGGACTTGTCGTGAGTTTTAAGTGAGACGCACGGTGCTTATTGCTCTAATTGTTGAATTCGACTAAGTTGTGTCGTGACCTCGGATGTATGTATTGGTAAGATGGCACAGAAAGGGACGTAGCAGAGTTGTTGCTTAATGTCTGAAATAGTAGCAGGTCAAGGTTGAACCCCAGAAGCCCAGTAGGCTATTACAGGCGATTTAGATCCCGACTTAGATATGAGAGGTAATTAATATGGATCTTGTTACAGGGTGGCATCGTACTCAGAGGAAGTGCGACTCCCTGGGGGTCATAGTAAATAGGCTGGCGAAACCAGTCGTGTTCTTCCGGTTAGGACCACTTACTCGGCTGAGGATTATGCTAGCTTATATATCAGGGAGATTGTGAGACTGCACGGGGTTCCTATATTTATGATGTCAGACAGATGAGCTCAGTTTACGGCTGACTTCTAGAGGTTTTCCAGAAGGTATTAGGGACACAGGTGAGTCTCAGTGTGGCATTCCACTCTCGGGCCAAGCGGACGGCGAGTATACTATCCGAACGCGAGGATAGGTGGCGAACTGTGTTTGTGATTCGAGGGTAGCAGGAGGATCATTTTCCTCTTGTTGAGGTTGCTTATAATATGGCTACCATTCTTGCATTCGGATAGCGCCATATGAGGTTTTGTATGGCGGAAGTGTAGGTCGTCGATTGGTTGGTTCGGCGTGGGCGAGTCTGATTAGTTGGCGAACTTGATTCACGGTGTGGATAAGGTGAAGCTTATCCGGGAAAGATTATTAAGTAAGCTCGAGTCGTGAAGTTTTATGCGGATGTCGGCGTTGACACAGGGGGTTCAGGTTGACATTTTGATATGAGTATTGTTATGTGGCCACGTGTGGCATTATTGGTATGTAGGGGTTGTAAGGAGACTATGTCGCTATCTTTAAGTTTGACTCCCAAAAGAACATTCGGGGACAAATGTTTCTAAGGGGGGAAGAATGTTACACCCCGGAATTCCAGGATATGTTTAGAAAAACGTACGTAAGAACTCAAAAGTGTTAAGATTTGAGACTAGTAAAAAATTTATCGGAATTATGGAAATGTCGGAAAACGAAATATTGCGACGAATGGGAGGACGACACGTGTCACCCCCCTTAGAGGTCTTGGACGAAATGGGCATGGATAGAATGGTCATTTGACCAATTTTTTTAAGATGATCAAGTCTTGCAAGACTTAGGCTTGAAATTGTTGACTTAGTCAAGGCCAGCAGGCTTGATGTCACGACCGACCGGGGCGCGGGTGCCTGCGGGCATCCGATTAGCTATACATCGAGAGAATAGCGTGAACATACATAACACATAGCGGTATGAATTAAACATCAGCGGCCGATAAGGCTGCCTTCCATAAAAATATACTTACTCAAAAGTACAACTTGTCCTTACAGCCCAAAACCACAAACGTGACTACAGACCTCTAGGAATAAAAACTGTGGCGGGACAGGGCCCCGTCATACCCCTGAATGTACAAAATACCTACAGCATCAGGGAAAAACCGTACCAACAAAACAAGCCTCCAGAGGAATGGAGCTTGACACGAGCGGTGATCCTAAGAATGAGGATCCACCACGCTACCTACTGCGGCATGAACGCGGCCCAGAAGAATTCGATACACAAAATGGGCTGGAGATCAACACCCATTACTTTTTCATGGTTGACATCACGTATTATTGCATTTCTAAGCCAAGAAACTCAAATTCGTGTCTAAAAATAGCTGGAGTCATGGATGAAAATCAAATTACATTGTAATGTGCCTTACTAACAATGAGAGTAACAAATATATATTTTACTGCATAAAATAGGAGGCTCATGATCAAAAAAGGGTCTCTCGCCCGTAGTATCAATAAGCAATCCTACTCCTGGGACTATTTCACCCGCGTGGGTCACTGTGGACCAGCGTGAGGTATTCGCATAGGTGTACCCGCCCTCGTGGGACTATTTCACCCATGAAGCCATACGGACTCGCGTGAGGTATTCCTCGCATCATGGGTAGCAAATCCATGGAGCAGTGGTATAACGTCTTGGGGTTTACCCGCCATTTATACTCTTACCACAGGCGGTGGTATAACGTCTTGGGGGTTTACCCCTCATTTATACTCTTACCCTGGAGAATGTGGTATAACGTCTTGGGGGTTTACCCCTCATTTATACTCTTACCCTGGAGAAGGTGGTATAGCGTCTTGGGGGTTTACCCCTCATTTATACTCTTACCCTAGCTCAATCGGTCATCATACATAACATAAATAAGTTAAGAAAGCCCCTAACTTCTTATTAGTCTTGTTCATATACCCTCTCATTTTAGTTTACTTAAGGCACTAACATATCTTAATAAAAGAAATCCGGGAATTTAACCCCAAGTACTACATACTTCTACTCTTTTAAAAAGAATGACTCTTTTTCATATAAAACCTTTGGGCAATTGATGCCTTAAAAACAATTTACCTTTCATAAATCAAGTCATTTGTCCTTACTTATCTTACTTAGAGTAAATCTCTCCTTTTTAACTTTCCATAAAGCTAATAAACTAACTTCCCATAAAGTTGTTATTTTAACCTTATACTTTAGTAAATTACATATTTCCCATAACCAAGGGACTTATACTTTTTAAAACGAAACAAGTATCATATACTTAAAACAAGTAAAGATATCCAATCTTGTACGTCTACCGTACTATATAGGTACAACTACTCATGCTCAAGAGATAGGGAGGTTCCACATACCTCTTCGGTAAATCCACTTGCTAAGTCCAAAATACCGCACGTAGTATGTCAACCTAAAATGACCATAATACATTTATTAACCTCTAGTTTCAACGTAGAATATCCCAAGTGCAACGTTACTAAATTCTATGGAAAATTGGGCAGCATTTCCTTTGTTTCTACATACTTTGCCACCTTTTTCAAGGCCGGATTCAACATCCAAACGCCACATTTAAGGCCCAACAATCCAAACATTTCAAAGGGGATTACACACCTAATCTTGAATGTGTAAAATTCTGCCCCACAATGTATAACAACTAACTTAACAAGTTTAATGTAGTATTTAGGCTACAACATGCTTACATATAATTCATATCCAATCCTTTTATATCCAAACCATATTTCTTGCATGCAATGTATCTAAGAGCAATATTTACCACCACAAGTTCTTTCTTCTTCACATGCAACACCAAAAACTAGCTACAAGAGAAGAATTTGTTACCTTAGAGCTTTAGCCAAATTATTCCAACAAATTTGCTAGCCTCCTTTCCAAAAACACCACCACAATAACTCCTACAAGCTTGCCAATAAGTTTCCTTCTTGCCACACTTTTCAGATTTTTCTCAATCCTTGATTTCTTTTTGATTTTTCTAGAGAGAAGGAAGAGCTTTTATTTTTAGAGAGAGATGAGAGCTTGAAGAATGACCAACTCTTCAAGACTTGGTCAATAAGTAGTACATGCAAAATCAGATGGGGGGGGGGGGGGACACTTGTCACCCTCCCATGGCCTTTTTTAAAACAAAACAGTTCAGATTTTTCCACTCAACCTCGCAGAACCCGCCTCGGCGTCGCGGCCCTACAGCCGGCGCCGCGGCGCTGAAACTTCTGCCAACCCTCAGATCTTTCCGGCGCCGCGGCGCTGTAACTCCAGCGAACACTCAGATCATCTGGCGCCGCGGCCCTGCATTCGGCGCCGCGACCCTGTGGCTCCTGACCGAAATACTTTTCTGTCCGACTGCGCACTGAACTTGTAATTCCCATAACTTTCTACTTCGATGTCCTATCGACGAACGTTTGGTTGCGTTGGGAACTAGACTCAATGAACTACGCACTAGGCCTTTGAAACACCTAAGAACTCTCCATGTAATGGGTCATAACCCGCCTCAAAGTTGACTTAAAAACCCGTCTGAAACAATCCGTCAACCTATCTTTCGAATATTTTAAGTCTTACTCCCTTTCGTTCGCTCTCATACGCATGACCTGAACTACGGGGTGTAACATTCTCCCCCCCCCCCCCTTAGAAACATTCGTCCCGAATGATCCTTCTAGGCTTACTCAAATCCCAATATCGACATAGACCCTCTTAACTATTTATCTTGCAAATAAAAACGCTCCACATAGCCACAACATTACTCAAGCATAATTGCTAAATTAAAACTAACAATCAGGAAAGTGGGTTACCTGGGGGTGTAGGGAATAAGTGAGGATACTTCTTCCTCATGTCCTCTTCTGCTTCCCACGTCATCTCCTCCCTGTTCTCGTTCCGCCATAAGACTTTGACGGAGGCCACATCCTTTGTCCAAAGTCGCCTAACCTGACGATCGAGTATCGCTATGGGACTCTCCTCATACGATAACCCCTCTGTCACCTGGAAATCACAAATCGGGTGCACTCTAGATGGATCTCCAATACATTTCCACAACATAGACACATGGAAAACTGGATGTACTGCCTCCAGATCGGACGGCAGGTCCAGCTCATAGGCAACCTTGCCTACTCTACGGATAATCTGATAAGGCCCAATGTACCTTGGGCTAAGTTTCCCTTTCTTTCCAAATCTCATCACGCCCTTCATGGGTGATACCTTCAAGAAGACTCAATCATCTACCTCAAACTCCAAGTGTCGACGTCGATGATCTGCATACGACTTCTGTCGACTCTGAGCTGACAATAATCGCTCCTGGATAAGCTTCACCTTATCCACTGTCTGCTGAATCAAGTCTGGCCCGACTAACTGAACTTCTCCCACCTCAAACCAGCCTATCGGTGACCTGCACTTCCTCCCGTATAAGGCCTCATAAGGCGTCATCCGGATACTATAATGGTAGCTGTTATTATAAGCAAACTCCACAAGAGGTAAATGATCCTCCCAGCTACCCCTGAAATCATTAACACAAGCCCGCAGCATATCCTTAAGTGTCTGGATAGTACGCTCGGCATGTCCGTCGGTCTGAGGATGAAATGCAGTACTGAGACTTACTTGGGTCCCCAATCCCTTCTGGAAAGACCTCCAGAAGTTAGCCGTGAACTGGGCTCCTCTGTCTGAAATAATCGATATAGGAACTCCGTGCAGTCTCAAAATCTCCCTGATATACAACCTAGCATAATCCTAGGCCGAAAGAGTCATCCTGACTGGAAGAAAGTGGGCTGATTTCGTCAGCCTGTCGACAATAACCCAGATGGAATCATGCTTCCTCTGAGTGTGAGGTAACCCTGTAATAAAATCCATATTTACCACCTCCCACTTCCAAGTCGGAATATCAATAGCCTGTAATAGCCCACCGGGCCTCTGGTGCTCAACCTTGACCTGCTGACAATTTGGACACTGCGCCACAAACTCTGCAACGTCCCTTTTCAGGCCATTGATCGGTGTATTTTATATACACTTTTGAGTCATTTTTAGTTAGTATTTTACTCATTTCATTTATGTTTAGTACAGTATTATGGTTGTTTTCCTTTCTTTTGTGTCACAGCGGTCAGAAATGGAGAAATGACGAAAAGGAGACGAAATGAGCATAAATGAGATGGAATTGCAGACTAAATGGGCCAAGAAATGAAGTCTAAGTTCCGGAAATTATAGAGGAGATCAGGCGAAGTCCGGACGAAAAAAGGGCGGCGAAAGCGGAATCACGCCAAAGCGTCAGTCGCGGCGCTGGCAGCGGCGTCGCGGCGTAAGCGAAAGTCGAGAGTTGCTGATTTTTCGCGCGTACGCCGGGATTTATGAAATGCAGGCGGGTGACATGTTTTCAGAATCCTAAAGGGATAACTTTTCCTACCTAAAGGGATAATTTTTCCTACCTAAAGGGATAACTTTTCCTACCTTAAAACTCTTACCTAAAAGGATTCTAATAACTTTTCCTACTTACAAATCCTTAACCCTTTACCAAAAGGATTCTTGGTCTATAAATAGGCTCTACATCATTAGAAGAATTCATTCTCCATTCCACCATTCACCATTCTACATCCATCCACCCACCAATCCATCTTGTAAATATTCCACAACACAACCCTTGGATGCTAGAAGGCTTGGAGACTCGTACTTAAGTATTTTCTTTTCTTTTCTTTCCATTATTTCAATTTTTATGATGAACCTTGAATTAGTTCTTGTCATGTCAATGGCTAGGAACTAATTCCTTTATAGGGCTTTCCATGTTAAATCACTAGAAACTTATGTTATGAATTGATGCATGTTTATTGTTATTCTTCTTCTTGTTGAGATTTATCCAATAATTGCTTTGAATGCTTGGTAATTAATTGATCACTAATTATCATTATTTATATGATTTCTAATCAAACTTCGAAAGGAGGAGGTTGTGAATATGTTGTAAGTTGGGTAGCATATTTTGGATTGGGGATGAATATACCTCAATTACTTATGTAGCGTTAATGAGAGGCTTAAAACACCTAATTTTACGCATGGCGCGTGATGGTTAACTAGATTTTTGGTCTTAATCCTCCTATAGAGTCATCCTTATCACCGAAAGGTAGAAAGGAGTAATACTGGGGTTGAGTGTTTATATAGCCTTAACGGGAGTATAAAACGATTTCGTAAACACCTTAGCTCAGAGAAGAAGAACCATAATTCATTGCATTAATAAGTAACATAAGCGGATAGTTGAGGAGACGTGGAAGCCCTATTTCCATCACTACTGAAGTAAACACATTAGTTAAATTAGTATTTATAATTGTTAGTTATAAACAACAAAATCAAATTACGTTAACCAAATAGATACCATAGGATAGATAATCGGTACTTGAAAACCAATCCTTGAGGACGATATTCGGTCTTACCTAGACTATATTACTTGTCACGATAACGTGCACTTGTGTTAAAGTGTGTGCATCTTTTCGCGCATCATGTTTTTGGCGCCGTTGTCGGGGATTGGCTTATTTTCAATATTGATTTATCTATTCTTATTTCTAATTTGGTTGCTCCAAGAACAAGTTTCTAACTTGTTCTGCGAGCATCTTTTTATCACTTTTTTTTTGTTTTTCTTATTTTGCAGGTTAAATTCGAAAGAAAAAAAAAATAAAAAATCAGGACACATGGACTACTACGATCAGAGACAGTGGAGTCATCAACAGCAGCATAACCCGCAGATTTCAGAGGAAGATCGAAATGAGTTGTGGGCAGGCATACTATTGTTCACCAAGTGTCAGGCTCAGTTTATGGCTGAGACAAGAGAGTCCCTCAGAAAGTTGGAGACACAAATAGGGCAATTGATGGATGAGATGAACAATACAACTCAAGCAAATCTGCCTAGCGACATCATTATGGGAGATGGTAAGCAAATAGAAGAACCTGAACCACACCCAGCTGTTGAGGAATCTGGCGGGATAATTGGTGTAGAGAAGGAAATGGGTACTGAGATCCAATCATTCATCTTTTTGGACTCCTTGGAAAAACTTTTCCTTATACCTATTGCAGAAGAAACACCACCATCTGTCAATGTTGATCCCCAAACAAAAAGTCCATACCATCAAGGGTACCCCCTAGAGTTAAGAGATGTTGGGAATCTCACTGATCCCTACATTAGAGAGAGCCTAAAAGACAAGCATGTCTTGTGTACTTGGGGGATAATCGTATATTTGAGGCCCTTGTTTGAAGCAATTGTGGTAGTTGAAGTGAGACCTGCAACAATAACTCTGCGGATTGCAAGCAGTTCGCAGAAGGATCCAATGGGCACTCGTAAAGGTTAATTTCATCCGGCTAAAAGACGTTAAAGACAACGTTTGTTGGGAGGCAACCCAATGTTTTTAATTATGTTATTTTAATTTCCGTCTTTATTTTATTTTATTTTGTCTTGAACAGTCTCACGGTCTTGGGTTCTTGTTTTGTGTTGTTGGATGACAGGTGGACTGAAAGCTAAAACCGAGGAAAAATGAGCAAAAGCGAAAAAAGGAAAAACGATCGTCGTAGCGCTGAAATCGAGCAGCGTAACCAGAATCTCGTAAGAGCCACAAGATTAAGCGGCTGGCGTCAGAAAGTCGAAACCAGTTCGTGCAAATTCCAGAATTTTTCCTCCTAGACCTCCGTTATGACCGTGTGTTGTGTCAGTAAGTTGTCCATATATTTTTTTAGTCTTGCACACATTGGGGACAATGTGTGATTTAAGTTTGAAGTGCTTGTTTTTGATATTTTTGAGTCTTTTTGAATTGTTTTTGTGTATTTTTGAGTCATAATTTTTTTTTCTTTTTGAGTCATAATTGTCTGTCAAATCATGCATGCTGTAGTTACTAGAAACACCTAGTGAAGTAAGGTTGAATAATGTAATGGAATTAGAAGCGACTATCTAAACACTTAGGTTAGATATGCCAAAAACTCATGAAATCTGTCTATTTGGAGTTTCTACTTGAATTGTGCATTGTAAATGATTAAAACGTATGTGTTATGATTGCTTGCTATTTGAGGCAAAATAGTTAGGATATGCATGTTAGGAGAGATGACTCAGGCATTTCTTTGTTAGCCAAATCTTACCACTCTTTTCTATCCCTGACATTAAAAATATCCTAGTCAGCCCCGTTGAGCCTAAAAATTGAACTTTTTCTTTGACACCCTATATTCCCACACTTGTTCCATAAGTAAAAATGTGAAATAGTTGGAATAGAATGTGTTAAAAAGGAGACAAAAAGAGTGAACAAGTTTGATGCACTGATAAAAAATAATAAGAAATAGGCAAAAGCCTAAGTTTGGGGGTGTTTTGTTATTTATAATACACTTCACTCTCTCAAAACAAAAGAGGGGAAATGATAGATATGAAGTGAAGAAAGGAAATCAAAAGAAAAGGGAGAAATTGAAAAGCTAAAAAACTTATGGTACACGAAATGAGCCTAAATGCATATTTTTCCTACCCATGCCTAAGCCTACATTACAACCCTGAAAAGTCCTGAAGATCTCTTAGATGCATATCCAGGATTAGTGGAGAATAGCAAGTAAACATGCCATAGGATTTTGAAATTAACATGCATAATTAAGTATTCTTACTTCCATTAAGCATGATTAAAATGAGTTTGCGAAATATCTAGCTTGATGTGTTTAGAATGCTAAAAATTCGTGCTATATGTTCCTGAATATTATTCTGCTAACCTTCATGTTTTTCTAAGTAACATCAATGCAGCAAAGTGATCAATGTCGTTGAGTCTTTCTATTTTCTTTTTCCTTGTGTCTTTAATTCTTTCTTTTGATCTTTGCTCGAGGGCGAGCAAAGGTTAAGTTTGGGGGTATTTGATCGGTGTATTTTATATACACTTTTTGAGTCATTTTTAGTTAGTATTTTACTCATTTCATTTATGTTTAGTACAGTATTAGGGCTGTTTTCCTTTCTTTTGTGTCACAGCGGTCAGAAATGGAGAAATGACGAAAAGAAGATGAAATGAGCATAAATGAGATAGAATTGCACACTAAAAGGGCCAAGAAATGAAGTCTAAGAAGTTAGAAAATTATAGAGAGATCGAGGCGAAGTCCGGACGAAAAGGGCGGCAAGCGAATCCGCGAAAAACGTCACCGAAGCGGCGCTGGCAGCGCGCTGAAAGCTGAAAGTCAGAGTTGCTGATTTTTGGTAGCCGCGGCTAATCTATGACCGCGGCGCCGATGCGGGATTTATGAAGTCTGGGCCGAATTTGACATGTTTTCAGAATCCTAAAGGGATAACTTTTCCTACCTAAAGGGATAACTTTTCCTACCTTAAAACCATTACCTAAAAGGATTCTAATAACTTTTCCTACTTACAAATCCTTAACCCTTTACCAAAAGGATTCTTGGTCTATAAATAGGCTCTACATCATTAGAAGAATTCATTCTCCATTCCACCATTCACCATTCTACATCCATCCACCCACCAATCTATCTTGTAAATATTCCACAACACAACCCTTGGATGCTAGAAGGCTTGGAGACTCGTACTTAAGTATTTTCTTTTCTTTTCTTTCCTTTATTTCAGTTTTTATGATGAACCTTGAATTAGTTCTTGTCATGTCAATGGCTAGGAACTAATTCCTTTATAGGGCTTTCCATGTTAAATCACTAGAAACTTATGTTATGAATTGATACATGTTTATGGTTATTCTTCTTCTTGTTGAGATTTATCCAATAATTGCTTTGAATGCTTGGTAATTAATTGATCACTAATTATCATTATTTATATGATTTCTAATCAAACTTCGAAAGGAGGAGGTTGTGAATATGCTGTAAGTTGGGTAGACATATTTTGGATTGGGGATGAAAATACCTCAATTACTTATGTAGCGTTAATGAGAGGCTTAAAACACCTAATTTTACGCATGGCGCGTGATGGTTAACTAGGTTTTTGGTCTTAATCCTCCTATAGAGTCATCCTTATCACCGAAAGGTAGAAAGGAGAAATACTGGGGTTGAGTGTTTATATAGCCTTAACGGGAGTATAAAACGATTTAGTAAAACCTTTAGCTCCGAGAGAAGAAGAACCATAATTCATTGCATTAATAAGTAACATAAGCGGATAGTTGAGGAGACGTGGAAGCCCTATTTCCATCACTACTGAAGTAAACACATTAGTTAAATTAGTATTTATAATTGTTAGTTATAAACAACAAAATCAAATTACGTTAACCAAATAGATACCATAGGATAGATAATCGGTACTTGAAAACCAATCCTTGAGGACGATATTCAGTCTTACCTAGACTATATTACTTGTCACGATAACGTGCACTTGCGTTAAAGTGTGTGCATCTTTTCGCGCATCAGCCATCCCACCAATAGATACACCTGAGGTCATGGTACATCTTAGTCGACCCCGGGTGAATAGAATAACGCGCACTGTGTGCCTCCCCTAGAATCTGCTGACGAAGTCCTGTCACATCGGGAACACACAACCGGCCCTCAAATCTTAGCACCCCATCCGACGCTACCTCAAATAGACCCTTTTCCTTCTGAAGAGCGGCATCTCGATACCGTACCATAGTCGGATCCTTATACTGTCACCTCTTCACCTCCTCGACGATGGAAGACTCGGCAACCTCTCGAACCCGAACCCCATCACCATCAGAACCAATCAAACGAACCCCAAGGCTCGCTAGCTGCTGTAACTCGCGGACCATGCCCTTCTTCTCTGGCTGCACACCTGCCAGACTACCCATCGATCTGCGACTAAGGGCATCTGCAACTACATTGGCCTTCCCTGGGTGGTATAGAATATTAACATCATAATCCTTAAGTAGCTCCAACCACCGTCTCTGCCGCAAGTTCAGCTCCCTCTGGCTGAAGATATACTGGAGACTCTTGTGATCTGTGTAAATATCCACATGAACTCCATACAGATAATGTCTTCAGATCTTCAAGGCATGAATCACTGCTGCCAACTTTAAGTCATGTGTGGGATAGTTCTTCTCATGCTTCCTGAGCTGTCGAGATGCGTAAGCTATAACTTTGCCGTGCTGCACAGCACACACCCAAGCCCGACACCCGACGCATCACAAAAAACCACATATCCATCTAAACCCTCTGGAAGAGTAAGGACTGGGGCGGTCATCAATTTCTCCTTCAGTAACTGAAAACTCTTCTCACAAACATCCGTCCACCGGAACATAGCTGTCTTCTGAGTCAGCCTAGTCAAAGGTGCTGAAATAGAAGCAAACTTCTCCACAAACCTCCGATAATAACCGACAAGGCCCAAAAAGTTGCGCACCTCCGTCGGTGTAGTGGGTCTAGGCCAAGTCTTGACTGCCTCAATCTTCGATGTATCTACCCGAATACCATCGGCCCCGATAACATGCCTTAATAATGCTACTGAAGCTAACCAAAACTCATATTTCGAGAACTTGACATATAACTGGCGGTCCCTGAGGACTCTCAATACCGTCCTCAAATGATCTGCATGTTCCTGCTCTGTGCGCGAATAAACCAGGATATCATCAATGAATATTATAACGAACATATCCAAGAATGGCTTGAACACCCGGTTCATCAAATCCATGAATACTGCTGGGGCGTTGGTCAACCCGAAAGATATCACCCTGAACTCATAGTGCCCATACCGGGTCTTGAATGCAGTCTTTGGGATATCTGGCTCTCTAACTCGCACCTGATGATAACCAGACTGCAGGTCTATCTTGAAAAAACACCTCGCACCCTGCAACTGGTCAAACAAATCATCAATCCTGGGGAGGGGGTATCTGTTCTTGATAGTTACCTTGTTCAGCTGCCTGTAATCAACACACATACGCAGTGTCCCATCCTTCTTCTTTACAAATAACACTGGTGCTCCCCAGAGAGAAACACTTGGCCTGATAAAGCCTTTTTCCAACAAATCTTTCAGCTGGTCTTTTAATTCCTTCAACTCAGCAGATGCCATCCTGTATGGCGGAATAGATATCGGTCGAGTATCTGGCGACATATCAATGCAAAACTCAATCTCCCTCTCAGGAGGGATACCTGGAAGCTCGTCTAGGAACACGTCTGGAAATTCTCTCACGATCGGAACTGACTGAAGGTCCGGTATCTTAGCCTCAGTATCGAATACCCGAACCATATGGTAGATATACCCCTTCCGCACCATCTTCCTAGCCTTGAGGTAAGAAATAAACCTACCCGCCACGGCGAGATTCCCTTCCACTCGATAACCGGCTCACTAGGAAACTGGAACCGTACCAATCTCTCTCTACTGTCCACATTGGCATAGCAAGACGCTAGCCAATCCATACCCATAATCACATCAAAGTCCGTCATATCCAACTCTATCAAATCGGCGAGAGTCTGACGACCGTATATAGTCACTGGGCAAGCCTTATATACCCGCTTGGCTACCACCGAATTACCTATTGGCGTAGCCACCTCAAAAGGTTTTATGGACTCGGGCTCTATCTCTATTCTACCAGCAATATGAGGAGATATATAAGACAAGGTAGAACCTGGATCTATCAAAGCATATACATCACAGCAAGAAACCAATAATGTACCGGCGACATCTCGGCGCCTCACGGTCCTGACGGTTGGACATAGCATAAATGTGGTTACGAGGACCATGGCCGGGTCCCCACCACGACCGCCTTCGCGGCTTTCTTGGTCCGTGACCACCGCATCTCGGGCGCGTGACCACCGAAGACGAAGATCCAGCAACTGACCCTGTCGGTTGAACCATAACACTCCTGGCGCCTAAGGACGGACAATCCCTCTTCAGATGGCCCTGCTGGCCACAAGAGTAACAAGCTCCCGAACCCATACGGCACTCGCCCGGATGAGACCTACCGCATCGAACACACCGAGATGTGGGTGGTCTCGATTGGTGACGGTCTCTGCCTCCCTGAAGTCCCAACTGATCAACCCTCCTGCCAGAAAACCGGGAAGGGGCACTCTGTGCCGGCTGAAATATGGATCTAGTCTGCTGCTGAGGTTGTCCGCCTCGAAAACTGCCCTGAGACCCTGCTGTCCTGGCCCTCTTGGGTTGGCCTGAGTCAAGCTGATCCTCCCTCTCTCTGTCCTCTATCCCCTGCGCATACGCCTGCATCCTGGCAATATCCATACCTGGCTGAAGAGCCACCCCCAAGCATGCAGTAATCATATGACGGTCTAGCCACATCACATATCGATGAACCACATGCGCTATATCGCCTACAATGGTGTGCGCATACCTAGCCAATGAGTCAAACTCCAGGTTGTACTCTCTGATAGTCCTCCCATTCTGCCTCAAGGTCAAGAATCTATCCACGCGGGCTCTCCTCAACTCAGGAGGCAAGAAGTGATCCAGGAAAGCCTCTGTGAACTCCTCCCAAACAGCTGGAAGAGCATCCTCACCTCTAGACAACTCCCATGACTCAAACCAGTTCAACGCAATATCGCGTAGCAGAAGGCTAGCATAACGGACTCGATCTACGAGGCCCTAAGCACCGTGATAGTCCATCAGAATCGCCGAACAAACTCCTGCGGATCCTCCTCGGATCTCGAACCATAGAACATGGTGGATGACAACCCAGGAAATCCCGAATCCATAAACTGTCGGCTCTAGGGTTGGCTGCCTGCTCCTGTCGGCGCTGCCCTGCTACTATGCTGGTCAATAACCGGATCTGCTCCCCGTAATCTCTATACTCAGCCCTTGGCTGTGGGACTGGAGGCTCGTCTGCATGTCTCGATGCTGCCGCTGCCTCGAACTCCGAAAGGGCGGCGTCGTGGAACTTCGCCGCCGAAACATCATCTCCGGTAAGATCGGGCGGTGCCTCGTGACCCTCCGCGTCCTACTAGCAGCTCCCTCAGCTGCCTTGCCCTTCTGGGCCGCAGTTGCCTTGCGTGGAGGCATAACTGATACATAAAGGAAAATATCAGAGGAAGTTCAACCTGTAACACAACTCTATTGCACGATCTTAGAGTGAAAGAATGGAAACCAATCCTAAATATCCTGCAGCCTCCTGATTATAGATGTGGTGCACAACACACCGATAATCAAGACTCTACTAGACACGGTCTGTAGACACTTTCCGAGGACTAACTGCTCTGATACCACTTTTGTCACGACCCGACCCCGGGGCCGCGACTGGTGCCCTGCCGGGGCACCCCATCAGGTATACATCAGAGAATAGCAGCGGAACATACATAACACATAACCGGTATGAATTAAACATCACTGGCAAGCCGATAAGGCTGCCTTCCATAAAAATATACTTACTCAAAAGTACAACTTGTCCTTACAGCCCAAAACCACAAACGTGACTACAGACCTCTAGGAATAACAACTGTGGCGGGACAGGGCCCCGCCATACCCCTGAATGTACAAAATACCTCTGTCGAGGAAACACCGTACCAACAAAACAAGCCTCGGAGGAATGGAGCTTCGACACGAGCGGTGATCCTAAGAATGAGGATCCACCACCGCTACCACCTGCGGTATAAGCGACCAGGAAGGGTCGACCTGATATGTACCAAGTATGTAAAACTGGAAAATACTGTAATAATATCATAAGTCTAAAAGATAGCTGGAGTCATGGATGAAAATCAAATTACATTGTACTGTGCCTTACTAACAATGAGAGTAACAAGTATATACTTCACTGCATAAAATAGGACGCTCATGATCAAAACAGGGTCCATCGCCCGTAGTATCAATAAGCGATCCTACTCCTGGGACTATTTCACCCGCATGGGTCCTGTGGACCCGCATGAGGTATTCCTCGCATAAAGGTACCGCCCGCATGGGACTATTTCACCCGCATAAGCCCTTACGGACTCGCATGAGGTATTCCTCGCATCATGGGTAGCAAATCCATGGAACAGGTGGTATAACGTCTTGGGGGTTTACCCCTCATTTATACTCTTACCCTGAAGCAGGTGGTATAACGTCTTGGGGGTTTACCCCTCATTTATACTCTTACCCTGGAGAAGGTGGTATAACGTCTTGGGGGTTTACCACTCATTTATACTCTTACCCTGGAGAAGGTGGTATAACGTCTTGGGGGTTTACCCCTCATTTATACTCTTACCCTAGCTTAACCGGCCATCATACATAACATAAATAAGTTAAGAATGCCCCTAACTTCTTATTAGTCTTGTTCATATACCCTCTCATTTTAGTTTACTTAAGGCACTAACATATCTTAATAAAAGAAATCCGGGAATTTAACCCCAAGTACTACATACTTCTACTCTTTTAAAAAGAATGACTCTTTTTCATATAAAACCTTTGGGCAATTGATGCCTTAAAAACAATTTACCTTTCATAAATCAAGTCATTTGTCCTTACTTATCTTACTTAGAGTAAATCTCTCCTTTTTAACTTTCCATAAAGCTAATAAACCAACTTCCCATAAAGTTGTTATTTTAACCTTATACTTTAGTAAATTACATTTTTCCCATAACCAAGGGACTTATACTTTTTAAAACGAAACAAGTATCATATACTTAAAATAAGTAAAGATATCCAATCTTGTACGTCTACCGTACTATATAGGTACAACTACTCATGCTCAAGAGATAGGGAAGTTCCACATACCTCTTCGGTCAATCCACTTGCTAAGTCCAAAATACCGCACGTAGTATGTCAACCTAAAATGACCATAATACATTTATTAACCTCTAGTTTCAACGTAGAATATCCCAAGTGCAAAGTTACTAAATTCTATGGAAAATTGGGCAGCATTTCCTTTGTTTCTACATACTTTGCCACCTTTTTCAAGGCCGGATTCAACATCCAAACGCCACATTTAAGGCCCAACAATCCAAACATTTCAAAGGGGATTACACACCTAATCTTGAATGTGTAAAATTCTGCCCCACAATGTATAACAACTAACTTAACAAGTTTAAGGTAGTATTTAGGCTACAACATGCTTACATATCATTCATATCCAATCCTTTCATATCCAAACCATATTTATTGCATGCAATATATCTAAGAGCAATATTTACCACCATAAGTTCTTTCTTCTTCACATGCAACACCAAAAACTAGCTACAAGAGAAGAATTTGTTACCTTAGAGCTTTAGCCAAATTATTCCAACAAATTTGCTAGCCTCCTTTCCAAAAACACCACCACAATAACTCCTACAAGCTTGCCAATAAGTTTCCTTCTTGCCACACTTTTCAGATTTGTTATACCCCGTAGTTCTGGACATACGTGTGAGAGCGTACGAAAGGGGGTAAGATTTAAAATTTTCAAAAGATAGGTTGACGGATTGTTCGGACGGGTTTTAGTCAACTTTGAGTTGATGTATGTCCAGTTACCTTGAGAGTTCCTAGGTGTTTCAAAGGCCTAGTGCGTAGTTCGTTGAGTCGAGTTTCCAACGCAATCGACCGTTCGTCGATAGGACGTCATAGTAGAAAGTTATGGAAGTTACAAGTTCAGAGCGCAGCCAAGCCGAAAGCTGTATTCGATCGGGGCTCTGGGCGCGGCGCGGATGTAGGCTGCGGCGCGGTTGTCGAGGAGCGCTGAAGTTGCAGCGCCGTGGCCGAAGCGAGGCGCGGCGCCGGAAGTTCTGTGGGGTTGCGGAAGATTCAGCCCATGGCGATTGCAGGCCGCCGCGCCGATTCTCGCGAAAAAGCGAGAAAACATATAGTGTCTTTTAAACAGGCCATGGGAGGGTGACAAGTGTCCCCCCCATCTGATTTTGCATGCACTACTTATTGACCATGTCTTGAAGACTTGGTCATTCTTCAAGTTCCTCTCTCTCTCTAAAGCTAAAAGCTCTCCCTTCTCTCTAGAATTTCAAGGGGAAATCTAAACTTAAGGAAAATCTGAAAGTGTGGCAAGAAGGAAGCTTGTTGGCTAGCTTGTAGGAGTTATTGTGGTGGTGATTGTGGAAAAGAGGCTAGCGAATTTGTTGGAATATTTGGCTAAAGTTTTAAGGTAACAATTCCTTCTCCCTTTGTTGGTTTTTAGTGTTGCATGTGAAGAAGAAAGATTTTGTAGTTGAAAATATTGCTCTTAGAAGAATTGCATGTAAGAAATATGGTTTGGTTATGAAAGGATTGAATAAGGTTAGGATGTAAGCATGTTGTAGCCCAAATTTTACCTTAAAGTTGTTAAGTTAGTTGTTGTACATGGTGGGGCAGAATTTTACACATCCAAGTTTAGGTGTGTAATCTCCTTTGAAATGTTTGGTTTGTTGGGCCTTAAATGTGGCGTTTGGATGTTGAATTCGGACCTTGAAAAGGTGGCAATGTATATAGAAACAAAGGAAATGCTGCCCGATTTTCCGTAGATTTAGTGACTTTTACACTTGGGATATCCTACATTGTAACTAGAGGTTAATAAGTATTATGGTCATTATAGGTTGACGTACTACGTGCGGAATTTATATATTGGACTTAGAGAGTGGATTGACCCGAAGAGGTATGTGATTCTTCCTATTCTCTTGAGCATGATATATTGTAAAATATATAGTGCGGTAGACGCACGTGTGTTAAAGAAGTTTGATTTCTTTTGTATCCTTGATTTGATTCTAAAGTTAAGTGACTTGATAGAAAATGTTGAGGACTTGAATTGTGTTAAAAGTTGTGAAACATCATTCGTGAGTAATGGGTACTTGGTCTTTAAAAGAATAAAATTATCTTGATTTTGGAAATGTGAGTAGTTGTCCTTGGTTGGTTTAAAATGTAAAGTGTTATAATAGCTTTATGGGAAGTTAGTTATAACTACTTTATGAAAACAAAAGAATGGTTCTATCATTGAATTTAAAACGCTAACTTGATATTTTAAGAAGTTATGAGGCTTAAACCATTTTGAAAAGTATATTGTTACTTGACTTTCAAAAGAAGAAGTGTTTTTGTTTAAAAGAAGGCATGGTTTTGTCTTGGTTTATTTAAAAGGAAGGTATGGACATTGTTTTTGGGTTACTTAAAATGATAGTTACTCTATTTTGATACTACGGGTATTAGTATCGTGTAACCTTTGTGAAAGGAATGAATATTTTAAGGAGTTAAAATACGTAGTACCTTGGGGTTAGAACCCGGATTTTTGGCATAGTATGAAAGTACCTTGAGTGTGAATAACTTGCCTATGTTTGCTCGTGATAGTCTTGGTGTACTAGTACTGTATCTTTATGTTACCGCATCTCTCGATGGAGGGTCGGTCGTGGTTATTCTCGATCATCTTTGGACATACTGACACGTTGGGTGGCCCACGGGTATGCTTCCATGGTAAGTGTTATCTTGTTATTTCGGCCATGATGAGGGTTCGTTCCCTGTTGATAGTGTTATTCCATGGACTAGCTCTCCATGAGGTCTACTGATGCAGGGTGGATCTGGTAGCTAGCCCTCGTACTTGCCCCGGTCAGCGACGTGATGCAGGGTGGATCTGGTAGTTGGCTTTCGTACTTGCCCCGGTCAGTGTTAGAACAAAGTGTCATGATGCAGGGCGGATCTGGTGGTTATCCTGTGTACTTGCCCCGGTCAGCGACGTGACGCAGGGTGGATCTGGTAGAGGCTATCGTACTTGCCGATCGGCCGTGATCTGGTATTTAGTATTGTTGATGCGGTGGGATCACGGTAGGCGGCTTTCGTACTTGCCGGTCGATTGAGGATCTGAGGTGGATCTGGTAGCTATGCCTTCGTACTTGCCCCGTACGGTTCTTATGAGGTCTACTGACACAGGTAGGATCTGGTGTTCATGTGTACTCCTTGGTGTTGTTATATCATAGACTGCCGGTAGTGAGGAAGAAATCCCACGGGCATGATTGATATTGTGGGCATGAGACCCATGGTTATATTTGAGTGATGACTTAGAGGGCATGAGTCCCTGACTTGACATGACTGTGTATATGTTGTGTACTGTAGTTTGGCTATCATACATGTCTCCTGCTTTATATAGACTATTATGATTTCTTTACAGTATTTTCAGTTTCACATAATTGGTACTGTTATCTTGACCTCGCTTGAAGTGCGTTAAATCGCGAGTTGAGTTCGTAACTGGCGATCCACTCTTAGGATCCTTTGGTTCTTGGAAAGCTCCGTCTCGGAGTCTTTGTCTTTTAGTGCGATTCCACGAGGTTGTAGACTTTTGTATATTCGGGGAGGATGGCGGGCCTATCGTCACGATTGTTATTCTAAGTGCAGTAGTCACATTTGTGGTTTGGGCTGTAAAAACAAGTTGTACTGTTTTACTTTTGATTAAGTACATTCTATGGAAAGCGGCCTTGTCGGATAGCCGGTGATGTTTACTATTTACATGTTTATGTGTTATGTATGCTCATTGCTATTCTACGATGTGTACTGAAAGGGTGCCGGTGAGGCAATCGCGGCCGAGGTGGTCGTGACAAAAGTGGTATCGAGCGTTAGTCCTCGGAAAGTGTCTCGGGTGTCTAGTAGAGTCTTGATTATCGGTGTGTTGTGCACCATCTATAATCGGGAGGCTGCAGGACATTTAGGATTGGTTTCCATTCTTCTCTTTGAGATCGTGCGGTAGAGTTGTCTACTAGGTTGAATCCTCGTGACCTCTTCTTATGTACGATTATGCCTCACGCAGCAACGAGCCAGAAGGGCAAGCGGCGGAGGAGCTGCTAGTAGGGCCGAGAAATTCTGAGGCAGGCGATCTTTACGAGAAGATGTTTGAGTGGCGAGTTCCACGTCGCCACCCCAGCGAGTTCGGGGCGGCGGCGCCTCGAGACCGCGATACGAGCCTCGATTACGTCACAGGCGGAGGATATGGGCTACAAGAGATGGCGATTATTGGCGAGATCGTGGCTAAGCGGGAGGATAGGCGGGGCGGCGATTCGGTTGTACCGTAGTCCACGCGAGTTGATAGCTTGAGACTGCGGGACTTTTTGAGTTGCAGCCCACCAGAGTTCTACGGGCGAGACACGAGATGACCTCGGGAGTTTATCAAGCGATTCTGGATCGTAGAGTGATCGAGCTTGAGAGCGAGTTGGTATTATTGGGCTCACATCGGCTGCGGGATACTGCGGTTGACTAGTATGATTCGTGGGAACTATCCCGGGGGGAGCATGCGCTCCAGCTGTTTGGGACGAGTTCTCAGAGGCGTTCCTTGGCCATTTCTTGCCTCTGCAGATAAGGAGGGCTCGAGCCGACAAATTTTTGACACTGAGGCAGAGTGGGCGGACAGTCCGGGAGTACAATGTAGAGTTTGACTCGTTGGCTCGGTACGTCCCCGCGTTAGTGGCAACCATGGAGGATAGAGTGCACCGTTATGTCACAGGGCTCGATGACTACTTAACAGAGAGTTGCACGGGGGTAGCTCTTCAGCCGGGCATGGACATTGCCCGCATGTAGGCTTATGCACTTGGGTGAGGCGTAGAGTCGGCGGAATAACCAAGATCAGCGAGAAGAGGGCGACAGCGAGTCGCTGGTAATTTTAGGCGGACCGCCTCAACGGCGAGCTAGTTATGCGCCTCGGCGGTCACGGAGTACTCTACCACGATCTTGGGGCGTTCGGAAGGTCGGGGCGGTCGGGGCTCGAGGTTAAATGTTTCGGGAGAGTAGGGGTGTTAGTGCGAGGAAGCCACCTCTACCTCGGTGTAGTCGATGTGGTAGGACCCGTTATGGGAGTGTCGTGCTAGTTTGGGTAATTGCTATACATGCGGCCAGCGGAGGCCATTTGCGAGAGCTGTCAGGCGGAGATAGCACGGATGAAGAGATTCGGACCGGGATCGATGGTTCATCGCCTTCTTTTGTTATGCGTCGTGCAGGGCAGGATCATGATTAAAACGACAAGGGGAACGTGAAGCAATTGTTATAGGTATATCTTTGACCCTTTAGAGATTAGTATGCATGATAGGATTGTTGTATGATTTAGTGTTATGAACTGAGGATATTGAGACTATGTCCATGTGTTTGAATAAGTTGGTAGATACGAACAGGCAATCATGTTAGGCCGTGAATGGGAGTAAGTGGTGATGGTTCACACTTTGGATTCGTTTTCCTGTTTGACTTACGATGAATGATTATGCGTGTGCGATATCTTAGGGTCACAAGTGGCATAGTAAGGTCCCATTAGGCGTAAGTACGAGGATGTATCGAGGAATATTAGATTGGCTCCAAAGGAATATTCGGGGACGAATGTTTCTAAGGGGGGGAGGGGGGGAATGTTATACCCCGTAGTTCTGGACATACGTGTGAGAGCGTACGAAAGGGAGTAAGACTTAAAATTTTCGAAAGATAGGATGACGGATTGTTCGGACGGGTTTTAGTCAAATTTGAGTTGATGTATGTCCAGTTACCTTGAGAGTTCCTAGGTGTTTCAAAGGCCTAGTGCGCAGTTCGTTGAGTCGAGTTTCCAACGCAACCGACCGTTCATCGATAGGACGTCAGAGTAGAAAGTTATGGAAGTTACAAGTTCAGAGCGCAACCAAGCCGAAAGGTGTATTCGATGGCTCACAGGCGCGGCGCGGATCTGGGCATGGCCGATTATTCGAGGAGCGCTGAAGTTGCAGCCGCGCGCGAAGCAGGGCGCGGAAGTTACGTGGGGTTGCGGAAGATTCGGCGCCGCGGCTTGTATGTAAGGCGGGATTTACAGCGGAAAAGCGAGAAAACAAATATTTTCTTTTAAAAAGGCCATGGGAGGGTGACAAGTGTCCCCCCCATCTGATTTTGCATGCACTACTTATTGACCAAGTCTTGAAGACTTGGTCATTCTTCAAGTTCCTCTCTCTCTCTAAAGCTAAAAGCTCTCCCTTCTCTCTAGAATTTCAAGGGGAAATCTAAACTTAAGGAAAATCTGAAAGTGTGGCAAGAAGGAAGCTTGTTGGCTAGCTTGTAGGAGTTATTATGGTGGTGATTGTGGAAAAGAGGCTAGCGAATTTGTTGGAATATTTGGCTAAAGTTTTAAGGTAACAATTCCTTCTCCCTTTGTTGGTTTTTAGTGTTGCATGTGAAGAAGAAAGATTTTGTAGTTGAAAATATTGCTCTTAGAAGAATTGTATGTAAGAAATATGGTTTGGTTATGAAAGGATTGAATAAGGTTATGATGTAAGCATGTTGTAGCCCAAATTTTACCTTAAAGTTGTTAAGTTAGTTGTTGTACATGGTGGGGCAAAATTTTACACATCCAAGTTTAGGTGTGTAATCTCCTTTGAAATATTTGGTTTGTTGGGCCTTAAATGTGGCGTTTGGATGTTGAATTCGGACCTTGAAAAGGTGGCAATGTATATAGAAACAAAGGAAATGCTGCTCGATTTTCCGTAGATTTAGTGACTTTTACACTTGGGATATCCTACATTGTAACTAGAGGTTAATAAGTATTATGGTCATTATAGGTTGACGTACTACGTGCGAAATTTATATATTGGACTTAGAGAGTGGATTGACCCGAAGAGGTATGTGATTCTTCCTATTCTCTTGAGCATGATATATTGTAAAATATATAGTGCAGTAGACGCACGTGTGTTAAAGAAGTTTGATTTCTTTTGTATCCTTGATTTGATTCTAAAGTTAAGTGACTTGATAGAAAATGTTAAGGACTTGAATTGTGTTAAAAGTTGTGAAACATCATTCGTGAGTAATGGGTACTTGGTCTTTAAAAGAATAAAATTATCTTGATTTCGGAAATGTGAGTAGTTGTCCTTGGTTGGTTTAAAATGTAAAGTGTTATAATAGCTTTATGGGAAGTTAGTTATAACGACTTTATGAAAACAAAAGAATGGTTCTATCATTGGATTTAAAACGGTAACTTGATATTTTAAGAAGTTATGAGGCTTAAACCATTTTGAAAAGTATATTGTTACTTGACTTTCAAAAGAAGAAGTGTTTTTGTTTAAAAGAAGGCATGGTTTTGTCTTGGTTTATTTAAAAGGAAGGTATGGACATTGTTTTTGGGTTACTTAAAATGATAGTTACTCTATTTTGATACTACGGGTATTAGTATCGTGTAACTTTTGTGAAAGGAATGAATATTTTAAGGAGTTAAAATACGTAGTACCTTGGGGTTAGAACCCAGATTTTTGGCATAGTATGAAAGTACCTTGAGTGTGAATAACTTGCCTATGTTTGCTCGTGATAGTCTTGGTGTACTAGTACTGTATCCTTATGTTACCGCGTCTCTCGATGGAGGGCCGGTCGTGGTTATTCTCGATCATGTTTGGACATACTGACACGTTGGGTGGCCCACGGGTATGCTTCCATGGTAAGTGCTATCTTGTTATTTCGGCCATGATGAGGGTTCGTTCCCTGTTGATAGTGTTATTCAATGGACTAGCTCTCCATGAGGTCTACTGATGCAGGGTGGATCTGGTAGCTAGCCCTCGTACTTGCCCCGGTCAGCGACGTGATGCAGGGTGGATCTGGTAGTTGGCTTTCGTACTTGCCCCGGTTAGTGTTAGAATGAAGTGTCGCGATGCAGGGCAGATCTGGTGGTTAGCCTGCGTACTTGCCCCGGTCAGCGACGTGACGCAGGGTGGATCTGGTAGAGGCTATCGTACTTGCCGGTCGCCGTGATCTGGTATTTAGTATTGTTGGTATGGTGGGATCGGTAGCGGCTTTACGTACTTGCCGATCGATTGAGGATGCAGGGTGGATCTGGTAGCTATGCCTTCGTACTTGCCCCGTACGGTTCTTATGAGGTCTACTGACACAGGTAGGATCTGGTGTTCATGTGTACTCCTTGGTGTTGTTATATTATAGGCTAAGCGGTGAGGAAGAAATCCACGCATGATTGATATTGTGGGCATGAGACCCGTAGTTATATTTGTTGATGACTTAGAGGGCATGAGTCCCTGACTTGACATGACTGTGTATATGTTGTGTACTGTAGTTTGGCTATCATACATGTCTCTGCTTTATATAGACTATTATGATTTCTTTCTGATATTTTGATTTCCACATTGGTACTGTTATGCTTGACCTCCTTCGGCGGCGTTCATCTGCGTAGGTTGAGTTACGTAGCTTGCTGATCCGCACTCTTAGGATCACTGTTCAGTTCTTGGAAAACTCCATCTCTCCGGAGGCTTTGTCTTTTGGTACGATTACCTGAGGTTGTAGACTTTTGTATATTCAGGGGGTATGGCGGGGCCTGTCGTCCACGATTGTTATTCCTAAGTGCAGTAGTCACATTTGTGGTTTGGGCTGTAAAAACAAGTTGTACTGTTTTACTTTTGATTAAGTACATTCTATGGAAGACGGCCTTGTCGGCTAGCCGGTGATGTTTACTATTTACAAGTTTATGTGTTATGTATGTTCCGCTGTTATTCTCTGATGTGTACCTGATAGTGTGCCCCGGTAGGGCACCAGTCGCGGCCCCGGGATCGGGTCGTGACAAGATTTTTCTCAATCCTTGATTTCCTTTTGATTTTTCTAGAGAGAAGGAAGAACTTTTATTTTTAGAGAGAGATGAGAGCTTGAAGAATGACCAAGTCTTCAAGACTTGGTCAATAATTAGTACATGCAAAATCAGATGGGGGGGGGGGACACTTGTCACCCTCCCATGGCCTTTTTAAAAACAAAACAGTTCAGATTTTTCCACTCAACCTCGCAGAACCCGCCTCGGCGCCGCGGCGCTGAAACTTCTGCCAACCCTCGGATCTTTCCGGTGTCGCGGCCCTGCTTCCCGGTGCCGCGGCGCTGTAACTCCAGCGAACACTCAGATCATCTGGCGTCGCGGCCCTGCATCCGGCGCCGCGGCCAGCTCTGGCCGAAACACTTTTACGTCCATTGCGCGAACTTGTAATTCCCATAACTTTCTACTCCGATGTCCTATCGACGAACGGTTGGTATTGTTGGGAACTAGACTCAATGAACTATGCACTAGGCCTTTGAAACACCTAGGAACTCTCTATGTAACGGGTCATTACCCGCCTCAAAGTTGACTTAAAAACCCGTCCAAAATAATCCGTCAACCTATCTTTCGAAAATTTTAAGTCTTATCTCCTTTCGTACGCTCTCATACGCATGACCTGAACTACGGGGTGTAACACTTGATCCTTGTGAAATGCATCCAAGCCACCCGTTTGTTTTAATCTTGACCCTCTATGTTTCTATATAGTATCACTACTAGCAAGACAAGGCTCTACACTTAGTCATTTTTCAAGAAAAAATTTGAAGAACTCAAGGAAGAGCTCTCGGCAATTGGACTTTTTTTCAAGAGGAAAATTTTCAATTTTTGTCCAATAATCCCCATACTTTAAACCAAGGTTCCTAAGAGTATTGTAAGGGTATCTCAATATAAAGATCCCAGAAAAGTGGCGTTTTCGTATTAGTCGCAAGATGAAAACCTAGTCACTTTCCTAGGTTTGGATTTGGAATTGAAGGAAAGTTGTTTGTGATCTTCTAAAGGGCTTCAAGTGGCGGATTGGAGTGTCAAGGAGAGGCTCTAAGTTGCTAGGGAGCGGCTTCGGATCTTGAATTGGATTAAGGCTCACTAAGGTAACAATCTTGTTTTCTTAAGTGTTACAAGATTACATATTGTTGTAGCCTTACATTTTAACTAGCATGAAGTATATGTATTGAAGATTGATAAGTGATATGGATTGTAGTAGCCTAAATCCGAATTGACATTTGAGCGATTTGAAATTGAAATACAATTTAATTAGATTAATTAGAATCGTCGCATATTACCTACTTGAAGATTTTAGTAGTTATAATCGATTGCGGCTTGATAACATGTTATACTAAACAACTTGAATTGAAAAGGAATTGGAAAGGTTGATATGTTGCTACACCTTTGGCCGAGAATGACTTTGTATGTTGGACTAGTTTGATATAAATTTGTGGGGCGGAATTTTACACGTCTTGTAGGCGTGTAATCCCCTATTGATAACTACATTGTTGGGCCTTAAATGTGGCGTGTTTGGTTATTGAATTCGGACCTTGAAAAAGGTGGAAAAGTATGTAGAAACAAAGGAAGTGTTGTCCGATTTTCCGTAGAATTTAGTGACTTTGCACTTGGAATATTCTACGTTTGAAGCTAGAAGTTAATAGACGTATTATGGTCATTATAAGTTGACATACTACGTACGGCGTATTGGACTTAGCACGTGGATTGAACCGAAGAGGTATGTGGAACCTTCTTATCTCTTGAGCATGAATAGTTGTAAATATATAGTACGGTAGACGTACGAGATTTTGACAATCTAGTCCATTTGATATCCTTGGCTTATTTAAGAATGTCCAAGTTGGTTGTGTTAGGGAATTAACTCACTTGTCTAAAAATATTAAGGATATCTTAGTTTCTAAAAGTTACGGGACTTGAAGTATTTTAAAAGTATATGATACTTGTTTCGTTTTAAAAGTATAAGTCCCTTGGATATAAGGAAGAATGTAATTATCTAAGGTATAAAACTAGTATAACGGCTTTTTGGGAAGTTGGTTATAATAGCTTTATGGAAAGTTAAAAAGAGTGGTTTACTCTAAGTAATGTAAGTATGATAAATGACTTGAAATAATGAAAGGCAAATTGATTTTAAGGCATCAATTTCTTAAGGTTTTAAAAGAAAGAAGTCACTTGATTTAGAAACCTATAAATGTATTTCTAAAAGGTAGTGTGACTTGTCTTGAAAAATAGATGTGACTTGATACTACGGTTATTAGTATCTTGGAAGTTTTATATGAAAAAGAGACATTTTAAAAGAGTAGAAGTACGTAGTACTTTGGGTTAAATTTCTGGATTTTATAATGACATGTTAGTGCCTTAAGTAAACTAAAATGAGAGTGTATATGAATAAGTCTAATAAGAAGTTAGGGGAATTTCTTAACTTGCTTATGTTATGTATGATAAGCCGGTAGTGCTTATGTTATGTATGATAAGCCGGTAGCGCTTATGTTATGTATGATAGCCGTTTGTGCTATTTTATGTTATTCTTACGGGGTAAAGCCCCGGGTTACTACTAATTCCATGGATTTGCTACCCATGATGCGAGTGCGGCGTTTGTACTCATTGCGGGCCCATCGGGCCTAAGCGGGTGAAATAGTCCTGTGCGGATGAAATAGTCCTATGCGAGGAATACTGTTACACCCCGTAAGTCCAGGACATGTATAAGAGTATGCGTAAGAATCGAGACTTGGAAATTGGTACGAAAGGAAGAATTGTTTTTCAAATGAAAATCTTGAGCGTCGGAAAGGAAAAATGTTCGTTGTTGAGAATTTGATTCTCAAAATGCATTATTTGAAGAGTATGGAACTTATTAACATTATGGAAATTTATTTTTACGGATTTGGTCACGTGGGCCCACAGAAATTTTACGTTTGCGGGGCCGCGAGGTTCACGAATGTTATGGACGAATGAGAGGGCGACATGTGGCACCCCCACATATGGTCTTGGACAAATTATAGTAAGGGTAAAATGGTCATTGACCATCAAGGAAGATAAGTCTTAAAAGCTTGAGTTTATTGACTAGTCAAGCATCGACAGCGATTAATTAATTCCTCTTCATCCTAGCCCACAAGTGTTATAATCTTAGCCATCCATTGTGTTATATATACTACCCTAGTGCAAGACCAAGTCTTCAACACTTAGAAAAAATTAGAGATCATTGTGCTTGCAAGAGTAGCTCTCGGCTTTGTGCCTTTTCTCACTAGAAAAATTTGCAATTTTGGTTAATAATTCACAAGACTTTAACCCAAGGTCCCTAATGGTATTGTAAGGATATCTCAATAGAAAGATTTCGGAAAAACGACGTTTTCACGTTAGTCGCAAGGCGAAAACCTAAGTAGTTTTCCTAGTTTTGGATTGGAAATGGAAGAGAAGTTGGTTGTGAACTCATAAGGGCTTCAAATAGCGGATTGGAGCGTAAAGGAAAGTAGCTAAGAATTGCTAAGGAGCGACTTTGAATCTTGGAATTTTTAAGGGCTTGTAAAGGTATAATTCTTGTCGTTTTAGTAATTAAGATTTACTTATCATTGTAGCTATGGTTATTAACAAGCATGAGATGTTTAGTATGAAGTTTGATAAGTGTATTGGCTATTGGAACCCTAATCCGAAAACTAGCATGTTTAGCCTTAAGATTACAATTCAAGTTGATTATTAGTTTAAGTCGTCGCATGTTGTATAAAGAAGGAAATTGTAGTTGTTGAAGTTGTTTATGGCTATATAACATGTTAGACCTTAGAACTTGGAATTGGAAAAGGATTGTAAAAGACTTTGAGTTGTTGTTTATATAGCCGAGAATGGCTTTAAATATGGAACTACTTCGTATGAATTGTGGGGCGGAATTTTACACGTATTGTAAGGCGTGTAATCCTCTTTGGTTGGTTGTTGTGTTGAGCCTTAAATGTGGCATGTTTGGTTATTGTATTCGGCCTTGAAAAAGGTGGCAAAGTATGTAGAAACAAAGGAAGTCTTTTGATTTTCCGTAGAATAAGAGACCGTATACTTAGTATTATTCTACGTTAGAAACTAGAAATTGATAGTCATGTTTTTTTAGCATGATTCCTTAAGATAAAGTACGTAATTACTACTCCTTAAATGATCCACTCCTTGTTTGTACTTGGATTGCCTAATATAGAAGTTGTTTTATATACTTCCTTGTTTGTACTTGGCTTGCCTAATATAGAATTTGTTCTATATACTTCCTTGATGTACTTTGGATGTTTAAATTGGAAGTTGTTATAATCCATTACCTTGATGAAGTTTGGATTTTCAAAAGTGAAAGTATTTTACTTGAAGTGCATAGAGTCTTGAAAAGGGAAGTAGTTTCCAAACCTTTTGGCTAGTGCCTTAGTTCCAAAACCTAAGGGTTGTTATAATGACTTTAGGGGAGTTAAAGGAGTGATTTACTTAATTGTTTTAAAAGAGGATAAATGACATGATTTAAGAGAAGTAACTTGGTTTTAAAAGTATAAGTCTCTTGGTTATAAAAGGAATGAATATGTCTAAAACCATAAAGGGTTATAACGGCTTTATGTGAAGTTGGTTATAACGGCATTATGGAAGGGTAAGAAAGTTGTCTATTTTGATTAATGGGCATAGGTTGCCTAGATTGTGAAAATTTGAAGTTACTTGATTTCAAGCTTTGAAATGAGTTTTCTAAAAGTGTAGTAACTTACTTTGAAAAATAGACACACCTTGATACTACGGGTGTTAGTATCTTGGGGTTTTACATAAAAAGGAGTCTTTTGAAAAGAGTGTACGTACGTAGTACTTTGGCTTGTTTAATTGAGAATTATTCTATTTGTGCCTTGATAAGTACTTTGGCTTGTTAAATGAGAATTATGTTATTTGTGCCTTGATAAGTACTTTGGCTTGTTAAATGAGGATTATTCTATGTGTGCCTTGATAAGTACTTTGGCTTGTTAAATGAGAATTAGTCTAAAGATTTTATGAACTTGCCTATATGTGCTGGTGATAGCCTTTGAGTGCAAGTATTATATTTTTACGCTGCCGCGACTCTCGGTTGGAGGGCCGGCTGTCTTGTTGTAAGTTTACTTGGACGTCTGAGCGGTGATGTGGGATTCACGGGTATGCTTCCATTATTTGTATTACTCTTTGGACATGCTTATACGATGTGGGATTAGGCATGTGACCGAGGCGGGTTAGATTCGGTTGTTTGTGTTACCCGTAGTCGCGATTATACGATGTGGGATTAGGCGTGTGACGCGTGGGATATTTTTATTCTATGGATTCGCCTCATGAGATTTAGTGACGCAGGCTGGATCTGGTAGTTAACTTTCGTACTTGCCCCCGTGAGTTGTTGGCAGTGGATCAGTAGTTGGCTTCGTCTTGCCCGTCGGTTCTATTACGATTTAGTGGTAGGCTCAGAGATAGCTTTCACACTTGCCGGTCATATCTCGTGGCGACAAATGAATCTGTAGTTAGCTTTCGTACTTGCCCCGTCGATTGTTAGCCGGATCACAGTAGTTGGCTTTACTTGCCCCGTCGGTTTATGATGCAGTGGATCGGTGGTTCGTTTTCCTAGCCAGCAATTTTTAGGACACAGTGGGACTTGGTGTTCATGTATGTCTATTGGTGTTATATTATATCATGGATTGTCGGCGGTGAGGAAGGATTCACGGACATGATTGATATTATGGCGTGAGACCCGTGGTTATATTTTAGTAATGACTTTGAGGCATCGTCCACGACTTGATATTTGCTTATGTATTGGAGATGTAGGTTGGCTATCATACATGTCTCTGTTTTGTTTAGACGGTTATGATTTCATTCTGATACTGTTTCACATACTTGGTACGTTAACCTTGCGACCTCGCCCGAGGGCTGCGTTCATCTGCGAGTTTAGGTGCTGTGATTTGGTGATCTGCAGTGTAGGACCTGCTCGAGTTTTGGATAGCTTAAATACATTGGGAGTTTATCTTTTGGTATAGATCCTTGATGCAGATTTTGCACGATTATGGATGCAGCGGGGCCTTGTCCTGTCATAGTTCAGTATAACTCTTAGAGGTCTGTATTCATATGTGGGATTGGACTCATGTACAGTGTAGTGTCTTTTTATTATGTATATTATATGGCAACCTTGTCGGCTTTGCCCTTGTACGTATGTTGGTTTTGAAAAAAAAATAATGAGGTGTTATTTAAATTCCATGATTTACTTGTGTTGTTAAGGTAGAAGGTGCCCGGGTAGGGCACGACCATGAGCCACAGGTTGGGCGTGACGATTAGTATCGAGCGATCGATCCTCGGAATGTCTGACCGTTTCTAGTAGAGTCTTGATTATCGGTGTGTTGCGCGTCACACCCGTAAGCGAGGCTACAAGACATTTAGGAGTTAGTTTCTATTAACTTACTCACTCTAGATCGTGCCATGAAATTTGCATTAGTAAGATAATTCCTCTCAGCGTAATTTTGTGTTCTGATTATGCCTCGAGGGCAACAGCGCCAGAAAGGGCAAAGTAGTAGAGGAGCTACTAGTAAGACTCGAGAGAGTTGATAGGGCTTATGCCCGGGGTATATCGGATATTGTCGCATGATCGAAGTTCTTGCGCCCGAGTTTTAAGGCCCAGCACGAGCCTCGGTTTCTCGATTTGGAGAAGACTATAGGAGTCGTGAGGGAAGCGATTATGTTATTGACCAAGATAGCGGTGCTACAGTTTCATCGGGAGGTTATTCGGCCGGCAGACAGTGTACAAAGGGTAGAGGCAGCGGAGATCAGCGTAAGAGGCTGGACCGGTTGGTTATCCGGTGAGTTTTGGGCGGCGACCTCGGCGAGTGAGATATTCGTCCGACCTACCCAGACATACCCCGTAGCCCACGGTGGGAGATTTGACCCACAAGGTATTTAGCTGGTCAGAGCTCCGAGTTCAAATTTCTCGAGGAGCGAGGATTTTCTCGATCGAGCCACTTATTCCTCGGTGTTTCCATTGTAGTAAAGCGTCGTATGGGAAATGCCGTTATATGGCACGGTGTTTGTTTTTGTTGGCGTCCGGGCCGTATACGGAGGTATGTCCTTTTAGAAAGAGCAGGTGAGGTGGCTCGGCTATGAGGCGATGGTTGGTTCCACTTTCCTCCACGATGCGTCCCCGGGCGGTGTTGGATGTCGGCCGGTAGTGCTAGAGGTCAAGGTGGAGTTTATAGTTCTGGCGGTCCTTCGAACCGCATAGATGACGTGACTACTAGGCAGGATCAGGAGGCAACATCGCATGGGGTTACAGGTATATGTCGATTCTTTTGAATCATACGTGCATTGTTAGATTCAGATTTTGCCCTAGCGTATATGTTTTCCCTTTATTGCTAGCAGTTGTAAGTGATAGTACCCCCAGAGGTAGGAATACTTTGATTAGTAAAGTGAAAAGTTAAGAATGTTGACAAGAATGATAAAGTGAACTGAGACTATAGTTGTGTAGAGTTCACAAGTTGTAGTTACCCCATAATAAGTGTAAGACCGATAGGGAAGGATGTACAGTAGAAATACTTTGTCTTATGTGACGAACCTCTAGTGAATAGGGGGATAGGGTGAGAAGTACCTTGAGATAAGAGAAAGATTTATTCCAGACTAAGAATGAGAAGTTAAGTATGACGATGAGTCGGGTTATGGACTCATTTCGGGTCAACCGGTGGTATGGAATGGGCTGATGTCAGTTAGATATGGTCCCGCGATGTGATAGGGTCACGAGGATGCAAGGCCCAAGTTTAGTTAATTGTTGTACGAGTTTGTGGACGCGTTCCACCGGAATCAGGTCTGTTATACCCCGTATTTCCGTATATGCGTGGGGCGACGTGCGTCAAAGTTTGAGCCTTAAGTTAGGCATAGGACCGAAATTTTGTTCACAACCCCCGATTAGAATCGTTTTTCGACGAAACGTTTTACAAAACTTGCGAAGGGAAAATTCCGGCTATGTCATTTATATTTTTTGCGGATTTTTCCAAGAGACGAAATGTTTTGGACCAACGGGAGGGTGACACTTGTCACCCTCAAGTGGACGGCAATGTGGGCGTCCCTTGCACGATTTGGGGGTCAATAGTTGGTAGGATATTTGTGAGGGAATTGTGGAGTAGGGACTAGGGGGCACTTGGGCAAATCTTGGCCCTCCACTTGCCCCCCCACTTGGCTAGATCATGGCCATTGGTTTCCCTATAAATAACCCCCCCCCCCCTTTGAATACTTCTTCATCCATTCCACAAGTCTTCAAGTCTTGAAAGCCCCTCCCCCATTTCGTGAGGCCCCGCCAGAGATATCCCACTCCTTGTGGTGTGGCCGAGACACACCCCCCCTTTCCTAGTGGCCTTGGCCGAGGGGTACACCCCCCCTCTTGGTATAAAATACTCTCCAAAGTATTGTTACTATACCAAAATACCTTAGCCTTATACCTTGTAGTATTCCAAAGATACCTCTATCGTAGAGCAAATACTACCTTATGTCCTTTTTCTCAAAACGAAACCCTAAGGAAAATCTTCACGATTGGTTGAAGTATTAAGAAGAAGTTGCGTAGAACTTCTAAGGGTTGTTTGGAGGCGGGTTGGAGCACCGGAGTAGGAGCTAAACGTTGCTCAGGATCGACCTTTTAACTTGGATAATTATGGGCTTATCGAGGTAAATATCTTGTCTCCCTATTGTAATTGAGTTTACATACTATTGAAGTACAAGAATAAGTATAAGTTGTATACAAGGAAGGTATATAAGAAGGGTAATGAATCAGATTTACATAGGATTTGTATTCTGATGAAACTTGTGAAGTTTGTGGTGGGAAGTCACGCTTGATTTTCCGTAGAAACTTGTATCTAGATTTATTCTACCGAGTAGTCTAGACTTGTATAACCTTTATAGGTTGAAAGTTCTGCAAGTAGCATGTTCTACTTGAAAGGTGGACAAGGCTAGCCGGGTTATAGCCGTGGAGCGTTTTGCTAATAGTCGATAATCGTCGCGAGGTATGTGATTCTTCCTATACTCTTGAGCATGATATTTTAAAATATATATAGTAGAGCGTCGTGTGTTAATCGAATAATAATTACGGCAATGTCTTTTGACTTAAGCACGAATAATAATTACGACAATGTCTTTGACTTAAGCTGAATAATCTTGAAGTATTTCAAAGAATACCGAATCATTTTTAATGAAGAGTAATACTTGGTTTTAAAAGCTTAAGAGTTATACTAGCTTTATGGGAAGTTAGGTATAACGGCAAGAGAGATAAAAGAATGATTTATTGATTTAAGAAGTTAAGAGACTTGATCTTAAAAGATAAGAGACTTGACTTAATTGAATTTTGTTAAAAGTGTGAAACCTCATTCATGAGTAATGAGTACTTGGTTTTTAAAAGGAATAATGTTTCTTGATTTGAAATCGAATAAGTATCGAGCAAACCACAGCGCTAATAAAGGGAAATGTATTGACTATTAAAGTATTATTAAAACCAAGAGAAACCTCCATCTGCATGAAGCTAAGATGAGACAAAATGATATTACATTTCCTAGATCATGGTTGCTTTAATAAGATTGTTATAAACAAGAATAACCTACTCACATATAAGGCATATGTTTCTCAAATTGTTTTAAAGGAGAATTATATCATTAAGTGATTAATACTATGAACTACGAAACCTTTCGAAAATGAGAAATTTGAGTAATGGAAATTAGGCAAACTTGAACGTTTGGAAAAGAATGTTGTTACTTGATTTTACAAAGAAAAGTGTTTTGATTTACTTCAAAAGATAGTCACTCTATTTTTATACTACGGGTATTGTGTGACTTTTGAGAAAGAAGCAGATCTTTTAAAGAGTTAATGTATGAAGTACTTTGGGGATAAAAACCCGATCTTGTTAATCATATAGTAGAAAGTACCTTGTGTGAATAACTTGATTGTGTTGGTTTGTGATAGTCTTGTAATACTTTCTTGTTGATTTGATAAGTAATCATGCTAGGATGCTACGTGTGTTAGTATCTTGTGATGATTGTGTAAAGGGGTTTCCCTCGATTGCGCTTAAGTTGTTTAACGATCACCGTTATGTTGGTATCGTACCACTCACCTCGACATGATCCGGAGGTTGCGCCTCCGTCGCGGGTAATACTCGAGCGATGCGTGACTATGATTCGAGGATACCTGTGCGGGTCCGGACCTATCTTGAACTCGAGAGTTCGAGTTAGTGTGCGGCCTTTATGGTCATGCGGTACATGTGGCTGCGGATGCGAGTCAGCGGATTAGGGAGTAGCTACCTCGACGCGGGAATACCTCATGCGGGCCTATGAGGTTGGCCTATCGCGAGTGCGGGAAGTTCGAGGCTAGGCGCGCATTTGATACCGCGGGCGTGTGGCGGCCGATCATGGCGATGCAGACAGATCCCATGATACGATTTATGACCTTGTTAATGCGTAGGTGTTAGTAGTCGGCTATGCCCGTACTTACCGTCTGATTTTATTATGACAGTGGGACTGGTGTTCATGTGTATTCCTTGGTGCTTTGATATCATGATCGGCTGCCGTGATGAGAAGGTATTCCACGGGCATGATTGATGTTATGGGCGTGAGACCCATAGTGATATTTGAGTGATGACTTTGAGGCGTGAGTCCACGACTTCATGGCCTTATTTATTGTGAATCGTAGTTTGGTTATCATACATGTCTCTTGTTTTATATAGACTACTATGATTTCATTTACTGATTTTTCATTTCACATACTTGGTACTGTTATGCAGACCTCCTTGAAGTGCGTTCATGCATGGTAGAGGTACACATGTTGATCCTCGCTCTTAGGATCGCAGTCAAGATTTTAGGAAGCTCGTTTCTCAGGAGGCTTATCGATGGTATAGTCCCCTGTCGTTGTAGGTATTTACATTCAGGGGTATGGCGGGGCCCTGTCCCGCCATTGTTGTCATATCATTCTTAGAGGTCTGTAGTACTGTTGTGGGCCGAGTTGTAATGGGATGTAACTGTTCGGTTTTAAGTTGATTTATATATATGCCGAAGGGCAAGTTTTCTCAGATTACTGTTTTACACTTCTTGATATTCCATGTCTTATTTTATGTTCCGCTGATTACTCTGATGTATGTCTACTTGGGTGCCCGGGGTAAGGCACCAGTCACGGGACCGGGTTCGGGTCGTGACAAGGTCGCAAGGACCGAGAAGAGCCTTAGCGGAAATTCAAGTAGCATAATGGCCAAGTTTGGATAGTAAATCCAAGGATTGGGGAACAGAATCAATATTTGAAATTTTGTACGTATGCTCAAATAAGTTTGGAAGTACGAGAAAGTATGACAAGTAAGGCAAGAAAGGAACCTCTAAGGATCCCGTGTTTTAGAAGACTGTAACCTTCGAGTATTGTGAGAAGGGACCACGGACGGAAGGTCCATTGTTATGTTTACGTATGTTATGTGGTGGCCATGTGTGGCATCGTTGGTCTTGTGCAGTTTTGATTGATAGGCATAGTATAGAGTTTATGCCGGAGTTTGTATAGCTTGACAACCGACTAAGAACATTCGGGGACGAATGTTTCTAAGGGGGGAAGAATGTTACACCCCGTAAGTCCAGGACATGTATAAGAGACTTTACGTAAGGAATCAAGACTTGGAAATTGGTACGAAAGGAAGAATTGTTTTTCCGACAGAAAATCTTCCGAACGTCGGAAAGGAAAAATGTTCGTTGTTGAGAATTGGATTCTCAAAATGCATTATTTGAAGAGTATGGAACTTATTAACATTATGGAAATTTATTTTTACGGATTTGGTCACGTGGGGCCCACCCGAGGAATTTTACGTTTTGCGGGGCCCACGAGGGTTACGGAATTTTATGGACGAATGAGAGGGCGACACGTGGCACCCCCACATATGGTCTTGGACTAATTATAGTAAGGGTAAAATGGTCATTGACCATCAAGGAAGATAAGTCTTCAAAGCTTGAGTTTATTGACTAGTCAACTTGTCCACTTGGCCAATTAATTAATTCCTCTTCATCCTAGCCCACAAGTGTTATAATCTTAGCCATCCATTGTGTTATATATACTACCCTAGTGCAAGACCAAGTGTTCAACACTTAGAAAAAATTAGAGATCATTGTGCTTGCAAGAGTAGCTCTCGGCTTTGTGCCTTTTCTCACTAGAAAAATTTGCAATTTTGGTTAATAATTCACAAGACTTTAACCCAAGGTCCCTAAGGGTATTGTAAGGATATCTCAATAGAAAGATTTCGGAAAAACGACGTTTTCACGTTAGTCGCAAGGCGAAAACCTAAGTAGTTTTCCTAGTTTTGGATTGGAAATGGAAGAGAAGTTGGTTGTGAACTTCTAAGGGCTTCAAATAGCGGATTGGAGCGTAAAGTAAAGGAGCTAAGAATTGCTAAGGAGCGACTTTGAATCTTGGAATTTTTAAGGGCTTGTAAAGGTATAATTCTTGTTGTTTTAGTAATTAAGATTACTTATTGTTGTAGCTATGGATATTAACAAGCATGACGTTTATATTATGAAGTTTGATAAGTGTATTGTCTATTGGAACCCTAATCCAAAAACTAGCATGTTTAGCCTTAAGATTACAATTCAAGTTGATTATTAGTTTAAGTCGTCGCATGTTGTATAAAGAAGGAAATTGTAGTTGTTGAAGTTGTTTATGGCTATATAACATGTTAGACCTTAGAACTTGGAATTGGAAAAGGATTGTAAAAGACTTTGAGTTGTTGTTTATATAGCCGAGAATGGCTTTAAATATGGAACTACTTCGTATGAATTGTGGGGCGGAATTTTACACGTATTGTAAGGCGTGTAATCCCCTTTGGTTGGTTTTTGTGTTGAGCCTTAAATGTGGCATGTTTGGTTATTGTATTCGGCCCTGAAAAAGGTGGCAAAGTATGTAGAAACAAAGGAAGTGCTGCCCGATTTTCCGTAGAATAAGAGACCGTATACTTAGTATTATTCTACGTTAGAAACTAGAAATTGATAGTCATGTTGTGACCATTATAGGTTGACAATTCTACGTACGGCGTATTCGGCTTAGCTTGTGGATTTAGCCGAAAAGGTATGTGAACTATCTCCTCTTCTAGCATGATTCCTTAAGATAAAGTACGTAATTCCTACTCCTTAAATGATCCACTCCTTGTTTGTACTTGGATTGCCTAATATAGAAGTTGTTTTATATACTTCCTTGTTTGTACTTGGCTTGCCTAATATAGAAGTTGTTCTATATACTTCCTTGTTTGTACTTGGCTTGCCTAATATAGAAGTTGTTCTATATACTTCCTTGATGTACTTTGGATGTTTAAATTGGCAGTTGTTATAATCCATTACCTTGATGAAGTTTGGATTTTCAAAAGTGAAAGTATTTTACTTGAAGTGCATAGAGTCTTGAAAAGGGAAGTAGTTTCCAAACCTTTTGGCTAGTGTCTTAGTTCCAAAACCTAAGGGTTGTTATAATGACTTTAGGGGAGTTAAAGGAGTGATTTACTTAATTGTTTTAAAAGAGGAGAAATGACATGATTTAAGAGAAGTAACTTGGTTTTAAAAGTATAAGTCTCTTGGTTATAAAAGGAATGAATATGTCTAAAACCATAAAGGGTTATAACGGCTTTATGGAAAGTTGGTTATAACGGCTTTATGGAAGGGTAAGAAATTTGTCTATTTTGATTAATGGGCATAAGTTGCCTAGATTGTGAAAATTTGAAGTTACTTGATTTCAAGCTTTGAAATGAGTTTTCTAAAATTGTAGTAACTTACTTTGAAAAATAGACACACTTTGATACTACGGGTGTTAGTATCTTGGGGTTTTACATAAAAATGAGTCTTTTGAAAAGAGTGTACGTACGTAGTACTTTGGCTTGTTTAATTGAGAATTATTCTATTTGTGCCTTGATAAGTACTTTGGCTTGTTAAATGAGAATTATGCTATTTGTGCCTTGATAAGTACTTTGGCTTGTTAAATGATGATTATTCTATGTGTGCCTTGATAAGTACTTTGGCTTGCTAAATGAGAATTAGGCTAAAGATTTTATGAACTTTCCTATATGTGCTGGTGATAGTCTTTGAGTGCAAGTATTATATTTTTACGCTGCCGCGACTCTCGGTTGGAGGGCCGGCTGTCTTGTTGTAAGTTTACTTGGGCGTCGACGGTGATGTGGGATTCCACGTATGCTTCCATTATTTGTATTACTCGACATGCTTATACGATGCGATTAAGGCACGTGACCGAGGCGGGTTAGATTCCCGGATTTGTTTGTGTTACCCCATGGTCATGCTTATACGATGTGGGATTCTGGGGCATGCGACCACGTGGGATATTTTTATTCCATGGATTCGCCCTCCATGAGATTTAGCGACGCAGCCGAATCCGTAGTTAGCTTTCGTACTTGCCCCGTCGATTGTTGACGCAGCCGATCCGTAGTTGGCTTTAATTTGCCACCCGATCGATTCTATTACGATTTGGTACAGAGGCTCCGGTAGATAGCTTTCGCACTTGCCCGGTCATATCTCGCGACGCATTGGATCTCGTAGTTAGCTACGTACTTGCCCCAGATTGTTACGCATTTGAATCTGTAGTTAGCTTTCATACTTGCCCCGATCAGTTTTATGATGCAGGCTGGATCTGGTGGTTCGTTTTCCTACTTAGCCCATACAGTTTTTAGGACACAGGTGGGACTTGGTGTTCATGTATGCTTATTGGTGTTATATTATATCATGGGCCAAGGTGAGGAAGGATTCCACGCATGATTGATATTATGGGTGTAGAGACTCATGGTTATATTTTAGTAATGACTTTGAGGCATGCGTCCACGACTTGATATGATTGCTTATGTATTGCGATGCGTAGGTTGGCTATCATACATGTCTCTGTTTTGTTTAGACTGTTATGATTTCATTACTGATTTCATCGCTTTCACATACTTGGTACATTCTTCGTCCGACCTCCTTGAGGCTGCGTTAAATGTCGCGTGTTTAGGTCGCAGATTTGGTGATCTGCAGTGTAGGACCACTCGAGTTTTGGATAGCTCCTCTGCTCGGAGTTTATCTTTTGGTATAGATCATTCGATGTGCTTTTGTACAATTATGGGTACGGCGGGGCCTTGTCCCGTCATAGTTCAGTATAACTCTTAGAGGTCTGTATTCATATGTGGGATTGGATTCATGTACAGTGTAGTGTCCTTTTATTATGTATATTATATGGCAGCCTTGTCGGCTTTGCCCTTGTACGTATGTTGGTTTTGAAAAAAATATAAATGAGGTGTTATTTAAATTCCGCAGTTTACTTGTGTTGTTAAGGTAGAAGGGTGCCCAGGTAGGGCACCAGTCACGGGCCCGGGGTTCGGGGCGTGACAAATACCTCATGCGGGTCCACAAGACCTATGCGGGCGGATACAGCCTATGCGAGGAAGTTACCTCATTGCGGGTCCACAGGACCTATGCGGGTGAAATAGTCACAGGAGTAGGATTGGTTAATGATACCACGGGCGGGTGGCCCTACTTCATCATAAGCCTCCTATTTTTATGCAGTAAATTATACTCTTATTTACTCTCATTGTTAGTAAGGCACAATGTATTGTTATTTGAGTTATCATACATGTCTCCGGCTTTATTTTAGACTTATGATTTCATTCTGAGTTCTGATTTCACATATTTGGTACATGTTGTACTAACCTCCTTAAGGCTCATGCGTTAAATGCAGTAGAGTACTGTGTTGATCCTCACTTTAGGATCAGATTCATTGTTGGGAAACTCCATTACTCAGAGGCTTATCCTCAGTTCAGTCCACTGTATGGTCGGTTGTTATATATTCGGGGTATGGCGGGGCCCTGTCCCACGATTTTATTCTTAGAAGTGCAGCCACATTGTGGATTGGGTTTTTAAGAACAGAAATGTACTGGTTTATTTTATTTTGGTTCATGTATATATTACGGAAGGTGGCCTTATCGGCTAACCTGTTGATATTTACTGTTTTAGTATTTATGAGTTTTATATGTTCCGCTGCTATTCTCTGATGTATACCTGTAAGGGGTGCCCAGGTAGGGCACCAGTCGCGGGCCCGGGGTTGGGTCGTGACAACAGGGTCCTATGCGTTACATTCCGCGGGTTTGCTCCCCCCGATGCGAGGAGTACCTCATGCGGGTCCACGCGAACCTATGCGGACTAGAGAGTCCAGGAACATAATTTGCACAATGATACTATGGGCGAATGTCCCTAGTTTGATCATCGGCTTCCTATTCAGAACCGGCAAAGTTACACTTATTTACTCTCATATATATTATGGCACAGTGTACTGTTAATTGGTTTATCATACATGTCTCTGGATTTATTATTAGACTATTGTGATTTCATTCTGATGCTCAGTTTCACATACTCGTACCTATTATGCGACCTCGCCCGGGCTGCGTTCATGCCGCAGGTAGAGGTACACCGGTTGTTGATCCTCTCTCTTAGGATCACAGTTCTGCGTTTTGGGAAGCCCCGTTTCTCCGGAAGCTTATCCTTTGGTATGGTTCCCTATCATTGTAGGTACATGTACATTCAAGGGTATGGCGGGACCCTGTCCCGTCATAGTTGTTATGTCAAAAACTCTTAGAGGTCTGTAGTCCTGTTGTGGGTTGGGTTTGTAAAGGATATAACTGTTCGGGCTTTTGATATTTATATATATGTTGAAAGGCGACCTTATCGGTTAGCATGTTTCCTATTCTACATTGTTCCATGTCTATAAGTTTATTCCGCTGGTTTTCTCTGATGTATACCTACTAGGGTGCCCGGGTAAGGCACCAGTTGCGGGCCCGAGGTTGGGTCGTGACAAAAGTGGTATCAAAGCAGTTAGTCCTCGGAAAGTGTCTACAGACCGTATCTAGTAGAGTCTTAATTATTGGCGTGTTGTGTACCACACCTATAATCAGGAGGCTGCAGGATATTTAGGATTGGTTTCCATTCTTCTCACTCTGAGATCGTGCAATAGATCTGTGTTATAGGTTGGACTCCCTCTGACGTATTCTTATGTACCAGTTATGCCTCCACACAAGGCAACCGCGCCCGCGGCAAGGCAAGAGAGGAGCCGCTAGTAGGACTCGAGGCGGTTACTAGGCACAGGCCCAGTCATTGCCTGAGATAGTGCATCAGACGGCAAGTTCTACGACGCCGCCCGCCCCAGAAGAGTTTGGAGCAGCAGCAATAGCTACTGAGGCCATGGTACCTGAGCCTCCAGTCCCACGGCCAGGAGCAGGGGATATGGGTTACAAAGAGATGGCTCAGTTACTAGCTAGGATCGTGGCGAGGCATGAGGACAGACGGGAGCTGGTGGTTCCGGTAGTACCGGTGGTGCACCCCATAACCGATAGTTTGAGGCTTCAGGACTTCTTGAGTTGCAATCCACCAGAGTTCTATGGATCAAAAACTGAAGATGGTCCTCAGGAGTTTATTCGACAGCTGCAGCGGATCATGAAGGTGATCAAGGCCTCAGAGGCAGAGTCAGTGGTATTGGGTTCTCATCGGCTGCGTGATATTGCAGTCAACTGGTTTGATTCATGGGAACTGTCCCAGGGGGAGCATGCGCTTCCAGCTGGTTGGGAAGAGTTTTCGGAGGCATTTCTTAACCACTTTTTGCCTCCGCAGATGAGAAGAGCCCGGGTGGATAGGTTTATGATGTTGAGGCAGAATGGGCGGATGGTTCGGGAGTACAACATAGAGTTCGATTCGTTGGCTCGGTATTCCCCTACTCTAGTGGCAGACATGGAGGATAGAGTGCACCGCTATGTCACGGTGCTTGATGATTATCTAGCAGAGAGTTGCACGGGGGTACCTCTTCAGCCGGGCATGGACATTGCCCGCATGCAAGCTTATGCACAGGGGACTGAGGAACGTAGAGGTCGACGAAATGACCGAGATCAGCATAAGAGGGCCAAGATAGCAGGGTCCTTTGGTAACTTTCGAGGCGGACAGCCTGCAAGAGCTAGATATGCACCTCGGCCAAGATGAGTACTCCTTCACGATTCGGGGCGTCCGGTATTCAGGGATGGGTCAGGGCTCCAGGACTTCGGGTTCCAGGAAGGCAGGGATCTTTGACGATCGAGACCACCCCCATCTCGGTGTGGCCGATGCGGTAAATTCCATGTCGGGAATTGTAGTACTGCTTTGGGAGCTTGTTTCGCTTGCGGCCGGCAGGGCCATTTTTCGAGGGATTGTCCGACCAGAGGTAGCGCAGATGGTAGGGTTCAGCCTACAGGGTCGTTTGTCGGGTCTTCATCTCCTGTGGTTACTCGCCCCGGAGGGCAGGGTGCTCATGGGCCAACAGGTCGCGGCAGAGGTCATGGCAGGGGTCCTAGTTTCAGCGGTCCTCAGAACCGCATATATGCCTTATCCAGCCGCCAGGACCAGGAGGCATCGCCGGATGTCGTCACAGGTACATTATTGGTTTTATGTTGTGACATATATTATTTGATAGATCTGGGTTCTACTTTGTCCTATATATCTCCTCTTATTGCTGGTAGAATAGGGATAGAGCCTGAGTCCATAGAACCTTTTGAGGTAGCTACGCCAGTAGGTGATTCGGTGGTAGCAGAGCGGATATATAAATGTTACACTCCATAATTTCAGGACATGTGTAAGAGAACGTACGTGGGAAGTTACGACTTTTAAATTTGAACGAAAGAAAGATTTGCTCCTTCTAAGAAAAATCTTCCGAACCTCGGGAAGGAAAAATGTTTATTAATGAGAATTGAGTTACCGAATTTGATATTTGAGACTTATAGAATTTATCGGAATTTTCGGGAGATGAAATATTTTGGACCAACCGGAGGGCGACACGTGTCACCCTCACATTGTCCATGTTGGGCGAGAACAAGCAAGACAAGTGGGCAAGTTGACCCTTGATATTTTAGGCATCCAAATCCAAGCCACATAAGTGTTTTAATCCTAGCCCTTGATTCTATTATATATCCATTACTAGTGCAAAGACTTGTGAACACTTAGAAAATATTTCAAGACTTGTTCTTGCTCTTGTTAGCTCTCGGCAATACCCTATTTTTCACACAAAAATTTTACAATTGTGGATCATAATTCACCATACTTTAACCCAAAATCCCTTAAGGTATTCTAAGGTTATCTCAATAGAAAGATCCCGGAAAAACTACGTTTCTACGTTAGTCGCAACGTGAAACCCTAGGGTGTTCTTCACAAGTTGGATTAGAACTTGAAGAGGAGTTCTTAATGAGCTTCTAAGGAGTGCTTGGAGTGGATTGGAACATAAGAAGAGGAGGTAAAAGTTGCTAAGGATCGACTTTTACGCTTGGATATTATTAGGGCTTATTGAGGTAAAATCTTCATCTTCTTAATGTAATTAAACATTACATGTTATAATAGTTTATAAATGAGCATGTGGTATATAGATTGAAGTTTGAAAAGATTTGGATCATGTCGACATGTTAAAAACCGAAAATGGGCAAGTTAGTCATTTATGTTGTAATCAATTTGGTCGTTAGTTACAATCGTCGCATGTTAAGAAAGGAAGGATTTATAGCTATTATAATTGTTATAGGGTATATAATATATTAGAATAACAACTTGAATTGAAAGGAAATTGATATCGTTCTGGCATTGCTTGTAGTCGAGAATGGCTTTGGATTAATGGACAATTTTATATTGATTGTGGGGCAGAATTTTACACGTCCGGCAAGGCGTGTAATCCCCTTGTAATTTCTGAATTGTTGAGCCTTAAATGTGGCATTTGGTTATTGATTTTCGGGCCTTGAAAAAGGTGGAAAAGTACGTAGAAACAAAGGAAGTGTTGTCCGATTTTCCGTAGAATAAGAGTCCTTATACTTAGAAATATTCTACGTTGAAAGCTAGAAGTTGATAGGCGTATTGTGGTCATTATAGGTTGACATTCTACGCGCGGCATATTCTACTTGGCAAGTGGTTTGAGCCGGAGAGGTATGTGGAATTTTTCTTATCCCTTGAGCATGAGTAGTTATAAATGTATAGTACGGTAGACGTACGAGATTTAAATGAATTCAGTTCATTTGATATCCTTGACTTGTTTTAAGAATGTCTAAGTTGGTTGAGTTAGAGAATTAACTCACTTATTTTTAAAGAATAAAAATGCCTTAGTTTCAGAAGCATAAAGTTAGTATAACGGCTTTATGAGAAGTTGGTTATAATAACTTTATGGGAAGTTAAAAGAATGGTTTATTCTAATAAGGTAAACAAATATTTCTTGACTTGAAAATGTATAGAATACTTGATTTGGAAAGTATTGATTACTTGATACTCTAAAGTTAAGAAACTTGATATTCTAAAGTTAAGAGAATTGAAGTATTTTGAAAGTTATGTAACTTGATTTGAAAGTATAAGTCTCTTGGTTATAAAAAGAATGAATTTGTCTAAAACATAAAGAGTTATAACGGTTTTATGGGAAGTTAGCTATAACGGCTTTATGAAAGGTTAAGAGAGTGGTCTATTTGATTGATAGGCATGAGTTGCCTAGGTTATGAAATTAAAAGTTACTTGGTTTCAAAGCCTTGAAATGAATTTCTAAAGGTGTAGTAACTTGATTTGAAAGTTAGTTATGCCCTGATACTACGGGTGTTAGTATCTTGTGGTCTTTATATAAAAAGGGTTATTTTAAAAGAGTTGAAGTACGTAGTACTTTGGGGTTAAATTCCCGTATTTGACGTGACATGCTAGTGCCTTGAATGTTTAAAATGATAAGTGATTTATCTTGTTCTGATGAGAGTCCTAAATGATTTAACTTGCGTATGTTACTCATGATAGACATTCGTGCAAGTGTTATACTACGTGTTCAATTCCCTTGACATTGTTCGATCCGTGGGATTAGCTCCCCACGATGCGGGTATCCATATATACTCATTGCGGGTCCACATGACCTATGCGGGTTAAATTCCTATGCGGGTTAAATTCCCATGACTATTCCGTGGGTTAGATCTTCATGATGCGGGTATCCGTATATACTCATCATGGTCCACATGACCTATGCGGGTTCAATTCCCTAGAGGGTTAAATTCCCTTGAATAGGATGGTATCATGGTACTACGGGCGGATAGCCCCTGGTTATACTTTCATTATTAGTAAGGCACATTGTACTGTTAGTTTGGTTATCATACTTGTCTCCAGCTTTATATATCTAGACTTTATGATTTAAATTACGATCTTTCGATTTTACATACTGTACTGTTATGACCTTCTTCGTGCGTTCATGCCGCAGGTTGAGATATATAGCTTGCTGATCCTCACTCTTAGGATCACTGTTCAGTTCTTGGAAAGCTCCATTTCTCCGGAGGCTTTGTCTGTTGGTACAGTTCCCTGAGGTTGTAGTTTTATGTACATTCAGGGGTATGGCGGGGCTCTGTCCTGTCACAGTTGTTATGTCAAAACTCTTAGAGGTCTGTAATCATATCTTGTGGGTCTCTTTGTAAAAAAAACGAGGTAACTTGTTACACCTCGTAATTCCAGGACATGTATAATAGAATAGACGTGAGAACACAAGACTTGAAAATTGGTACGAAAGAGAAAAAAAAAATCCGAAGGAAAATCTTCCGAACGTCGGAAAGGAAAAATGTTCGTTGTTGAGAATTAGATTCTCAAAATGCATTATTTGAGGAGTATGTAATTTATTAACATTGTGGAAATTTATTTTTACGAATTTGGTCACGTAGGGCTCACCCGAGAAATTTTACGTTTTGTGGGGCCCACGAGGGTTGCGAAATTTTATGGACGAATGGGAGGGCGACACATGTCACCCCCCCCCCCCCACATGGGCTTGCACGAATTGGGACAAGGGTTTAATGGTCATTGACCAATGTAGATGATCAAGTCTTGCAAGCTTGAGATATTTGACTTAGTCAACTTGCCCACTTGTATAGATATTAAGTATTCTTCATCCTAGACACACAAGTGTTATTATCTAAGCCCTCCATTGTTTTATATATACACACTAGTTGCAAGACAAGTCTTTAACACTTAGAAAAAATTGAGAAACTTTGAGCTTAGCCTAAGGTGCTCTCGGGTTTAGGGGTTTTCCACACAAAATATTTTTGCAATTTTGGTTCATTATTCACAAGAATTTTACCCAAGGTACCTAAGGGTATTGTAAGGATATCTCAATAGAAAGATCTCGGAAAAATGACGTTTTCACGTTAGTCGCAAGGCTAAAACCTAAGTCGTTTTCATAGTTTTGATTGGAAATGGAAGAGAAGTTGTTTGTGAACTTCTAAAGGCTTCAAGTAGTGGATTGGAGCGTGAAGGAAAGGAGCTAAGAACTGTTAAGGAGAGACTTTGAATCTTGGAATTTTATAAGGGCTTATCAAGGTAACAATCTTGTCGTTTTAGTAATTAAAGATTACTTATTGTTGTAGTTATGGATATTAGCAAGCATGAGATGCATATATGGAAGTTTGATAAGTGTTATGGATATTGGAACCACTAATCCGAAACTAGCATGATTAGCCTTTGAGATTACAATTCAATTTGGTTATTAGTTTAGTCGTCGCATTGTATATAAAGAATGAATTGTAGTTGTTAAAGTTGTTTACGACTATATAACATGTTAGACCTAACAACATGGATTGAAAAGAATTGGAAAGGACTTTGTGTTGTTGTACGTGTTAGCCGAGAATGGCTTTTGATATTGGACTACTTGGTATTAATTGTGGGGCATAATTTTACACGTATTGTAAGACGTGTAATCCCCTTTGATTGGTTGATGTATTGAGCCTTAAATGTGGCATGTTGGTTATTGATTTTCGGGCCTTGAAAAAGATGGAAAAGTATGTAGAAACAAAGGAGGTGCTGTCCGATTTTCCGTAGAATAAGAGACCGTATACTTAGTATCATTCTACGTTAGAAACTAGAAGTTGATAGTCGTGTTGTGGCCATTATAGGTTGACAATTCTACGTGCGGCGTATTCGACTTAGCTTGTGGATTAAGCCAAAAAGGTATGTGAATGTTACACCCCGTAATTCAGGTCATGCTATGAGAACGTACGACAGAAGTTAAGATTTAAAATTTTAGAAGGTAGGTTGACGGATTGTTTCGGACGGGTTTTAGTCAACTTTGAGGCGGTTTATGTCCAGATGCATTATGAGTTCCTAGGTGTTTCAAAGGCCTAGTACGTAGTTCGTTGAGTCTAGTTCCCAACGCAACCAACCGTTCGCCGATAGGACATCGGAGTAGAAAGTTATGGAGGTTACAAGTTTAGCACGCAGTCGAGCAGAAAAGCAACATCGGCGGGGCCAGCGCGCGGCCGGATCTGGCAGCGCGCCAGATAGTCTGGAGCATCGCTGAAGTTGCAGCGCCGCGGCGCCGGAAAACAGGGCCGCGGCGCCGGAAGTGCCAAGACTTTGCAGATGTTTCAGTAGAGGCCCGGTTTCTTGGTGGGAAAATCGAAGCTGCTTTGTTTAAAAAAATGGCCATGGGTGGGGGACACGTGTCCCCCCCCCCCCCCATCTGATTTTGCATGTCCTATTTATTGACCAAGTCTTGGAGACTTGGTCATTCTTCAAGCTCTCCTCTCTCTCTAGAATTAAAAGCTCTCCCTTCTCTCTAGAAAATCAAGAAGAAATCAAAGCTTAGTGAAAAATCTGAAAATGTGGCAAGAAGGAAACATGTTAACAAGCTTGTAGGAGTTTTGTGGAGGTGATTGTGGAGAGGAGGCTAGTGGAATTGTTGGGTTAATTTGGGTAAACTCTAAGGTAACAATTCTCTCTCTTTTTACTAGTAAATTATGTTGCATGTGAAGAAGAAAGGACTTGTAGTTGTCAATATTACCTTTAGATGTATTGCATGTAGAAGTTAGATAAGAATTTGGATTAAAAAGGAATTGGTTAAGAAATTATGTTGTTATACCTCAAAAATTGCCAAATTGGACTTTGTAGTTTGTATTAGTTGTTGTATATTGTGGGGCAAAATTTTACACGTCCAAGTTAGGCGTGTAATCCCCTTTGTGTTGATTGGATTGTTGAGCCTTAAAGGTGGCGTGTTTGGTTATTGAATTCGGCCTTGAAAAGGGTGGCAAAGTACGTAGAAACAAAGGAAGTGCTGTCCAATTTTCCGTAGGAAATAAGGGACTTTACATTAGAATAGTCTACGTTGAAGCTTGGAGCTAATAGACGTATTATGGTCATTATAGGTTGACATCTACGGACGACATATTGGACTTGGCGAGTGGATTAACCGGAGAGGTATGTGGAACTTTCCTATCTCTTGAGCATGAGTAGTTATAATTGTATAGTATGGTAGACGTACGTGATTTAAATAAAGTAAATCCTTTGGTATATTTGACTTATTTTAAAGAATGTCTAAGTTAGTTGAGTTAGAGAGTTAACTCACTTGTTCTTGAGGAATGGTTTATTTTAATAAGGGGGACAATGATTTCTTGACAGGAAAAAGGTATAGAATATTTGGTGCAGAAAGTATTAAGTATTGAACCATTCTAAAGAGAGGACACCTGAATTTTAAGTTAAGAAACTTGTTTTCTAAAGATAAGAGACTTGAAGTGTTTTGAAAATTGTGTAAACTGATTTGAAGTATAAGTATCTTGGTTAATAAAAGAACGAAATTGTTTGAGATATAAGAAGTTATAACGACTTTATGGGAAGTTAGTTATAACAGCCTTATGAAAGGATAAGAATGTCTTAATTTCTAAAGCATAAAGTTAGTATAACGACTTTATGGGGAGTTGGTTATAATAATTTTATGGAGGGTTAAAGAGTTGGTTTTTCTTGAATAAAGTAAACATAGATGAAAGAATTGAAATTAAGTAGGGCAATTTGATTTAAAGGCATCAATTGCTTAGAGTGTAAAATGGGGATTTTATGTGAAAAAGGGATCTTTTGAAAGAGTAGAAGTACATAGTACTTCGGGTTAAATTCTCCGGATTTGATTAAGCAATAAGAAGGTGCCTTAAGGTCAAAAAATGAGATCCATTTTGTAGATTAATGAAAGTCTAAAGAAGTTCTGAAGTTTACTTGGACGTACCGACAGTGATGTGGGATTTCACGGGTATGCTTCCATTGTCTTGGTATGAGTTTACTTGGACGTACCAACAGTGATGTGGGATTCCACGGGTATGCTTCCATTGTATTGGTATGAGTTTACTTGGACGTACCGACAATGATGGGGGATTCCACGGGTATGCTTCCATTGTCGTAGTATGAGCTTACTCGGACGTACCGACAGTGAGGTGGGATTCCACGGGTATGCACCTTGGACATGCTTACGATGAGGGATCCCAAGGCATGCAGTATGAGTTTACCTGGACGTACCGACGGTGATGTGGGATTCCACGGGTATGCTTCCATTGTGGTTGATCCTTGGACCCGGGTTGTGGCATTTGCATATTCCGTGGATTTGCTACCCACGATGCGAGGAATACCTCATGCGAGTCCGTAGGGCTCATGCGGGTGAAATATTCCCATGAGGGCGGGTATAGCCTATGCGAGGAATACCTCATGCGGGTCCACACGACCCATGCGGGTGAAATAGTCCCAGGAGTAGGATTGCTTAATGATATTGCGGGTGGGTGCCCTTGCTTTGATCATGAGCTTCCTATTTTCATGCAGGATAGTATATGCTTGATATTCTCATTATTAGTAAAGCCGTTGATCGTAATTGATTATCATATATGTCTCGGTTATTTTAGACTTACGGTATTTTGATTTTCGATTTAGCATACTTAGTACATATTGTGTCGACCCCCTTCCTGTGAGTTCATGCCGCGGTAAGTAGCGGTGGTGGATCCTCGTTCTTAGGATCACTGGTGCAGTGTCGAAGCTCCATTCCTCCGGAGGCTTGTTTTGTTGGTACGGTTTTTCCCTGATGCTATAGGTATTATGTACATTCAGGGGTATAGCGGGGCCCTGTCCCACCACAGTTGTTATTCCTAGAGGTCTGTAGTCACGTTTGTGGTTTGGGCTGTAAGAACAAAGTTGTACTGTTTTACTTTTTATTAAGTATATTCTATGGAAGGCGGTCTTGTCGGCTATCCAGTGATGTTTACTATCTACGGGTTTATGTGTTATGTATGTTCCGCTGCTATTCTCTGATGTATACCTGACAGGGTGCCCCGGTAGGGCACCAGTCGCGGCCCCGGGGTAGGGTCGTGACAATGAACCATCTCCTCTTCTTCTAGCATGATTCCTTATGATAAAAAAAGTAAGACCTACTCCTTAAATGATCCACTCCTTGATTGTACTTGGATTGCCTAATATAGAAGTTGTTCTATATACTTCATTGATTGTACTTTGGATGTTTAAATTGGAAGTTGTTATAATCCATTTCCTTAATGAAGTGTGGATTTTCAAAAGTGAAAGTGTTTTACTTGAAGTACTTAGAGTCTTAAAAAGGAAGTGGTTCCTAATCTTTTGGATAGTGCCTTAGTTCCAAAACCTAAAGGTTGTTATAACGGCTTTAGGGGAGTCAAAGGAGATTTACTTAATTGATTTAAAAGAGGAGAAATGACATGATTTAAGAGAAGTAACTTGTTTTAAAGGTGTGAGTTACTTGAGATTTAAAAGTAGAAGCTACTTGATTTCTAAAGTTAAGAAACTTGATTTCTAAAGTTAAGAGACTTAAAGTATTTTGAAAGTTAAGAAACTTGATTTGAAAGTATTTGATACTTGGTTTTAAAAGTATAAGTCTCTTGGTTATAAAAAGAATGAATTTGTCTAAAACCATAAAGGGTTATAACGACTTTATAGGAAGTTAGTTATAACGGCTTTATGGAAAGTTAAGAGAGTTGTCTATTTTGATTGATAGGTATGAGTTGCCTAGGTTGTGAAATTAGAAGTTACTTAGTTTCAAAGCCTTGAAATGAATTTCTAAAGGTGTAGTAACTTATTTTGAAAAATAGACATGCCTTGATACTACGGGTGTTAGTATCTTGGGGTTTTATATAAAAAGGAGTCTTTTGAAAAGAATGGACGTACGTAGTACTTTGGCTTGTTAAAATGAGAAATTTCTATTTGTGCCTTGATAGTACTTTGGCTTGTTTAAATGAGAATTATTCTATTTGTGCCTTGATAGTTCTTTGGCTTGCTTAAAAAAGGATTTCTTTTGGTTTGTGTAAAGGCATGGTATTGTCTTGGTTTCGGTAACAAGGAAAGGCATGGTATTGTCTTGGTTTATGTAAAAAGGAAAGGCATGGTAATTGTCTTGGTTTGTGTAAAGGCATGGTATTGTCTTGGTTTATGTAAAAAGGAAAAGCATGGTATTGTCTTGGTTTGTGTAAAAAAAAAAAGGCATGGTGTTGTCTTGGTTTGCTAAAATGATGGTTCATTCATTTTATAAATAAAGGTCAAGAATGGTTTGCTTGCATATGGGTTGCTCATATAGACATTCGTGCAAGTGTCATATTTCCACATCTCCGCGTCCCTCCATAAAGGGCCATCAACTTGGTTCAAGAGATATCATGGGGTAGCTCCCCATGGTGGTGAGTGGTACACACTCACGGCGGGTCGGATAGACTGGGGCGGGTTAAATTCCCGGGATATATATAAGCCATGGATTAGCTATCCGTGATGCGAGTATCGTGTCTGGAAATGACTCATCTTGAGTCCGCATGACCTATCACGGGTGAAATAGTCCTATGATAGGTTGCATTATAACACGGAGGGTGGTTGACCACAGCTTGCGGCGCCCGTGATTTGAAAGCGGTAGTGATTTCATTAATGAAAAGTGCGGTGTGTTTATGACTTAAAGTGGAACAGTTAATCTCATTGTTAAAGGCATAACTTAAAAAGTTAAAAATGATTGCATTACTCTCATGATTGCAAGGTTCAGTGTGCTTATTGATGTTATATTATATCATGGATGGCGATAAGGAAGGATTCCACGGGCATGATTGATGTTATGCGCGTGAGACCCATGGTTATATTTGAGTAATGACTTTGAGGGCATGCGTCCCTGATTAGACATGACTGCTTATGTATTGTGTACTGTAGTTTGGCTATCATATATGTCTCCTGTTTTGTATATACTGTTATGAATTCATTACAGTATTTTTCAGTTTCACATACTTGGTACATTATTAAATCGACCTCGCCGGAGGCTGCGTTCATCTTGCCGAGTTTAGTACCTTGATTTGGTGATCTGCAGTGTAGGACCTGCTCCGGGTTTTGGATAGCTCCATACATTCGTGAGTTTATCATTTTGGTGTAGATCCTTGATGCAGGCTTTGTACGATTATGGATGCGGCGGAGCCTTGTCCGTCATATTTGATAAAACTCTTGAAGTGCCGTATTCATATGTGGGATTGGACTCGTGTACATTGTAGTGCCTTTTGATTATGTATATTATATGGCAGCCTTGTCGGCTCTGCCCTTGCATGTTCGTTGGTTTAAAAAAAACGAGGTGTTATTTAATAAGCGATTTACTTGTGTCAGTTAGGTAGAAGGGTGCCCAGGTAGGGCACCAGTCACGGGCCTGGGGTTCGGGGCTTGACATAACTGCTTTTGGTTTACGTATATATATATATCCAGAAAGGTAGCCTTATCGGCTAACTTGTTATTTATTTTCTTGTTTAGTTTATGTATGTTCCGCTGATTATTTCTGATGTATACCTGTAAGGGTGCCCAGGTAGGGCACCAGTCGCGGGCCCGGGGTCGGGTCGTGACAAAAGTGGTATCAGAGCAGTTAGTCCTCGGAAAGTGTCTACAGACCGTGTCTAGTAGAGTCTTGGTTATCGGTGTGTTGTGCACCATATCTATAATCAGGAGGCTATAGGATATTTAGGATTGGTTTCCATTCTTCCCACTCTGATATCGTGCGATAGAGTTGTGTTGTTAGGGTCGTCTCTCCCTAACGAGTTATGTTAATTGCAGCTATGAGAAAGGCAGCAGTGACCCATGAAGGATTATGTGGATTGCGTTTCCAGGTTGGTAGTAATTGTTGTATTATTGGTATTATGACATACAACTATACGGATTTGTGTATGAGGGTCAGACGCGTGTTGCCTAGAATAATTTTAGATTACCAAGAGTTGGTAAGGACTAACTAGATACCGGGAAGGTATGAAACAACCTAATGAATTTTCATCGAGGTTTTACGTGCTAATTTGAAATAATTAGGAGATGATGAGCCGTCTGAAAGGGTAATGAACCCTTGAGAAGTCATGTTAAGGGACTTAATGGAAGACTATGATAATAGATTAAGCTACGTGGTAGGCTTAAGAGAATTGTACAGATGAGATCCGTGTGGAGTAAGTATGGTTGTGGTGACCAAGACAACACGATTGAGAGCTTATGAGAAGCTATTTTTTTACCCATTTACGGGGGGACTGATAAGGTAGGCTCGGAGCATGGAAATTGCGAGCCTAAGAATATTGATAACCGCCGAGACCTTAGGTATATAAGGCTTTCTCGGGCAATAAGATTTAATTCAGACTAAGGGTAAGAGTTAAGTGCGACGGTGGGTCGGGTTGAGGACCTATTACGGGTCGCCCCATAGCCTGATATGGAGTGGGATCAGTTGGTAGTAGCCAGCTCGTGGCGAGTCACGAGTGCAAGACTAAGTCTAGTTAATTGTTTTATGGGTTCGTGGGCGCGTTCCACGAACCGGTCGTGATGCGGAAATGACCTTGTATTGTTTAGAATAGTAACTCCAAAGATTGGAGGCGAATCGATATGGAGGTTATGTCGTATGCTAGAATAAGTTGGGAAATGCGGAAGAGTGCGACCCGATGAAAGAGGGCAACCAAGTGTAGAGGAATAGAGCCTGAACCCATAAGGACCTTTCGAGGTAGCTACATCAGTGAGTGATTGGGTAGTATCTGAGCGGGTATATAAGATTTGCCCGGTGATGATACAGTCTTCAGACCCTAGCAGACCTAGTAGAGATGAATACGACAAACTTTGAGGTCATTATGGGTACGGACTAGTTGGCCTCTTGTTATGCCAACGTTGATTACATAGAGAGATTGGTTCGATTTTAATTTTCCGGTAAGCCGGTTATCGAGTGGAAAGGAAGGGAAGTGGTTGTAACCAGTGAATTATCCTTCCTTCTTTGACATCATTGATTTTAGTAAGTCTATGTGACTTGTTTGGTTGAAGTAAATAAATTGATGGTGGAAGTATGTAGTACGTGAATTTTAAAGCTAAGAGACGGAGATAAGAACGTGCGATCATTGAAGGATTTTATGTTAAGTGCCCTTGGAGGTGATTGGAGTTGTCTAGTGTTGCGGTCAGGGCCACGACTTCCCGAATGATTTCAGGAAAATGCGCAAGGCAAGAATAAGATAAGTACGAGTGTTGCCTGCGGAAAACCGAAGACATCATTGGTGGGTTTTGAGAATCTACACGATTTTTAAGGCGGTGCTTGATGATTAGATATATACAGGACCGCAAGAGGACCCTGTGAATAGGGTTGTAACTTCAAGGAAAGATTATGAAAGGGATATAAGCTCTCTCCCCTACGTAAAAGGATAGTTTTACGTATTATTGAGGGTTATGCGTACCCATATTATTAGGCGATGGATATGAGACTGGTAAAGTCTTCAGTTTCGTCATACAATAGGTTACAATTTTAGATAATCGTGGGAAAATGTCACGACCCGTTCCGGGGCCCGTGACTGGTGCCTTACCCGGGCACCCAAGTAGTCGTACATCAGAGTAATCAGCGGAACATAAAAATAAAACATGAAACAACTGTAAAATGAGAAACATTTTATCTGAGAGAGAATCGCCTTTCGGCATATATATAAAACTAAAACTTGAACAGTTTAATCCTTTTTACAACCACACTTGTGATTACTACAGGACCTCTAAGATTTACAACAACTATGACGGGACAGGGCCATCCATACCACGAATGTACAAGAACCTACAACTCGGGGAACACATGCAAAAGATAAGCCTCGAAGGAACGGAGCTTCCGTCTGAAAGGTGATCCTAAGCGGGGATCGGCGACGATGTACTTCTACTGCGGCATGAGCGGCCCCGAAGGAGGTCGATAACAGTACCAAGTATATGGCGAAAATCTGCGGTTAAATCATAACGATCTATATAAAGCGAGAGACATGTATGATAACCAAAATACGATTCACGATAAACAAGCAGTCATGTAAGTCAGGGACTCACACCCACAAAGTCGGCACTCAAATATAACTATGGGTCTCACGCCCACAACATCACTCATGTTCGCATCATGGCCACATGCCCCGGAGTGCATCGGTGTAGACATGTCCATGATGCAACAATAATAATAACAATGCGCGTGGCCACATGCCGGAGTCGCGCCGGTGTAGACATGTCCATGTAACATCAACAACAATACATCGGGTGATCAACCCCGCGCGTAGCCACATGCCCCGGAGTGCATCGGTGTAGACATGTCCTTGTAACCACAGTAACAATATATCCGTTAATCAACCCTGCCGCATGGCCACATGCCCCCGGAATTCTGCATCGGTGTAGACATGTCCATGTAAGTTCTCAACAAGTCAACCGGCCCTCCAACGAGAGGCGCGGTAGTATAGAAACACAATTCTACAACAAAGGCTATCACAACAAGCATAGGCAAGTTACACAACAACAAGCATAGGCAAGTTATACACAACTCGAGGTACTTCCATTTTATATCAAAGTCCGGGTTTTAACCCTAAAGTACTACGTCGTTAAATTCCTTTTAAAGAGATCCATTCCTTTTATAGAAGTCACCAATACGTAGTATAAAATAGAGTGACTCACATTTTTAGCAAACCAAAACACTTCTCTTATTAAAGCCAAGTTATCACATTAAAACCAATGATAAAACCCTTCTTTTGTTTTCATAAAGTCGTTATAACTAACTTCCCATAAAGTGTTATAACACTTTATGTTTTAAACAATTTAAGACATATGATGCCTTTCTTTTTCCTAAAGTTCCAGTTTGCCTAATTCCAATTACTCAAGTCTCTTTTTAGAAAAGTTTCATAGTTCAATGTCTTAATCTCTTTTAAAACAATTGAATAACATATGCCATATGTGTGAGTAGTTTATTTTATAACCATCTTTATTAAAGCGACCATGATCTAGAAAATGTAATATCATTTTGTCATCTTAGCTTCATGCAGATGGAGGTTTCTCTTGGTTTTAATAATACTTCATTATTCATTACATTTTCCTTTATTAACGCTGCAGTTGGTTTGTCGATACTCATTCGATTTCCAAATCGGAAACATTATTCCCTTTTAAAAACCAAGTACTCATTACTCACGAATGAGGTTTCACAAAACTCATATTAATTCATTTAAGTTAAGTCTCTTATCTTATAAGATCAAGTCTCTTAACTTCTAACAATCAGTAAACCATTCTCTTTATCTCTCTTAAGACGTTATACCTAACTTCCCATAAAGCTAGTATAACTCTTATGTTTTCAAAACCAAGCATTACTCTTCTTTCAAAAAGGTTTCTTAATTCATGAAATACTTTAAGATTCTTTATTATTCGGGCTTAAGTCAAAAGACATTGCCGTACAATTATATTCGGTTAGCACACGTCGTCACCGTACTACATATATATATTATTCAGCTTAAGTCAAAAGACATTTGCCATAGCGCACGTCTGTACTATATATATATATACTTTTAAAATACTTCATGCTCAAGAGTATAAGAAGAATCACATACCTTGCGGCGATTATCGACTATAAGCAAAAGCGTTCACGGCTATAACCCTACTAGCTGGTCCACCTTCTAAGTAGCCCATGCTACTTGCGTAACATTCAACCAATAAAGGTTATCGATCATCAGATATACAATCTATGTAAATCTGATTTAACTTCTACTTATATTCTTCTGAAGTGATTTCAGTTCAAGTCTTTTCTGTAATATCCTTCTATTACAGTTCAATTCTCTTCTTATGAATCTTATATTCATTTCTATACTACTATAGTATGTAATTTCCAATTACACTAGAAGGACAGTAGTATTTACCTCGATAAGCCCCAAAATTATCCGAGTTTAATGTCGCTCCTTAGCAACGTTTAGCTCCTACTCAGTGCTCGATCCGCTCCAAACAACCCTTAGAAGTTCTACGCAACTTCTACTTAACACTTCAACCGATGAAGGTTTTCCTTAGGGTTTCGTTTTTGTGACTGAGGGAAGTATAATAGTATTTCTGGGCTTTTGTAAAAGTGTAACCTTGGGAATACTACAAGGTATTTGGGCCAAGGTATTTGGGCATTATAACAATACTAGGAGAGTATTTCTATACCACAAAAAAAGGGTATTATACGAAAACAACTAGGCTAGGGGAGAGACCTCTCGCCAAGCTTCTCACAAGGGGACTTTTGGACGAGATACTACACTCGAGGGAGGAAGAGAGCTTTCAAGACTTAGAAAGATTTTAGGATGAAGAAGTCTTCTAAAGTGGCGGGGTATTTATAGGTCAAGAAATGGACAAACAATGGCCAAGATTCACCCAAGTTTTAGGCAAGTTTAGGGCTATGATTCCACCATGTGTACCTTATCAATCTACCACACCACTTTCACAAAAAATATACTACCTAACCCTCCTCCAATCGTCCAAGTTACTGCCCAAAACGTGCTCCAATTAGAGGGTGACAAGTGTCGCCCTCTCGTTGGTCCAAAATGTTTCGTCTCTCGGAAAAATCCGCAAAAATTAGAAATGACATAGCTGGAATTTTCCCTTCGCAAGTTTAGTAAAACGTTTCGTCGAAAAACGACTCTTTTCGGCACTTGTGCCCAAATTTCGAACCTAGCCTAACTTTAAGGCTTAAATTTAATACGTACGCACTCACGTACATACTCTAGAAATACGGGGTATAACAGAAAAATATTGTGTTGGGGTAATTGAGAACGGCATTAGGAAATGGTCGAGGATGTGTCTTAAGGAAATAAATGCTGGTAATAAGCATAAATGGAAATGTATGACCCAGGAACGAGGTAGAAATATTTTGGGTTAGTAATTAGTATGATGAAGGGTTATGACCAGAATAATAAGGAGAATGCAATTACAGTTATGAAGGTTTCCCAAGGCATGATTACCCCAGACTAGTGTAAAGACCATTAGTGAATGACGGGTCAGACCGTATATATACGGGGAGGTAAGAGACCCCAGGGCAACTTGTAATGAAAAATAAAGGTAAGACGATGTTACACCCCGTAAGTCCAGGACATGTTTAAGAGAATGTACGTAAGGAACACAAGACTTGAAAAGGGTACGAAAGGAAGAATTGTTTTTCCGACGGAAAATCTTCCGAACGTCGGAAAGGAAAAATGTTCGTTGAGGAGAATTGGATTCTCAAAATGCATTAATTGAAGAAGTATGAAACTTATTATCATTATGGAAATTTATTTTTTACGAATTTGGTCATGTGGGGCCCACCCGAGGAATTTTACGTTTTGTGGGACCCACGAGGGTTACGGAATTTTATGGACGAATGGGAGGGCGACACGTGGCACCCCCCCACATGGTGTTGGACGAAATTTGCAAGGTTAAAATGGTCATTGACCATTGAAGATGATAAGTCTTGCTAGCTTGACAATATTGACCAAGTCAACTTGCCACTTGGATTATTATTTAATGCCCTTCATCCTAGCCACACATATGTTGATATCTTGACCCTCCATTGTGTTTTATATACACTACACTAGTGCAAGACTTTTCTTCAACACTTAGAAAAATTAGAGAACACCTTGTTCTTCATTGTTGCTCTCGGGTTCATGAGCATTTCCACACAAAAAATTTAGTTTATGGTTCTTTATTCATAAGACTTTAACCCAAGGTCCCTAAGGGTATTGTAAGGATATCTCAATAGAAAGATTTCGGAAAATGGCGTTTTCACGTTAGTCGCAAGGCGAAAACCTAAGGCATTTTCATAGGTTTTGTTTGGAAATGGAAGAGAAGTTGGTTGTGAGCTTCTAAAGGCTTCAAATAGCGGGTTGGAGCGTAAAGGAAAGGAGCTAAGAATTTCTAAGGAGCGACATTGAATCTTGGAAATTATAAGGGCTTGTAAAGGTAAAATTCTTGTCGTTTTAGTAATTAAGATTACTTATTGTTGTAGCTATGGATATTAGCAAGTATGAGATATATATTATGAAGTTGATAAGTGTTATGGATATTGGAACCCTAATCCGAAAACTAGTATGTTTAGCCTTGAGATTTCAATTCAATTGGATTATTAGTTTAATTGTCACATGTTATATAAAGAAGGAATTATAATTGTTAAGTTGGTTATGACTATATAACATGTTAGGCCTAAGAAGTTGGATTGAAAAAGAATTGGAAAGGACTTTGTGTTGTTGTGTATGTTTAGCCAAGAATGGCTTTAAATATGGAACTAGTTTCGTATTAATTTGTGGGGCAGAATTTTACACGTCCTGTTAAGGCGTGTAATCCCCTTTGGTTAGCTGAATTGTTGGGCCTTAAATGTGGCGTGTTTGGTTATTGAATTCGGCCTTGAAAAAGGTGGCAAAGTATGTAGAAACAAAGGAAGTGCTGTCCGATTTTCCGTAGAATTTAGTGACTTTGCACTTAGAATATTCTGCGTTTGAAGCTAGAGGTTAATGGACGTATTATGGCCATTATAGGTGGAAGTACTAAGTATAGTGTGTTCTACTTGAAGGATGGAATAGCTATCAAGGTTGAAGTACTTTGGAGCAATTTGCTATTTGTCGATAATCGTCGCGAGGTATGTGAACCTCTTCCTTCTTTTGACATGATTCTATGTATGGAATATACATGTAGTATTATTTCATGATTCCTTCTACTCTTAGAAGTTAAGAGGTATGTATGTTGATTTACTCTACGTAAGGGTTATGTCTAAGTAATCCTAAGTTCTTACCAAGTCTTATGGGGGATGTTGGTAAGAGTCGTTAGGAGGTATTTTGGAGCCAAGTTGACTTGGCTAAGTTATGGCACAAATGAGAATAAGTATCGAACAAGCCACTGCAGCGTTAATAAAGGAAAATGTAATGACAACCAATTAAGTTAAAATGAGTAGAATTCTCCATCTGCATAGAAGCTAAGATAAGACAAAATTGTATTACATTTTCTAGATCATGGCTACTTGATTAAGATCGTTATAAATAAGTATAACTTATTTACAACGCACCAAAGTATATGTTACTTAATTTATAAGAATTTACGTATGAAGTTTTAAGACTATGGACCTCAAATTTTTAAAAGGTTAAGGGACTTTATTTTTCAAGTTATGGGACTTAATTTGGAAAGTATTGATTTCTTGCCATTCTAAAGTTAAGAAACTTGTTTTCTTAAAAGTTAAGAGATTTGAAATATTTTGAAAGCTATGTGATTTGATTTGAAAGTATAAGTCTCTTGGTTATAAAAGGAATGAATTTGTCTAAGACATAAAGAGTTATAACGACTTTATGGGAAGTTGGTTATAACAACTTTATGGAAGATTAAAAGAATGGTTTTCTTCAGTAATGTAAGCAAAGAAATGATTTGAAATAAAGAAGGGCAAATTGTTTTAAAGGTACCAATTGCTTAAGGTTTTAAAGAAAGAAGTCACTTGATTTAGAAGCCTAAATGTATTTCTAAAAGGGTATTGTGACTTGTCTTGAAAAGTAGATATGACTTGATACTACGGTAGTTAGTATCTTGGAAGTTTTATTTGAAAGAGAATCATTTTAAAGGAGTAGAGCCACGTAGTACGTTGGGTTAAATTCCCGGATTTTATATGACATTACCGCGTCCCAGGATTGGGCCGGGCAGTATACCTTTATGGGCAGACTATGTGACCTTACCGCGTCCCAGGATTGGGTCGGGTAGTATACCTTTATGGGCAGACTATGTGACCTTACCGCATCCCAGGATTGGGCCGGACAGTATACCTTTATGGGCAGACTATGTGACTTTATCGCGTCCCAGTTAGGCGTCCCTCCAAGCGTCCATAAAGGCGGATTATGTTATGTAAGGTAAGTAAGTTATATGGTAATGAACTTGACGGTGTTTCCTAAGCATGTACGTAAGAATGTGACTATAACTTTTATTGAAAAATGGGAAAAGATAATAAGGTACGATTAAGTTCACGAGATGGTAATGACACGGTAGGATCTGATATGTACCCTTTTTATACTTGCCCCTGTCATTCTTTTGTACAGTTATGATTTGTTTACTGTACCTTATTTTCCGCTCCATATTAAACTTTTGTTATCGGACTTCGGGGCCGCGTTCATGTCCGCGAGTTTAGGTACGATTGTGGATCCGCGAGCTTAGGATCCTGGTTCAGATTTTGAGATGGCTCCAATGTTCCGAGTTGTCATGGCTATGTATATTGAAGTGCAGCGGGGTCTTGTCCCGTCATAGTATTTGTTCAAATCTTAGAGGTCTGTATTCATCTGTGGGCTGGACTGGATAGAGTTGTTTTTACATTGTTAAACAGTGTAGCCCCTTTCGGGTAATTTTTATGTTATGGCAGGCGTATCGGCTTGGCCTTGGTTTAAAAAAAAAGTGTTATTTATCTTCCGCAGTTTATTATGTGGTATGATTAGAAGGGTGCCCATGTAGGGCACCAGTCGCGGCCCGGGGTCGGGTCGTGACAGACGAGTAGACACTCGAACGATAAGAAATCTTGGCAAACCATTGGATTATGTAATACCATGAATTGAGGTTGAACACCTGACTATAAGATCTATGAGCTGGGAGAGAATAATATGATTACTACTTGACGAGATTAAGGGAATCTCCCCCTAAATTGTGATTGGAATGATGTCTTAGCCATGAGACAAGCAAAGGAATCAAATATAAGTATAGTGACCATGTTTGGTTGCAACAGAGAAATGGAAACAGGAATCATAATTGAGATTATATCCCCAAATATTTCGGAAGTATGAGACAGGCTTCCAGTTGTTGGAAGATAAGCTGACTACGACCACAGTTATAACCCATCCTGAGGCCTGAGGGACTAGAGGGTTAGGTTATTATGGTAACACTTTGAGTGTTTCGCTGGGTTGTGTGTGGATGCAACACGATATGGTAACAACCTATATTTCCCGTTAGCTACGGGAGCATGATAGTGGAGCTCAGATTCAAGAGGTTGCCGAGTCTTCCCTCGTTGAGGAGGTGAAGAGGCGACAATACAAGGATCCAGTTCTAGGGTGAATTTGAGATACGACTCTCCAAAAGGAGAAGGACATGTATGGGTAGCACCGGATAGGGTGTTGTGATATGAGGATAGATTGTGTGTGCCCGGTGCTGCAGGACTTGTCATCAAGTTTTAAGGAAGGCACACAGTGCTCGTTACTCTATTCATCCGGGGTCGACTAAGATGTATCATGACTTCAGATGTATGTATTGGTAAGATGGCCTGAAGAGGGACGTAGCAGAGTTTGTTGCTTAGTGTCTGAATTAGTAGCAGGTCAAGGTTGAGCAACAGAAGCCAGTGGGCTATTACAGGCGATTGAGATCCCGACTTAGAAATGGGAGGTGATTAATGTGGATTTTTGTTACAGGGTTGCATCGTACTCAGAGGAAGTGTGACTCCCTGAGGGTCATAGTAAACAGGCTGACGAAATCAGCCCATTTTATTCCGGTCAGGACCACTTACTTGGCTAAGGATTATGCCAGATTATATAGCAGGGAGATTGTGAGACTGCACGGGGTTCCTACATTTATGATGTCCGACGGATGAGCTCAGTTTACGGATAACTTCTGGAGGGGTGAGTCTCAGTGTTGCAATTCACCCTCAGACCGACGGACATGCATAGCGTACTATCCAGGCACTTGAGGATAAGTTGCGGGTCTGTGTTATTGATTTCAGAGATAGCTGAGAGGATTATTTGCCTCTTATTGAGTTTGCGTATAACGATAGCTACCATTCTAGTATTCAGATGGCCCTATATGAGGCCTTGTATGAAAGAAAGTGTAGATCGCCGGTTGGTTGGTTCGACGTAGACGAGGTTCAGTTAGTTGGCCCAGACTTGATTTAGCGGGCTATGGATAAGGCGAAGCTTATCCAGGAAATATTATTAGCATTTCTCAGAGTCAGCAGAACTTTATGCAGATAACCGAAGTCGACACTTGGAGTTCAGGTTGACGTTTTAGCATAAGTATTTTTATGTGGCCATGTGTGGCAAGTGTGATTATGTTGGGTGTAGTCAAGGGACTATGCCAATATCCGTTTAGATGGAACCTCGAAGGAACATTTGGGGACGAATGTTTCTAAGGAGATGAGAATGTTACACCCCGTAATTTCAGGACATGTATAAGAGAATAGACGGGAGGGAACAAGACTTAAAAATTTGAACGAAAGAAAGAATTGTTTTCCGAAGGAAAAATCTTCCGAACCTCGGGAAGGAAAAATGTTCGTTAATGAGAATTGGGTTCTCAAATTTGTTATTTGAGATTTTTAGAATTTATCGGAATTATGGAATTTTATTTTCCGGGTTGGATACGTGGGGCCCACCCGAGAAATTTTACGTTTTTGTGGGGCCCACGAGGTCTCCGATATTTTGACCAATTATGAAAATTTCGGGAAACGAAATATTTTAGACCAATGGGAGGGCGACACATGTCACCCTCCACATGGGCTTGTTGGATGAAGAAAAATGGACCAAGTCAAAGGGGTCAACTTAGCTTGAGATAATTGACCACATCCTAGCCATCCATTTGTGTTGATCTAGACCATTGGTGGTAGTATATATCTATACTAGTGCAAGACAAGTCTTACACTTAGAAAAAAATCAAGAACTATTGTTGCACACTTAGGAGCTCTCGGCAATGGGCTAGCAAGAACAAGAAAAAATTTCGTTTGTTGATGATAAATCTCAATACTTAAACCCAAGGTTCCTAAAGGTATTCTAAGGTTATCTCAATAGAAAGATCCCGGAAAAATTACGTTTTCACGTTAGTCGCAAGATGAAAACCTAAGGTGTTCTTCAACTTTGAAGTTGGAAATTGAAGAGAAGTTGGTTATGAGCTTCTAAAGAGTGCTTGGAGTGGATTGGAACGTAAGAAGAGGAGCTAAAAGTTGTTAAGGATCGACTTTTACGCTTGGACATTATTAGGGCTTATTGAGGTTAAATCTTCGTCTTCTTAATGTGATTAAAGATTACGTGTTTAGTAGTTGTTAAATGAGCATGTGGTATATATATTGAAGTTTGAAAAGATTTGGATCATGTCAACATGTTGAAAAAGAGAAATTTGGCATGTTATCTATTAATATTGTAATCAATTTGGTCGATAGTTACAATCGTCGCATGTTAAGGAAGAAAGGATTTATAGTTGTTGTAATTGTTATTGTCACGACCCGACCCCGGGCCCGCGATTGGTTCCCTACCTGGGCACCCTTATAGGTATACATCAGAGATAATCAGCGGAACATACATGAAACTTATAAAATAAATCAACAAGAATTAAACAGCAGGTTAGCCGATAAGGATACCTCCCTGGACATATATATGCATATACATAACCGAAAGCAGTTGCCTCATTTCCTTTACAAACTGAACCACAAGATATGACTACAGCACTTAAGAATTACAACTGTGGGGACAGGTTCGCCATACCCCTGAATGTACATAAATCTACAACATCAGGGAAACCGTACCCAAAAGATAAACCTCCGGAGTGAATGGAGCTTCTTCCCAAAACTGAACAGAGATCCTAAGAGCAAGGATCACCAACCTGTGTACCTAACACCTACGGGCATGAACGCAGCCCCCCGAAGGGGGTCAGTACAAAAGGTACCGAGTATAGAACGGGAATAAGGTACAGTAACCAAATCATAACTGTATAAAAGAAGGACAGGGGCAAGTATAAAAATGAAATACCAGATCCTACCGTGCCATTTTAACTCATGAAATCAATCGTACATTAACCGTTCTTTTCCTTCTTTCAATAAGAATTAACATCATATACTTACATACGTACTTAAGAGTTCGATCAAGTTTTTCCACATAACTTACATATCTTATATAACATAATCCGACCCTTTATGTAGGGACTTCTTATTTGGGAGTTTACTTTGATTATCCATACGTGATAACGTAATCCGGCCCATTTGCGGGACACGGTGTACTGATAAATCATGTGACATAATCCGGCCCGCCTGTGGGCTCGGTGTACTATGGAATCATGTAGCATAATCCGGCCCTCCTGTGGGGCTCGGTGTATTGTGGAATCATGTAGCATAATCCGGCCCGCCTGTGGGGCTCGGTGTACTGTGGAATCATGTAGCATAATCCGGCCCGTCTGTGGGGCTCGGTGTAAAATGATGTTACCCGGCCTATGTGTAGGCTCGGTGTATCTCATAACATAACCCGGCCTATTTGTAGGCTCGGTGTGTCTTTCCTTACATAACGTTTTAAACCATCTTTTCACTTCTTCTTAAGTCGTTATAACAACTTCCCATAAAGCTATTATAACAACCTTTCATTTTAGAGAACTTAAGGAACTTTTATTCTTGCAACATTAGGGAAACTAAACCCAAAAATACTACGTACATACATACTTATAAAAGAATCATGCCACACCCTCTCTTTTAAATCAATAAATTCTTCTTTTTAAAACTCAAGTTACATACTCTTTTGAAATCAATCTTCTTAACTTTTGAAACAGATCAAGAAGCCATACTTTTTAAATCAAGTCATTTCCACTTATAAAATCAAGGCTTATAGTCTTAAAACCTCGTATCATATACTCTTTAAAATCATGTCACTTATACATATAAAATCATGTCATCTATACTTTAGAAACCAAGTCTCATAACTTGAAAAATAAAGTTTCATAACCCTTTAAATAAATCAAAGTTCATAATCTTAAAACTTCATAACATATGTTCTTTAAAATCACATAACTTCCACTTATAAAAGCAAGTCCCTTTTCAATTATAATTTCAAGTCATTTTCAAATATAAAATCAACTTACTTACTTCAAATAAATCAAGGCACATAGCTTTAAATCAAACCTCATAACTTCCTAACCATTCTTACCAATATCTCCCATAAGACTTGGTAAGGACTTAGGATAATTTAGAAATACCTTTAACTTAGAATCAACAACGTGGATACTTCTTAACTTCTAAGGGTAGAAGGAATCATGAAATAATATCACATGGCTATTTCATACGTAGGATCATGCCAAACGAAGGAAGAGGTTCACATACCTCGCGACGACTAGCGATAAGTTGCAAAATGCTCCCAAGTACTTTAACCTTGCTAGCTTTTCCACCCTTCAAGTAGAATACGCTACTCGTAGTACTTCAACCTATATTAATCATAACATGTCTATCAACTCCTAGCTTTTTAACGTAGAATCATACTAAGTGTAAGGTCTCTTATTCTACGGAAAATTGGGCAGCACTTTCTTTGTTTCTACGTACTTTTCCACCTTTTTCAAGTCCCGAAATCAATAACCAACATTCCACATTTAAGGCGCAACAACCCAACAATTCAAAGGGGATTACACGCCTTAACATTACGTGTAAAATTCTGCCCCACAATTAATACAAAACAATCCAATATTAACTTATCATTCTCGGCTACAAAGTACAACCACATATAATCCTTTCCAAATCCTTTCAATCCATAATGTCGTCCTAACATGTTATATAGTCACAAACAACTCTAACAACTATAATCTCTTCTTTATATAACATGCGACGACTAAAACTAATAACTAAATTGAATTACAATCTTAAGGCTAATCATGCAACTTTCGGATTAGTGGTTCCAATATCCATAACACTTATCAAACTTCATAATATATACATCATGCTTGCTAATATCCATAACTACAACAATAAGAAATCTTCAATCATTAAAACGACAAGATTGTTACCTTGATAAGCCCTTATATAACTCCAAGATTTAAAGTCGCTCCTTAGAGATCTTAGCTCCTTTCCTTTACGCTCTAATCCGCTATTTAAAGCCCTTAGAAGTTCACAAACAACTTCCCTTCAATTTCCAACTTCAAAGTTGAAGAACACCTTAGGTTTTCGCCTTGCGACTAACGTGAAAATGTCATTTTTCTGGGATATTTCTATTGATATATCCTTACAATACTCCTAGGAACCTTGGTTTAAAGTATTGGGATTATTGAACCACAAACGAAAAAAAAATCTTGTTCTTCAATGCCAAACCCGAGAGCTCCTCTCTATATCCCTAAGTTTTCTCAATTTTTTTCTAAGTGTTATAACTTGTCTTGCTACTAGTGTGACTATATAACAAAATGAAGGGTCAAGATTAAAACACTTGTTGGATTTGGATGAAGGAGATTAAAATATCTCAAGTCAAGTGGCTCTTTGACTTAGTCAATAATGTCAAGCTTGGGCTTGCAAGACTTGATCATCTAGGCTTTGGTCAATTTACCATTCTATCCTTGGTCTATTTCGTCCAATACCATCCAAGGGGGGTGACACGAGTCACCCTCCCATTCGTCGTAATATCGAAACCCTCGTGGGTCCCACAAAACGTAAAGTTTCTCGGGTGGGCCCTACGTGACCAAATCCGTATATAATTCTCTACCGTGATAATAAAGTCCATACTCCTCAAATAATGCATTTTGAGAATCTAATTCTCATCAACGAACATTTTTCCTTTCCGAAGTTCGGAAAAACAATTTTTTCTTTCGTACCAATTTTAGAGTCCTGATTCCTTCATTCATTCTCTTAAACATGTCCTTGAATTACGGGGTGTAACATTTATTATGTATATAACATGTTGGAATAACATATTGGATTAAAAAGGAATTGAACGGAAATTGACATTGTTGTTGATATTGATAGTTGCCGAGAATGTGCCTTAAGGATATGGACAGTTTTATAAATTGTGGGGCAGAATTTTACACGTCATGTTAGGCGTGTAATCCCCTTTGGTTAGCTGAATTGTTGAGCCTTAAATGTGGCATTTGGTTATTGATTTACGAGCCTTGAAAAAGATGGAAAAGTACGTAGAAACAAAGGAAGTGCTGCCCAATTTTCCGTAGAATAGGAAGCTTTATACTTAGAAATATTCTACGTTGAATCTAGAAGTTGATAGGCGTATTATGGTCATTATAGGTTGACATTCTACGCACGACATATTCAACTTGACAAGTGGATTGAGTCGAAGAGGTATGTGGAACTTTCTCTATCTTCTTGAACATGAGTTTTATAAATGTATAGTACGGTGGACGTACATGGTTAAAAATGAAATCGGTTTCATTTTGGTATCCTTGCCTTATTTTCGAAAAAGATTTCTTGACTTGAAAAGTATAGAATACTTGATTTGGAAAGTATTGATTCCTTGAACTATTATAAAGATTAAGAGACTTGAAGTATTTTGAAAGTTAAGAAACCTGATTTCTAAAGTTAAGAGACTTGAAGTATTTTGAAAGTTATGTAACTTGATTTGAAAGTATAAGTCTCTCGGTTATAAAAAGAATGAGTTTGTCTAAGACATAAAGAGTTATAACGGCTTTATGGGAAGTTAGTTATAACGACTTTATGAAAGGTTAAAAATGTCTTAGTTGCTGAAGCATAAAGTTAGTATAACGGCTTTATGGGAAGTTGGTTATAACAACTTTATGGAAGGTTAAAGGAATGGTTTTCTCTAGTAATGTAAACAAAGAAAATGACTTGAAATAAAGAATGACAATTTGATTTAAAGGTATCCATTGCTTAAAGTTTTAAAGTAATGGTCACTTGGTTTAGAAGCCTAAAGATGTATTTCTAAAGGTATAGTGACTTGTCTTGAAAAGTAGATATGACTTGATACTATGGATATTAGTATCTTGGGGTTTATATGAAAAATGGTCATTTTAAAAGAATAGAAGTACGTAGTACTTTGGGTTAAAATCTCGGATTTTTCATGATATGATAGTGCCTTAAGTTAAATGAAATGAGAGTGCATGCTGATTAAGTCTAATAAGAAGTTAGGGGATTTCTTAACTTGCTTATGATATTTATGATAAGCCGGTGGTGCTTATGTTATGTATGATAGCCGGTTGTGCTAGTGATATATTGTTCATTACGGGGTCATTCCCCGGGCTTGTTGCATTTGCATGTTCCGTGGATTTGTGTCACGACCCGACCCCGGGGCCGCGACTGGTGCCCTACCTGGGCACCCCGTTCAGGTATACATCAGAGAACAACAGCGGAACATACATGAAACTTATAAAATAAATCAACAAGAATTAAACAGCATGTTAGCCGATAAGGATACCTCCCTGGACATATATATGCATATACATAACCGAAAGCAGTTGCCTCATTTCCTTTACAAACTGACCCACAAGATATGACTACAGACCTCTAAGAATTACAACTGTGGGGACAGGTTCGCCATACCTCGAATGTACATAAATCTACAACATCAGGAAACTGCATCTAAAAGATAAACCTCCGGAGTGAATGGAGCTTCTTCCCAAAACTGAACAGAGATCCTAAGAGCAAGGATCACCAACCTGTGTACCTAACACCTGCGGGCATGAACGCAGCCCCCCGAAGGGGGTCAGTACAAAAGGTGCCGAGTATAGAACGGGAATAAGGTACAGTAACCAAATCATAATCAGATAAAAAGTTAAGGGCAAGTATAAAAATGAAATACCAGATCCTACCGTGCCATTTTAACTCATGAAATCAATCGTACATTAACCGTTCTTTTCCTTCTTTCAATAAGAATTAACATCATATACTTACATACGTACTTAAGAGTTCGATCAAGTTTTTCCACATAACTTACATATCTTATATAACATAATCCGACCCTTTATGGATGGACTTCTTATTTGGGAGTTTACTTTGATTATCCATACGTGATAACGTAATCCGGCCCATTTGCGGGACACGGTGTACTGATAAATCATGTGACATAATCCGGCCCGCCTGTGGGCTCAGTGTACTATGGAATCATGTAGCATAATTCGGCCCGCCTGTGGGGCTCGGTGTATTGTGGAATCATGTAGCATAATCCGGCCCGCCTGTGGGGCTCGGTGTACTGTGGAATCATGTAGCATAATTCGGCCCGTCTGTGGGGCTCGGTGTAAAATGACATTACCCGGCCTATGTGTAGGCTCGGTGTATCTCATAACATAACCCGGCCTATTTGTAGGCTCGGTGTGTCTTTCCTTACATAACGTTTTAAACCATCTTTTCACTTCTTCTTAAGTCGTTATAACAACTTCCCATAAAGTTATTATAACAACCTTTCATTTTAGAGAACTTAAGGCACTTTTATTCTTGCAACATTAGGGAAACTAAACCCAAAAATACTACGTACATACATACTTATAAAAGAATCATGCCACACCCTCTCTTTTAAATCAATAAATTCTTCTTTTTAAAACTCAAGTTACATACTCTTTTGAAATCAATCTTCTTAACTTTTGAAAGATCGAAGCCATACTTTTTAAATCAAGTCATTTCCACTTATAAAATCAAGGCTTATAGTCTTAAAACCTCGTATCATATACTCTTTAAAATCATGTCACTTATACATATAAAATAATGTCATCTATACTTTAGAAATCAAGTCCCATAACTTGAAAAATAAAGTTTCATAACCCTTTAAATAAATCAAAGTTCATAATCTTAAAACTTCATAACATATGTTCTTTAAAATCACATAACTTCCACTTATAAAAACAAGTCCCTTTTCAATTATAATTTCAAGTCATTTTCAAATATAAAATCAAATTACTTACTTCAAATAAATCAAGGCACATAGCTTTAAATCAAACCTCATAACTTCCTAACCATTCTTACCAACATCTCCCATAAGACTTGGTAAGGACTTAGGATAATTTAGAAATACCTTTAACTTAGAATCAACAACGTGGATACTTCTTAACTTCTAAGGGTAGAAGGAATCATGAAATAATATCACATGGCTATTTCATACGTAGGATCATGCCAAACGAAGGAAGAGGTTCACATACCTCGCGACGACTAGCGATAAGTTGCAAAATGCTCCCAAGTACTTTAACCTTGCTAGCTTTTCCACCCTTCAAGTAGAATACGCTACTCGTAGTACTTCAACCTATATTAATCATAACATGTCTATCAACTCCTAGCTTTTTAACGTAGAATCATACTAAGTGTAAGGTCTCTTATTCTACGGAAAATTGGGCAGCACTTTCTTTGTTTCTACGCATTTTCCACCTTTTCAAGTCCCGAAATCAATAACCAACATGCCACATTTAAGGCGCAACAACCCAACAATTCAAAGGGGATTACACGCCTTAACATGACGTGTAAAATTCTGCCCCACAATTAATACAAAACAATCCAATATTAACTTATCATTCTCGGCTACAAAGTACAACCACATATAATCCTTTCCAAATCCTTTCAATCCATAATGTCGTCCTAACATGTTATATAGTCACAAACAACTCTAACAACTATAATCCCTTCTTTATATAACATACGCGATTTACTAAAACTAATAACTAAATTGAATTACAATCTTAAGGCTAATCATGCAACTTTCGGATTAGTGGTTCCAATATCCATAACACTTATCAAACTTCATAATATATACATCATGCTTGCTAATATCCATAACTACAACAATAAGAAATCTTCAATCATTAAAACGACAAGATTGTTACCTTGATAAGCCCTTATATAACTCCAAGATTTAAAGTCGCTCCTTAGAGATCTTAGCTCCTTTCCTTTACGCTCTAATCCGCTATTTGAAGCCCTTAGAAGTTCACAAACAACTTCCCTTCAATTTCCAACTTCAAAGTTGAAGAACACCTTAGGTTTTCGCCTTGCGACTAACGTGAAAATGTCATTTTTCTGGGATATTTCTATTGATATATCCTTACAATACTCCTAGGAACCTTGGTTTAAAGTATTGGGATTATTGAACTACAAACGAAAAAAATTTCTTGTTCTTCAATGCCAAACCCGAGAGCTCCTCTCTATATCCCTAAGTTTTCTCAATTTTTTTCTAAGTGTTATAACTTGTCTTGCTACTAGTGTGACTATATAACAAAATGAAGGGTCAATATTAAAACACTTGTTGGATTTGGATGAAGGAGATTAAATTATCTCAAGTCAAGTGGCTCTTTGACTTAGTCAATAATGTCAAGCTTAGGCTTGCAAGACTTGATCATCTAGGATTTGGTCAATTGACTATTCTATCCTTGGTCTATTTCGTCCAAGACCATCCAAGGGGGGTGACACGAGTCACCCTCCCATTCGTCGTAATATCGAAACCCTCGTGGGTCCCACAAAACGTAAAGTTTCTCGGGTGGGCCCTACGTGACCAAATCCGTATATAATTCTCTACCGTGATAATAAAGTCCATACTCCTTAAATAATGCATTTTGAGAATCTAATTCTCATCAACGAACATTTTTCCTTTCCGAAGTTCGGAAAAACAATTCTTTCTTTCGTACCAATTTTAGAGTCCCGATTCATTCGTTCATTATCTTAAACATGTCCTTGAATTACGGGTTGTAACATTTATTATGTATATAACATGTTGTAATAACATATTGGATTAAAAAGAAATTGAACGGAAATTGACATTGTTGTTGATATTGATAGTTGCCGAGAATGTGCCTTAAGGATATGGACAGTTTTATAAATTGTGGGGCAGAATTTTACACGTCATGTTAGGCGTGTAATCCCCTTTGGTTAGCTGAATTGTTGAGCCTTAAATGTGGCATTTGGTTATTGATTTACGGGCCTTGAAAAAGATGGAAAAGTACGTAGAAACAAAGGAAGTGCTGCCCAATTTTCCGTAGAATAGGAAGCTTTATACTTAGAAATATTCTACGTTGAATCTAGAAGTTGATAGGCGTATTATGGTCATTATAGGTTGACATTCTACGCACGGCATATTCAACTTGACAAGTGGATTGAGTCGAAGAGGTATGTGGAACTTTCTCTATCTTCTTGAACATGAGTTTTATAAATGTATAGTACGGTGGACGATATGGTTAAAAATGAATTCGGTTTCATTTGGTATCCTTGCCTTATTTTCGAAAAAGATTTCTTGACTTGAAAAGTATAGAATACTTGATTTGGAAAGTATTGATTCCTTGAACTATTATAAAGATTAAGAGACTTGAAGTATTTTGAAAGTTAAGAAACCTGATTTCTAAAGTTAAGAGATTTGAAGTATTTTGAAAGTTATGTAACTTGATTTGAAAGTATAAGTCTCTCGGTTATAAAAAGAATGAGTTTGTCTAAGACATAAAGAGTTATAACGGCTTTATGGGAAGTTAGTTATAACGACTTTATGAAAGGTTAAAAATGTCTTAGTTGCTGAAGCATAAAGTTAGTATAACGGCTTTATGGGAAGTTGGTTATAACAACTTTATGGAAGGTTAAAGGAATGGTTTTCTCTAGTAATGTAAACAAAGAAAATGACTTGAAATAAAGAATGACAATTTGATTTAAAGGTCTCCATTGCTTAAAGTTTTAAAGTAATGGTCACTTGGTTTAGAAGCCTAAAGATGTATTTCTAAAGGTATAGTGACTTGTCTTGAAAAGTAGATATGACTTGATACTATGGATATTAGTATCTTGGGGTTTATATGAAAAATTGTCATTTTAAAAGAATAGAAGTACGAAGTACTTTGGGTTAAAATCCCGGATTTTTCATGATATGATAGTGCCTTAAGTTAAATGAAATGAGAGTGCATGCTGATTAAGTCTAATAAGAAGTTAGGGGATTCCTTAACTTGCTTATGATATTTATGATAAGCCGGTGGTGCTTATGTTATGTATGATAGCCGGTTGTGCTAGTGATATATTTTTCATTACGGGGTCATTCCCCGGGCTTGTTGCATTTGCATGTTCCGTGGATTTGTGTCACGACCCGACCCGGGTCGCGATCGTGCCCTACCCGCACCCTGCCAGTATACATCAGAGAACAACAGCGGAACATACATAACACATATCAAAACTTAGAAAATAAACATCAACAGGCTAGCCGATAGGGCCACCTTCCGTAAAATGTACATAAACCAAAATACGTCAGTACAATTCTGTTCTTTAAAACCCAAACCACAAATGTGACTACAAATCTCTAGGAATAACATCTGTGGCGGGACAGGGCCCCGCCATACCCCTGAATGTACATAATATCTACAACATCAGGGAGAACCGTACCAAAAGACAAGCCTCCGGAGAAATGGAGCTTCTGACACCTGATCAGTGATCCTAAGAATGAGGATCCACCACCTGCTTACCCCTACCTGCGGCATGAACGCAGCCCCCGGGGAAAGGGGGTCAGTACAACAGATGTACCAAGTATGTAAAACTGGAAAATACTGTAATTACATCATAAGTCTAAATAAAGCTGGAGACATGCATGATAATCAAATTACAGTACACTGTGCCTTACTAATAATGAGAGTAACAAGTATACACTTTACTGCATAAAAATAGGAGGCTCATGATCAAAGTAGGGTCATCCGCCCGTAGTATCATTAAGCATTCCTACTCCTGGGACTATTTCACCCGCATAGGCCGTATGGACCCGCATGAGGTAACTTCCTCGCATAGACTGTATCCGCCCGCATAGGTCGTGTGGACCCGCATGAGGTATTCCTCGCATAGGACTGGTCCGCCCCGCATAGGACTATTTCACCCGCATGAGCCCTACGGACTCGCATGAGGTATTCCTCGCATCATGGGTAGCAAATCCACGGAATATACAAATGCCACAACCCGGGGAATGACCCCGTAATGAATAATATATCACTAGCACAAACCGACTATCATACATAACATAAGCACTACCGGCTTATCATACATAACCTAAGCACTACCGGCTTATCATACATAACATAAGCAAGTTAAGAAATCCCCTAACTTCTTATTAGTCTTGTTCATATACACTCTCATTTTAGTTTACTTAAGGCACTAACATGTCTTTTAAAATCCGAGAATTTAACCCAAAGTACTACGTACTTCTACTCTTTTAAAAATGACTCTTTTTCATATAAAACTTCCAAGATACTAATAACCGTAGTATCAAGTCATAACTACTTTTCAAGACAAGTCACCATACCTTTTAGAAATATATTTAGGCTTCTAAATTAAATGACTTCTTTTCTTTTAAAACCTTAAGCAATTGATGCCTTCAAATCAATTTGCCTTTCATTAATTCAAGTCATTTATCCTTACTTATTTTACTTAGAGTAAATCTCTCTTTTTAACTTTCCATAAAGCTAATATAACCAACTTCCCATAAAGTCGTCATATTAACTTTATACTTTAGGCCATTATATTCTTCCTTATATCCAAGGGACTTATACGTTTAAAACGAAACAAGTATCATATACGTAAAACACTTCAAGTCCCTTAACTTTGAAAACTAAGACATCATTAATACTTTTTAAACAAGTGAGTTAATCCCCTAACTCAACCAACTTGGACATTCTTAAAACAAGTAAAGGATATCAAAGTCTTGTACGTCTACCGTACTATATAGGTACAACTATTCATGCTCAAGAGATAGAAAAGTTCCACATACCTCTTCGGGTCAATCCACTTGCTAAGTCCAATATACCGCACATAGTATGTCAACCTATAATGACCATAATACGTCTATTAACTTCTTACTTCAAACGTAGAATATTACAAGTGCAAAGTCACTAAATTCTACGGAAAATCGGACAACACTTCCTTTGTTTCTACATACTTTTCCACCTTTTTCAAGGCCCGAATTCAATAACTAAACACGCCACATTTAAGGCTCAACAATGCAATTAACAATAGGGGATTACACGCCTACAAGACGTGTAAAATTCCGCCCCACAATTGGTATCAAACTAGTACAAACTACAAGGTCAATTCGGCAACTTTGAGGTGTAACAACACAAATTCTTATCCAATTCCTTTTCAATCCAAGTTGTTTAGTATAACATGATATCAAGCCGCAATCGATTATAACTACTACAATCTTCAAGTAAGTAACATGCGACAATTCTAATTAACGACCAAATTGTATTCCAACTTCAAATGGCTAGAATGTCATTTCGGATTCTAGGCTTCAACTATCCATAACACTTATAAATCTTCAACACAATATGCTTCATGCTAGTTAAATGTAAGGCTACAACAATATGAAATCTTATAACACTTTAAGAGAACAAGATTGTTACCTCAACGAGCCTTAATCCAACTTCAAGATCCGAAGTCGCTCCCTAGAAACATAGAGCCTCTCCTTGACACTTCAATCCGCCACTTGAAGCCCTTAGAAGATCACAAACAACTTTCCTTTAATCTTCCAAACCAAACCTATGAAAGCAACTAGGTTTTCACCTTGCGACTAATACGAAAACGATATTTTTCCGGGATCTTTCTATTGAGATACCCTTACAATACCCTTATGAACCTTGGTTTAAAGTGTGGAGCTTATTGGACAACAAACAAATTTTTTTCTTTTCTGAAACTCATGGAACCCGAGAGCTCTCTCAAAGTTCATCCAATTTTCTTGAAATTTTTTCTAAGTGTGGAGCTTGTCTTGCTACTAGTATACACATATATAGAATAATGGAGGGCCAAGATTAGTACATATGTGTGGCTTGGATGCATTTCACTAGGATCAAGCCCAAGTGGCCCTTTGACAAGTCAACAATATCAATCTACAAGACTTAGCAAGACTTGGTCATCTAACTTATGGTCAAATGACCATTTTACCCATGCCAATTTTGTCCAAGACCAACTTATAGGGGGTGACACATGTCGCCCTCCCATTCGACACAATATTTCATTTTCCGACAATTCCATAATTCCGATAAATTTTTACTAGTCTCAAATCTTAACATTTGGATTCTTACGTACGTTCTTAAAAACATTTCATGTAATTACGGGGTATAACAATTTGCTCCCCACGATGCGAGGAATACCTCATGCGAGCCCGTAGGGCTATGTGGGTGAAATAGTCCCATGCGGGGCGGACCTGTCCTATGCGAGGCGGATGACCTCATTGCGGGTCCACAGGACCTATGCGGGTGAAATAGTCCCAGGAGTAGGATTGCTTAATGATACTACGAGCGGGTGGCCCTAATTTGATCATGAGCCTCCTATTTTATGCACTAAATTATACTCTTGTTTACTCTCATTAATAGTAAGGCACAGTGTACTGTTATTTTGGTCATCATACATGTCTCCAGCTTTATTTTAGACTATATGATTTAATTACAGTACTTTCAGTTTCACATACTGTACTGTTGTAATCGACTCTCTTCGGGCCGCTCATGCCGCATAGAGTTATACAGGTTGATGATCCTCACTCTTAGGATCACTGTTCAGCTGTTGAGAAGCTCCATTACTCCGGAGGCTTATCTTTAGTTCAGATCTCTGGTATTATCGATTGTTGTACATTAAGGGGTATGGCGGGGCCTTGTCCCGTCACGGTTGTTATGTAAAAATTCTTAGAGGTCGGTAGTCATGTAGGTGGGTCGGTTTGTAAAGAAAAAGGATGTAACTGCTTTTGACTATTTATGTATATATATTCAGGAAGGCAGCCTTATCGGCTAGCCTGTTGTTTACTTCTTACTGATTTAAGTTGTGTGTTTTATGTATGTTCTGCTGACTTTCTCTGATGGTTACCTGTAAGGGTGCCCAGGCAGGGCACTAGTCGCGGGCCCGGGGTAGGGTCGTGACATAACCGATCGAGACCACCCCTCTCTCGGTGTGGCCGATGCGGTAAATTCCATGTGGGGAATTGTAGTAGTGCTTTGGGAGCTTGTTTCACTTGCGGCCGGCAGGGCCATTTTTCGAGGAGTTGTCCGACCAAAGGAAGTGCAGATGGTAGGGTTCATCCTTACTCAGTACACAGATTCGGATTAGTCAAAATAGAACTAGACAGATCAAGGTGCGGAAGGCAAGCGAAGAATCCAACTTTTTAAAGAGAACCCGAATCCTCTTTCACGGTCGTTTGTCTGTCTTCATCTCCCCGTGGTTACTCGCCTGAGGCGGTGCCGTGGACCACAGGTCACGGCAGAGGTCTTGGCAGGGATCTTAGTTCCAGTGGTCCTCATAACCGCATTTATGCCTTATCCAGCCGTCAGGACCAGGAAGCGTCGCCGGATGTTTGTCACAGCCTTTTCCATTCATTCTATCTAAGAAAAAGAATTTAGCAGAGAGCTTTTAATGTAGTTTTTCCTATAGTAAACTTGGTACATTATTGGTTTCATGCTGTGACGTATATGCTTTGATAGATCCGGGTTCTACTTTGTCCTATATATCTCCTCATATTGCTGGTAGAATAGGGATAGAGCCTGAGTCCATAGAACCTTTGAGGTAGCTACGCCAGCAGTGATTCGGGTAGCGGAGCGTATATAAGGCTTGCCCTGACTATATACGATCGCCGCACCAGCCGACTTGATAGAATTGGATATGATGGATTTTGATGCTATTATGGGTATGGATTGGGCTTCGCTACGCCAACGTGGACCGGGAGAGATTTGTACGGTTCCGCTGCAGTTTATCGAGCAAGGAATATCGCCGCCGAGGTGTAGGTTTATTTCGTGCCTCAAGGTTAGGAAGATGGTTCAGAAGGGATATATCTACCATCTTATTCGGGTATTTGATACAGAGTTTGAGTTTCCAGATCTTCAGTCAGTTCCGGTTTTTAGAGAATTTCCGGATGTTTTCCCAGACGATCTCCCAGGTATTTCTCCTGAGAGGGAGATAGAGTTCTGTATTGATGTTCTGCCTGATACTCGGCCTATATCTATTCCACCGCATGCAATGCACCGCTTGAGTTGAGGAGTCAAGGACCACCAAGGATTTCTTCGAGAAAGGCTTTATTAGGCCTAAGACTTCACCTGGGAGAGCTTCAGATTGTTTGTAAAGAAGAAGGATGGGATGTTGCGTATGTGTGTCGATTATAGGCAACTGAACAAGGTAACCATAAAAAATATATACCCCCTCCCCAGGATTGATGATTTGTTTGATCAGTTGCAGGGTGCGAAGTGTTTTTCCAAGATAGACCTGCGGTCTAGTTATCATCAAAGCGAGTTGTGGAGGCAGATGTCCAAAAGACTGCATTCAGGACCCGGTATGGGCATTATGAGTTCAGGGTAATGTCTTTCGGTTGACTAATGCTCCAGCAGTATTTATGGATTTAATGAACCGGGTGTTCAAGCCATTTCTGGATACGTTTGTTATAGTATTCATTGATGACATCCTGGTTTATTCTCGCACGGAGCAGGAGCATGCGGATCATTCGGCGACAAGATCGAGAGTCCTCCAGAGCCGCATTGTATGCCAAGTTTTCTAAATGAGTTTTGGTTGGCTTCAGTGGCATTCTTAGGGCACGTTATCGGGGCCGATGGTATTCGGGTTAATACAGCAAAGATTGAGGCAGTCAAGACTTGGCCTAGACCTACTACACCAACTGAGGTGCGCAACTTTTTAGGCCTTGCAGGTTATTATCGGATGTTTGTGGAGAAGTTTGCTTCGATTTAAGCGCCTTTGACTAGGCTGACTCAGAAAGAGGCTAACTTCCAGTGGACGGATGCTTGTGAAAAGGGCTTCCGCCATCAAGGAGAAATTGACGACGCCCCGCTTACTCTTCAGAGGTTTAGACGGGTATGGTTTATTGTGACGCGTCGGGTGTCGCTTGGACGTGTTGATGCAAAGATGGTAAGGTTATAGCTACGTCTCGACACCGGAAGCATGAGAAGAACTACCCCACACATGATTTGGAGTTAGCAGCAGTGATACATGCCTTGAAGATCTGGAGGCATTACTTAAATGGAGTTCATGTGGATATTTTTACAGACCACAAGAGCCTCCAGTATATCTTCAGCCAGAGGGAGCTGAACTTGCGGCAAAGACGGTGGTTAGAGTTACTTAAGGATTATGATGTCGATATCCTATACAACCCAGGGAAGGCCAATGTAGTTACAGATGCTCTTAGTCGTAGATCTATGGGTAGTCTGTCAGATGTGCAGCCAGATAGAAGGGGTATGGTCCGCGAGATACATCAGCTAGCGAGCTTGGGGTTTGATTGGTTGGTTCCGATAGTAGTGGGGTTCGGGGTCGACAAAGATGTACCACGACCTCAGATGTATGTATTGGTAGGATGGCTCAAGAGGACGCAGAGTTCGCTGCTCGTCCGGTCATTGTCAAGGTGGAGCACCAAAGCCCGGTGGGTTGCAGATTTATCGATTGAGACCTGGAAATGGGAGGTGATCAACATGGATTTTGTTACAGGGTTACCTCGTACTCAGAGGAAGTGTGATTCCATCTGGGTTATGGTAGACAGGCTGACGAAATCAGCCCACTTTCTTCCAGTCAGGACGACTTATTCGGCCGAGGATTATGCTAGATTTTATATCCAGGAGATTGTAAGACTGCATGTGGTCCCTACATCTATTATATCGGATAGAGGAGCCCAGTTTACGACTAATTTCTGGAGGTCTTTCCAGAAGGGATTAGGGACACAGGTGAGCCTCAGTACTGCATTCCATCCTCAGACCGACGGATAGGCAGAGCGTACAATACAGACACTTGAGGATATGTTACGAGCCTGTGTTATTGATTTCAGGGGTAGCTAAGAGGATAATTTGCCTCTTGTTGAGTTTGCGTATAATAATAGCTACCATTCCAGTATCAAGATGACGCCTTATGAGGCCTTGTATGGAAGGAAGTACAGGTCGCCGATAGGTTGGTTCGATGTGGACGAGGTTCAGTTAGTCGGACCGGACTTGATTCAGCAGGCTGTGGATAAGGTGAAGCTTATCCAGGAGAGGTTATTAGCAGCTCAGAGTCGACATAAGTCGTATGCAGATAATCGGCATCGACACTTGGAGTTTGAGATTGACGATTGGGTCTTCCTGAAGGTGTCACCCATGAAGGGTGTGATGAGGTTTGGGAAGAAGGGGAAACTTAGCCCAAGGTACATTGGGCCTTATCAGATTGTCCATAGAGTAGGTAAAGTTGACTATGAGTTGCATCTGCCGTCCGATCTGGAGGCAGTACATCCGGTCTTTCATGTTTCTATGTTGTGGAAGTGTATCAGAGATCCATCCAGAGTGTTCCCGGTTAGTGATGTTCAGGTGACAGAGGGGTTATCGTATGAGAAGAGTCCCATTGCGATACTTGAGCGCCGTGTCAAAGATCATGACAAAGGACGTGGCTTCCGTCAAAGTCTTATGGCGGAATGAGAATAGAGAGGAGATGACTTGGGAAGCAGAGGAGGACATGATGAAGAAGTATCCTCACTTATTCCCTACACCTCCATGTAACTCACTTTCCTACTTGTCGATTTTAATTGACATATATGCTTAAGTGTTATTGTGGCCATGTGTGGCATTCATGATTTTGTGGGTATAGTTAAGAGGGACTATGCCGATATCTGATTTGATTGAACTTAGAAGGAACATTCGGAACGAATGTTTCTAAGGGGGGCAGAATGTTACACCCCGTAGTTTCAGGGTATGTATATGAGGACGTACGTAAGAGAATGCGACCTTAAGTTTGAAAAGGAAGAAAGATTTCTTTTTCCTACGGAAAATATTCCGAACCACGTGAAGGAGAAAGGTTTGTTATTGGGAATTGGATTCTCAATTTTGGTATTTAAGACTTATATGATTTATAAGAATTATGGAATTTTATTTCCAGTTTTGGTCATGTAGGGCCCACCCGGGAAATTTTACGATTTTGTGGGGCCCACAAGGTTTTCGATATTTGACCAATTATTGAGATTTTGGGGAGATGAAATATTTTGGACCAATAGGAGGGCGACACGTGTCACCCCATGTGGCCCATGTTGGGCGAGATTGATAGAGCCAAGTGGCTCAAGATATTTGTTGGACAAGTGGCTTGTGGGACCCACACACACTTGTCCCCAATCTCAACCACACACTTGCTTTAATCCTAGCCATTGGTTGTCTTATATATACACACCTAGAGGTTGAAGACTTTAACACTTAGAATAATTTTCAAGACAAATATACTCCCTTCCTTGAACATTGCTTCCTGACTTCCTATCAAGAACAATTCTTCAATTGTCATTAATCCAAATACTTAAACCAAGTGTCCCTAGTATTGTTCTAGGATATCCCAACACAAAAATCCCTAAATACTACGTTAATACGATAGTCGCAGTGAAGCCCCTGTGTGATCTTCATATTTTGGATTAAGTGTTAAGAGAAGTTGGATAGGAACTTCTAAGGGTTGCTTGGAGTGGATTGGAACGTAAGGAATATGAGCAGATTCCTAAGGATCGAGTTATAAACTTAAGGTCGCACTCTCTTACGTACGTCCTCATATACCTACCCTGAAACTATTTGGTTTAAAATTTCCCCCCCCCCCCCCCCCTTAAAAACATTCATCCTGAATGTTCCTTCTAAGTTCAATCAAATCAGATATCGACATAGTCCCTCTTAACTATACCCACACAATCACGAATGCCACACATGGCCACAATATAATACCTAAGTATATACGTTAATTAAAATCGACAAGTAGGAAAGTGAGTTACCTGGAGGTGTAGAGAATAAGTGAGGATACTTCTTCATCATGTCCTCTTCTGGTTCCCAAGTCATCTCCTCTCTATTCTCATTCTGCCATAAGACTTTGACGGAAGCCACGTCCTTTGTCCGTAGTCGCATGACCTGGCGCTCAAGTATCGCGATGGGACTCTCCTCATACGATAACCCTCTCACCGACATCACTAATCGAACACTGACGGATCCGATACACTTCCGCAACATAGAAACATGAAAGACCGGATGTACCGTCTCCAGATCGGATGGCAGATCCAACTCATAGGCAACCTTGCCTACTCTACAGACAATCTGATAAGGCCCAATGTACCTTGGGCTAAGTTTCCCCTTCTTCCCAAACCTCATCACACCCTTCATGGGTGACACCTTCAGGAAGACCCAATCGTCAATCTCAAACTCCAAGTGTCGACGTCGATTATCTGCATACGACTTCTGTCGACTCTGAGCTGCTAATAACCTCTCATGGATAAGCTTCACCTTATCCACAGCCTGCTGAATCAAGTCCGGCCCGACTAACTGAACCTCTCCCACATCGAACCAGTCTATCAGTGACCTGCACTTCCTTCCATACAAGGCCTCATAAGGCGCCATCTGGATACTGGAATGGTAGATGTTATTATATACAAACTCAACAAGATGCAAATGATCCTCCCAGCTACCTCTGAAATCAATAACACAGGCCCGCAGCATATCCTCAAGTGTCTGGATAGTACGATTTGCCTGTCCGTCGGTCTGAGGATGGAATGTAGTACTGAGGCTCACCTGCATCCCTAATCCCTTCTGAAAAGACCTCCAGAAATTAGCCGTAAACTGGGCTCATCTGTCCGTTATAATAGATGTAGAGACCCCATGCAGCCTCGCAATCTCCAGGATATAAGTCTAGCATAATCCTCGGCCAAATAAGTCGTCCTGACTGGAAGAAAGTGGGTTGATTTCATCAGTCTGTCTAGTATAACCTAGATGGAATCACACTTCCTCTGAGTACGAGGTAACCCTATAACAAAATCCATGTTGATCACCTCCCATTTCCAGGTCGGAATCTCAATTGTCTGCAACAACCCACCAGGCTTTTGGTGCTCCACCTGACTCCGACAATTCGACACGAGCAACGAACTCTGCAACGTCCCTCTTCAGGCCATCCCACCAATACATACATCTGAGGTCGTGGTACATCTTTGTCGACCCCGGATGAATAGAGTAACGAGCGTTGTGTGCTTCCCCTAGAAATTACTGACGTAGTCCTGCAATATCGGGTACACATAATATACCCTCGTATCTTAGCACCTCATCAGGTGCTACCTCAAATGAACCCTTCTCCTTTCGAAGAGTCGTATCTCGATACCATATTAGAATCGGATCCTCATATTGTCGTCTCTTCACCTCCTCAACAATGGAAGACTCGGCAACCTCTTGAACCCGAACCCCACTACTATCGGAACCAACTAATTGAACCCCAAGGCTCGCTAGCTGATGTATCTCGCGGACCATGCCCCTTCTATCTGGCTGCACATCTGACAGACTACCCATAGATCTACGACTAAGAGCATCTGCAACTACATTGGCCTTCCCTGGGTGGTATAGGATATCGACATCATAATCCTTAAGTAACTCTAACCACCGTCTCTGCCGCAAGTGTTATACCCCGTATTTCCAGAGTATGTACGTAAGGAGATACGTACAAAAAGTTTGGCTTTAAAGTTAGCCTTGGACGTTTTTTTTGTACACAACTCACTAAAAGAATCGTTTTCCGACGAAACGTTTCCACAGCTTTCGTAGGGAAAATTCCGGCTATGCCATTACTAATTTTTGCGGATTTTTCCGAGAGACGAAACATTTTGGACCAACGGGAGGGCGACACTTGGCACCTCCCATCGATGGACTTGAATCGCCCATCGGACGAGATCGAGAGCGAGCACGCTTGTGCCTTGTGCACAAGTCAAGCGAGTTGGTAGATATTTGTGTGGAGTAAATCTCCACCCTACACTTGCCTTGCACTTGTCTTAATCTTGGCCATGGTTGGCCACTTCTTGACCTATAAATACCCTTAAGACGAAGAGTTCTTCATCCACAAATCTTCCAAGTCTTGAAAATCCTCCCTCTCCCTTTGTGAGCTTTTCGTCCAACACCCCTTCCTCCTCATGAGTTTGGCCGAGGCCTAACCCCTAGCCTAGCCGAAATCTACCCTCCCTTGGTAGAAAAGTTGTCTCTAGTATCGTTATAATGCCCAAAATACCCTAGCCCAAATCCCTTAGTCTTTGGTAGAAGTTGTGAAGAACTTCTAAGGTTTCTGAGCTACTGCGCATAACTTAGAGCTAAACCTTGCTCAGCGCGACTTTATCTAGGATATTATTGGGCTTACCGAGGTAATAATCCTAACCTCTTTTGAATTAGAGAATACTTATCGTTGTAGTATAAGGATAAGTATAAATACTTAGAAGAATATCACGTAAAAGAATTGAACTATTACCACAAAGAAGGTTTTAAAGAAGAATAATCACACTCAGACTTCACATAGGACTGCTTCACAAGAGACTTATATAGCTCACCGTAGGGTGTCGCCCGACTTTCCGTAGAATTGTGAACCTCTGCTTAGAATGACCTCGAGTAGTCTTTGATAGATATCTGTGACTATTATAGGTCACTCTCACGACATATTCAACTCGGTGGTTTTCACGGTATATGTGATTCTTCCTAAAGCATGATATTTTACAATATATAGTACAGACGCATACGTGTTAATCGAATAATACTTATGGCAATGCCTCACGCTTAAGCTGAATAATACTTACGAATGCCTCACGCTTAAGCTCAATAACAAAGAATCAAAACATTTCAAAAGAATATCGATCATTTTTAACAGAAGATAAATAATTGGTTTTAAAACAAAGGCTTAAGAGTTATGCTAGCTTTACGGGAAGTTAGGTATAACAACTTAAGAATGATAAAAGGAATCGCTTACTTGTTTGTTTATAAAAGCCTTGTATTGATCTCTGTTAAGTGTAGTAAGATTGTTTGATAAGTAGACATATCATGATGCTACTGTGTTAGTGTCTTGTAACGCCGCAAGTGGTCATTCTCGCGGCTTACGCTAACCGTAAGTCCGCTGTATCATATCAGATCACCTACTCGACTATTATACCGAGGGCTTGCCTCGACGCGGTCTATACGGCCTACGCGTCTGTAAGACTATGCGAGCAGTATGCTCCGTGATTGATCATTCCGGCGCCTAGCCCGACGCGGGATTCCTACGCGTCCGCTGAGACTACGCGGTCTTTTGAGACTACGGCCGCGGAGCCTAGGCGGATGCCGGGGTTGGCTGCCCGATGCGAGGGCTACCTCACGCGGGTCGGTGACCTATGCGGCCGCGAAGTCCGTGACTAGGCACGCAGAATGATACTATGGGCGATCGCCTTGCTTCGATCATTCGCGCCTAGAATGCACCTCATGCCTTTCCATTTCCGCTGTTGTTTGTGATGTACTATGTGCAATTGAACCGATTGTATTTGTGAAAAGGTTTTAAATACTTTGATTTCATTTCGCCCTTATAGTTTCACATACTTGGTACTGCTGTACCGACTTCGGGGCCGCTCATGCCGCAGTGGCAAGGTGTGCTAGATCCACATCCTTAGGATCTTTGCGTTGGTGTCGTGAGCTCCATCTTCTCCGAGGCTCTACTTTGGGTATGATCTCCTCAGATTGTAGATAGTTTTGCATACAGGTATGGCGGCCGTCCCGCCATAGTTGTTTACTTCTCAGAGGTCCAGTAGTACTATTGTACAATTGGGATGAATCGCAAAACTTGAGTTATTTATATTATGCCGAAGGCAAGCTTTTCATCGATAAACCGTGTCTTATTTTATAAATCGCTTCGCCTTGTTTTATATTCCGCCGTTACTCGATGTATGACTACTGGGTGCCCGATACACTACCACGCCCCGAACGTCGTGACAAAAGTGGTATCGAGCGCTAATCTCTGAAAGTGTCTACGCACCGTATCTAGTAGAGTCTTGATTATCGATGTGCACCACACCAATAATCGTGAGGCTATAGGATATTTAGGATCGTTTCATTCTTCTCATTCGAGATCGTGCTTTAGAGTCGTGTTATAGGTGGACCTCTAACGTATTCCTTTCCTGTGCCGCTTATGCCTCCACGTAAGGCAACCCGCCCGTATGGCAAGGCAAATGGCGGAGCCAGCAGACACCCAGAGTCACGAGGGCTCGTGCCCGCCTATACCGTAGACGGCGAAGTTCTATGACGCCACGCCCCAAAGAGACCACGCACCCACACCTCCCGTCCCACACCGGGCGGAGGAGTTAGGGTACAAGGAGATGGCCCCTTTGGCTAAAGTCAGGCCCGACACGGAGAGACCGACGATGACAGCCTCGGCTCATTCCAGCCGCACCAGTAGCACCCGAGGCGTATAGGTGAGGGATTTCGAGTCAGAGCCCGCCGTAGTTTTACGGGTCGAGGCCGAGGATGATCCGCAGGAGTTCATCCGTCACCGCAGAGGATTATGCGGTGATCGTGGCTTCGAGATCGAGGCCGATATTCGGTTCGCGACGGCCGCGCGACACCGCAATGATTGGTTTGATTCACGAGCTTTCCGGGAGAGCATGCACCAAAGCAGATGGGATGAGTTTTCAGAGGCTTTTCTCACACACTTCTTGCCTCCGCATGGCGAGAGGGCACGAGCCGATAGATTCTTGCCGAGACAGGGGACGACCGCCGTGGAATACAATGTCGAGTTTGATTCTTTGGCTAGATATGTCCCAAAGATTGGTAGCAGATATGGAGGATAGGATACACCGCCACGCCACCGCTAGATGATTATATGGCCGAGTCATGCGCGTGTTTCTTCACCGTATGGACATTACCCGCACGCAGCTCATGCACTAGATGCGAGGACCGCAGAGACACGGGTAGAGCGATATCGCAGTGTTAGGCCAAGACGCCGGTTCTTTGGTGGTCCTCGTGGTGGGCGATCGCCAGGTCCAGATTTGCACTACACCAGCCGCAGAGCGCCCTACCTCATTTTCAAGACACCAGAGCGCCGGCGTGTCGTGCCCCAGACTTTGATTTCCGCAGGTAGAGGCGCTAACTGCTCGAGGTCCGCTTCGCAGTGCGTTGTGGCGTATACCATTCGAGCCTCAGAGCTTGTTATACTTGTGGCCAGCAGGTCACTTTGCGAGTTTGTCCGTCCGGCGGCGCGTGGTAGGCTCACCATGGTCCTGCCGCTTCTTCATCCCCGACAGCCATTTCGCCCGAGGGCAAGGTACGCATGGACCAGCGTCGCGCAGGTCGTGGCGCAGTCCAGCTTCTAGCGGTCCTCGAACCGCATATATGCTTTGTCCACCGACAGATCGTGAGGCCTCACCGATGTCGCCACTGTACCTTATCGCTGGCTCACGTGTATGCTTTGATAGATTCGGTTCTACTGTCCCTATATCTCCCTTGTTGCTAGTAGGATAGGGATAGAGCCCGAGTCCATAGACCCTTTCGAGGTAGCTACGCCAAATGGTGATTCTGGTAGCTCGGCGGTATATGTAGCTTGTCCCGTGACTATTTACGCTTCGGACCTCAGCCGACTGATAGAGTTGGAGATGATTGACTTCGACGTGATCACGGGATGGATTGGCTAGCCTCTGCTACGCCAACGTGGACCGCAGAGAGTAGTACGGTTCCAGCTCGAGGAGCCGTTGTTGAGTGGAGGAGCACCAGACGCTGGCGGTAGGTTTATTTCCTACCTCAAGGCTAGAAGATGGTGCGTAGGGTATATCTACCATCTCGTTCGTGTTCGACATCAAGCCGCGGTACCAGATTTCCAATCGCCTCCAGAGTCACGAAGTTCCCGACGCAGCCTGATGACCTCCTGTATCCTCCCGAGGGAGATCGAGTTTTGTACAGATGTCTTTGCGATACTCGCCTATTTCCATTCCGCCATACGTAATGGCACCCGCCGAGTTGAGAGTTGAAGGATCACTTAGGGATTTGGCCGGAGAAGGGCTTCATCAGCCTAGTGTTTCTCCCCGGGAGCGCCGATTGTTCGTGAAAAAGAAGGACGACGCCGCGCTGTGTTGACAGCAACAACAAGGTTACCATTAAGAATGATACCCTTCCTGTGATTGATGATTTGTTCGACCACCAGGGCGCGAGATGTTTCTCCAAGATTGACCGCTCGCTATCATCGAGTTCGTGTCGAGCGATGTCCCTAGATCGCATTCCGACGTCAGACGCATTATGAGTTCGTGGTCATGTCTTTGGTTGACCAATGCCCGCCGGATTCATGGATTTGATGAACCGAGTGTTCAAACCATTTTTGACACGCTTGTGATAGTGTTCATTGATGATATCTTCGTTTATTCTCGCCAAAGCAGAGCACGCGAGCATTCGGCGATCAGGCAGCTTCCAGACTGAACAGCTTGTGCGCCAAGTTTTCCAAATGTGAGTTTTGCTGACTTGATGCGCGTTTCTTGGGCATATTGTCGGGCTGATGGCATTCGAGTGATACGCCAAGATCGAGGCAATGAACTTGCTAGACCTACTACTCCGGCAGAGGTTCGCAGCTCGGGCCTCGCAGATATTATCGGCGTTCGTGGAGAAGTTTGCTTATCTTCGCACCATTGACTAGGTCGACTCGTATGCGCCAAGTTTCATGGGACTGATGCTTGGAGCGTGGTTTCCATTCTGAAAGAGAGACCGACGACCTCGCTCTTACTTTCCGCAGGTCCAGATGGTTATGTCGTATTGTGATGCCAGCATCGGGTTGGGATGTGTGTTGACGCAAAGGCGGGGTTATAGCATACGCATCCCGACAAACCAAGAAACACGAGGAACTACCCCACCCATGATTTGGAGTCGCACCGTGATTCACGCTTTGAAGATCCGAGGCACTATTTGTATGGGTTCACGTGGATATTTTTACGCACCACAAGAGCCTCCAAGATATCTTCACCAGAGGAGTCGAACTTACGACGCAGACGGTGGTTAGAGTTGCTTAAGGATTACGATGTTGATATCCTGCACTCACCCGGAAGGCCAACGTTGTGGCGTACGCCTAGTCGTAGGTCGATGGGAGCCTATCGATGCGTGCCAGAGAGAGGAGGACATGGTTCGTGATTTGCATCGTTAGCGAGCCTCGTGTCCGCTTGATTGATTCTCGATAGCGAGGGTTAGAGTTCGTGAGGTTGCCGAGTCTTCCATCGCTGGCGAGGTGAAGAGGCAGCTCGAGGATCCCGCTTTGACGCGATATCGTGATACGCCTCTTCGCAGGCGCGGTCCTGAGGTAGCACCATGGGGTGCTAAGGTTCGAGGCGCATCAGGTGTTCCGGATGTTTCAGACTTCGCAGCAGTTCTTGGGGAAGCACAGAGCGCGCGTTACTCTATCCACCCGGTCGACCAAGATGTACCACGACCTTAGATCCGTATTGCGGATGGCTTGAAGAGGACGCTGCGAGTTCGTAGCTCGCCCGTGTTGCCAGCAGTGAAGGTAGAGCACCGTGAGGCCCGGTGGTTTGTTACGACGATAGAGATCCCGACCGAAGGGAGGTGATCAACATGGAATTCATCACATGATTGCCTCGCACTCAGAGGAGACATGATTCTATATGGGTTATCGTCGACAGGCTGACGAAATCAGCCCACTTTCTTCCCGTCAGGACGACTTTTTCGGCTGAGGATTATGCCAGACTTTACATCCGAGAGATCGTCAGATTGCATGGAGTCCCTACTTCGATTATATCGCATGCAGGAGCCCGCTTTACGCTAACTCGAGATCTTTCCAGAGGTTTAGGACGCAGTGAGCCCGAGCATCGCATTTCATCCGCATGCAGACGGACAGCAGAGCGCACTATCCGCACTTCGAGGATATGTCGCGAGCCCGTGTTATTGACTTCAGTGGTAGTTGGGAGGATCATTTGCCCCAGTGGAGTTCGCGATAATAATAGCTACCACTCCAAAGATTCGATGGCGCCTTATGAGGCCTTATATGGGAGGAAGTGCAGATCGCCTATAGGTTGGTTTGACGGGCGAGGTGCACAATGGGACCAGATTTGGTGCAAGCAGTGATGGATAAGGTGAAGCTTATCCGAGAGCGACTATCGACAACCGTAGTCGCATGTAAGTCGATGCAGATCATCGCCGTCAGATCCGGAGTTCGCAGAGATGATTGGGTTTTCCTAGCGTCACCCATGGCGGTGTGATGAGATTCGGGAAGAAGGAAACTCACCAAGGTACATCGGGCCGCTTCGATTGTCCGCAGGTAGTGCAAGGTTGCCTACGAGCCGATCCGCCGTCCGATCCGAGGCGGCATCCGGTGTTTCACGATCTACGCCGGCGAGATGTATCGGATCCATCTAGGTGCACCCGGCCGACGATGTCCAGTGACCGGCGGGTTATCGACGAGGAGGTTCCCATAGCGATAATCGATCGTCGTTAGGCGTCGCGACGGCGGACGTGGCTTCCGCAAGGTCGTCTGGCGAACGAGCTCGTGAGGAGATGACGCGAAGCCGGCGAGGACATGAGGCAGAAGTATCCTCACCTATTCCCCACACCTCCAGGTAATTCACTTTCCTACTTGTAAATTTCCATTATCATTTATGCCTAAGTGTTGTTTTGTGGCCGTGTGTGGCATTTGCAAACTGTTTAAGCTTCTTCGTTATCTGTTTGAAGGAACATTCGACGAATGTTTCTACGAGGAGAATGTTATACCCCGTATTTCCAGAGTATGTACGTAAGGAGATACGTACAAAAAGTTTGGCTTTAAAGTTAGCCTTGGACGTTTTTTTTGTACACAACTCACTAAAAGAATCGTTTTCCGACGAAACGCTTCCACGCCTTTCGTAGGAAAATTCCGCTATGCCATTACTAATTTTTATGGATTTTTCCAGAGACGAAACATTTTGGACCAACGGAGGGCGACACTTGGCACCCTCCCATCGATGGACTGAATCGCCCATTGGAAGAGATTGGAGAGGTGGAGCACGCTTGTGCCTTGTGCACAAGTCAAGGAGTTGGTAGGATATTTGTGGAGTAAATCTCCACCCTACACTTGCCTTGCACTTGTCTTAATCTCGCCATTGGTTGGCCACTTCGACCTATAAATACCCCCTTAAGACGAAGAGTTCTTCATCCACAAATCTTCCAAGTCTTGAAAAATCCTCCCTCTCCCTTTGTGAGCTTTTCGTCCAACACCCCTTCCTCCTCAGGAGTTTGGCCGAGGCCTAACCCCCCCTAGCCTCCCCGAAATCTACACCCCTCCCTTGGTAGAAAAGTTGTCTTCTAGTATCGTTATAATGCCCAAAATACCCTAGCCCAAATCCCTTAGTCTTTGGTAGAAGTTGTGAAGAACTTCTAAGGTTTCTGAGCTACCGGGCGCATACAACTTGTGAGCTAAACCTTGCTCAGCGCGACTTTATCTAGGATATTATTGGGCTTACCGAGGTAATAATCCTAACCTCTTTTGAATTAGAGAATACTTACTGTTGTAGTATAAGGATAAGTATAAATACTTAGAAGAATATCACGTAAAAGAATTGAACTATTACCACAGAAGGTTTTAAAAGAAGAATAATCACATCAGACTCACATAGACTGTTTTCACAAGAGACTTATATAGCTCACCGTAGGGTCAGGCCCGACTTTCCGTAGAATTGTGAACCCTCTGCTTAGAATGACCTCGAGTAGTCTTTGATAGATATCTGTGACTATTATAGGTCGACTCTCGCACATATATTCAACTCGCGTGGTTTTCACGGTAAGGTATGTGATTCTTCCTAAAGCATGATATTTTACAATATATAGTACGGTAGACGCATACGTGTTAATCGAATAATACTTATGGCAATGCCTCACGCTTTAAGCCTCGAATAATACTTACAGAATGCCTCACGCTTAAGCCCAATAACAAAGAATCAAAACATTTCAAAAGAATATCGATCATTTTTAAGAAGATAAATAATTGGTTTTTAAAACAAAGGCTTAAGAGTTATGCTAGCTTTATGGGAAGTTAGGTATAACACCTTAAGAATGATAAAAAGGAACTGCTTACTTGTTTGTTTATAAAAGCCTTGTATTGATCTCTGTTAAGTGTAGTAAGATTGTTTGATAAGTAGACATATCATGATGCTACCTGTGTTAGTGTCTTGTAATGCTGTGTAAGGGGGTCATTCTTGCTGTGCTTACGTTGCTAACCGTAAGTCCGCTGTAATCGCTATCGTATCACCTACCCTCGACTATTATACCGGTGGCTTGCCTCGACGCGGGTCTATACGGCCTATGCGGTCTGTAAGACTATGCGGAGCAGCGGTATGCTCCAGGATTGATCATTCCGGGCGTCTAGCCTGATGCGGGGGATTCCCTATGCGGTCTGTTGAGACTATGCGGTCTTTTGAGACTATGCGGGCTGCGGGAGCCTAGGCGGATGCCGGGGGTTGGCTGCCCCCGATGCGAGGGCTACCTCACGCGGCCCACGTGTGACCCATGCGGCCGCGAAAGTCCAGACTAGGCACGCACGATACTATGGGCGATTGGCCTTGCTTCGATCATTCGCGGCCTAGAATAGACTGCTATGCCTTTTCCATTTCCGTTGTTGTTTGTGATGTGGCACTATGTGCAATTGAACCGATTGTATTTGTGAAAAGGTTTTAAATACTTTGATTTCATTTCGCCTTATAGTTTCACATACTTGGTACTCAGATCGACTTCTGGGCCGCGTTCATGCCGCAGGTAAGGGCAAGCGGTGCTAGATCCACATCCTTAGGATCTTTGCGTTGGTGTCGAGCTCCATCTTCTCCGAGGCTCTACTTTTGGGTATGATCTCCCGTATTGTAGATAGTTTCAGATAAGCGGTACGTATGGCGGCCCGTCCCGCCATAGTTGTTTACTTCCTCAGAGGTCCAGAGTACTATTGTACTGGGATGTAATCGCAAAACTTGAGTTATTTATATTATGCCGAAAGGCAAGATTTTCATCAGATAAACTGTGTCTTATTTTATAAACTGTTTCCTGTCTTGTTTTATATTCCGCTGGTTACTCTGATGTATGACTACTTGGGTGCCCCGGTAAGGCACCAGTCACGGGCCCCGGAACGGGTCGTGACAGCAAGTTAAGCTCCCTCTGGCTGAAGATATACTGGAGGCTCTTGTGGTCTGTAAAAATATCCACATGAACTCCATATAAGTAATGCCTCCAGATCTTCAAGGCATATCACTGCTGCTAACTCCAAATCATGTGTGGGGTAGTTCTTCTCATGCTTCCTGAGCTTTCGAGACGCGTAAGCTATAACCTTACCATGCTGCATCAACACACATCCAAGCCCGACACCCGATGTATCACAATAAACTACATACCCGTCTAAACCCTCTGGAAGAGTAAGAACTGGGGCCGTCGTCAATTTCCCCTTCAGTAACTGGAAGCCCTTTTCACAAGCATTCGTCCACTGTCTCGGTTGACTATTTGACTTTAGATATTTGTTTAAGTAGGACAAGTGGACATGGGTCCCACATCCATTTGTCCATACACTTGTCATGATCTCACCCTTTGAGATATTTATATATACATAAGAGGCTTGCAAGACTTGTCTCTACACTTAAACCATATTTCTTCATCTTTTTTCCTTCCTTTGAGCTCAAGAACAAGAACACCAAGAACACCTAGTATTGATTAAAATATTTTTCTCCAAGATTAAGCCCTTAATCCAAGTGTTGAACCAAGATAACATATCAACCCTTTAAAACTTCATTGGGCCGAGAATGGGGTTTGAAATCCTAGGGTTTTCCGTCGACTTTTTGGTGTTGAAACGTGAAGGAAAGTTGATCACAAGCTTATAGGGGTCACGTATATGCGATTGGAACTTGAAGAAGTGGAGCGAAACGAAAACTGCGGACCAAAGTATAGCGTTCTGCCCTGGACGATTTTAAGGCTAAAAATGAGGTTGAAGTACTACGTGTAGCATGGTCTACTTGGCTTAAGGAATAGCCGATGAAGTTGAAGTACTTGCAGCGTTTTGCTACGTGTCGAAATGGTTAGTCGTCGCGAGGTATGTGGATTTCCTCTTCTCTAAGACATGAGTATTTTTATGGTATACTTGCCTTATTGTTAGGAGTATACAGGATTTGTTATTTGAGTATACTTCCTTGTTGTTGGGAGTATACATGACTTGTTGTTTGAATTATACTTGCCTTGTTATTTGGAGTATACGTGACTTGCCTTCTTGAAGTACTTGCCTTGTAATTAGGAAGTATTCACGTGATAGATTTTAGGCTAAAAACATGTCTAGAATATTCCTAAGTTCTTACCAAGTCTTATGGGGGATGTGGGTAAGAGTCGTTAGGAAGTAGTGGAGTCTAGTTGACCTTGCTAAGTTACTACATTAATGAATATTTATTCTGAAAGTGATGAGACTTTGATTTAAAGTTATGAGACTTGATTTTCAAAGTTATGAGATTTGATTCCTTTAAAGATTATGAGACTTTGATTTAACGTTATGAGACTAGATTTTCAAAGTTATGAGATTTGATTCCTTTAAAGATTATGAGACTTTGATTTAAAGTTATGAGACTTGATTTTCAAAGTTATGAGATTTGATTCCTTTAAAGATTATGAGACTTTGATTTAAAGTTACGAGACTTGATTTTCAAAGTTATGAGACTTGATTCCTTTAAAGATTATGAGACTTTGATTTAAAGTTACGAGACTTGATTTTCAAAGTTATGAGATTTGATTCCTTTAAAGATTATGAGACTTTTATTTAAAGTTATGAGACTTGATTTTCAAAGTTATGAGATTTGATTCCTTTAAAGATTATGAGACTTTGATTTAAAGTTATGAGACTTGATTTTCAAAGTTATGAGATTTGATTCCTTTAAAGATTATGAGACTTTGATTTAAAGTTATGAGACTTGATTTTCAAAGTTATGAGATTTGATTCCTTTAAAGATTATGAGACTTTGATTTAAAGTTATGAGACTTGATTTTCAAAGTTATGAGATTTGATTCCTTTAAAGATTATGAGACTTTGATTTAAAGTTATGAGACTTGATTTTCAAAGTTATGAGATTTGATTTCCTTAAAGGTAATGGGACTCGATTTTAAAAGCCTTGAAATGATTTTCTGAAGGTGTAGTAACTTAGTTTGAAAAGTAAACGTGTCTTGATACTACGGGTATTAGTATCGTGTGGCTTTTATGTAAAAAGGGATCTTTTTAAGAGAGTTGAAGTACGTAGTACTTTGGGGTTAAAACGCGAATTGTTGGCATAAAATGAAAGTACCTTGAGTTTATAAAATGGTGAATCAGTTTACATGTTAATAAAAGTCTAGAAGTAAGGTAACTTACCGCGTCTCTCAATGGAGGGCCGGATATCTCGCTATTTTACTTGGACATACCGACACTGTTGGAGATTCCACGGGTATGCTTCCACTATGTTTGTTCCATGGACTAGCTCCCCATGAGGTTTTGTGACGCAGCGTAATCGTAGTTGCCTTCGTATTGCCCCTTGCCGCTTTATGACGCAGTCGACCTGGTATTTGAGTATGTATATATTGGTGTTCTATCATATCATGGACTGCCGTCAGTGAGGAAGGAATTCCACGGGCACGCTTGATATTGTGGGCATGATACCCATAGTTGTACTTAAGTAATGATTTTGAGGGCATGCGTCCCTGACTTGGCATGACTGCTTATATATTGTGAAATGGTCTTTTAAAAGATGAAGTTGATTTTCATTACTCTTATTGATTAATTTGGTTATCATACTTGTTTCCTGCTTTGTATTTGGACTGTGTGATATTATATTCTTGAAAGGCACAGTCGACTCTTGGAGTTGTTATAGTACAGTGATACAAGGTGCAGTTGGCTTTTAGGTTATGTGACACGGTAGGATCTGGTATTTGATTTTCTATACTTGCCCTCGCCATTCTTGTACGCCATGATTTTAATATCAGACTTTATTTCGCTTCTATACTTAGTACTTGTTGTACTAACCTCCTGTGCGCGTTCATGTCCGCAGTTCAGTACTCGATTGTGGATCCGCGAGCTTACGATCCTTGTTCAGCATGTTGAATAGCTCCAATGTTCCGGAGCTTATCTTTATGACTAGGTATTAAGGGGTACGACGGGGCCTTTTCCCCTCACAGTTATGTCGAATTCTTAGAGGTCTGTATTCATATGTGGGCTGGACTGGTGAGAGTTGTATTCATGTTGTTGTACAGTGTAGACCCAGTTAGGTATGGTATATATATATACGGCATCCTTATCGGCCTTGCCTTTGCTTCAAGAAAAAAAAATTACTGTTAGTATCTTCCGCATGTTACTCATGTTGTGTGTATAGAAGGGTGCCTAGGTAGGGTACCAGTCGCGGGCCCGGGGTTCGGGGAGTGACAACTATCCTCAAATGATCCGCATGCTCCTGCTCCGTGCAAGAATAAACCAGGATGTCATCAATGAATACTATAACAAACGTATCCAGAAATGGCTTGAACACCCGGTTCATTAAATCCATAAATATTGTTGGAGCATTAGTCAAACCGAAAGACATTACCACAACTCATAATGCCCATACCGGTCCTCGAATGCGCTGGGACATCTGCCTCCCTAACTCGCACCTGATGATAACCAGACCGCAGGTCTATCTTGGAAAAACACTTCGCACCCTGCAATTGATCAAAAAAATCATCAATCCTAGGGAGGGGGTATCTATTTTTGATGGTTACCTTGTTCAGCTGTCTGTAATCGACACACATACGCAGCGTTCCATCCTTCTTCTTTACAAATAATATCGGCGCTCCCCAAGGTGAAGTACTAGGCCTAATAAAGCCTTTCTCCAAAGAAATCTTTCACCGGTCCTTCAACTCCTCAACTCAAGAAAGCCATTCTCAGACGGTGGAATATATATAGGAAGAGTATCTGGAAGAACATCAATACGGAACTCTATCTCCCTCTCAGGAGGAATACCTGGGAGATCGTCTGGGAATACATCCAGAAATTCTTTGTCACGACCCGACCCCGGGCCCGCGACTGGTGCCCTACCTGGGAACCCCTCACAGGTATACATCAGATAATAGTAGCGAAACATACATACAACTCAAAAAGAAATAAATAATAGGTTAGCCGATAAGGCCACCTTCCAAAAGTATACACATAACCCAAAAAAGCAGTTACCTCTTTTTTTCTTTACAACCCAATCCACAAGATATGACTACAGACCTCTAAGAATTTTTACATAACAACTGTGACGGGACAGGGCCCCGCCATACCCCTGAATGTACATAAATCTAAAACCTCAGGGAACTGTACCAAACGACAAAGCCTCCGGAGAAAGGGAGTTTTCCAAGAACTGAACAGTGATCCTAAGAATGAGGATCAGCAAGCTATGTACCTCAACCTGCGGCATGAACTGTTACACCCCGTTATTCCAGGATATATATATAAGAATGTATGTAAGGAATCAGGATGTTAAAAATTTGAACGAAAGAAAGAATTGTTTTTCGAAGGAAAAATCTTCCGAACCTCGGAAAAGAGAAGTGTTTGTTAATGAGAATTGGGTTCTCGAATTTGCTATTTGAGACGTTTAGAATTTATCGAAACTATGGAAGTATATTTACAAAGTTGGATACGTGTGGCCCACCCGAGAAATTTTACATTTTTGTGGGGCCCACGAGGTTTCCGATATTTTGACCAATTATGGAAATTTCGGGAAACAGAATATTATGGACTAATGGGAGGGCGACACGTGTCACCCTCCATAAAGATGATGTTGGACGAAATTGTGTGGCTAAGTGTAGCCAAATAAGCTTGAGAAAATTGACCAAGTCAAACTAGTCAAGTTGACCTTGATATTTTAAATTCTTCATCCAAGACCACACAAGTGTTTTAATCTTGACCCTTGATTTTGTTATATATTGCTACTACTAGTGCAAGACTAGTTCTACACTTAGAAAAAATATCAAGAACTTGTGTGTGTGTATGGGAGCTCTCGGCTAAGCTCTAATGGAAGAGAGAAAAAAATTCGTTTGTTATTCATAATTCACAATACTTCAACCCAAGGTTCCTAAGGGTATTACAAGGATATCTCAATAGAAAAATTCCGGAAAAACTACGTTTTTACGTTAGTCGCAACACGAAAAACTAAGGGGGTTTTCATAGTTGGAGTTGGAACTTGAAGAGTTTTCTTCATAAGCTTCTAAGGGTTGCTTGGAGTGGATTGGAACGTCCAAAAGAGGAGCTAAAGTTGCTAAGGATCTGTCACGACCCGAATCCGGGCCCGCGACTGGTGCCTTACCCCGGGCACCCTAGTGACACAACATCAGAGTAATCAGCGGAACATAAAGACAATACATGAAACCAATGTAATATGACAGTGAAATAAGAAGACAAAGCAACCAAAAACGGTTACCTTCAAGATATATATAAATAGCAATTTGAATGCATAACCTCTTACAAATTCTGCCCACAACAAGATTACATGCACTTACGAATAATATGACAACAACGACGGACAGGCCCCGCCATACCACCGAATGTAAGCACCTACAATCAACAGGGACTATACCAAGATAAGCCTCCGAGAAACGAGCTTTCCCAAATGCCGAATCAGTGACCCTAAGAGCGAGGATCACGATCGATGTAACTTTACTGCAGATGAACGCAGCTCGGGCGAGGTCAAGATAACAATTAGTATGTGAAATCAAATAAATATCAGAAATGAAATCATAGTAGTCTATATAAAGCAGAGACATGTATGATAACCAAACTACGCTTCACAATAAATAAACGATGCATGTCAAGTCGTGACTCACACCTCAAAGTCATCCTCACGCCCGCGAGCTCCTTCCTCACCGCCAGCCTAGGTACAAATCATGTGATACGTATAATGTCTCGGCCCATCTTATGGACCCAATATAGAAACGTGTGGAATACATTCTCGGATGAACCCAGAGTCGTGAAATACATTCTGATGAACCGTAGTCAAGTGAAATACATTCGGATGAACCGTAGTCAAGTGAAATACATTCCGGATGAACCGTGAGTCGAGTGAAATACATTCTGATGAACCTAGTCGAGTGAAATACATTCCGGATGAACCGTAATCAAGTGAAATACATTCCGGATGAACCTAATCAAGTGAAATACATTCCTGATGAACCTAATCAAGTGAAATACATTCCTGATGAACCGGTAATCAAGTGAAATACATTCCGGATGAACCGTAATCAAGTGAAATACATTCCTGATGAACCTGAGTCGAGTGAAATACATTCCTGATGAACCGTAGTCGAGTAGAACACAATAATTGCATAACAAGGCTATCACACGTAACACGGTCACGCTTCATAACGACAAGCATAGGCAAGTTATACACAACTCAAGGCACTTTCATTTTATGTCAAAGTCCGATTTTAACCCTAAAGTACTACGTACGTTAAATTCCTTTTAAGATCCATTTCTTTTACAAAGGTCACCCGATACCCGTAGTATAAAATTAGAGAGACTAACATTGTTAAGTAAACCAAAATGCTTTCCTTTGTAAAATCAAGTAACAACCTTATTTTCCAAACGTTCAAGTTTGCCTAATTTCAAATGCTCAAGTTTCTCATTTTAGAAAGGGTTTCGTAGTTCATAGTTTTAAATCCTTTAAAACATAATTCTCCTTTAAACGATTGGAGAAACCTATGTCGTATAAGTGAGTAGGTTATTCTTGTTTATAATCAATCTTATTAAGCATCCATGATCTAGAAATGTCATTTTGTCTCATCTTAGCTTCTATGCAGATGGAAGTTTCTACCGTTTTAATAATACTTAATCACAAAACATTTCCTTTATTAACGCCGCAGTTGGTTTGTCGATACACATTCGATTTCCAAATCAAGAAACATTCTTAAGCCGCTATTACCTAACTTCCCATAAAGCTAGTATAACTCTTAAGTTTTCAAAACCAAGTATTACTTCTTCTTTCAAATGATTCAAAATCTTTGAAATACTTCAAGTTCTTTATTAACACATAACAAGCCGCTTATAGTTCAAATCGCTTACCTTTTCAAAACCACAAGTATTTTCTACCAACATAAAGTCGTTATAACCAACTTCCCATAAAGCCGTTATAACACTTTATGTTTTAAACCAATCAAATACATTTAGCACTTGTACGCCTACCGCACTACATAGTTCACACATATCATGCTAGAAGAGATAGGAAGAGGTTCACATACCTCGCGACGAGTATCGACTAATAGCAAAACGCCCAAGTACCTCCAACCGCTTGCTACTCCTTAAGTCAAGTAGATCGCGCCACACGTAGTACTTCAACCTATAAGGCCACAAGGCGCTTTATTAACATTTAGACCTCGTCAGAGAACATTCTACCAAAATTCGCAAAGACTCTCCCCGCAAATCGCAGAAATCTCCTCCTCTATCGAGGCCGCCATCAAGCCAACCAGAGGGGGTTCATACATCTAACCTGACGTGCACAATTCTACCTCACGTAAAAGCTTACACAAGTCCATCTAATACACCCTATGTAATTACACAAGATTTCTTCTTCAAAAGGTTTCTTATATTCAGCTTAAGTCAAAAGACATTGCCGATAACAACGCTCAGTTCTATATATAGTATACTTCAACTATATAGTCTAACAATCATGTAATTTCCAATTACAATAGAGGACAAGATATTTACCTCGATAAGCCCATAATTATCCGAGTTTAAATGTCGATCCCGAGCAAGGTTTAGCTCCTACTCGCGCCCGACTCCGCCTCCAAAACAACCCTTAGAAGTTCTAACCAACTTCTACTTATTACTCCAACTAACCATGGAGATTTTCCTTAGGGTTTCGGTTTTGTGACTAAGGGAAGTATAATAGTATTTTTGGGTTTTTCAGATAGTATAACCTTAGAATACTACAAGGTATATGGCTAAGGTAATTTGGGCATTATAACAATACTTTTGAGAGTATTTCTACCAAGAGGGGGTGTATTAGACGAGACAACTAGGCTTGGGGTACCCCAGCCACACTACTAGGAGAGGGGTGAGGGCTCTCGCCAAGGGAGGGGAAGGCTCTGACGAGAACCACAAGAAGGAAGAGGAGGGATTTTCACACTTAGAAGATTTTCGGATGAAGAAAGTCTTCAACATAGGGTGGTATTGATAGGCCAACCAATGGTCAACCAATGGCCAAGATCTTGCCAAGTGCAAGGCAAGTGTAGGGCCAAGATCTTGCCAAGTGCACCCTAGCCAACTAACACACAAAAATATCCTACCAACTCCTCGACCAACAAGGCCAATCGCCCAACCTCCCTTTACCGCCCACTCACGCCCGCCAATGAGAGGGTGCCAAGTGGCGCCTCTTGTTGGCCCAACACGCTTGCCTCTGAAAAAATCCGTAAAAATTAAAAATGACATAGCCGGAAATTCCCCTACGAAAGCTGTGGAAACGTTTCGTCGAAAAACGACTCTAATCTGGTGTTGTGCACAAAATTAATTCGGCCAAGCCTAATTAAAAGTTTCAAATTTTCTACGTACGTCCCTTCGTACATACTCTGGAAATACGGGGCATAACAGGATCGACTTTTAATCTTGGATTATATTTGGGCTAAATGAGGTAATAATCTTCGTCTCACTATTGTAATTGAATATTCCATGTTATGATAAGTTAGAAATGATGATGTGATATATGTTATGAAGATTGATAAGTGTTATGGAATTTTAGAAGCCTAAAGTCCGAAAAGTTCATGTTAGCCATTTAGTTTGTAATTCAATTTAATTGTTAGATACAATCGTCACATGCTATTGAAAGAAGGGATTATAGTGGTTATAATCGTTTGCGGCTATATAACATGTTAGACTAAACAACTTGGATTGAAGAAGAATTGGAAAAGACTTTGTGTTGTTGTACATTGTTAGCCGAGAATGACATTGAAATGTTAGACTATTTGGATATCGATTGTGGGGCAGAATTTTACACGTCCTGTGCGGCGTGTAATCCCCTTTGTTTAACTAATTGTTTAGCCTTAAATGTGGCATTTGGTTATTGATTTTCGGGCCTTGAAAAAGGTGGAAAAGTACGTAGAAACAAAGGAAGTGTTGCCCGATTTTCCGTAGAATTAAGAGTCCTTATACTTAGAAATATTCTACGTTGAAAGCTAGTAGTTGATGGACGTATTATGGTCATTATAGGTTGACATTCTACGTGCGGCGTATTCAACTTGGCAAGTGGATTAAGTCGAAGAGGTATGTGGAACTTTTCTTATCTCTTGAGCATGAGTAGCTATAAATGTATAGTACTAGAGACGCATTTGAGATTTAAATGAATTTAGTTTCATTTGATATCCTTGACTTGTTTAATAATGTCCAAGTTGGTTGAGTTAGAGAATTAACTCACTTGTTTTAAAGGTTAAAGATATCTTAGTTTCTAAAGCATAAAGTTAGTATAACGGCTTTATGGGAAGTTGGTTATAACAACTTTATGGGAAGTTAAAAGAATGGTTTATTCTAATAAGGGAAACAAAGATTTCTTGACTTGAAAATGTATAGAATACTTGGTTTGGAAAGTATTGACTACTTGAACTATTCTAAAGTAAAGAAACTTGATTTCTAAAAGTTAAGAGACTTGAAGTATTCTGAAAGTTATGAAACTTGATTTGAAAGTATATGATACTTGGTTTTAAAAGTATAAGTCTCTTGGTTTCAAAAAAGAATGTAATTGTCTAAAACATAAAGAGTTATAACGGCTTTATGGGAAGTTAGTTATAACGGCTTTATGGAAGGTTAAGAGAGTGTCTACTTGATTTATAGGCATGAGTTGCCTAGGTTGTGAATGTAGAAGTTACTTAGTATCAAAGCCGTGAAATGAATTTCTAAAGGTGTAGTAACTTGTTTTGAAAAGTAGACAAGCCTTGATACTACAGGTGATAGTATCTTGGGGTTTTTATATAAAAGGGTTCTTTTTAAAGGAACGGAAGTACGTAGTACCTTGGGTTAAATTCCCGGATTTCTAATTACATGTTAGTGCCTTAAGTTAAATAAAATGAGAGTGCATGATAATTAAGGTTAATAAGAAGTTAGGAGATGTCTTAACTTGCTTATGGTAATGTCACGACCCGATCCCGAGCCCGTGACTGGTGCCTTACCCGGGCACCCAAGTAGATATACATCAGAGTAACCAGCGGAATATAAAAACAAAGACATGAACAATAAAGAGTAAGAACAGTCTAACCAAGAAAATGTCGCTTTCGCATGTATATATATAAACTAAAACTTGAACAGTTACATCCTTTACGAACCCCGCCTACACAAAAGATTACATGCACTCTAAGAATGTAAATTACAACTATGACGGACAGTGGCCCCGCCATACCCCTGAATGTACAAGTACCTACAATGACAGGGGATTATACCAAAGACAACGCCTCCGGAGCAATGGAGCTTTCCAAGAACTGAACCGTGATCCCACGCGTACGGATCGTAGTTACGCACTTCAACTCGCAGATGAACGCAGCCCCGGCGGGTCCGCATAACAAAAATAGTATGTGAAACTGAAAATACTGTAAGTGAAATCATAATAGTCTATATAAAACAGGAGACATATATGATAACCAATATACGATAAGAAATATGTAAGCAGTCATGTCAAGTCAGGGTCTCACGCCCTCAAGGTCATCACTCAAATATAACCATAACATTTTAAAACCAGTTCACAAATATGTATGAAACAACCAAGTTAACCGCACATAGTGCCACATCACAAACAAGAGCAATAATAGGTATAATGTAACTGGTCTTTTCTAGGCCGCGAATGATCGAAGCAAGGCCAATCGCCCATAGTATCATTATGCGTGCCTAATCCTGGACTCCCGCAGTCTGCATAGGCCACCTTAGGCCCGCATGAGGTATTCCTCGCATGGAGGGTAGCTAATCCTCAGCATCGTCCTGGACTCTCGTAGTCCGCATGGCCACATAGACCGCATGAGGTATTCCTCGCACACTACCCTGGAACTCCCGTAGCTCCGCATAGGTCCCCGGGACCCGCATGAGGTATTCCTCGCATCGGGGGGCAGCTTAACCCCCGACATCATGTCAAGAGGTGAGTGGTATAATACTATCACAACGGCTTATCGTTAAACGACGTAAGCCCAACAAGAATAACCTCCTTACACAAACATCACAAGGCATTAACACACGTAGCATCATAGCATGTTTACTTTATCAAGCCAACAAGAAAGTATTACAAGGCTAACACAAAACATAGGCAAGTTACTCACACAAGGTACTTGCATTTCATGTCAACAATTCCGGGTTTTAACCCCAAGGTACTACATACTTTAACTCTTTAAAAAGATCCATTCCTTTCACAAACAATCACACGAAACCCGTAGCATCAAAGTAGAGTAACCATCTTGTTAAGTAAACCCAAACAATTTGCATACTTCTTTTTAAACCATCTTAAGACAAAAACATGCCTTTCCTTTAAACACATACTTCAAATTCTCAAGTCTCGTTTTTAGAAAATAAGTTCCTTACTTTGGAATTTAAGAAAAATCAATACTTGTTATTAATGACTTTAGTAAGGCAACCGTGATCTAGGAAATGTAATACAATTTTGTCTTATCTTAGCTTCTATGCAGATGGAGGGTTTCTACTTGTTTAAATATAATTAATTATTTGTCGATATATTTTCCTTTGTTAACGCTGCAGTGGAATGTTCGATATTTATTCTCATTTCCGCAATCTATATAACATTATCATTCGAAACCAAGTACTCATTACTCACGAATGAGGTTTCACAACTTTCCACACAATTCAAGTTCTTCACATATTAAATCAAGTCACATATGAGTCAAGTCTCTTATCTTCTTTTAAGTCGTTATACCTTTCAAGTATTTGATAAACAAATATTAAAACCGTTTTCCTTATCTTTCTTAAGTCGTTATTCCTAACTTCCCATAAAGCTAGTATAACACTTAAGCTTTTTGTTTAAAACCAAGTCTTACTTTTCTTCCAAAAATGATTCGTAACTCTTTTTGAAATATTCAAGATTCCTATTATTTAGACTCAAGTCAAAAGATATCAAAGTAAAGCCAAATTCATTTTAACACACGTACGTCTACCGTACTATATATATTTCGCAAATATCATGCTAGAAGAGATAGGAAGAGGTTCACATACCTCGCGACGATTATCGACTATTAGCAAAACGCTCCCAAGTACTATAACCTTGCTAGCCTTTTCCACCCTTCAAGTAGAATACGCTACTCGTAGTACTTCCACCTATAATGGCCACGAAACGTCCATTAACCTCTAGATCTCTTCGTAGGATATTTCTAAGAACAAGTTCCATATCCTATGGAAAATTCGGCAGCACCTCCCCCGTTTCTACTCAATTTCCCCACCTTTTCCAAGGCCCGATAACTGTGATTAACCTACTATAATTAAGGTGCAATAATACTGAATTCTAAATAAGGGTATAACACGCCCAAACGGAACGCGATTAACAATCTCTCCTTCATAACAATAATAAGTAAAAGAAGGGGATAACACGCCCAAACGGTAACGCGGTTTACTAACTCCCTTTATAATAACAATAAGTAAAAGAAGGGAATTACACGCCCAAACGGTAACACGGTTTACTATCTCCCTTTATAACAACAATAAGTAACAGAAGGAGATTACACGCCCAAACGGTAACGCTGTTTATCGCTCCCTTTATAATAACAATAAGTAAAAGAAGGATTACACGCCTAAACGGTAACGCGTTTACTATCTCCCTTTATAATAACAATAAGTAAAAGAAGGGGATTACACGCCCAAACGGTAACGCGGTTTACTATCTCGCCTTCATAATAACAATAAGTAAAAGAAGTCCAAAGTAAAAAGTCCAAAGTAGATACGTTCCTTAAGTTGGGGTCCTTGGCCAACTTTTACATTTTACTTATCCAATTACTTCATTAGTCCTTCAACTTATATTCCAATCTTTATATAAGTTATATGCTAGGAGATATTCCCTTCCAAACTTGACTAAGAATTTGTCCAAAACAGTCTCGAAAATCTGCCTACTCTCGGCCAAGGGAAGGTTTTTGAGGCTAGGGGTGTGAAATCTTGTCTAACTCTTGGTTAAAAATCTTCCTAACACATTAAGGAAGAACACTTATAAGTTTAAGAATTTTTGGACAACATTTGGTTAGGGAGTGGGTTGGACGAGACACTTAGAAGGAGGGAGAGAAGAGATGTTTTCAAGTCTTGTGATAAGTTAAGTGTGGATGATTTTCATCCACTTAGGGGGTTTATATAGCACAACCAAGGGTTGAGATTAACACATGTGTAAGGTAGAGATCATATGTGAAGGTTCCTTCCCACACTTGTCTTACTAAAGCCATGCAAGTCTTGACCATGCAAGACTTGTCCACTAATGCACAAAAAACGTCCAAGACATGCCAACTAGGCAAGAATTGTTGGCCACTTGTCTTGCCCACTCCATTTCGTCCACTTGGCCTTAGGTTTGAATATTGGGAATTATGGAGCAAGATTGCAAAATTTTCTCTTCCTTTTTCTCATCATGGCCGAGAGCTTCTTCAAGAACAACAAGTTCTTAATTTAATTCTAAGTGTAGAGTTTGTCTTGCACTAGTATAGGATATATACTACAACCAAGGGCCTAGATTAAAACACTTGTGTGGATGAGATGTGGTCAACAAAATCAAGCCAAGTGGCTCTTGACTTGATCTTCCATTTTCCGCCCCACATGGGCCCATGAAGGGTGACACGTGTCGCCCTCCGGTTGGTCTAAAATATTTCATCTCCCGAAATTATGATAAATTCTATAAGTCTCAAATATCAAATTCGGGAACCCAATTCTCATTAACGAACAATTTTCCTTCCCGAGGCTCGAAATAATATTCCGTAGAAAAAGGCAATCCTTCTTTCGTTTCAATCTTAAAGTCGTATCTTCTCACGTACATTCTCGTAAACACATGTCCTGAAACTACGGGGTGTAACATTCTCTAACAACCGGAACTGACTGAAGATCTGGTAACTCAGCCTCTATATCAAATACCCAAATAACATGGTAGATATATCCCTTCTGAACCATCTTCCTAGCCTTGAGGTACGAAATAAACCTACCCCTTGGCGACGCAGTATTCCCTTTCCACTCGATAACTGGCTCACCGGGAAACTGGAACCGTACCAATCTCTCCCTACAGTCCACATTGGCGTAGCAAGAAGCCAACCAATCCATACATATAATAGCATCAAAATTTGTCATATCCAATTCTATCAAGTCGGCTAGGGTCCGACGACTGTATATAGTCACCGGGCAAGCCTTATATACCCGCTCTGCTACCACCAAATCACCTACTGGCGTAGCTACCTCAAAAGGTTCTATGGTCTCTGGCTCTATCCCTATTCTATCAGCAATAAGAGGAGATATATAGGATAAAGTAGAAACCGGATCTATCAAAGCATATACGTCACAGCATGAAACCAATAATGTACCTGTGACGACATCCTGCGACGCCTCCTGGTCCTGACGGATGGATAAGGCATATATGCGGTTCTGAGGACTGCTGGAACTAGAACCCCTTCCACGACCTCTGCCGTGACTTGTTGGCCCATGAGCACCCTGCTCTCCGGGGTGAGTAACCGCAGGAGATGAAGACCGACAAACGACTCGTAGTCGAACCCTACCATCTCGCGCTTACGCCCGCCTGACAATCCCTCGAAAAATGGCCCTGTCGGCCGCAAGCGAAACAAGCTCCCAAAGCACTACTACAATTCCCGACATGGAAGTTACCGCATCGGCCACACCGAGAGGGGGGTGGTCTCGATCGGCTAAGATCCCTGCCTTCCTGGAAACCCAAAGTCCTGGAGACCTGACCCGCCCCTGAATACCCCGGACGTCCTGAAGACTGTAAAGAAGTAATTTGTACTGGCTGAGGTGCATATCTAGCCTTCTACTGAGGCTGTCCGCCTCAAAAGTTACCAAAGGACCCTGCTGTCTTGGCCCTCTTATACTGATCTCGGTCATTTCGTCGACCTCTACGTTCTTCAGTCCCCTGTGGATAAGCCTGCATGCGGGCAATGTCCATACCCGGCTGAAGAGCTACCCCCGTGTAACCCTCCGCTAGATAATCATCAAGCCCCGTGATATAGCGGTGCACTCTATCCTTCATGTATGCCACTAGAGTGGAGGCATACCGAGCCAACGAGTCGAACTCTATGTTGTACTCCCGAACCGTCCGCCATTTTGCCTCAACATCATAAACCTATCCACCCGGGCTCTCCTCATCTGCGGAGGCAAGAAGTGGTTAAGAAACGCCTCCAAGAACTCATCCCAACCAGCTGGAAGCGCATGCTCCCCCGGGACAGTTCACATGAATCAAAACCGCTTGGATCGCAATATCACGCAGCCGATGAGAACCCAATACCACTGACTCTGCCTCTGAGGCCTTGATCACATTCATGATCCGCTGCAGTTGTCGAATAAACTCCTGAGGATCATCTTCAATTTTTGATCCATATAACTCTGGTGGATTGCAACTCAAGAAGTCCCGAATCGTCAAACTATCGGTTATGGGGTGCACCATCGGTACTACCGAACCACCGGCTCCTTCTCGCCCTCATGCCTCGCCACGATCCTAGCTAGTAATCGCCATATCTTTGTAACTCATATCCTCTACTCGCCGTGGATCGAGTGTCACGACCGACTCAGCCACATCGGTGCCCTACCCGCACCCTTCTAATCATACAACATAATAAATCGCGAAGATAAATAACACTCTTTTTTTAAACCAAGCGCTGCCGATAAGGCCGCCATAACATAAAAATTACCCGAAAGTGGTCTACACTGCTTAACAATGTAAAACAACTCTAGCCACCCAAATTTACGATGAATACAGCACTATAAGATTGGAACAAATACTATGACGGACAAGGCCCCGCCGCACTTCAATATATATAGCCATGACAACTCGAACATCGAGCCATCTCAAAATGCCAACCAGATCCTAAGCTCATGATCCACAATCGGTACCTAAACTCGCGGACATTTAACGCAGCTTCGGGCGGGGTCGCATAACAAAATTTAATATGGAACGGAAAAATAAGGTACAATAAACAAATCATAATCAGATAAAATAATGACAGTGGCAAGTATAAAAAGTGGTACATACCGGATCCTACCGTGTCATTACCATCTCGTAAACTTAATCGCACTTATTATCTTTTCCCATTTTTCAATAAAAGTTATAGTCACTTTCTTACGCATATACTTAGGAAAAATCATTAAGTTCATTACCATATAACTTACTTATCTTTCATAACATAATCCACCTTTTATGGAGGACGATATGCTACCCGACCCAATCTGGGACGCGATAAAGTCACACAAATATCAAAGTGTGCCCGTGGAATCCCACATCACTGCCGACAGACATAAGTGTAACATATAACCATGTGACGCGCCCGTGGCATCCTACCTCACCGCCGCATACATACACAATACATCTATATATCTCATGCCCGTGGAATCCCACATCACTGCAGACAGCCGTAGGTGTAACATATACAACACATATATATATATATATATATATATATATATATATATATATATATATATATAACGTGCCGCATGCCCCTAATCCTCATCGTATAAGCATGGCCATAACGTGCCCTCGACATCCTCATCGTAGCGCAGTCTTCACGGGAGCTAGCCCACGGAGTAATAATATAACACGCCCTAATCCTCATCGCGGGTACATATCTTCATGGGGAGCTATCCCATGAGTAATAGTCGACATAGCATGGTCGCACGCTACTAATCCTCATCGTATAAGTACGCCATGGGTAATAAAACAACCGAATCTAAACCGCCTCCCGGTCACATGCCCGAATCCCACATCGTATAAAGATGTCCAAGGATCAATCATAATGGAAGCATACCCGTGGAATCCTACATCACCGCTTAGACGCCCAAGCAAACTTACAACAAGACATGGCCTCCAACCGAGAGTCACGACAACGTAAACATATAATACTTGCACTCAAAGCTATCACAAGCAAACATAGGCAAGTTCATAAACCTTTAGACTTCCATTTTTATAAACTCATGGCACTTTCGTTTCACACATAGAAATCCGAATTTAACCCAAAGTACTACGCACTCTACTCCTTTAAAATGACTCTTTTCAAATAAAACTTTCAAGATACTAATAACCGTAGTATCAAGTCATACTTACTTTTCAAGACAAGTCACAATACCTTTTTAGAAATACAATTATAGGCTTCTAAATCACGTGACTTCTTTCTTTAAAACCTTAAGCAATTGGTACCTTTAAAACAATTTGCCCTTCTTTATTTCAAGTCATTTCTTTGCTTACATTACTGAAGAAAACCATTCTTTTAATCTTCCATAAAGTTGTTATAACCAACTTCCCATAAAGCCGTTATAACTCTTTATGTCTTAGACAAATTCATTCCTTTTATAACCAAGAGACTTATACTTTCAAATCAAATCACATAGCTTTCAAAATACTTCAAGTCTCTTAACTTTTAAGAAAACAAGTTTCTTAACTTTAGAAATCAAGTCTTTCCAAATCAAGTATTCTATACTTGTAAATCAATTCATTTCTTCCTTTAAGAATCAAGTCCCATAACTTGAAAAATAAAGTCTCTTAACTTTTAAGAATTTGAGATCCATAGTCTTAAAACTCCATACATAAATTCTTATAAGTTAATTAACATATACATTGGTGCTTTTTGAATAAGTTATACTTATTTATAACGATCTTATTCAAGTAGCTATGATCTAGAAAATGTAATAAAATTTTGTCTTATCTTAGTTTCTATGCAGATGGAGAATTCTACTCATTTTAACATAATTGATTGTCATTACATTTTCCTTTATTAACGCTGCAGGGGCTTGTTCGATACTTATTCTCATTTGTGCCAGAATCTTAGCCGGTCAACTTGGCTCCAAAATACCTCCTAACGACTCTTACCAACATCCCCCATAAGACTTGGTAAGAACTTAGGATAACTTAGACATAACCCTTACGTAGAGTAAATCAACATACATACCTCTTAACTTCTAAGAGTAGAAGGAATCATGAAATAATACCACATGTATATTCCATACATAGAATCATGTCAAAAGAAGGAAGAGGTTCACATACCTCGCGGCGATTATCGACAAATAGCAAAATGCTCCGAAGTACTTCAACCTTGATAGCTATTCCATCCTTCAAGTAGAATCCGCTATACTTAGTACATCAACCTAAAATGGCCATAATACGTCCATTAACCTCTAGCTTCGAACGTAGAATATTCTAAGTGCAAAGTCACTAAATTCTACGGAAAATCGGGCACCACTTCCTTTGTTTCTACATACTTTGCCACCTTTTTCAAGGCCGAATACAATAACCAAACACGCCACATTTAAGGCCCAACAATTCAGCTAACCAAAGGGGATTACACGCCTTAACAGGACGTGTAAAATTATGCCCCACAAATTAATACGAAACTAGTTCCATAATTAAAGCCATTCTCAGCTAACATAAACAACAACTCAAAGTCTTTTCCAATTCTTTTAATCCAAATTCTTAGGTCTAACATGTTATATAGTCATAAACAACTTCAACAACTATAATTCCTTCCTTATATAACATGTGACGACTTAAACTAATAATCCAATAGAATTGAAATCTCAAGGGCTAAACATGCTAGTTTTTCGGATTAGGGTTCCAATATCCCTAACACTTATCAACTTCATAATATAAACATCATGCTTGCTAATATCCATAGCTACAACAATAAGTAATCTCAATTACTAAAACGACAAGAATTATACCTTTACAAGCCCTTAAAATTTCCAAGATTCAAAGTCGCTCCTAGAAATTCTTAGCTCCTTTCCTTTATGCTCCAATCCGATATTTGAATCCTTTAGAAGCTCACAACCAACTTCTCTTCCATTTCCAATCAAAACCTATGAAAATGCCTTAGGTTTTCGCCGTGCGACTAACGTGAAAATGTCATTTTTCCGAAATCTTTCTATTGAGATATCCTTACAATACCCTTACAATACCCTTAGGGACCTTGGGTTAAAGTCTTGTGGCTAATGGACAAAAATTACAAAATATTTGTGTGGATAAGGTGCTAAACCCGAGAGCACATTCAAGCACAAGAAAAAGGTCTCAAATTTTTCTAAGTGTTGTGAGCTAAGTCTTGCTACTTAGGATGATATATAACACATTGGAGGGTCTAGATTACAACACATGGTAAGTTTGGATGAAAGGGATCAAGCCAAGTGGCTCTTGACTTAGTCAACAATGTCAAGCTCAAGCTTAGCAAGACTTTCTCATCTTTACAATGGTCAAATGACCCTTTTTCCCTTGCATCAATTTCGACCAAGCCATGTGGGGGGGGTGCCACGTGTCGCCCTCCCATTCGTCCATAAAATTAGAACCTCGTGGGCCCCACAAAACGTAAAATTCTGTGGGCCCCACATGACCAAATCCAGAAATAAATTTCCATAATGATAATAAGTTCCATACTCTTCAAATAATGCATTTTGAGAATCCAAATTCTCCTCAACGAACATTTTTCCTTTCCGACGTTTCTAAGATTTTCCGCGGAAAAACAATTCTTTCTTTCGTACTAATTTCAAGTCTTGAGTTCCTTACGCATATTCTCTTAAACATGACCGGAGTTACTGGGTGTAACATTCTTCCCCCCTTAGAAACATTCGTCCTCGAATGTTCTTTCGGAGTCCAATCTAATTAGATAGCGACAGTCTCCTTTTACTGAACCCTTCATACTACATATGCCACCCATGGCCACATAACAATACTTATACTAAGATGTCAACCTTGGCACTCACGAAGCCAACTAGCCCATACTCTTAATGACCTCAAGGTCTGTCATAATCATCTCTACAAAACATACATACATAACTTCCACACCGATTCTGGCCTCTAATCTTTGGAGTCACTCTATAAAACAATATAAGGCCATTTCTGGCTTTCACGACCTGGTTCCGGTGGAACGCGTCCACGAACCCGTAAAACAATTAACTAGACTTGGTCCTTGCACCCTCGTGACCCTGTCACGTAGCGGAACTACTACCAATTGATCCCACTCTATTCCAGGCTATGGGGCGACCCGTAACAGGTCCTCACCCCGACCCGCCGTCGCACTTAACTCTTATTATTGGTCTATAATAAATCTTTCTACCCGAGAAGACCTTGTACATCTAAGGTCTCAGCAGTCATCAATATTCTTAGGCTCGCAATTTCCATGCTCCAAGCCTACCTTACCAGTCCCCCAGTAAACGGGTACAAAAAAAAACTTCTCATAATACCATAATCGTGTCGTCTTAATCACAACAACCATTACTTACTCTATACGGACCTCATCCATACAATTCTCTTAAGCCTACCACGTAGCTTAATATATTAACATGGTATTCCATTAAGTTTCTTAACATGACTTCTTAAGGGTTCACCGCCTATCGCATACCTCATCCTTTCCCAATTATCTCGAAATAAAACACAAGACCTTGGCGAATTCATTAATCGCTCCATACCTCCCTGATCTAGTTAGTCTTTACCAATTCCCGTAATCTAAAATCATTCTAGGCAACACGCGTCGACTCATACATAACTCCGTATAGATGTATGTCACAATACCAACTATACTATAATCATTACCAACCCGATACGCAATCCACATAGTCCTTCCCGGTCATCACGCTTTCGTAGGCTGCAATCAACATAACTCGTTAGGGAGAGACGACCCTAACAACACAGCTCTATCGCACAATCTCAGAGTGAGAAGAATGGAAACCAAATCCTAAATGTCCCGCAGCCTCCTGATTATAGATGTGGTGCACAACACACCGATAATCAAGACTCTACTAGACACGGTATGTAGACACTTTCCGAGGACTAACTGCTCTGATACCACTTTTGTCACGACCCGACTTCGGCGCGATCGGTGCCCTACCCGCACCCTTCTAATCATACAACATAATAAATCACGAAGATAAATAACACTTTTTTTAAACCAAGGCTGCCGATAAGGCTGCCATAACATAAAAATTACCCAAAGCGGTCTACACCGCTTAACAATGTAAAACAACTCTAGCCACCCAAATTTACGTATGAATACATGCACTCTAAGATTGAACAAATACTATGACGACAAGGCCCCGCCGCACTTCGAATATATATAGCCATGACAACCTGCAACATTGGAGCCATCTCAAAATGCCAACCAGATCCTAAGCTCGCGGATCCACAATCGTACCTAAACTCGCGGACATTTAACGCACTTCTCGGGGGTCGATAACAAAAATTTAATATGGAACGGAAAAATAAGGTACAAGAAACAAATCATAATCAGATAAAATAATGACAGGGCAAGTATAAAAAGGGTACATATCGATCCTACCGTGTCATTACCATCTCGTGAACTTAATCGCTTATTATCTTTTCCCATTTTTCAATAAAAGTTATAGTCACTTTATTACGTATATACTTAGGAAAATCATTAAGTTCATTACCATATAACTTACTTATCTTTCATAACATAATCCGCCCTTTACGAGGACGATATGCTACCCGACCCAACTGGACGCGATAAAGTCACACAAATATCAAAGTGCCCGTGGAATCCTACATCACCGATGCATATAAGTGTAACATATAACCACGTGACGCGCCCGTGGCATCCTACCTCACCGCTGCATACATACACAATACATATATATATCTCATGCGTGGAATCTCACATCATCGCCGGATAGGTAGTGTAACATATACAATATATATATATATATATATATATATATATATAACGCGCCGCATGCCCTAATCCTCATCGTATAAGCATGGCCATAACGTGCCCTCGACATCCTCATCGTAGGCGCAGTCTTCACGGGAGCTAGCCCATGGAGTAATAATATAACATGCCCCTAATCCTCATCGTGGGTACATGTCTTCACGGGAGCTTGCCCATGGAGTAATAGTCGTACATAGCATGGTCGCATTCCCCGAAATCCCTCATCGTATAAGCATGGCCATGGGTAATAAAACAAATCCGGGAATCTAACCCGCCTCCTGGTCACATGCCCCGGAATCCCACATCGTATAAGCATGTCCAAGGATCAATCATAATGGAAGCATACCCGTGGAATCCCACATCACCGCTTGACGCCCAAGCAAACTTACAACAAGACAAATGCGCTTCTCCAACTGAGAGTCACGACAACGTAAACATATAATACTTGCACTCAAAGCTATCACAAGCAAACATAGGCAAGTTCATTAAACCTTTAGACTTCCATTTTTATAAGCTCATGGCACTTTCGTTTCACACATAGAAATCCGGGAATTTAACCCAAAGTAGTACGCACCTCTACTCCTTTAAAATGACTCTTTTTCAAATAAAACTTCCAAGATACTAATAACCGTAGTATCAAGTCATACTTACTTTTCAAGACAAGTCACAATACCTTTTTATAAATACAATTATAGGCTTCTAAATCACGTGACTTCTTTCTTTAAAACCTTAAGCAATTGGTACCTTTAAAATAATTTGCCCTTCTTTATTTCAAGTCATTTCTTTGCTTACATTACTGAAGAAAACCATTCTTTTAATCTTCCATAAAGTTGTTATAACCAACTTCCCATAAAGCCGTTATAACTCTTTATGTCTTAGATCATTCCTTTTATAACCAAGAGACTTATACTTTCAAATCAAATCACATAGCTTTCAAAATATTTCAAGTCTCTTAACTTTTAAGAAAACAAGTTTCTTAACTTTAGAAATCAAGTCTTTCCAAATCAAGTATTCTATACTTGTAAATCAATTCATTTCTTCCTTTAAGAATCAAGTCCCATAACTTGAAAAATAAAGTCTCTTAACTTTTAAGAATTTGAGATCCATAGTCTTAAAACTTCATAGGTAAATTCTTATAAGTTAAGTAACATATACATTGGTGCGTTGTGAATAAGTTATACTTATTTATAACGATCTTATTCAAGTAGCCATGATCTAGAAAATGTAATAAAATTTTGTCTTATCTTAGTTTCTATGCAGATGGAGAATTCTACTCATTTTAACATAATTGATTGTCATTACACTTTCCTTTATTAACGCTGCAGTGGCTTGTTCGATACTTATTCTCATTTGTGTCGTAACTTAGCCAAGTCAACTTGGCTCCAAAATACCTCCTAACGACTCTTACCAACATCCCCCATAAGACTTGGTAAGAACTTAGGATAACTTAGACATAACCCTTACGTAGACTAAATCAACATACATACCTCTTAACTTCTAAGAGTAGAAGGAATCATGAAATAATACCACATGTATATTACATACATAGAATCATGTCAAAAGAAGGAAGAGGTTCACATACCTCGCGACGATTATCGACAAATAGCAAAATGCTCCGAAATACTTCAACCTTGATAGTTATTCCATCCTTCAAGTAGAATCCTCTATACTTAGTAATTCAACCTAAAATGGCCATAATACGTCCATTAACCTCTAGCTTCGAACGTAGAATATTCTAAGTGCAAAGTCACTAAATTCTACGGAAAATCGGGCAGCACTTCATTTGTTTCTACATACTTTGCCACCTTTTTCAAGGCCGAATACAATAACCAAACACGCCACATTTAAGGCCCAACAATTCAGCTAACCAAAGGGGATTACACGCCTTAACAGGACGTGTAAAATTCTGCCCCACAAATTAATACGAAACTAGTTCCATAATTAAAGCCATTCTCGGCTAACATAAACAACAACTCAAAGTCTTTTCCAATTCTTTTAATCCAAATTCTTAGGTCTAACATGTTATATAGTCATAAACAACTTCAACAACTATAATTCCTTCCTTATATAACATGTGACGACTTAAACTAATAATCCAATAGAATTGAAATCTCAAGGGCTAAACATGCTAGTTTTTCGGATTAGGGTTCCAATATCCCTAACACTTATCAACTTCATAATATAAACATCATGCTTGCTAATATCCATAGCTACAACAATAAGTAATCTCAATTACTAAAACGACAAGAATTATACCTTTACAAGCCCTTAAAATTTCCAAGATTCAAAGTCGCTCCTAGCAATTCTTAGCTCCTTTCCTTTACGCTCCAATCCGCTATTTGAAGCCTTTAGAAGCTCACAACCAACTTCTCTTCCATTTCCAATCAAAACCTATGAAAATGCCTTAGGTTTTTGCCTTGCGACTAACGTGAAAACGCCGTTTTTCCGAAATCTTTCTATTGAGATATCCTTACAATACCCTTACAATACCCTTAGGGACCTTGGGTTAAAGTCTTGTGGCTAATGGACAAAAATTACAAAATATTTGTGTGGATAAGGTGCTAAACCCGAGAGCACATTCAAGCACAAGAACAAGGTCTCAGATTTTTCTAAGTGTTGTGAGCTAAGTCTTGCTACTTAGGATGATATATAACACATTGGAGGGTCTAGATTACAACACATGGTAAGTTTGGATGTGTCACGACCCGACCTCGGGCCCGCGACTGGTGCCTTACCCCGGGCACCCTAGTGATACAACATTAGAGAAAATCAGCGGAAATAAAAACTTAAACATGAAACAAGATAAAATAAGAAACAGGGTAACCAAAACGGTTACCTTTCTGCATATATATACCTGAACAGTTATATCCTTTACAAACCCTGCCCACAATAGTACTACAGACCTCTAAGAATTTAACCACAACTATGACGGACAGGTTCGCCATACCCTCGAATGTATAAGTACCTACAATGACAGGGACTATATCAAGATAAGCCTCCGAGAAACGGAGCTTCCTAAAACGCTAATCTGTGATCCTATGAGCGAGGATCAACAACCTGTACTTACCAAGATGAACGCAAATCCGGGCGAGGTCGGAAGACAGTACCAAGTATGTGAAATCAGAAATATCGTAAATGAAATCATAATAGTCTATATAAAGCAGGAGACATGTATGATAACCAAACTACAGTCCACAATATATAAACAGCCATGTCAAGTCAGGGACTCATGCCCTCAAAGTCATTACTCAAATATAACAATGGGTCTCACGCCCACAACATCAATCATGCCCGTGGAATTCCTTCCTCACTGCCGGCAGTCTATGATATAACAACACCAAGGAGTACACATGAACACCAGGTCCCACCTGTGTCATAAAACCGTACGGGGCAAGTACGAAGGCATAGCTACCAGATCCAAAGCCGCATCATCAACTGACCGGGGCAAGTACGAAAGCCAACTACCAGATACCAAAGTCGCAATAATACTATATAACTATACCACGGTCGACACGGCAAGTACGAAGCCAACTACCAGATACTGGCGTCACACGTAGCCGACGGGGCAAGTACGGGGGCTAACTACCAGATACCAAGGCCGTGATCACGAGATCGCCACAAACCGAATCTGGCAAGTCAAGGCTAACTACCAGATACCAAAGCTGAATCAGCCACGATCGGCAAGTACGCAGAGCCAACCACCGTGATACCGCGTTGAATCAAGAAACCCCATGGAGGGTCGGGTCCATGGAATGACACTATCAAGAACCGACGCAAGCACGAAAGCCAACTACCGTAACTAACTCGGCATCAAGAACGATCGGCAAGTACGAGGCTAGCTACCGATACCAAGGCCGAATCAAGAAACCTCACAAGAGCTAGTCCATGGAACAACAATCCTAGCTGAAGCATACCCGTGGCCACCCATCGACGCATGTCCATCAATAAAGAATAACATGACCGGCCCTCCATCGAGAGACGCGGTAATCATAAGGATACAACACTTGCACAACAAGGCTATCACACGCAAACATAGGCAAGTTACACACAACTCAAGGTACTTTCATTTTATGTCAAAGTCCGGGTTTTAACCCCAAAGTACTACATACCTTAATTCTTTTAAAAAGACCCATTTCTTTCCCAAACGCCACCCGTACTAACACTCGTAGTATCCAAAAATAGAGTAACTATTGTTTTAAGTAAATCAAAACAATTTCCATACTTTCTTTTTAAACCAAATCATTTCTCCCTTTAAAGTTAAGTTATCATTTTAAATCCAATAATAAAACCATCTTTTTGTTTTCATAAAGTCGTTATAACTAACTTCCCATAAAGCTATTATAACACTTTATGTTTTAAACCAATTTAAGACAAAACCATGCCTTTCTTTTAAACCAAAACACTTCAAAATTCTCAAGTCTCTTTTCTTATAGAAATCAAGTTCCTTACTGTGGATTTTAAGAAAAATCAATACTTGTTATTGATGATTTTATTAAAGCAGCCATGATCTAGGAAATGTAATCCAATTTTGTCTTATCTTAGCTTTTATGCAGATGGAGGTTTCTACTTGTTTTAATAATAATTAATTAGTCAATACATTTTCCTTTATTAACGCTGCAGTGGTTTGTTCGATACTTATTCTCATTTCCGAAATCAATATAACATTATTCCTTAAAAACCAAGTACTCATTACTCACGAATGAGGTTTCACAACTTTTTAACACAATTCAAGTCCTTAACCAATCATATCAAGTCAAGTCTCTTATCTTTTAAAAATAATCAACCAAATTCACTTAGCACACGTACGTCTACCGTACTACATAGTTTACAACAATCATGCTAGAAAAGATAGGAAGAGGTTCACATACCTCGCGACGATTATCGACAATTAGCAAAACGCTCCAAAGTACTATACTCTTGCTAGCCTTTTCCACCCTTCAAGTAGAATACGCTACTCGTAGTACTTCAATCCTATAATGTCATAAAAAATCTATTAACCTCTAGCTCTCTTCGTAAAATATTCTAAGTACAAGGTCAATAATTCTACGGAAAATCGGGCAGCACTTCCTTTGTTTCTACATACTTTGCCACCTTTTTCAAGGCCGAATTCAATAACCAAACGCCACATTTAAGGCTCAAATCAATTCAGCAAATACAAAGGGGATTACACGCCCAACAAGACGTGTAAAATTCCGCCCCACAATTACTACCAACAAGTCCATAATACAATCCAATTATACAACGTTATTCTCGGCTAACAACAACACTACTTCTCTTTCAATTTCTATTTCAATACAAGTTGTTATTCCAACATGCTACATAGTCATAAACAACTTCAACAACTATAATTCCCTCTTTATATAACATGTGACAACTTATACTAATAATCAACTTGAATTCCAATCTTAAGGTTAAACATGCTAGTTTCGGATTAGGGTTCCAATATCCATAACACTAATCAATCTTCATAATATAAACACCTCATGCTTGCTAATATCCAAAGCTACAACAAGTAGTAATCTTAATTACTAAACGACAAGAATTATACCTTTACAAGCCCTTAAAATTTCCAAGATTCAAAGTCGCTCCTTAGCAATTCTTAGCTCCTTTCCTTAAGTTCCAATCCGCTCCAAGCACTCCTTAGAAGCCTATGAAGAACCCATCTTCAAGTTCCAACTTCAAAGTTGAAGAACTCCTTAAGTTTCCGCCTTGCGACTAATACGAAAACGCCACTTTTCCGGGATATTTCTATTGAGATAACCCTACCATACTCTTAGGGACCTTGGGTTTAAGTCTTGTGAATAATAGAACAAAACTACAATTTTTTTGTGTTGAGAAAATGTCAAATCCGAGAGCCTCTAGTGGTGTTCATCCAATTTCTTGAAATTTAGCTAAGTGTAGAAAGCTTGTCTCACTACTAGTACTACTATATAGCAACATGGAGGGTCAAGATTAAAACAAATGGGTGGCTAGGATGCATTTCAATAAAGTAAAGCCAAGTGGACAAGTTGACTTGGTCAATACACTCAAGCTTGAAGACTTTCATCCACAATGGTCAAATGACCATCCTATCCTTGCAAAAATCGTCCAAGACCATATGAGGGGGTGCCACGTGTCGCCCTCTCATTCGTCCATAAAATTTCGTAACCCTCGTAGGCCCCACAAAACGTAAAATTTCTCGGGGCCCCGTGACCAAATCCGTAAAATATAAATTCCATAATTCTTATAAGTTCTTAAAGTCTTAAATACCAAAGTTGAGAATCCAATTCTCAATAATAAACCTCTTTCCTTCACGGTTCTAAACTTTTCCGTCGAAAAATCACATCTTTCTTCTATTCCTATTTTAATGTCGTATTCTCGTACGTATGTCCTCACATACATACCCTGAACTACGGGGTGTAACAGGATGAAAGGGATCAAGCCAAGTGGCTCTTGACTTAGTCAACAATGTCAAGCTCAAGCTTAGCAAGACTTTCTCATCTTTACAATGGTCAAATGACCCTTTTGCCCTTGCATCAATTTCGACCAAGCCATGTGGGGGTGCCACGTGTCGCCCTCCCATTCGTCCATAAAATTCTGTAACCCTCGTGGGCCCCACAAAACGTAAAATTCCTCGAGTGGGCCCCACATGACCAAATCCGTAAAAATAAATTTCCATAATGATAATAAGTTCCATACTCTTCAAATAATGCATTTTGAGAATCCAAATTCTCCTCAACGAACATTTTTCCTTTCCGACGTTCGGAAGATTTTCCGTCGGAAAAACAATTCTTCCTTTCGTACCAATTTCAAGTCTTGAGTTCCTTACGTACATTCTCTTAAACATGACCTGGAGTTACGGGGTGTAACATGGAGGCTAAGGTACCGTGGCCTCAGTAGCTACTGCTACTGCTCTAAACTCTTCTGGGGCTGGCGGCGTCGTAGAACTTGTCGTCTGATGCACTATCTCAGGCAATGACTGGGCATGTGCCCTAGTAACACTCTGAGTCCCACTAGCAGCTCCCTATGCCGCTTTCCTTCGGGCCGCGTTGCCTCATGCGAGGCATAATCGTACATAAGAATATGTCGAGGAGTCCAACCTATAACACAACTCTATTGCACGATCTCGTGAGAAGAATGGAAACTAACTTAAATATCTCGTAGCCTCCGACATATAGGTGTGGTGCACAACACGCCGATAATCAAGACTCTACTAGATACGGTCTGTAGACACTTTCCGAGGACTAACTGCTCTGATACCACTTTTGTAACGACCCGACCTCGGGCGCGTAACTGGTGTCTTACCCGGGCACCCTAGTAGGTATACATCAGAGAAAACCAGCGGAATAAACTCATAGACATGGAACAATAGAGAATAGGAAGCAGGCTAACCGATAAGGTCGCCTTTCAACATATATATAAATATCAAAAAGCCCGAACAGTTATATCCTTATAAACCCAACCCACAACAGGACTGCAGACCTCTAAGAGTTTTTGACATAACAACTATGACGGGACAGGGCTCCGCCATACCCCTGAATGTACATGTACCTACAATAACAGGGAACCAAACCAAAGATAAGCCTCCGGAGAAACGGAGCTTCCCAAAACGCAGAACTGTGATCCTAAGAGCGAGGATCAACAACCGGTGTACCTCTACCTGCGGCATGAACGCAGCCCAAGCGAGGTCAAGACAACATGTACCAAGTATGTGAAACTGAAAGTACTGTAATGAAATCACAATAGTCTAATAATAAATCCAGAGACATGTATGATAAACCAATTAACAGTACACTGTGCCATAGTATATATGAGAGTAAATAAGTGTAACTTTGTCGGTTCTGAATAGGAAGCGATGATCAAACTAGGGCCATTCGCCCATATTATCATTGTGCAAATCCTGTTCCTGGACTCTCTAGTCCGCATAGGTCGCATGGACCCGCATGAGGTACTCCTCGCATCGGGGGGAGCAAACCTGCGGAATGTAATGCATAGGACCCTGTCCCGCATGAGCCCCTTGGACTCGCATGAGGGTATTCCTCGCATAGGACCCCGTCCCGCATGAGCCTTATGGACTCGCATGAGGTACTCCTCGCATCGAGGGGAGCAAACCCGCGGAATATGAACAACGCATACGGCGGGTCAATTTACGTAATAAATGATATAATACAAGCGCAACCTGCTATCAGAAACAACATAGGCAAATTAAGAAAACCCCTTAACATAAAAGTCTCAAGACACTAATACCCGTAGTATCGTGACACGCTTACTTATCAAACCAAGTTACTACACCTTCGTAAAATCATTACAATGCGCCTTTAAAATCAAGTAAGTAAACTGTTCTTTTATCCTCCTAAAGTCGTTATAACTAACTTCCCATAAAGCTATTATAACACTTATGTTTTAAGCAATTCAAAACAATCACATTCATTTGGGAAACCAAGAGAACTTATTATTTTAAAACCAAGTATCAATTTCTTTCCAAATAATGATTCACAACTTTTTAGAATAATTCAAGGCTCTTAAGATTTAGAAGTCAAGTCAAGGACATCAAAATGAAACCAATTTTATTTAACACACGTACGTCTACCGTACTATATATTTCTTAATAATCATGCTCAAGAGGATAGGAATAGTTCACATACCTCCTCGGCTTAATCTACTTGCCAAGTCGAATATGCCGCACATAGAATATCAACCTATAATAACCATAACACGTCTATCAACTTCTAGTTTTCTTCGTAGAATATTTCTAAGAATAAGGTCTCTTATTCTACGGAAAATTGGGCAACACTTCCCCTGTTTCAACGTACTTTTCCACCTTTTTCAAGGCCCGAAATCAAGAACCAAATGCCACATTTAAGGCGCAATAATTCAGCAAGTCAAAGGGGATTACACGCCTAACTGGACGTGTAAAATTCAGCCCCTTAATCTACCAAAACTGTCCATTAAAACTAGTTCATAGTCCAATGTAAAAACAGTTCATTAGTCCACTAATACAATACATTAGTTCAGTCCTTTAGTTGGTGTTCTTGGCCAACTACTGCAATCAAAACTGTCCAGTTTTCGGCTAGCATGCCAAAATTGTTTCATTACTTCTTTATAATTCCAACTTATATTCCAATCTTTATAGAAGTTATATTAACTTGTTTATCAACAATATTCCTTCATGTCAACAAGTAATAGGTAATGTTTTAACAACTTTAATGGCTAGCATGCCAATTTTTTCAGTTTTTAACATCTTAATAAGGTCCAAATCTTTTCAATCTTCCTTCCACATATCACATACTCAATTATATACTACTATAACATGTAATCTCCAATTACATTAGAAGGACACAGATTATTACCTCAATAAACCCAAATTATTCCAAGATCTAAAAGTCGATCCTTAGCAACTTTAGCTCCTAATCCTTACGTTCCAATCCACTCCAAGCAACCCTTAGAAGTTCCTAAAGAACTTCTTTTCAAGCTTCATCCAAAAAAAATATGAAGATCACCTTAGGGTTTCACATTGTGACTAACGGATTAACGTAGTATTTTCGGGATTTTTGTGTTGGGATATCCTTAGAACACTACTAGGGACACTTGGTTTAAGTATTGAGATTAATCAACAACAATTGAAGAATTGTTCTTCAATAGGGGGGGAGGGGTGCCGAGAGTCTCAAAGGGGAGGGAGTATATTTCTTGAAATTTTCTAAGTGTTGAAGTCTTCAACCTCTAGGTGTGTATATATAAGACAACCAAGGGCTAGGATTAAAGCAAGTGTGTGGATGAGATTGGGGACAAGTGTGTGTGGGTCCCATTTGTCCACTTGTCCAACAAATATCTTGAGCCATTTGGTTCTATCATTCTCGCCCAACTTGGGCCCACACGGGGGTGACACATTTCGCCCCCCTATTGGTCCAAAATATTTTATCTCTCCAAAGTCTCAATAATTGGTTAATATATCGGAAATCTTGTGGGCCCCACAAAACGTAAAATTTTCGGGTGGGCCCTACATGACCAAATCTGGAAATAAAATTCCAAAATTCTTATAAATCCTATAAGTCTCAATTACCAAAATTGAGAATCCAATTTCCAATAACAAACTTTTTTCTTTCACGAGGTTCGGAATATTTTCCGTAGGAAAAAGAAATCTTTCTTCCTTTTCAAACTTAAGGTCGCACTCTCTTACGTACGTCCTCATATACCTACCCTGAAACTATGGGGTGTAACAGTATATATAAGGTCTCAACGATTATCAATATTCTAAGGTTCTCAATTATTCCATGTCCCAAGATTACATTATCAGTCCCCGCATACGAGTAAGGTAGCTTCGCATAATCTCAAAATCATGTGGTCTTAACCATAACAAGTCTATTTACTCCATACAAATATTATTCGCACGTATCACTTAAGAATTTAACATAACTTAATCTAACAACATGGTATGCCATCAAATTAATTAACCATGATCTCTTAAGAGTCCGTCCCTCTCTTAAACAACTCATCACCTCCTAAACTTCCTAAAGTAGCACATATATTATGCCTAGGTGTGGATTCACTAAATTGTTTCACACCTTCTAAGTAATTATTAAAGCTCTATCAGCTCATGATGACTCGTAATTTCAGAAAATACACACACATAGCCCCAAATAAATACGTTCGTATAGATACACATCATCATCATACCAGCTATACAATAATTTTCACCAACCTGGATACGAAGTCCATATAATCATTTCAGGGCCAATGTTGCCTTTTTCGGAGGCATAGCTGCAACACCACAATACGTTAGAGAGGATTATTCTAATGACACAGCTCTACTGCACGATCTCAGAGTGAGAAGAAGGGAAATCAATCCTAAATATCTTGTAGCCTCCTAGGTATAAGTATGGTGCACACATACCCATACCCAAGACTCTACTAGACACGGCCTCAGACATTCGAGGACTAACCGCCTGATATACTTTTGTCACGACTCCGACTCCAGGATCGTGCCCCACCTGGCACCTCTATTACCCTCATATCACATATAAAACATAGGCGATAAACAAACTGTCACGACCAACCTGCCCGTGATCGGTGCCTACCTGCACCCAAGTAGACATACATCGTAGAAATCGGAATATAAAACATGACATGAAATAATATGAAGTGTAAAACATTTTTTCTGCGAAAAGTTGCCTTACGGCACATAAATATAAAAACTTAAATCCGAACAGTTACATCCCTTTTACAAACTCGCCACAACAGCATTACATGCACTTAAGAATGATATGACAACAATGGCGGACAGGCTCCCGCCATACCCCGAATGTAAATACCTACAACGCAGGACTATACGATCGATAAGCCTCCGAGAAACGGAGCTTTCCAAAACGCTGAATCGTGATCCTAAGAGCGAGGATCGACAATCGCGTACTTCTACCGCAGATGAACGCACTTCGGCGAGGTCAAGATAACATGTACCAAGTATGTGAAATCAAAACATCAGAAATGAAATCATAGTAGTCTATATAAAGCAGAGACATGTATGATAACCAAACTACGCCACAACAATATAAGCAAATATGTCAAGTCGTGACTCACGCCTCAAAGTCATCACTCAAATATAACTACGGGTCTCACGCCCACAACATCAATCATGCCCGTGGAATACCTTCCTCACCGCCAGCCTATGATATAAAAGCACCAAGGAATACATACGAACACCGTGTCCCACCTGTCATAATAAAACCGCACGGTAAGTAAGGCATAGCCGACTACTAAAACCCACAGCACTAACAAGGTCATAAATCGTATCACGAGATCTGTCTGCACCGCCACATGATCAAAGCCGCAACTCGCCTGCAGATCTAATGCGCGCGCCTAGTCCCGAACTTCCAGCCTCGCATAGGCCACTCCAATGGCCCGCATGAGATATTCCCGCGTCGAGGGTAGTTACTCCCGCAACGCCCCGACTCGCAGTCCGCATGGCCACATGTATCGCATGAGGTATAACCCCGCACACTAACCTCGAACTCTCAGAGCCCGCATAGGTCTCACTGCACCGCATGAGGTATTCTCGAATCATAGGTCACGCACTACCGAAGTCTACCGCGTGGAGGCGCTTAACCCCCGGGATCAAGTCAAGGTGAGTGATATGATACTAACATAACGGCTTATCGTTAAACAACATAAGCACAGTCAAGGGAAACCCCCTTACACAACATTACAAGACACTATCACACGTAGCATCCTAACATGTTTATTTATCAAACCAACAAGAGAGTATTTACAAGGCTATCACAAACTAACATAGTCAAGTTATTCACACAAGGTACTTTCTACTTTATGTTAGCAAGTTCGGGTTTTTATCCCCAAAGTACTTCATACAATAACTCTTTTAAAAGATCCGTTTCTTTCATAAAAGTCACGCAATACCCGTAGTATAAAAATAGAGTGACTATCTTTTTAAGTAAACCAAAACACTTCCTTTTGTAAAATCAAGTAACAACATTATTTTCCAAACGTTCAAGTTTGCCTAATTTCAAATGCTCAACTTTCTCATTTTCGAAAGGTTTCGTAGTTCATAGTCTTAATCACTTAAGAATATAATTCTCTTTTAAAACAATTTGAGAAACATATGTCTTATGTGTGAGTAGGTTATTCTTGTTCATAACAATCTTATTAAAGCAGTCATGATCTAGGAAATGTACTATCATTTTGTCTCATCTTAGCTTCTATGCAGATGGAGGTTTCTACTGGTTTTAATAATACTTTATTAGTCAAAACATTTCCTTTTATTAACGCTGCAGTGGTTCGTTCGATACTCATTCTGATTTCCGAGATCAGTAAAACATTATTCCTTTTAAAAATCAAGTACTCATTACTCACGAATGAGGTTTCACATTTTTAACAAAATTCATATCAATTCAATTAAGTCAAGTCTCTTATCTTTTAAGATCAAGTCTCTTAACTTCTAAAATCAATAAACCATTCTTTTTATCTCTCTTAAGTCGTTATGCCTAACTTTCCATAAAGCTAGTATAACTCTTAAGCTTTTAAGACCAAGCATTACTCTTCTTTCAAAAAGGTTTCTTAATTCTTTTGAAATACTTCAAGATTCTTATTATTCAGGCTTAAGTCAAAAGACATTGCCAGAAACTACGTTCGCTTAACACACGACGCTCACCGCACTAAATATATTCTTTTAAAATATCATGCTCAAGAGGATAGGAAGAATCACATACCTCGCGACGACACCGACTATTAGCAAATAGCTCCAAAGCATCAGAATCCGCTATCCTTTTCCACCCTTCGAGTAGAATACACTACTCGCAGATTCAACCTATAACGGTTATACAAGTCTATCAAAGTCTAGACTACTCAGTAGAATAAATCTAGATACAAGATTCTACGGAAAATTGGACAAAGACTTCCTACCCACAAACTTCACAAGTTCATCAGAATACAAATTCCTATGTAAGTATGATTCAATTCCTTCTTATATACCTTCCCAGATATAACTTATACATAATTCTTATACTTCAATAGTATATAAACTCAATTACAATAGGGAGACAAGATATTTACCTCGATAAGCCCAAAATTATCCAAGTTTAAATGTCGATCCTGAGCAACGTTTAGCTCCTACTCTGGGCGCTCCAACCCGCTCCAAACAACCCTTAGAAGTTCTACGCAACTTCTTCTTAATACTTCAACCGGATATGAAGATTTTCCTTAGGGTTTCGTTTTTGCGACTGAAGGGAATATAAGGTAGTATTTCCGGGCTCTACGTATAGAGGTAACTTTGGAATACTACAAGGTATAAGGCTAAGGTATTTTGGAATAGTAACAATACTTGGAGAATACTTTTCTACTAAGGGAGGGTGTATTTTACGAGAACAACTCAAGGTAGGGGGGGTGTACCTCTCGGCCAACACCACTAGGAGGGGGAGGTACCTCTCGGCCAAAAGGCCTCACAAAGGAGGGAGGGGGAGGCTTGGACGAAGACACTACACTAAGGGGGAGAGGGCTTTCAAGACTTAGAAAACATTGTGAGGATGACGAAGTCTTCACAAAGTGGGGGTATTTATAGGAAACCAATGGCTAAGATCAAGCCAAGTGCTGCAAGTGGAGGGTCAAGATTTGCCCAAGTGCACCCTAACCCTACTCCACAAATCCTCACAAACATCGACCCATGATTTAGGCACAAAACATTGCACAAAACGCACATTCTCGCCACCACAATCGCCCACTGAGGGTGACAAGTGTCGCCTCTCGTTGGTCCAAAATATTTCGCCTCGTAAAAATCCGCAAAAATAATAAATGACATAGCCGTAATTTTCCCTTCGCAAGTTTTGTAAAACGTTTCGTCGAAAAACGATTCTTTTCGGGGGTTGTGAACAAAATTTCGCCCCTTGCCTATCTTAAGGCTCAAACTTCTCTACGTACGCCCTCACGTACATACTCTGGAAATACGGGGTATAACACAAACTGAAGAAACTGTATGAATAGAAACAAGGCGAGCCGGTGAGGCTGTCGCTATATAAACAACGGGTACGCCCCGGCAATAAAGTTATATATCAGGCCAATAATAAATACAACTCTCGTAAGACCAGCCCACATATGAATATAGACCTCTAAAAATTTGGACACCCAACTGTGACGGGACAAGGCCCCGCCATACCCCTGAATGTACAAAAACCTACCATACTTGGGATCTGTACCAAAAGATAAGCCTCCGGAGTAATGGAGATTTTTCCCAAAAACTGAACAGAGATCCTAGGAGCAAGGATCACCAACCTGTGTATCTACACCTGCGGCATGAAACGCAGCCCCCCGAGGAAAGGGGGTCAGTAAAAAGATGTATCAAGTATGTGAAACCGAAAGTACTGTAATGAAATCATAACAGTCCAAAATAAAGCAGGATACATGTATGATAACCAAAATAACAGTAAAATTGTGCCTTATCAATATGAAAGTAATGAGAGTCAATTCTTACCTTTTCAAAATATGCAAGTCATGCCAAAATCGTGACTCTCGCCTCGTAATATAATGTCACGACTCGAACCCGCACGAGTATAAATGGTGTCACGGGACTCAACCCACGACCGCATACAAATGGTAACCTGGTATTTGAATCCACATCATAGAGAGCTAATCCATGGAATGATACGATGTCATGGGACTCGAACCCACCATACATCGAGAGATGGTCCATAGAATGATATGATGTCATGGGACTCGAACCCACCATACATCGAGAGATAGTTCATGGAATGATATTGTTACACCTCGTAAGTTTAAGGTGATAATTAAGAACGTCATTAAGGAGGTAAGATAAGAATATTGGATATAAAGTATACTTACATATGTTTAATATGGAAATTTGTATATAAAAGGATGTGATCCCGAAAGAATTTTTGACATGACAAGTGTGACGACGGGAGTTGGAAATAAATTTGGAGGTTATGAACTAGTATTATACTACAAGAATAATGACATTGCAAGTATGAGGATTTATAAGTCACCAAGATTTAAGTGAATTGTGATCACATAATTTATTAATTACGTGTGTAATTGATTAATTACATATGTGATTGATAAATTATATGGAGGCTTGTTGTTAGATAAAGGGTACTAGTTTAAGTGAGATTGGGACGTGTAAGGTGTAAATTAATCCCCTAAAGTGACTAAGTTGCATAAATTATTATGTGGCAGCAATTGAAACTAGATGGTAACGTGGGAAATTAGTATGGGGATGTGGGCGAATTGTGATCTATCTATAATATTCATTGGAAGACTTTCTTTTGCATAAAATACCAACTCATAATTCAAGATTAAGATAAGTGACATATTAAGTGGACACATAGTTAGACACGGTAACATGGTTACTAAATAGGTGGCACTTTGCGGTGAATATGCAGCATCGATGGCAATATCTATTGATGCTAAAGAGAGTGGATCATATATCCTCCTTTCAAATATTTATGCATCTAAAGGCATGTGGAGCAATGTCAAAAAGTTATGAGAGAAAATGGATAACAATAGTGTGGTGAAAGAAACCGGGTGTAGTTGGATAGAAGTAAATAATGAGGTGCATTTATTTATCATATATGGATAGCTAGGAATCACAATTTTTAGAGGGAGGACTGTACATAGCAGTTTCATTTTGCAACAAATACAGAGAATACGGGATTATTGAAAAGACAATATTTGAGGTATGTTAAAGCAAATTAATCACCTTGGTTGATGTTTTGGTAATAATCCATGAATGAAAGGAAAAAGAATGTATAATGGTGATATATGTCGAGTATATGAAACTATTTTAGTGTACCCTTTATTTGTGACTTGTTAATTGGTATTGTTGCATTTGTTGGAAGTTGTGGAAGCGCGTATAAATAGGGGAAATGCTGCCCAAATTTCTATAGAAAAGAAAGTCGTCGTTCGATATAACTTACGCTAGAAATCATAGAATTGACAGGCGTATTACCCTTTATTATAGGTTGACGTGCTAGTTGAGACGAATACTATTCTTCGAGTTGGTTAGTTCGGGAAAAGGTATGTGAACCTCTTCCTTCTTTTGGCATGATCCTACGTATGAAATAGCCATGTGATATTATTTCATGATTCCTTCTACTCTTAGAAGTTAAGAAGTATCCACGTTGTTGATTCGATGTTAAAGGTATGTCTAAATTATCATATGTCCTTACCAAGTCTTATGGGAGATGTTGGTAGGAATGGTTAGGAAGTTATATGGTTTTAAAGAGAATAAGTTACTTGGTTTTGGAAGTGTATGAAACTTTATCTTTCAAGTTATGTGTCACGACCCGAACCCGGGCCCGTGACTGGTGCCTTACCCCGGGCACCCTAGTGATACAACATCAGAGTAATCAGCGGAACATAAAACACAATACATGATACAATGTAAAGAAGACACATGTTTATCTGAAGAAAAGTGGCCTCTCGGCATATATATAAATAACAACTCTTTCAAAATGAACAGTTTAATCCTTTTTACAAACCCCGCCACAACAAGATTACATGCACTCTATGAATGATATGACAACAACGACGGACGTGGGCCGTCATACCCCTGAATGTAAGCACCTACAACAACAGGGGACTATACCAAGATAAGCCTCCGGAGAAACGGAGCTTTCCCAAACGCTGAACTGTGACCCTAAGAGCGAGGATCAACGATTGGTGTACCTCAACCTGCGGCATGAACGCAGCTTCGGCGAGGTCAAGATAACAGTACCAAGTATGTGAAATCAAAATATCAGAATGAAATCATAATAGTCTATAAAGCAGGAGACATGTATGATAACCAAACTACAGTTCACAATAAATAGGCAGTTATGTCAAGTCAGGGACTCACGCCCTCAAAGTCATCACTTAAATGTAACTATGGGTCTCACGCCCATAACATCAATCATGCGTGGAATACCGCCTCACCGCCAGCTTATGATATAAAAGCACCAAGAAATACACATGAACACCGTGTCCCACTCGTGTCCTAATAAAACAAAGACAGGTAAGTACGAAGGCATAACCGACTACTAACACCTACAAGCACTGTGGTCATAAATCGATCATGATATCTGCCTAGGCCGCCACGTGATCAAAGCCGTCACTGCCGCAGATTTCGAATGCGCGCTTCAGCCTCGAACTCTCGTAGCTCCGCGATAGGCCAACCTCATAGGCCCGCACGAGGTATTCCTCGCATCGAGGGTAGCTACTCCCAAGATCGCCCCGACTCGCACCGCATGGCCACAAAGACCGCATGACCACAAGGGCCGCAAACTAACTCGAACTCCGTGGTTCCGCATGGATCCTCGACCCGCATGAGGTATTCTCGAATCACGGTCCTGCATCACCGAAGTCTACCCCGTGACGGAGGCGCCAACCTCCTAAACAAGTCAAGGTGAGTGGTACAATACCAACATAACGGTTGAGAGTCAAACAACTTTAAGCGCAAATGAGGAAAACCCCTTTACACAAAACATCACAAGATACTAACACACGTAGCATCCTAGCATGTTTACTTATCAAATCAACAAGAAAGTATTACAAGGCTATCACAAACCAACACAATCAAGTTATACCCACAAGGTACATTCTAATATATGATTAACAAGATCGTATCTATTCCCAAAGTACGCCATACATTATCTTTTAAAAGATACGTTACGCTTACAAAAGTCACCCAATACCCGTAGTATATGAAAATAGAGTGGTTATCTTTGAAGTAAATCAAAACACTTCTCTTCAGAAATCAAGTAACAACATTCTTTTCCAAATGTTTCAAGTTTGCCTAATTTCAATTACTCAAGTTTCTCATTTTTGAAAGGTTTCAGAGTTCATAATTTTAATCACTTAATGATATAATTCTCCTTTAAAAGCAATTTGAGAAACATATGTCGATACGTGAGTAGGATATTCTTGTTTATAACAATCTTTATTAAGCAGCCATGATCTAGGAAATGTAACATCATTTTGTCTCATCTTAGTTTCTATGCAGATGGAAGTTTCTATTTGTTTTACTAATACATTATTAGTCAAAACATTTCCTTTATTAGCGCTCGTGGTTTGTTCGATACTTATTCGATTTCAAATCAAGAAACATTATTGCTTTTAAAATCAAGTACTCATTACTCGCGAATGAGGTTTTACGACATTTTAACAAAATGTTAATTAAGTAAAACAAGTTAAGTCTCTTATCTTTAAGATTAAGCCTCTTAACTTTTAAAATCAGTAACCCATTCTCTTTACTTCTCTTAAAACGTTATACCTAACTTCCCATAAAGCTAGTATAACTCTTCTTTATTATCACACATCAAGTCGCTTACCTTTTAAAACCACAAAGCATTTTACACACGTACGCCTACCGCACTACATAGTTATACACATATCATGCTAGAAAAGGTAGGAAGAGGTTCACATACCTCGCGACGATTATCGACTAATAGCAAACGCCCAAGTACCTCAAACCGCCGGCTACTCCTTGCCAAGTAGATCGCGCCACGCAATGTACTTCAACCTATAAGGCCACAGGGGGCTTTTTAACATCTTGGTCTAATCGTATAACATTCTACGTAAAAATTCGGCAAAGACTCTCCCCGCAATCGCTGCGTAAATCTCCTCCTCTCTATCGAGGCCGCTATCAAGCCAACCGGGGTTTATACATCTAATCGACGTGTACAATTCTACTCCACCGTAATGCTACAAGTCATCGTAATACATCCTATGTAATTACAGTCGCTTTTCTTTATATTCAGGCTTAAGTCAAAAGACATTGCCGCAAAGCTAGGTTCAGTTCTATATATAGTATATTTCAACTATATAATCTAACAACATGTAATTTCCAATTACAATAGAAGGTCAAGAGTATTTACCTCGATAAGCCCATAATTATCCAAGTATAAAGTCGATCCTGGGCAACGTTTAGCTCCAACTCCGTGCGCTCCAATCCGCTCCAAACTACCCTTAGAAGTTCTAACCAACTTCTACATACAACTCCAACTAACCATGGATATTTTCCTTAGGGTTTCGGTTTGGTGACTGACGGGAAGTATAATAGTATAACTGGGCTTTTTGTATAGGTATAACCTTAGAATACAACAAGGTATACGGCTAAGGTAATTTGGGCATTATAACAACACTTTTGAGAGTATTTCTACCAAGAGAGAGGGGGGGTGTATACCCCTCGGCCTACCCCACTAGGGGGGGGGGTACTCTCGGCCAAGGGGGGGGAGGAACTCTCGGCCACAAGGCCTCACAAAGGGGGAGGACGAGAACACTACTCAAGGGGAGGGAGGATTTTAACACTTAGGAAATTTAGGAATGGATGAAGAAGTCTTCCAAATGGGGGGTATTTATAGTACAAGCCAAGGCCAACCAATGGCCAAGATCTAGCCAAGTGCTATGCAAGTGTAGGGCCAAGATTCACCCAAGTACACCTTATCCATCTACCACAAAAATATCCTACCAACTACTTGACAAAAAGCCAAGCAATTCGTCCAAGCCATTACCGCCCAACGTGCCCCAATGAGAGGGTGACAAGTGTCGCCCTCTCGTTGGTCCAAAATGTTTCGTCTCTCGGAAAAATCCGCAAAAAATAAAAATGACATAGCCGGAATTTTCCCTACGAAAGCTGTGGAAACGTTTCGTCGAAAAACGACTCTAATCGGGTGTTGTGAACAAATAAAATCGGCCAAGCAACTTTAAGGCACAAGCTTTTCTACGTACGTCCTTACGTACATACTCTGGAAATACGGGGTATAACATTATGGGACTTGATTTCTAAAGTATATGATACGAGGTTTTAAGACTATAAGCCTTGATTTTATAAGTGGAAATGAATTGATTTAAAAGTATGGCTTCTTGATTTATTTCAAAAGATAAGAAGATTGATTTCAAAAGAGTATGTAACTTGAGTTTTAAAAAGAAGAAATTTATTGATTTAAAAGAGAAGGAGTTTTATGATTATTTTTAAGTATGTATGTACGTAGTACTTTTGGGTTTAGTTTTCCTAATGTAATAAGAAATAAAAGTGTCTTAAGTTCTCTAAAATGAAAGGTTGTTATAATAGCTTTATGGGAAGTTATTATAACGACTCAAGAAGAAGTGAAAAGATGGTTTAAAATGTTATGCTATGAGATACACCGAGCCTACAAATAGGCCGGGTTATGTTATGAGACACATCGAGCTTACAAATAGGCCTGGTTATGTTATGAGACACACCGAGTCTATAAATAGGTCGGGTTATGTTATGAGACACACCGAGCCTACAAATAGGCCGGGTTATGAGATACACCGAGCCTACACATAGGCCGGGTTATGCCATATACATCGAGCCTACACATAGGCCGGGTTACGTCATTGTACACCGAGCCCCACAGGCGGGCTGGGTTATGCTACAAATTCCACAGTACACCAAGCCCCACAGGAGGGCCGGGTTATGTCACATGATTCATCAGTACACCATGTCCCGCAAATGGGCCGGGTTACGTTATCACGTATGGATAATCAAAGCAAGCTCCAAAATGAGAAGTCCCTCCATAAAGGGCCGAATTACGTATGTAAGATTCGGAAGTTATGTGGAAAATAACTTGATGAAATTCTTAAGTATGTAGGTAAGAATATGTTTATAATTCTTTTTGAAAGAAGGAAAAGAACGACTAATGTATGACTGATTGCATGAGTTAAAATGGCACTGAGATCCGTATTTAATTTTTTATACTTTCCCCTGTCATTATTTCGTACAGTTATGATTTGTTTAATGCACCTTATTTTCGTTCCATACTCTGCATTGTGATCGACTTTTCTCGTGGCCGCTCATGCCCGCAGGTGTTAGGTACACAGGTTGGTGATCCTTTCTCTTAGGATCTCTGTTCAGTTTTTGGGAAGAAACTCCATTTACTCCGGAGGCTTATCTTTTGGTACAGATCCCTGTTGATGTAGACTTATGTATATTCGTGGTATGGCGGGCCTGCCTGCCTTAGTTGTTATGTCTAAACTCTTAGAGGTCTGTTAGTCATGTATGTGGGTTGTACTTTGAAAAGATGTAAGTCCTTTAGTTATGTATGTATATAGGTATGGTGGCAGCCTCATCCACTTTGCCTTTGTTTTAAGGGAGAAAAAAAAAGAGTGATATTTATCTTCCGCGTTTTACTTATGATGTATGAATAGAAGGGTGCCCAGGTAGGGCACCAGTCACGGGCCCGGGGTTCGGGTCGTGACAGAGTGGTATCAGAGCAGTTAGTCCTCGGAAAGTGTCTACAGACCGTGTCTAGTAGAGTCTTGGTTATCGGTGTGTTGTGCACCATATCTATAACCAGGAGGCTACATGACATTTAGGATTAGTTTCGATTCTTCTCACTCTGATATCGTGCAGTAGAGCTGTGTTATTAGGATGATCCGTCTCTGACGTATTCTTATGTATATGTATCATCTATGCCTCTACGGAAGGCGACCAGGGCCCAGAAGAGTTACTAGTGGGACACATAGAGTTACTAGGGCTCAGCTCAGCGGCACGAGGTCAGTGCCCAGCGAGTTGATCCCGACAAGATTACTAGAGGAGTCGAGAACAGCCGCAGCTCCAGGAGTTCCGATACCTGAGTCTCCAGTCCCTCATCCAGGGGCAGAGTATAGAGATTATGGAAAGCAGATCAGGTTATAGACCAACATAGTGGTAGGGCAACGCCGACAGGAGCCGGTAGCGAACCCTAGGGCAGATAGTTTGAAGGTTCGAGATTTTCTGGGTTGTAAAACTCCAGAGTTCTATGGGTCTAGACATGAGGATGATCCTCAGGAGTTTATTAGGAAAATGCAATGGACTATGCGGGTAATTAAGGCCTCGGAGGCCGAGTCAACAGACTAGCTTCACCGGCCAAGGCGATGTTGCAGTAAATTGGTTCGAGTCGTGGGAACTGTCCAGGGGCGAGGGTGCTCCTCCAGCTTTGTGGGACGAGTTCACAGAGGCCTTCCTTGATCACCCTTGCCTCTGAGATGAGGAGAGCCCGTGTAGATAGGCTGACGATATCAACCCTTTATCTTCCAGTCCAGACTACTTATTTGGCTGAAGGCTATGCGAGATTGTACTTCGGGGAGATAGTGAGACTTCACAGGGTCCCCACATATATTATATCAGACAGAGGATATCAGTTCACAACTACCATTCTAGTATCCAGATGGCCCCGTATGAGGCCTTATATGGAAGGAAGTGCAGGTCACCTATTGGTTGGTTTGAGGTAGGTGAGACTATGTTGATCGGTCCGGTTCAGCAAGTTGTTGATAAGGTGAAGCTTATTTAGGAAAGATTATTAGCATCCCAGAGTCGACAGGAGTCATAAGCAAATAATCGACGTCGACACTTAGAGTTTCAGGTTCATGATTGGGTGTTCTTGAAGGTGTCACCCATGAAGGGTGTGATGAGGTTCGGTAAGAAAGGAAATCTTAGCCCAAGATACATTGGGCCTTGCCAGATTATTCGAAGGATAGGCAAGGTTGTCTATGAGTTGGATGTACCATCTGATTTGAAAGCAGTCCATCCAGTCTTCCATATATCTATGTTGCGTAAGTGTATTGGTGAATTCTATATGTGTTATATTGTGGCCCTGTGAGACATCTATTGATTACTGAATATAGGTGGATAGACATAGTTATAAAGGAGACTCAGCCGAAATTTTTATAGCATAAGACCTATAATGAACATTCGAGGACGAATGTTTCTAAGGGGGGAAGGATGTTACACCTCGTAAGTTTAAGGCGATAATTAAGAACGTCATTAAGGAGGTAAGATAAGAATATTGGATATAAAGTATACTTACATATGTTTAATATGGAAATTTGTATATAAAAGGATGTGATCTCGAAAGAATTTTTGACATGACAAGTGTGACGACGGGAGTTGGAAATAAATTTGGAGGTTATGAACTAGTATCATACTACAAGAATAATGACATTGCAAATATGAGGATTTATAAGTCACCAAGATTTAAGTGAATTGGGATCACATAATTTATTAATTACGTGTGTAATTGATTAATTACATATGTGATTGATAAATTATACGGAGGCTTGTTGTTAGATAAAGGGTACTAGTTTAAGTGAGATTGGGACGTGTAAGGTGTAAATTAATCCCCTAAAGTGACTAAGTTGCATAAATTATTATGTGGCAGCAATTGAAACTAGATGGTAACGTGGGAAATTAGTATGGGGATGTGGGCGAATTGTGATCTATCTATAATATTCATTGGAAGACTTTCTTTTGCATAAAATACCAACTCATAATTCAAGATTAAGATAAGTGACATATTAAGTGGACACATAGTTAGACACGGTAACATGGTTACTAAATAGGTGGCACTTTGCGGTGAATATGCAGCATCGATGGCAATATCTATTGATGCTAAAGAGAGTGGATCATATATCCTCCTTTCAAATATTTATGCATCTAAAGGCATGTGGAGCAATGTCAAAAAGTTATGAGAGAAAATGGATAACAATAGTGTGGTGAAAGAAACCGGGTGTAGTTGGATAGAAGTAAATAATGAGGTGCATTTATTTATCATATATGGATAGCTAGGAATCACAATTTTTAGAGGGAGGACTGTACATAGCAGTTTCATTTTGCAACAAATACAGAGAATACGGGATTATTGAAAAGACAATATTTGAGGTATGTTAAAGCAAATTAATCACCTTGGTTGATGTTTTGGTAATAATCCATGAATGAAAGGAAAAAGAATGTATAATGGTGATATATGTCGAGTATATGAAACTATTTTAGTGTACCCTTTATTTGTGACTTGTTAATTGGTATTGTTGCATTTGTTGGAAGTTGTGGAAGCGCGTATAAATAGGGGAAATGCTGCCCAAATTTCTATAGAAAAGAAAGTCGTCGTTCGATATAACTTACGCTAGAAATCATAGAATTGACAGGCGTATTACCCTTTATTATAGGTTGACGTGCTAGTTGAGACGAATACTATTCTTCGAGTTGGTTAGTTCGGGAAAAGGTATGTGAACCTCTTCCTTCTTTTGGCATGATCCTACGTATGAAATAGCCATGTGATATTATTTCATGATTCCTTCTACTCTTAGAAGTTAAGAAGTATCCACGTTGTTGATTCGATGTTAAAGGTATGTCTAAATTATCATAAGTCCTTACCAAGTCTTATGGGAGATGTTGGTAGGAATGGTTAGGAAGTTATATGGTTTTAAAGAGAATGAGTTACTTGGTTTTGGAAGTGTATGAAACTTTATCTTTCAAGTTATGGGACTTGATTTCTAAAGTATATGATACGAGGTTTTAAAACTATAAGCCTTGATTTTATAAGTGGAAATGACTTGATTTAAAAGTATGGCTTCTTGATTTATTTCAAAAGATAAGAAGATTGATTTCAAAAGAGTATGTAACTTGAGTTTTAAAAAGAAGAAATTTATTGATTTAAAAGAGAAGGAGTTTTATGATTCTTTTTAAGTATGTATGTACGTAGTACTTTTAGGTTTAGTTTCCCTAATGTAATAAGAAATAAAAGTGTCTTAAGTTCTCTAAAATGAAAGGTTGTTATAATAGATTTATGGGAAGTTGTTATAACGACTCAAAAAGAAGTGAAAAGATGGTTTAAAATGTTATGCTATGAGATACACCGAGCCTACAAATAGGCCGGGTTATGTTATGAGACACACCGAGCTTACAAATAGGTCTGGTTATGTTATGAGACACACCGAGTCTATAAATAGGTCGGGTTATGTTATGAGACACACCGAGCCTACAAATAGGCCGGGTTATGAGATACACCGAGCCTACACATAGGCCGGGTTATGTCATATACATCGAGCCTACACATAGGCCGGGTTACGTCATTGTACACCGAGCCCCACAGGCGGGCCGGGTTATTCTATAAATTACACAGTACACCAAGCTCCACAGGAGGGCCGGGTTATGTCACATGATTCATCAGTACACCATGTCCCGCAAATGGGCCGGGTTACGTTATCACGTATGGATAATCAAAGCAAGCTCCAAAATGAGAAGTCCCTCCATAAAGGGCCGAATTACGTATGTAAGATTCGGAAGTTATGTGGAAAATAACTTGATGAAATTCTTAAGTATGTAGGTAAGAATATGTTTATAATTCTTTTTGAAAGAATGAAAAGAACGACTAATATATGACTGATTTCATGAGTTAAAATGGCACGGTAGGATCTGGTATTTAATTTTTTATACTTTCCCCTGTCATTATTTCGTACAGTTATGATTTGTTTAATGCACCTTATTTTCGTTCCATACTCGGTACCTGTTGTACTGACCCCCTTTTCCCGGGGGGGCTGCGTTCATGCCCGCAGGTGTTAGGTACACAGGTTGGTGATCCTTGCTCTTAGGATCTCTGTTCAGTTTTTGGGAAGAAACTCCATTTACTCCGGAGGCTTATCTTTTGGTACAGATCCCTGTTGATGTAGACTTATGTATATTCAGGGGTATGGCGGGGCCCTGTCCCGTCTTAGTTGTTATGTCGAAACTCTTAGAGGTCTGTTAGTCATGTATGTGGGTTGTACTTTGAAAAGATGTAAGTCCTTTAGTTATGTATGTATATAGGTATGGTGGCAGCCTCATCGACTTTGCCTTTGTTTTAAGGGAGAAAAAAAGAGTGATATTTATCTTCCGCGTTTTACTTATGATGTATGAATAGAAGGATGCCCAGGTAGGGCACCAGTCACGGGCCCGGGGTTCGGGTCGTGACAGATATGATGTCATGGGACTCGAACTCACCATACATCGATAATGTTACCGCCCTTTTTGTGAGGGACACGGTGATATAGGAATACAACACTTGCACGAAAAGCTATCATGAGAAAACATATGCAAGTTAAAATACTCTTTGACTCTCATTAAAACACGTAGAATGAACTATCATTTTATAAACTCAAGGCATTTTCATTTCATGTAAAATTAAGGACTTGAACCCCAAAAGTACTATGTACATCTATTCTTTATAAAAAGAATCATTTCATGCAATATTAGGGACTTGAACCCCAAAGTACTACGTACACTCATTGTCACGCCCAACTCAGGCCCGCATCGTGCTCTAACTGGACACCCTTCAGTTCATACAACTCAATAAACCGCGGAAGATAAATAACACTTTTTTTTTCCTTAAAACAAAGGCAAAGCCGATAAGGCTGCCATAATATAAATCACCCGAAAGGGTCTACACTGTTCAACAATGTAAATACAACTCTAGCCAGTCCAGCCCACATATGAATATAGACCTCTAAGAGTTTGGACAATTACTATGACGGGACAAGGCCCCGCCGTACCCCTTAATATACATAGCCATAATGACAAGCTCCGGAACATTGGAGCCATCTCAAAATGCTGAATCAGGATCCTAAGCTCGCGGATCCATAACTGTGTACCTAGACCTGCGGACATGAACGCAGCCTCCCGAAGGGGGTCAGTACAACAAGTACTAAGTATGGAACGGAAATAAAGTATAGTATTAAAATCATGGTTGGCCAAAAAATGACAGGGACAAGTAAAATAATCAAATACCAGATCCAACCGTGTCATTTAAAATAAGAGCCAATTGTACCTTGTATTACTATACCCCTGTACCACTGTATCACTGTATCATTATACCACTGTACTACTATTGTTACACCCCGTAGTTCCAGGGTATGTATGTGAGGATGTACGTACGAGAATACGACACAAAAATTGGAAAGGAAGAAAGATGTGATTTTTCGACGGAAAAGTTTCCGGATTTTGTGAAGGAAAAAGGTTCGTTAAAGGGAATTGGATTCCCGGATTCGGTATTCGGACTTTTTGGAATATTTGAGAATTATGGAATTTTATTTCCAGAATTGGTCACGTGGGGCCCACGAGATAAATTTACGGTTTGTGGGGCCCACTTTATTTTCGAGATTTTTGGCATTACGGATATTTTCGGAAGATGAAATATTTTGGACGCGTAGGAGGGCGACACATGGCACCCCCATGTGGCCCTATGGCCGAATGGGGTGACACTTGGCACCATCGGCGTTTTTGTGGGGACAAGTGGCGCCACTTGTCCCATTATCATGGACATTTGGTTGGCAAATTACCCACACACTTGAACCCAATCTTCACCATACACTTGCCTTGATCTTGACCATTGATTCCTCTATAAATACCCCTTTGTGCAAGACAAATTCTTCATCCACACTTGAAATAATTTCCAAGGCAAATTCTCCCTCCTCCCTCAGTGTTCTCGTCAACACCCCCACTTTGTGTAGAAATACTTCAAGTATTGTTGTATAAATCCCAAATACCTTAGCCTAAATTCCTAGTAGTCTTCCAAAGTTATTACAATACTAAGAGCCGGAAAGAAGACTTTATTCCAATAGTCGCAAAATGAAGCCCTAGAAAAATCTTCATAGCTTCGATGAAGTGTTAAGAGGAGTTGTTTAGAAACTTCTAAGGGTTGCTTGGAGCGGGTTGGAGCGTAAGGAATGGAGCTAAACGCTCGAGATCGACTTATAATCTTGGATAATTTTGGGCTTATCGAGGTAATTATCCTTGTCCCCCTATTGTAATTGGATATTACATGTTGTAGTAATGTATAGTTGAGTATACTATATGTAGAATGAATATGGATAAGAATTGGACTGTATTTACAGTAGACTTGTAGTATTATTGTGGGGCAGTGTTGTACACGTCCGGTTAGACGTGTAACCCCCCTAGGAGTTGTTGGCTTGATAGCGGGCCTTGATAGAGGAGGAGATTTATGTGGTTACGGGGGGGGGGGGGGGGGAGGTGCTGCCGAATTTTCCGTAGAATAAGGAATCTTGTACTTAGAATATTCTACGAAGAGATCGAGAAGTTGATAGACGTTTTATGGCCATTATAGGTGGAGGTACTACGAGTAGCGTATTTTACTTGAAGGGTGGAAAAGGCTAGCAAGGTTATAGTACTTGGAGCATTTTGCTAATTGTCGATAATCGTCGCGAGGTATGTGAACCTCTTCCTATCTTTTCTAGCATGATGTTGTGAACTATGTAGTACGGTAGACGTACGTGTGCTAAACGAATTTTGGTTGGTCTAAAGCATAAAGTGTTATAATGGATTTATGGGAAGTTAATTATAACGACTTTATGTAGGTAAAAGAATGATTTACTGATTTTAAAAGATAAGAGACTGGACTTATATTTGACTTGATATGAAATGTGAAGAACTTGAATTGTATTAGAAGTTGTGAAACCTCATTCGTGAGTAATGAGTACTTGGTTTTTAAAAGAATAATGTTACATTAATTTCGGAAATGGGAATAAGAATCGAACAAGCCAATGCAGCGTTAATAAATGAAAAAGTAATGACAATTAATTATATTAAAACCAGTAGAAATCTTCATCTGCATAGAAGCTAAGATAAGACAAAATTGTATTACATTTCCTAGATCATGGCTGCTCTAATAAGAATTATTATAATCAAGTTTTGGTTTTCTTAAAATTTCAAAGTAAGGAACTTGATTTCTAAAAGAAAAGAGACTTAAGAATTTGAAGTGTTTTGGTTTAAAAGAAAGGCATGGTTTTGTCTTAAATTGGTTTAAAACATAAAGTGTTATAATAGCTTTATGGGAAGTTAGTTATAACGACTTTATGGAAACAAAAGAATGGTTTTATTATTGGATTTAAAATGGTAACTTGATTTCGGGAAAAGAGAAGTAACTTGAGTTTAAAAGTATAAGTAACTTATTTTCAAATATCGAACTTTTCTTGATGAGAAAAATATAAGTGGCTTGGTTTTAAAAGGTAGGAGTACCTTGATCTTAAAAGGGTTGGTTACTTGGGTTTTAAATGTATACTTGACGTTGTTCTAAAAGTGTAAGCCACTTGGTTTAAAAAAGTGTAAAGTACTTGATTTTAAAACATGAACGTATTTGGTACTACGGATAATAGTATCGAGTTGTTTTTACGTAAAAAGAGATCTTTTTGAAAGGATTAATGTATGTAGTACTTTGGGGTTAAAACCCGGATTTGTTGTAATAAAATGAAAGTCTATGAGTATGTTGAACTTGCCTATGCTTGTGGTGATAGCCTTTGTTGTGCAAGTGTTGTATTTCTGTGCTACCGCGTCTCGCCGAGTAGGCTATATCCGTTGATTGATGGACATACTGACACGATGGGTGGCCCATGGGTATGCTTCCACTATATCGATCCTTTTGGACATACTGACACGATGGGTGGCCCACGGGTATGCTTCCATTAGGAGTGTGATCTTGTTATTTGCTTTGGACATACTGACACGATGGGTGGCCCACGAGTATGCTTCCATTATGATTGTTATCTTGTTATTTCCTTTTGGACATACTGACACGATGGGTGGCCCACGGGTATGCTTCCATTAGGAGTGTGGTCTTGTTATTTGCTTAGGACATACTGACACGATGGGTGGCCCACGAGTATGCTTCCATTATGATTGTTATCTTGTTATTTCCTTTTGGACATACTGACACGATGGGTGGCCCACGGGTATGCTTCCATTAGGAGTGTGATCTTGTTATTTGCTTTGGACATACTGACACGATGGGTGGCCCACGAGTATGCTTCCATTATGATTGTTATCTTGTTATGTCCTTTTGGACATACTGACACGATGGGTGGCCCACGGGTATGCTTCCATTAGGAGTGTTATCTTGTTATTTGCTTTGGACATACTGACACGATGGGTGGCCCACGAGTATGCTTCCATTATGATTGTTATCTTGTTATTTCCTTTGGACATACTGACACGATGGGTGGCCCACGGGTATGCTTCCATTAGGATGGTTCCATGGCCATGCTTTTAACGAGTAAGATGCGGGGCACGCGCCGTTGCGCGTTAAATTCGGGTTATATTTGAGTGATAACTTTACGCGAGTCCTCGACTTGACATGATCGCTAATATATATTGTGAATCGTAGTTTGGTTATCATACATGTCTCCGCTTTATATAGACTATTATGATTTCATTTACGATTTTCGCCACACACTGTACTTGTTAGATCGACCTCCTTCGGGATGCGTTCATGCCGCGGTAGAGGTACACCGTTGTGGATCCTCGCCATGGATCACGTTATGCGTTGGGAAGCTCGCTTTCTCGGAGGCTTATCTTTTGGTATGTTTCCGAGATTGTAGGTTCTTGTACATTCTGTGGTATGGCGGCCCCGTCCGTCATAGTTGTTGTTACATTCTTAGAGGTCCGTAGTACTATTGTGGCGTGGTTTGTAAAAGATTATCGTTTCGGTTTATGTATATATATGAAGGTGACCGTTTTGGTTATCCTATTTTCTTATGTTGTATATTGTTTCCTGTTTAAGTTTTTATTTCACGATTTTCTCGATGTATCACTAGGGTGCCCGGTAAGGCACCGATGCCCGAGGTCCGTCGTGACAAAAGTGGTATCGAGAGCGCTAATCCTCTGAAAGTGTCTCTGACCGTGTCTAGTAGAGTCTTGATTATCGGTGTGTTGTGCACCACATCTATAATCGTGAGGCTACGAGATATTTAGGATTGGTTTCCATTCTTCTCACTCGAGATCGTGCCTTAGAGTTGTGTTATAAGTTGGACTCCTCCGACGTATTCTTTTGTACCGCTTATGCCTCTACGCAAACCAGAGCCCGAAGGCGCAAGGAAGCAGGAGGCGAGTAGAGCACGAGGGTTACGAGGCAGGCCCGTCTTTACCTGGTGGTACTTGGATGGGGAGTTCTGCGACGCCGCTAGACACGGGAGTTTAGAGCGTTGTATACCGTATTTCCAGAGTATATGCGTGGCGCGTCGTATTATAATTTGAGCCTTAAAAGTTGGCTAGTTTTGAAATTTGTACACAACACCCGACAGAGTCGTTTTTGACGAAACGTTTCCACGACTTTCGTAGGGAAAATTCCGGCTATGTCATTTATAATTTTTGCGGATTTTTCCGAGAGACGAAACATTTTGGATCAACGAGAGGGCGACACTTGTCACCCTAATCGAGCACTTGAGGCGCCCTCTTGGACGATTTGGCCTTGGCTTTTAGTCGGGTTAGGTAGGATATTTTGGTGGTAGATGGATAAGGTGTACTTGGCTTAATCTTAGCCTTACACTTGCCTAACACTTGGATGGATCTTGGCCATTGGTTGGCCTTCACTTGACCTATAAATACCCTCTAGTTGAAGACTTTCTTCATCCAAAACTTGAGCAATCTAACTAAGTCTCAAAATACTCCTCTCCTCGAGCTTCCCACCACACCCCCTCCCCTTGAGAGCCCTCGCCGAGAGCCACCTCCCTCCCTGTGGTGTTTTGGCCGTGGTACCCCCTAGCCTAGTTGTCTCGTATAAATACCCCTTTGTGGTATAGAAATACTCTCCAAGTATTGTTATAATGCCCAAATACTCGCCCAAATACCTTGTAGTTTTCCCAAGGTTACACTTTTACAAGCCCGTAAAATACTATTATACTTCCTACCACAAAAACGAAACCCTAAGTAAATCTTCACCCGTAGTTGAAGTCATAAGTAGAAGTTGGTTAGAACTTCTAAGGGTTGGTTGGAACGGATTGGAGCGCCCGGAGTAGGAGCTAAACGTTGTTCAGGATCGACATATAACTTGGATAATTTTGGGCTTAACGAGGTAAACACTCTTGACCTTACATTGTAATTGGAAATTACATGTTGTGGGAGTATATAGTTAAGTATACTATATATAGAACTGAACATAGTTGTGCGGCAATGTCTTTTGAATTAAGCATGAATAATACTTACGGAAATGTCTTGCGACTTATGCCTGAATTTAAAAGTGAAATAATCAGAATTACATAGACCGTATTCATGAGACTTGTGTAGCATTCTTGTGTAGTAGAATTGTACACGCCCGGTTAGGCGTGTTAACCCCACCCGTTGGCTTGCAGTGGCCTCGATAGAGAGGAGATTTACGCCGGGGGTGGAGTCTTTGCCGAATTTTCTCAGAATATTATACATTGAGATCTAGGATGTTAATAGCGCTTGGGCCTCTATAGGTTGAAGTACTACGTATGGCGTGATCTACTTGGCTTAAGGAGTAGCCGACGGTTTGAGGTACTTGAGCGTTTTGCTATTAGTCGATAATCGTCGCGAGGTATGTGAACCTCTTCCTATCTTTCTAGCATGATATGTGAGCTATGTAGTGCGAGCAGACGATACGTGTTAATCGTATTTGGTTGTTTTAAAACAATAAGTGTTATACTAGCTTTATGGGAAGTTAGGTATAACGCCTTAAGGGTGGTAAAATGAATGGTTTATTAATTTCCAAAGTTAAGAGATTGGATCTTATAAATAAGAGACTTAACTTAAATGAATTAATATGGATTTTGTGTGAAACCTCATTCGTGAGTAATGAGTACTTGGTTTTTAAAAGGAATAACGCTTACCGATTTCGAAATCGAATGTGTATCAATAAACCACCGCAAATGCTAATAAAGGAAAATGTAATCAATAACTAAGTATTATTAAAACCAGAGAAACTTCCATCTGCATGAAGCTAAGATGAGACAAAATGACATTTCATAGATCATGGTCGCTTAATAAGATTGATTATAAACAAGAATAACCTACTCACTTATAAGACATAGGTTTATCAAAACGATTAAAGGATAATTATGTATTAAAGGATTTAAAACTATGAACTACGAACCCTTTTCTAAAATGAGAAACTTGAGCATATGAAATTAGCCAAACTTGAACGTTTGGAAAATAAGGTTGTTACTTGATTTTACAAAGGAAAGCATTTTGGTTTACTTAACAATGTTAATCACTCTAATTTCATACTACGTATCGGGTGACCTTTGTAAAAGAAATGGATCTTAAAAGGAATTTATCTGACGTAGTACTTTAAGGTTAAAAATCCGACTTTGACATAAAATGAAAGTACCTTGAGTTGTGTGTAACTTGCTTAGGCTTGTTGTTATGAAACTTGACCATGTTACGTGTGATAGCCTTGTTGTGCAAGTATTGTGTTCTACTCGACACGGTTCATCCGAATGTATTTCACTTGATTACGGTTCATCCGAATGTATTTCACTTGATTACGGCTCATCCGAATGTATTTCACTTGATTACCGGCTCATCCGAATGTATTTCACTGACACGGTTCATCCGAATGTATTTCACCTGACACGGTTCATCCGAATGTATTTCACTTGACTACGGCTCATCCGAAATGTATTTCACTCGACTAGGTTCATCCGAATGTATTTCACTCGACTACGGTTCATGGGATGAACCGGAATGTATTCCACACGCTTTCTATATTGGGTCCATAAGATGGGCCGAGACTGTTATACGTATCACATGATTTGCACCTAGATCGCCGGCGGTGAGGAAGGAGTTCCACGTACGAGGATGACTTTTAGGCGTGAGTCCCGACTTGACACGATCGCTCTTATGTTGTGAATCGTAGTTTGGTTATCATACATGTCTCCCGCTTTATAGACTATTATGATTTCATTTACGTGATTTTACGATTTCACATACTTGGTACATGTGCATCGAACTCCTTCGGGCCGCTCATGCCGCAGTAAAAGGTACATCGATCGCCGATCCCCGCTATAGGATCACATTTCGTGTTGGGAAGCTCCGTTCTTCGAGGCTTATCTTTTGGTATGTTACTGAGTCCAGAGATTCTTATACATTCGTGGTATGGCGGGCCCTGTCCGTCATAGCCGTTGTAAAAATCTTAGAGGTCCAGTAGCACCGCAAGCGTGGTTTGTAAAAAGGATAACGCTCGTATTTATGTATATATGATGAAGGCAAATCGCTTTGGTTGACTTGCTTATTTATCTTTTCTCTTAATTCATGTTCATGTTTTTATTTCCGCTGATTTTCTCTCGATGTTGTATCACTAGGGTGCCCGGTAGGCACCACCACGCCCGGTTCGGTCGTGACAAAAGTGGTATCGAAGCGATTAGTCCTCTGAAAGTGTCTACGCATCGTGTTCAGTAGAGTCTTGATTATCGGTGTGTTGCACCACATCTATAATCGTGAGGCTATAGGACATTTAGGATTGGTTTCCATTCTTCTCATTCCGAGATCGTGCCCCTGTAGCCGTGATAAGTTGGGCCCCTCCGACGTATTCCTTTCTTTTACCGCTTATGCCTCGCGTAGTGCAACCCAGCCCAGATGGGCAAGGCGAGGAGTTAGCGAGATACTGAGGAGTACGAGGCGCAGCCCTGGCCAAGACTGAGACAAGGCCCGACGGCGGGTTTCGCGCCGCCAAAGACCAAAGAGAGTTTAGAGCCGCAGCAGATGGTCGCCGAGACTACAAGACTGAGCCTCCGCCCCACACTGGAGCCGAGACGGGGTACAAGCGAGATGGCGATCGCCGTGGTCGTGGCCGATATGAGATAGGTCGACGCAGCAGCCTGCCAAGAGCACCCGTAGTTCACCCCGAGCGCATTTGAGGCTACGTGACTTTCTCGAGTTGTAGCCCGCCGTTGTTCTATGGATCGAGCCGAGATGACCCTCGTGAGTTTATCCGACATACAATGGATCATGAGAGTGATCGAGCCTCGGAGGCGAGTCGGTGGTATTGGTTCGCATCACCGCGTGATACCGCAGCTTGATCGTTTGATTCGCGAGTCGCCCCGGAAGAGCATGCACTTCCAGCAGCTTGGGGACGAAGTTCTCGAGGTATTTCTTGCACATTTCTTGCCTCCACGGCGAGGGCCTCGGCCGCAGATTTTTGACGCCGGGGCAGGCGGGCTGTTAGAGAGTACAATGTGGAGTTCGACTCATTAGCTCGGTATGTTCCCGCCAGAGCGGATATGGAGGATGAGTACACCGCTACGCCACCGGCCGACGACATTGACAGAGGCTTGTACGGTGTAGCTCTTCACCGGCATGGACATTGCCCGCATGCAAGCTCATGCACCAGATGTGAGGCACGGAGAGGTCGACTGAATGACCGAGATCGCAGTAAGAGGCCGCAAAGCAGGTCCTTTGGTAACTTCGAGGCGGACCGCCTCAGCTAGCCTAGTTATGTACCTCCGCCAAGACGGAGTGGTCCTCTCGCCTCGTGACGTTCGGTATTCGAGCTGGTCGAGCTCCAGGCTTCGTTCACGGTATACGCGAGTGCTAGCCGGATTCGTGTCCCCTCGTGCACGATGTGGCAAACATCATCCCGTGGAATGTCGTCTTTTATCGGTGCTTGTTTCACTGCGCCGTCGGCCATGTGACGAGAGATCAGGCTTATAGGAGAGGTACGCAGCTGGCGCAGCCTCACGGATCGATGGTGTTCATCACCTTCTATACATGCCTGCAGGCGACTTATGATTAGAGTGGAGCGGTAGCGTGTATATCCTAACCCTCAGAGGCTTGTATGTTTTGATGTTATGTTAATGTGTTAAGTGTTATGTTCGATAGCTTTGTGCTAAAATGTGATTTAGGAACACGGTTGGGGAAAAGTGGTAAGCACAGGGGTGAGAAAATGATGAACCTTAGAATATTACAGCTTGAGACCTTAGATGTAAGCGCCGCCTTGAGTACAAGATTTTGTGAGTGATCCTTGTCGAGTGCATTTTATGCCTAGAATATATTGTGTGATAAGTCCTGGTTGGGTAAATGAAAGTGGTATCTTTCATGATGTGATTTAGCAAGGTTGTTAGGATCGAGAAACGAGAGAGTCGGCGTGATGAGGCTCGGGTTGAGGACGTGTTGCGTGTCAACCCGTGTCCGGAATGAGGTGGGTCACTCAGGTGGTCCCGCCAGCGGTAGGGTCACGAGGGTGCTAGGCCCAAGTTTAGATGACCATCGATGAGTTAGTGGATATATTCGACCAAGAGGATCGTGAAGGCAAGTGGCCTTGGCGAAGATTGAGGCTAGTAAGATAACCAAGTTGGAGGTGGTGACTCAACGTTTGGAGAATCAAGCGATGATGAAGTGTGGTGCGATATCTTGGAAGAGTTCAAGAGTTCGAGAAGAGTACGACGAGTAAGGGTAGAGGCGAGCATGTATTGCGAGCATAGATATGATCATTTCTTGTAAAGGGAGAAGGTGCGAAGGATGTATATTTTAGACCTCGTGAATCGCACGCATCCGGTACCATTGGTTGGGTCGGAGTGACACTAGAACCTCACGCAAAGTGACAAAAGTTTGTGATGTTAGAGGTGTTTCCTCGTGGACTTGGATGTAAGTATTTGGCGGTGTTTCGTGGCGGTGTGGCGAGATTGTTCTCGTAAGTATAGTAGTGAAGACTATATCGCGCATGTTTGTTTTGAGGCTTAGAAGGAACATTCGGACGAATGTTTCTAAGAGAGGAGAATGTTATACCAGTATTTCCGCAGTATGTACGTGAGCGCAGACGTATTATAATTTGAGCCTTAAAAGTTGGCTAGTTTCAAATTTGTACACAACACCCGACAGAGTCGTTTTTCGACTAAACGTTTCCATTACTTCGTAGGAAAATTCCGCTATGTCATTTATAATTTTGCGGATTTTTCCGAGAGACGAACATTTTGATCAACGAGAGGCGACACTTGTCACCCTCTAATCGAGCACTCGAGGCGCCCTTGGACGATTTGGCCTTGGCTTTTAGTCAAGGGTTAGGTAGGATATTTTGGTGGTAGATGGATAAGGTGTACTTGGCTTAATCTTAGCCTTACACTTGCCTAACACTTGGATGGATCTTGGCCATTGGTTGGCCTTCACTTGACCTATAAATACCCTCTAGTTGAAGACTTTCTTCATCCAAAACTTGAGCAATCTAACTAAGTCTCAAAATACTCCTCTCCTCGAGCTTTCCACCACACCCCCTCCCCTTTGAGAGCCCTCGCCGAGAGCCACCTCCCTCCTCTGTGGTGTTTTGCCGTGGGTACCCCTAGCCTAGTTGTCTCGTATAAATACCCCCTTTGTGGTATAGAAATACTCTCCAAGTATTGTTATAATGCCCAAATACCTTGCCCAAATACCTTGTAGTTTTCCCAAGGTTACACTTTACAAGCCCGTAAAATACTATTATACTTCCTCACCACAAAACGAAACCCTAAGTAAATCTTCACCCAGTTGAAGTCATAAGTAGAAGTTGGTTAGAACTTCTAAGGGTTGGTTGAACAGATTGAGCGCCGAGTAGGAGCTAAACGTTGTTCGGGATCGACATATAACTTGGATAATTTTGGGCTTAACGAGGTAAACACTCTTGACCTTCGTTGTAATTGGAAATTACATGTTGTAGGAGTATATAGTTAAGTATACTATATATAGAACTGAACATAGTTGTGCGGCAATGTCTTTTGACTTAAGCTCGAATAATACTTACGGCAATGTCTTGCGACTTAAGCTGAATTTAAAAAGTGAAATGACTGTAATTACATAGGACCGTATTACATGAGACTTGTGTAGCATTCGTGTAGTAGAATTGTACACGTCAGGTTAGGCGTGTTAACCCACACTCGGTTGGCTTGTAGTGGCCTCGATAGAGAGGAGATTTACGCTGTGCGGGGAGGTCTTAGAATTTTCTTTAGAAAATTATACAATAAGATCGAGGATGTTAATAGGCGCCGTGTTGCCTCTATAGGTTTAAGTACTACGATGGCGTGATCTACTTGGCTTAAGGAGTAGCGGTTTGAGGTACTTGGAGCGTTTTGCTATTAGTCGATAATCGTCGCGAGGTATGTGAACCTCTTCCTATCTTTTCTAGCATGATATGTGTGAGCTATGTAGTGCGGTAGACGCATACGTGTTAATCAGTATTTGGTTGTTTTAAAACAATAAGTGTTATACTAGCTTTATGGGAAGTTAGGTATAACGTCTTAAGGGGGGTAAAATGAATGGTTTATTAATTTCCAAAGTTAAGAGATTGGATCTTATAAATAAGAGACTTAACTTAAATGAATTAATATGGATTTTGTGTGAAACCTCATTCGTGAGTAATGAGTACTTGGTTTTTAAAAGGAATAACGCTTTTCGATTTCGAAATCGAATGTGTATCAATAAACCACTGCGAGCGTTAATAAAGGAAAATGTAATGAATAACTAAGTATTATTAAAACCAAGAGAAACTTCCATCCGCATGAAGCTAAGATGAGACAAATGACATTTCCTAGATCATGGTTGCTTAATAAGATTGATTATAAACAAGAATAACCTACTCACTTATAAGACATAGGTTTCTCAAAACGTTTAAAGGAGAATTATGTTTTAAAGGATTTAAAACTATGAACTACTAAACCTTTTCTAAAATGAGAAACTTGAGCATTTGAAATTAGGCAAACTTGAGCGTTTGGAAAATAAGGTTGTTACTTGATTTTACAAAGGAAAGCATTTTGGTTTACTTAACAATGTTAATCACTCTAATTTCATACTACGCATCGGGTGACCTTTGTAAAAGAAATGGATCTTAAAAGGAATTTATCTGACGTAGTACTTTAAGGTTAAAAATCCTGACTTTGACATAAAATGAAAGTACCTTGAGTTGTGTGTAACTTGCTTAGGCTTGTTGTTATGAAACTTGACCATGTTACGTGTGATAGCCTTGTTGTGCAAGTATTGTGTTCTACTGCTGACACGGTTCATCCGGGAATGTATTTCACTTGACACGGTTCATCCGGAATGTATTTCACTTGATTACCGGCTCATCCGAATGTATTTCACTTGATTAGGTTCATCCGAATGTATTTCACTTGACACGGTTCATCCGAATGTATTTCACTGACACGGTTCATCCGGAATGTATTTCACCGACACGGCTCATCCGAATGTATTTCACTTGACTACCGATTCATCCGAATGTATTTCACTCGACTATCGGTTCATCCGAATGTATTTCACTCGACTACGGTTCATAGGATGAACTGGAATGTATTCCACACGTTTCTATATTGGGTCCATAAGATGGGCCGAGACCGTTATACGTATCACATGATTTGCACCTAGATCACGGCAGTGAGGAAGGAGTTCCACGGGCATGAGGGATGACTTTGAGGGCGTGAGCCCCTGACTTGACATGACTGCTTTTATGTTGTGAACTGTAGTTTGGTTATCATACATGTCTCCTGCTTTATATAGACTATTATGATTTCATTTACAGTATTTTGCAGTTTCACATACTTGGTACCTGTTGTACTGACCTCCTTCGGGGGGCTGCATTCATGCCGCAGGTAAAAGGTACATCGACTGTCGATCCCCGCTTATAGGATCACATTTCAGCGTGTTGGGAAGCTCCGTTCCTTCGGAGGCTTATCTTTTGGTATGTTACCCTGAGTCCAGATTCTTATACATTCGTGTATGGCGGGCCTGTCCCCGTCATAGTTGTTGTAAAAATCTTAGAGGTCTCAGAGCACTGCAAGCGTGGTTTGTAAAAGGATAACGTCGGGTATTTATGTATATATGATGAAGGCAACCGTTTTTGGTTGACATGTTTATTTATCTTTTCTCTTAATTCATGTTCATGTTTTTTATTCCGCTGATTTTCTCTCGATGTTGTATCACTAGGTGCCGGGTAAGGCACGATCCACGCTCGGTTCGTCGTGATGCGTGATAAAGCAAATAGCTCACGAGGCTACGATACGAGTCTCGATTCTCGACGGGAAGCGAGGATATGGGTGAGTTACGAGATGACCCATTTACTAGTTAGGTTTATGGCGAGATTGAGGGCCGACGGAGCCGGTGTACAGATGAGCACCCTGCAGCCGATAGTTGGAGACTTCGACTTCGAGTTGTAGTCCACCGAGTTCAACGGTCGAGGCACGAGGATGATCCGCAGGAGTTCATCAAGCGATTCTGGATGATCACGAGTGATCAAGGCTTGAGACCGAGTCGGTGGTCTTAGGTTCGCATCGCTGCGTGATCCGCGATGATCGGTTTGATTCGTGGGAGCTGTCCCGGGGAGCATGCGCCTCGGCTGTTTGGGACGAGTTCTCGAGGCATTTCCCATTTCTTGCCTCCGCAGATGAGGAAAACGCGGACAAATTTAATCTTTGACGAGAGGCGTGGTTCGGGAGTACAACATTGAGTTCGACTCGTTGGCTCGATATGTCCCTGCGTTAGTAGCAGATATGGAGGACAGGGTGCACCGCTACGTCACCGGGCTCGATGACTACTTGTCAGAGGCTTGCTCTGGTGTAGCTCTTCACGGGCATGGGCATTGCTCGTATACGAGCTTATGCGCGGGATGGAGAACGTAGAGACCGACGTAGGACCATGATCGGCATAAGATGGCCAAGACAGCGGGTCCTTTGGTAACTTTCGAGGCAGAAGCCTCCGCAGATCGAATATATACCTCATCCGATTCGAGTGGTCTCGCGCGCCTTCGGGACGTCGGGAGTATTCGGAGCGTGTCGAGGCTCGGTTCAGATTTTGGGAGCAGGGTGTTAGCCGAGATGAAGCCTCTGTTATACCCGTAGTTCCGTGGTATGTATGCGAGGACGCACGTGCGAGAATACGGCGTAAAGATTGGAAAGGAAGAAAGAGGCGATTTTTCCACGGAAAAGTTTCCGTTTTTGTGAAGGAAAAAGGTTCGTTAATGGGAATTGGATTCCCGGTTTGGTATTCTGACTTCCTGGAATATTAGAGAATTATGGAATTTTATTTTGGAAATGGTCACGTGGGGCCCACTTTGAGAAATTTACTGGTTTTGTGGGGCCCACTTTGTTTTCGAGATTTTGGCCATTGTGGATATTTTCGAAGATGTTTTATTTTGGGCGATAGAAGGGTGACACGTGTCACCCCGCCAGTGGCTTATCGAATGGCATTTGTGCACAACACCGGTTAGAGTCGTTTTTTAAACGCTTTACATAACGTGCGAAGGGAAAATTCCGGCGATGTCGTTTCGGATGTTTGCGGATTGTTCCGCGAGACGGACCATTTTGGACCAACGAGAGGGTGGCACTTGGCACCCTCGCATTGGTGGGCAAGGTGGCGCATACGGGACCAATCGTGGAGGTCAGTGGTAGATATTTTGGTAGATATTTGTGAGGGTTTTAAGGAGTAGGGACTAGGGGGCACTTGGGCATATCTTGGCCCTACACTTGTGTAGCACTTGGCTCAATCTTGGCCATTGGTTGGCCTTGGCTTGTCTTATAAATACCCTCTCCCTTTGATGAATTCTTCATCCTTTCCTAAATGTTTCTAAGTGTTAAATCTTCTCCTCCCTTAGTGTTGAGTTCGCCAAGAGGCCTCCCTCTCCTAGAGGCCTTGGCAGTGGTACACCCCTCCTAGTAGTGTGGCCGTGGGTACCCCTACCAAGTTGCTTTGATAATACCCCCTTTGTGGTGTAGAAATACTCTCAAAGTATTGTTATAATGCCCAAATTACCTTAGCCGTATACCTTGTAGTATTCTAAGGTTATACCTATACGAAAAGCCCGGAAATACTATTATACTTCCGTCACCACAAACCGAAACCCTAGGAAAATCTCCATAGTCCGTTGGAGTATTGTGTAGAAGTTGGTTAGAACTTCTAAGGGTGGTTTAGAGCGGGTTGGAGCGCTCGGAGTCGAGCTAAACGATTGCCCAGATCGACTTTATACTTGGATAATTATGGGCTTATCGAGGTAAATATCTTGTCCTCTATTGTAATTGGAAATTACATGTTGTTAGAATATATAGTTAAAGTATACTATATATAGAACCGAACGTGGTTAGTTAGCAATGTCTTTTGACTTAAGCTCAAGAATCGAATCAACCTGATGAGACTTGTGTAGTAGTACTGTGGAGTAGAATTGTACCCGTCGGGTAAGATGTATAACCCCCGTTGGCTTGGTAGTACCCCAGTGAGAGGAGATTTACGCTGTTGTGGGGAGGTGCCGAATTTTCGTAGAATGTTCTACGATAAGATCTTAATGTTAATAAGCGCCTTGTGGCCTTATAGGTTGAAGTACTACGTGGCGCGCTCTACTTGGCTTTAGGAGTAGCCAGGTTGGGAGTACTTGAGCGTTTTGCTATTAGTCGATACTCGCCGCGAGGTATGCGAACCTCTTCCTATCTCTTCTAGCATGATACGTGAACTATGTAGTACCTGGTGACGCATTATGTACTAAATGTATTTGATTGGTGTAAAACATAAAGTGTTATAACGGCTTTATGGGAAGTTGGTTATAACGGCTTTATGTTGGTAAGAAAATACATGGTTTTTAAAAGGTAATCGATTTGAACTATAACCGCTTGTTATGTGTTAATAAAGAACTTCAAGTATTTCAAAAGAGTTTTGAATCATTTTGAGAGAAGAAGTAATACTTGATTTGTTTTGAAAACTTAAGAGTTATACTAGCTTTATGGAAAGTTAGGTATAACGTCTTAAGAATGTTTTCTTGATTTTGGAAATCGGAATGTGTATCGACAAACCATCGCAGCGTTAATAAAAGGAAATGTTTTGTGATTAAGTATTATTAAAACCAGAGAAACTTCCATCCGCAGAAGCTAAGATGAGACAAAATGATATTTCCTAGATCATGGTCATTTGTAATAAGATTGTTGTAAACAAGAATATCCTACTCACATATAAGACTTATGTTTCTCGGATAGTTTAAAGAGAATTATATTCTTAAATGAATAAGACTATGAACTACTGAAACCTTTCTAAATAAGAAACATGAACATTTGAAATTAGGCAAACTTGGACGTTTGGAAAATAATGTTGTTACTTGAGTTTTACAAAGAGAAGTGTTTTGATTTACTTCAAAAGATAATCACTATATTTTCATATACTCCGTATTGTGTGACTTTTGTGAAAGTAACGATCTTTTAAAGAGTTAATGTATGAAGTACTTTGGGGATAAAACCCGAACTTGTTAGCATATAGTAGAAGGTACCGTGTGTATAACTTGATTGTGTTGGTTTGTGATAGCCTTGTAATACCTTCGTTGATTTGATAAGTAAACATGCTAGACGCTACGTGTGTTAGTATCTTGTGATGTTTGTGTAAAGGGTTTTTCCTTTGTTGTGCTTATGTTGTTTAACGATAAGTCGCTATGATAGTATTATACATCACTCATCTCTTGATGATTCCGGGTTGTCGCCTCCGATGCGGGTAGACTCAGCGGTCGATGGACCTATGATTCGAGACTACCTACGCGGTCCAGGGGCCTCGCGAATCGCGGAAGTTCCGTGTTAGGACGCGCCTCGTGGTCACGCGGTCACTTGTGGCTACGCGGACGGCGAGTCCGAGGATGCCGGGAGTAGCTACCCTCGACGCGGGTTATACCTCATGCGGCCGATCCGATTGGCCTACGCGGAGTCAGCGGAAAGTTCGTGGCTAGACGCGCACATTAGATCTGCGGGCAAGTGGTCGCTTTGATCATGTAGCGATGCAGACATCTTATGATACGCTTCATGACCTTGTTGGTACCGTGGGTGTTAGTAGTCGGCTATGCCTTCGCATTTACCCTCAGACGTGTTATTATAGCATGGCACAGCGGACACGTGTTCGTGTGTGTTCCTTGGTGCTGTTATATCATAAAGCTATGGCGATGAAAGGTATTCCACGCATGATTGATGTTGTGGCGTGAGACCCATTGTTATATTTGAGTGATGACTGAGGCGAGTCCCGGACTTGACATGATCGCTATTATTGTGAATCGTAGTTTGGTTATCATACATGTCTCCCGCTTTATAGACTATTATGATTTCATTTACGTGATTTTTAGTTTCACATACTGCACTGTCAGATCGACCTTCGGCCGAAAAGCGTATAAAGAGGCGAGCCTTCTCACCGAACAGCCCAACCGTAGCTCTCCGTGGCACATCCCGAGGCAAGGCGTTGGGCATGCCTCGTGGATCGCAAGACAGCCACTTTGTTGTCGAGAAGGTTAATGCCTCGGGCAAACTGATGACAAAAGTGGTATCGAGCGGTTAATCCTCGGAAAGTGTCTACGCATCGATCGAAGAGTCTTGATTATCGGTGTGTTGTGCACCACGCCAATAATCGTGAGGCTATAGGATATTTAGGATTGGTTTCTATTCTTCTCACTCGAGGTCGTGCCTTAGAGTCAGTGTTTAAGTTGGACCTCTAAACGTATTTCTTTCCTCACCGCTATGCCTCGCGCAGGCAACCCGCCCAGAGGCAAAGCGGCGGAGCCGCGAGTAGAATACGAGGGTTGCGAGGCACAGCCCAATCATTACCTAGGGTAGTGCTTCATTCGGATTTCGCGACGTTACTAGCCCCAATGAGTTTAGCACGGCGATTCCTGCTGCGGTCATGATATTTGAACCTTCGCCCACGGCGAACAGAGAATGTAGATTGCAAAGAGGCGACCACATTAGCCATGGATTTGGCTACCAGAGATTATACCGATGTACCACGCAGTCTTGATGACTACCAAGAAAGGGTTGTGCAAGAGTAATTCTTGATTGGGCTTGAGCATGGCTCGTATGCGGGCTTACGCGCAGCAGTCGAGAAACGTAGAGATCGACGGGTTAACCAAGGATGCAGAAGAGGCCGAGCAGCGAGTCCTTCGGTAACTTTCAAGGTGAGTATACCTTAAGTGCTATGTTCGATAGCGGTGTTAGTTGTGATTAGAAATCATGGGGTTAACCGAGTAAGATTTTGGAGGATAGAGAAAGTGTGAGCCTTAGAGCTTTATACGCAAAGACCTTAGAGGTAAGGCCGTCTCGTAGAGGCGATGTTTATGTTTGACCTTATAGGAGTGCATAGTGCACGTGGTGTGGTTTGGGGATAGGTCCTAAGTAGTGTGAAATGAAGATGGTGGTTGAGCTAAGAAGGCCGCTAGGTTTTCGTAACGTGATTAGTGAGATTGTTCCGATCGGAGCTAGTATCGCGCGTTGCCGTCGGGTTGAGGCCACGCTGCGGGTCAACCCGCGGCATATGGCGCGGTGGGGTTGTGGTGGTCCCGCCTTGTGGTAGGGTCACGAGGGTGCTAGGCCCAAGTTTAGTTAACCAACGTACGAGTTCGTGGATGCGTTCGACCGGTGGTCGGGCCGATGGGGGCAGCCCATCGTGTTCTTCTGTCGGGACCGTTCACTTGGCAGTGTTGATTTATCGTAAGGTTGTAAGGCTGCGCGGTGCCTACCTTCACCTTATGACGCAGTGGAGCCCGTGTTACTGCTGTTTTTGTTTGGAAGTTTTACCAAGCATGTGTTAAGAACTCAGTGAGTCTCGACCGCATTCGCCTCGCCATGCGTGGATTTCGAGGTAGTTGTGAGGATTGTTGTCTCTCGTGGAGGAGCGTTTGAGCTACCATTTCGTTGTTCGGATGTCGCCTTATGAAGCCTTGCGGGCGGAAGTGTAAGTTGGTCGATTGGTTCGATGTTGGCGGGGTTCAGATAGTTGGTTCACTTGTTCCCAGACCGTGGATAGTGGTGCTTGTCTAGAAGAAGTTACGGCACTCAGAGAATCGTGCGGATAATCGGCGACGACGCTTAGAGTTCGTGTGACGGTCTTCTTGAAAGTACCACCGACGAGTGTGACGAGTTTTGGAAATGTAGGAACTTAGCCCGAGTTACTTTGGGCCTTTGTGAGTTCATGTGAAGAATAGGCCGTTGCCTATATGTTAGCATTTGCCGTCCGACTTAGGAGGAAGGGCGTCCGTCTTTTCGTATTGTTATGTTCGGGAAAGTATCAAGATCCATCCGTAATGTTCCCGCTAATGATGACCTCGTTAGAGATAGTAACCCGAGTTTTGGATACTAAGCATGATCGTAAATATGGTAAGAATTCGAGTGTCTGGCGCCTTGATGATCGCACGCAGGCGGTACCATTTGTTGGGTCGTTGGAGCAAGGCTCGCGACAAAGTGACAAAAGTAGTATTATTTGTGGTGATGTTAGAGGTGTTTCCTCGTGGACTTGGATGTAGGTATTTTGCGTGGGTACTTTGTGGCCACCGCGGGATTGTTTCGTAAGTATAGTAGTGAAGACTATCTTCGCACGCGTTCGTTTTGAGACTTAGAAGGAACATTCGACGAATGTTTCTAAGGAAGAATGTTATACCCGTAGTTCCGTGGTATGTATGCGAGGGCGCACGCACGAGAATACCGCGTGAAAGATTGGAAAGGAAGAAAGAGGCGATTTTTCCACGGAAAAGTTTTGGTTTTGTGAAGGAAAAAGGTTCGTTAATGGGAATTGGATTCCCAGTTTGGTATTCGACTTCCTGGAATATTAGAGAATTATGGAATTTTATTTTGGAAATGGTCACGTGGGCCCACGGAGAAATTTACTGATTTTGTAGAGCCCACTTTGTTTTGAGATTTTGGCCATTGTGGATATTTTCTAAGATGTTTTATTTTGGGCGATAGAGGGTGACACGTGTCACCCCGCCAGTGGCTAGTGAATGGCATTTGTGCACAACACCCTTGCTAGAGTCGTTTTTCGCTAAACGTTTTACATAACTTCGAAGGAAAATTCCGCTATGTCTTTTCTTATTTTTGCGGATTTTTCCGAGAGACTAACATTTTGGGACCAACGAGAGGCGGCACTTGGCACCCTCTCATGGGCAAGGTGGGCGCATGGGACCAATTGGGAGGTCAGTGGTAGATATTTTGGTAGATATTTGTGAGGTTTTAAGGAGTAGGGACTAGGGGCACTTGGGCATATCTTGGCCCTACACTTGTGTAGCACTTGGCTCGATCTTGGCCATTGGTTGGCCTTGGCTTGTGCTATAAATACCCTCTCCCTTTGATGAATTCTTCATCCTTTCCTAAATGTTTCTAAGTGTTAAATCTTCTCCTCCCTTAGTGTTGAGTTCGGCCAAGAGGCCTCCCTCTCCTAGAGGCCTTGGCCGAGGTACACCCCCTCCTAGTAGTGGCCGTGGGGTACCCACTGTGAGTTGCTTTCGTATAATACCCCCTGTGGTGTAGAAATACTCTCAAAGTATTGTTATAATGCCCAATTACCTTAGCCGTATACCTTGTAGTATTCTAAGGTTATACCTATCTAAAAGCCCTGGAATACTATTATACTTCCCGTCAAAACCGAAACCCTAGGAAAATCTCCATAAGTGGTTGGAGTATTGTGTAGAGTTGGTTAGAACTTCTAAGGTGGTTTAGAGCGGGTTGAGCGCTGAGTCGAGCTAAGCGATTGCCCGGATCGACTTTATACTTGGATAATTATGGGCTTATCGAGGTAAATATCTTGTCCTCTATTGTAATTGGAAATTACATGTTGTTAGAATATATAGTTAAAGTATACTATATATAGAATCAACGTGGTTAGTTAGCAATGTCTTTTGACTTAAGCCCAAGAATCGAATCGATTCTGACATGAGACTTGTGTAGTAATCTTGTGGAGTAGAATTGTACCCGTTCGGGTAAGATGTATAACCCCACGGTTGGCTTGGTAGTCACCCGTGAGAGGAGGAGATTTACGCTGTCATGGGAGAGTCGCCAATTTTCTCAGAGAATGTTCTACGATAAGATCTTAATGTTAATAAGCGCCTTGTGGCCTTATAGGTTGAAGTACTACGTGGCGCTCTACTTGGCTTTAGGAGTAGTAGCGGTTGGGAGTACTTGAGCGTTTTGCTATTAGTCGATACTGTCGCGAGGTATGTGAACCTCTTCCTATCTCTTCTAGCATGATATGTGTGAACTATGTAATGCGGTGAGCGTCGTGTACTAAATGTATTTGATTGGTGTAAAACATAAAGTGTTATAACGGCTTTATGGGAAGTTGGTTATAACGGCTTTATGTTGGTAAGAAAATACATGTGGTTTTTAAAAGGTAACTGATTTGAACTATAACTGGCTTGTTATGTGTTAATAAAGAACTTGAAGTATTTCAAAAGAGTTTTGAATCATTTTGAGAGAAGAAGTAATACTTGATTTGTTTTGAAAACTTAAGAGTTATACTAGCTTTATGGAAAGTTAGGTATAACGTCTTAAGAATGTTTTACTGATTTTGGAAATCAGAATGTGTATCGACAAACCACTGCAGCGTTAATAAAAGGAAATGTTTTGACAGATTAAGTATTATTAAAACCAGTAGAAACTTCCATCTGCATAGAAGCTAAGATGAGACAAAATGATATTTCCTAGATCATGGCTGCTGTAATAAGATTGTTGTAAACAAGAATATCCTACTCACATATAAGACTTATGTTTCTCAGATAGTTTAAAAGAGAATTATATTCTTAAATGAATAAGACTATGAACTACGAAACCTTTCTAAATAAGAAACATGAACATTTGAAATTAGGCAAACTTGGACGTTTGGAAAATAATGTTGTTACTTGAGTTTTACAAAGAGAAGTGTTTTGATTTACTTCAAAAGATAATCACTATATTTTCATATACTCCGGGTATTGTGTGACTTTTGTGAAAGTAACGTATCTTTTAAAGAGTTAATGTATGAAGTACTTTGGGGATAAAACCCCGAACTTGTTAGCATATAGTAGAAGGTACCTGGTGTGTATAACTTGATTGTGTTGGTTTGTGATAGCCTTGTAATACCTTCTTGTTGATTTGATAAGTAAACATGCTAGGATGCTACGTGTGTTAGTATCTTGTGATGTTTGTGTAAAGGGGTTTTTCCTTTGTTGTGCTTATGTTGTTTAACGATAAGCTGTTATGATAGTATTATACATCACTCATCTCTTGAGATGATTCCGGTTGTCGCCTCCACGCGGGGTAGACTTCAGCGGTCGATGGACCTATGATTCGAGACTACCTACGCGGTCCGAGGGCTTTATGCGAATCGCGGAAGTTCCGAGTTAGACGCGCCTTGTGGTCACGCGTCCTTGTGGCCACGCGGACGGCGAGTCCGTGATGTGCCGGGAGTAGCTACCGATGCGGGTTATATCTCATGCGGGCGATCTGATTGGCCTATGCGAGTCGCGAAAGTTCGAGGCTGGCTAGACGCGCACATTAGATCATGCGGGCAAGTGGTCGCTTTGATCATGTGGCGGTTCAGACAGATCTTATGATACGATTCATGACCTTGTTGACCGTAGGTGTTAGTAGTCGGCTATGCCTTCGCATTTCACCTATGCGTGTTATTATGGCACAGGGACTGGTGTTCGTGTGTGTTCCTTGGTGTCATATATCATAAAGCCTGGCGATGAGGAAGGTATTCCACGGGCATGATTGATGTTGTGGGCGTGAGACCCATTGTTATATTTGAGTGATGACTTGAGGGCGTGAGTCCCTGACTTGACATGATCGCTATTATGTGAATCGTAGTTTGGTTATCATACATGTCTCCCTGCTTTATAGACTATTATGATTTCATTTCTGATTTTTAGTTTCACATACTCTGCACTTGTTATGTGACCTCCTTGCCCGGGCTGCGTTACGCCGCGGTAAAGGTACACCACTATTGATCCTCGCTCTTAGGAGTCCTGATTCGGCGTGTGGGAAAGCTCCGTTTCTCGGAGGCTTATCGATGGTATAGTCCCTGTTGTTGTAGGTGTTTACATTCGGGGTATGGCGGCCCTGTCCGCCATTGTTGTCGTATCATTTCTTAGAAGTGCAGAAATCTTTGTTGTGGCGGGGTTTGTAAAAAGGATTAAAACTGTTCATGTTGGAAAAAGTTGTTATTTATATATATGCCGAAAGGCAAGTTTTTCTCAGATTATTGTTTCATATTTCATAATATGTCTTGTATTGTTTTATGTTCCGCTGATTACTCTGATGTTGTATCACTAGGGTGCCCGGGGTAAGGCACCAGTCACGGGCCCGGAATCGAGTCGTGACACCACCCCTACCTCGTTGTGACCGTTATGGTAGGCTCCATTGTGGGGAGTGCCGTGCTAGCTTGGGAGTTCGTTTTACATGCGGCCAGCAGGGCCATTTTGCGAGAAACTGTCCGACCAGAGGTGGCACTAGTGGGATAGCACAGACTACGGGATCAGTGGCGGGTTCTTCACCTTCCATAGCTAGGCAGGATGTTCATACACCGGCAGGCCACGGCAGAGGTCGCTGTCACGACCCGACCACGGGCCCGCGACTGGTGCCTTACCCCGGGCACCTTCGTCATACAACATCAGAGAAAATCAGCGGAAATGAAAACTTACACATGAAACAAGATATACAATAATGAAATAAGAAAACAGGCTAACCAAAACGGTTACCTTTCTGAATATATAAATAAAACTTGAACCCGACGATTCATCCCTTTTACAAACTCGCCCACAACAAGACTACAGACTTCAAGAATGTTATAACAACAACGACGGACAGGACTCGCCATACCCGAATGTAAGTACCTACAACGACGAGGACTATACGAAAGATAAGCCTCGGAGAAACGAGCTTCCAAAACGCCGAACCGTGATCCTATGGCGAGGATCAACAATCGTACTCTACCTGCGCATGAACGCAGCCCAAGGAGGTCGACAACAGTACCAAGTATGTGAAACTAAAAATATCAGAATGAAATCATAGTAGTCTATATAAAGCAGAGACATATATGATAACCAAACTATAGTACATAATATGTGCGATCCGCTAAGTCGTGGACTCACGCCTCAAAGTCATCACTCAAATATAACTATGGGTCTCATGCCCGCAACATCAATCATGCCCGTGGAACACCTTCCTCACCGCTTGGCAGCCTACGATAACCACACCAAGGAGTACATGAACACCGTGTCCCACCGTGTCATAAAAGCTGTGCGGCAAGTACGAGCTAACTACGGATACCAAAGCCGCATCATCAATCGATCGGCAAGCACGAAATCCAACTACCGGATACCAAAGCCGTACTAACAAATCTATATAACCATACCACGGCGACCTGAAAGTACGAAAGCCAACTACGGACGCCACTGCGCGCCACGTGGCGGGTAAGTAAGGCTAACTACCGATACCAAGCCGGAATCACGAGACTTCACAAAACTGAGCGGGCAAGTACGGGCTAACTACGGATACCAAGCCGAATCAGCCACGACTTGGGCAAGTGCGAGCCAACTACGGATACCAAGTGAATCAAGAAACCTCATGGAGAGCTAGTCCATGGAATAATAATAATCACAAAAGCGTACTCGTGGAATGCTCCGTCACTGCCGGTACGTCCAAGTAAGATCATAACAAATCAGCCGGCCCTCCATCGAGAGACGTGGTGGTATAGAAATGCAATACTAGCACGACAAGGCTATCACACGCAAACAAAGGCGAGTTACACACAACTCAAGGTACTTTCATTTTATGCCAAAGTCCAGGTTTTAACCCCAAAGTACTACGTACGTTAAATTCTTTTTAAAAGATCCATTTCTTTTACAAAGGTCACCCGATGCCCGTATTATCAAAATAGAGTGACTAACATTTTAAGTAAACCAAAACAACTTCCATACTTTCCTTTTTAAATCAAATTAAGACAATACTATGCCTTCTTTTTAGACCAAAACACTTCTCCTTTTAAAGTCAAGTTACCATTTTAAAACTAATGATAAAACCATTCTTTTGTTTTCATAAAGTCGTTATAACTAACTTCCCATAAAGCTGTTATAACACTTTATGTTTTAAACCAATTTAAGACAAAACCATGTCTTTCTTTTAAACCAAAACTCTTCAATTCCTCAAGTCTCTTTTCTTTTAGAAATCAAGTTCCTTAATATTTCACATCAAGTCATTTATAAGTCAAGTCTCTTATCTTTTAAAAACCACAAACCATTTCTTTACCTATATAAAGTTGTTATAGCAAACTTCCCATAAAGCCGTTATAACACTTTATGTTTTAAACCAACCAAATTCATTTAGCACGTACGCTTCACCGCACTACATAGTTCACAACAATCATGCTAGAAAGATAGGAAGAGGTTCACATACCTCGCGACGATTATCGACAATTAGCAAAACGCTCGCGCATTTCTAACCTTGCTCGCCTTTTCCACCCTTCAAGTAGAATACGCTACTCGTAGTACTTCAACCTATAAAGGCCACAAAACGTCTATCAACCTCTAGATCTCTTCGTAGAATAATTCTAGATACAAGATTCCTTATTCTACGGAAAATTCGGCAGCACCTCCCCCCCCCCGCAACCACAAAAATCTCCTCCTCTAACGAGGCCTGCTACCAAACCAACAATCCCGGGGGAGGGGGGGTTACACGCTAACCGGACGTGCACAATTCTACTCCACAATAATACTACAAGTCTATCAGAATACAAATTCTATGTAAATACAGTTCAATTATTTATAATCATCCTTCCAATATATCTTATACTCAATTCTAAACTACTACAACATGTAATCTACAATTACAATAGGGGGACATAGGTAATTACCTCGATAAGCCCAAAATTATCCAAGATATAAGTCGATCCTGAGCAACGTTTAGCTCCAATTCCTTACGCTCCAACCCGCTCCAAGCAACCCTTAGAAGTTTCTAAACAACTTCTCTTAACACTTCATCTAAGCTATTAAGATTTTTCTAGTGGCTTCATTTGCGACTATGGAATAAAGTAGTATTTAGGGCTCTTATGTTGGGATTTTTGGAATACCACCAGGATTTAGGCTAAAGTATTTGGAATAACAACAATACTTGAAAAATTCTACTCGAGGTGGGGTGTTTGGACGAGAACTCACTAAGGAGGAGGGGAATTTTTGCCTTGGAAACTTTCTAATGTGGATGAAATAAAGTCTTGCACCTGAGGGTATTTATAGGAAATCAATGGCCAAGATCTAGGCAAATGGATGGTGAGGATGGGGTACATGTGTGTGGGTAGTTGGCCAACCATTTGGCTACCACAAAAATGGGACAAGTGGCGCGAAAATGGGCCACTTGTCCACCAAAAACGCTGCTTGTCGCTTCTCCATTCGGCCAACACGGCCACGGGGTGACACGTGTCGTCCCCTACTCGTCAAAATATTTCATCTTAGAAAATATCCGTAATGCCAAAAATCCGAAAATAAAGTGGGCCCAAAAGCGTAAATTTTCCGTGGGCCAGCGTGACCAATTTCGGAAATAAAATTTCATAATTCTCAAATATTCCAAAAAGTCCAAATACCAAATATGGGAATCCAATTCCTTTTAACGAACATTTTTCCTTCACAAAATGCGGAAACTTTTCCGTCGAAAAATCACATATTTCTTCCTTTCCATTTCTTGTCGTATTCTCGTGCGTGCGTCCTCGTATACATACCACGGAACTACGGTGTAACATTCTTCCCCCAGAAACATTCGTCCGAATGTTCCTTCTAAGCCTCTAATCATACTGGCCAGTATAGTCTTCACTACTATACTTACAAACCAATTATGCCACATGGCCATAATATAACATCTGCATAAAACTCAATCCAAGCCAACGAGGAATCACCCCTAACGTGTATAACAACACAAACATTTCCACCCATGGTCCAAAGGATACTTTCTTCACATCTATACTTATAAAAAGGACACTTCACATCTTCGCCTCTTTTCTTACTTGTCGTACCCTCCTCGTACACTCGAACTCTTTCTCATATACTTACCACATTTCTGTCATTGCTTCAGTTTCCAAAATCTCGGGGTTACTATCTCTAACTTGGTCATCATTAACTGGGAACACTCTGGAGGGATCTCCGATTACTCTTCCGAAACATAGCAACATGGAATCTGGACGTCTTGCCTCACAAGTCGGACGGCAGTGCTAACTTATAGGCAACCTGGCCTACTCTACTATTATCTGAAAATGCCCAAAGTACCTCGGGCTAAGTTTCCCCTTCTTTTCAAATTTTGTCACACTCTTAGGGGTGGTACCTTGAAGACCACCGTCGGCTGAACTCCAAGTGTCGACGCCGATCGTCGCGCGACTTCATTGACTCGGTGCTAATAACTTCTTGGATAAGCTTCACCTTATCCACATCCTGTGAAACAAGTAGGGACCAAACTATCTGAACCTTGACGACATCGAACCAATCGACCGGCAACCTACCTTCGCCCATACAAGGCTTCTAAGGCACCATCCGAATCTGAAATGGTAGCTAGTATAATACTCGCTCAACAAGAGGCAAATAATCCTCACATACCCACGAAATCAAAACAGGCGTAACCTATCCTCAAATGTGCGGATAAAATCGATGTTCGTCCGTCGGCCAGGTGAATGCACATCGAGACTCACTGAGTTCCTAACCATGGTAAAACCTCCCGAAAAAGAAATAGCCATAAAGCGGGCTCACTGCTGCCATAAAAATAAAAGTAGGAACCCGATGCGACCTTACAACCTTCCCGATATACAACATCTCGCATAACCCTCCGCCGAGTAAACGATCGACTAAAAGACAAGATGGGCTGACCCGCCGGCCTACTCTTGGTCGACGCATCCACAAACTCGTATGATGGTTATCTAAACTTGGGCCTAACACCTCGTGACCTATCATCTAAGCGGGACCACCTCAAACCCACCGCACATTCGGTGCGGGTTGACTCGCGAAATAGCCTCAACCCGACCAGCTTCATACTAAACTCGTTCCCGATCCGAACAATCTTACGATTCACGTCATGAAAGCTACTACTTCCATCTCACACTACCCATGGATTTATCACAACTTACACCGTACTAACCGAACATAGCACTCACGTGTATCTACCATAACAACCTAAACAAGTCTCTTAAGGTGAAGATCTCCTGTAACTCTTGCTTCACTTTCCCTTTGCGCTCTAATCAAATCTTGCTCTGTGGCGCATAACTCTGAAGGTGATGAACCAGCCACGATCCGAGGTGAGTCGTAACATCCGCGCCACTCTGTTCGGACAATTTCTCTCAAAATGGCCTGTCCATAAGCCTAACAAGCTATCTAAGTAGTCTGACACTCCCATAAGAACCCTACCACAAGGACCATACCGGTGGGGTGGCCTCTCTACAGCTAACACCTCTTCTCTCCGATCCACCGAATGCACGGCACTGTAGGCTAAGTCATCCCACCGTATCCTCTCTACTAGGACATTCTCTCCTCACGTATGCCACTAACGCGGGACATAACGATCCAATAAGTCAAACTCTATCAGTATTCTCGAGCGTCACCGCTACGCCTCAACCTCATAAATCTATCTGCTGAGCTCTCCTCATCTGCGAGGGCAAGAAGTGTAAGAAATGCCTCACGAGGTCTTGATCACTTTCATGATCTGCTTTGTCGAATAAACTCACGATGATCTTCCTCGGTTCTAGATCCATAGAACTCGGGTGGTGCGACTCGAAGTCACGAAATCTCAACTATCGGATCTAGGGTGAACTCACGATGCTGCGGAACCTCCGACTCGTCTGTCCTCATTCTAGCCACACGCCTAGCTAATGGCGGGCATTTCCTTGTAACTCATATCCTCGGCTCACAGTGAAACTGAGGCTCGGTATCGTGGCCTCGATGAAAGCTGCTGCCGTCTAAACTCTGCTGGGCTAGCGGCGTCGTAAAACTCGTCGTCACGAAGTACTATCTCAAGTAATGACCGGGCCTGTGCCCTCGTAACCCTCTGTGTTCTACTCGTAGCTCCCTCTGCTGCCTTGCCCTTCTGGGCTCTGGTTACCTTGCGTTGAGGCATAACGGGTGCAAGGAATACGTCAGAGGGAGTCCAACTTATAACACAGCTCTAAGGCACGATCTCAGAGTGAGAAGAATGGAAATCAATCCTAAATATTCTGCAGCCTCCTGATTATAGATGTGGTGCACAACACACCGATAATCAAGACTCTACTAGACACGGTCTGTAGACACTTTCCGAGGACTAACTGCTCTGATAACACTTTTGTCACGACCCGACCACGGGCCCGCGACTGGTGCCTTACCCCGGGCACTGATACAACATCAGAGAAAATCAGCGGAAATGAAAACTTACACATGAAACAAGATATACAATAATGAAATAAGAAAACAGGCTAACCAAAACGGTTACCTTTCTGAATATATAAATAAAACTTGAACCCGAACAGTTACATCCCTTTTACAAACTCTGCCCACAACAGTACTACATACCTCTAAGAATGTTATAACAACAACGACGGGACAAGGTTCGCCATACCACGAATGTAAGTACTACAACGACGGGGACTATACGAGATAAGCCTCGGAGAAGCGGAGCTTCCCAACGCTAATCGTGATCCTATGGCGAGGATCAACAAGCGGTGTACCTCTACTGCGGCGTGAACGCGGCCCGAAGGAGGTCGATCTGACAATTGCAGTATGTGGCGAAAATCACGTAAATGAAATCATAGTAGTCTATATAAAACATGAGACATATATGATAACCAAACTACGATACATAATATGTGATCGCGTCAGTCGTGGACTCACGCCTTCAAAGTCATCACTCAAATATAACTATGGGTCTCATGCCCGCAGCATCAATCATGCCGTGGAACACCTTCCCCATCGCTGCCGATCTACGATAACCACGCGGAGTACATGAACACGTGTCCACTGTGTCATAAAAACCGTCGGGGTAAGTACGGCTAACTACTGTGATACAAAGCCGTCATCAATGGCCGGCAAGTACGAAGCCAACTACGGATACCAAAGCCGTCAACAAATTTATATAACCATACCACGGCGACCAGGCAAGTACGAAAGCCAACTACGGATACCACTGCGCCACGTAGTGGCGGGGTAAATCACGAACTAACTACGGATACCGGCGGAATCACGAGACTTCGCCATAAACCGAGCGAGCAAGTAAGGCTAACTACGGATACCAAGCGAATCACCATGACCTCGGGGCAAATACGAGCCAACTACGGATACCGCGAATCGGTAAAACCTCGTGGAGAGCTAGTCCATGGAATAATAATAATCAGCCGCGTGCGGTGGAATGCTCGTCACTGCGATGCGTCAAGTAAGATCATAACAAATCAGCCTCCATCGAGAGACGCGGTGGTATAGAAATACAATACTAGCACGACAAGGCTATCACACGCAAACATAGGCGAGTTACACACAACTCAAGGTACTTTCATTTTATGTCAAAGTCCAGGTTTTAACTCCAAAGTACTACGTACGTTAAATTCTTTTTAAAAGATCCATTTCTTTTACAAAGGTCACCCGATGCCCGTATTATCAAAATAGAGTGACTAACATTTTAAGTAAACCAAAACAACTTCCATACTTTCCTTTTTTAAACCAAATTAAGACAATACTATGCCTTCTTTTTAGACCAAAACACTTCTCCTTTTAAAGTCAAGTTACCATTTTAAAACTAATGATAAAACCATTCTTTTGTTTTCATAAAGTCGTTATAACTAACCTCCCATAAAACTGTTATAACACTTTATGTTTTAAACCAATTTAAGACAAAACCATGTCTTTCTTTTAAACCAAAAACTCTTCAATTCCTCAAGTCTCTTTTCTTTTAGAAATCAAGTTCCTTAATATTTCACATCAAGTCATTTATAAGTCAAGTCTCTTATCTTTTAAAAACCACAAACCATTTCTTTACCTACATAAAGTTGTTATAGCAAACTTCTCATAAAGCCGTTATAACACTTTATGTTTTAAACCAACCAAATTCATTTAGCACATGTACGTCTACCATACTACATAGTTCACAACAATCATGCTAGAAAAGATAGGAAGAGGTTCACATACCTCGCGACGATTATCGACAATTAGCAAAACTCTCCACGTACTCTAACCTTGCTCGCCTTTTCCACCCTTCAAGTAGAATACGCTACTCGTAGTACTTCAACCTATAAAGGCCACACAACGTCTATCAGCCTCTAGATCTTTTCGTAGAATAATTCTAGATACAAGATTCCTTATTCTACGGAAAATTGCGCACCTCCGCAACCACAAAATCTCCTCTCTAACGAGGCTGCTACAAACCAACAATCCCGGGGAGGGGTTACGTCTAACTGATGTGTACAATTCTACTCCACAATAATACTACAAGTCTCATCAGAATACACTATGTAAATACAGATTCAATTCTTTATAATCATCCTTCCAATATATCTTATACTCAATTCTAAACTACTACAACATGTAATCTCCAATTCTGATAGGGGACATAGGTAATTACCTCGATAAGCCCAAAATTATCCAAGATATAAGTCGATCCTGAGCAACGTTTAGCTCGATTCCTTATGCTCCAACCCGCTCCAAGCAACCGCGAAGTTTCTAAACAACTTTTCTTAACAACCATCTAAGCTATGAAGATTTTCTAGGGCTTCATTTTGCGACTATGGAATAAAGTAGTATTTGCTCTTATGTTGGGATTTTTGGAATACCACCGTGATTTAGGCTAAAGTATTTGGAATAACAACAATACTTGAAGAATTCTACTCAAGGTGGGGGTGTTTGGACGAGAACTCTAAGGAGGGAGGAATTTTTGCCTTGGAAACTTTCTAATGTGGATGAAATAAAGTCTTGCACACAAGGGTATTTATAGGAAATCAATGGCCAAGATCTAGGCAAGTGGATGGTGAGGATGGGGTACGTGTGTGTGGGTAGTTGGCCAACCATTTGGCTACCACAAAATGGGACAAGTGGCGCACAAAATGGGCCACTTGTCCACCAAAAGCGTGTCACTTGTCCTTCTCCAATTCGGCAAACATGGCCACACGGGGGTGACACGTGTCGCCCCCCTACTCGTCCAAAATATTTCATCTTCCGAAAATATCCGTAATGCCAAAAATCCTAAAATAAAGTAGGCCCCACAAAACCGTAAATTTTCCCGTGGGCCCCACGTGACCAATTTCGGAAATAAAATTTCATAATTCTCAAATATTCCAAAAAGTCCAAATACCAAATCTGGTAATCCAATTCCTTTTAACGAACATTTTCCTTCACAAAATCCGGAAACTTTTCCGTCGAAAAATCACATCTTTCTTCCTTTCCAATTTTACTGTCGTATTCTCGTACGTACGTCCTCGTATACATACCCTGGAACTACGGGGTTTAACAGTCGCGGTGGAAGTTCCCAGTTTTAGCGGTCCTTTGAACCGCCTATTTGATTTTCAGGTATATCCTTAACCCTCTAGAGACTAGTTTGTTTTGATGTTATGATGATGTGTTTAGTATTATGTTTGGTTGGATTATGGTAAAATATGATTTAGAAGCCTGGTTAGAAAAAAATGGTAAGTCTGGGGATGAGACAATTGTGAACCTTAGAATTTTTGACAATTGAGACCTTAGATGTAAGGTCGTCTTGAGTAAAAGACTTACGGTTAATCTTTGTCAGAGTACATAGTATATGTGGAGTTTTGTGTGATAATTCCATGGGTAGTTTGAGATAGAAGTGGTAGCTTTCATGACGTGAATTAGTAAGATTGTTCCGGATCGGGGAACGAGAGAGTTTGGCGCGATAGCGGGTCGGGTTGAGGCCAGATCACATGTCAACCCGCAGCCCGGAATGAGGTGGGGTCAGTTCGAGGTGGTCCCGCCAGGTGGTAGGATCACGAGGGTGCAAGGCCCAAGTTTAGGCAACCATTGTACGAGTTCGTGGATGTGTTCGACCAGAATCGGATCGTGAAGGTCGACAAGGGCCTTAAAGGAATTTGAGGCTAGTAAAATGACCAAGTTTGGAGGTAGTGACTCGAGTTTTGGAAAGCGGCGATGGCGAAATATGGTACGTGTAATAGAAATAGTTCGGGTGTACGAGAAGTGTACGACGAGTAAGGAAAGAAGTGAACATGGGTTAAGAGAAGGGGAGTGATCATTTTGTGAAGTAACGAGGTGAAGAAAGTATCCTTTAGACCATGGGTGGAAGTTGTAGTGTTGTTATACACGTTAGAGGTGAGTCCTCGTTGGCTTGGATTGGAGTTTTGCGCATGTATTGTTATGGCCATTGGTGGCATGATTGGTTTGGTAAGTATAGTAGTGAAGACTATACTGGCGCACGTTTGCTTTGAGACTTAGAAGGAACATTCGGGACGAATGTTTCTAAGGGGGGAAGAATGTTACACCCCGTAGTTCGTGGTATGTATGTGAGGATGCGCGTCTGAGAATCGACACAAAAATTGGAAAGGAAGAAAGATGTGATTTTTCGTGGAAAAGTTTCTGATTTTGTGAAGGAAAAAGGTTCGTTAAAGGGGTGGATTCCTGATTCGATTCGGACTTTTTGGAATATTTGAGAATTATGGAATTTTATTTCAGAATTGGTCACGTGGGCCCACTGGAGAAATTCTGATTTGTAGGGCCCACTTTATTTTCGAGATTTTTGGCATTACGGATATTTTCGGAAGATGAAATATTTTGGACGCGTAGGAGGGCGACACATGGCACCCCCATGTGGCCCTATGGCCGAATGGGGTGACACTTGGCACCATTGGGACGTTTTTTGTGGGGGGGACAAGTGGCAAGCCACTTGTCCCATTATTGTGGTGGACATTTGGTTGGCAAATTACCCACACACTTGGACCCAATCTTCACCATACACTTGCCTTGATCTTGACCATTGATTCCTCTATAAATACCCCTTTGTGCAAGACAAATTCTTCATCCACACTTGAAATAATTTCCAAGGCAAATTCTCCCTCCCTCCCCTTAGGTGTTCTCGTCCAACCCCCCCCCCCCCCCACTTTGTGTAGAAATACTTCAAGTATTGTTGTATAAATCCCAAATACCTTAGCCTAAATTCCTAGTAGTATTCCAAAGTTATTTCAATACTAAGAGCCGGAAATACTACTTTATTCCAATAGTCGCAAAATGAAGCCCTAGAAAAATCTTCATAGCTTAGATGAAGTGTTAATAGGAGTTGTTTAGAAACTTCTAAGGGTTGCTTGGAGTGGGTTGGAGCATAAGGAATTGGAGTTAAACGTTGCTCAGGATCGACTTATAATCTTGGATAATTTTGGGCTTATCGAGGTAATTATCTTTGTCCCCCTATTGTAATTGGATATTACATGTTGTAGTAATGTATAGTTGAGTATACTATATGTAGAATGAATATGGATAAGAATTGAACTGTATTTACATTGGGTATTGTATTCTGATGAGACTTGTAGTATTATTGTGGGGCAGTGTTGTACACGTCCGGTTAGACGTGTAACCCCCCCTAGGAGTTGTTGGCTTGATAGCGGGCCTTGATAGAGGAGGAGATTTATGTGGTTACGGGGGGGGGAAGTGCTGCCGAATTTTCCGTAGAATAAGGAATCTTGTACTTAGAATATTCTACGAAGAGATCGAGAAGTTGATAGACGTTTTATGGCCATTATAGGTGGAGGTACTACGAGTAGCGTATTCTACTTGAAGGGTGGAAAAGGCTAGCAAGGTTATAGTACTTGGAGCATTTTGCTAATTGTCGATAATCGTCGCGAGGTATGTGAACATCTTCCTATCTTTTCTAGCATGATGTTGTTAACTATGTAGTACGGTGAGCGTCGTGTGCTAAGCAATTTTGGTTGGTCTAAAGCATAAAGTGTTATAATGGCTTTATGGGAAGTTAATTATAACGACTTTATGTAGGTAAAAGAATGATTTCTTGATTTTAAAGATAAGAAGTGGACTTATATTTGACTTGATATGAAATGTGAAGAACTTGAATTGTATTAGAAGTTGTGAAACCTCATTCGTGAGTAATGAGTACTTGGTTTTTAAAGAATAATGTTACATTAATTTGGAAATGGGAATAATAATCGAACAAGCCAATGCGGCGTTAATAAAGGAAAAAGTAATGACAATTAATTATATTAAAACCGAGAAATCTCCATCCGCATGAAGCTAAGATAAGACAAAATTGTATTACATTTCCTAGATCATGCATTTCTAATAAGAATTATTATAATCAAGTTTTGGTTTTCTTAAAATTTCAAAGTAAGGAACTTGATTTCTAAAAGAAAAGAGACTTAAGAATTTGAAGTGTTTTGGTTTAAAAGAAAGGCATGGTTTTGTCTTAAATTGGTTTAAAACATAAAGTGTTATAATAGCTTTATGGGAAGTTAGTTATAACGACTTTATAGAAACAAAAGAATGGTTTTATTATTGGATTTAAAATGGTAACTTGATTTTGGGAAAGAGAAGTAACTTGAGTTTAAAAGTATAAGTAACTTATTTTCAAATATCGAACTTTTCTTGATGAGAAAAATATAAGTGGCTTGGTTTTAAAAGGTAGGAGTACCTTGATCTTAAAAGGGTTGGTTACTTGGGTTTTAAATGTATACTTGACGTTGTTCTAAAAGTGTAAGCCACTTTGTTTAAAAAAAAAGTGTAAAGTACTTGATTTTAAAACATGAACGTATTTGGTACTACGGATAATAGTATCGAGTTGTTTTTACGTAAAAAGAGATCTTTTTGAAAGGATTAATGTATGTAGTACTTTGGGGTTAAAACCCGGATTTGTTGTAATAAAATGAAAGTCTATGAGTATGTTAAACTTGCCTATGCTTGTGGTGATAGCCTTTGTTGTGCAAGTGTTGTATTTTTGTGCTCTGCGTCTCGTTGGAGGTAGGCTATCAGTTGATTGATGGACATGCGACACGATGGGTGGCCACGGGTATGATTCCACTATATCGATCCTTTTGGACATCGACACGATGGGTGGCCGGGTATGCTTCCATTAAGTGTGATCTTGTTATTTGCTTTGGACATCGACACGATGGGTGGCCCGAGTATGCTTCCATTATGATTGTTATCTTGTTATTTCCTTTTGGACATCTGCGACGATGGGTGGCCAGGTATGCTTCCATTAGGAGTGTGGTCTTGTTATTTGCTTTGGACATGCGACACGATGGGTGGCCGAGTATCTTCCATTATGATTGTTATCTTGTTATTTCCTTTTGGACATCTTGACACGATGGGTAGCCCGGGTATGCTTCCATTAGAGTGTGATCTTGTTATTTGCTTTGGAAATCTTGATACGATGGGTGGCCACGAGTCCGCTTCCATTATGATTGTTATCTTGTTATTTCCTTTTCGACATCACGACACGATGGGTGGCCGGGTATCTTCCATTAAGTGTTATCTTGTTATTTGCTTTGGACATCCGACACGATGGGTGGCCCAGTATCTTCCATTATGATTGTTATCTTGTTATTTCCTTTGGACATCGACACGATGGGTGGCCACGTATGCTTCCATTAGGATGGTTCCATGGCCATGCTTATACCGGAAGTAAGATGTCGGGCACGCGGTAGTTGTGTGGGTTAAATTCGGTTATATTTGAGTGATAACTACGCGTGAGTCCCCGACTTGACATGATCGCTAATATATATTGTGAGCTGTAGTTTGGTTATCATACATGTCTCTGTTTTATATAGACTATTATGATTTCATTTCTGATATTTTGATTTCACATACTTGGTACTGTTGTCTTGACCTCGCCGGGTGCGTTCATACCGCATGTAAGTACACGGTTGTGGATCCTCGCCATGGATCACGATTCTGCGTTTGGGAAGCTCCGTTTCTCGGAGGCTTATCTTTTGGTATGTTTCCACGAGATTGTAGGTTCTTGTACATTCGGGGTATGGCGGGCCCCGTCCGTCATAGTTGTTACATTCTTAAGTGCAGTAATCTTGTTGTGGCGTGGTTTGTAAAGGATTATCGCATTCGGTTTATGTATATACATGAAGGTGACCGTTTTGGTTAGCCTGTTTTCTTATGTTGTATATTGTTTCCTGTTTAAGTTTTTATTTCCGCTGATTTTCTCTGATGTTGTATCACTAGGGTGCCCGGGGTAAGGCACCAGTCGCGGGCCCGAGGTCGGGTCATGACAACTATAACATTGTATCATTGTACCATTGTACTACTATATCACTGTATCATTGTACTACTGTACTACTATAACACCGAGAGTCAACTGTACCTTTTCAAGATATACAAGTCATGACAAAATCAGGGACACCTGCCCTCGGAATATAACATCACGGGACTCGAACCTGCATATGTATGTATATAGCATCATGGGACTCAAACCCACATATGTATATATGGTGACATGGGATAATGATATAATGTCATGGGACTCTAACCCACATACATTTATATATAATGTCGCCAGGAGAATAATATAATGGCATGGGACTCTAACCCACATACATCTATATATAATGTCGCCGGGAGAATAATATAATGTCATGGGACTCTAACCCATATACATATATAATGTCAACGGGAGAATGATATAATGTCATGGGACTCTAACCCACATACATATATAATGTCGCCGGGAGAATAATATAATGTCATGGGACTCTAATCCACATACATATATAATGTCGCCGGAAGAATGATATAATGTCATGGGACTCTAACCCACATACATATATAATGTCACCGGGAGAATGATATAATGTCATGGGACTCTAACCCACATACATATATAATGTCGCCGGGAGAATGATTTAATGTCATGGGACTCTAACCCACATACATATATAATGTCGTCGGGAGAATGATATAATGTCATGGGACTCTAACCCACATACATCTATAATGTCGCCGGGAGAATGATATAATGTCATGGGACTCTAACCCACATACATCTATATATAATGTCGCCGGGAGAATGATATAATGTCATGGGACTCTAACTGTTATACCCCGTAGTTCCAGGGTATGTATGCGAGGACGTACATACGAGAATACGACATTAAAAATTGGAAAGGAAGAAAGATGTGATTTTTCGACGGAAAAGTTTCCGGATTTCGTGAAGGAAAAAGGTTCGTTAATGGGAATTGGATTCCCAGATTTGGTATTCGGACTTCTTGGAATATTTGAGAATTATGGAATTTTATTTCCGGAATTGGTCACTGGGCCCACGGAGAAATTTACTGGCTTTGGGCCCACTTTGTTTTGATTTTGGCCATTATGGATATTTTAGGAGATGAAATATTTTGGGCCAGTAGGAGGCGACACGTGTCACCCCCAGGTGGCCTTGTGGCGAAATTATGTGCCAGTGGCAGGCAGTGGCCGTGTCTTGCACGATATTTTAGTGTGGACAAGTGGCTTGTGGGACCCACACGCACTTGTCCCCAATCTCAACCACACACTTGCCTTCATCCTAGCCCTTGGTTGTCATATATACACTCTTAGTTGATGAAATCTTCCACTTAACCATTTGAGACTTGAAAAACCCTCCTCTCCGCCATTTGTTGCTCACGTTTTTGGGCCCTCATCTTGACCTAAATTTGTCCAACAATTCTTAAACTCTCAAGTGTTCTTCCCTAAGGTGTTAGGAAGATTGTGTACCAAGAGTTGGAAAAGATTTCACACCCCTAACCTTTATTTGTTGCCTTGGCCGAAAGTTGTCATCTTTGAAACCTAAGTGTTCTTCACTTTTTGGAGTTGGTTCTTGAATAGAAGTTGGTTAGGAGCTTCTATGGGTTGCTTGTAGTGGATTGGAACGTAAAGATTTGGAGCTAAGACTTGCTTGGAGCGACTTTAAGAACTTGGATATTCTTGGGCTTTTTGAGGTAGTGAAACTTAAACCTCTTTGTGAATTGGTTATTATACATATATTATAAGTATATTATGGATTATATAATAAATGGAGTAAAGTTTGGAAGGATTTGGATCTTGTTATGTTGCTAAAATGGAAATTGGCAAGAAAGCCACAAAATGGTAAAAACGTATCTTACTTGCTAAGAAGCTAATAACAAAGTAACTATAACTTATATTAAGATGGAATATAAGTTGGATGACTAATAAAGTAAGTGGATAAGTAAAATGGAAAAAGTTGGCCAAGGACCAACTTAAGAGTATTTACTGGATTGTATTTACTTTGGACAGTACTTTGGATCGTATTTACATTGGATGTATTTACATTTCTGTTAAGGGAAGATTGTTCAATCGCGTTCGTTTAGGCGTGTGATCCCTTTTTAATTATTGTATTGTTATGAAGGCGTGATAGTAAACGCGTTACGGTTGGGCGTAATCCCTTCTTTTACTTATTGTTATTATGAAGGCGTGATAGTAAACAGCGTTACCGTTTAGGCGTGTAATCCCATTCTTTATGTTGTTTAAATTATTACGCCTTATTTATGGCATATAATTACGCTTATTCGCCTTGGAGAAAGATGGAAAAGTAAGTAAAAGCGGAAGTCTTTGCCCAATTTTCCGTAGAATTAGAGGGCTTTTTATTGGTATAAGTCTTCAATGGTAAGAAGGTTTGATAGAAGTACTATGACCATTTTAGGAGTGGAGTACTACGTGTGGCGTGATCTACTTGGCTTAGGAGTAGCCGACGGGTTGAAGTACTTCGAGTGTTTTGCTATTTGTCGATAATCGTCGCGAGGTATGTGAACCTCTTCCTATCTTTTCTAGCATGATTGTTGTGAACTATGTAGTACGGTGACGTCACGTGTGCTAACGAGTTTTGGTTGGTTTAAAACATAAGGTGTTATAATAGCTTTATGGGAAGTTAGTTATAACGACTTTATGTAGGTAAAAGAATGGTTTATTGATTTTAGAAGTTAGAGACTTGATCTTAAAAGATAAGAGACTTAACTTATAAATGACGCTTATGAAATGTTAAGGACTATGAATTTTGTTAAAAGTTGTGAAACCTCATTCGTGAGTAATGAGTACTTGGCTTTTAAAGAATAATGTTTCTTGATTTCGAAATGAGAATAAGTATCGAACAAACCATTCGGCGTTAATAAAGGAAATGTATTGACTAATTAATTATATTAAAACCGGTAGAAACCTCCATCCGCATAGAAGCTAAGATAAGACAAAATTGTATTACATTTCCTAGATCATGTGCTTTAATGAGATGGTTATAAACAAGAACAAGTTACTCATGCGTAAGGCATATGTTACTCAATTGTTTTAAAAGGAGATTACGTTAAGTGATTAAGACTATGATCTGTGGAATCTTTCAAAATAAGAGACTTGAGCATTTGAAATTAGGCAAACTTGAACTTTTGGAAAAGAATGTTGTTACTTGATTTTAATAAGGGAAGTGTTTTGGTTTACTTATAAATGTTAGTCACTCTATGTTAATACTACGGTATCGGGTGACCTTTGTAAAGAAATGGATCTTTTAAAAGAATTTAACGTATGTAGTACTTTGGGGTTAAAACCCTGACTTTGACATAAAATGAAAGTACCTTGAGTTGTGTGTAACTTGCCTATGTTTGCGTGTGATAGCCTTGTTGTGCAAGTCTTGTATTTATACCGCGTCTCTCGATGGAGGCCGGCTGATTGGTTAATGAGCGATTCCTATCGAGTCCCGTAGAGATGGTGAGACATGTATTCCATACGATTCTATCGAGTCCCATGAGATGGTAGAGACATGTATTCCATACGATTCCTATCGAGTCCCATGAGATGGGCGAGACATGTATTCCATACGATTCTGTCGAGTCCCAAGGAGATGGGCCGAGACATGTATTCCACACGATTCTTATCGAGTCCCATAGGATGGGCCGAGACATGTATTCCACACCGATTCCACCTCGAGTCCCATGGGATGGCGAGACATGTTATATGTATCATACTATTTATACCTAGACTGGCGCTGAGGAAAGGAGTTCGCACGTGAGGATGACTTCAGGTGTGAGTCCACGACTTGACATGACTACTTTTATGTTTATGCCTTAGTTTCGCTATCATACATGTCTCTTGTTTTATATAGATCATGATTTCATTTCAGTATTTCGATTTCACATACTGTACTGTTATGCGACCTCGCTTGAGGCTGCGTTCATGCCGCAGTAGGTACATCGGTTGTGGATCCTCGCTCATAGGATCACGATTCGTATTGGAAGCCCGTTTCTCGAGGCTTATCTTGTGGTATGTTACCACAGTCCAGCAGGTTCTGTACATTCGGGGTATGGCGGGGCCTGTCCGTCATAGTTGTTGTCACTTTCTTGAGGTGCTGTAATACTGTTGTGGGCGGGTTGTAAAGGATGTAACTGTATTCTCAGTATATATGCAAGAAAGCTGGCCCATTTTGGTTGCTTTGTTTTATCATATCTCTTGTTTCATGTTCATGTTTTTATTTCCGCTGATTTTCTCTGATGTTGTATCACTAGGGTTCCCGGGGTAAGGCACCAGTCACGGGCCCCGGTTCGGGTCATGATACTAACCCACATACATCTATATATAATGTCGCCGGGAGAATAATATAATGTCATGGGACTCTAACCCACATACATATATAATGTCGTCGGGAGAATGATATAATATCATGGGACTCTAACCCACATACATCTATATATAATGTCGTCGGGAGAATAATATAATGTCATGGGACTCTAACCCACATACATATATAATGTCGCCGGGAGAATGATATTGTCACGACCCGACCCCGGGCCACGACTAGTGTCCTACCTGGGCACCCTTCTAATCATACAACATAGTAAACTGTGGAAGATAAATAGCACACTTTTTTTTTAAAACTAAGGCCAAGCCGATAAGGCTGCCATAATCATAAAAATTACCCGAAAGGGGCTACACTGCTTAACAATGTAAACAAAACAACTCTAGCCACCCGGCACAAATGAATACTGACCTTAAGATTTGAACAAATACTATGACGGACAAGGCCCGCTGCACTGAATATACATAGCCATGAAAACTCCGGAACATTGGAGCCATCTCAAATGCTGAATCAGAATCCTAAGCTCACGGATCCACAATTGTGTACCTAAACCTGCGGACATGAACGCAGCCCCCCGAAGGGGGTCAGTACAATAGGTACCGAATATGGAACGGAAAATAAGGGGGTCAGTAAACAAATCATAATTGTACAAAAAATGACAGGGGCAAGTATAAAAAGGGTACATACCAGATCCTACCGTGTCATTACCATCTCGTGAACTTAATCGTACCTTATTATCTTTTCCCATTTTTCAATAAAAGTTATAGTCACTTTCTTACGTACATACTTAGGAAAATCGTCAAGTTCATTACCATATAACTTACTTATCTTTCATAACATAATACGGCCCTTTATGGAGGGACGCATATACTACCCGGCCCAATCTGGGACGCGATCAAGTCACACAAATATCAAAGCGTGCCCGTGGAATCCCCCATCACTGCCGACAGTCATAAGTGTAACATATAACCATGTGACGCGTGGCATCCCACTCCACCGCTTACACGTACACAATACATATATATATCTCCCGCGTGGAATCACATCATTGCAAGCCGTAGGTGTAACATATAACCATGTGACGCGCCTGGCATCCCACTCATTGCCGCGTACACATATATATATATATATATATATATATATATATATATATATATATATATATATATATAACGTGGCCGCATGCCGGAATCCTAAATCGTATAAGACATAACATGCGCGTCTCGGAATCCTCATCGCAGTCAGTCTTCACGGAGCTAGTCCATGGAGTAATAATATAACATGCCCCTAATCCTCATCGTACACGTCTTAAATGCGGAGCTAGCCATAGGAGATAATTATACGGTCGCATACCCTAATCCTCATCGTATAAGCTAAAATGCGTATAGCATAATAATGCACATGCGACGTGTCGACAATTCTAACTCTTTTCATCGACGGGTAATAAATAAATCGAGAATCTAACCCGCATCTGGTCACGTGCCCTAATCCCACATCGTATAAGCATGTCCAAGGATCAATCATAATGGAAGCATACCGTGAATTCCACATCACCGTCGATGCGTCCAAGTAAACTTACAACAAGACACGACCTCATTGAGTCACGACAACGTAAACATATTATACTTGCACTCAAAGCTATCACAAGCAAACATAGGCAAGTTCATTAAACCTTTAGACTTCCATTTTTATAAACTCATGGCACTTTCGTTTCACATAAAAATCAGAATTTAACCCAAAGTACTACGTGCTTACATCCTTTTCAAAAGTCTCATTTTCATATAAAACCCCAAGATACTAACACCCGTAGTATCAAGGCTTGTTTACATTTTACCTAAGTCACTACACTTTTAGAAATACATTTTTCGGCTTCTAAATCAAGTGACTTCTTTTCTTAAAACTTAAGCAATTGATGCTTTTAAATCCATTTGCCTTTCTTTATTTCAAAACATTTATCATTACTTAGAGTAAACCACTCTTTAAATTAAGCAACATATGTCTTATATGTGTGAATAGATTATACTTGTTTATACTTATCTCATTAAAGCAGCCATGATCTAGAAAAGGTAATACAATTTTGTCTTATCTTAGCTTCTATGCAGATGGAGAATTCTACTTGTTTTAATATAATTTATCATCATTACATTTTCCTTTATTAACGCTGCAATGGCTTGTTCGATACTTATTCTCATTCGTGTCGTAAATTAGCCAAGTCAACTTGGCTCTAAAATACCTCCTAACGACTCTTACCAACATCCCCCATAAGACTTCGTAAGAACTTAGGATAACTCAGACATAACCTTTACATAGAGTAAATCAACACACATAGTTCTTAACTTCTAATAGTAGAAGGAAACATGAAATAATACCACATGTATATTCCATACATAGAATCATGTCAAAAGAAGGAAGAGGTTCACATACCTCGCGACGATTATCGACAAATAGCAAAATGCTCCAAAGTGCTTCAACCTTGATAGCTATTCCATCCTTCAAGTAGAATACGCTATACTAAGTACGTCCACCTATAATGGCCATAATACGTCCATTAAACCTCTAGCTTCAAACGTAGAATATTCTAAGTGCAAAGTCACTAAATTCTACGGAAAATCTGACAATGACTTCCTTTGTTTCTACATACTTTGCCACCTTTTTCAAGGAATTCAATAACCAAACATGCCACATTTAAGGCCCAACAATTCAGCTAACAAAGGGATTACACGCATTGGGCGTGTAAAATTCCACGCCACAAATTAATACTAAACTAGTTCCATAATTAAAGCCATTCTCATTAACATAAACAACAACTCAAAGTCTTTTCCAATTCTTTTCCAATCCAAGTTCTTAGGTCTAACATGTTATATAGTCATAAACAACTTCAACAACTACAATTTCCTTCAATATATAACATGTGACGACTAAAATAATAATCAACTTGAATTGAAATCTTAAGGGCTAAACATGCTAGTTTTTGGATTAGGGTTCCAATATCCCTAACACTTATCAACTTCATAATATAAACATCATGCTTGCTAATATCCATAGCTACAACAATAAGTAATCTCAATTACTAAAACGACAAGAATTATACCTTTACAAGCCCTTTAAAATTCTAAGATTCAAAGTCGCTCCTTAGCAATTCTTAGCTCCTTTCCTTATGTTCCAATCCACTCCAAGCACTCCTTAGAAGCTCATGAAGAACTCTTCTTCAAGTTCCATCTTCAAAGTTGAAGAACACCTAAGGGTTTCGCCTTACGACTAACGTAAAAACGTCGTTTTTCCGAAATTTGTCTATTGAGATAACCTTAAAATACCCTTAGGGAGCTTGGGTTAAAGTATCATGAATAATGGAACAAAATTACAAATTTTTCTTGCTCACTAATGCTCAAACCCGAGAGCCTTTCTCAAGAACCCTAAGTGTTCTAATTTTTTCTAAGTGTAAAATAGCCTTGTCTTTCTACATGGATGACTATATAACACATTGGAGGGTCTAGATTACAACACATGTTAAATTTGGATGAAAGGGATCAAGCAAAGTGGCCCTTGGACTTAGTCAACAATGTCAAGCTCTACTTGCAAGACTTAGTCTTCTATCATGGTCAATGACCATACTACCCTTGCATAATTTCGTCCAAGAACATGTGGGGGGGTGCCACGTTTCGCCCTCCCATTCGTCCATAAAATTCCGCAACCCTCGTGGGCCCCACAAAACGTAAATTCCTCGGTGGGCCCACGTGACCAAATCAGAAAATAAATTTCCATAATGATAATATGTTCCATACTTCTTCAATTAATGCATTTTGAGAATCCAATTCTCCTCAACGAACATTTTTCCTTTCCGACGTTCGGAAAATTTTCCGTCGGAAAAACAATTCTTCCTTTCGTACCAATTTCAAGTCTTATGTTCCTTACGTACATTCTCTTAAACATGTCACGGACTTACTGGTGTAACATTCTTCCCCTTAGAAACATTCGATCCTGAATGTTCTTTCTAGTCTAATCTAATTAGATAGCAACTTAGTCTCATTTCTGCACTTTCATATTACATATGCCACCACATGCATAACAATACTTATACTAAGATGTCAATCTTGGCTCTCACGGCCACCTAGCCCATACTCATAATGACCTCAAAGTCCGTCGTAATCATCTCTACAAGGTCTACTAGGTCGACGATCGTATCATCACCGAAAATCTCATATTCGCTCATTACCACCCCACACACGGGTGTAATTACCTCGAAAGGTTCTTATGGATTCGTGCTCTACTCCTTTACACTTGGTTGCTATCTTTCTTATCGGGTCGCTCTTTCCGTACTTCCAACTCATACTAGCATATATACATAACTTCCATACAGGTCGGCCTCTAATCTTTGGAGTCACTCTATAAAACAATATAAGGCCATTTCCGCTTTCACGACTGTTCGGTGGAACGCGTCCACTAACCGTAAAATAATTAACTAGACTTGGGCCTGCACCGCCGTGACCTGTCACGTGAGGAACTACTACCAACTTATCCCACCCCATTTCAGCTATGGGCGACCCGCACAGGTCCTCACCATGTCGTCGCATTCTAACTCTTATTCTTGGCCTATAATAAATCTTTCTGCAGAAGACCTTGTACATCTAAGGTCTCACGCTTCATCAATATTATTAGGCGTAATTTCCATGCCCAAGCCTACCTTACCAGTCCCAGAACGGGTACAAACTTCTCATAGTACCATAATCGTGTCGCCTTGATCACAAATAACCATTACTTACTCTATGGGACCTCATCCGCACAATTCTCTTAAGCCTACCACGTAGCTTAACATATTAACATGGTATTCCATTAAGTTCCTTAACATGGCTTCTTAAGGGTTCACTACTATCGTACTTCATCCTTTCCCAATTATCTCAAAATAAAACATAAGATCTTGGCGAATTCATTAACTGTTCCATACCTTCCTATCTAGTTAGTCTTTACCAACTCTTGGTAATCTAAAATCATTCTAGGCAACATGCGTCTGACCCTCATACATAACTCTGTATAGATGTATGTCACAATACCAACTATACTACAATCATTACTAATCTGGATTCGCAATCCACATAGTCCTTCCTGGGTCACGCGCCTTTCTCGTGGCTGCAATCAACATAACTCGTTGGGAGACGACTCAACACGGCTACATCACACGATCTCGAGTGATAAGAATGGAAACCAATCTTAAATGTCCTGCAGCCTCACGATTATAGATGGTGCCTGGCACAACACACCGATAATCAAGACTACTGTAGACACGATGTGAGACTTTCGAGGACTAAGCGCTCTGATACCACTTTTGTCGACCCGACCCGGGCGACTAGTGCCTACACAGGCACCGCTAATCATCTGACATAGTAAAGCTGCGGAAGATAAATAGCACATTTTTTTTTTAAACTAAGGCCCAAGCTATAAAAGGCCGTAATAATAAAAATTACCGAAAATTTCTGTTAACAATGTAAACAAAACAACTACTAGCCATCCAAATTACGATGAATACAGACCTCTAAGATTTGAACAAATACTATGGCGGGACAAGGCCCGCTGCACCACGAATATACATAGCCATGACAACTCCGAACATTGGATCCGTCTCGAATGCTGAATCGGGATCCTAAGCTAGCGGATCCACAATGGCGTCACGACCTTCGGGGCGTGGATCGTGCCTTATCCGCACCCAGTAGTCATACATCGAGAAAATCAGCGGAACATAAAACAATAACATGAAGTCAATGCAATAAACGGTGAAATAAGAAGACGGAGCTAACCAGCGGTTACCTTCGTATATATAAATGACAATTTGAGCGATTTACATCCCATTACAACCCCGCCACACAAGATTACTACAGGACACTACGAATGATATGACAACGGCGGCGGGCGGGGCCGTCATACCCGAATGTAAGCACACAACGGGGACTATACCAAGATAAGCCTCGGAGCGGAGCTTTCCCAACAATGACGTGACCTAAGAGCGAGGATCAACGGCGGGTGTACCTTTACTGCGGCATGAACACGGCCGAAGGAGTCGATCTGCAATTACCAAGTATGTGGCGAAAATACGTAAATGAAATCATAGTAGTCTATATAAAGCGAGACATGTATGATAACCAAACTACAGTTCACAATAAATAGCGATATGTCAAGTCGGGGACTCACGCCAAAGTCATCACTCAAATATAACAATGGGTCTCACGCCCACAACATCAATCATGCGTGGAATACCTTCATCACTAGCGATACATGATATAAAAGCACCAAGGAATACGCGAACACGTGTCCACCTGTCGTCATCATAAAACCGTCACGGGAGGTAAACGAAGGCATAGCGACTACCAAAACCAACCAGCGACATCAAGGTCATAAATCGTATCATGATTTGTCTGCCGTCGCATGATCAAAGCCGCCACTCGCCTTTGTATCTAATGTCGCGCGTCTAGCCACTTCACGCACTCGCATAAGCCACTCCGATGGCCCGTGAGGTATTCCCGCATCGAGGGTAGCTACTCCGGCAGCCGTCTGGACTCGCCGTCCGCGTGGCCACATAGACCGCATGACCACAAAGGCGCACTAACTCCGAACTCCCTTGATTCCGCGCATAGGCCAGCACCGCATCAGGTATTCTCGAATCATAGGTCACACAGACACTTTGAAGTCTACCCCGCGTCGGCGACAACCCCGAAATCATGAGTGATACAATACTAACATAACAACATCGCTTAAAGCGATAAGCACAATCAGAAACCCTTTACACAAACATTACAAGATACTAACACACGTAGCGTCCTAGCGTGTTTACTTAACAAATCAACAAGAAAGTATTACAAGACTATCACAAACCAACACAATCAAGTTATACACACAAGGGTTCTACTATATGATTAACAAGATCGGGTTTTATCCCCAAGTACTTCATACATTAACTCTTTAAAAGATCGTTACTTTCACAAAAGTCACACAATACAGTAGTATATGAAAAATAGAGTGATTATCTTTTGAAGTAAATCAAAACACTTCTCTTTGTAAAATCAAGTAACATCCTGAGCTCTTATAATTCCATAGGAGTTAGAGAAGTTTCTCACTAAGAAAACGCTCTCAACGTTTCCCTTAGTTGCTCAGGTTTCTTCCTCTTCCACCCTTAGTTTTTCGTTTGACTCATTATGGTTTGATTGTTATTGTCCACAATATGAAAAAGTCTAAACGTTACACACGTTAGCAATGATTCGGGAGGTTCAGCGGTTCGGCTAAAGCTAGAACAAAGAAGAAAAAAAGAATGGCGATAGTCAACAATTGAGGAATATCTTATTAAGCGATCTCGGTTTCTACGTGTTGGTTCATATTACTCCGGACTCGCTTTCCTTTAGAAAATGTAGTAGATGATTCTATGCTACAAAGGATACATGAATAGGGCAAAAATATCGAAATTGAAAGCTTGGATATTAGTGAGTTTGAAGCGAGAACTTCGGCGGGACCATTGACGCCTAATGCTACTATGGTGGTCGATCATTCCACGGGCAATTTGTTGGTAAAGCGGTTCATTTCGGAAGAACTAGGCAGTCACTCGGCGTTAGTACCCGACACTACACGGAAATTCTCGAGGTTTCTTAGGAAAAGGGTTGAAATCGCGGACATTGCAATTGGTGAAGCGAGACACGATGGCATTCTCGGGTCTAAACCGGTCGGCGTGGGTCAAAGCGTTCTTGGCGGGTCGTCGAGGGTTCATGGGTCAAGAGTAATCATGTCTTGTTTGATTCGTCGGTTGAAAGCATTGATGGTACTTCTATCCCCGAAGTTCAACGCGGATGTCAAGAGAGCAAACTTCAATGCCCGAAACGATGGGACTACTTCCTATTACGGGTGGTCTTGGGTCGGAAGGCTAAGGCGGGTCACGAGGATAACAATGATACTAGGAATATGCACTCATGCAGGATCAAGATCAGATGTGGAATACGAAGGGGTTTCTAGCCCCAAGGTTTCGAACGTCATAATTGAAGGAGCCGAGGCGTCAAAATTTAATGCCGCGGGTATCAAGTTTACACTCCCAACTTCGGGCCTTAATGATGGTCTGATTTTCAAGTTTACACTCCCAACTTCACTCCCTTCTACCCTTCCTCCGCTATACCTCAGATATACCGTCGACCGGCGGGCGTGGTGGTGCCTACCGGGCACCCTGGTGACACAACATCGAGTAATCAGCGAACATAAAACAACAACATGAGATAACGAAATATAAAACAATAATCAGTGAAACTTGCCTTCGGCGTATATATAACCATCAACTCTTTTACAAATGAGCGACAATCCTTTTTACCAACCACACTAGCGATTTCTCTGGACCTAAGAATGATCGACCCAATGGCGGGACAGTGGCCCGCCAAACCCGAATGTAAACACTTACTGACGGGGACTATACGTGATAAGCCTCGGAGAAAGCGGAGCTTCCCAAACGTCAAGCGTGACCGGAGCTAGGATCGGCGGCGATGTACCTCAACTGCGGCATGAACGCACCGGGCGAGGTCGATCTGGCAGTGCAGAATATGTGAAACTAAAAATAAATCAGTAAATGAAATCATAGTAGTCTATACAAAGCGGGAGACATGTATGATAACAAACTACGATTCACCATAAATAAGCGATCATGTCAAGTCGGGGACTCGCTTTCAAGTCATCACTCGATTTAACAATGGGTCTCACGCCACAACATCAATCGTGCCGTGGAATACCTTCCTCACCGCCGGCGGTTATGATATCTGGCACGAGAATACATATGAACACCGTGTCCCACGTGTCTAATAAAGCATGCGAGGTAAGTGCGAAGGCATAGCCGACTACTAACACCAGCGATACCAACAAGGTCATAAAGCGTATCATAAGATCTGTCTGTACCGTCACATGATCAAAGCGGCCACTTACCGCGATATCTAATGTGCGCGTCTAGTCTCGAACTTCCGCAACTCGCGTAGGCCAATCTCATCGGCCGCATGAGGTATTCCCGCGTCGAGGGTAGCTACTCCGGCGTCGTCTGGACTTTCGAGTCGCATGGCGCGAGGCCGCGTGCCCGTAAAGGACGCACGCTAACACGGAACTCGTAGCTCGCGCAGGCCCCGGGACCCGCGTGAGGTATTCTCGAATCATGGTCCCGGCGCTTTGAGTCTACCCGCATCGGAGGCGACTTAACCCGGAATCATCTCGAGATGAATGCCACAATACTATCATAACGATTGATAGTTAATAAGCACAATCAAGGGAAACCCCCTTACACAAACATCACAAGATACTAACACACGTAGCATCCTAACACGTTTACTTATCAAAGCAACAAGAAAGTATTACAAGGCTATCACAAACCAATACAATCAAGTTATTCACACAAGGTACTTTCTACTAACAAGTTCTGCATCTATCCCCAAAGTACTTCACACATTAAAATCAAAAAAAAGATCTGTTTCTTTCACATAAGTCACCTGATACGTAGTATAAAATAGAGTATTGTCCTTTTAAGAAAACCAAAACTCTTACCTTTGTAAAATCAAGTAACAACATTATTTTCCAAGCGTCCAAGTTTGCCTAATTTCAAATGTTCACGTTTCTTATTTTAGAAAGGTTTAAGTAGTTCATAGTCTTATTCATTTAAGAATATAATTCTCTTTTAAACAATCGAGAAACACAAGCCTTATATGTGAGTAGGATATTCTTGTTTATAACAATCTTATTACGACCGTGATCTAGAAATATCATTTTGTCTCATCTTAGCTTACATGCAGATGGAAGTTTCTCTTGGTTTTAATAATACTTAATTATTCAAAACATTTCCTTTTATCAACGCGGTGGTTTGTCGATACACATTCTGATTTCAAATCGAGAAAGCATTCTTAAGTAATTATACCTAACTTCCCATAAAGCTAGTATAACTCTTAAGTTTTCAAACACAGTATTACTTCTCCTTTCAAAATGATTCAAAATCTTTTGAAATACTTCAAGTTCTTTCTTATCATATAACAAGCGATTATAGTTCAAATCGATTACCTTTTAAAAACCACATGTATTTTCTTACTAACATAAAGTGTTATAACCAACTTCCCATAAAGCGTTATAACACTTTATGTTTTAAACCACTCAAACACATTTAGCACGTATGCGTCTGAGTCTACATAGTTCACATATCATGCTAGAAGAGATAGGAAGAGGTTCGTACCTCGCGACAGTATCGACTCATGGCAAAGCGCTCAAGTACTTCCAACGTCGGCTACCCCTTAAGCCACGTGGATCGCGCCACACGTGATACATCAACCTATAAGGCCACAGCGCTTATTAACATTTAGATCTCGTCGTAGAACATTCTACCGAAATTCGCGCACCTCCCCGCAAGCGTAAACCTCCTCGCCGATCGAAAGGCTGCCAAGCCAACCGGGGGTTATACATCTAACCACTAGCAGTGCAATTCTACTCGCGATACTACACAAGTCTCTTTAATGTCTGATCCTATGTAATTCTGATTCGATTCTTCGAGCTTAAGTCGAGACATTACCACAAGCTATGTTGATTATATATATATAGTATACTTTAACTATATATTCCTGACATGTAATATCCAATTACAAAGGGGACAAGATAGTTACCTCGATAAGCCCATAATTATCCGAGTTTAATGTCGATCCTTAGCAAAGTTTTAGCTCGACTCAGGCGCTCCACCCGCTCTAAACCACCCTTAGAAGTTCTAACCAACACACAATACTCCAACGGACTATGGAGATTTTCCTAGGGTTTCGGTTTTGTATTGACGGAAGTATAATAGTATTTTACGGGCTTTTGTATAAGTGTAACCTTGGGAATACTACAAGGTATTTGGGCAAGGTATTTGGACATTATAACAATACTAGGAGAGTATTTCTATACCATGACAAGGGTATTATCTGAAAACAACCTAGGCTAGGGGTACCCATTTATAGCAACTCTAGGAGGGGGCACTACTCTCGGCTAGCACCCCTAGAGGGGTGCTCTCCACCTGAGGGAGGCCGCGGCGAACTTCAACACAGGGAGGAGGATTTTACACTTAGAAACATTTAGGAATGGATGAAGAATTCATCAAAGGGAGAGGGTATTTATAGCATGAGCAAGGCCAACCAATGGCCAAGATTGAGCCAAGTGCTACACAAGTGTAGGGCAAGATATGCCCAAGTGCCCACTAGTCCTACTCCTTAAAACCCTCACAAAATATCTACCAAAATATCTACCACTTGGCGTCCCATTTCGTCCAATCAGCCCGCGCCCGCTGATGAGAGGGTGCCAAGTGCGCCCTCGTTGGTCCAAAATGTTCCGTCTCTCGGAAAAATCCATAAAAATGAGAAAAGACATAGCGGAATTTTCCTTCGCAAGTTATGTAAAGCGTTTAGTCGAAAAACGACTCTAACAGGGTGTTGTGCACAAATGCCATTCGGCGAGCCACTGGCGGGGTGACACGTGTCACCTCCTGTTATTGGCCCAAAATAAAACATCTTAGAAAATATCCATAATGGCCAAAATCTAGAAAACAAAGTGGGCCCTAAAACCGTAAATTTCTCCGTGGGCCCACGTGACCATTTCGAAAATAAAATTCCATAATTCTCTAATATTCGGGAAGTCCGAATACCAAATCGGGAATCAATTCCCGTTAACGAACCTTTTTCCTTCACAAAACGGAAACTTTTAGTGGAAAAATCGCCTCTTTCTTCCTTTCCAATCTTTACATCGTATGCACGTCGTCGTCCTCGCATACATACCACGGGACTACGGTATAACATTCTTCCCTCGCCGAAACATTCGTCGAATGTTCCTTCTAATCTCAAAAACAAGCGTCGCGAAGATAGTCTTCACTACTATACTTACGAAACAATCTGCCATACCCGCCACGTAAATACTGCGCAACATACTTATATCCAAGTCTCGAGGAAAACACCTCTATATCACCACAAATACCTCTTCCGGGTCAAAATATACTTCCTTAGTCGCGATACCACTTTTGTCACTTTGTCGCGAGCCTTGCTCGGCGACCCGACAAATGGTGCCGCCGCTGCGATCGGAGGATCTCGTACACTCGAACTCTTACCACATTACGTCGGCCGGTTTCCAAAACTCGGTTACTATCTCTAACGTGGTCATCATTAACGGAACACTCTGGATGGATCTCGATACTTTCCCGATCATAACAATACGAAAGACCGAATCGCCTCTAAGTCGGACGGCAAAAGCTAACATATAGGCAACTGGCCTATTCTTCACATGAACTAAAAGGTCCCAGTAACTCGGCTAAGTTCCCTTTGTTTCAAAACTCGTCACACCTAACCGGTGGTACTTTCAAGAAGACCGACCGTCGGCTGAACTCTAGCGTCGTCGCCGATTATCCATACGATTTCTCGAGTGCGAGAACTTCTGACAAGTTTGCACTATCCACGATCTGTGGAACAAGCTGAACCAACTAATCGAACCTTGCCAACATCGAACCAATCGGTGGCAACTTACACTTCCGCCCTACAAGGCTTCAAAGCGACATCCGAACACCGAAATGGTAGCTTAAACACTACCTCCACAGGAGACAACAATCCCACAACAATCCTCGAAATCGAACACCGGCCAGGCGAATGCGGTCTGAGACTTACGAGTTCTTAACACATGCCCGGCAAAACTTCGGAAACAAAAACAGTAGTACCACAGGCTCCGGCATCTGTCATAAGGTGAAGGTAGGCACCGTGCAACCTTACAACCTTTACGATAACCCAACACGGTAGAGTAAAGCGGTCCCGAAGAACACGCGATGCTGCCCCATCGCCCGACCAGCGGTCGACGCATCCACGAACTCATCTGTTGGTTAACTAAACGGGCCTAACACCCTCGTGACCTACCACAAGGCGGGACCACCACAACCGACCCCACGTACTGCCGCGGGTTGACCGGCATAGCCTCGGCAGGCGGCGTTGCATGAAAACACTAGCTCCGAAGGAATAATTTCACAAATCATATTACGAAAACCTGGCGGTCTTCCTAGCTCGACTACCTTCTTTCAAATCACGCTACTCGGGGACTTATCCCACGAACATAGCTCACGTGCACTATGCACTCCTATAAAGGGTCAAACATAACACTACACCTTTCTCGAGATGGCCTTACCTCTAAGGTCTTTGCGTATAAAGCTCTAAGGCTCACACTTTCTCTATCCTCCAAAATCTTACTCGGTTAACCCACCATGATTTCTAATCACAACTAACACCTTCTGCTATCGAACATAGCACTTAAGGTATACTCGCGAAAGTTCCGAAGGACGCCGCTCTGGCCTCCTGTGTCCTTGGTTAACTTGCCGATCTCTACGTTTCTCGGCTGCTGCGCATGCCCGTACAGGCCATGCTCGAGCCTAACTGAAGGATTACTCTTGCATAACCTTCTCTTAGGTAGTCATCAAGACTCGCGAGACATCGGTATACTCTCTGGTAGCCAGATCCATAGCTAGTAACAAGGTTGTCTCTTGCAATCTATATTCTCGGTTCGATGCGTGGGCGAAGGTTCCATATCATGGCGCGATAGGAGCTGCCGTCGCCATGCTTAAACTCTTTGGGGCTAGTGGCGTCGCGAAATCCCGAATGAAGCACTACCCTAGGTAATGATTTGGCTGTGCCCTCGCCACCTCCGAACTCTACTCGCGACTCCATTTGCGCGCCTCTGGGCGGGTTGCCTACGCGGAGGCATAACGATAAGGAAATAATTTCGTCGTAGGGTCGACTTACAACACGGCTACTAAGGCACGATCTCGAGTGAGAAGAATGAAACCAATCCTAAATATCCTATAGCCTCACGATTATTGGTGTGGTGCGCAACAGATAATCAAGACTCTCTTGGATACGATGCCAGACACTTTCAGAGATTAAGCGCTCGATACCACTTTTGTCACGACCGGCGGGCGTGGTGGTGCCTTACCGGGCACCCTAGTGACACAACATCGTAGTGTCAGTGAACATAAAACAACAACGTGAGATAACGAAATATAAAACAATAATCAGAAAACTTGCCTTTCGGCATATATATAACCATCAACTCTTTTACAAATGAGCAGCAATCCTTTTTACCAACCACACGCCTGGCATTACTACGGACCTCTAGAATGATACGACCACATGATGGCGGGACGGGGCCCGCCAAACCACGAATGTAAACACTTACTCTGACGGGGACTATACGTGATAAGCCTCGGAGAAGCGGAGCTTCCCAACGAGCTGTGACCACGAGCTAGGATCAACGGCGATGTACCTCAACTGCGGCATGAGCGGCCCGAGGAGGTCGATCTGGCAGTACGAATATGTGAAACTAAAAATAAATCGTAAATGAAATCATAGTAGTCTATACAAAGCGGGAGACATGTATGATAGCGAACTACGATTCACCATAAATAGCGATCGTGTCAAGTCGGGGACTCACACCTCAAGTCATCACTCCCGATTTAACAATGGGTCTCACGCCCAACATCAATCGTGCGTGGAATACCTTCGCCATTTGCTGGCGGTTATGATATACAAGCACGAGGAATACATATGAACACGGGTCCCACGTGTCCTAATAAAGCGTGCGGGGTAAATGCGAAGGCATGGCCGACTACTAACACCACCAGTGCCAACAAGGTCATAAAGCGTATCATAAGATCTGTCTGGGCCGTCACATGATCAAAGGCGGCCGCTTGCGCGGTATCTAATGTGCGCGTCTAGTCCTGGAACTTCGCGACTCGCGTAGCCAATCTCATCGGCCGCGTGAGGTATTCCCGCGTCGAGGGTAGCTACTCCGGCGTATCGCACCGACTTTCGAGTCGCGTAGCGCGAGACGCGTGCCCATAAAGGGCGCACACTAACACGGAACTCGTAGCTCCGCATAGGCCCCCGAGGACCCGCGTAGGTATTCTCGAATCATGGTCCCGGACCGCTGAGTCTACCCGCGTCGGAGGCGACAACCGGAATCATCTCGAGATGAATGCCACAATACTATCATAACGATGATAGTTAATAAGCACAATCAAGAAACCCTTACACAAACATCACAAGATACTAACACACGTAGCATCCTAACACGTTTACTTATCAAAGCAACAAGAAAGTATTACAAGGCTATCACAAACCAATACAATCAAGTTATTCACACGTACTTTCTACTAACAAGTTCGGTCTATCCCCAAAGTACTTCACACATTAAAATCAAAAAAAGATCTGTTTCTTTCACATAAGTCACCTGATACGTAGTATAAAATAGGTGATTTGTCCTTTTAAGAAAACCAAAACTCTTACCTTTGTAAAATCAAGTAACATTATTTTCCAAGCGTCCAAGTTTGCCTAATTTCAAATGTTCACGTTTCTTATTTTAGAAAGGTTTAATAGTTCATAGTCTTATTCATTTAAGAATATAATTCTCTTTTAAACAATCGAGAAACACAAGCCTTATATGTGAGTAGGATATTCTTGTTTATAACAATCTTATTACAATGACCGTGATCTAGGAAATATCATTTTGTCTCATCTTAGCTTATGCGGATGGAAGTTTCTCTCTTGGTTTTAATAATACTTAATTATTCAAAACATTTCCTTTTATCAACGATTGCGATGGTTTGTCGATACACGTTCGATTTCCAAATCGCAAAGCATTCTTAAGTAGTTATACCTAACTTCCCATAAAGCTAGTATAACTCTTAAGTTTTCAAACACCAAGTATTACTTCTCCTTTCAAAATGATTCAAAATCTTTTGAAATACTTCAAGTTCTTTCTTATCATATAACAAGCGTTATAGTTCAAATCGATTACCTTTTAAAAACCACATGTATTTTCTTACTAACATAAATTTGTTATAACCAACTTCCATAAAGCGTTATAACACTTTATGTTTTAAACCACTCGAACACATTTAGCACGTATCGTCTGCGTACTACATAGTTCACACATATCATGCTAGAAGAGATAGGAAGAGGTTCACATACCTGCGACGAGTATCGACTCATAGCAAAGCGCTCAATGTACTTCCAAGCGTCGGCTACCCCTTAAGCCACGTGGATCGCGCCACACGTAGTGATACATCAACCTATAAGGCCACAGCGCGCTTATTAACATTTAGATCTCGTCGTAGAACATTCTACAGAAAATTGCGGCACCTCCCCATGACAGCGTAAACCTCCTCTCAATCGGTAGGCTACGAAGCCAACGGGGGTTATACATCTAACCTAGCGGTACAATTCTACTCCACTTTACTACTACAAGTCTCTTTGTAATACATCCTATGTAATTACGATTCGATTCTTCGAGCTTAAGTCGAGGACATTGCCACAGCTATGTTGATTATATATATATAGTATACTTTAACTATATATTCCTCTGACATGTAATATCCAATTACAAAGAGGGACAAGATAGTTACCTCGATAAGCCCATAATTATCAGTTTAATGTCGATCCTTAGCAAAGTTTTAGCTCGACTCCGGCGCTCGACCACTCTAAACCACCCTTAGAAGTTCTAACCAAACACACACAATACTCCAATTTATGGAGATTTTCCTAGGGTTTGGTTTTGTGGTGACGGAAGTATAATAGTATTTTCTGGCTTTTGTATAAGTGTAACCTTGGGAATACTACAAGGTATTTGGGCGAGTATTTGGACATTATAACAATACTAGGAGAGTATTTCTATACCACAAAGGGGTATTATACGAAAACAACCTAGGCTAGTGGTACCCACTAGCAACTCTAGGAGGGGCACTACTCTCGGCTAGCACCCACTGAGGGGGTGCTCTCGACCTGAGGGAGGCCACTTGGCGAACTCAACACAAGGGAGGAGAGAGGATTTTACACTTAGAAACATTTAGGAATGGATGAAGAATTCATCAAAGGGAGAGGGTATTTATAGCACAAGCCAAGGCCAACCAATGGCGAGATTGAGCCAAGTGCTACACAAGTGTAGGGCGAGATATGCCCAAGTGCCCTAGTCCCTACTCCTTAAAACCCTCACAAAATATCTACCAAAATATCTACCACTTGACGTCCCCATTTCGTCAATCGCCCTTGCCCACTGATGAGAGGGTGCAGTCTGGCCCTCGTTGGTCCAAAATGTTAGTCTCTCGGAAAAATCCATAAAAATGAGAAAAGACATAGCGGAATTTTCCCTTCATGAAGTTATGTAAAGCGTTTAGTCGAAAACGACTCTAGCAAGGTGTTGTGCACAAATGCCATTCGCGAGCCACTGGCGGGGTGACACGTGTCACCCTCCTATTGGCCCAAAATAAAACATCTTAGAAAATATCCATAATGGCCAAAATCTAGAAAACAAAGTGGGCCCGGCAAAGCAGTAAATTTCTCAGTGGGCCCAGCGTGACCATTTCGAAAATAAAATTCCATAATTCTCTAATATTCCAGAAGTCCGAATACCAAATCTGGGAATCAATTCCCGTTACGAACCTTTTCCTTCACAAAAACCGGAAACTTTTCCGTGGAAAAATCGCCTCTTTCTTCCTTTCCAATCTTTCTATCGTATACTCGTACGTACGTCCTCGCATACATACCCTGGGACTACGGGGTATAACAATACCTCCCAATGATTTACACACTAATGCACCTTCTAAACCACATCATTTCCCTACCACGGCCACAACTCACAACAATCTTCCCCCAAACCATGGCAAGGTCCTTCCTCAAAAAGACTTATCTTTGAGTCTTTGGGAACTAGGATTGAGGCAAAGGTATGAAGTTACAATTTATTGAACAACAAGGAGGAAGTAAATATAGATCTTTGAGGATGAAGTTCCTTTCATAGAAACTTGGGGCTATTGCCTAATAGGTTGCTTAGGTCCTTTCGGGAAGAGAAGCGTGAATACGATTGTGAAAGGATGGGAGTTAAATGTCGTATTATACCATATGGCAAAGGTCGGACAGTGTTCAAATTCATGACGGAGGAAGAGCGCACTAATGTACTTCACGGAGGCCCTTATATGGTCTACGGAAAACCATGATGCTCAAGGCTATCAATAAAGGAGTTCTTATAACGGATGATTTGTTTATGGACATTCCTATTTGGGTCACTTTCCGGACATTCCCCTTTCTATTTGGAGTGCAACGCCTTAGTAAGATTGCTTCACGTGTAGGAAAACCTCTTTACAGCGACCAATATACTAAGGAAAGGTCTAAAATGAACTATGCACGAGAGTTACAGTGGAAGTGGATGTTAGCGAGGAGCCGATAATGGATTTTGTCGTCAATCTCCCGATAACGAAAGTATACTCAAAGGGTAAACTATGAGAATTACCGGACTTTTGCTATCATTGTGCGGCTTTTGGACACAACCACTTGAAGTGTAGGAAGGCGAGGATGATGTCAACATTGAAGAAGCTCCAAAACATGCAATCGAGGTCCCCAACAACAAGGATGATTCTATTCATTTGAAGGTCAACAAAGTGCAGGTGGAACCAACCCTCCTCCCCCTCATCCACCAACTTCTCAACATCCCGTAGATGCTGATAACTTGATGGACATTGAAGAAAGCGTGCACACAACACCTCCCAGTACCGAAGCTTGGGAGAAGTATCACATGCGCGGGTCCTCGGTTTTAGGTCATTCGCCCACCATGTTTGCGGGATTCTCTAGCAAAGTCCTCACCGCCTAATTCTCACAATGGGAGTACACAACATGTTAGGATGAGGGTGAGTCAAAACATTCGATTACGAGATGCTTATGAACCCGCACCTTCATTGGATGAAGTTACATTCAACGATTGCTACGGAAAAGGCTCACCAGGTCAAATGCGTTAACTTTGAGCGCTGGGAACATAGCTTGGCTGGTACACAAGTTATGGCTTCCAGCAACAAAGATGATGGATGGCAGAGGTTTTGTCCAAAAGAATGGGCCAAAAGCGTTAGGAAGCGAAGCGACTAAGCGCGGAGGTGCTAATAAAACCTCCTTTGTTACCTTATGAAAATACTTTGTTGGAATGTCCGTGGTCTTTGCGGACAAAGGATAGGCTGCCACGCAAGCTCTAGTGTGTAGTATCACAAAACAGCATGATGCGGCTATGATTTGTCTATTGGAAACTAAGCTATCTCAACCAAGGACAGAGTCTTTCTCTACTCAAAGATTCAAAGCATGGAAGTTTTGCTCAAATTTGGAATTCATTGGAGGCGGTAGAATGCTATTACTTTGGGATCCATCCAGGGTTTGTTGCGAAGTGCTTGGTATGGACTCTCAGCATATCCATGTCCAGGCAAGTTGCAATATAACACAAGTGTCCTTCCTTGCCACATTTGTGTACCCGGTTTATAGCATCTCGGATAGAAGGATGCTTTGGCATCACCTTTCTCACTTGGGCGTTGGCATCAATAAGCCTTGGATGATTATGGAGATTTCAACACTTACTGCAACCCTAATGATAAGGTGGGGTCCTCCTCTCACGCCTTATGCACTTAGGGATCTTGGAGATTCGGGAATTCTCATGGACTAGAAACGCTCCTTCATCAGTTCCTTCTACACTCGACAGATGGTTCGATTTGGTCTAAGCTTGATAGAGTGTTGATGAATCAAAATTGGAGTGATTTGACCTTAGAATGCAAGGCCAATTTCATGCCTATGGAGCACATCTCGGACACATCTGTGATAGCCACGATTATTGCATCCTATAATGTTGGGAAACGCCCTTTCAAGTTCATGAATATGTGGCTTTCTACTTTAGCCTTTGAGAACATTATGACTTCATGTTGGAGACAAGACATATGGTCTTGCTCGATTCGTCCTTGCCTCCAAATTGAAAGCCTTGAAGCAACCTTTAAGGGCTTTGAACATAAGTGACTTTGGAGGTATCGAACAAAGAGCAAAGAGGCAAACATAGAGTTCAAGGAGGCTATCAATGCACACATGGAAAATCCCTTTGATGAGGAGCTTAAAGCGAGGTTAAGTCCTCAAGAGCTGAAACAAACACCTTCTTTGGAAGTGAAAGACACTTCATAAGGCGAAGTCAAGACGAAGCACTTGATTGGAAGTGATAGATGTTCCAAATACTTTCATAGTTTGATCAAAAGGAGTAATGTCGGGAACTCCATTAACTTTCTTGTTAAAGCTAATGATACTATCACTACATCACGGAAGAAGTCGGGAAGTTGCTTGTTGAATTTTACAAAGATCTATTAGGTACTTCCCACTACCAACTTTGATCTGATGTGTTCAACTATGGCCCAAAGTCGAGTGAAGAAGAGAGATTCTGACTTTGCATTTCATCACCCCAAAGGAGATTTGGAAGCACTCTCGATATATAGCAATGACAAGGCACTGGACCTGATGGTTATACTACGCCTTCAAGAATAGATGGAAAGATGTGGGCCGTGATGTTGTAAGATGTGTCCAAGAGTTCTTCTCTCTGGAGTTCTTTTGAAGCGAGTTAATCATACCATCATTACCTGCTACCAAAAACTGATCATGATCCCAAGGTAAATGATTTCAAGCCCATCGGATTGACTAATGTGATCTATAAGATCATCACAAAGATTCTAGCTAACGAATGGCATTGATCCTTCCTTCTCTCATTGACAAATCCCAAGGGCTTTTGTGAAAGGAAGAAACATGATGGACAACGTATATGTGGCACAAGAGCTTGTGAGAGGAATTAATAGAGCGAGTCTCACCAAGATGTATGCTTATGGTGGACCTTAAAGCATTCGATCTGATCTCTTGGAGCTTCCTCGAATTGGTACTAAGAAGTCTAAAATTTCGAGACATTTACAAGATGGATCATGGAATGTGTTAGCTCAACCTCCTTCTCCCTTTCTATCAATGGTGAGCTACATGGATACTTCAAGGAAAGCGCGGCCTAAGACAAGGTGATCCTATGTCCCTACTCTCTTTATCTTGTGCATGGAATACCTCTCAAGGTTGCTTAAAATGAAAGGTGAGGCAAGAGCTTTCTCATATTTTCCAAAGTGTAAGAAATTGGGCATTACTCATCTTGCATTCGCGGATGACCTCATGCTTTTGCCAAAGGAGATATATCTTGGTTGGGATTCTTATGGATTATGCGGAAGAGTTGGAGGCTGCCTCGGGATTAACTCTTAACCCGCTAAATCCTCTGTCTACTTAGCGGGAATGCATTCTGATTCGGGACTTGATATTAACGAGTGGGTTTCGCCATGGTAGCTTTCGGTTCGATACTGGGATCCCTTTGTCCCCAATTTCAGTCTCGGTGGATCAATTTGCACCATTCACTAGTGCTATATCGAATTACATTCAGAAATGGGTGCACCACACACTTTCTTATGATGGTAGTGGAACTAATCAGTCGGTGCGTCGAGGGTTGAGAGCTTTTGGTTAGGGCACTTCCTATCCGGCCACTATTATCAACAAGGTAAGGATGCTTTGTATTCAATTCTTATGGAAACCACCAAGAGTTGCTTGGGATATCATTTTCTGCCTCAAACCGAAGGTGGCTTGGGTCTTATGAACATCAAGGAATGGAATCATGCCTGCTATCGGGCGATTTGGCAAACTCACACGAGTGATTCTCTATGGGTCGATGGATCAATAGCCACTATTTGAGAGATATTACAATTTGGGACTATGAGGTGCGTCCAGGGACTCCCTTTATTCAAAAAGATTTGTGGGATTCGCGACAAATTTGTTTCTATCTTTAGTAGCCATGGTGATGCTATTGTGACTTTACAAAATGTTATGCCAGCGGTATATTTGATTCAAGCCTCGTATATGATATCTTGCGCACTCCATGAAGCTAAAAGCCTTGGATGTCACAAATTTGGAAAGGATCCATCCTCCCAAATTCTCTTTTACTATGTGGCTAAATTGCGAAGCGGTTAGCTACAAAGGATACTCTATCATTTCTCAACTTGGAGGATAAATCTTGCGGATTACGCAAGCAAGCTAATGAAACAAGGGAACACCTCTTCTTTGCCTTTATACACATGATTTGGAAGAGCATAAAAGATTGGTTGGGTATTAGAAGAGAGATGACAAGCGTTGAAAGCTCCTTAAATGGATTAAGAAAGAACAGCGGGACAAGCATCCGAGCCAAAGCTATTTTGCTTACTTTTTGCATAATGGTTTATGAGATTTGGAGGGCAAGAAACACAATGCTCTTTGAAGGCACAAGCTTGCCGGCAGAAGAGGTCATTGCAAGAATCAAAACAACATCTTATAGAGTTCTCTATGATTTTATCCCTTCAGAAGTGGCACCTTGAGTGACCACCCCCTCTATCTCTTCTTGTTTGCATTACGTTGAGGCTTGAGATACCTCAACGACTGATTGTAGCCACTTCCTTTTCGTTATTAGTAATAATATTTGCATTTACCTAAAAAAAAAAAAAAAAAAAGTAACAACATCCTTTTCCAAACGTTCCAAGTTTGCCTAATTTCAATTACTCAAGTTTCTCATTTTCGAAAGGTTTGTAGTTCATAGTTTTAATCCTTTAAAACAATTTGAGAAACATATACCTTATGTGCGAGTAGGTTATTCTTGTTCATAAAAATCATATTACAGCAGCCATGATCTAGGAAATGTAATATCATTTTGTCTCATCTTAGCTTCTATGCAGATGGAAGTTTCTACTGGTTTGAATAATACTTATTAGTCAAAACATTTCCCTTTATTAAGCATTCTTGTGGTTTGTTCGATACTTATTCGATTTCAAATCAAGAAACATTATTCCTTTTAAAACCAAGTACTCATTACTCACGAATGAGGTTTCACACGAAATTCATATCAATTTATTTAAGTCAAGTCTCTTATCTTTTAAGATCAAGTCTCTTAACTTTTATACTCAATAAATCATTCATTTTATCTTTCTTAAGACGTTATACCTAACTTCCCATAAAGCTAGTATAACTCTTATGTTTTCAAAACCAAGTGTTACTCTTCTTTCAAAACAGTTCTTAATACTTTTTGAAATACTTCAAAGTTCTTATCATTCAGGCTTAAGTCAAAAGACATTGTCGACAACCACGCTCGATTAACACGCTGCACGCTCACCGTACTATATATACTTCTTTAAAATATCATGCTCAGCGTATAGGAAGAATCACATACCTCGCGACGATTATCGACTATTAGCAAATCGCTTCCACGGCTATAACCTTAGCTTTGGTCCACCTTCTCAAGTAGCACATCTACTGCATAACATTCAACCTATACAGTTATACAAGTCTATCAAAGTCTAGACTACTCGGTAGAATAAATCTAGATACAAGATCCTACGGAAAATCGGACAAAGACTTCCTATCCAAACTACACAAGTCTCGTAATACAAATCCTACGTAATTACAATTCTCTTCTTTAGATTCAGGCTTAATTCCAAAGACATTGCCGCAAAACTATGTTCAGTTCTATATATAGTATACTTCAACTATATATTCCTACAACATTTATTTTCCAATTACAAAAGGGGGACAAGATAATTACCTCGATAAGCCCATAATTATCCAAGTATAGATGTCGATCCTTAGCAACGCTTAGCTCCTACTCCGGGTGCTCCAACCCGCTCCAAACAACCCTTAGAAGTTCTACGCAACTTCTTCTTAATACTCCAACCAACTATGGAGATTTTCCTAGTGGTTTCGGTTTGAGACAAAAGGACACTTAGGTAGTATTTACTGCTCTACGAGAGAGGTATCTTTGGAATACTACAAGGTATCACTAAGGTAATTTTGGGTATAACAATACTTTTGAGAGTATTTCTACCAAGAGGGGGTATTTATACGAGACAACACCACGAGGGTGTATACCCTACCAACCCCACTGGGGTACTCGGCCAAAGGGGAGGGGCTCTCGGCCAAAGCCTCACAAAGGGAGGAACGAGAATACCACAAGAGAGGGGGGGAGGATTTCTAAGACTTAGAACATTTTAGGATGAATAAGTCTTCAAAGGGGAGGGGTATTTATAGGTCAAGTAAAGGTCAACCAATGGCCAAGATCTAGCCAAGTGTGGTGCAAGTGTAGGCCAAGATGTGCCCAAGTGCCCCTAGTCCCTACTCCACAAATCCTCACAAAATATCCTACCAACTAAAGCCATTCCAATCGCCCTAAACCGCCCACATCGCCCATCAACGAGGGTGACAAGTGTCGCCTCGTTGATCCAAAATGTTTCGCCTCTCGGAAAAATCCGCAAAATAAGAAAAGACATAGCCGAATTTTCCCTCGCAAGTTATGTAAAATATTTCAAAAACGACTCTAACCGTGTTGTGCACAAAGATAATTTCGCCAAGCCACCTGGGGTAACACGTGTCGCCCTCCTATTTGTCCAAAAATAATTCATCTTCCGAAAATATCCATAACGCCAAAATCTCAAAATCAAAGCTGGCCTACAAAACAGTAAATTTCTCCCTGGGCCCCACGTGACCATTTCCAAAATAAAATCTCAAAATTCTAATATAATTTAAGAAGCCCATATTCCAAATGGGAATCCAATTCCCATCAACGAACATTTTTCTTTACAAAACCGAAACTCTTTCCGTGGAAAAATCACCTCTTTCTTCCTTTCCAATTTTTCTGTCGTGCTCTCGTACGTACGTCCTCGCATACATACCCTGGAACTACGGGGTATAACATTCTTCCCCCCTTAGAAACATTCGTCCCGAATTGTCACGACCCGATTCCGGGCCCGTGACTGGTGCCTTACCCCGGGCACCCTAGTGATACAACATCAGAGTAATCAGCGGAACATAAAACGATACAAGACATATTATGAAATATGAAACAATAATCTGAGAAAAACTTGCCTTTCGGCATATATATAAACAACAACTTTTTCAACATGAACGCTTAATCCTTTTTACAAACCCCGCCACAACAAGATTTACATGCACTTACGAATGATATGACAACAACGACGGACAGTGGTCTCGCCATACCCTCGAATGTAAGCACTACAACAACAGGACTATACTAAGACAAGCCTCCGAGAAACGGAGCTCTCCCAAGCGCCGAATCGCGACTCCTAAGAGCGAGGATCAACGATCGTGTACCTTTACTCGCAGATGAACGCAGCTTCCAAGGAGGTCGACATAACAGTACCGAGGTATGTGAAATCGAAAATATCGTAGAATGGAATCATAGTAGTCTATATAAAGCAGAGACATGTATGATAACAAAACTACGATTCACACAAACAAGCAATATATCAAGTCGTGACTCACGCCTCAAAGTCATCACTCAAACATAACAACGGGTCTCACGCCACAACATCAATCATGCCCGTGGAATACCTTCTCACCGCCAGCTTTTTATGATATACAAGCACCAAGGAATACACATGAACACCGTGTCCCACCGTGTTCTAATAAAACAAGACAGGTAAGTACGAAGGCATAGCCGACTACTAACACCTACGCATCAACAATGTCATAAATCAGGTCATGATATCCGCTCTGCACTCACATGATAAAAGCCGGTCACTCGCCGCAGATCAAATGCGCGTCAGCCCTCGAACTTCTCCGCACTCCGCATAGGCCAACCTCATAGGCCCGCATGAGGTATAACCCGCATCGAGGGTAGCTACTCCGGCATCGCCCCGACTCGCACCGCACGGCCACAAAGACCGCACGACCATAAAGGCCGCACACTAACTCGAACTCAGTAGTTCCGCATGGATCCCCGACCCGCATGAGGTATTCTCGAATCACGGTCCTGCATCACCGAGTCTACCCCGCACGGAGGCGCCTTAACCTCCGGCACAAGTCAAGGTGAGTGGTACAATACCAACATAACGGCCGATAGTCAAACAACTTTAAGCGCAATGAGGAAAACCCCTTTACACTAACATCACAAGATACTAACACACGTAGCATCCTAACATGTTTACTTATCAAATCAACAAGAAAGTATTACAAGGCTATCACAAACCAATACAATCAAGTTATTCACACAAGGTACTTTCTACTAACAAGTTCTGCATCTATCCCCAAAGTACTTCACACATTAAATCTTTAAAAGATCTGCTTTCTTCACATAAGTCACACAATAACCGTAGTATAAAATAGAGTGATCGCCCTTTTAAGAAAACTAAAACTCTTACCTTTGTAAAATCAAGTAACAACATTATTTTCCAAACGCCCAAGTTTGCCTAATTTCAAATGTTCACGTTTCTTATTTTAGAAAGGTTTCAGAGTTCATAGTCTTATTCATTTAAGAATATAATTCTCTTTAAACAATGAGAAACATAAGCCTTATATGCGAGTAGGATATTCTTGTTTATAGCAATCTTATTACAGAAACATGATCTAGGAAATATCATTTTGTCTCATCTTAGCTTCTATGCAGATGGAAGTTTCTACCGGTTTTAATAATACTTAATTATTCAAAACATTTTCCTTTATTAACGCCGCAGTTGGTTTGTCGATACACATTCTCGATTTCCAAATCAAGAAACATTCTTAAGCCGCTATACCTAACTTCCCATAAAGCTAGTATAACTCTTAAGTTTTCAAAACCAAGTATTACTTCAAGTTCTCTATTAACACATAACAAGCCGCTTATAGTTCAAATCGCTTACCTTTTAAAACCACAAGTATTTTCTTACCAACATAAAGTCATTATAACCGACTTCCCATAAAGCCGTTATAACACTTTATGTTTTAAACCAATTAAATACATTTAGCACATGACGCTCACCGCATTACATAGTTCACACATATCATGCTAGAAGAGATAGGAAGAGGTTCACATACCTCGCGACGATTATCGACTAATAGCAAAACGCCCAAGTACTTCCAACCGTCGGCTACTCCTTAAGCCAAGTAGATCGCGCCACACGTAGTACTTCAACCTATAAGGCCACAAGGCGCTTTATTAACATTTAGATCTCATCGTAGAACATTCTACCGAAAATTCGCAAAGACTCTCCCCGCAACAACAGTAAATCTCTCTCTCTAACGAGGCCGGCCACCAAGCCAACCAGTGGGTTATACGCCTAACCCTAACTGCACAATTCTACCCACTACTACTACACAAGTTCATCAGAATACACCCTATGTAATTACAGCTCAAGATTCTTCTTTAAATTCAGCTTAAGTCAAAAGACATCACGATAACTACGCCCGATTCTATATATAGTATACTTCAACTATATATTCTAATAATATGTAATTTCCAATTACAATAGAGGACAAGATAATTACCTCGATAAGCCCATAATTATCCGAGTTTAATGTCGATCCTTAGCAAAGTTTCGCTCCTACTCCGGTGCTCCAACCCGCTCCAACAACCCTTAGAAGTTCTAACCAACTTCTACATAGTACTCCAACTAACTATGGAGATTTTCCTGTGGTTTTCGGTTTTGTGACTAAGGGAAGTATAATAGTATTTCGGCTTTTCAGATAGTATAACCTTAGAATACAACAAGGTATACTTAAGGTAATTTGGGCATTATAACAATACTTTGAGAGTATTTCTACCAAGAGGGGGTATTATACGAAACAACTAGGCTGTGGGGTACCCACTGCTAGCACCCTGAGGAGGGGAAGGGCTCTCGCCAAGGGGAGGAGGCTCTGGCCGAATTCTACACTAAGGAGTGAGGAGGATTTAACACTTAGAAAATATTTGTGGAAGAAAGTTCATCACTTGTATGGTATTTATAGCAAAACCAAAGGCCAACCAATGGCCAAGATCTAGCCAAGTGCAAGGCAAGTGTAAGGCCAAGATCAAGCCAAGTGCACCCTAACCCCTACTCCACAAAACATGGCACAAAACAAGCCACAAACAAGGCCAAACAAGGCACAAAACCACGAACCAATCGCCAAGGCCAAGCCTCCTCTTTATTGTCCAACGAGGGTGACAAGTGTCACCCTCCCGCTGGTCCAAAAATGTTTCGCCTCTAAAAATCCGCAAAAATTAAAAATGACATAGCCGGAAATTCCCTACGAAAGTCGTGGAAAACGCTTTCACTAAAAACGACTCTAATCGGGTGTTGTGTACAAAAATAATTCGCCAAGCCTATTCTCAAGTTGAAATTTCTACGCACGCCCCTCGCACATACTGGAAATACGGTATAACATTCTCCTTAGAAACATTCGCCCCGAATGTTCCTTCTAAGTCTCAAACAAACGCGGCGCCAAAGATAGTCTTCACTACTATACTTACGAGAATCAATCCCGCCACACCGCCACGTAAACAACTTGCGCAAAAATGCTTACATCCAAGTCCACGAGGAAACACCTCTAATCATCACCACAAAACACTTCTCACCGGTCTAAAATATACTTCCTTCGTGACCTTCTCTTTACAAAAGAAATGATCACATCTATGCTCGCCATACATGCTCGCTTCTCTTTACTCGTAGATACCGCTTTGCCACTTTGCTCGAGGCATTAACCTTCTCAAAGCGACCCAACAAATGGTACCACTTTTGTCACTTTGTCGCGAGCCTTGCTCCGACGACCAACAAATGGTACCGGCCGCATGCGATCCCCGAGGTCGCTGTGACACTCGAACTCTTACCACATTTCGATATCGCTTCCAAAACTCGGTTACTATCTCTAACGTGGTCATCATTAATCGGAACACTCAATGGATCTCCGATACTTTCCGATCATATCAATACGAAGACGGACGCATCGCCTCCTAAGTCGGACGGCAAATGCTAACATATAGGCAACTCGCCTATTCTTCACATGAACTCGTGCGGCCCAAGTAACTCTGCTAAGTTCCCTTTGTTTTCCAAAACTCGCTATACCCTAACCACACCGGAACAAGCTCAACTAATCGTCAACCTCGCCAACATCGAACCAATCGACCAAGAATTTACACTTCCGCCTCTACAAGGCTTCATAAGGCGATATCCGAACACCGAAATGGTAGCTTAAACACTACCTCCACAGAGACAACAATCCCACAACTATCCTCGAAATCCAAACACCGCCCGTGGCGAACGCGATTCGAGACTCACCCGAAGTTCTTAACACATGCTTGGTAAAACTTCCAAACAAAAATAGCCGTAACTGGCTCCACTGTCATTATAAGGTGAAGGTAGGCACCCTGCAGCCTTACAACCTTTCGTATAACTCAACACACCGAGTAAACGGTCTTTGCTAGAAGACAAGACGGCCGACCTCCTCGCCCGACCATCGGTCGAACGATCCACGACCCGCACGTTGGTTAACTAAACTCGCCTAACACCCTCGTGACCTACCACAAGACGACCACCACAAACCGACCCCACCCCTAAACCCACCGCGGGTCGACCCGCAACGTGCCCTCACCCCGACCCGCCACCGCGCACAATACTCGCTCCCGATCCGAACAATCTCACTAATCACGCTTGAAAACCTAGCGGTCTTCTTAGCTCAACTACCCCCTTTCATTCCACACTACTAGGACCTATCCCAACATAACTCACGTGCACTATGCACTTCCGATAAGTGGTCAACATAAACAATACATCTTTTACTCGAGACGGCCTTACCTCTAAGGTCTCTACGTAAAAACTCTAAAGCTCACACCTTCACTATCCCCAAAATCTTACTCTGCTAACCCACCATGATTTCTAATCACAACTAACACACCGCTATCGTAACATAGCACTTAAGGTATACTCACCTTATCACACATACAGATCTCTGAGGGTTAAGGATATATCTATATCTACGCTTCACTCCTTAGTCGTTCTAATCAAACCCGCCTCGTAGGGCGATACCGAGGAGATGACACACTACCCACCGATCCTCAAGGCTAAGTCCTCCTACAAGGACACTTTTCGACCCTGCACTCGACGGCCATAGTACAACAAGCACTAACTAAAAACGACATTCCCGACGACGCTCACATCGCGGAACCTAAGTCCCGGAGTTCACTAACTCCCGCATACCCCGAACGCCCCGAACTCCGTGAAGACCACTCAGACCGGGTGAGGTGCATAATCTAATCCGCGAGGCGAATCGCCAAAGTTACCAAAGGACCTCGCCGCTCGCCCTCTTCTCGCCCTTTGTTAACCCGTCGATCTCTATATTTCTACCGATGTGCATAAGCCCGCATACGTGCCATGCTCAAGCTTCAATCAAGAACTTACTTGCACAACCTTCTCGCTGATATTCATCAAGACTCGCGATACATCGGTATACTCTGTAGCCAAATCCATAGCTAGTAATGTGGTCGCCTTTGCAATCCATATTCTCTGCTCGGTCGTGGAACTGGCGTTCAAATGTCATGGCCGCAGAGGAACCGCCGCCGCTGCTAAACTCGGGCTAGCGACGCCGCAAAACTCCCGAAAGAAGCACCACCCAGTGATGATTGGGCTCGTGCCCACGTAACCCTCCGCACTCTACTCGCAGCCTCCTGCCGCTTGACCTCCCGCCCGGTTGCTCACGCGAGGTATAACGGTAAGGGAAAGAAATACGCCGTAGGTCCAACTTACAACACAAATTTCTAAGGCACGATCTCGAGTGAGAAGAATAGAAACCAATCCTAAATATCCTATAGCCTCCTCGATTATCGTGTGGTGCACAACACACCGATAATCAAGACTTCATCGGATACGGCTCAGAGACCTTTCCGAGGATTAATCGCTTCGATACCACTTTTTGTCACGACCGATTCCGCCCGTGGATCGTGCCTACCCCGCACCCTAGTGATACAACATCGAGTAATCATGAACATAAACGATACAAGACATATTATGAAATATGAAACAATAACTGAGAAAACTTGCCTTTCGATATATATAAACAACAACTTTTTCAACATGAACAGTTTAATCCTTTTTACAAACCCCGCCCACAACAAGATTATGCACTCTACGAATGATATGACAACAACGACGGACAGGCTCGCCATACCCCGAACGTAAGCACCTACAACAACAGGGACTATACTAAGACAAGCCTCCGAGAAACGGAGTTTCCCAAGCGCCGAATCAGACCCTAAGAGCGAGGATCAACGATCGTGTACCTTTTACTCGCAGATGAACGCAGCCTCGGGCGAGGTCAAGATAACAGTACCGAGTATGTGAAATCAAAATATCAGAAATGGAATCATAGTAGTCTATATAAAGCGTGAGACATGTATGATAACAAAACTACAGCTCACAATAAACAAGCAATATATCAAGTCGTGACTCACGCCTCAAAGTCATCACTCAAACATAACAACGGGTCTCACGCCCACAACATCAATCATGCCCGTGGAATACCTTCCTCACCGCTGCAGCTTTATGATATACAAGCACCAAGGAATACACATGAACACCGTGTCCCACTGTGTTCTAATAAAACAAGACAGGTAAGTACGAAGGCATAGCCGACTACTAACACCTACGCATCAACAAGGTCATAAATCGTGTCATGATATCTGTCTGCACTGGCCACATGATAAAAGCCGGTCACTGCCTGCAGATCAAATGGCGCTGCCTAGCCTGGAACTCTCCGCAGCTCCGCATAGGCCAACCTCATAGGCCCGCATGAGGTATAACCCCGCATCGAGGGTAGCTACTCCCCGGCATCGTCCTGGACTCGCAGTCCGCATAGCCACAAAGACCGCATGACCATAAAGGCCGCACACTAACCTGGAACTCCGTAGTTCCGCATGGATCCCCTGGACCCGCATGAGGTATTCTCGAATCATGGTCCTGCATCGCTCGAAGTCTACCCCAGACGGAGGCGCCTTAACCTCCGCACAAGTCAAGGCGAGTGGTACAATACCAACATAACTACCGATAGTCAAACAACTTTAAGCGCAATGAGGAAAACCCTTTACACTAACATCACAAGATACTAACACACGTAGCATCCTAACATGTTTACTTATCAAATCAACAAGAAAGTATTACAAGGCTATCACAAACCAATACAATCAAGTTATTCACACAAGGTACTTTCTACTAACAAGTTCGGGTATCTATCCCCAAAGTACTTCACACATTAAATCTTTAAAAGATCTGCTTCTTTCACATAAGTCACACAATAACCGTAGTATAAAATAGAGTGATCGCCCTTTTAAGAAAACTAAAACTCTTACCTTTGTAAAATCAAGTAACAACATTATTTTCCAAACGCCCAAGTTTGCCTAATTTCAAATGTTCACGCTTCTTATTTTAGAAAGGTTTCGTAGTTCATAGTCTTATTCATTTAAGAATATAATTCTCTTTAAACAATGAGAAACATAAGCCTTATATGTGAGTAGATATTCTTATTTATAACAATCTTATTACAAATGACCATGATCTAGGAAATATCATTTTGTCTCATCTTAGCTTCTATGCAGATGGAAGTTTCTACCGGTTTTAATAATACTTAATTATTCAAAACATTTTCCTTTTATTAACGCCGCAGTTGGTTTGTCGATACACATTCTCGATTTCCAAATCAAGAAACATTCTTAAGCCGTTATACCTAACTTCCCATAAAGCTAGTATAACTCTTAAGTTTTCAAAACCAAGTATTACTTCAAGTTCTCTATTAACACATAACAAGCCGCTTATAGTTCAAATCGCTACCTTTAAAACCACAAGTATTTTCTTACCAACATAAAGTCATTTATAACCGACTTCCCATAAAGCCGTTATAACACTTTATGTTTTAAACCAATTAAATACATTTAGCACACGACGCTCACCGCACTACATAGTTCACACATATCATGCTAGAAGAGATAGGAAGAGGTTCACATACCTCGCGACGATTATCGACTAATAGCAAAACGCCCAAGTACTTCCAACCGCCGCTACTCCTTAAGCCAAGTAGATCGCGCCACACGTAGTACTTCAACCTATAAGGCCACAAGGCGCTTTATTAACATTTAGATCTCATCGTAGAACATTCTACCAAAATTCTACAAGACCTCTCCCCGCAACAACAGAAATCTCCTCCTCTAACGAGGCCGCTACCAAGCCAACCGGGAGGTTATACGCCTAACCCTAACTGTACAATTCTACTCCACTGCACTACTACACAAGTCTCATCAGAATACAAATTTCATGTAATTACAACAAGATTCTTCTTTAAATTCAGCTTAAGTCAAAAGACATCCGATAACTACGCCCGATTCTATATATAGTATACTTCAACTATATATTCTAATAATATGTAATTTCCAATTACAATAGAGGACAAGATAATTACCTCGATAAGCCCATAATTATCCGAGTTTAACGTCGATCCTTAGCAAAGTTTCGCCCTACTCCGGTGCTCCAACCCGCTCCAAACAACCCTTAGAAGTTCTAACCAACTTCTACATAGTACTCCAACTAACTATGGAGATTTTCCTAGGGTTTTCTTTTGTGACTAAGGGAAGTATAATAGTATTTCTGGCTTTTCAGATAGGTATAACCTGTAATACAACAAGGTATACTGGCTAAGGTAATTGGGCATTATAACAATACTTTGAGAGTATTTCTACCAAGAGTGGGGTATTATACGAAACAACTAGGCTAGTGGGGTACCCCACGGCTAGCACCCTGCCGAGTGGAAGGGCTCTCGCCAAGGGGAGGAGGCTCTTGGCCGAATTCTACACTAAGGGAGGAGGAGGATTTAACACTTAGAAAATATTTGTGGACGAAGAAAGTTCATCACTTAGAGGGTATTTATAGCAAAACCAAAGGCCAACCAATGGCCAAGATCTAGCAGTGCAAGGCAAGTGTAAGGCCAAGATCAAGCCAAGTGCACCCTAACCCCTACTCCACAAAACATGGCACAAAACAAGCCACAAAACAAGGCCAAAACAAGGCACAAAACCATGAACCAATCGGCCAAGGCCAAGCCTCCTCTTTAGTCAACGAGGTGACAAGTGTCACCCTCCCGCTGGTCCAAAATGTTTCGCTCTCTGAAAAATCCGCAAAAATTAAAAATGACATAGCCGAAATTCCCTACGAAAGTCGTGGAAAACGCTTTCACTAAAAACGACTCTAATCGGGTGTTGTGTACAAAAATAATTCGCCAAGCCTATTCTCAAGTTTGAAATTTCTACGCACGTCCTCGCGCATACTGGAAATACGGTATAACATTCTCCTCCTTAGAAACATTCGCCCGAATGTTCCTTCTAAGTCTCAAACAACGCGCCAAGATAGTCTTCACTACTATACTTACGAGAATCAATCCCGCCACACCGCCACGAAACAACTTGGCGCAAAAATGCTTACATCCAAGTCCACGAGGAAACACCTCTAATCATCACCACAAAACACTTCTCACCGGTCTAAAATATACTTCCTTCGCACCTTCTCTTTACAAAAGAAATGATCACATCTATGCCGCCATACATGCTCGCTTCTCTCTTTACTCGTCAGATACCGCTGCCACTTTGCTCGAGGCATTAACCTTCTCAGCGACTCCAACAAATGGTACCACTTTTGTCACTTTGTCGCGAGCCTTGCCCGACGACTAACAAATGGTACCGGCCGCATGCGATCCCCGAGGCCGCCGTGACACTCGAACTCTTACCACATTTCGACATCGCTTGATCCAAAACTCGGGTTACTATCTCTAACGTGGTCATCATTAATCGGGAACACTGAATGGATCTCCGATACTTTCTGATCATATCAATACGAAAAGATCGACGCATCGCCTCCTAAGTCGGACGGCAAATGCTAACATATAGGCAACCCGCCTATTCTTCACATGAACTCAAAAGGCCCGGCAACTCGCTAAGTTCCTTTGTTTTCCAAAACTCGCTATACCCTAACCACGATACCGGAACAAGCTCAACTAATCGCTCAACCTTGCCAACATCGAACCAATCGACCAAGAACTTACACTTCCGCCTCTTACAAGGCTTCATAAGGCGATATCCGAACACCGAAATGGTAGCTTAAACACTACCTCCACAGAGACAACAATCCCCACAACTATCCTCGAAATCCAAACACCGGCCCGGCGAACGCGATTCTCGAGACTCACCCGAAGTTCTTAACACATGCTTGGTAAAACTTCCAAACAAAAATAGCCGTAACTGGCTCCACTGTCATCATAAGGTGAAGGTAGGCACCCCGCAGCCTTACAACCTTCGGATAACTCAACACAACGAGTAAACTGCCTTTGCTGTAAGACAAGACTACCGACCTCCTCGGCCCGACCATCGGGTCGAACGATCCACGACCGCACGCTGGTTAACTAAACTCGCCTAACACCATCGTGACCCTACCACAAGGCGGTTCCACCACAAACTGTCCCCACCACCAAACCTACCGCTGGTTGACCCGCATCTTGGCCTCAACCCGACCCGTCAACGCGCACAATACTTGCTCCCGATCCGAACAATCTCACTAATCACGTTTGAAAACCTAGCGTCTTCTTAGCTCAACTACCCCCTTTCATTCCACACTACTAGGACCTATCCCAACATAACTCACGCACTATGCACTTCCGATAAGTGGTCAACATAAACAATACATCTTTTACTCGAGATGGCCTTACCTCTAAGGTCTCTACGTAAAAACTCTAAAGCTCACACCTTCACTATCCCCAAAATCTTACTCGGCTAACCCACCATGATTTCTAATCACAACTAACACACCGCTATCGTAACATAGCACTTAAGGTATACTCACCTTATCACACATACAGATCTCTGTAGGTTAAGGATATATCTATATTCATCGCTTCACTCCCTTAGTCGCTCTAATCAAACCTGCCCGTAGGCGCATAGCCGAGGAGATGACACACTACCCACCGATCCCGGCTAAGTCCTCCTACAAGGACACTTTTCGACCCTGCACTCGACGGTCATAGGTACAACAAGTACCAACTAAAAACGACATTCCCGGGACGACGTGCACACCGCTGAACCTAAGTCCCGGAGTTCTCGACCAACTCCTGCATACCCCGAACGCCCCGAACTCCGCGAAGACCACTGCACCGGGCGAGGTGCATAATCTAATTCACGCGAGGCGACTCGCCTAAAGTTACCAGCGACCTCGCCGCTCGCCCTCTTCTCGCCCTTTGTTAACCCGTCGATCTTTCATATTTTCTACCGATGTGCATAAGCCCGCATACGTGCCATGCTCGCTTCAATCAAGAACTTACTCTTGCACAACCTTCTCGCTGATATTCATCAAGACTCGCGATACATCGGTATACTCTCCGTAGCCAAATCCATAGCTAGTAATGTGGTCGCCTTTGCAATCCATATTCTCTGCTCTCGGTCGCGAAGGTTCAAATGTCATGGCCGCAGAGGAACCGCCGCGGCTAAACTCGCTGGGCTAGTGACGCCGCAAAACTCCCCGAAGAAGCACCACCCTGTGTGATGATTGGGCTCAGGCCCACGTAACCCTCCGCATTTACTCGCAGCCTCCTCGCCGCTTGACCTCCGCCCGGTTGCCTACGCGAGGTATAACTAAGTGGAAAGAAATACGCCGAGGGTCCAACTTACAACACGCCTCTAAGGCACGATCTCGAGTGAGAAGAATAGAAACTAATCCTAAATATCCTATAGCCTCCCTGATTATCGCGTGGTGCACAACACACCGATAATCAAGACTTCATCGATACTTCAGACCTTTTCCGAGGATTAATCGCTCGATACCACTTTTGTCACGACCGATTCCGGCCCGTGGATCGTGCCTTACCCCGCACCCTAGTGATACAACATCGAGTAATCGAACATAAACGATACAAGACATATTATGAAATATGAAACAATAACTGAGAAAACTTGCCTTTCGTATATATATAAACAACAACTTTTTCAACATGAACAGCTTTAATCCTTTTACAAACCCCGCCACAACAAGATTTCATGCACTCTACGAATGATATGATAACAACGACGGACAGGTTCGCCATACCCCGAATGTAAGCACCTACAACAACAGGGACTATACCAAGACAAGCTCTCCGAGAAACGGAGTTTCTCCTGTTACCGAATCGTGACCCTAAGAGCGAGGATCAACGATCGTGTACCTTTACTCGCGCAGATGAACGCAGCCTCAAGGAGGTCAAGATAACAAAAATTTGTATGTGAAATCAAAATATCAGTAAATGGAATCATAGTAGTCTATATAAAGCAGAGACATGTATGATAACAAAACTACGCTCACAATAAACAAGCAATATATCAAGTCGTGACTCACGCCTCAAAGTCATCACTCAAACATAACAACGGGTCTCACGCCACAACATCAATCATGCCTGGAATACCTTCCTCACCGCTTCAGCTTTATGATATACAAGCACCAAGGAATACACATGAACACCGTGTCCCACCTGTGTTCTAATAAAACAAGATGGTAAATGCGAAGGCATAGCCGACTACTAACACCTACGCATCAACAAGGTCATAAATCGTGTCATGATATCTGCTTGCACCGGCACATGATAAAAGCCGGTCACTCGCTCGAGATCAAATGTGCGCGTCTAGCCCCGAACTCTCCGCAGCTCCGCATAGGCCAACCTCATAGGCCCGCATGAGGTATAACCCCGCATCGAGGGTAGCTACTCCCAAGATCGCCCCGACTCGCACCGCATGGCCACAAAGACCGCATGACCATAAAGGCCGCACACTAACCGAACTCCGTAGTTCCGCATGGATCCTCGACCCGCATGAGGTATTCTCGAATCATGGTCCTGCATCACCGAAGTCTACCCCGCGTCGGAGGCGCCTTAACCTCCGCACAAGTCAAGGTGAGTGGTACAATACCAACATAACTACCGATAGTCAAACAACTTTAAGCGCAATGAGGAAAACCCTTTACACTAACATCACAAGATACTAACACACGTAGCATCCTAACATGTTTACTTATCAAATCAACAAGAAAGTATTACAAGGCTATCACAAACCAATACAATCAAGTTATTCACACAAGGTACTTTCTACTAACAAGTTCGCATCTATCCCCAAAGTACTTCACACATTAAATCTTTAAAAGATCTGCTTTTCACATAAGTCACACAATAACCGTAGTATAAAATAGAGGATCGTCCTTTTAAGAAAACTAAAACTCTTACCTTTGTAAAATCAAGTAACAACATTATTTTCCAAACGCCCAAGTTTGCCTAATTTCAAATGTTCACGTTTCTTATTTTAGAAAGGTTTCAGAGTTCATAGTCTTATTCATTTAAGAATATAATTCTTTTAAACAAATGGAGAAACATAAGCCTTATATGAGTAGGATATTCTTATTTATAACAATCTTATTACAAAGCCATGATCTAGAAATATCATTTTGTCTCATCTTAGCTTCTATGCAGATGGAAGTTTCTACTGGTTTTAATAATACTTAATTATTCAAAACATTTTCCTTTATTAACGCCGCAGTTGGTTTGTCGATACACATTCTCGATTTCCAAATCAAGAAACATTCTTAAGCCGTTATACCTAACTTCCCATAAAGCTAGTATAACTCTTAAGTTTTAAAAACCAAGTATTACTTCAAGTTCTCTATTAACACATAACAAGCCGCTTATAGTTCAAATCGCTTACCTTTTAAAACCACAAGTATTTTCTTACCAACATAAAGTCGCTTATAACCGACTTCCCATAAAGCCGTTATAACACTTTATGTTTTAAACCAATTAAATACATTTAGCACATGTACGCTCACCGTACTACATAGTTCACACATATCATGCTAGAAGAGATAGGAAGAGGTTCACATACCGCGACGATTATCGACTAATAGCAAAACGCTCCAAGTACTTCCAACCGCGGCTACTCCTTAAGCCAAGTAGATCGCGCCACACGTAGTACTTCAACCTATAAGGCCACAAGGCGCTTATTAACATTTAGATCTCATCGTAGAACATTCTACCGAAAATTCGCAAGACTCTCCCGCAACAAACAGAAATCTCCTCCTCTAACGAGGCCGGCCAAGCCAACCGGGGTTATACGCCTAACCCTAACTGCACAATTCTACTCCACTGCACTACACAAGTCTGAATACAGCCCTATGTAATTACAGATTCAAGATTCTTCTTTAAATTCAGCTTAAGTCAAAAGACATCACGATAACTACGTCGATTCTATATATAGTATACTTCAACTATATATTCTAATAATATGTAATTTCCTATTACAATAGAGGGACAAGATAATTACCTCGATAAGCCCATAATTATCCGAGTTTAATGTCGATCCTTAGCAAAGTTTCGCTCCTACTCCGGGTGCTCCAACCCGCTCCAAACAACCCTTAGAAGTTCTAACCAACTTCTACATAGTACTCCAACTAACTATGGAGATTTTCCTAGGGTTTTCGGTTTTGTGACTAAGGGAAGTATAATAGTATTTCGGCTTTTCAGATAGTATAACCTTAGAATACAACAAGGTATACGGCTAAGGTAATTTGGGCATTATAACAATACTTTGAGAGTATTTCTACCAAGAGGGGTATTATACGAAACAACTAGGCTAGTGGGGTACCCCACGGCTAGCACCCTGCGAGGGGAAGGGCTCTCGCCAAGGAGGGAGGCTCTGGCCGAATTCTACACTAAGGAGGAGGAGGATTTAACACTTAGAAAATATTTGTGGATGAAGAAAGTTCATCACTTAGAGGGGTATTTATAGCAAAACCAAAGGCCAACCAATGGCCAAGATCTAGCCAAGTGCAAGGCAGTGGCCAAGATCAAGCCAAGTGCACCCTAACCCCTACTCCACAAAACATGGCACAAAACAAGCCACAAAACAAGGCCAAAACAAGGCACAAAACCATGAACCAATCGCCAAGGCCAAGCCTCCTCTTTCTGCAGTCCAATGAGGGTGACAAGTGTCACCTCCCGTTGGTCCAAAAATGTTTCGTCTCTCGGAAAAATCCGCAAAAATTAAAAATGACATAGCCGGAAATTCCCCTACGAAAGCTGTGAAAACGTTTCGCCGAAAAACGACTCTAATCGGGTGTTGTGTACAAAAATAATTCGGCCAAGCCTATTCTCAAGTTCAAAATTTCCTACGCACGCCCACGCGCATATACTGGAAATACGGTATAACACGAATGTTCCTTCTAAGTCTCGACCAAGCGTGCGCCAAAGATAGTCTTCACTACTATACTTACGAAACAAACTGCCATACACCGCCACAGAAACACCCGCACAAATACCTCCATCCAAGTCCACGAGGAAACACCTCTAACATCACAAAAGCCCTTACCCGGGGTCTAAAATATATTTCCTTCACACCTTCTTCTTACAAAAGGAATGATCACATCTATGCTCGCCATACATGCTCGTTTCTTCCCTTACGTGTCGTACCCTTCTTGAACACTCGAACTATTTCTCATAACCTACCACATTTACATTGAGCAAGATAAACCAACTATCGAATCCGCCAACATCGAACCAATCGGCCAAGAACTTACACTTCCGCCCTACCGGGCTTCGTAAGGCAAAACCGAATCTTTGAAATGGTAGTTATAAAAACTCCTCCACGTGAGACAACAACCTCACAACTACCTGAAATCCAAACAACGCCCGAGGATAAATCGATCACGAGACTCACTGAGTTCCTAACCCTGCTCGTAAAACTTCCGAAAAAGAAATACCTTGGGCCCCATATGCGCCATAAGGTGAAGGTAGGCACCGCGCGCAGCCTTACAACCTTTCGATATCTCAACACCGCCGAGTAAATGGTCTCGACCAAGAACACGATGGGCTGCCCCATCGCCCGACTCATCGTTGAATCGTCTACGAACTCATACGTTGGTTAACTAAACATGGGCCTAACACCCTTATGACCTATCACGAAGGGACCACCACAAACCGACCCTACCACCATACGGGCCGGGTTGACCCGCAACGTGGCCTCAACCCAACCCGCAACGCCGCAAAACACTAGCTCCCGAAGGAAAACTCGCTAAATCGTTACGAAAAACCTAGCGGTCTTCTTAGTTCAACTACCCCTTTCATTTCACACTACCTGGACTTATCACACAATATATCTCATGTGCACTATGCACTCCGATAAGGATCAAACATAACACTACACCTTTACTCGAGATGGCCTTACCTCTAAGGTCTCCACGTATAAAACTCTAAGGCTCATACCTTCTCTATCCCCAAATCTTACTTGGTTAACTAACCAAGATTTCTAATCACAATTTACACGCTATCGAATATAACACTTAGGTATACTCACCTTATTACATACTAATCCCTAGAGGTTAAAGGTCTATCTGTATTTCTTTGCTCCGCAGTCGTTCTAATAAACACGCCGTAGGCACATAGCTAGGGAAGGTAACGAACTACCCACCGCTCCTGAAGGCTGAGTCCTCCTACTTGGACATTCTTTCGACACCTGGCCCTGACGGCCGCAGGTACAATAAGTATCAACAAAAAGATGACATTCCCCGGGATGACGTCTGCCACACTGTGAACCGGAAGATCTGGAGCTCTGACCAACTCCTGCATACCCCGAACGTCCTGAACCCTGTGGAGGACCACTCTGCACTGGTGGATGTGCATAATCTAATCCGCTGGTGAGGTGACTCGCCTCGAAAGTTACTAAAGGATCCTGCTTGCGGCCTCTTACCATCCTCGGTTAACGTCGATCTCTACATCTCGGCTGCTGCGCGCATAAGCGTACGAGGCCATGCTCGAAGCCAATGAGGAATTGCTCTTTGCACAACCTCTCTTAGATAGTCATCAAGACTCGCGGTACATCGGTATACTCTCGGTAGCCAAATCCATAGCTAGCGGCGGTCGCGCTCTTTGCAACCTAAATTCACTTGTTCGATCATTGGGCGAAGGTTCAAATATGTCATGGCGCGATGAGCTGCTGCCGTGCTAAACTCGGTGAAATGGTGATGTCGCAGAACTCCCCAAATGAAGCACCACCCGGTGATGATTGGGCCGTGCCACGCATGACCCTCAGACTCTGCTCGCGACTCCGCCGGTGCCGCCTCACAGGCTCGGGTTTGCCCTACGCGGGCATAGCGGTGAGGAAAGAAATACGTTAGAGGTCCAACTTACAACACGGCTCTAAGGCACGATCTTAGAGTGAGAAGAATGAAACCAATCCTAAATATCCTATAGCCTCACGATTGTTGATGTGGTGCACAACCGATAATCAAGACTACTGCTAGATACGGTCAGTAGACACTTTCCGAGGATTAAGCGCTCGATACCACTTTTGTCATGACCCGTTCGGGGCGTGGTAGTGCCTTACCCGCACCAGTAGTCATACATCGAGAGAAAATCAGCGGAACATAAAATAATAACATGAAGTCAATGCAATAAGACGGTGAAATAAGAAGAACAAGCTAACCAAAAGCGGTTACCGGTATATATAAATGACAATTTGAGCGATTACATCCCATTACAACCACGCCCCACAGCGATTCTACGGACCTCTACGAATGATATGACAACAACGGGACGGGGCCGTCGTACCCCAGAATGTAAGTACCAACAACGGGGACTATACGAATAAGCCTCGGAGCGGAGCTTTCCCACGCTGGCTGTGACCCTAAGGCGAGGATCAACGGCGCGGTGTACGCTACTGCGGCATGAGCGCAGCCCCGAAGAGGTCGATCTGCAAGTACCAGTATGTGGCGAAAATATTGTAAATGAAATCATAGTAGTCTATATAAAGCAGAGACATGTATGATAACCAAACTACTGATTCCAATAAATAGCGATCATGTCAAGTCGTGGACTCGCGCCAAAGTCATCACTCAAATATAACAATGGGTCTCACGCCCAACATCAATCATGCGTGGAATACCTTCTCCGCCACGGCTGGCGATCTATGATATAAAAGCACCAGAATACACATGAACACGGGTCCGCTGTGTCATCATAAAACCGTCTGGGGTAAGTGCGAAGGCATAGCCGACTACGAAACCCACAAGACATCAAGGTCATAAAGCGTATCATGATCTGTCTGAAACGGTCGCGTGATCAAAGTTGGCCACTGCTCGCGATATCTAATGCGCGCGTCAGCCACGGAACTTCCGCGACTCGCGTAAGCCACTCAGATGGCCCGCGTGAGGTATTCCCGCATCGGGTAGCTACTCCCGGCGGCGTCTGGACTCGCCGTCGCGTAGCCACATGACCGCGTGACCACAAAGGCCGCACTAACGGAACTCCCGCGATTCGCGCATGGCCACAGACCGCGTAAAGTATTCTCGAATCATAGGTCACGGACCTCCAGTGTCTACCGCGTGGAGGCGACAACCCGGAATCATGAGTGATACAATACTAACATAACAGCTTATCGTTTAAACAACATAAGCACAATTAAAGGAAACCCCTTTACACAAACATTACAAGATACTAACACACGTAGCATCCTAGCATGTTTACTTAACAAATCAACAAGAAAGTATTACAAGGCTATCACAAACCAACACAATCAAGTTATACACAAGGTACTTTCTACTATATGATTAACAAGATCGGGTTTTATCCCCAAAGTACTTCATACATTAACTCTTTAAAAGATCGTTACTTTCACAAAAGTCACACAATACCGTAGTATATGAAAAATAGAGTGATTATCTTTTGAAGTAAATCAAAACACTTCTCTTTGTAAAATCAAGTAACAACATCCTTTTCCAAACGTTCCAAGTTTGCCTAATTTCAATTACTCAAGTTTCTCATTTTCGAAAGGTTTGTAGTTCATAGTTTTAATCCTTTAAAACAATTTGAGAAACATATACCTTATGTCTTGAGTAGGTTATTCTTGTTCATAACAATCTTATTACAATGACCATGATCTAGGAAATGTAATATCATTTTGTCTCATCTTAGCTTACATGCGGATGGAAGTTTCTCTTGGTTTGAATAATACTTATTAGTCAAAACATTTCCCTTTATTAAGCTCTTTGTGGTTTGTTCGATACTTATTCTGATTTCCGAAATCAGTAAAACATTATTCCTTTTAAAACCAAGTACTCATTACTCACGAATGAGGTTTCACACGAAATTCATATCAATTTATTTAAGTCAAGTCTCTTATCTTTTAAGATCAAGTCTCTTAACTTTTATACTAAATAAATCATTCATTTTATCTTTCTTAAGACGTTATACCTAACTTCCCATAAAGCTAGTATAACTCTTATGTTTTCAAAACCAAGTGTTACTCTTCTTTCAAAAAAGCGATTCTTAATACTTTTTGAAATACTTAAAGTTCTTATCATTCGGGCTTAAGTCAAAAGACATTTGCGTACAACCACGTTCGATTAACACGCGTCGCTTCTGCGTACTATATATACTTCTTTAAAATATCATGCTCAGCGTATAGGAAGAATCACATACCTCGACGATTATCGACTATTAGCAAATCGCTCCACGGCTATAACAGCTAGCACGGTCCACCTCAAGTAGCACATCTACTCGTAACATTCAACCTATACGGGTTATACAAGTCTATCAAAGTCTAGACTACTCGGTAGAATAAATCTAGATACAAGATCCTACGGAAAATCGGGCGGCACTTCCCAGTCAAACTACACAAGTCTCTTTGTCTGATCCACGTAATTACGATTCGATTCTCTTCTTTAGATTGGGCTTAATTCCAAAGACATTGCCAAAACTATGTTCGATTCTATATATAGTATACTTCAACTATATATTCTACAACATGTATTTTCCAATTACAAAGGGGACAAGATAATTACCTCGATAAGCCCATAATTATCCAAGTATAGATGTCGATCCTTAGCAACGCTTAGCTCACTACTCCGGTGCTCGACCGCTCCAAACAACCTTAGAAGTTCTACGCAACTTCTTAATACTCCAACCAACTATGGAGATTTTCCTTAGGGTTTCGGTTTGAGACAAAAGGACACTTAGGTAGTATTTAGGGCTCGTGAGAGGTATCTTTGGAATACTACAAGGTATCTGGCTAAGGTAATTTTGGGTATAACAACAATACTTTGAGAGTATTTCTACCAAGAGGGGTATTTATACGAGACAACACCACAAGGGGGTGTATACCCTCAACCCCACTGGGGGTACTCGGCCAAAGGGGAGGGCTCTCGGCCAAAGCCTCACAAAGGGAGGAGCGAGAACACACAGAGAGGGGAGGATTTCTAAGACTTAGAACATTTTAGGATGAATAAGTCTTCAAAGGGGAGGGGTATTTATAAGTCAAGTAAAGGCCGACCAATGGCCAAGATCTAGCCAAGTGTGATGCAAGTGTAGGGCCAAGATGTGCCCAAGTGCCCCCTAGTCCCTACTCCACAAATCCTCACAAAATATCCTACCAACTAAAGCCATTCCAATCGGCCTAAGCGTCCACGCGTCCGTCAATGAGAGGGTGACAAGTGTCGCCTCTCGTTGGTCCAAAATGTTTAGTCTCTCGGAAAAATCCATAAAAATAAGAAAAGACATAGCCGAATTTTCCCTCGCAGTTATGTAAAGCGTTTCGTCGAAAACGACTTCTGCAGGGTGTTGTGCACAAAGATAATTCGGCGAAGCCACCTAGGGGTGACACGTGTCGCCTCCTGTTGTCCAAAAATAATTCATCTTCGAAAATATCCATCACGGCCAAAATCTCAAAATCAAAGCGGGCCCAAAAGCAGTAAATTTCTCCGTGGGCCCACGTGACCATTTCCGAAAATAAAATCTCAAAATTCTAATATAATTTAAGAAGCCCGTATTCCAAATCTGGGAATCAATTCCCGTCAACGAACATTTTCTTTACAAAACCGGAAACTCTTTCCGTGGAAAAATCACCTCTTTCTTCCTTTCCAATTTTTCGCCGTGCTCTCAGCGTGCGTCTCGCATACATACCACGGAACTATGGGGTATAACAAAGCGTGTACCTAAACTGCGGACATGAACGCGGCCCAGAAGTCGGTCTGATAGGTCAGAATATGGAGCGGAAAATAAGGTCGATGAAACAAATCATAATCGTACAAAGAATGGCGGGCAAGTATAAAAGGGTACATATCGGATCCTACCTGTCATTACCATCTCGTGAACTTAATCGTACCTTATTATCTTTTCCCGTTTTCAATAAAAGTTATAGTCACTTTCTTACGTCATACTTAGAAAATCGTCAAGTTACATCACGACCGATTAAGACGCGTGGATGCCTACCCCGGGCACACTAGTGATACAACATCAGAGTAATCAGCGGAACATAAAACGATACAAGACATATTATGAAATATGAAACAATAATCTGAGAAAAAACTTGCCTTTCGGCATATATATAAATAACAACTTTTTCCAACATGAACAGTTTTAATCCTTTTTACAAACCCCGCCACACTTGTGATTACGGACCTCTAAGAAATGATCGACAACAATGGCGGAATGGGGCCCCGCCATACCACGAATGTAAACACCTACAACAACAGGACTATACCACTGATAAGCCTCGGAGAAGCGAGCTTTCCCAGCGCTGAATGTGACCCTAGAGCGAGGATCGATGGCGGTGTACGCTACTGCGGCGTGAGCGGCCTCGAAGGAGTCGATCTGGCAGTGCCGAGTATGTGAAACTAAAAATCAGTAAATGAAATCATAATAGTCTATAAGCGGGAGACATGTATGATAACCAAACTACAATTCACATAATAGCGATCGTGTCAAGTCGGGGACTCACGCCTCAAGTCATCACTCAAATATAACAATGGGTCTCACGCCCACAACATCAATCATGCGTGGAATACCTTCCCAGCTGGCGGTTATGATATAAAAGCACCAAGGAACACACATGAACACGTGTCCCACGTGCCATAATGCTGCGTCGGGTAAATGCGAAGGCATAGCCGACTACTAACACCCACATGCAACAAGGTCATGAATCGTATCATAAGATCTGTCTGCGTCACTGATCAAAGCCGACCACTTGCGCGATGATCTAATGTGCGCGTCTAGCCTCGAACTTTCCGCTGACCCGCGTAGGCCAATCGATCGGCCGCGTGAGGTATAACCCGCGTCGAGGTAGCTACTCCGGCGGCGTCTGGACTCGCCGTCCGCGTAGCCACAGGACGCGTGACCACAAGGGCGCATCTAACACGGAACTTCCGCGATTCCGCGCCGACCTGGACCCGCGTGAGGTAGTCTCGAATCATAGGTCCATCGACCGCTGAGTCTACCCGCGTCGGAGGCGCCAACCGGAATCATCTCGAGAGATGAGTGATGTATAATACTATCATAGCGACATCGTTAAACAACATAAGCACAACAAAGGAAAAACCCCTTTACACAAACATCACAAGATACTAACACACGCGTCGCGTCTAGCATGTTTACTTATCAAATCAACAAGGTATTACAAGGCTATCACAAACCAACACAATCAAGTTATACACACGGTACTTTCTACTATATGCTAACAAGTTCGGGGTTTTATCCCAAAGTACTTCATACATTAATTCTTTAAAAGATACGTTACTTTCGAAAGTCACACAATACGTAGTATGAAAATATAGCGATTATCTTTTGAAGTAAATCAAAACACTTCTCTTTGTAAAACTCAGTAACAACATTATTTTCCAAGCGTCCAAGTTTGCCTAATTTCAAATGTTCATGTTTCTTATTTAGAAAGGTTTAGTAGTTCATAGTCTTATTCATTTAAGAATATAATTCTCTTTTAAACAATCGGAGAAACATAAGTCTTATATGTGAGTAGGATATTCTTGTTTACAACAATCTTATTACAATGACCGTGATCTAGGAAATATCATTTTGTCTCATCTTAGCTTCTATGCGGATGGAAGTTTCTCTGGTTTTAATAATACTTAATCTGTCAAAACATTTCCTTTTATTAACGCTGCGATGGTTTGTCGATACACATTCGATTTCCAAAATCGAAGAAACATTCTTAAGGCGTTATACCTAACTTTCCATAAAGCTAGTATAACTCTTAAGTTTTCAAAACAAATCAAGTATTACTTCTCTCAAAATGATTCAAAACTCTTTTGAAATACTTCAAGTTCTTTATTAACACATAACAAGCGATTATAGTTCAAATCGATTACCTTTTAAAAACCACATGTATTTTCTTACCAACATAAAGCCGTTATAACCAACTTCCCATAAAGCGTTATAACACTTTTATGTTTACACCAATCAAATACATTTAGTACACGTATGCGTCACCGTACTACATAGTTCACACATATCATGCTAGAAGAGATAGGAGAGGTTCACATACCTCGCGACAGTATCGACTAATAGCAAACGCTCAGTACTCCCATTCATTTCGCTACTCCTAAAGCCAAGTAGAGCGCGCCACGTAGTACTTGACCTATAAGGCCACAAGGCGCTTATTAACATTAAGATCTTATCGTAGAACATTCTACGAAAATTCGGCGCCCTCACCGCCAGCCGCAAATCTCCTCTCTGGCGGGCGGCTACAAGCCAACGGGGGGTTATACATCTAACCCGAGCGGGTACAATTCTACTCCGCGATTACTACACAAGTCTCATGTCTGATTCGATTCGATTCTTGAGCTTAAGTCAAAAGACATTGCCAACTAACCACGTTGAATCTATATGGTATACTTTAACTATATATTCTAACAACATGTAATTTCCAATTACAATAGAGGACAAGATATTTACCTCGATAAGCCCATAATTATCCAAGTATAAAGTCGATCCGGCAATCGTTTAGCTCGACTCAGCGCTCAACCCGCTCTAAACCACCCTTAGAAGTTCTAACCAACTTCTACACAATACTCCGGACTATGGAGATTTTCCTAGGGTTTCGGTTTGTAGTGTGGGAAGTATAATAGTATTTAGGGCTTTTAGTATAGGTATAACCTTAGAATACTACAAGGTATCTGGCTAAGGTAATTTGGGCATTATAACAATACTTTAGAGAGTATTTCTACACCACGAAGGGGTATTATACGAAAGCAACTTGGCTGGGGGTACCCACGGCCACACTACTTAGGAGGGGGTGTACCTCGGCCAAGGCCTCAGGAGAGGAGGCCTCTTGGCCGAACTCAACACTAAGGGAGGAGAAGATTTAACACTTAGAAACATTTAGGAAAGGATGAAGAATTCATCAAAGGGAGAGGGTATTTATAGCCTGAGCCAAGGCCAACTTGGCGAGATTGAGCCAAGTGCTACACTGAGTGTAGGGCGAGATATGCCCAAGTGCCCCTAGTCCTACTCCTTAAAACCCTCACAAATATCTACCAAAATATCTACCACTGACCTCCCAATTCGTCCGTGTGCGCCACCTTGCCCGCTGATGAGAGGTGCCAAGTGCGCCGCTCGTTGGTCCAAAATGTTCGTCTCTCGGAAAAATCCGCAAAAATACTAAATGACATAGCCGTAATTTACCGCCCGTAAGTTAGGTAGAGCGTTTAATCGGCGACTCTAGCAAGGTGTTGTGCACAAACATATTTCGGCCCGGGTGCCACATGGGGGTGACACGTGTCGCCCCGATTAAATAAAATATTTCGTCTTAGAAAATATCCAAACGGCCAAAATCTCAAAATCAAGCGGGCCCCACAAAACAGTAAATTTCTCCCGTGGGCCCAGCGTGACCATTTCCAAAATAAAATTCCATAATTCTAATATAATCTAAGAAGTCCAAAACCAAATCGGGAATCAATTCCATTAACGAACCTTTTTCCTTCACAAAACCGGAAACTTTTCCGTGGAAAAAATCGCCTCTTTCTTCCTTTCCATCTTTCTGCCGTAATCAAATGCGTGCGTCCTCGCATCGTGCCACAGGAACTACGGTATAACATTCTTCCCCTTAGAAACATTCGTCGAATGTTCCTTCTAAGTCTCAAAGCGAACGCGTGCGAGATAGTCTTCACTACTATACTTACGAAACAATCACCGCACGGTGGCCGCGAAATACCAGCAAAATACCTACATCCAAGTCCACGAGAAACACCTCTAACATCACCACAAATAATACTACTTTTGTCACTTTGTCGCGAGCCTTGCTCCAACGACCCAACAAATGGTGCCGCTGCGTCGATCACCGAAGCCGTCGTGCACTCGATTCTTACCATATTTACGATCGCTTTAGTATCCAAAACTCGGGGTTACTATCTCTAACGTGGTCATCATTAGCGGGAACATTCGGATGGATCTTCGATACTTTCCGAACATAACAATCTGAAAGACCGGACGTCCTTCCTCCTAAGTCGGACGGCAAATGCTAACATATAGGCAACTGGCCTATTCTTCACATGAACTCACAAAGGCCCAGTAACTCGGGCTAAGTTCATTCATTTCCAAAACTCGTCACACCTGTCAGGGGTGGTACTTTCAAGAAGACCGACCGTCGGCACTGAACTCTGGCGTCGTCGCCGATTATTCGCACGATTCCTCCGAGTGCGAACTTCTTCTAGACAAGCTCACTATCCACGATCTGTGGAACAAGTGAACCAACTATCTGAACCGCCAACATCGAACCAATCGACCGTGACTTACACTTCCGCCCACAAGGCTTCATAGGTGATATCCGAACATCGAAATGGTAGCTTAAACACTTCCTCCACAGAGACAACAATCCACAACTACCCCGAAATCCACACGCGGCTGGCGAGGCGAATGCGGTCGAGACTCACCAGTCTTAACACTGCTGGTAAAACTTCCAAACAAAAACAGCGTAACACAGGCTCCATGCATCATAAGGTGAAGGTAGGCACCGTGCGACCTTACAACCTTTACGATAAATCAACATCGCCAAGTGAACGGTCCGGCCAGAAGAACACGATGGGCTGCCCCATCGGCCCGACCACCGGCCGAACGCGTCCACGAACTCGTCGTTGGTTAACTAAACTTGGGCCTAGCACCCTCGTGACCTACCACAAGGCGGGACCACCACAACCCACCGCCATACATGCGGCGGGTTGACCCATATGGCCTCAACCCGACCCGACGCGCGCAATACTAGCTCCGATCGGAACAATCTCACTAATCACGTTACGAAAACCTGGCGGTCTTCTTAGCTCAACTACCTCTTCATTTCACACTACTTGGGACCTATCCCAAACCACGACTCACGTGCACTATGCACTCCTATAAGAGTCGAACATAAACATCGTCTCTACGAGATGGCCTTACCTCTAAGGTCTTTGCGTATAAAGCTCTAAGGCTCACACTTTCTCTATCCTCCAAAATCTTACTCGGTTAACCCACCATGATTTCTAATCATAACTAACACATTGCTATCGAACATAGCACTTAAGGTATACTCGCGAAAGTTCCGAAGGACGCTTGCTGCTGGCCTGCCTCTTCTGTCCTTGGTTAACGTCGATCTCTCGTTTCTCGGCTGCGCATAAGCCCGCAGGCCATGCTCAAGCCCAATCAAGAATTACTCTTGCACAACCCTTTCTTAGGTAGTCATCAAGACTCGCGATACATCGGTATACTCTCGGTAGCCAAATCCATGGCTAGTAAGTCGCCTCTTTGCGATCTAAATTCTTTGTTCGATGTCGTGGAGGCGAAGGTTCAAATATCATGGCGCGATGAGGCCGTCGCCGTGCTAAACTCATTGGGGCTAGTAACGTCGCGAAATCCCGAATGAAGCACTACCTAGGTAATGATTGGGCTGCGCCCTCGCAACCCTCCGTATTCTACTCGCGGCTCCGCCTGCCTTGCCCTCTGGGCGGGTTGCCACTGCGGAGGCATAGCGGTAGGAAAGAAATACGTTTAGAGGTCGACTTAAAACACGGCTCTAAGGCCGCGACCTCAGTGAAAAGAATAGAAACCAATCCTAAATATCCTATAGCCTCACGATTATTGGCGTGGTGCACAACACCGATGTCAAGACTCTCTTGGATACGATGCAGAGACACTTTCAGAGGATTAAGCGCTCGATACCACTTTTGTCACGACCCGATTCTGGCCCTTGGTGCCTTACCGGGCACCCTGGTGATACAACATCAGTGTAATCGAACATAAAAGCGATACAAGACATATTATGAAATATGAAACAATAATCGAGAAAAACTTGCCTTTCTAATATATATAAATAACAACTTTTTCCAACGTGAGCAGTTTTAATCCTTTTTACAAACCACACTTGTAACGATTACTACGCACCTCAGAAATGATCGACAACAATGGCGGGACGAGGCCCCGCCATACCACGAATGTAAACACCTGCAACGAGGGGACTATACGTGATAAGCCTCGGAGAAAGCGGAGCTTTCCATGTGACTGTGACCACTAGGCGAGGATCAATGACGGTGTACCTTTACTGCGGCATGAGCGGCCGAAGGAGGTCGATCTGACAGTGCAAGTATGTGAAACTAAAAATCGTAAATGAAATCATAATAGTCTATAAAGCGAGACATGTATGATAACCAAACTACGATTCACAATAATAGCGATCATGTCAAGTCGGGGACTCGCCTCAGTCATCACTCAAATATAACAATGGGTCTCACGCCCGCGTCAATCATGCGTGGAATACCTTCTCGCCGCTGGCGATTTATGATATAAAAGCACCAAGGAACACACATGAACACGGGTCCCACTGTGCCATAATAACACGTCTGAGGGTAAATGCGAAGGCATAGCCGACTACTAACACCAGCAGTACCAACAAGGTCATGAAGCGTATCATAAGATCTGTCTGGGCCGTCACACGATCAAAGTCGACCACTTGCCCGCAGATCTAATGTGCGCGTCTAGCCACGGAACTTTCCGCGGCCGCGTAGGCCAATCGGATCGGCCGCGTGAGGTATAACCCGCGTCGGTAGCTACTCCGGCGGCGTCTGGACTCGCCCGTCCGCGTAGCGCGAGGACGCGTGACCACGCGGTCGCGTCTAACACGGAACTTCCGCGATTCCGCGCAAGCCCCTGGACCCGCGTAGGGTAGTCTCGAATCATAGTCCATCGACCGCTGAGTCTACCCGCGTCGGAGGGCTTAACCCGGAATCATCTCGAGATGAGTGATGTATAATACTATCATAACAACTTATCGTTAAACAACATAAGCACAACAAAGGAAAAACCCCTTTACACAAACATCACAAGATACTAACACACGTCGCGTCTAGCATGTTTACTTATCAAATCAACAGAAGGTATTACAAGGCTATCACAAACCAACACAATCAAGTTATACACACGGTACTTTCTACTATATGCTAACAAGTTCGGGTTTTATCCCCAAAGTACTTCATACATTAATTCTTTAAAGATCGTTACTTTCGCAAAGTCACACAATACGTAGTATGAAAATATAGCGATTATCTTTTGAAGTAAATCAAAACACTTCTCTTTGTAAAACTCAAGTAACAACATTATTTTCCAAGCGTCAAGTTTGCCTAATTTCAAATGTTCATGTTTCTTATTTAGAAAGGTTTAAGTAGTTCATAGTCTTATTCATTTAAGAATATAATTCTCCTTTAACTATCGAGAAACATAAGTCTTATATGTGAGTAGGATATTCTTGTTTACAACAATCTTATTACAATGACCATGATCTAGGAAATATCATTTTGTCATCTTAGCTTCTATGCGGATGGAAGTTTCTCTTGGTTTTAATAATACTTAATCTGTCAAAACATTTCCTTTTATTAACGCAGCAGATGGTTTGTCGATACACATTCTGATTTCCAAAATCGATAAAACATTCTTAAGACGTTATACCTAACTTTCCATAAAGCTAGTATAACTCTTAAGTTTTCAAAACAAATCAAGTATTACTTAACTTCTCTCAAAATGATTCAAAACTCTTTTGAAATACTTCAAGTTCTTTATTAACACATAACAAGCGCTTATAGTTCAAATCGATTACCTTTTAAAAACCACATGTATTTTCTTACCAACATAAAGCCGTTATAACCAACTTCCCATAAAGCGTTATAACACTTTATGTTTTACACCAATCAAATACATTTAGTACGTATGTCGTCTACCGTACTACATAGTTCACACATATCATGCTAGAAGAGATAGGAGAGGTTCATACCTCGCGACAGTATCGACTAATAGCAAACGCTCAGTACTCCCAACCGGCTACTCCTAAAGCCAAGTAGAGCGCGCCACACGTAGTACTTGACCTATAAGGCCACAGTGACATTAACATTAAGATCTTATCGTAGAACATTCTCTGAAAATTCGACACCTCCCACATGGCGGCGCAAATCTCTCTCTCTGGGGCGGCTACGAAGCCAACGGGGGTTATACATCTAACGACGGGTACAATTCTACTCACAAGTACTACTACAAGTCTCATGTCTGATTCGATTCGATTCTTGAGCTTAAGTCAAAGACATTGCCAACTAACCACGTTGATCTATATATGGTATACTTTAACTATATATTCTAACAACATGTAATTTCCAATTACAATAGAGGACAAGATATTTACCTCGATAAGCCCATAATTATCCAAGTATAAAGTCGATCTGGGCAATCGTTTAGCTCGACTCAGGCGCTCAACCCGCTCTAAACCACCGCTTAGAAGTTCTAACCAACACACAATACTCCACGGACTATGGAGATTTTCCTAGGGTTTCGGTTTGTGGTAGTGGGAAGTATAATAGTATTTAGGGCTTTCGTATAGGTATAACCTTAGAATACTACAAGGTATCTGGCTAAGGTAATTTGGGCATTATAACAATACTTTAGAGAGTATTTCTACACCACAAGGGGGTATTATCTGAAAGCAACTTGGCAGGGGTACCCCACGGCCACACTACTAGGAGGGGTGTACCCTCGGCCAAGGCCTCTAGAGAGGGGAGGCCTCTTGGCCGAACTCAACACTAAGGAGGAGAAGATTTAACACTTAGAAACATTTAGGAAAGGATGAAGAATTCATCAAAGGGAGAGGGTATTTATAGCCTGACAAGGCCAACCAATGGCCAAGATTGAGCCAAGTGCTACACAAGTGTAGGGCCAAGATATGCCCAAGTGCCCCTAGTCCCTACTCGCCCAAAACCCTCACAAATATCTACCAAAATATCTACCACTGACCTCCTCACGATTAGTCCCGTATGCGCGCTTGCCCGCTGATGAGAGGGTGCCAAGTGCGCCCTCTCGTTGGTCCAAAATGTTCCGTCTCTCGGAAAAATCCAAAAATACTAAATGACATAGCCGTAATTTACCGCCCGTAAGTTAGGTAGAGCGTTTCGTCGAACGACTCTAAGGGTGTTGTGCACAAACATATTTCGGCCCAGGTGCCACATGGGGTGACAGTGTCGCCCCGATTAAATCAAAATATTTCGTCTTCCGAAAATATCCAAAACGGCCAAAATCTCAAAATCAAAGCGGGCCCCACAAAACCGTAAATTTCTCCCGTGGGCCCCACGTGACCATTTCCGAAAATAAAATTCCATAATTCTAATATAATCTAAGAATTCCAAAAACCAAATCTGGGAATCCAATTCCCATTAACGAACCTTTTTCCTTCACAAAAACCGGAAACTTTTCCGTGGAAAAAAATCGCCTCTTTCTTCCTTTCCAATCTTTCTGTCGTAATCTCGTACGTACGTCCTCGCATACGTACCCTGGAACTACGGGGTATAACAAGTTCATTACCATATAACTTACTTATCATTCATAACATAATCCGGCCCTTTATGGAGGGACGCATATACTACCCGGCCCAATCTGGGACGCGATCAAGTCACACAAATATCAAAGCGTGCGTGGAATCCTCATCACGCCCGGTCATAAGTGTAAAATATAACCATGTGACGCGCGCGTGGCATCCCACCTCACCGCCGGCGTACATACACAATACATATATATATCTCACGCGTGGAATCGCATCACTGAAGCGGTAGTAGGTGTAACATATAACCACGTGACGCGCGTGGCATCCCACTCACCGCTTGCGTACATATACAACATATATATAACGTGGCGCGTGCCGGAATCCTCATCGTATAAGCATGGCCATAACGTGCCCTCGGCATCCTCATCGCAGTGCGGTCTTCGTGGAGAGCTAGTCCGTGGAGTAATAATATAACATGCCCGGAATCCTCATCGTGGGTACATGTATTCATGGGAGCTAGCCCATGGAGTAATAATAGTCGTACATAGGTCGCATACCCGAATCCTCATCGTATAAGCATGGCCATGGGTAATAAAACAAATCAGAATCTAACCGCGTCTGGTCACGTGCCGAAATCCCATCGTATAAGCGTGTCGGATCAATCATAATGGAAGCATACGTGGAATCCCATCAGCATGATGCGTCCAAGTAAACTTACAACAAGACGATCGACCCTCAACCGAGAGTCACGACAACGTAAACATATAATACTTGCACTCAAAGCTATCACAAGCAAACATAGGCAAGTTCATTAAACCTTTAGACTTCCATTTTTATAAACTCGTAGCGCTTTTCGTTTCACACATAAAAATCCAGAATTTAACCCAAAGTACTACGTGCTTACATCCTTTTCAAAGACTCATTTTCATATAAAACCCCAAGATACTAACACCGTAGTATCAAGGCTTGTTACATTTTACCTAAGTCACTACACTTTTAGAAATACATTTTTAAACCTAAATCAAGTGACTTCTTTCCTTAAAACTTAAGCAATTGATGCTTTTAAATCCATTTGCCTTTCTTTATTTCAAAACATTTATCATTACTTAGAGTAAACCACTCTTTAAATTAAGCAACATATGTCTTATATGTGTGAATAGGTTATACTTGTTTATCTTGATCTCATTAAAGCGGCCGTGATCTAGAAAATGTAATACAATTTTGTCTTATCTTAGCTTACATGCGGATGGAGAATTCTACTTGTTTTAATATAATTTATCGTCATTACATTTTCCTTTATTAACGCTGTGATGGCTTGTTCGATACTTATTCTCATTAGTGCGTAAATTAGCCAAGTCAACTTGGCTCCAAAATACCTCCTAACGACTCTTACCAACATCCCCCATAAGACTTGGTAAGAACTTAGGATAACTCAGACATAACCTTTACATAGAGTAAATCAACACACATACTTCTTAACTTCTAAGAGTAGAAGGAAACATGAAATAATACCACATGTACATTCCATACATAGAATCATGTCAAAAGAAGGAAGAGGTTCACATACCTCGCGACGATTATTGACAAATAGCAAAATGCTCCAAAGTACTTCAACCTTGATAGCTATTCCATCCTTCAAGTAGAATACGCTATACTAAGTACTTCCACCTATAATGGCCATAATACGTCCATTAAACCTCTAGCTTCAAACGTAGAATATTCTAAGTGCAAAGTCACTAAATTCTACGGAAAATCGGACAGTACTTCCTTTGTTTCTACATACTTGGCCACCTTTTTCAAGGCCGAAGTCAATAACAAAACACGCCACATTTAAGGCCCAACAATTCAGCTAACCAAAGGGGATTACACGCCTTAACAGGACGTGTAAAATTCCGCCCCACAAATTAATACGAAACTAGTTCCATAATTAAAGCCATTCTCGGCTAACATAAACAACAACTCAAAGTCTTTTCCAATTCCTTTCCAATCCAAGTTCTTAGGTCTAACATGTTATATAGTCATAAACAACTTCAACAACTACAATTTCCTTCAATATATAACATGTGACGACTAAACTAATAATCAACTTGAATTGAAATCTTAAGGGTTAAACATGCTAGTTTTCGGATTAGGGTTCCGATATCCCTAACACTTATCAACTTCATAATATAAACATCATGCTTGCTAATATCCATAGCTATAACAATAAGTAATCTCAATTACTAAAACGACAAGAATTATACCTTTACAAGCCCTTTAATATTCCAAGATTCAAAGTCTCTCCTTAGCAATTCTTAGCTCCTTTCCTTATGTTCCAATCCGCTCCAAGCACTCCTTAGAAGCTCATGAAGAACTCTTCTTCAAGTTCCATCTTCAAAGTTGAAGAACACCTAAGGGTTTCGCCTTGCGACTAACGTAAAAACGTCATTTTTTCAAAATATTTCTATTGAGATAACCTTACAATACCCTTAGGGACCTTGGGTTAAAGTATCATGAATAATGGAACAAAATTACAAATTTTTCTTGCTCACTAATGCTCAAACCTGAGAGCCTTTCTCAAGAACCCTAAGTGTTCTAATTTTTTCTAAGTGAAAAATAGCCTTGTCTTGCTACATGGATGACTATATAACACATTGGAGGGTCTAGATTACAACACATGTTAAATTTGGATGAAAGGGATCAAGCCAAGTGGCCCTTGGACTTAGTCAACAATGTCAAGCTCTACTTGCAAGACTTAGTCTTCTATCATGGTCAATGACCATACTACCCTTGCATAATTTCGTCCAAGAACATGTGGGGGGTGCCACGTGTCGCCCTCCCATTCATCCATAAAATTCTGCAACCCTCGTGGGCCCCACAAAACGTAAAATTCCCCGGGTGGGCCCCACGTGACCAAATCCGTAAAAATAAATTTCCATAATGATAATATGTTCCATACTTCTTCAATTAATGCATTTTGAGAATCCAATTCTCCTCAACGAACATTTTTCCTTTCCGACGTTCGGAAGATTTTCCATCGGAAAAACAATTCTTCCTTTCGTACCAATTTCAAGTCTTATGTTCCTTACGTACATTCTATTAAACATGTCCTGGACTTACGGGGTGTAACAGATATAATGTCATGTAAGGTATAACGTGTCCCGGCCCATTATGGGACTCGGTGTATCAATGCAACCATATGTCATTTTAAACCATCTCTTGACTTTCCATAAAATCGTTATAACAAACTTTCCATAAAACCATTATAACAACTTTCATTTTAGATACTAAAGCACTACCACATCTTTCTCTTTAAATAAACCAAGGCACATCACCTCTTTCCTTTTAATAAAACCAAGGCATTGTCATGTGATGTAACATTAGGGAAATGAACCCAAAGTACTATGTACATCTAATCTTATAAAAAGAATCATATCATGCCATATAAGGGAGTTGAACCCAAAAGTACTATGTACATCTATTTTTTCCTTTATAAAACCCCATGATACTAGCACTTGTAGCATCAAGGCACTTTCACTATTTAAAAACAAGTTACTTACACTTTTAAACTCAAGTAACTTATTCTTTTCAAATCAAGTAACCTATACTTTTAAATCAAGTTACTTCTCCTTTCCCAAAATCGAGTCATTTATACTTCATATAAATCAAGTCTCTTATACTTCATCTAATCAAATATCATATACTTTCAAGTAAGGTCTCATATACCTTCAAGCAAAGTCTCATATACTTTCAAAATAATCAAGTCACTTAACTTTCAAAATCAAGTCTCATAGCTTTCAAAATAATCAAGTCTCTTAACTTTCAAAATCAAGTCCCATAACTTGAAAATAAAGTCTCATAACTTTCAAAATAATCAAGTCTCTTAACTTTCAAAATAATCAAGTCTCTTAACTTTCAAAATCAAGTCTCATAGCTTTCAAAATAATCAAGTCTCTTAACTTTCAAAATCAAGTCCCATAACTTGAAAATAAAGTCTCATAACTTTCAAAATAATCAAGTCTCTTAACTTTGAAAATCAAGTTCCATAACTTGAAAATAAAGTCTCATAACTTTCAAAATAATCAAGTCTCTTAACTTTCAAAATAATCAAGTCTCTTAACTTTCAAAATCAAGTCTCATAGCTTTCAAAATAATCAAGTCTCTTAACTTTCAAAATCAAGTCTCATAACTTGAAAATAAAGTCTCATAACTTTCAAAATAATCAAGTCTCTTAACTTTTAAAATCAAGTCTCATAGCTTTCAAAATAATCAAGTCTCTTAACTTTTAAAATCAAGTCCCATAACTTGAAAATAAAGTCTCATAACTTTCGAAATAATCAAGTCTCTTAACTTTCAAAATCAAGTCCCATAACTTGAAAATAAAGTCTCATAACTTTCAAAATAATCAAGACTCGTATACTTTCAAAATCAATTTACTTACTTTAATAAATCAAGTCACGTAGACTCACCAAAATCAAGTCACATAGACTTTCCAAATAATCATGTCAAATGAATGAAGAAGTTCACATACCTCGTGACGACTAACCAACACGACAAGTAGCAATACGCTCCCATGTTCTTCAACCTTATCGTCTATTCCACATTCCAAGTAGAATATGCTACACGTAGTACTTCAACCTATAATAACGATAACACTTCTATAAATTTCAAGCTTACTATTGTAAGACTTATACCAAACAATTTGCCCTCTAATTCTACGGAAAATCGGGCAGCACTTCCTTTGTTTCTATGTACTTTTCCACCTTTTCCAAGGCACGTATTCATCAACCAACAAGCCACATTTAAGGCGCAACCAACAGTTAGCCAAAGGGGATTACACGCCTAACTGGACGTGTAAAATTCTGCCCCACAGTTATCCAAAACAGTCCACAAATCAGCCCATAAAAAGAGTATGTAATCCAACAATAACGAGGGTAAAATGTGAGGCGTTTCAACACCTTTCCACACCTCTATTTCCTTAGGACTTTCATTAGCAACTACTACACTTAAACATGCATATTAGGGCTGATTTTCCAGCATAACCACACCCCCAAAACAGTCCATAAAATGATACGACAACGTCTAACAGTTTGGGCGGTTTTCGGCTAAAACAACTACAATCCGATAACTCTTTCCTTAATCCATTTTATTCCAATTCGAGTTCCAACACTTCCATATATGACATACCAACTTATCAACAACCATATTACCTTATTTTAACATGCGACAAGTGTGGATAACAACAACCATATAACAAACGAAACCAAGGGCACAAAATTGTCTCAAATCGGCCAACAACATGTTTTGTGTTCTTGGAATAATATCTTGGTTTAACACATGGTTAGGGACCTTAATCTAGGAGTAAGAAACTTAATCAACACTTTGTTCTTGGCTAATGAGGCTCTCGATTTTTATGGAGCTAAAGGAGAGAGATGAGGGCTTTCTTGGATAAAAATGTATAAGGCTAAGTCTTGCAAGCCTCTATGTGTATATGATGTATCTCAAGGGTTGGATGCTTGACAAGTGGAGTGCCTAAGTGTAGCAATACAAGTGGAGTGGGACCCACAAGGCCCACTTGTCATAAAATATCTAGCCAAGTCTTCCAAGACCAAGGCAAGTGGGGGTGCCAAGTGTCATCCTCCCATTCATCTAAAAATTATTTCATCTCCCAAAAATCCATAATTGGCCAAAATATCTCAAAATATTGTGGGCCCACGAAAGCAAATAAAATTCTCGTGTGGGCCCCACATGACCAAATCCGAACTTAAAATCACAAAATTCAAATATATTCTATAAGTCTCAAATACAAAATTTGATAATCAACTTTTCATTATTAAACACTTTTCCTTCACGGGTTTTCGAAATTTTCCTTAAGAAAAAGTAATTTTCTTTCTTTCCAACTTTCAAATCTTATTTCCATACGTTCGTTCTTATTTCAATATCTTGGAAATACGGGGTGTAACACTCATTCTTGTAAAAAGAATCCTTTTGTGTAATAAACCCCAAGATACTAACACTCGTAGTATCAAGGCACTTGCTCTTTTAAAATCAAGTTACTACACTTTTTAAATTCAACTCAAGGCTTTAAAATCAAGTAACTTTTACTTTCAACATTAAGGCACTTATTCTTTCAAATCAAGTAACTCATCTTTTTCCAATAAAGTCACTCCTATCTTTTAAAATCAAGTAAACTTGTACATTTCAAATCAAGTGCTATAATGAATCCGATTTCATTTAAAACGTATGCGTTCGCATCTACACATTTTATAAGGTTCATGCTCAAAGAAAGATAGGAAGAGTTCCACATACCTCTTCGGCTTAATCCACACGCTAAGTAGAATATGACACTCGTAGTACTTCAATATAAAATGACAATAGCATTTCTATCAACTTCAAGCTTGCTAAGATAGAATAATATCAAGTAAATGGTATCTTATTCTATGGAAAATTGGGCAGCACTTCCCCTGTTTCTACGTACTTTTCCACCTTTTCCAAGGCCCGAATTCAACAACCAACAAGCCACATTTAAGGCACAATCAAAACAGCAACCAAATGGGATTACATATCAACTTGACGTATAAAAATATGCCCCACAATTATATAAAAGCAGTCCATAAAACAGTCCATAATTAACCAACATTAAGGGTATAATATGAAGCCCTTAACACCCTTATTCCTTAGGACTTTCATTAGTCATTTTACCATATTAAACATGAAATATAGTGGCTGGTTTTTCCAGAATTATAACACCACAAAACATCCCATAAAATGACACGACGATGCCTAACAATTTTGGGCAGTTTCTCGGCCAACAACACTACAACCATCCATAGCCCTTTTCCACAATTCCTTATAATACAATTCTCATTTCAACATGTTATATGAATCATATAAACTATCAACAACAATATTTCCTTCATTATATAACATGCAACAAGTGTAAATAACAACAATAATGATCAACGAACCCAAGACCCAAAACTGTCTCACTCTCGGCCTCAACACCCAAATATTGTCCAAACCCTTTTTAATCTTCATTATTTTTAGCACAAGCTCATCTATACATTACTACAACATGTAATATATAATTACTTCAAGAGGAGGATGAAGTCTTACCTCAAATATGCCAAAAACAATCCACTTTAAAGTCGGTCTTTAGATTAGTCTTAGCTCATATTCTTCAAGTTCAAATCATACACACGTAACCTCTATGGGCAGGTGCCCCTGATTTTGATGTGACTTTGATATTTTAACTTGCATATGTTTGCTCATATAGCCATTCGTGTGAGTGTTATATTTCCATATCACCGTCACCTCTGAGGCGGTGGCGTTGTATATATTTCATGGAGTAGTTCCCATGACGTGAGATGGTACACACTCACTGTGGGTCTGAAAGACTCATGAGGGTTCAATTCCCAAGACACATTCAATGGATTAGCTCTCCGTGATGCGAGTATAGTGTACAGATGCTCATTGCGGGTCCACAAGACCCATGCAGGTGAAATAGTCCCATGCGGGTGAAATAGCCCATGAGTAGGATTGCATAATGATTCTGAGGACGGATGACCCTAATTTTGACATGGCTTTCATATTTTGAAATGGTATTTGGAAATGATACGATTGATCTCACTTTTAAAAGGAATATTTTAAAAAAGGTGTCTGATGAAAGAGATGATGCGGTGATACATTAATCTGATGTCTGATGATACAATGATACGATGAATACAATGATACAGTGATGTCTGATGGTACATTGATACAAGTCTGATTGGCTCTTTTTGTTTATGGCACGGTAGGATCTGGTATTTGAATTTTCATACTTGCCCCTGTCATTCTTTTGTACAACTATGATCTTATTTACTGTACTTCATGTTTACATACTTGGTACCTTGTTATCTTGACCCGCCAGTGCGTTCATGCCGCAGTATAGGTACCACGATTTGTGGATCATGAGCTTAGGATCCTTGCTCAGCTTGTTGAGATGGCTCCCTTGTTCCGGAGCATTGATCGGTGTATTTTATATACACCTTTTGAGTCAGTTTTAGTTAGTCTTTTGTCCCGTTTTGCACATATAAGTGTCGTATTAGGATAGTTTTTCTTTCTTTTGAGTCAAAGTGGTTAAAATGGCCAAATGGCGGAAAAGGAGCAAAAAGAGGCAAAGAGGAGATGTCGGGAGCGAGAGAAAGTGGAAACGAGGCGAAATCGAGCAAGCGCGCGCGCCTCCTGCGATCAGCGAGGGCGCGGCGCCACTATTCGAAGCGAAGACTTCGGCGGCTGCCGAACAGCCAGTCTGAGGCGCGGCGCTAAACATCTGGGAGGCTCTGAAGATCTGGCCGCGGCTCGAGCAGCGGATAAGCGGGCGCGGTGCCAAAACACCGACGGATTGCAGAACTTCCGGTACGCGGCTATCTGCGAGGGCATGCGCGCGGAAAAATTAGGTTTTGGGCGAATTTGGGCGGGCACGAAGGAAAGAGGAGGCGGTTTGCGGCTATAAAGGAGAACCAAGCGGTTTTGAGGGTTCCCCTTCTTGCACAACACAAGACTTTTTGCTTGGAGATTGGACACCATTAGTTTAGTAATTCTTTTTCCTTTTCTTTACTTTATTTCAGTTTTGCATGATGAACATGGAATTAGTTCTTGTCATCTTTATGGCTAGGAACTAATTCTCTTATAGGGCTTTCTATGTTGAACTTCTTGAAACTTATTGTTACACCCCGTATTTTCAGGACATGTTTTAAGAACGTACGTAAGAACTCATAAGTGTCAAGATTTGAGACTTGTAAAATTTTATCGGAATTGTGATATTGTCGGAAAACGTAATATTGTGGCCGAATGGGATGGCGACACTTGTCACCCCTTATTGATGCCTTGGGCGAAAATGTCATGGCCAAAATGGTCATTGACCATAGCCTTAGGATGACTAAGTCTTCCGATTAATTAGCTTGACAAAATTGACCAAAGTCAAAGGTCCAAGTCTTGATATTTAATTAGAGATCATCCAAACCACCCAATTGTTTGCATCTTGACCCTCGAGTTCTATTTAACACTACTAGTAGCAAGACCAAGTTTGACACTTAGAAAAATTTCCAAGAATTTCAAGAATCCTTTGGGGTGCTCTCGGGTTAGGCTAGCTTCCCGAAAATTTTTGTTTGTTATCCAATAATCTTCCCACTTTAAACCAGGGTCCCTATGTGTATTGTAGGCATATCTCAATAGAAAAATCTCGGAAAAGATAGTTTTGGGTTAGTCGCAAAGTGAAAACCTAGTGGCTTTCTAGGTTTTGGATTGGAGGTTTGAAGGAAAGTTGTTGGTGTGGTTCTAAGGGTCTCAGGAGGCGGATTGATGTGTCTTGATGAGGCTACAGGTTGCTAAGGAGCAACCGGTTTTGAAAGATTGGATTACAACTCGTTGAGGTATAATCTTGTTCTTTGAAAGTGTTACAAAATTATTTATATTGTTGTTGTTAGCTTTACATGTTGCTAGCATGAAGTTGTTAAGTTGAAGTTTATAAGTATTATGGATTACTTGTAGCTTAAGTTCGAAATGAAAGTAAGTCATGTTAAGTTGGAATACAATTTGATCGTTATTAGAATCGTCGCATGTAATTGACTTGAAGATTATAGTAGTTATAATTGGTTGCGACTAGATATCATGTTATGCTACCAAGTTGGATTGAAATGGAAATTGGATAAGAATTAGTATTGTTGAACTCAAGGTGGCCGAATTTGGACATGTAGTTTGTATTAGTTTGTTATTTATTTGTATTGAACTACCTTCATTTTGTGGTGAGCCAATTGGGGTGTATAGTTAACTATTTGTATTGGTGCCTTCTATATTGTTGTGAGCCAATTGGGGCTGTTTGGCTATTGTATTCGGCCTTGAAAAGGTGGCAAAATGAGTAGAAACAAAGGAGGTGTTGTCAGATTTTCCGTAGAATTTAGCGACTTAGCACCTAAAATATTCTACGATGAAGTAAGAGGTTAATGGACGTATGGTGACCATTATGGGTTGATGTACTAAGTATAGCGTATCCTACTTGAAGAATGGAATAGCTCGAGGTTGAAGTACTTTGGAGCATTTTGCTACTTGTCGACAATCGTCGCGGTATGTGAACCTCTACTTTCTTTGGCATGATCCTACGTATGAAATATCCATGTGATAGTATTTCAAGATTCCTTCTACTCTTAGAAGTTAAGAAGTATTTACATTGTTGAATCTAAGTTAAGAGTATGTTTAAATTGTCCTAAGTCCTTACTAGGTCTTATGGGAGACGTTAGTAAGAATGGTTAGGAAATTATGAGATTTGATTTAAAGGCTATGTGTCTTGATTTGTTTAAAGTAAGTATGTAAGTTGATTTTATGTTTGAAAATGACTTGAATTTATGTGTAAAAGGGGATTGGTTTTAAAAGTGTAGATGACATGATTTTACAAGTATAAGTAAATGGACTTTAAAGAATGTATGTTATGAAGTTTTAAGACTATGAACTTTGATTTTCTTTAAAGGATTATGAAACTTTATTTTTCAAGTTATGGGACTTGATTTCTAAAGTATAGCGACATGATTTGAAAGAGTGTATGCTACAGTGTTAAGGCTATAAGCCTTGATTTTATAAGTGGAAATGACTTAATTTTACAAAGTATGGCTTAATTTATTTCAAAAGTTAAGAAGATGGCTTCCAAAAGAGTATGTGACTTGAGCTTTAAAAGAAAGGAGTTCTATGATTCTTTTTAAGTTTGTATGTCGTAGTATTTTGGATCTAGTTTTTCCTAATGTTGTAAGAATAAAAGTGCCTTAAGTTCTCTAAGGTGAAAGGTTGTTATAATAGCTTTATGGGAAGTTATTATGGCGACTTAAGAAGAAGTGAAGAGATGGTTTGAAAATGTTATGTAAGGAAAATCACACCGAGCCAACAAATAGGCGGATTACGTTATGAAATACAGGAGCCTACAAATAGGCGGATTACGTTATGAGATACACCGAGCCTACACATAGGCGGATTACGCCATATTACCGAGCCTTCATGTAGGTTACGTCATCTTACAGAGCCCATGCGGGCGGATTATGTTATATGATTCCACGATGCACCGAGCCCCAGGCGGGCGGATTATGTTATATGATTCCACGATGCAAGGCGAGCGGGCGGATTATGTTATATGATTCCACGATGCACCGAGGCCACGGCGGGCGGATTATGTTATATGATTCCACAAGATACCAGCCCAGCGGGCGGATTATGTCACATGATTCATCAATGCACCGTGTCCGCAAATGGGCGGATTATGTTATGTAAGATATGTAAGTTATGTGAAAAATTTGGATTAAACTCTTAAGTAAGTATGTAAAAATATGTTGTTAAATCTTATCGAAAGAAGAGCAGGCGGTTAATATATGATTGGTTTGAGTTAAAGGACATTCTTTTATACGGATATGTTTTGGTTATTGCATTTTATTTACATTCTATACTCTACCTTTTTGTTATCTTGACCCGCCCGAGAAGTGCGTCATGCCGCGAGTTTTAGGTACCCGGGTTGGTGATCCTTGCTCTTAGGATCTTGGTTCGATCTTTGAGAAAGCTCTGTTGCTCGGAGGTTTAGCTCTTGATACAGTTTTCCACGAGGTAGTAGATTCATGTATATTCGGGGTATGGCGGGGCCTGTCCATACGATTGTAATTCTTAAGTGCAGTAGTCACATATTGTGGGTGCTTGTAAAGAAAGGAGGCAACCGTTTATGTATGTCGTCGGAAGGTAGCCACTATCGGTGACTGTTGTTTTACTTCCGTTGTTTTATTTATAAGTTTCATGTATGTTCCGCTGATTATCTCTGATATTTACCTGTAAGGGTGCCCAGGTAGGGCACCAGTCGCGGTCCCGGGGTCGGGTCGTGACACTTATGTTATAAATTAATGCATGCTTATGGTTATTTTTCTTATTGTGAGATCTATCCAATAATTGAGTTGAATCCTTGGTAATTAATTGACAATTAATTATCACCATATGATTTCTAATCAGATTCTGAAAAGGGGGGATTGTGAATATGCTGTAAGTTGGGTAGACATTCTTGGATTGGGGATGAAAATATCTCAATTATTTATGTAGCGTTGATGAGAGGCTTAACAACCCTAATTTTGCGCATTGTGCGTGACGGTCAACTAGGTTTTTGTTCTTAATCCTCCTATAAAGTTACCCTTATCAGCGAAAGTTAGGTAAGGAACGATACTGGGGTTTAGTGTTTATATAACCCTAACGGGAGTATAAAACGATTTCGTAAACCTGCTTTCTCCAAAAGAAGAATACCATAAGTAATGCATTAGTAAGTAGCATAAGCGGATAGTGAGGATACATAGAAGCCCTATTCTCATCACCACTGAAGTAAACCTTTATAGTTAAATAGCTTTTATAATTCTTAGTCATAAACAACCAATCAATCATTAATCCACCAAATAGATACTAGAAAATAGATAATTGGTACTTGAACCCTAATCCTAGAGGACGATATTCGGTCTTATCTAAGACTATACTACTTGATACGATAACGTGCACTTGCGTTTAAGTGTGTGCATCTATTCGCGCATCAAGTTTTTGGCGCCGTTGCCGGGGATTAGGCATAGTTCAATATCAAAGTTGTCTATTTTTAATTTCTAATTTGGTTTTTAACTTTTCTTTTAATTTTTAATTTTTACGTTTTTCTTTTGAAAATTCGAGGTGCCGTGATTCTTTGTTGGTTTTGATTTATCTCAGGAATTTCTTAGATATGGATTTTTACTGTCCATATGACAGAGAACCAACCATAGAGGAAGAAAGGGAGGAATTAAGAGAAACTATACTCAGCCTCACGAGGTACCAAAATCAGTTCATAGACGAAACAAGAATGGCCATGCAGAAATTGGAAACGCAAATAGCAGAGCTCGCGATCATATTCAACAGCGAAACATATGAAGAGCAATCTGCACCTGGGGTAGGCAATGAGGAAACACAATGTCAGGCAATTGACCTGAAGGATGCCGAATCAAGGGAGATAGAGAGTTCGCAGCAGCAGAGCCGCGGCGCCCAAGAGCAGGGCCGCGGGTTCGAGACAATCAGAGGAAGTGCAGGAAAGTGGCGCCGCGGCTAAGATCGAAGCGGCGCCGTAATCAATCGGAAATCGAAAGCGCAGCCATGCACCCAGTGATGATACCATATCCCCAGAAGTTAAAAACATGCACTCTTGACAAGCAATTCTCCAGATTCGTGGAGGTCCTCAAACAATTGCAACTCAATATCCCGTTTGCTGAAGCATTAGAACAAATCTTTGAGCTACGTCGAGTTCATGAAGGATGTGCTTAGCAAGAGGAAGATAGAGGATTACGAAAGCGGTGATGTTAAGCGAAGAATGTAGTGCCATCCTACGAGACAACTACCTCGAGTTCTGAGACCGCAGGAGCTTTACCATCCCATGCACGATTGGGAAGTTTGAATGTCAAAAGGCATTGTGCGATCTAGGAAGCGCGTATAAATCGATGCCACTATCTAGTTTTCTCAAACTAGAAATGGGAGAAATCAAACCGAACATCACCTTGCGGCTATTGGCCGCTCGATTGTTCATCCGAGAGTCATCAAGATGTATTAGTAAAGGTGGACAAGTTCATCTTCCCCGCCGATTTCGTTATCTTAGACATACAAGATAACGATGGAATCCCCATCATACTGGGCAGACCCTTCTTAGCCACAGGACAGGCTCTCATTGATGTTCACAAAGGGGAATTGAAGCTTCGAGTAGATGAAGAAGAGGTGATTTTCAATGTTCTTCAAACAGCAAATTTTCCAGAGGCCAAAGATAACTGCTCAGCCATTGATCTTATCGAAGAGACAATGTCAAACAAAGAGTTCGAATATGATGATACGCTTGAAGAAGTACTGACCACATGGGATGATGATAGTAGAAACGATCCAGATCTGATGGAGTATGCAAATTGGATGAATGCTTATGAAAAATTGGATACAAGGACAAGGAAGTATGAAGAGGGGCCAGTGCGGAAAGATCATTACCGTCCAGAGAAGGCCCGAATTAGAGTTAAAAATCTACCCAATCACCTGATACCAATACTTAGGTGAAGAAAAAACCTACCGGTGATCATTTCATGCCACCTATCCACCGAAGAGATTGATAAACTGCTAAGAGTACTAAAGAATCACAAGCGGGCTATTGGATGGACATTAGCAGACATAAAAGGGATAAGTCCATCAACGGTAATGCATAAAATTCGTCTAGATGAGGAGAGCAAACCATACATTGAAGCCCAAAGGTGACTGAACCCAAATATGAAGGAGGTAGTAAGGAAGGAAATCCTAAAATGGCTCGATGCAGGAGTAATTTACCCCATATCTGATAGCACATGGGTAAGTCCAGTACAAGTGGTGCCGAAAAAGGGTGGAATAACAGTGGTGGCTAACGAAAGAAAAGAACTCATTCCCTCGAGAACAGTCACCGGATGGAGAATCTGCATTGACTATCGCAAGTTGAATAAAGCAACTAGAAAAGACCACTTCCCGTTGCCATTCCTAGATCAAATGTTGGACAGACTCGCAGGGCATAACTATTATTGCGTTTTGGATGGATACTCAGGGTATCACCAGATTGCAATAGCCCGGAAGATCGGAAAGACAACATTCACTTGCCGCTTTTACATTTGCATTTAGAAGAATGCCATTTGGACTCTGATGCACTGCTGACTTTCCAAAGGTGTATGATGGCAATTTTCTCAGATATGGTAGAGAGGACTATAGAGATCTTTATGGATGACTTTTCGGTCTTTGGAGCATCATTTGATGAATGTTTAAAGCATCTAGAAGCAGTGTTAAGACGGTACGAAGAATCTAACCTTGTGCTAAATTGGGAGAAGTGTCACTTCATGGTAACAGAAGGAATCGTCTTGGGGCATAAAATATCAAGCCAAGGTATTGAGGTAGACAAAGCAAAGATTTCAGTGATCGAAAATCTACCACCTCCAGTATCAACAAAAGGAGTCAGAAGTTTCCTTGGACATGCAGGCTTCTATAGAAGATTCATCAAGGATTTTTCAAAGGTCTCAAAGCCACTTTCCACATTGCTAATGACGGGGGTAGCCTTCGACTTCAATAAAGAATGCTTATCCGCATTTAAGACGCTCGAGAAGCTCATCTCAGCGCATAGTCATTGCACCAAATTGGGAGCTCCATTTGAACTCGTGTGCGATCTGGCGACTATGCGATTGGAGCGGTGCTCGGACGGAGAATCGACAAGGTATTTAGATCCATTTACTATGCTAGTAAAACTCTAAATGACGCACAATTAAATTATGCAACTACTGAAAAAGAATTACTAGCTATAGTATATGCGTTTGAGAAATTCAGGCCCTACTTGATTGGAAATAAAGTGATAGTATACACTGACCACTCTGCTATAAAGTACTTGATGACAAAGAAGGATGCGAAGCCTCGCCTCATTCGATGGGTCCTACTTCTACAAGAATTTGACGTAGAGATTCGTGATAAGAAAGGAACAGAGAATTCAGTCGCAGACCACTTGTCAAGGCTGGAAAACACGAGCCAAAACACGAGGATGTGCAAATAAATGATCACTTTCCAGACGAACAACTGTTTCGAGTAAGTATGAATTCTAATTTACCTTGGTACGCTGATTTTGTTAACTTTCTTGCAGCTAAAGTGCTACCCCCAGGCTTGTCACGACAGCAAGTGAAGAGGTTTTATTCAGAAGTAAAACATTACTATTGGGAGGAACCGATGTTATACAAACACTGTGCCGACCAAGTCATCAGGCGATGTATACCAGAGGAAGAGATGCACCAGGTTCTCACCCATTGCCACACCTTATCATGTGGTGGACACTTTGGGGCATCAAGAACAGCGACAAAGGTATTGCAATGCGGATTCTATTGGCCAACACTTTTTAAGGATGCTCATACCTTTGTGCAGAGATGTGATAATTGTCAGAGAACAAGGAACATCTCAAGACGAAACGAAATGCCTTCGCAAGGGATATTGGAGGTAGAATTATTCGATGTGTGGGAATCGATTTCATGGGGCCATTCGCCATCCTTTGGAAATCAATATATCCTTACGGCGATTGACTATGTATCCAAATGGGTAGAAGCGGTGGCCACCAAAAACGATAAGGCTGCTCAAAAATTCCTCGAAAGAATATTTTCTGAGTTCGGCACCAAGAGCTCTCATCGGTGAAGAAGGAGCCATTTACGTAATAGACAATTTGAATTCATTGCTCTCGATATGGAGTTTACCACTTTTCTACCGCTACCACCTCAAGCTAATGGGAAAGCGGAAGTATCAAATAGAAGTAAAGAGCATATTGGAAAAGGCGGTGAACGGCTCGAGGAAAAGCCAGTCTATCAAATTGGATGACGTATTGTGGGCATACGGACAGATTCAAAACACCAATTGGTATGTCACCTTATAAATTAGTCTTTGGTAAAGCATGTCATCCGCCGGTAGAGTTGGAACACAGGCATCTTTGGGCAATGAAGAAGTTAAACATGGATATCACGGCAGCGGGACAGGAGGCTACTACAAAGCGAATTAGATGAATTCCGACACAATGCCTATGAGAATGCAAAGATCTACAATGAACGAACGAAAGCATGGCACGATAAGAATTTGATACCAAAAGACTTTCAAGAAGGACAACAAGTGCTGTTATTTAACTCAAGGTTGAGATTGTTTCCAGGTAAGTTAAAATCACGTTGGACAGGACCATACACGGTGGTAAAAGTATTCCCATATGGAGCGATTGAAATAAAAGGGAGAGAGGGAGCTGCCTTCAAGGTAAACGGACAGAGGTTAAAACCCTACCTGATCAATGAAATGGAATACATGAACTTGGTAATTTATCATACATTAAAATAATAAGGAACCTGCGTCCGGCTAAAAGACGTTAAAGACAGCGCTTGTTGGGAGGCAACCCAATGTTTTTAATTATGTTATTTCAATCTATGTCTTTAGTTTATTTTTATTTCGTCTTGATCAGTCCCACGGTCTCGGGTTCGTGTGTCTATGTTGTGTTGACAGGTGAAAACCAAGGATGTGGAAGGCGAAAAATGAAGAGAAGCCAAGGATACCCAGAAAAATCGCAATAGCGTCGCGGCTCCCCAACGCAGGGCCGCAGCGCCAAATGATCAGAAGACACCCAGAAGTTTGGGCGCCGTGGCGCCCATTTGCAGGGCCGCGGCGCACAACAGAAAAAAAAAACAAATTCTGGAAGACACCCTGATCCGAAGGCCCTATCGCCAAATCAAAACACCAAGAATGCTCCTCCCCTCACGGAATTCAAAGTATTATCCACCATCACCACCACCATTTTAGCCAAAGTCTGTAAGTGTCTTTTTCTTTTATTTTCTTTGAGTCTTGCACACATTGGGGAAAATGTGTGATTTAAGTTTGGGGGTGTTTTATTTGTGTGTCATGTTATGTTTTATTTAAGTCTTTTTATTTGTTTTATGTTTATTTTGAGTCACCAAAAAATTTTCCTTTTTGAGTCATAATTGCCTGTCAAAGATCATGCATGTTGTAGTTGCTAGAAACACCTAGTGAAGTAAGGTGGAATAATGTAAAGGAATTGAAGCAACTATCTAAACACTTAGGTTAGATATGCCAAAAACTCACAGAATCTGTCTATTTGGAGTTTCTTGCTTGAGTTATGCATGCTAAATGATAAATGTTTATGTGTATGATTGCTTGCTATTTGAGGCGAAATAGTTAGGATATGCATGTTAGGGAGATGACTCAGGCATTTCTTTGATAGCCAATTCGTACCATTCTTTTCTATCCCGTACTTTAAAAATATCCCTAGTCAGCCCCATTGAGCCTAAATTTAAAACTTCTTCTTTGACACCCTATATTCCCACAAATTGTACCATAAGTGAAAATATGAAATAGTGGAATACATTGTGTTAAAAAAGAGACAAAAAGAGTGAATAATTCTGTTGCACCCCAATACAAAAAATAATAAGAAATAGGCAAAAGCCTAAGTTTGGGGGTGCTTATCATTATATACTTCACTCTCCCAAAACAAAAGAGGGGAAAGATAGAATCGAAATGAAGAAAAGAAAAAAAAGAAAAAAAAGGGAATACTGAAAAGCTGAAGAGCTTATAGTACACGAAATGAGCCTAAATTGCCTGTTGTTACCTACCTATACCTAAGCCTACATTACAACCCTTAAAGTCTGAAGATCTCTTTTATGCATATCCGCATTAGTGGAGAATAGCAAGTAAGCATGCCATAGGAATTCTTGAATTTATATGCATGATTTAGTATATTGACTTCCATTAAGCATGATGAATATGAGTTTGCGAAATATTTAACTTCATGTGTTTAGTGTCTTTGAAAATTTCATGCTATATGTTCTGCGTATTATTACGCTAACCTTCATGTTTTTCTAGTTAACATTTATGCAGCAAAAGTGATGAATGACAGGGAGTCTTTTATTTTTTTTCGTTTCTTGGAGTCTTTTATTTTATTTCTTTCTATCTTTGCTCGAGGGCGAGCAAAGGTTAAGTTAGGGTATTTGATCGGTGTATTTTATATACACCTTTTGAGTCGATTTTAGTTAGTCTTTTGTCCGTTTGCACATATAAGTGTCGTATTAGGATAGTTTTCTTTCTTTTGAGTCAAAGTGGTTAAAATGGCCAAATGGCGGAAAAGGAGCAAAAAGAGGGCAAAGAGGAGATGCGAGTCAGCAGAGAAAGTGGAAAGCGAGGGCGAAATCGGACAAGCGTGGCGCCTCCTGCGATCAGCGAGCGGCGCCACTATTCGTCAGCGAAGACTTCGCGGCGCCCTCGACATGCAGATACTGGCGCGCGCGCTAAACATCCGAGGAGCTACAGAGATACAGCGGCGGCTACCGACAATAGCGCGGGGCGCGGCGCCAAAACACCCGACGGATTGCGAACTTCCGCGGCATCTGCGAGGCCGCTGGCTACACGCGGAAAAATTAGGTTTTGGACGAATTTTGGGCGGGCACTGAAGGAAAAGAGGAGGCGGTTTGCGCCTATAAAAGGAGAACCCTAGGCGGTTTTGAGGTTCCCTTCTGCACAACACAAGACTTTTGCTTGGAGATTGGACACCATTAGTTTAGTAATTCTTTTCCTTTTCTTTACTTTATTTGATTTTGCATGATGAACATGGAATTAGTTCTTGTAATCTTTATGGCTAGGAACTAATTCTCTTATAGGGCTTTCTATGTTGAACTTCTTGAAACTTATGTTATAAATTAATGCATGCTTATGGTTATTTTTCTTATTGTGAGATCTATCCAATAATTGAGTTGAATTCTTGGTAATTAATTGACAATTAATTATCACCATATGATTTCTAATCAGTTACGAAAAGGGGATTGTGAATATCTTTGTAAGTTGGGTAGACATTCTTGGATTGGGGATGAAAATACCTCAATTATTTATGTAGCGTTGATGAGAGGCTTAACAACCCTAATTTTGCGCATTGTGCGTGACGGTCAACTAGGTTTTTGTTCTTAATCCTCCTATAAAGTTACCCTTATCAGCGAAAGTTAGGTAAGGAACGATACTGGGGTTGAGTGTTTATATAACCCTAACGGGAGTATAAAACGATTTCGTAAACCTGCTTTCTCCAAAAGAAGAATATCATAAGTAATGCATTAGTAAGTAGCATAAGCGGATAGTGAGGATACATAGAAGCCCTATTCTCATCACCACTGAAGTAAACCTTTATAGTTAAATAGCTTTTATAATTCTTAGTCATAAACAACCAATCAATCATTAATCCACCAAATAGATACTAGAAAATAGATAATTGGTACTTGAACCCTAATCCTAGAGGACGATATTCGGTCTTATCTAAGACTATACTACTTGATACGATAACGTGCACTTGCGTTTAAGTGTGTGCATCTATTCGCGCATCAAGCATGTCATCTTGGTACATGTCTTTTGTCACGACCCGACCTCGGGCCCGCGACTGGTGCCTTACCCCGGGCACCCTAGTGATACAACATCAGAGAAAATCAGCGGAAATAAAAACTTAAACATGAACAAGACATAAAATAAGCGATAGGCTAACCAAAGCAGTTACCTTCAGTATATATAAATCAAAATTGAGCAGTTAAATCCCTTACAAACCCCGCCCACAACTTGCGATTACTACACTCTACTAATTTTATAACAACTATGGCGGGAGGCCCGCCATACGTACCCCAATGTACAAGAACCTACAAACTCGGGAATCATGCAAAAGATAAGCCTCCGAGAAAGCGGAGCTTCCCAAAATGCTGAATTGTGATCCTATGAGCGAGGATCAACAACGGTGTACCTCTACTGCGGCATGAGCGAAGCCCCGAAGGAGGTCGCTGTACAGTACCAAGTATGTGGCGAAAATCAGAAATGAAATCATAATAGTCTATATAAAACAGGAGACATGTATGATAACCAAACTACAGTTCACAATATATATTAGCAGTCATGTCAAGTCAGGGACTCACGCCCGTAAAGTCATCACTCAAATATAACCCAGGAATTTAACCCGCACAACGGCCGCATGCCCCGGCATCTTACCTCGGTATAAGCATGGCCATGGAACCATCCTAATGGAAGCATACCCGTGGGCCACCCATCGTGTCAGTATGTCCAAAGGAAATAACAAGATAACAATCATAATGGAAGCATACTCGTGGGCCACCCATCGTGTCAGTATGTCCAAAGGAAATAACAAGATAACAATCATAATGGAAGCATACTCGTGGGCCACCCATCGTGTCAGTATGTCCAAAGCAAATAACAGAATAACACTCCTAATGGAAGCATACCCGTGGGCCACCCATCGTGTCAGTATGTCCAAAAGGAAATAACAAGATAACAATCATAGTGGAAGCATACTCGTGGGCCACCCATCGTGTCAGTATGTCCAAGCAAATAACAGAATAACACTCCTAATGGAAGCATACCCGTGGGCCACCCCTCGTGTCAGTATGTCCAAAAGGAAATAACAAGATAACAATCATAGTGGAAGCATACTCGTGGGCCACCCATCGTGTCAGTATGTCCAAAGCAAATAATAGAATAACACTCCTAATGGAAGCATACCCGTGGGCCACCCATCGTGTCAGTATGTCCAAAAGGATCGATATAGTGGAAGCATACCCGTGGGCCACCCATCGTGTCAGTATGTCCATCAATCAACCAGATAGCCGGCCCTCCAACGAGAGACGCGGTAGCACAGAAACACAACACTTGCACAACAAAAGCTATCACCACAAGCATAGGCAAGTTCAACATACTTTCAGACATTCTTTTTATGAACAAAAATTCAGGTTTTAACCCCAAGGTACTACGTATTTTAACTCTTTAAAAGATCTATTTCTTTCACACAAAGTCACACGATACCCGTAGTATCAAAAATAGAGTAACCGTCTTTGTAAGTAAACCAAAACAATTTTCATACTTTCTTTTTAAACCAAATCATTTCTCCCTTTAAAGTCCAGTTACCATTTTAAATCCAATAATAAAACCATCCTTTTGTTTTCATAAAGTCGTTATAACTAACTTCCCATAAAGCTGTTATAACACTTTATGTTTTAAACCAATTTAAGACAAAACCATGTCTTTCTTTTAAACCAAAACACTTCAAATTCTTCAAGTCTCATTTCTTTTAGAAAACAAGTTCCTTACTTTGGAATTTAAGAAAAATCAATACTTGTTATTAATGATCTTATTAAAGCAGCCATGATCTAGGAAATGTAATACAATTTTGTCTTATCTTAGCTTCTATGCAGATGGAGGTTTCTACTGGTTTTAATATAATTAATTATTTGTCAATACATTTTCCTTTATTAACGCTGCAGTGGTTTGTTCGATACTTATTCTCATTTCCGAAATCAATATAACTTATTCCTTTTAAAACTCAATTACCCATTTATCATAAATGCGGTTTCACAACTTTTTAACACAAACCAAGTCCTTAATATTTCACATCAAGTCATTTATAAGTCAAGTCTCTTATCTTTTAAAAATCACAGACCATTTCTTTACCTACATAAAGTTGTTATAACAAACTTCCCATAAAGTCGTTATAACACTTTATGTTTTAAACCAATCAAATTCGTTTAGCACACATACATCTACCGTACTACATAGTTCACACAATCATGCTAGAAAAGATAGGAAGAGGTTCACATACCTCGCGACGATTATCGACAATTAGCAAAACGCTCCAAAGTACTATCACTTGGCTAGCCTTTTCCACCCTTCAAGTAGAATACGCTACTCGTAGTACTTCCACCTATAATGGCCATAAAATGTCTATCAACTTCTAGATCTCTTCGTAGAATATTCTAAATACAAGATTCCTTATTCTAAGAAAAATTCGGCAGCACTTCCCTCCCCCCCCCCCCCGTAACCACATAAATCTCCTCCTCTATCAAGGCCCGCTACCAAGCCAACAACTCACTGGGGTTACCGTCTAACCTGACGTGAACAACACTGCCCCACAATAATACTACAAGTCTCAGTAAATACAGTCAATGTAAATCTGATTCAATTCTTATCCATATTCATTCTACATATAGTATACTCAACTATACATTACTACACCATGTAATAGCCAAGTACACGAGGGGGACAAAGATAATTACCTCGATAAGCCCACAATTATCCAAGATATAAGTCGATCTGAGCAACGTTTAGCTCGATTCCTTACGCTCCAACCGCTCCAAGCAACCCTTGAAGTTTCTAAACAACTTCTCTTAACACTTCATCTAAGCTATGAAGATTTTTCTAGGGCTTCATTTTGCGACTATGGAATAAAGTAGTATTTCCGGGCTCTTATGTTGGGATTTCTTTGGAATACCACAAGGGATTTAGGCTAAAGTATTTGGAATAACAACAATACTTGAAGAATTCTACTCAAGGTGGGGGGGGGGTGTTTGGACGAGAACTCACTAAGGGAGGGAGGGGAATTTTTGCCTTGGAAACTTTCTAATGTGGATGAAATAAAGTCTTGCACACAATGGGTATTTATAGGGAAATCAATGGCCAAGATCTAGGCAAGTGGATGGTGAGGATGGGGTACATGTGTGTGGGTAGTTGGCCAACCATTTGGCTACCACAAAAATGGGACAAGTGGCCACCACAAAAATGGGCCACTTGTCCACCAAAAAAACGTCCCACTTGTCCTTCTCCAATTCGGCCAACATGGCCACACGGGGGTGACACGTGTCGCCCCCCTACTCGTCCAAAATATTTCATCTTCCGAAAATATCCGTAATGCCAAAAATCCGAAAATAAAGTGGGCCCCACAAAACCGTAAATTTTCCCGTGGGCCCCACGTGACCAATTTCGGAAATAAAATTTCATAATTCTCAAATATTCCAAAAAGTCCAAATACCAAATCTGGGAATCCAATTCCCTTTAACGAACATTTTTCCTTCACAAAATCCAGAAACTTTTCCGTCGAAAAATCACATCTTTCTTCCTTTCCAATTTTACTGTCGTATTCTCGTACGTACGTCCTCGTATACATACCCTGGAACTACGGGGTGTAACATTCTTCCCCCCTTAGAAACATTCGTCCCGAATGTTCCTTCTAAGTCTCCAATCGTACATGCGCCGGTATAGTCTTCACTACTATACTTACGAAACCAACTATGCCCCATATTGCCATAATACAACACACGCGCAACAACTCAAATCCAAGCCAACGAGAAATCACCTCTAACATTACAAAAGCTTCCACCTATGGTCTAAAGGATACTCGCCCGTGATCTTCACTTCACAACAAAATGATCTCTTTTATTACGTTAACACGTTCACTCCTTTCCTTACTCGTCATACCCTTCTCGTACACGAACTCTCTAGTACACGTGCGTACTCGACCATCGCCTGGTTCCAAAACCTTGGAGTCACTACCTCAAACTTGGTCATTTTCTAGCCTCAAATTCCTTTAAGGCCCTTCCGGCCTTCACGATCCGGTCAGTCGAACGTCCACGAACTCGTCTAACGGTTACCTAAACTTGGGATTAACACCCTCGTGACCCTATCATCTAGCGGGACCACCTCAAACCGACCACCACATTCGGGCTGCGGGTTGACTCGCGAAATGGCCTCAACCCGACCACCGTACTAAACTCGTTCCCCGATCCGAAACAATCTTACCAGTTCACGTCATGAAAGCTACTACTTCCATCTCACACTACCCATGGATTATCACAACTTACACCATGCTAACCGAACATAGCACTCCACATGAATCTACCATAACGACCTAAACAAGTCTCTTAAGGCTGGAGATCTCACTGTAACTACTTCCTCACTTTCCCTTTGCCGCTCTAATCAAATCTTGCTCTGCTGGGCGCATAACTACAGAAGGTGATGAACCGACCATCGATCCGAAGGTGAGTAGTAACATCCGCGCCACCTCTGTTCGGACAATTTCTGCAAATGGCCTGCTGTCATAAGCCTAACAAGCTATTTAAGTAGTACGACACTCCCATAAGAACCCCACCCAACGACCATACAGGGTGGGGTGGCCTCTCTCAGCTAACACCCTTCCTCTCCGATCCACCGAATCCGCAATCGGCACAGTAGGCTAAGTCATCCCATGTATCCCTCCTACTAGGACATTCTCTCCTCACATGGCTACGGCCGGCGGTAAAATAAGCATTAGTAAGAAAGACGATATTTCCTCGGGATGACGTCTACACATAGTGGCGAGGAAAAGCGAATCAAGGCTAGAACCTATGCAAATCGTGAACTGAAACCACGGAGTTCGACCAACTCCTAAATACCGAACGTCACGAAGTCCGTGGAGGACCACTCATCTTGGCGGAGGCGCATAACCTGCTGCGAGAAGGTGCGCCTCGAAAGTTACCAAAGGACCTGCTGTTACGCCTCTTCTGGCGATCTTGGTTAATCTCCACGTTCCTCGGTCTGTGCGCGTAAGCTGTCAGCGGGCAATGTCCGTGTCCGATCAAGAGCTACTCTTGTACAACTCTGCGCTAGATAATCGTCATGTCTGTGACATACCGGTGCACTCTATCCTCCATGTACGCACTAACGCGGGACATAACGAGCGATAAGTCAAACTATATATCGTATTCCCGAACCGTCCGCTGTTCGCCACCATAAATCTATCTGCGAGCTCTCATCTGCGAGGGCAAGAAGTGTAAGAAATGCCTCTGAGGTCTTGATCACTTTCATGATCCGCAGCTCGTCGAATAAACTCTCGATGATCTTCGCCGGTCCTCAATCCATAGGACTCGGGTGGTGCAACTCGAAGTCGAAGTCTCAAAACTATCGGATCTAGGGTGAACTCGATCTTCTTGGAACCACCAGCCTCCGTCGTCCTCATTTGTCACGACCGAACCGCCGTGATCGTGCCTTACCGGGCACCTAGTGATACAACATCGAGAGAAAAACCGGTGGAAATAAAACTTAAACATACAAATAGATATGGATCAAGATAAAGAAAATAGGCCACCAAAAGCGGTTGCCTTTCAAAGATATATATATATATATCGACCTTTGAGCGATTCAATCCTTACAACCCTTCCCGCAAAGATTACGGACCTCTAAGATTTTTACAACAACTATGACCGGGACGGGGCCCGCCATACCACGAATGTACAAGAACCTACGGACTCGGGGTAACATACCAAAGATAAGCCTCCAAGGAACGAGCTTTCAATCTGTTGAAATGTGATCCTATGGCGGGTATCGGCGGTAGATGTACCTCTACTGCGGCGTAACGCAGCCCCGAAGGAGGTCGATCTGACAGTACCAAGTATGTGGCCCGAAAATCGTAAATGAAATCATAGTAGTCTATATAAAGCGGGAGACATGTATGATGACCAAACTACGATACAACATATAAACAGTCATATCAAGTCAGGGACTCACGCCCTCCAAATCATCACTCGTGCCCGTGGAATTCCTTTCTCACTGCCGGCAGTCTATGATATAACAACACCAAGGAGTATACCTGAACATCAGGTCACACCTGTGTCATAAAAACCATACGGGGCAAGTATAAAGGCATAACTACCAGATCCGACCGTACTAATATCTGTCTGACCATATCATGAAGGCGACACGTGGCAAGTGCAATAACCTCTACCGGATCCTCTGCGCCACGTGGCGGGGGCAAGTATCTGGCTAAGCACCGGATCACAACCGTAAGTCACGGCTCCATCAAACACCGACTCGCGAAGGCGACACGTGGCAAGTGCATCAGCCTCCACTCGCCTCCTCACTGCGCGTAGGCGGCGGGGAAAGTGAATCGGCTAAGCACGGATCACAACCGTAAGTCACGATGCTTCGCCATAAATAACCATAATGGTCACGTGTCCACGTAATCCATCATCGGTGTAGACATGCCCGTATATGATGATAATGGAAGCATACGTGGAATCTTCCGTCATCGCGTCGCCCAAGTAAGTTCTCAACAAGACAATCGGCCTCCATCGAGAGGCGTGATAGCATAGAAACACAATTCTTGCACAAGGGCTACACAACAACAAGCATAGGCAAGTTACACACAACTCAAGGTACTTTCATTTTATGCCAAAGTTCGGGTTTTAACCCTAAAGTACTACGTACGTTAAATTCTTTTTTAAAGAGATCCATTCCTTTTATAAAAGTCACCCGATACGTAGTATAAAATTAGAGTGACTCACATTTTTTAAGTAAACGAACACTTCCTTTTTTCTAAAATCAAGTAACAACATTCTTTTCCTAAAATTCCAGTTTGCCTAATTTCAATTGCTCAAGTCTCTTTATTTTAGAAAAGTTTCATAGTTCAATGTCTTAATCTCTTTTAAAACAATTGAGTAACATATGTCATATGTGTGAGCAGTTTATTCTTGTTTATAACCAACTTATTAAAGCGACCATGATCTAGAAAATGTAATATCATTTTGTTTTATCTTAGCTTATGCGGATGGAGGTTTCTCTTGGTTTTTATAATTAATTAATCAATACATTTTCCTTTATTAACGCCGCGATGGTTTGTTCGATACTTGTTCTCATTCCCGAAACCAGTAAAACATTATCCCTTTTATCTTCCTTAAGACGTTATACCTAACTTCCCATAAAGCTAGTATAACTCTTAAGCTTTCAAAAACCAAATATTACTCTTCTTTCAAAATGATTCTTTTGAAATACTTCAAGTTCTTTATTATCACACATCAAGTCAGTTATAAGTCAAATCAGTTACCTTTTAAAACCACAAAGCATTTTCTTACCTACATAAAGCTGTTATAACCAACTTCCCATAAAGCCGTTATAACACTTTAGGTTTTAAACCAATCAAATACATTTAACACATGTACGTCTACCGTACTACATAGTTATACACATATCATGCTAGAAAAGATAGGAAGAGGTTCACATACCTCGCGACGATTATCGACTAATAGCAAAACGCTCCAAGTACCTCAAACCGTCGGCTACTCCTTAAGCCAAGTAGATCACGCCATACGTAGTACTTCAACCTATAAAGGCCACAAGGCGCCTATTAACATCTAGATCTCAACGTAGACTATTCTACAAAATTCAGAACACCTCCCCGCAACCGCGTAAATCTCCTCCTCTATCGAGGCCTGCTAACAGGCTAACAACTCCCGAGAGGGGGGGTTGTACGTCTAATACGGACGTGTACAATTCTACTTCACAGTGATGCTACACAAGTCTACTGTAATACAGTCCTATGTAATTACAGTTCAGTTCTCTTCTTTAACTTCAGGCTTAAGTCAAAAGACATTGCCGCAAAACTATGTTCAGTTATATATATAGTATACTTCAACTATATATTCCTACAACATAAAATTCCAACAACAAAAGGGGGACAAGATTATTTACCTCGATAAGCCCAAAATTATCCAAGTTTAAATGTCGATCCTGAGCAACGTTTAGCTCCTAGTCTGAACGCTCCAACTCGCTCCCAGAAACCCTTAGAAGTTCTACACAACTTCTACTTAACACTTCAACCGACTATGAAGATTTTCCTTAGGGTTTCGTTTAGTGGCTAAAGGAAGTATAATAGTATTTTCCGGGCTTTTCGTATAGAGGGTACTTGGAAATACTACAAAGGTTTTGGGCTAGAGTATTTTGGCATAACAACAATACTAGAAGACAACTCTTCTAGCAATGGGGGGGGGGCATTTCACGAGAACTACTAGGCAGGGGGGGTACTCTCGGCCAATAGGCCTTACAAAGGGGGGGAGGGGTTTCGGCTAGCACAACTAGGAGGGGGGGAGAGGGTTGGGCCAGCTCACAAGGAGAGGTAGTTTGAGACTTAGAGAAATGCTCAAGTGAGGATGAAGAAAGTCTTCAACTTAGAGGGTATTTATAGGCCAACCAATGGCCAACCAATGAAGCCAAGTGCTAGGCAAGTGTAAGGCAAGATTTACCCAAGTACACCTTATCCATCTACCACCAAAATATCCTACCTAATCCTTGACCAAGGAAAAGGCCAAGAAAATCGTCCCACTTGCCCAATTTTCCGTCCAATGAGGGTGACAAGTGTCACCCTCCCGTTGGTCCAAAATATTTCATCTCTCGGAAAAATCCGTAAAAATTATAAATGACATAGCCGGAATTTTCCCTTCGCAAAGTTTGTAAAACGTTTCGTCGGAAAACGACTCTTTTCGCTAGTTGTGCACAAATTTCGCCACTTTGCCTACTTAAGGCTTAAACTTTTATACGTACGCCCTCACGTACATACTCTGAAAATACGGGGTATAACATTCTTCCCCCCTTAGAAACATTCGTCTCGAATGTTCCTTCTAAGTCTCAAAACATACACGCGCCGGTATAGTCTTCACTACTATACTTACGAAACCATACATGCCACAACTGGCCACAAAAACATGCGCGAAAATACTTAAATCCAAGCCAACGAGGAATCACCTCGACGATGCAAAACAATACAAATTATCACTCCTGGTCCAAAGGATACTCCCTTCGCACATTCATTTCAAAAAAAAAGATCACTTCCATCTTTCAGCACAAGTTCACTTCTTTCCTTTCTCGTCGTACCCTTCTCAAACACTCGAACCCTTCCTAGTACACGTACCACACTTCAGTCAACGCTTCTGTTTCCAAAACTTTGGAGTCACTACCTCCAAACTTGGTCATCTTACTAGCTTCACTTTCCTCTAAGGCCATTCCCGGCCTTCACGAACCGATTCCGGTCGAACGCATCCACGAATTTATACGATGGTTACCTAAACTTGGGCCTAGCACCCTCGTGATCCTACCACCTGGCGGGACCACCTCGAACTGACCCCACCACAAATCGGGCTGCGGGTTGACCCGTGAATGGTCCTCAACCCGACCCCATAACCGCGCCAAACTCTTGTTCCCCGAACCGGAACAATCTTACTAATTTACGTCATGAAAGCTACCACTTCCATTTTACACCACCCAAGGAAATTTTCCCACAATTACTCCACGTATACTTATACATTCTGACAAGGATCACCCGCAAAATCTTGTACTCAAGACGGCCTTACATCTAAGGTCTTAACTGTAATATTCTAAGGTTCAAAATTTTCTCATCCCCAGACTTACCCTTTCACTAACCAAGCTTCTAAATCATATTTTAGCACAAAGCTATCCGGACATAACACTTAACACATCATCATAACATCAATACATACAAGTCTCTAGAGGGTTAAGGATATACCTGAAATTAGGCGGTTCAAAGGACCGCTAAAACTGGAACTTCCACCGCGACCTCTGCCGTGGCTGCGGTGTATGAACATCCCGCCTAGCTGGAAGGTGAAGAACCCGCAATCGATCTAGTAGTTCAGGCTATCCCACCGCTACCCCGGTCGGACATTCTTCGTCAAATGGCCGCTGTCGCAAGTATAGCAATCTCCCAAACCAAGACGACATTCCCCATGGGCTTTACCACACGCCATAATCGAGATACGGGTGGCCTCATCCGGCGAGCACTTCTACTCCCCTGAAAATCTGAAACCTGGGAGCCCTGACCTGCTCCTGAATATCCCATACGTCTCGACGACGCGGTGGGGACCACTTGCATCTTGGCGGGCGCATCGCGATCGCTTCGAGGCGGTCCGCCTCGAAAGTCACCAAAGGACCTCTTTGCTCGCCTCTTCTGCGATCTCGGCCATTCCGCCGATTTCTCCGCCTCACATCCAAGTGCATAAGCTGCGCGGCAATGTCCATGCCCCTGAAGAGCTACACCAACAACTCTCGCTAGGTAATCATCGAGCCCTCAGAACATATCGGTGCACTCGATCCTCCATACTAGCTACTAACGCGGACGACGAGCCAATGAGTCGAACTCCACATTGTACTCCCGATCGCGCCTGCTCGCGCAACACCAAAAATCACGGCCCGAGCCCTCATCTGCGAGGCAAGAAATGTGCAAGAAATGCCTCTGAGAACTCGTCCCATATAGCTGGAAGTGCATTCTCTCCCCAGCACAGCTCCCACGAATCAAACCAGTCGACTGCGGTATCACGCAGCCGATGCGAACCTAGGACCACCGACTCGGTCTCCGATGCCTTGATAACTCTCATGATCCGTTGTAACTGCCGGATGAACTCCTGTGGATCATCCTCAGGCCTCGACCCGTAGAACTCTGGCGGGCTACAACTCAGAAAATCCCGTAGCCTCAAACTATCTGATCGAGGGTGAACCATCGGTGCTCTTTGAACTGCGCCGGCCCTTATCCTCATATCGCCACAACCTCGCCAATAATCGCCAACCCTTATAACCCATATCCTCTGCTCCGGTGTGGGATGGAGGCTCGAATCGTGGTCTCTGTAGAGGCTGCCACGCTCTACTCGCAGCCCTCGCTTCTTGCCGCCCGGGCGGGTTGCATGCGGAGGCATAATCGTAAAACGAAATACGCCGGAGGTAAAACGAAATCGACCTCCTTCGGCCGCGTTCATGCCGCAGTAAAGGTACACCCGATCGTTGATCCTCGCTCTTAGGGTCACAGTTGGCGTTGGGAAAGCTCGCTTTCTCGGAGGCTTATCACGTATAGTCCCCTGCTGTTGTAGGTATTTACATTCAGGGGTATGGCGGGGCCCTGTCCCGCCATTGTTGTCGCATCATTCTTAGAGGTCTGTAGTACTGTTGTGGGCAGAAATTGTAAGAGGGTTGTAACTGTTCAAATTACTATTGATATATATACAGAAGGTAACCGTTTTGGTTAGCCTGTCTTCTTATTTTCACTGTCTTATTTCATTGGTTTTATGTATTGTCTTTATATTCCGCTGATTACTCTGATGTTGTATCACTAGGGTGCCCGGGGTAAGGCACCAGTCACGGGCCCCGGAACGGGTCGTGACAAAAGTGGTATCAGAGCAGTTAATCCTCGGAAAGTGTCTACAGACCGTATCTAGTAGAGTCTTGATTATCGGTGTGTTGTGCACCACACCAATAATCAGGAGGCTATAGGATATTTAGGATTGGTTTCTATTCTTCTCACTCTGAGATCGTGCCTTAGAGATGTGTTGTAAGTTGGACCCTCTGACGAAATTCTTTCCCTTACCGTTATGCCTCCGCGTAGGGCAAACCCGGGCCCAGGAGGGCAAGGCAGCCGAGGGAGCTGCGAGTAGAGTTCAGAGGGTTACGTGGGCACAGGCTCACTCATTACCAAGGGTAATGCTTCATTCGGGGATTTCTGCGACGTCACTAGCCCAGTAAAGTTTAGCACGGCGGCGGCAGTTCCTACTGCGGCCATGATATTTGAACCTTCAGTTCCACGACCGGGAACAGTGAACTTAGAATGCAAGAGGCGACCCTGTTACTAGCTATGGATTTGGCTACCAGAGAGTATACCGATGTACCGCGAGTCTTGATGAATATCAACGAGAGGGTTGTGCAAGAGTAATTCTTCAGTTAGGCTTGAGCATGGCCTGTGTACGGGCTTATGCGCAGCAGGCCAAGAAACGTAGAGATCGACGGGTTAACAAAGGACAGCAGAAGAGGGCCAGAGCAGCAAGGTCCTTTGGTAACTTTCGAGGCGAGTCGCCTCACCAGCAGATTAGATATGCACCTCCGCCAGTGCAGGGTGGTCTTCCACGGATTTCAGGGCGTTCGGGGTATGCAGGAGTTGGTCAGAACTCCAGGGCTTCCGGTTCACAGTATGACAGACGTCATCCCGGGGAATGTCGTCTTTTAGTTGGTACTTGTTGTACCTATGACCGTCAGGGTCTGATGTCGAAAGAGTATCCTAGTAGGAGGACTTAGCCTTCAGGTTCGGTGGGTAGTTCGTCATCTTCCCTAGCTATGCGCCTTACGGGGCGGGTTTGATTAGAACAACTAAGGGGAGTGAAACAGTAGATACAGGTATATCTTTAACCCTCTAGAGATTAGTATTGTGTGATGAGATGAGTATATCTTAAGTGTTATGTTCAGATAACATAAGTGTATTGTGATTAGAAATCATGGTTAGTTACCGGGAAAGATTGGGGGATAAGGAAAAGTGTTAGCCTTAGAACTTTATACGTAGAGACCTTAGAGGAAAGGCCATCTCGAGTAAAAGACGTATGTTTGACCCTTGTCGGAGTGCATAGTGCACGTGAGCTATGTTTGTGGGGTAAGTCCCTGAGTAGTGTGGAATGAAAGAGGGTAGTTGAGCTAAGAAGACCGCTAGGTTTCGTAACGTGATTTGTGAAATTGTTCCGGATCGGGGAGCTAGTGTTTTGCGCGTTGCCGGGGCGGGTTGAGGACATGTTGCGGGTCAACCCGCGACCTGTTTTATGGCGGGTCGGTTGTGGTGGTCCGCCTTGTGGTAGGGTCACGAGGGTGTTAGGCCCAAGTTCAGTTAACCAGCGTACAAGTTCGTGGATGCGTTCGACCGATGGTCGGTGATGGGTCGGCCGTCGTGTCTTCGATCAAGACCGTTTACTCGGCAGAGGGTTATGCGAGACGTTATATCAGAAAGGTTGTAAGGCTGCACGGGGTGCCTACCTTCACCTTATGACAAACAGTGAAGCCCAGGTTGTGGCTATTTTCGTTTTCTGAAAGTTTTACCAGGCAGGGTTGGGAACTCAGGTGAGTCTCAGAATCACGTTCGCCCTCGGGCCAGTGTTTGGATTTCAGGGGTAGTTGCAAGGATTGTTGTCTCCTGTTGAAGGAGTGTTTTAAGCCACCGTTTCAGTGTTCGGATGTCGCCTCATGAAGCCTTGTAGGGGCGGAAGTGTAAGTTGCCGGTCGATTGGTTCGATGCTGGCAAGGTTCAGATAGTTGGTTCATACGTGTTCAGCAGGATGTGGATAGGGTGAAGCTTATCCAGAAGAGGTTTTTGGCAGCTCAGAGGAATCGTGCGGATTATCGGCGACGACGCCAGAGTTCAAAGTTGACGGTCTTCTTGAAGGTACCACCCGATAGGTGTAAGAGGAAACTTAGCGCTAGTTACGTTGGGCCTTTTGTGTTCATGTGAGGGTTAGGCGTGGTTGCCTATATGTTAGCATTTGCCGTCCTATTTAGGAGGCAGTACTTCGGGTGTTTCGTATTGTTGTTCGGGGGGCTGATCGTATAAAGAGGCGAGCCTACCACGAATGCACGAACCGTGGCTCTCCGTATGGCACATCCGAGAAGGGCCGTAGGCATGCCTCGTGGATCGCAGATCGGTACCATTTGTTGGGTCGCCGGAGTGACACTAGAACCTCGCGGCAAAGTGACAAAAGTGGTACCATTTATTGGGTCGCCTGAGAAGGTTAATGCCTCAGGCAAGGTGACAAAGTGGTAGCTACGACGAATAAAGAGAGAAGCGAGCATGTATGGCGAGCATAGAATGTGATCATTTCTTTTGTAAAGAGAAGGTGCGAAGGAAGTATATTTTAGACCCCAGTGAGAAGTGTTTTATGGTGATGTTAGAGGTGTTTCCTCGTGGACTTGGATGTAAGCAGTTTGCGCAAGTTGTTTCTGTGGCCATTGTGGCAGGATTGTTTCGTAAGTATAGTAGTGAAGACTATACTGGCGCACGTTTGTTTTGAGACTTAGAAGGAACATTCGGGACGAATGTTTCTAAGGAGGGGAGAATGTTATACCCCGTATTTCCAGAGTATGTACGTAAGGACGTACGTAGAAAATTTGAAACTTTTAATTAGGCTTGGCCGAATTAACTTTGTTCACAACACCCGGTTAGAGTCGTTTTTCGACGAAACATTTCCACAGCTTTCGTAGGGAAAATTCCGGCTATGCCATTTTTAATTTTTGCGGATTTTTCCGAGCGACGAAACATTTTGGACCAACAAGAGGGCGACACTTGTCACCCTCTCATTGGTTAGGCTTGGCGGTAAAGGGGTGGCCAAAGTGTGGTTAAAGTGGTCAAGGGTTGGTAGGATATTTTGTGTTAGTTGGTTAGGTGCACTTGGCAAGATCTTGCCCGACACTTGCTATGCACTTGGCAAGATCTTGGCCATTGGTTGGCCTTGTCCTATAAATACCACCCCTTTGGAAGACTTCTTCATCCATTCCTAAATATTTCTAAGTGTTAAAACCTCCTCCTCCCCTTTGTGTTGAGTTCGGCCGAGAGCCCTCTCCCCCAGTCGAGTACCCCCAGTGGGGTAGGCCGAGGTATACACCCTCAGTGGTGCAGTAGTGGGTACCCACTGCCTAGTTGGTTTCGTATAATACCCCCCTTTGTGGTGTAGAAATACTCTCAAAGTATTGTTATAATGCCCAAATTACCTTAGCCGTATACCTTGTTGTATTCTAAGGTTATACCTATACGAAAAGCCCGGAAATACTATTATACTTCCCGTCAGTCACAAAACCGAAACCCTAAGGAAAATCTCCATAGTCAGTTGGAGTATTGTATAGAAGTTGGTTAGAACTTCTAAGGGTGGTTTAGAGCGGGTTGAGCGCTGAGTTGGAGCTAAACGTTGCCCGTGATCGACATCTATACTTGGATAATTATGGGCTTATCGAGGTAATTATCTTGTCCCTATTGTAATTGGAAATTACATGTTATTGGAATATATAGTTGAAGTATACTATATATAGAATCAACATAGCTTGTGGCAATGTCCTTGGACTTAAGCCCAATTTAAAGATGAACCGAATCATAATTACGTGGGCAGTATTCTGATACGAGACTTGTGTTTGTGGGTAGGAAGGGCTGCCCAATTTACCGTAGAACCTTGCATCTAGATTTATTCTACTGAGTAGTCTAGACTTTAATGGACTTGTATAACCTGTATAGGTTGAATGTTCTGCGAGTAGCATGTGCTACTTGAGGAGGTGGGCACAAACCGGGTTATAGCCGTGGAGCGATTTGCTTTTAGTCGATAATCGTCGCGAGGTATGTGAACCTCTTCCTATCTCTTCTAGCATGATATGTGTATAACTATGTAGTACGGTAGACGTACGTGTGTTAATTGAACGTAGTTGTACGGCAATGTCTTTTGACTTAAGCGAATAATAATAATCTTGAAGTAGTTCAAGAGAATTAAGAACTGCTTTTAAAGAAAGAGTAATCTGGTTTTAAAATCTTAAGAGTTATACTAGCTTTATGGGAAGTTAGGTATAATGGCTTAAGAGAGATAAAACGAATGATTTATTTATTTTAGAAGTTAAGAGACTTGATCTTGTAAGATAAGAGACTTAACTTAATTGAATTATGTGAATTTTGTGTGAAACCTCATTCGTGAGTAATGAGTACTTGGTTTTTTTAAAAGGGTTAATGTTTTACTGATTTCGGAAATCAGAATGTGTATCGACAAACCACCGCAGCGTTAATAAAAGGAAATGTTTTGACTAATTAAGTATTATTAAAACCAGTAGAAACCTCCATCTGCATAGGAGCTAAGATGAGACAAAATGATATTACATTTCCTAGATCACTACGCTTTAATCAGTTGATTATGAATAAGAATAACCTACTCACATATAAGGCATATGTTTCTCAGTTGTTTTAAAAGAGGATTATATTATTACGTGGTTAATAATATGAGCATTTAAACCTTTCTAAAATAAGAAACGTGAACATTTGAAATTAGGCAAACTTGAACGTTTGGAAAATAATGTTGTTACTTGATTTTACAAAGGTAAGTGTTTTGGTTTACTTAAAAATAAAGTCACTCTTTTTGAACTACGTGTATTGTGTGACTTATGTGAAAGAAATGATTCTTGTAAAAGATTTAATGAATGAAGTACTTTGGGAATAGATACCCGAACTTGTTAGTAGAAAGTACCTTGTGTGAATAACTTGATTGTATTGGTTTGTGATAGCCTTGTAATACTTTCTTGTTGATTTGATAAGTAAACATGTTAGGATGCTACGTGTGTTAGTATCTTGTGGTTGTTATGTAAGGGGGGTCATTCTTGCTGTGCTTACGTTGCTAAACGGTAAGTCCATTATCGTTATTATATCACCTACCCTCGACTTATTATACAGGGCTTGCCACCCTTGATGCGGTCTATACGGCTATGCGGTCCTTGTGACTATGCGGAGTGTTAGAGCTCCAGGATTGATCATTCCGGGTGTTTAGCCTGATGCGGGGGATTCCCTATGCGGTCTGTTGAGACTATGCGGTCTTTTGAGACTATGCGGGCTGCGGGAGCCTAGGCGGATACCGAGGGTTAAGCTGCCTTCGATGCGGGGTGTACCTCAGGCGGTCTAGGACCATGATTCGAGGAATACCTTATGCGGGTCTGTGTGTGACCTATGCGGAGCTGCGAGAGTTCCAGGGATAGACGCCGCGTGATCTGCGGGCAAGTGGCGGCCGATCATGTGGTGCGGTCTAGAAAGACCTCGTGATACAGTTTATGGCATTTGTGGTACTGGGGGTCTTAGTAGTCGGCTATGCCTTCGTACTTACCGTCGCTTTATTGTGATGACTTTGAGGGCGTGAGTCCCTGACTTGACATGACTGCTTATTGTGAACTGTAGTTTGGTTATCATACATGTCTCCTGTTTTTTTATAGACTACTATGATTTCATTTACAGTATTTTCAGTTTCACATACTTGGTACCTGTTGTCGACCTCGCCCGCCGCGTTCATGCCGCAGTAAAGTACACCGCCGTTGATCCTCGCTCTTAGGGTCACAGTTCAGCGTTGGGAAAGCTCCGTTTCTCCGGAGGCTTATCAGTGGTATAGTCCCCTGCTGTTGTAGGTATTTACATTCAGGGGTATGGCGGGGCCCTGTCCCGCCATTGTTGTCGCATCATTCTTAGAGGTCTGTAGTACTATTGTGGGCAGAAATTGTAAGAGGGTTGTAACTGTTCAAATTACTATTGATATATATACAGAAGGTAACCGTTTTTGGTTAGCATGTCTTCTTATTTTCACTGTCTTATTTCATTGGTTTTATGTATTGTCTTTATATTCCGCTGATTACTCTGATGTTGTATCACTAGGGTGCCCGGGGTAAGGCACCAGTCACGGGCCCCGGAACGGGTCGTGACATTTTTAAAACTCAAGTCACATACTCTTTTGAAATCAGTCTTCTTAACTTTTGAAATAAATTAAGAAGCCATACTTTTTTTAAATCAAATCATTTCCACTTATATATTCACGGCTTATAGTCTTAAAACTTCGTATCATATACTCTTTAAAATCATGTCACTTATACATGTAAAATCATGCCATCTATACTTTTAGAAATCAAGTCTCATAACTTGAAAAATAAAGTCTCATAACCTTTTTAGAATTCAAGGTTCATAGTCTTAAAACTTCATAACATAAACTCTTTTAGTTTAAGTAACATATACTTTTATGAGTTGTGAATAGGTTATACTCGTTTATAACGACCTTATTAAAGCAGTCATGATCTAGAAAATGTAATACAATTTTTTCTTATCTTAGTTTCTATTCAGATGGAGAATTCTACTCATTTTAATATAATTGATTGTCGATACATTTTCTTTTATTAACGCTGCAATAGCTTGTTCGATAATTATTCTCATTCGTGCAGTAAATTAGCAAAGTCAACTCGACTCCATATACTTCCTAACGACTCTTATCAACATCCCCCATAAGACGTGGTAAGAACTTAGGATAACTTAGACATACCTTTTACATAGGGTAAATCAACATATGTACCTCTTAACTTCTAAGAGTAGAAGGAATCACGAAATAACACCACATGTATATTTCACACATAGAACATGCCAAAAGAAGGAAGAGGTTCACATACCTCGCGACGATTATCGACAAGTAGCAAAATGCTCCAAAGTACTTCAACCTTGTTAGCTATTCCACCCTTCAAGTAGAATACGCCATACGTAGTACTTCAACCTATGATAACCATAACATGTCTATCAACTCCTAGCTTATCAACGTGGAATAATACTAAGTGCTAGGTCTCTTATTCTACAGAAATTTGGGCAGCACTTCCTTTGTTTCTACGTACTTTTCCACCTTTTTCAAGGCCCGAAATCAATAGCCAACATTCCACATTTAAGGCTCAAAAATTCAGCTAACCAAAGGGGATTACACGCCTTAACAGGACGTGTAAAATTCTGCCCCACAATTAATACGAAACTGTCCAAAAATTAAGGCAATTCTCGGCTCAAAATGTGTAACAACATAAAGTTCATTCCAATTCCTTTTCAATCCAAATTGTTATTCTAACATGTTATATAGCCTCAATCGATTATAACAACTATAATCCCTTCTTTCTATAACATCTGACGATCGTAACTAACAATTAAATTGAATTACAATCTTAATGGCTAACATGAACTTTTCGGATTTAGGCTTCCAAAACTCCATAACACTTATCAATATTCATAATATATATCACATGATCATTTCTAACTTATCATAACATGAAATCTTCAATCACAATATTAAGACGAAGATTTATACCTCAATAAGCCCAAATCCAATCCAAGATTCAAAGTCGATCCTTAGCAACCTTAACTCCTCTTCTTGACGTTCCAATCCGCTATTTGCAACCCTAAGAAGCTTGTGAAGAACTCCTCTTCTATTTCCAACTTCAAAGTTGAAGAACACCTTAGGTTTTCACCTTGCGACTAACGTAAAAATGTAGTTTTTCCGGGATTTTTCTATTGAGATATCCTTATAATACCTCTAGGAACCTTGGGTTTAAGTATTGTGAATTATGAAGCAATATTGCAAAAAAATTTGTGTGGATAAGGGCCCTCAGCCAAGAGCAACTTCTATGTGCACACAAGATTTCTCAATTTTTTTCTAAGTGTTGAATGATCTAGTCTTGCACTAGTAGTAGTATTATATAAGGAAACCAATGGCTAGGATTAAAACATATGGATGACTAGGATTGGGTCAATAATGTCAAGCTCCACTTTTCTAGTTGACTTGGTCCATTTTTATTCATCCAACAAGCCCATGTGGAGGGTGACATGTGTCGCCCTCCCATTGGTCTAAAATATTTTGTTTCCCGAAATTTTCATAATTGGTCAAAATACCGGAAACCTCGTGGGCCCCACAAAAACGTAAAATTCCTCGGGTGGGCCCCACGTATCTAACTCTGAAAATAGAATTCCATAATTCCGATAAATTCCAACGGTCTCAAATAAAAAGTTCTGAGAACCCAATTCTCATTAACGAACAATCATTTTCCTTCCCGAGGTTCGGAAGATTTTTCCTTGGAAAACAATTCTTTCTTTCATTCAAATTTTTAAGTCTTGTTTCCTTACGTACCTTCTCTTAAACATATCCTGGAATTACGGGGTGTAACATTCTTTCCCCCTTAGAAACATTCTTCCCCGAATGTTTTTTCGGAGCTCAATCTAAACATTTCTCGGTATAGTCTCATAAAACTACACTTAATGAAACTTAATTATGCCACATATGGCCCTAATACATCGCACATGCATATCCATCCATCATAAGCCAAATGAGGAATCAAATCCAAAGTTTGCATCATCACTATTTACTCTCATTCATGGCCAAAAAAGGATTCTCTTTTCGAACTTCTCCTTAGTCATAACTATAGACACTTCAATTCTTTCAACCCTTGTTCTCTCCTTTCGTACTTATCGTATTTTTCTCGTACTTCCAAAATTATTCTAGCATACGTACATAATCTCAATCATCGCTTCTGTTTTCAATTCGTTGGAGTTCTATATCCAACTTGGTCATTTTTTGTTCTCTCAACCCAGTTCCGGTGGAACGAGTCCACGAACTCGTACAACGACTAACTAAACTTGAGCCTTACACCCTCGTGACTCTATCACATAGCGGGACTACCCCCAACTGACCCCATGCTATTATAGGCTACGGGTTGACCCGTAATCAGCCCACAACCCGATCCATTGTCGCACTTAATTCTCATTCTTTGTCTGAAATAAATCTTACTAACCGAGAAGGCCTTATACCTCTAATTCTCAGCGGTTATTAATATTCTAAGGTGCCCAATTATTCCATGTTCCAAGCTTTCATAATCAGTCCCGACATACGGGAAATGTAGTTTTCTCAAAATCTTAATATCTTGTTGTCTTAATCACAACAACTTTAATTACTCCCTACCATTATTATTCACATAATCACTTAAGCGTACAACACAACTTAACCTAACAACATGGTATGTTCTCGAATCAATAAAACATGATCTCTTTTAAGAGTCTATCACAATATCAGACCGTTCATTCCCTTCTGACTATTCCAGGTCAGTACATACATAAAGCCTAGGTGTGGATTCAATAAACAGTTTCACACCTTCCAAGTATTTATCAAGACTTTACCAACTTATGGTAACTCCTAGTCATTATAGGCAACACACATATGAACCCAAGTAAATACGCTCGTACAAATATACATCATCATAATACCATCTATACGACAATTTTACCAACCTGGATACGCAATTCATATAATCCTTTCTCGCCATCGTTGTCTTTCTCATACCGCAACGCGATAACACGTTAGGGAGAGACTACCCTAACGACACAACTCTATTGCACAATGTCAGAGTGAGAAGAATGAAAACCAATCCTAAATGTCCTGCAGCCTCCTGGTTATAGATATGGTGCACAACACACCGATAACCAAGACTCTACTAGACACGGTCTGTAGACACTTTCCGAGGACTAACTGCTCTGATACCACTTTTGTCACGACCCAACCCCGGACCGCGATTGGTGCCCTACCTGGGCACCCTTACAGGCATACATCAGAGATAATTAGTGGAACATACATCAAACTTATAACATAAATCAACAAGAAATAAATAACAGGTTAGTCGATAAGGCTACCTCCCTGGATATATATATATATATGTAGCCAAAAGAAGTTACATCATTTTTCTTTTACAAGCTGACCCACAAGATATGACTACAGACCTCTAAGAGTATTGACATAACATCGCGACGGACAGGCCCCGCCATACCCGAATGTACAACAACCGACAATACCAGGATCCAACCAAAGATAAGCCTCCGAGTGAATGGAGCTTTACCTAAAATCAACAGAGATCCTAAGAGCAAGGATCACCAACTCGTACCTAACACTGCGGCATTTAACCTAGCCTCAAGGGTCAAGATAACAAATTAGTATGGAAATGTAAATAAAGTACATTAACCAAATTATAACTGTATAAAAGAATGACAGAGGCAAGTATAAAAATGAAATATCAGATCCTACCGTGCCATTTTAACTCATAAAATCAATCGTACATTAACCGTTCTTTTCCTTCTTTCAATAAGAATTAACATCATATTCTTACATACATACTTAAGAATTCGATCAAGTTTTTCCACATAACTTACATATCTTACATAACATAATCCGTCCCTTTATGGAGTGACTTCTTATTTGGGAGCTTACTTTGATTATCCATACGTGATAACGTAATCCGACCCATTTGCGGGACACGGTGTACTGATGAATGATGTGGCATAATCCGGCCCGCCTGTGGGGCTCGGTGTACTGTGGAATCATGTAGCATAATCCGGCCCGCCTGTGGGGCTTGGTGTACTGTGGAATCATGTAGCATAATCCGGCCTATTTGTAGGCTCGGTGTGACCACACTTTAGATATTTTGAGAAGAGGATGACAAGTGGACATGTGGGTCCCACTCCACTTGTCCATACACTTGGCTTTACACTTAGAATAAATATCCAAGTCTTGCAAGACTTGGATTATTATACACTTACATCCATATAGCTCTCATTTTCTCCCTTAAGCTCCCTTGTTTTTCGAGAACAACAAGGGTTGATTAGTTTCTTTCTCCAAGATTAAGCACTTAAACCAAGTGCTAAGCCTAGATTAATATTCTTCAAGACTTGTCACGGTTTGGTCGAAAGTTTGGGGTGAAACCCTAGCTTGTTCGTCGACTTTTTGGAGGTAAACCGTGAAGGAAAGTTGGTTATAAGGTTGTATTGGATACATGGGGGTGATTGGATCTTGAAGAAGTAGAGCAAAACGAAAACTGCGGGTCATTATAATGCGGACTATTTGGGACATTTTTTGGCACAAAATAAGGTAAAAATTCTTCCTTCTCTTGAAGTAATTGGATATTACTTATTGTTATAATGTATAGATGAGCTTGTGCTAAAAATAATGAAGGATAAAAAGTATTTGGGCCATTTTTAATGCTTTGGCCGAGAGTGGGCAGTTTCGGGTTCCCTTGGATTTCGTTGGTTGTGTTATTGTTATCTTCGCCTATTGCATGTTATAATGGAGTAATATTGTTGTTAATAAGTTGATATAACTTATATAGAAGTTTTGGAACTTGAATTGGAATAAAAAGGATAAAGGAAAGAGTTATCGGATTGTCGTTGTTGGCCGTGGAATCTATAAAACTGTTGGACGTTATTATGCAGTTTTTATGGACTGTTTTGTGGTATTAGGCTGCTGGAAAATCAGACACCTATATGCATGATTAATGTGGTAATTGTTAATGGAAGTCCTAAGAGATTAAGGGTGTAGAAATGTCACGACCCGAAACTGGGCCCGTGACTGGTGCCTTACCCCGGGCACCCTAGTGACACAACATCAGAGTAATCAGCGGAACATAAAACATATACATGAAACAAGTGAAGTACAAACAAGATGTCGAGGAAAACTTGCCTTTTGGCATATATAAATAACAACTTTACAAATGAAGCAGTTTAATCCTTTTCACAAACCCCGCCACGCATGCATTACATGCACTCTAAGAAATGATACGACAACAATGGCGGGATGTGGCCCCGCCATACCCCCGAATGTAAACACCTACAACAACAGGACTATACCATCGATAAGCCTCCGAGAAACGGAGCTTTCCCAAATGCTTTGGCGTGACCCTAAGAGCGAGGATCAATGATCGTGTACCTTTACTGCGGCATGAACGCAGCCCGAAGGAGGTCGACAACAGTGCAGTATGTGAAACTGAAAATAAATCGTAAATGAAATCATAGTAGTCTATATAAAGCAGAGACATGTATGATAACCAAACTACGATTCACAACATAGAAGCGATCATGTCAAGTCGTGACTCACGCCTAAAAGTCATCCTCATGCCGTGGAACTCCTTCCTCACCGCCGTGATCTAGGTACAAATCATGTGATACGTATAATGTGTCTCGCGCCTTATGGACCCAATATAGAAAATGGTGGAATACATTCCTGCTCATCCCATGAACCTAGTCGAGTGGAATACATTCTGATGAACCAGTAGTCCATGAAATACATTCGGATGAACCGGTCCTCAAGTGAAATACATTCCGGATGAACCGTGTCGAGTGAAATACATTCTGATGAACCGTAATCAAGTGATATACATTCGGATGACCGTAGTCAAGTGATATACATTCTGATGAACCTAGTCGAGTGATATACATTCTGATGAACCGGTAGTCGAGTAGAACACCGCATTTATACACAACAAGGCTATCACACGTAACATGGTCAAGTTTCATAACAACAAGTATAAGCAAGTTACACACGACTCAAGGTACTTTCATTTTATATCAAAGTCCTGATTTTAACCTTAAAGTACTACGTCCGTTAAATTCCTTTTAAGATCCATTCCTTTTACAAAGGTCACCCGATACCCGTAGTATAAGATTTGAGTGACTAACATTGTTAAGTAAACCAAAATGCTTTCCTTTGTAAAATCAAGTGACAACCTTATTTTCCAAACGCTCAAGTTGCCTAATTTGAATGCTCAAGTTTCTCATTTTAGAAAAAGGTTTCAGAGTTCATAGTTTTAAATCCTTTAAAACATAATTCTCCTTTAAACGTTTTGAGAAACCTATGTCTTATAAGTGAGTAGGTATTCTTGTTTATAATCAATCTTATTAAGCAGTCATGATCTAGGAAATGTAATATCATTTTGTCTCATCTTAGCTTCTATGCGGATGGAGGTTTCTACTGGTTTTAATAATACTTCTTTAGTCAATACCTTTTCCTTTTATTAACGCTGCAGTGGTTTGTCGATACACATTCTGATTTCCGAAATCAGTAAAACATTCTTAAGCCGTTATACCTAACTTCCCATAAAGCTAGTATAACTCTTAAGCTTTCAAAACCCAAGTAATACTCATTCTTTCAAAACGATTCATAGATCTTTTGAAATGCTTCAAGTTCTTTATTAACACATATCAAGCCAGTTATTATTCAAATCAGTTACCCTTTTTAAAATCCACAAAGTATGTGCTTATCCACATAAAGCTATTATAACCAACTTCCCATAAAGCCGTTATAACACTTTATGTTTTAAATCAATCAAATACATTTAGCACATGTACGTCTACCGTACTACATAGTTCACACATATCATGCTAGAAGAGATAGGAAGAGGTCCACATACCTCGCGACGAGTATCGACTAATAGCAAAACGCTCCAAGTACTTCCAAACGTCGGCTACTCCTTAAGCCAAGTAGATCGCGCCATACGTAGTACTTCAACCTATAAGGCCACAAGGCGCTTATTAACATCTAGATCTTATCGTAGATCATTCTACAGAAAATTCGCGCGCCTCCCCGCCACAACAGTAAATCTCTCCTCTATCGAGGCCTGGCCATCAAGCCAACCGTGGGGTTCTACACGCCTAACCTGACGTACAATTCTACTCCACGCACCACTACACAAGTCTCATGTCGATCCTATGTAATTACGATTCGATTCGATTCTTTATTCTTCAGGCTTAAGTCAAAAGACATTGCCAACTAACTACGTTCAGTTCTATATATAGTATACTTCAACTATATATTCTAACAACATGTAATATCCAATTACAATAGGGGGACAAGATAATTACCTCGATAAGCCCATAATTATCCGAGTTAAAAGTCGATCCTAGCAATGTTTCGCTCCTACTCCGGGTGCTCCAACCCGCTCCAAATAACCCTTAGAAGTTCTACTCAACTTCTTAATAATACTCCAACCAACAATGGAGATTTTCCTTAGGGTTTCGTTTAGTGACTGAAGGAAGGTATAATAGTATTTCTGGGCTTTTCGTATAGGTATAACCTTAGAATACTACAAGGTATAAGGCTAAGGTATTAGGGCATTATAACAATACTTTGGAGAGTATTTCTATACCCCAACGGGGGGTATTATACGAAAACAACTAGGCTAGGGGGGGGGTGTATACCCCTCGGCCTACCCCACTAGGGGGGGGTACTCTCGGCCAAGGGGGGAGGGGTACACTCTCGGCTAGCACCCCTAGAGTGGGGTGCTCTCGGCGAACTCACACAAAGGGAGGAGAAGGCTCTCAAGACTTAGGCATTTTGGATGAAGAAGTCTTCAACCTTAAGGGGTATTTATAGGTCAAGGATGGCCAACCAAAGGCCAAGATCAATCCATGTGTTAGGCAAGTGTAGGGCTAGGATTTACCAAACACAAATATCCTACCAACCCTTGACTTTTCAAAGGCACAAAAACGTGCTCCACTTGCCCATTTCGTCCTGGGACGTTTCAAGTCCACAATGAGAGGGTGCCAAGTGGCGCCTCTTGTTGGTCCAAAATGTTTCGCCTCTGAAAAATCCGCAAAAATTAAAAATGACATAGCCGAAATTCCCCTACGAAAGTCGTGAAAACGCTTTAGTCAAAAACGACTCCAAACGGGTGTTGTGAACAAACATTAATTCGCCAAGCCTTACTTGAAGTTCGAATTTCCTACGTCCTCGCGTACATACTGCGGAAATACGGTATAACATTCTCCCCTCTAGAAACATTCGTCCGAATGTTCCTTCTAAGTCTCACAACAAGCGCCGCGATAGTCTTCACTACTATACTTACGAGAACAAACTCGCCACACATGGCCACGTAAACAATCGCGCACAATACTTACATCTAAGTCCACGAGAAACACCTCTAACATCACCACAAATAATACTACTTTGTCACTTTGTCGCGAGCCTTGCTCGACGACCCAACAATGGTACCGGCTGCGATCACTTTCAAGACACTGAATTATTACCACATTTACGATCGCTTTAGTATCCAAAACTCGGCTACTATCTCTAACGTGGTCATCATTATCGGGAACATTCGGATGGATCTTTGATACTTTCCGAACATAACAATACGAAAGATCGGACGCCCTTCCTCCTAAGTCGGACGGCAAAAGCTAACATATAGGCAACCGCCTATTCTTCACATGAACTCACAAAGGCCCAAGTAACTCGGGCTAAGTTCCTCGCTTTTTCCACAACTCGTCACACCTAACCGGTGGTACCTTCAAGGACCGACCGTCGGCACGAACTCTAGCGTCGTCGCGATTATCCGCACGATATCTCCGAGCTGCGGAACCTCTTCTAGACAAGCTTTCACTACCCACAATTTGTCGGAACAAGCTCGAACCAACTATCTCAACCTTGCCAACATCGAACCAATCGATCGACAACTTACACTTCGCCTACAAGGTTTCAAAAGGCGACATACGAACACCGAATCGTAGCTTAAACACTCCTCCACAGAGACAACAATCCCTACAACTACCCCGAAATCCAAACATCGCCCGAGGGCGAATGCGATTCTGAGACTCACCAGTTCTTAATCTTGCTCGTAAAACTTCCAAAACAAAACAGCCAGAACTGGCTCCACTGCATCATAAGGTGAAGGTAGGCACCTGCAGCCTTACAACCTTTCTGATAAATCAACCCTGCCAAGTGAACGGTCACGACCGAAGAAAACTATGGGCAGCCCACATCGGCCCGACCACCGGTCGAACGCATCCACGAACTCGTACGTGTGTTCACTAAACTTGGGCCTAACACCTCACAACCCTAACACAAGGCGACCACCACAACCCGACCCCACCACCAAACCTACCGCGGGTTGACCAAGAACGGCCTCAACCCGACCCAAGCAACGCCGCACAATACTAGCTCCCCAAGGAACAATCTCACTAAACACGTTACGAAAACCTAGCGTCTTCTTAGCTCAACTACCCTCTTCATCCCACACTACTCGGTGACTTATCTCACAACCATCGCTCACGTGCACTAGGCACCCCGATAAGGATCAACATACCCATACGTCTTTTACTCTAGATGACCTTACCTCTAAGGTCTCTGCGTAATAAAACTCTAAGGTTCACACCTTCTCTATTCCCCGAATCTTACTTGGTTAACTAACCAACACACCGCTATCGAACATAGCACTTAAGGTATACTCACCTTATCACATAAACAAAACTCTGTAGGGTTAAAGATATATCTATATCTATCGCTTCACTCCTTAGTCGTTCTAAACAAACTCGCCTCGTAGGCGATACAGCTAAGATGACAAACTACCCACCGATCTCAAGGCTAAGTCCTCCTGCAAGGACACTCTTCGACACTGCACTCGACGGTCATAGGTACAACAAGTACTAACTAAAAGACGACATTCCCGATGACGCGTCACATCACGAACCTAAGCCCCGAGTTCTCACCAACTCTTCATAACCCGAACGCCCCGAACCCCGTGGAAGACCACTGCACCGGGTGGATGTGCATAACCTAATTCACGCGAGGCGACTACTCGAAAGTTACCAAAGGACCTTGCCGCTCGCCCTCTTCTCGTTGTCCTTCGTTAACCCGCCAATCTCTACGCTCGCTCGCTGCGCATAAGCCCGCATACGTGCCATGCTCGCTTCAATCAAGGATTACTCTTGCACAATCTTCTTAGGTAGTCATCAAGACTTGCGGTACAACGGTATACTCTCGTAGCCAAATCCATAGCTAGTAATGTGGTTGCCTCTTTGCAATCCATACTGCTCTCGGTCGCGAATCGGCGTTCAAATATCACGGCCGCAGAGGAATCGCCGCGTGCTTAAACAACCGCCAGGCTAGTGACGCCGCAGAAATCCTCGAATGAAGCATTACCCTAGGTAATGATTGGCCTGCGCCACGTAACCCTTCAACTCTACCGCAGCCTCCTGCCGCTTTGCCCTCCCGGGCCTTTCACGCGGAGGCATAATGATAAGGGAAAGAATTTCATCAGAGGGTCCAACTTACAACTCAGCTCTAAGGCACGATCTCAGAGTGAGAAGAATAGAAACCAATCCTAAATATCCTATAGCCTCCTGATTATTGGCGTGGTGCACAACACACCGATAATCAAGACTTCATCGATACGGTCAGACACTTTCCGAGGATTAACTGCTCTGATACCACTTTTGTCACGACCCGAAACTGGGCCCGTGACTGGTGCCTTACCCCGGGCACCCTAGTGACACAACATCAGAGTAATCAGCGGAACATAAAACATATACATGAAACAAGTGAAGTACAAACGATGTCTGAGGAAAACTTGCCTTTTGGCATATATAAATAACAACTTTTACAAATGAACAGTTTAATCTTTTCACAAACCCCGCCACGCATGATTACAGCACTTCTAAGAAATGATATGACAACAATGGCGACAGGCTCGCCATACCACGAATGTAAACACCTACAACAACAGGGACTATACCATCGATAAGCCTCCGAGAAACGGAGCTTTCCCAAATCTTTGAATCATGACTCCTAAGAGCGAGGATCAATGATCGTGTACCTTTACTCGGCATGAACGCAGCCCTCAAGGAGGTCGATAACAACAGTACAGTATGTGAAATCAAAATAAATCAGAAATGAAATCATAGTAGTCTATATAAAGCAGAGACATGTATGATAACCAAACTACGCTCACAACATAGAAGCGATCATGTCAAGTCGTGACTCACGCCCTAAAAGTCATCCTCATGCCCGTGGAACTCCTTCCTCACCGCTGCAGCCTAGGTACAAATCATGTGATACGTATAATGTGTCTCGGCCCGCCTTATGGACCCAAAATGGTGGAATCATTCCCGGTTCATCCTACGAACCCGTGGTCGATGGAATACATTCCTGGATGAACCGGTAGTCGATGAAATACATTCCCATGAACCGGTCCTCAAGTGAAATACATTCGGATGAACCGTGTCGAGTGAAATACATTCGGATGAACCGTAATCAAGTGATATACATTCCGGATGACCTTAGTCAAGTGATATACATTCCGGATGAGCCAGAGTCGAGTGATATACATTCCGGATGAACCGTGTCGAGTAGAACACCGCATTTACACAACAAGGCTATCACACGTAACATGGTCAAGTTTCATAACAACAAGTATAAGCAAGTTACACACGACTCAAGGTACTTTCATTTTATATCAAAGTCCGATTTTAACCTTAAAGTACTACGTCCGTTAAATTCCTTTTAAGATCCATTCCTTTACAAAGGTCACCCGATACCCGTAGTATAAGATTTGAGTGACTAACATTGTTAAGTAAACCAAAATGCTTTCCTTTGTAAAATCAAGTGACAACCTTATTTTCCAAACGCTCAAGTTGCTTAATTTGAATGCTCAAGTTTCTCATTTTAGAAAAAGGTTTCGTAGTTCATAGTTTTAAATCCTTTAAAACATAATTCTCCTTTAAACGCTTTGAGAAACCTATGTCTTATAAGTGAGTAGGTATTCTTGTTTATAATCAATCTTATTAAGCACCATGATCTAGGAAATGTAATATCATTTTGTCTCATCTTAGCTTCATGCGGATGGAGGTTTCTATGGTTTTAATAATACTTCTTTAGTCAATACCTTTTCCTTTATTAACGCTGCAGTGGTTTGTCGATACACATTCGATTTCGAAATCAAGAAACATTCTTAAGCCGTTATACCTAACTTCCCATAAAGCTAGTATAACTCTTAAGCTTTCAAAACCCAAGTAATACTCATTCTTTCAAAACGATTCATAGATCTTTTGAAATGCTTCAAGTTCTTTATTAACACATATCAAGCCGCTTATTATTCAAATCGCTTACCTTTTTAAAACCCACAAAGTATGTGCTTATCCACATAAAGCTATTATAACCAACTTCCCATAAAGCCGTTATAACACTTTATGTTTTAAATCAATCAAATACATTTAGCACATGACGTCACCGTACTACATAGTTCACACATATCATGCTAGAAGAGATAGGAAGAGGTCCACATACCTCGCGACGAGTATCGACTAATAGCAAACGCTCCAAAGTACTTCCAAACGTCGGCTACTCCTGCCGTAGATCGCGCCATACGTAGTACTTCAACCTATAAGGCCACAAGGCGCTTATTAACATCTAGATCTTATCGTAGATCATTCTACGTAAAATTCAAAGACTCTCCCGCCACAACAGAAATCTCCTCCTCTATCGAGGCCGCTATCAAGCCAACCGTGGGGTTCTACACGCCTAACCTGACGTGTACAATTCTACTCCACGCACTACTTACACAAGTCTACCGTAATACACCTATGTAATTACAGTTCGATTCTTTATTCTTCGTGCTTAAGTCAAAAGACATTGCCAACTAACTACGTTCTTCTATATATAGTATACTTCAACTATATATTCTAACAACATGTAATATCCAATTACAATAGGACAAGATAATTACCTCGATAAGCCCATAATTATCCGAGTTAAAAGTCGATCCTAGCAATGTTTCGCTCCTACTCCGGGTGCTCCAACCCGCTCCAAATAACCCTTAGAAGTTCTACTCAACTTCTTAATAATACTCCAACCAACAATGGAGATTTTCCTTGGGTTTCGTTTAGTGACAAGGAAGGTATAATAGTATTTCGGCTTTTCAGATAGGTATAACCTTAGAATACTACAAGGTATAAGGCTAAGGTATTAGGAATTATAACAATACTTTGAGAGTATTTCTATACCTCAAAGGGGGTATTATACGAAACAACTAGGCTAGGGGTGTATACCTCCCTACCCCACTGTGGGGTACTCTCGCCAAGGGGAGGGTACACTCGCTAGCACCCCTAGAGTGGGGTGCTCTCACTAACTCACACAGCTTATGGAGAAGGCTCAAGACTTAGGCATTTTGATGAAGAAGTCTTCAACCTTAAGGGTATTTATAGGTCAAGGATGGCCAACCAAAGGCCAAGATCAATCCATGTGTTAGGCAAGTGTAGGGCTAGGATTTACCAAACACAAATATCCTACCAACCTCGACTTTTCAAAGGCACAAAAACGTGCTCCACCCTTTGCCCATTTCGCCCCAAGGACGTTTCAAGTCCACTCAATGAGAGGTGCCGTGGCGCCCTCTTGTTGGTCCAAATGTTTCGTCTCTCTAAAAATCCGCAAAAATTAAAAATGACATAGCGGAAATTCCCTACGAAAGTCGTGGAAAACGTTTCGTCGAAAAACGACTCCAAACGGGTGTTGTGAACAAACATTAATTCGGCCAAGCCTTACTTGAAGTTCGAAATTTCCTACGTACGTCCTCGCGTACATACTCTGGAAATACGGGGTATAACAAGAAAGGTATTAAAAGGCTTCACTTTGTACCCTTGTTGTTGTTGGATATTGGATTAATTTTTATGGACTGTTTTGGTAGATTAAGGGGGTGAATTTTACACGTCAAGTAGGCGTGTAATCCCCTTTGGTTAACTGTTGGTTGTTCCTTAAATGGGGTTTGATTGTTATTGAAATTGGGTCTTGGAAAAGGTGGAAAAGTACGTATAAACGGGGGAAGTGCTGCCCAAATTTCCGTAGAAAAAGAGGACCATTACTTGGTATAAGTCTTATACTAGTGTGTATGAAGTTTATAGAAGTATTATTGTTGTTATAGTTTGAAGTACTACTTGTGGCATTTTCTACTTAGCGTGTGGAATAGCCGATAAGGTTGAAGTACCTATTCAGGGCGTATTCTACTTGTCGTGTTGGTTAGTCGTCAATGAGGTATGTGAACCTCTTCCTTCTCTCTTTTGGCATGTTCTTTGTGTGAACCATAACTGTGGTATTATTTCAAAAGTTATTCTACTCTTAGAAGTTAATGAGTATTCATGTTATTGATTCTATGCTAAAGGCATGTCTAAATTATTCCTAAGTCCTTACCAAGTCTTATGGGAGATGTTGGTAAGAGTTTTTAGGAAGTATTGGAGTCGAATTGATCTTGCTAGTTACAGCACTAATGAGAAAAAGTATCGAACAAGCCATTGCAGCGTTAAATGAAAACGGAATCGACAATCAATTATATTGAAATTAGTAGAATGCCATCCATCTACATAGAAGCTAAGATATAACCAGTTCGTTTTACATTTTCTAGGTTCATAACTAATTAGATAAAATCTCATGATATATATTAATCACGACTCATAAATGGATTAATTTGTTAATTCAGATCAGTTATCACTATGCAAATGTTTCCATAATGTTAGCTAGAGGAGCGAGACGAATCTAGATTTTATGTGGTACATGAGGTGGTAGTAACTTGATGTTAAAAGTATACTTGTCTTGATTTTAAAAGTAGAAGTCACTTGGATTTAAAAGAGTAGGTGCCTTGATACTACAAGTGTTAGTGTCTTGGGGTTTTATAAAGGAAAGGATGTACGGCGGACGTATATGGTACTTTTAGGGTTCAAGTCTCCAATATTACATGACGGGATAGTACTTTGGTATTTCTAAGAGAAATGCATGGTATTGCCTTGATGTTTATAAAAAGGAAGGTATGGTATTTCCTTGGTATTTCTAAAGAGGAAGGCGTGGTATTGCCTTGGTGTTTATAAAAAGGAAGGTATGGTATGCCTTGGTTTTCTAAAGCGAAGGTTCATTTTAGTGGTTCTAATGAGAGTCAAAGATGATTTAAATTGTACATAGTTGCTTGTGATAGCTATAGGTGTACAGTCCTTTACATTACACCGAGTCCCAGAATGGGCCGGAACATGTCGTACCTTATTTGACTTATAGCACATTACATCGAGTCCCAAAATAGGCCGGAACATGTCGTAAATTGTATATATCATAAACTTGAAACTGCCTCAGAAGCAAAGAGAGGCAAAATAATAGAATTCATGGAGATCTTGGCCTTTGATGAAGATGAACTGATATACTGGCATTCTCTTCCAACTCCGTATCCTAACTCAGGGCAAACTATCTCTAGATGGCAAAGTTAAAAGTAGAATTGATCTGCACATCCCTCTATTCCAATAGAAAACGTTAGCCTTCATCCATGAGATCGGGGTATCACTACCAGTAGGGGCCCGCTTCCATAATAGACTTTGAAACCTCGCCTTCCCTTTCGATGTCCGATCCCGGATACCATGACTTGCCTTCAAACGGGCTTCACCTTCAAAGGAGAGTAATCGATCTGCGGACAGCAAGGCCAATGAAGATCAAATTTACCGGGGTCTGAGTCGTGTCTTGTCCTTGAGTCCTCTCTATGCCTCTCATGTCCTTCTTTCCTTCGCTTGGGACTCACTAGCACACTCCTTGCTGCTTTCGTGCTTGATGGCTTCTGATGAACCAATGATAGAGATCCTTCCCTAACAGCAGCTGTTCAATCCGTCCCTGAGAGTGAGAGGAGTCGTAGGAATTCACATTGCCTTTTACGGCTTGGAATTCCTATTGTATAGAATAAATGTATTGGGCAATGCCTTTCTTTTCTTTCATTCCAAAATTCTCCGCCTTTTCTCAGCTTGACACCTACTTTAGAACCATCCTTTTCTAAGTACGACAAAGCTTCCTTGTAAACTAAGGCTAAGGCACGCTCGATAGCAAGAAGCTAGTGACTTCTTTCAGGTCATTAACTAGAACTTGCACGAGGTATCACAGTGGGGCCTGTCTTCTGTCCGGTTCTTGGGTCCGGTCGAGCCTCTTTGAAATTACATCCCTGCCTCTCGTCTAACTCGAGTTGCCCCGCTCCTTTGGCAGTTAAAGTAGCTCGCTTCAAGAAGTAAGATTATATCCCTAGGGGTATGTTACGAGCAGAAGTTCTCTTGCTAGTGGAAGTAAGAGTAGCAAGGTTAGGACCGCATATAAATAGTTTAGGGGAAAGAAATTAGATTCCCTAGAAGTTTGTCCGGTTGGGAAAGCCAGAACTCTTGTAAACCAGCTTGATAAAGGGTAGTGGTAGGGACAGTCTCAGTACCACTGAAAGTGCGATAGTCCTTCAAGCAAGGGACTTGGGCAAACAAAGTCCTTACTCGTATTCCACCAACAACTCGCGTATCGTATAGAGCTTTTTCCTATCCTTTCAAGTGAAGTTTCTATTGAATTGAGTAAGATCCTTTTGAATAGAAGATGCCCATGAAAAAGCATTTTTTAGAGGAAGATCAAAAAAATGCGGATTTCCCTATTGATTAACCTCTGAAGCGGATAAGATCCAAAGAAGTCTATACCTGCAGATGAAAGAGGAGCTTCTACGTGAACATTTCACACAGTGGTTTCTCCTCCAACAGTCAAGTAACTAGCACTGGTTATTCCAGCAAGAGCTCTTACTGTAACAGAACTAGTACCGTCAACTCCAATTGTAGCAGCGGGAATGTCTTCACCACCAGATATTGCATTAAGAGCTTCTATTGCATCAACGGTGGAAATGGAGAGCAGGCTCGGAATATAATAGCTTGAACCGCTTAGGCTCTTTGCACCTAAATAAATAGTAGACACGCAAAAAAATAAGACGCGAAACTTATAGAGTCGTAGCCTTCTAAGACTTTCTTCTCCAACTCACTCAATCGATAGGTTGAGGCAATCAACTGGAAATCGACCAAAAGGACCTGTCAAGCCTTAGAAGTCAAAGCATGCATCACATATCATCATGCATAGCTTATTAGCTGTAGTAGCTGCATAGGAAACATAAAGCATATAGTACTTTTCTCCATTGTCATGCATCAAATGGCTGTCTCTCCTCTCTCAAAGCAGGCGAGCTTCAAGCTTGGAAGATCAAGAAAAGCGAGAACGGGAACTCCTAGAGCTGCTGGAGCGCCTAACCCGGCTGTTACCTCCTTCTACCGTCGCCCGCCTCTGATCAGCATTCCAATACTCCGAAGCACACATCAGATACGCAGAGTAGTAATTGGCATATCCATTCTCTCTCCACAATGGCAAGCTCCTGGTTCACACCTAGATCTGGCCGGAGAATAGCAAAAGAAAGATCTCAAGGCTCTGGGAATATACCACTCCCGATACTCTTCCTCCGTCACCTCTATCTCCAAATCAACGGTTTGATATGATGAATTGAATATCATTACCAATGATTACAATTTCATCAATATATACTAAAATAAAAAACAGAATTGTTTCCACGTCGACGAGTAAAAAGGGACTGCCTGGGATTGAAGAAAACCAGCATCCAGTAAAGCAGAAGAAAATTTGGCAAACCCATTTCGGGACGCTTGTTTAAGTCCATAAAGGGACTGATTCAGGCGGCAAACTGAGTTCTCCCCCTGTGGAGAATATCCGTGAGGGAGAGACATGTATACTTCCTTTTTTGGAACATGTTAAGGCTTTACGCTCTAACTCACCTTCACAACTCTAGGTGTCGTCGCGCCTAAGTTATCATTCTTTTTCCACTGTCTGATTGCAGTAGGGGGTCACGTAGGATGGTTAAGCCAGGAGCAGGACCGATACTTTGCTTAGCCAACACATCTTCACATTGCCTTCCCTCCAAATATGTCTCAATTCACACCTCCAATCCCTTCTCATTAGCTCTCTGATTCTCAGGATAATATTGAAATGTGGATCCTCAGGCCCAGCCATTGTGCAGCTTCTGTATAGAAAGCAGGGAGTCCGTCTCAACCTGAATGAGTCTATACCCCTCCTCCCAGAAGCTAGTAGTTTGGCTAAAAAGAGATAATCAGAATAAAATGATCGGGCAGGGATGCACAGCAGGAACTTGCAAAGCCAACACAAGAGAAAAGAAATATGTTCACCCTCGGCAATACGCACTTGATAATACCCCGACCGCAAATCAAACTTCGTGAAGTATCGTGCTCCACTCAACTGATCGAAAAGGTCTGCAATAAGAGGCATAAGGTACTTGTTCTTGATGGTCACTTTGTTCAGCGCTCTATAATCGATGCAAAACCTTAAACTGCCATCATGCTTCTTCTGAAACAGAACCGGCGCTCCGAACGTTGAGAGTTCTTGGTAAACTCCACCATAGTAGGAGAAAGCACTTCGAGCGAGTTCATGCTATGTGGATGAGGCAGCGAGTTGAATATGAGGGCTTTCAGACAGCTTTAGAAGAGTGCTTGATAGAGACCTTAACGCTAGGGATAAAGCCTTTCTTTCATAACCAAATGAAACTGTCTAAGGTGAGGATCCGGGTACAGAATCCGGTGGTACTTTTTATTGATCACAAATCGCTTGTTATCGCACTGTACTCCTTTTGCAAGATCAGCTCTTAGATGCGAAAAATAAAATGATGAAGGGGGAAATGAAATGTCGGATTGAATCGCCGAAGCAGGGCTAAGACGAATAGATATGAATGACGAAATGAGGTCTTCCCCCCTTACCTTAGTCAGACTGGCATGAAGCTTACCTGAGGAATTAGGAAGATGAAAGAAAGAAAAGCGGAAAAGGGGGATACCCCATAGACCAAAAGGGCATAGATCGATAAGATCCAAGAAAAGAAAATACCCGCAGCAGAATCGGAAGACCTTTAGTAGATTGTTTTTAGGTCCAAGCGGTGAATCAGAAATCTTCCTTACGCCTACAAGCAAGAGTCTCCTAGGATTTCGCAAGGGAAAGGTAGCCGGGATACGTTGCGGCAAGGAATAGGAAGGTGCCTCTAGCAGATTGCCCTTTCTTTTCCTTTCCTGGGCTAGGTAACCGTTAATGGAATATCCGAGGCATTTTCTGCTTTGTGGAGTCAACTCGTCTTCCCCGAAGCGGAACCCACGTCTAAATTAGTGTATACATATGCACTTACAGTTACAGATACAGAAGGCGCAATCGGAGCACTAAGATCATGGGGTGAAGGCACACTGTCATTACACGATGGGTAAGGTGCGGAGCTACACTCTAAAGACAGATTCACTAGATTCCGACCTTCCCGCTGCTCTGTATAGTCCTATTGGAGGGCAATACAATACTCTAACGATTCCTGCCTTGGTTGATGATGAATTACCTTACTCCCTTTCCATACCGGGTCTAGGGGTATAGTCTATTCTATAATATACTCTTCTTCTATCACAGAAATAGCTAAATCGGAAGTTAAGCCCTATAAGCACTTCACTGAAACTAAAAAGAAGAACAAGAGCAATACTTCACAGGCTAAAGCAGGAACAAGGGGCGCAAGCAGTCTTTAGAAGTCTAAACTAAGAAAGACTTACGAACCACTTAGGAAGGATAAGAGCCGTAGCTACAAAGCAAAAGAAGTTGTCGGAGGCGATGCGACGATACTCACCTCAGCCTCTCTGGCGGCATTAGTTACCAGATTCATTCAGTGACAGCCTTAGGATAAGGAAGTCCTTTATTTTCATTGTTGAAATAGGCGGCCACTCTCTCTCTTACTTTCTTTCATTTAGTTAGGCGTGGTAAAGGATCTCGCTCGAAAGAGACTCTTCACCTACTGAATTGGAATGACTCTTACCCTTACTTCTCTCTTTACTCAGAGAAGTCCCTCTCGGAGCTATTCCCCGGCGCTGTGTCTTCTTTCTCCTTACTCTGGGAATGAAGCCGTAAGCCGAACAGAATACGGACTTGCTTGCTCTATTTGATTCAGGACCTCTTGCTGCTGCGTCTCTTTCGGATTCGGTTCCTAATAAAAGAAAAAGATTGTTGGCCTGCCTATTCCGATTGAGAATATGGAAGAGGCTATGAAATAGAAGAAAGAAGGTGAGTTCGAACTCTAACTCAAGAGCCCTTACTCAAGAGGGCTTCTCTTCCTCTTATTGTCAGAAGTCAAATGGTTAAGTCCAGTTGGGGCAACTGGGCCAGACGACATTGATAGCGGAGTTTCCGTGGTAAGGTACAAAGCTTTTTGTCTGGGTCTTGGGCAGACGTACTCAACTGGTACAAATAGAAAGGCTCGTCCAGTGAGTGATGACACTAGCGAGTAAACTGCAAAAGGGTCTTGCTTGGTATAATATAAGCGGATGAGTTAGTTATAATTAGCTCAGATGTGACTTCTTTTCTCGGTTTCGGTTGCTTGACTCAATAATGGCCCTTCAAAGTCATTGACTCCATATTTAGGGAACGGTTGAACTCCTTATTTGACTTCTCTCACTTTTAAAACTCGGCAAAGCTGCCTGCCTTTCTTTCAATGCTTTAAGATGGAAGTAGGTCGAGGATAGGGCTTTCTCGATCGGAGTCCAGACGGACTTGATTGCTTATTTCATTCCATCTCTGCTCCTGGAAACAAATCAAGATCAAGGATGTTAAAAAGACAGAGTCAACCGATAGATCAAAGAGTCATCACAAACCTTGCTGCCACCTAATCGATGAATCTTGTCCCCCTTTTGTGGCTTTAGCCCGCTTCTTGTTACCTTGTTACTAAAAAAATGGCGTGCGTATAGAATGGGATCAAGACCAGTAGGTCGGTTCTCTCCCGAGTATCATTAGTGGGTCCACAGACTTTTTTGAGAAAAAAGAAAGGATAGGCCCGGGGACCCCTAATATAATAGAATTTGATCACTCCTCTCATGCGGACTCTTATTCGATGTCAATCGCTCAGCTTCTTTGTTTAATGAAGGCGCATTCCCCCTGAGTGAGACCATTCCTTTGTCTTAACTCGGGCTGAAAAGGTAGATTTGCCCCTCACCCTTTTTGATTTCAAGCTACTTGCGCCTATTGTTTATTGGTCCAATGGCCTCACCGCTGGCTGTCCCTCTATTAAAATGTTGGGCAAGTGGCGGGGAATTACCCGTATTCAGTACGAGCAGAGTGGAAACTGCTCATACCTTTCGGACGACGGCATTCGCCTGTCACCCGTAATCCGAAAAGACTGACCTCAATAATGTTCGCAATCATACCTTAGTTCAGGATCTCCCTACTCGTATGTAGGAGGAGCTACTGCCTTCCTTCTAATCGGTTCGACTAGAAAAGGAAACGAAACAATAAAGGTTCACTTTCATTGGTGCTTCCCCCTACACGTATATTGGGGCGAGAGCGGGCGCTAGCTTCCTAAACAGGATTTTCTATGAGGTAGAGGCTGGATCAATAAAAGAAAGATAAGGAAAGTGTACAAGATTCCAATCGGGCTACCTCTGAAGGAAGGTGGCGGCGAGGAAGGGTATTTCGAATCTCGATCAAATAGCGTAGCACGGGACCGCGCCAAGCATAGCGAGTTAGGTATGGGCTTTCTTTCACTACCAGAATCACCATTTGGCAGGGCTACTAGGACTTGGGTCTCTCTCTTGGGCGGGGCATCAAGTACATCTATCTTTACCGATGTTGCAATTTCTAAAGGCTGAGTAGATCCTAAAGAGCTACCACTTCCTCATGAATTTCTCTTGAATCGAGATCTTTTGGCTCAACTTTATCCCCTCCAAAAAAAGGGGGAGCAACCCCATTTTGAACCTTGAATTGGTCAAAATATGCGGAATTTCTTACTTTTCGTGGAGGATTAGATCCTGTAACTGGGGGTCTGTGGCTGACTGATATTGCCCATCGCCATTTAGCTATAGCATTTATTTTTCTCGTTGCTGGTCATATGTATAGAACCAATTTCGAGATTGGGCACAGTATGAAAGATCTTTGAAATCCTTGATAGTCTGGAAAGGGAACGCGAATCTAGCCACCACTTTCTCTATTTAAAGAAAAAGAAAGAGGGTGCGGGTAAAATCCGCATCTTTGCGCCCTTTACTTACTTCAAGGGATGGTGCGTCCGATACATGATTGGTTAATGACGATTCTCAACAGCATCTGTAAGATCTCGAGGCTTACTAGACGGAATTCGATCAAAAATGAAAACTTTGGATATTTTTCTTAGAAGGAGATGAACTACCTATAGATTTGTATGTAAGTGCACGATAGGAATTAAGAGAAAGCTGGCATCCAATCAAGAAAGAATCACTTCGGACAATTAGACTAAGCTTCCCCCCTGTCTCTCTTCTTTAGCTAATGATGAAGCAAATCCCTAAAGTCAAAGTAGTCCATGAAAGCATCTATTTTTTCCGTTCAAGAAATTGCTTATGTAAAGATGGGGTGAGTCTCTTATAAGATCTTCCTTTCTTTTTTCTATTAGTTAGCTTGGATTGAGAAAGCTCCGCCCAATAGCGCTTAGCCATGTGTGTGTAGACCGAAATGGTCTCGTGAAGCCGGTCAATGGTAGCCTAAGAGCAAGTCAAAACTACGAGAAGGGCGCGAGTAGTTTTTTGAATGTAGAGAGTTATTTTCAATTAAGACTTCTAGTTGGTGTGCCTCGTGTTAAGGCAGAGACCCCCAGGCTTCGCCTTAATTCCCATCGTTGGTTGAATAAGATTAGATTAGTCTCGCTAAATTCATTCTCGAATGATTCATCGATGAAACTAGGCCTATGTTACACCCCGTAGTTTCAGGGTATGTATATGAGGACGTACGCAAGAGAATGCGACCTTAAGTTTGGAAAGGAAGAAAGATTTCTTTTTCTACGAAAAATATTCCGGACCACGTGAAGGAAAAAAGTTTATTATTGGGAATTGAATTCTCAGTTTTAAAAAATTGAGACTTATAGAATTTATAAGAATTATAGAATTTTATTTCCAGATTTGGTCATGTGGGGCCCACCCGAGAAATTTTACGATTTTGTGGGGCCCACAAAGTTTTCGATATTTGACCAATTATTGAGATTTTGGAGAGATGAAATATTTTGGACCAATAGGAGGGCGACACGTGTCACCCCGTGTGGGTCCAAGTTGGGCGAGAATGAAGAGCCAAGTGGCTCAAGATATTTGTTTGACAAGTGGACTAATGGGACCCACACACACTTGTCCCCAATCTCATCCACACATTTGATTTAATCCTAGACCTTGGTTGTCTTATATATACACACCTAGAGGTTGAAGACTTCAACACTTAGAAAATTTTGAGCAAAACTTTTGCTCTCTAAAAGGTGTTCTCGGCCAAGGTTGGACAGTTTTCAGCCAACTTTGAATAGGTATATCTCCTGGTATACGAGGAGTTTTTAGGTGTTTCAAAAGTCTAAAATGAATTTTGTCGAGTCTAGTTTCCAACGCAACAAATCGTTCGTCAATCGGACATCGGAGTAAAGAATTATGGACGTCAAAAGTTCAGCTGACAAAACAGTGAGCAAAAACGCTACGCTAGGCCGAAAATGAGGGTGAAACCCTAGGCTTGTTCGTAGACTTTTCGGAAGCAAAACTTGAAGAGAAGTTGATTATAAGCTTGTGGTGGATGCTTGTGTATGATTGGAACGTAAAGAAAGGAGCTAAACAAGCTAAGGATCGACTTTAGATCTTGGAATAATTTTGGGCTTATTAAGGTAATAGTCTTTGTCCTTTTAGTGAAGTTGGAAATTGCATTTGTTGTAGTATATATGAGTATGTGATAAGTGGAAGGAAGCTTGAAAAGATTTGGACCTTAACAAGATGTTAAAAACTGAAAATTGGCATGCTAGCCATTAAGATGTTAAAATCGAAAATTGGCATGCTAGCCATTAAAGTTGTTAAAACATTACTTATTACTTGTTGACATGAAGGAATCTTGTTAATAACAAGTTAATGTAACTTATATAAAGATTGGAATATAAGTTGGAATATTAAAGAAGTAATGAAACAAGTATTGACATGCTTGTTTGTAGAAAAGCTGGGCGATTGTAGTAGTTGGCCAAGAACACCAACTAAAGGACTGGACTAATGGATTGTATTAGTGGACTAATGGACTATTTTTACATTGGACTATGGACTGTTTTTACATTGGACTATGGACTGTTTTTACATTGGGCTATGGACTAGTTTTAATGGACAACTTTGGAAGATTAAGGGGCTGAATTTTACACGTCCAGTTAGGCGTGTAATCCCCTTTGACTTGATGTATTGTTGCACCTTAAATGTGGCATTTGGTTATTGATTTCGGGCCTTGAAAAAGGTGGAAAAGTACGTAGAAACAGGAGAAGTGCTGCCCAATTTTCCGTAGAATAAGAGACCTTACACTTAGAATTTTCTATGAAGAAAACTAGAAGTTGATAGACGTGTTATGATTATTATAGGTTGATACTCTACGCGCGGCATATTCGACTTGGCAAGTGGATAGCCGAGGAGGTATGTGACTCTTCCTATCCTCTTGAGCATGATTGTTGTGAAATATATAGTACGGTAGACGTACGTGTGTTAAATGAATTTGGTTTCATTTTGATGTCCTTGACTTGACTTCTAAATCTTAAGAGCCTTGAATTATTCAAAAAAAATTGTGAATTATTATTTGGAAATAAATTGATACTTGGTTTTAAAAAGAATAAGTTCTCTTGGTTTCTCAAAAGAGTGTGATTGTTTTGAAGTGGTTAAAATATAAGTGTTATAATAGCTTTATGAGAAGTTAGTTATAACGACTTGAGGAGGATAAAAAGATCGGTTTACTTACTTGATTTTAAAGGTCTTGTAATGATTTTCTGAAGGTGTAGTAACTTGGTTTGATAAAGTAAACATGACTTGATACTATGGGTATTAGTGTCTTGAGACTTTTGTGTTAAGGGGGTTTTCTTGTTGTGCTTATGTTGTTTACGATAAGCCGGTTGTGCTTATGTTGTTTACGATAAGCCGGTTGTGCTTATATTATATCACTTACCCCTCTGACACGTTGCGTGACACATATTCCGTGGGATTTGTTCCCCCCGATGCGAGGAATACCTCATGCGTGTCCAAGGGGCTCATGCGGGACGAGGTCCTATGCAAGGATTTTCCCTCATGCGAGTCCAAGGGGCTCATGCGGGACATGGTCCTATGTATTACCGCGGGTTTGCTTCCCCCGATGCGAGGAATATCTCATGCGGGTCCACGCGACCTATGCGGATTGCGGGAGTCCAGGATTAGGGTTTGCACAATGATACTATGGGCGAATGGCCCTAGTTTGATCATTGGCTGCCTATTCAGAACCGGCCAGGTTACACCTATTTGCTCTCATATATACTATGGCACTGTGTACTGTTAATTGGTTTTTCATACATGTCTGTGGATTTGTTTTGGACTATTGTGATTTCATTACAATGATTTCGGGCCACATACTGCACTGCATCGACCTCGCCTTCGTGCGTTCACGCCAGGTAGAGGTACACCGGTTGTTGATCTTCGCTCATAGGATCACAGTTCTGCGTTTTGGGAAGCTCCGTTTCTCTGGAGGCTTATCTTTTGGTATGGTTCCCTGTCAGTGTAGGCGCATGCACATTCAGGGGTATGGCGGGGCCCTGTCCCGTCATAGTTGTTATGTCAAAAACTCTTAGAGGTCTGTAGTCCTGTTGTGAGTTAGGTTTGTAAAGGATATAACTGTTCGGGCTTTTTATATATATATGTTGAAAGGCGACCTTTTCGGTTAGTCTGTTTCCTATTTCTGCATTATTCCATGTCTATGAGTTTATTCCGCTGGTTTTCTCTGATGTATACCTACTAGGGTGCTCGGGTAAGGCACCAGTTGCGGGCCCGAGATCGGGTCGTGACAGCCTAGGTGTATGAAAATTTCTTAGGCATACACGCATTGAAAGGGAACCCAAAAAAGAGCTAGAAAAGGAAAGCGGCACCAACATTTAATAGCTCCATGTTTTGTTCATGGGCGGAAGGTACGCTTAGCCCCTGATACATTGGTATTTCTTAATCCTTGCGGCCAGGGATAGTGAGTCCCAATTTTACTTTTATTATTATTTGGCTTTTAAAATATTCACGTGGAGGACACATCACTTGACAATTTCAATTGGACGACAAATGACCTCACTAAGGTGTATGAGCTCGGGGGTGTATTAAAATTCATTTAGCCAAGTTTAGGGATATTTTAAAAACTAGCCAGTTTGAGGACTAAAGTTATAATTTATGCTAAGTTTATGAATGTTTTAACCACTTAAACCTATCAAAAAATATTCTTCATTTTTCAATAATAAATCCTATTATTACTATTATTCTGTGAAAACTATAACCTAAATTGGGGTATTTAAAACATACAATGATACTGTTGTCGAAATCAATAGAGGAGAGAGAGCGCTCAAAACTGCTTATTTCGATAATTCCACGGCGCGGAACCCTAGTGCAAAATCTGATAAAAGAAACAAACTATTTTGATTATAAGTACTCCACCTCTACTTGTGTTTGATCACAAACCTCTCCGACCAATTTAGGGACCAGTTAATAGTTTGCACGCCTTAACAATGGCTTCTTCTTCTTCTTCTACAACGGCAGAGGAACTTCCAGTTAACAGACGTTTCTTCAAGATCCTGGTCCCTGGTTTCCAATCTAAATTTGTAAGATACTACTACGACCCTTTTCCCCAATTTAATTTTCTTGGGTTGTATCAAATTTGTATATGAACGGAAGAGGAACTTCCAGAATAGCATGTCTTCCAATTAATGGTGTTTTTGGTAGTATCAATTCTTTTTTAACCAAAGATTTCACTACTAAAAAATCTCTATTTTCTCATTTTCCATTGAAAAATGAGTTCCCACTGAATGTCGGTGTAAAAGTAGTGTTTTCACACGAATGTTTTTGCAAGTTTACCCGCATTTCAATAGGAACTTATTTTCCGCTGTGTGTTTTCTCAGTGAATTTGTTAGGTGGGAATGATATGGAAATATCATGTTTTATAGCACAAATTTTGCACAGAGTGTCGGTCTATTTCTAGTAGTGATTGTTCAATTTTTTCTCTTACTATTCCTTGTTTGGTTCTATTGCAGACAATTCCACTAGGTTTTTGTCTGAAGCTAAAAGGGGAGAAATCAGAAAAAGGGACTATAACAAAGGGCAAGGATATATGGAATGTTGAAGTTGGTCGATCCAAGGAGGGTGTTATTTGGTTTGATAAGGGTTGGGAAGAATTTGTGCAAAATTATAACCTAAGAGTTGGAGATTTTGCTGTGTTTGAGCACTTGGGTGGTATGAAATTTAGTGTTATCCTTCTCGATTCAACTGGTTGTGATAAGAAGTTGTTGATGCTGCAAAATGGTGAACAAGTACTTCCCCAGCAGGAAAAAGTGAAACCTACCCAATGTGTAATAGGTAAGTTGCCTAGATTGATAATTGTCCTATATTGGTGTATAAAACATAGAAAGAGTACTAGTCATATTGATTTCCTTGCAATTGTATGCCTGCCTAAGCTCAAGCTGACACCAACCAGGCACCTTACCTTAAAAGAACCCTTCTTTTTTGGGAAGAAACCACCTTTTTGCTGAAACAAAGCAAGCCGGATTCTTTTGCTTCGCTTCCCTACAGTTGAAACTAATTTTGCTGATATGAATTTAGGTATAGACATAGATTTAATTGCCAATTTTAATTTAAATTGTGTGTTATGAACACATGTCTTCTAATTTAGGGACATGTCTGTTATGGACAACATCTTGTAGTGGAGGGCATATCTTTGAGACAACTTCTACTAATTTCCTGATTCGTCTTGATTAGCAACGATTACTAGTATATCAGTTGTACTACTGTGAAGTATTCATTAGCTTGGGATAGTTGTTCTAGTACTATTATGGCAATCAATAAATTGATATGAAATAACAAAAAATTTAATCTTTAATAACAATGTTAAAGCTGTGTCTGTGATGAGTAATTTAGTAAAATGTGGAAAGGAGGGTAATCTAGAGGAGTGGTCCAATGTACATTTCATTTTGGTTTAATGCTCTATTTCTCACTTTTATAGAGAAAAAGAAACTTGAAGGAGAGAAAAAGAAACCTGAGGGAGATCAACCTTCCTACCAATGCATGAAAGGAAGTTCTGAGTTCACAGCAAGAATAAAAGAATATAACGTCAGAAAACGTTCTCCTTATATGGTGAGCTTTTAACTCTTCTATTCTTTTATCCGGACCTATGACAGCAGAACCAATGAATTTTTTATTGTATTGTCTAAATATATCCTGTGTGATCTGTTCCTAATTTTTTTTAATGTGCTCTTATGACAGCACATACCCACGAAATTTTGTCAATCGAATGCACTCTTTCAGAATACAACCATAAAGTTAACAGGTCCGTCGGGTAAAGAATTCCCTGTGAGTCTTAGAATATGCAATGGTGGGAGGACATTATATGCTTGTATTACAACAGGTTGGCATGATTTCTTTTCAAGCAACAAGCTAAAAGTAGGAGATGTTTGCATCTTTCAACTGGATCGCTCAAAAAGCGACTCAAGTTCCATTGCCATTGATGTTCGTGTTGTGTAGGCTGTGGACTTTTCTTTTATCCTTATTATTTTGATCTTTTAGGAGTTAGTGTTACCTTGTTAACTATCTCATTAGGTAAAGGTTCATTTTATATATTAATCGGCTGATCAGAAACAAGTTGTACTCTAGTTGCTGCAGAGTAATTAGGCAGTGTGTTATTTTGTAGATAAGCAAAAATGCTGATGAATAAGATGCTTCTTGATTGTTGATGGTTCAAGAAAATAATCTTAGAGGCCTTCATGCTAGTTGACATGAGATTTTTTCTCAGCAGCAGGTCTTATGAAAATTTTTATGCTTTGTTATCTGGATAGAATGTCAATGAAATCTAGCAGTAAAGAAACACTAAGGTTTCAATCCCTATCTTACTTGCTGATTAGTGGTAGTATTTTGGCTACAAATGTGAGCTATTGTGCTTGTACATTTGTTTATAGGTGTATATGCTGTGATATTTTCGTAGTATTTGGGAACGTAATGAATTTATTGGGCCTTTTATTGAGCCGGGGTCTATGTCGGAAACAGTCTCCCTACCTTCACGGGTAAGGTCTGCGTACACTCTACCTTCCCCAGACCACACACGGTGGGATTATATTGAGTATGGTGTTGTTGTAATGAATTTATTGGGCCTTTTGTAATTGACATACCAGTGGTAGTTTTCATATATTTTGTTCCTTTCAGAAGAAAAACAAATCTTAGGAATTGTAAAAGAGAGTTATTCGAGCCATTTCTTCTGTGTTTCCTTTCAATTTCTTATCATCTCATCAAGGCTAGGTCAGACGGACATTTCTTATCTTGATTCCTGGGATATCAGCTGAAGGAAGAGATTTGAATCAATATCTGCAATGCTACCATGTATTTGAATCAATATCTGCAATGCTACCATGTCACTTACATAGTGTTCTTTTAGCCATCATAGAGAACCTTCAAAAGAAAATATTGTTTTGAAACTCTTGACACATTTTTAATGGTTGTCTTGATGGTTTGAGATTTATATCTGAAGAAACAACAATGGACCCTATTGCTGGTTCCAGTAATTCTTGTTGTGTTGAGTAGCTAGCTATTTCATATTCCTGCAAACCTTTTCATTACCATAATTTGGCTCCAAGAACTAACAGGAAAAAGGATACTTCACTATCAGACGCTTCATCAAGGTCATGATTTCGTTCGAGATTTTCAAGTCTTGTTAGTGTTATTATTTATTATTTTTTCTTGACGAAAGAAAACATAAATGCGTATTCTCTTTTATTTTTGTGTGATTTGAAGTGCATGCCTCCATCAATTTGTATGAAGCTATGTGGAGCTAATCCCAAAAAAGAAGCAAGCCTAACAAGTCGAAAGTGGTCGTGGCATATTAAAACTGAAAAATGCAGCAATGGCGGCTTTGCTGCAGTAGCATCCTCTGTATTTAAATGTCATATTTTTTTTTTAAGAATATAGGCAAATTCACGATCTAAATCAGTGGATTTAAATTAGTGAGACCTTATTATAGGTAACATTTTGATTTTTTTTCATATATGCATATATAGTTCAAGCAGCGGGTACAACTGAAACCCCACAATAGCCCTCAATCAGCATCTGTTTTTACCTAAATGCCAGTGAACAATTCGCTCTTCATGAACACCAATCAAAAAGAGGAAGCAAAGGGATAATTTGCTGCAAGTAAACCTTGAGAAGTGCCACCAAGAAACAATAATAAGCTATCAGGTGTTCTGGACACTTACAGTGTGAGTGTCACGACCCGATCTCGGGCCCGCAACTGGTGCCTTACCCGGGCACCCTAGTAGGTATACATCAGAGAAAACCAGTGGAATAAACTCATAGACATGGAACAATGTAAAATAAGAAATAGACTAACCGATAGTCGCCTTTCTGCATATATATATATCAAAATCCGAACAATTATCCTTTACAAAACTCAACTCACAACAGACTACGCACTTCAAGAGTTTGACATAACAACTATGACGGATAGGGCCCGCCATACCCTGAATGTACATGTACTCTGATAACAGGAATCATACCAAAAGATAAGCCTCCGAGAAACGGAGCTTCCCAAACGCAGAATCGTGATCCTATGGCGAATCAACAATCGGTGTACTCTACCGCAGATGAACGCACTCGGGCGAGGTCGATAACAGTACCAAGTATGTGAAACTGAAAGTACTGTAATAAATCACATTTCATCTTTTTAAAAGACCATTTCACAATATATAAGCAGTCATGTCAAGTCAGGACGCATGCCCTCAAAATCATTACTCAAATATAACCATGGGTCTCACGCCCACAAATACCAATATGTGTAAACACCGATCCGCTGCGTAATAAAATCGACGCCAAGCACGGTTAACTACTGTGATACTGCGTCACGCAATCGATCGGCGGTATCTAAAGCCAACGCGTGCGAGCTCACCGATTCACGAGATATGACCGGGGCAAGTATCTTAAGCCATCTACCAGAGTCTGCCGTATCACGAGAAATGACCAGGACAAGTATCTAAAGTGTGTCTGTAACTACATATACAAATCAAGCCCGTGACCACTCATCACTGCGGCAAGCTTCATGGGTAGCTAGTCCATGAAGTAATAACATCACCCGGGAATTGAACCCGCACTGGCCGCGTGCCCTAATCTCTCATCTGCAAGCGTGTCCATGGAACAATCATAGAAGATACCCGGACCCTCCGACGGTGTCGGTATGTCCAAGTAAATAGCAAGATGACCTACTCCCGAGAGACGCCAGTAGCATAAAAATACAACACTTGCACAACAAGGCTATCACAAGCAAGCATAGGCAAGTTACCATACTTCTAGACTTTAATTAACATGTAAATTGATTCACCATTTTATAAACTCAAGGTACTTTCATTTTATGCCAACAATCCGGGTTTTAACCCCATAGTACTATGTACTTCAACTCTTTTAAAAAAAGATCCCTTTTTACGTAAAAGCCACACGATACTAATATCCGTAGTATCAAGGCACATTTTCTTTTCAAACCAAATTACTACGCCTTCAGAAAATCATTATAAGGCCTTTAAAATCAAGTAAGTAAACCGTTCTTTTATCCTCCTCAAGTCGTTATAACTAACTTACCATAAAGCTATTATAACACTTATGTTTTAAGCAATTCAAAACAACTACATTCATTTGGAAAACCAAGAGAACTTATTCTTTTAAAACCAAGTATCAATTTCTTTTCAAATAATGATTCACAACTTTTTAGAATAATTCAAGGCTCTTAAGATTTAGAAGTCAAGTCAAGGACATCAAAAATGAAATCAAATTCATTTAACACACGTACGTCTACCGTACTATATATTTCACAACAAATCATGCTCAAGAGGATTGAAAGAGTCGCATACCTCCTCGGCTTAATCCACTTGCCAAGTCGAATATGCCGCGCGTAGAATATCCACCTATAATAACCATAACACGTCTATCAACTTCTAATTTTCTTCGTAGAGTATTTCTAAGCATAAGGTCTCTTATTCTACGGAAAATTGGGCAGCACTTCCCCTGTTTCTACGTACTTTTCCACCATTTTCAAGGCCCGAAATCAATAACCAACATGTCCATTAAAACTAGTCCATTGTCCAATGTAAAAACAGTCCATTTAGTCCACTAATACAATCCATTAGTTCAGTCCTTTAATTGGTGTTCTTGGCCAACTACTACAATCAAAACTGTCCAGTTTTCGGCTAGCATGTCAATATTTGTTTCATTACTTCTTCAATATTCCAACTTATATTCCAATCTTTATATAAGTTACATTAACTTGTTATTAACAAGATTCCTTCATATCAACAAGTAATAGGTAATGTTTTAACAACTTTAATGGCTAGCATGCCAATTTTGATTTTTAACAACTTATTAAGGTCCAAATCTTTTCAATCTTCCTTCCACATATCATATACTCATTATATACAACAACATATGTAATTTCCAACTTCACTAAAAGGACAAAGATTATTACATCAATAAGCCCAAAATTTCCAAGATTATAAGTCGATCCTTAGGAATCTTAGCTCATATTCCTTACGTTCCAATCCACTCCAAGCAACCCTTAGAAGTTCCTAACCAACTTCTCTTAACACTTCATCCAAAAATATGAAGATCACCTTAGGGTTTCACTTTGCGACTATCGGATTAACGTAGTATTTTCGGGATTTTTGTGTTGAGATATCTTTAGAACACTACTAGGGACACTTGGTTTTGGTGTTGGGATTACTCAACAACAATTGAACAATTTCTATGCCTAAAGGGAGGGGGTGCCGAGAGCTAACAAAAGGGGGGGGGGAGTATATTTTTCTTGTCTTGGAATTTTCTAAGTGTGGAATGAAGTCTTGCTACTAGTGTGTATATATAAGACAACCAAGGGCTAGGATTAAAGCAAGTGTGTGGTTGAGATTGGGGACAAGTGTGTGTGGGTCCCACAAGCCACTTGTCCACACAAATATCTCGCCATCATTCATCATTCTCGCCAAATGGGCCACATGGGGGTGACACGTGTCGCCCTCCTATTGGTCCAAAATATTTCATCTCCCCACAATCTCAATAATTGATCAAATATCGAAAACCTTGTGGGTCCCACAAAATCGTAAATTTTTCCCGTGGGCTCCACGTGACCAATTCTGAAAATAAAATCCATAATTCTATTATATTCCAAAAAGTCCAAATCCCAAATCTGAGAACTCAATTCTCCTTATTAAACACTTTTCCTTCACGGGTTCCGAGATTTCTTTTAAGGAAAAAGCGCATCGTTTCACGATTTAACCCTTATCGTCTTACGTACGTTCTCTTATTCTTGTGTTGGAACTACGGGGTGTAACAGTGAGATCGATTCTCAGTGGGAGCATTCTGCTCTCTTCTGGGGTTGATCCTTGGTGATATTTCCGTTCTCAAACATTAGTTATTGAAGCACATCCCGCGATTTACTGGTAGTAGTGTTGAAAGACCGGTACTACTACCTCCAGAACTAGTCTGGCGCAAGCCAGAAACTGGATATCAAAAAAAATAAAATAATGTAGTACAAATTCCTATTTCCGAACACATTTGGCTCACAAAAATATACAATTTTCCCCATAGAATGGTGGTATACTCCCACTGACAAAATACGTGACAGGACAAAAAAACAATAATGTAGTACAAATTCCTATTTCCGAACACCTTTGGCTCACAAAAATATACAAGTTTCCCCATAGAATGGTGGTATACTCCCACTGACAAAATACGTGACAGGAGTGAGGAAAGTTTCTTTATTAGATGGAAGCTAAATTGTCCCGTTAAAAATTGTGATAGGGCGGTAAGTATCTCTCTAAAAGTGTTTACGGAAAATCGAATCAACTGAAAAATCAAATCTCTCACACACACATATATATATATATATATATATATATATATATATATATATATATATATATATATACTTTGTAATCTAGGTGTTGCCATTTAGAGTAATCCAATTTTTTGCTTTTACTTTGTAATTATGATATTGATAATTTCAAGAAGCTATTTTATATTTGTGAGAAATAAAGACTCGAAAAATATTAGTGAGATATGTTTGATGTTACTCCGCTGCTTTACAACATTCGCCAGGATCACATCAACTTTTCAAATTCCTCCATGACCGCCTGTATCTGTCCCAAGTAAGTAGATATATCCAATTCTTATTTTTTAAAATTTGTCATATGAGATATCATATCATAAAAATGAGATATGTCATTAGTGTATAAAGAGCGAATCATTTTTTCAAACTGAATAACATGTTTGGAGTGGACAAATCGAATCAAACTGAAAATCAAATATATATCTCTCACACACACATATATATTACACGTTTACTTCGTAATCTAGGTGTTGCCATTTAGAGTAATCCAATTTTTTTCTTTTACTTGGTAGTTTGATTTGTAACTATGATATTGATAATTTCAAGAATCTATTTTATATTTGTGAGAAATAAAGACTCGAAAAATATTATTGAGATATGTTGGACGTTGCTTCTGTCGTTTTACAACATTCACCGTGACTGTCATCAACTTTTCAAATTTCTCCATCACCGCATGTACCTGTCCCAAGTAAGTAGACATATCCAATTCTTGTTTCTTTAAGTTTGTCATACGAGATATCATATCATAAAAATGAGATATGTCATTAGTATTTAATGAGCGAACCTTTTTCCAAACTTAATAACATGTTTAGAGTGGACGAAACAAAAGAATCAACTTGGAATCAAGATCGCCACAAGATACTACATAATTAAGCATCAACCTTTTCTCACCATGCTCGGGTCTTTTTATCTACATCACTAGCCTTTTGAGTTAAGTGATCTTGGACACCTTGACACTTGTACCACAACTCAATCGAAGAAGTTCAAGCTAATTAGTTAACTTTTTGGTTTTGAAGTTATTAAAGGGATTGAACTTATAATTTCCGTATTTTTGAAATAAAAAAAATATAAAAATCGAGACATAGCACAAAACATGAAGAAAAACTGAACAAAAGGAAAACATAAAGCTTCTTAAGTTCACCTATTGCTACTGGAACATCACCAGAGAACTGATTCGAGCTCAGATTTTCATCACGCTTCTGCCCTGAAAAGGACTTGCAGGAGTAGTAAAAATAGATATCCAAAAGCTGCCGAAAAACTAACCGTGAAAAAATGAAAGTGATCGGGAAACAGTAAACATTGATGGGGTAGTGTTAAAATGGAGTGGCGACCACCAGGGAAAAAGAATTCAACTTGAAAAGGTGCCGGAAAACCACCTCAAGCATTGGCGCGTGATTTACTCGCCCTTCGGAATCATAGCTTCTGGCGGCGCATGTAGGGTCGAATGCCGGGAAATCATACTGGGGTTGGTCGTTGGTCAATGACGGATCGCATGATAGTGTTGGTTTTTCTCAAACACCGAAGGAAAAAGAAGATGATCCAAACAGTTGGTACAGTCGCCGAAAATTGACGGAACAATGACTGTATTCTTTTTTACTGGATGTTTCTCACCCATGGTACTGGTACCAGAACATTATTCATCTTAATTTCATATTAAATTATCCACCCCTCCAGATGTGTATCCGTGAGTGTTAGGTGAGATGTTGAAGCGTCCTACGTTGGATGAAAAAGAATGGGATGTTATGGACAATCCTCCACTTTTAAACTAACTTTTGGAATTGATTTGATAGTGTTATCGTGGTATATAGTCAACCTCGAAAGTTGGGCCTCCAGGAATTCACGACATTAATGGTTAAAATATATAAAATAGAAGGTGCTCTTAAACAAATTTTGAAGTGAGCTTTTGATCATTTGCATCAGCATCTCTCAAGAAATGCTTTGTGCATTGTTCAATTTTCCCCGAGGACAATAAATTAGTCAGGGAAGATATTTTCCAAGTTTGGATTGTAGATGAATTACCCCATTCCCCGAAAGAAACTTGGAAATGAAGGATATAGATAACGAATACTTTCACATATTAGTGCCGAATTTGTTATTCAAAGATATAAAAATAGACATGTACAAAAAACGTGTAGCTCAACAAGATACACGATCGTGTTCATGATTTGATCAATTCTATTTTGAGATCTCATGTTCATGCTTTTATTTTTCCTCGTGACAACAAATGATAAAAGCAATACATTTACGAACATTGATTTTAAGAAACTATCTCATGACATATTGGTGAATGCTAAGCGCTTAAGATCCCTGTGTCGTGACCCCTCAATCTTCAATAATTTCCTCTTAGGCAGCTCTAGAACCGAGAATGAGATGTTTTGGAAAAGTGGAATGATTTAGGGCATTTAAGAAATTGCATGATACAACGATTCCGTTCCTGCGAAATCGCTTCCGCATGCGCGGTCTCGCAGCAGCAGAAAAGGAGCTCACTAAGGCGTAGTCAATTGACACCTCGCCTCATGAAGTAATAAATAATATCAGTCTTGATATACTCTACCTGTATATCCCGGTTTGGTGTATATTTCATAACATAGGTTTTGTATTAAAATAGAATTATACACTTACCATAATTGTATAATTATTGTATAAATAGAATAAGATTTTGGGAGTAGAATAAAAATAGGTTTTTCCTATTATGGAAATTGTAAATTGTATATATACTCTTTCATTAATAAGAATAATCAAGAGATTATTTCTTTTATGGTATCAGAAGTCTAGGTTTCACATATCTCCTTCTCTCCCAACCTTTGGTTGCCTCAATTTCCTAGCCTTTGTCTCGGGTTTTGTGCTGAGTTTACTGCATCTCTTCGCAAATTTTCTTGCAAAATCCCTCAATCACCTATTGTAAAATCCAGAAAATTTCTTTTTATTCTAAAAAAGAAAAAATATGTACAAGGGTGGTAGTAACATACTATATCTCTACAAATAAAGTAATATATACAAGGATGGTAGTAATATACTACATCTCTTAGCGACTGGTCAATATTAGTGTTTAATTAAGAAGGTGGAAGTAATATACTATTATCTAACTTAAAAACACGGTAAGAAATAATAAGTTAATATTATATATTCTTTAGTTTGTACTTCTAGTTTTTAATATTATAAGTTACTATTGGCAAGAAATCTAACATTTTAATTACCAAACACTATGGTTCTGACAATAAGGCTTAATGATTACAACACTTCTAAATAATTATTATGTGACTCTTGGTTTTGTTGTATACGGATAGTCAACGTCGAAGTCGAAGGGAAATTAACATTTCCTGGACATGTGTGACTGAACATGTCCACTTTCCTAACCCCAAACCCTCTTTAATTCCCCTCCACCCTTGGCTTTCCCCCTCCCATAAGTTATACAATCATCTCCACTTATACATTGTATTTATATACAAACAAAGTACATAGCATAAAGATTAGAAAATCAGGAAAAAAACAAGTGAACAAGAAGAGGAAAAATCTGGAAAAAACAAGAGGACAAGAAGAACAACAGTAAAAGAAATACTAGTGAGCAAGGGTCCTTTGTAGCAACCGAACAATAATCATTTCACACGTACAAGGTGATTTTTCTCACTCGGAAATTCTTAGTGAAATCCTTTATTTTAAGTTCAATACATGTTAGAATAAGAATTGAGTGTTGAAAAGAAATCATGAACCTTTGTTTGCTTAGACACTAGTTGCGTCATGAATTTTTACGAACTGTTTTCACTGAGTTATACATGTTAGAATTGGATGGAATTCAGAAGTATTGTACACCTCTCTATTATGAACATATCGAACCAAAAATGAGGTAAATCGGACTTATGGTTTAAGGGTTATCATAGTTTGAAGTTCATGACTTGGATTTGGCCGAAATTCGGGAAGGTAGAATTACGAACTATTTTTCTTGAGTTGTACTTATTAGAATGAAATAAAATTTACATGGTGGTAAATATCTCCGTTATGAACATATTTAACCAAAGATGAGGTAAAACGGACTTACGAGTTGAGAGTTATTGTAGTTTGAAGTTGCTGCCTCAGATTCATCGGAATCCAGAAGGACAGGACGTTTATACATAAAACTGTACAAATGGGTGAAGAATATGAAAGTTTGTTTCAGATAAGAGTTCTATATTTCTCTGTTGTGGTAATTTTGAGATTTTACGGGACTCAAACGGGCTTACGGATTATAAGTTATGACTATTTTAAGATTCGGTCCCGTTTAATAGAAATTCTGCTGAAACAAATTCTATGTGGCTGTTTTAAGGATAAATTTGTGCTAGTTACCCAAGGTAGTTTTAAATAAAATTTGGTACAGTGAAAGATCCCCGTCTTACCTTAGTTTCAGCTTGAGAAACACCTTAGTTGGAGTTATGATTGAAAAGTTATAACCGTTACAAGTATGAATGACAGAATGGTGGGAAAGAGAATATTATTTGTTTGATCTTCTGAAAAATATGAAAAGTGAATACGTGTTCACATAAATATATAAATATATAATGGATCGGGTTACATGCCGCAACAAAACGTAAAGTGAATACGCGTTCACAAATACGTAAACATAATGGATCGGATTGCACGCCGCAATAAAACGTAAAGTGAATACGCGTTCACAAATACGTAAATATAATGGATCGAGTTGCACGCCGCAACAAAACGTAAAGTGAATATGCGTTCACAAATACGTAAACATAATGGATCGGGTTGCACGCTGCAACAAAACGTAAAGTGAATACGTGTTCACAAATACGTAAATAGAATGGATCGGGTTGCCCGCGGCAACAATTATGAAAGATGAATACATGTCCACGAATACGTAAATACATTGGATTGGGTTGTACGCCACAAAAAAGCGTAAAGTGAATATGTGTCCACAATTATGTAAATGCAACAAATATATAAATGCAAGGGAATGTCTGTTACACCCCGTAAATTCAAGAAGATAAGATAAGAACATACCAAGGAATATAAGATTTGAAAGTGGAAAGATAAGTTGACAAACATGTGTTGGACGGATTTTGAGTCTACCTTGGAGTGTTGTACCCCAGTTGTTAAGAATTGTTAGGTGTTTAAAAAGCCTAGTGTGTAGTCCGTTAAATCTAGTTCCCAACGCAACAAACCGTTCGTCGATAGGGCATCGGAGTCAAAAGTTATGGAAGTTACAAGTTCGGTGCGCAGATGTGCAAAACAAAGGGTTTTGCTCGGGGTCCCAGCGCGCCGGAGGCGTGGCCGCGCGCCGTTGTAGGGGTTCGCAGAGGTTGCAGCCGCGCGACGCAGGGCCGCGCCACGAATGCGGAATTTCTGAGTTGGAGCGCCATGGCGCCGGCCGCGGCGCGCGCGCGCGCGGATTTTTTCGCAGAATGGGCGAAAATCAAGGGATTTTTGTTAAAAGCCTATGGGAGGGTGACAAGTGTCCCTCCTATCCTTTTGACCAGAAAGGGCCTATTTTAGGCCAAGTCTTGGAAGACTTGGCCATTTCATTTTGGAAACCTCCTAAGAACTCCTCCCTTTCTCTCTAGTGAAGAAAACCTAGCCTAAGGGGAAAATTGTTGAGCGGCAAGAAGGAAAAGTGTGGGTGAACTTGTGGAAGCGGTGGCGTAGTTGACGGAAAGAAGTGGAAGAAAATGGCTTTTGGGCTATTCCAAAAGGTAAAAGTTTCTTTCTCTTGGATATGAGTTAATACTTGTTATAGTAGTTTAGAAATGAGCACGAGGTCATTATATTTAAGTTTGAATAGATTTGGATCTTGTTGTCTTGTTGAAAACCGAAATGGGCATGTTAGCCTTAAGATTGTAACTTCAATTGGGTTACTAATTTAGTCGCCGCGTGTTGTAAAGGGGGATTGTAGGTGTTGAAGATGTCTAGGGCTAGATATCATGTTAGACCTAAGAACTTGGATTTGAAAAGAATTGAAAGGGATTTAGGATTGGTTACTTTGTTGGCCAAGAATGGCATGGAAATTATTGGTTTATTTTGTATTATTGTGGGGCGGAATGTTACACGCCTTGTTAGGCGTGTAATCCCCTTGTATTTGCTGAATTTATTTGAGTCTTAAAGGTGGCGTTTGGTTATTGAATCCGGCCTTGAAAAAGGTGGAAAAGTACGTAGAAACAAAGGAAATGCTGCCCAAATTTCCCTAGAATAAGGGGCTTTGCAATTAGAGTATTATACGTTAAAGCTAGGAGCTAATGGACGTATTATGACCATTATAGGGTGAAGTACTACGAGTAGCATACTCTACTTGGAGGGTGGAAAAGGCTAGCAAGAGTATAGTACTTTGGAACAGTTTGCTACTTGTCGATAATCGTCGCGAGGTATGTGATTCTTCTTATCCTCTTGAGCATGACTATTTGTGAAATATATAGTGCGGTAGACGCACGTGTGTTAAAGGAATTTGATTTTCCTTTTGTGCTTTGACTTGATATGAAGTGTAAAGGGCTTCATTGTGTGGAAAAAATAGTAAAATATTATTCGTTAGTAATGGGTACTAGGGTGTAAAAGAATAAGCCCTCTTGGTCTCATAAATGTTTATGGTTGTATTTGGTTGGTTTAAAACATAAAGTGTTATAACGGCTTTATGAGAAGTTTGTTATAACAACTTCATGTAGGTAAAGAAATGGTTTGTGGCTTTTTAAAAGATAAGAGACTTGACTTATAAATGACTTGGTTGGTGTTAAAAGTTGTGAAACCGCATTTTTGAGAAATGGGTAATTGTGTTTTAAAAGGAATAAGTCATATTGATTTCAGAAATGAGAATAAGTATCGAACAAACCACTGCAGCGTTAATAAAGGAAAATGTATTGACCAATTAATTATTATTAAAACCAGTAGAAACCTCCATCTGCATAGAAGCTAAGATAAGACAAAATTGTATTACATTTTCTAGATCATGGCTGCTTTAATAAGAACATTATAACAAGTTTTGATCTTCCTAAATTCCAAAGTAAGAAGCTTGAATTATAAAAGAGATAGACTTGAGAATTTGAAGTGTTTTCGTTTAAAAAGAAGTCACGTTTTGTCTTAAGTTGGTTTAAAAAGAAGGTATGGAAATTGTTTTGGTTTTCTTAAAAAGGTAATTACTCTATTTTTGATACTACGGGTATCGTGTGACTTCGGTGAAAGAAATGGATCTTTTAAAGAGTTAAAGTACGTAGTACCTTGGGGTTAACACCCAGATTCGTTATAATAAAATAAAGGACTATGAGTACGTTGAACTTGCCTATGCTTGTTGTGATAGCCTTTGTTGTGCAAATGTTTGATTGTGTGCTACCGAGTCTCTCGATGGAGGGCCATTATCCGTTGATTGATGGACATACTGACACGTTGGGTAGCCCACGGGTATGCTTCCACTATATCGATCCTCTTGGACATACTGACACGTTGGGTAGCCCACGGGTATGCTTCCATTAGGAGTGTTATCTTGTTATTTGTTTGGGCATACTGACACGTTGGGTAGCCCACGGGTATGCGTCCACAGTGAGTATTATCTTGTTATTTGTTTGGACATACTGACACGTTGGGTATCCCACGAGTATGCGTCCACAGTGAGTATTATCTTGTTATTTGTTTAGACATACTGACACGTTGGGTAGCCCACAGGTATGCTTCCGCAGTGAGTATTATCTTGTTATCTCCTTTGGGCATACTGACACGTTGGATGGTCCACGGGTATGGGCCCACTAGGACGGTTCCAGGGCCATGCTTATACCGAGGTGAGATGCCGGGGCATGCGGCCGTTGTGCGGGTTAAATTGTCGGGTTGTGCTTGAGTGATGATTTTACGCATGAGTCCACGACTTGACATACGCTATATATATATTGTGAACTGTAGTTTGGTTATCATATATGTCTCCTGTTTTATATGGACTGTTATGATTTCATTTACAGTATTTTTCCGTTTCACATACTTGGTACTGTTGTCGACCTCGCCCGGGCTGCGTTCATCTGCGCGAGTTGAGGTACATAGCTTGCTAATCCGCACTCTTAGGATCATTGTTCGGTTCTCGGAAAGCTCCATATCTCCTAAGCTTGTCACGTGGTACAGTTCCACAGTAGTAGACTTTTGTACATTCAGGGGCATGGCGGGGCCCTGTCCCGTCGTTATGGTTTTAAAATTCTTAGAGGTCTGTAGCACTGTTGTGGGCAGGGTTTGTAAGGGATGTAACTGTTCAAGTTTTCATTTATGTACAAAAAGGTAACCGTTTGGGTTAACCTGTTTTCTTATTTTCACTATTTTTCTTTCATGAGTTTTTATTTCCGCTGGTTTTTCTCTGATGTTGTATCACTAGGGTGCCCGGGGTAAGGCACCAGTCACGGGCCCGAGGTCGGGTCGTGACAAAAGTGGTATCAGAGCAGTTAATCCTCGGAAAGTGTCTACAGACCTTATCCAGTAGAGTCTTGATTATCGGTGTGTTGTGCACCACATCTATAATCGGAGGCTATAGGATATTTAGGATTAGTTTCCTTCTTCTCACTCGAGATCGTGCCTTAGAGGCATGTTATAAGTTGGACTCCTCAGCGTACGCACTTTTGTACCGATTATGCCTCCACGCAAGGCAATGAGCCGAAGGCGGGACAGAGGAGGCTGCGAGTAGAGCATCGGCCGGTCTCTACCGAGACCACGTCACCGAGCCTCGGTCCACGGCACAGGCGAAGGAGATGGGTACAGAGATGGCCCGATTGTTAGCCAGATCGTGGCGAGACACGAGGATAGGTTGAATCTGGCGATCCAGTTCGATAGTACCGTAGTTCACGAGATCGATAGTTTGAGACTACTACGGGATTTTACGAGTTCGGCCACACGAGTTCTACGGGTCGAGGCACGAGGATGATCCGCAGGAGTTCATCAAACGATTCTGACGGATCATGAGTGATCAAGGCTTCGCGACCGAGTCGAGAGTTTTGGGTTCACATCGGCCGCGTGATACCTGCGATCGGCGGTTTGATTCATGGGAGCTGTCACGGGGAGCATGCGCCTCGGTGTATGGGACGAGTTCTCGAGGCTTTCTGGCCATTTCTTGCCGCCACGGATGAGAGCACGCACGACAGATTTTTGATCTTTGAGACGAGAGAGGCGCCTGATTCGGAGTACAATGTAGAGTTTGACTCATTGGCGGTATGTCCCGCTTTGGTAGCCGATATGAAGGATAGAGTGCACCGTTATGTCACCGGCTCGATGATTATTTAGCGGAGGATGCATGATGGTAGCTCTTCACCGTACATGGACATTGCCCGCATCCGTGCCTATGCTTGTGATCGAGGAAACGTGAGGTCGACGGAATAATCGAGATCATCGAGAGGGTGTCACGACCGAACGGGCTGTGATCGTGCCTTACCGGGCACCCAGTAGACATCGTCAGTAATCGGCGGAATATAAAACAAGACATGAAATATGAAACGATTATCGAGAAAAGTTGCCTTTCGGCGTATACATATAAAAACTTAAATCCGAGCGATTTACATCCCTTTGACAACTCGCCACAACAAGATTCTGCACTTAAGAATGATATGACAACAACGACGGGACAGACCCGCCATACCACGAATGTAAATACCTACAACGCCAGGACTATACCCGATAAGCCTCGAGAAAGCGGAGCTTCCCAAAACGTGATCCTAGAGCGAGGATCGGCGATCGTGTACCTCATGCGGCGTGAACGCAGCCTCGAAGGAGGTCGATAACAGTACCAAGTATGTGAAATCGTAAATCGAAATGAAATCAAGTATCTAAAACCATTTGTAAATACAATCGCTTAAAGCGCACATAGTGCACAACATAAACAAGAGCAAAGCGGATATCTTATCAGAATGGTCTTTTCTAGGCCGCTAATGATCGAAGCAAGGCCAATCGCCCATAGTATCATTATGCGTGCCTAATCCTGGACTTCTCGCAGCCCGCATAGGTCACACATAGACCCGCATCGGGTGTAGCTAACCCCGGTACCCTCCTGGACTCCCGCAGTCCGCATAGTCACATAGACCGCATAGTCACACAGACCGCATAAGGCACTCCTCGCATCGGGATAATACACCCGGAATGATCAATCACGGAGCATACCGCCGCTCGCGTAGTCACACGCGCGTAGGCCGTATAGACCCGCATCAGGGTGGCAAGCCCTCGGTATAAAAAGTCGGGGTATGTGATATAATAATGATAACGGGCTTAACGTTTAACAACGTAAGCACAACAAGAATAACCCCCTTACACAACATCACAAGATACTAACACACGTAACATCCTAACATGTTTACTTATCAAATCAACAAGAAAGTATTACAAGGCTATCACAAACCAACACAATCAAGTTATACACACAAGGTACTTTCTACTATATGATTAACAAGATCGGGTTTTTATCCCCAAAGTACTTCATACATTAACTCTTTAAAAGATACGTTACTTTCACAAAAGTCACACAATACCCGTAGTATATGAAAAATAGAGTGATTATCTTTTGAAGTAAATCAAAACATTTCTCTTTGTAAAATCAAGTAACAACATCCTTTTCCAAACGTTCCAAGTTTGCCTAATTTCAATTACTCAAGTTTCTCATTTTCGAAAGGTTTGTAGTTCATAGTTTTAATCCTTTAAAACAATTTGAGAAACATATACCTTATGTGCGAGTAGGTTATTCTTGTTCATAAAAATCTTATTACAGCAGCCATGATCTAGGAAATGTAATATCATTTTGTGTCATCTTAACTTCTATGCAGATGGAAGTTTCTACTGGTTTGAATAATACTTATTGCCCGCATCGTGCCTATCTTGCGCAGATCGAGAAACGTAAGGTCGCGGAATAATCGAGATCGTGAAGAAGGGTGTCACGACCGAACGAACTGTGATCGTGCCTTACCCCGCACCAGTAGACATACATCGAGTAATCGGAATATAAAACAAGACATGAAATATGAAACAGTTATCTGAGAAAAGTTGCCTTTCGGCATATACATATAAAAACTTAAATCCGAACAATTACATCCCTTTGACAACTCTGCTCACAACAGTACTACAGACCTCTAAGAATGATATGACAACAACGACGGGACAGGACCCCGCCATACCCCTGAATGTAAATACCTACAACGCCAGGGGACTATACCACTGATAAGCCTCCGGAGAAACGGAGCTTCCCAAAACGCTGAACTGTGATCCTAAGAGCGAGGATCGACGACTGGTGTACTTCTACCTGCGGCATGAACGCAGCCCCCCGAAGGGGGTCAGTACAACAGGTACCAAGTATGTGAAACTGTAAAGTACTGAAGTAAAATCAAAGTATTTAAAACCATTTGCAAATACAATCGCTTAAAGCGCACATAGTGCACAACATAAACAAGAGCAAAACAGATATATCAGAATGTGTCTTTTCTAGGCCGCTAATGATCGGGCAAGGCCAATCGCCCATAGTATCATTATGCGTGCTAATCTCGACTTCCGCAGCTCGCATAGTCACACATAGACTGCGACGGGGTAGCTAACCCCGGTACCCTCACGACTCCCGCATCGCATAGTCACATAGACCGCATAGTCACACCATCGCATAAGGCACTCGTGACGGATAATACACCGAATGATCAATCCCGAGCATACCGCTCCGCATAGTCACGTGACCGCATAGCCGATAGACCGCGTCAAGGGTGGCAAGCCCTCGGTATAACAAGTCGGGGTATGTGATATAATAACAAGATAACGGCCTTAACGTTTAACAACGTAAGCACAACAAGAATAACCCCCTTACACAACATCACAAGATACTAACACACGTAGCATCCTAACATGTTTACTTATCAAATCAACAAGAAAGTATTACAAGGCTATCACAAACCAACACAATCAAGTTATTCACACAAGGTACTTTCTACTTTATGCTAACAAGTTCGGGTTTTTATCCCCAAAGTACTTCATACATTAACTCTTTATAAGATCTGTTTCTTTCACAAAAGTCACACAATACCCGTAGTATAAAAATAGAGTGACTATCTTTTTAAGTAAACAAAAACACTTCCCTAAGTAACAACATTATTTTCCAAACGTTCAAGTTTGCCTAATTTCAAATGCTCAAGTTTCTCATTTTCGAAAGGTTTCGTAGTTCATAGTTTTAATCACTTAATGATATAATTCTCCTTTAAAATAATTTGAGAAACATATGCCTTATATGTGAGTAGGTTATTCTTGTTTATAACAATCTTATTAAAGCAGCCATGATCTAGGAAATGTAATATCATTTTGTCTCATCTTAGCTTCTATGCAGATGGAGGTTTCTACTGGTTTTAATAATACTTAATTAGTCAATACATTTCCCTTTATTAACGCTGCAGTGGTTTGTTCGATACTTATTCTGATTTCCGAAATCAGTAAAACATTATTCCTTTTACAAACCAAGTACTCATTACTCACGAATGAGGTTTCACACTTTTTAACAAAATTCATATTAATATAATTAAGTCAAGTCTCTTATCTTTTAAGATCAAGTCTCTTAACTTCTAAAATCAGTAAACCATTCTTTTTACCTCTCTTAAGTCGTTATACCTAACTTCCCATAAAGCTAGTATAACTCTTAAGCTTTTAAAACCAAGTATTACTCTTCTTTCAAAAACGATTCTTAATTCTTTTGAAATACTTCAAGATTCTTATTATTAGACTCAAGTCAAAAGACATCGCAGTAAAACCACGTTCAGTTAACACACGTACGTCTACCGTACTATATATATTCTTTTAAAATATCATGCTCAAGAGGATAGGAAGAATCACATACCTCGCGACGATTTATCGACTATTAGCAAATAGCTCCAAAGTACTGTAATCCTGCTAGCCTTTTCCACCATTCGAGTAGAATACGCTACTCGCAGTACTTCAACCTATAACGGTTATACAAGTCTATCAATGTCTAGACTACTCGGTAGAATAAATCTAGATACAAGATTCTACGAAAAATTGGGCAAAGACTTCCCTACCACAAACTTCACAAGTCTCATCAGAATACAAATCCCATGTAAGTACCAATTCCCTTCTTATATACTTTCATTGTATATACCTTATACTTAATTCTTATACTTCAACAGTATGTAACTCTAATTACAATAGGGTGACAAGATATTTACCTCGATAAGCCCATAATTATCCAAGTTTAAATGTCGATCCTGAGCAAGGTTTAGCTCCTACTCCGCACTCCAACCCGCTCCAAACAACCCTTAGAAGTTCTACGACTTCTTCTTACTACTTCAACCAAGTATGAAGATTTTCCTTGGTTTCGTTTTGTGGATCAAGGAAGTATAATAGTATTTCCAGGCTTTTAGTATATGTGTAACCTTGGAATACTACAAGGTATTTGGGCAGGTATTTTGGAATAGTAACAATACTTGGAGAATACTTTTCTACCAAGGGGGTGTATTTACGAAAACAAAGGGGTACTTTCTACTAGCACCATTTAGGAAGGGAGGGTATTTCTCGCCAAGGCCTCACAAAGGGGAGGGGTTTCGCTAGCACAACTAGGAAGGGGAAGGGATTTCAAGACTTAGAAATGATTTAAGGGATGAAGAAACCTTGCAGTGGGGTATTTATAGGAAAATCAATGGACAAGATCAAGCCAAGTGGTAGGCAAGTGTAGGGTCAAGATTTGCACAAGTGCACCCTAGCCATCTACTCCTCAAATCACTCCAAACATTGACCCATGGTTTAGGCCTCAAAACATGGCCAAAAACGTGCACCATTCGGCCAACTTGACCGCCCACTAGAGGGTGACAAGTGTCGCCCTCTCGTTGGTCCAAAATATTTCATCTCTCGGAAAAATCCGCAAAAATTATAAATGACATAGCCGTAATTTTCCCTTCGCAAATTCCGGAAACGCTTCGGAAAAACGATTCTTTTCGCTAGTTGTGCCCAAAATTTTCTGGCCTTGCCTAACTTAAGGCTTAAACTTTTATACGTCGCCTCACGCATACATACTGAAATACGGGTATAACAGAGGGCCAGATGCAGAGTCCTCTGGTGACCTTCGAGGCAAAATTTCGGCAGACTAGTTATGCGCCTCCGCCAGTACGGAGTGCTCCGCCACGCCTTCGGGGCGTTCGAGATTCCGAGCAGTCGTGCTCCAAGGCTTCAGGTTTTTGGGGGAGCAGGGACGTTAGTCAGATGGGACCACCCCTACCTCGTTGTGGCCGTTGTGGTAGGCTCCATGATGGGGAGTGTCGTACTGGAATGGGAGTTTGTTTTACATGCGGCCAGCAGGACCATTTTGCGAGAAATTGTCCAACCAGAGGTAGCACGAATGTAGAGACTCAACCTTCGGGATCAGTGGCTGATTCATCTCCTCCTTTTGTGCGCCGTGCAGGGAAGGAACATGAGTAGAACGACAAAATGGAAAGTGAAGCAATAGTTACAGGTATATTCTTAACCCTCTAGAGACTAGTAGGCATTGATGTTATGGTGATGTGTTAAGTGTTATGTTCGGATAGCTTTGTGTTAAAAATGTGATTTAGAAGCTTGGCTAGTGAAAAAGGGTAAGTCTGGGGATGAGAAACTTTGAACTTTAGAATTTATAACAATCGAGACCTTAGCGATAAGGCCGGCTAGAGTAAAAGATTTTACAGTTGTCTTTGTCGGAGTACATAGTATACGGGGAGTGTATTCGGGTGATAAGTCCATGAGTGGTGGGAGCTTTTTGTGATATTAGAGATGATCCCTCATTGGCTGGAATTTAGAGTTTTGCGCATGTGTGATATTATGGCCATGAGAGGCATAATTGATTTTTGTGGGTGTAGTAGTGAAGACTACACCAGCGCCTGCGTTTTGGAGACTTAGAAGGAACATTCGGGACGAATGTTTCTAAGGGGGGGAGAATGTTACACCCCATAAATTCAAGAAGATAAGATAAGAACATACCAAGGAATATAAGATTTGAAAGTGGAAAGATAAGTTGACAAACATGTGTTGGACGGATTTTGAGTCTACCTTGGAGTGTTGTACCCCAGTTGTTAAGAATTGTTAGGTGTTTAAAAAGCCTAGTGTGTAGTCCGTTAAATCTAGTTCCCAACGCAACAAACCGTTCGTCGATAGGGCATCGGAGTCAAAAGTTATGGAAGTTACAAGTTCGGTGCGCAGACAGGCAAAACAGTGGTTTCGGTTCAGGGGTCCCAGCCGGCCGGAGTGGCCGCGGCGCGGTTGTTGAGGTTCGCAGAGGTTGCAGCCTTGGCGCCGAATGCGTGGCGCGCGGAATGCGGAATTTCTGAAGTGGAGCGCCATACGGCCATGCGGCCGCGCCGCGCGGATTTTTTTCTGCGGTAATGGGCGAAATCGTGATTTTTGTTAAAAGCCTATGGGAGGGTGACAAGTGTCCCTCCCATCCTTTTGACCAGGAAAGGGGCCTATTTTAGGGCCAAGTCTTGGAAGACTTGGCCATTTCATTTTGGAAACCCTCATAAGAACTCCTCTCCCTTTCTCTCTAGTTTGTGAAGAAAACCTAGCCTAAGGGGAAAATTGTTGGAGCGGCGGCAAGAAGGCAAAGTGTGGGTGAACTTATGGGAAGCGCTGGTGGGCGTAGTTGACGGGAAAGAAGTGTAAGAAAATGGCTTTTGTGGGCTATTCCAAAAGGTAAAAGTTTCCATTTCTCTTGGATATGAGTTAATACTTGTTATAGTAGTTTAGAAATGAGCCTGAGGCTGTTATATTTAAGTTTGAATAGATTTGGATCTTGTTGTCTTGTTGAAAACCGAAATGGGCATGTTAGCCTTAAGATTGTAACTGCAATTGGGTTACTAAGTTAGTAAATGCATGTTGTAAAGGGGATTGTAGTTGTTGAAGATGTCACGACCCGTTCCGGGGCCCGTGACTGGTGCCTTACCCGGGCACCCAAGTAGTCATACATCAGAGAAAATCAGCGGAACATAATATAATAACATGAAGTCAATGCAATAAGACAGTGAAATAAGAAGACAGGCTAACCAAAAACGGTTACCTTCAGTATATATAAATAACAATTTGAACAGTTACATCCCATTACAACCCCGCCACAACAGCATTACAGCACTCTACGAATGATATGACAACAACGACGGATGTGGCCGCCTTACCCCGAATGTAAGCACCTACAACAACAGGGACTATACCAAGATAAGCCTCCGAGGAACGGAGCTTCCCAAACGCTGAATCGCGGACCAAGAGCGAGGATCAACGATCGTGTACCTTTACTCGCATGAACGCAACCCGAAGGAGGTCAAGATAACAGTACCAAGTATGTGAAATCGAAAATATCGTAAATGAAATCATAGTAGTCTATATAAAGTAGAGACATGTATGATAACCAAACTACGATTCACAATAAATAAGCAATATGTCAAGTCGTGACTCACGCCTCAAGTCATCACTCAAATATAACAATGGATCTCACGCCACAACATCAATCATGCCCGTGGAATACCTTCCTCACCGCCGATCCTATGATATAAAAGCACCAAGGAATACACATGAACACCGTGTCCCACCGTGTCATCATAAAACCGCACGGTAAGTACAAGGCATAGCCGACTACTAAAACCTACGATAACAAGGTCATAAATCAGATCATGATCTGCCTGCATCGCCACATGATCAAGCCGCCACTCGCGCAGATCTAATGCGCGCTGCCTAGCCCTCGAACTTCCCGTAGCTCGCACGGGCCACTCCAATGGCCCGCATGAGGTATTCCCGCATCGGTAGCTACTCCCCAGCGTCCCCGACTCGCCGTCCGCATGGCCACATAGATCGCTGACCACAAAGGCCGCACACTAACACGAACTCCCGCAGCCCGCATAGCCACAGCACCGCATAAGGTATTCTCAAATCATAGGTCACACAGACTACCGAGTCTACCCCAGACGGAGGGCACTTAACCCCTAATCATGAGTGATACAATACTAACATAACGACTTATCGCTTAAACAACATAAGCACAATCAAGGAAACCCCTTTACACAAACATCACAAGATACTAACCCACGTAGCATCCTAGCATGTTTACTCAACAAATCAACAAGAAAGTATTACAAGGCTATCACAAACCAACACAATCAAGTTATACACACAAGGTACTTTCTACTATATGATTAACAAGATCGGGTTTTTATCCCCAAAGTACTTCATACATTAACTCTTTAAAAGATACGTTACTTTCACAAAAGTCACACAATACCCGTAGTATATAAAAATAGAGTGATTATCTTTTGAAGTAAATCAAAACACTTCTCTTTGTAAAATCAAGTAACAACATTCTTTTCCAAACGTTCCAAGTTTGCCTAATTTCAATTACTCAAGTTTCTCATTTTCGAAAGGTTTGTAGTTCATAGTTTTAATCCTTTAAAACAATTTGAGAAACATATACCTTATGTGTGAGTAGGTTATTCTTGTTCATAATAATCTTGATACGACAGCCATGATCTAGGAAATGTAATATTATTTTGTCTCATCTTAGCTTCTATGCAGATGGTAGTTTCTACTGATTTTAATAATACTTTATTAGTCAAAACATTTCCCTTTATTAGCGCTGCTGTGGTTTGTTCGATACTTATTCTGATTTCCGAAATCAGTAAAACATAATTCCTTTTGAAAACCAAGTACTCATTACTCACGAATGATGTTTCACACTTTTTAACAAAATTCAATTAAGTCAAGTCTCTTATCTTTTAAGATCAAGTCTCTTAACTTCTTAAATCAATAAATCATTCTTTTTATCTCTCTTAAGCCGTTATACCTAACTTCCCATAAAGCTAGTATAACTCTTAAGCTTTTAAAACCAAGTATTACTCTTCTGTTAAAATGATTCAGTATTCTTTTGAAATACTTCAAGATTATTCAGGCTTAAGTCAAAAGACATTGCCGTAATTATTATTCAGGCTTAAGTCCGGAGACATTGCCGTAATTATTATTCAGTTAACACACGTACGTCTACCGTACTATATATATATTCTTTAAAATATCATGCTCAAGAGGATAGGAAGAATCACATACCTCGCGACGATTATCGACTATAAGCAAATCGCTTCCATCGCTATAACCCTGCACTGGTCCACCTTTCAAGAGCACATGCTACTCACGTAACATTCAACCTATAAAGGTTATACAAGTCTATCAAAGTCTAGACTACTCGGTAGAATAAATCTAGATACAAGATTCTACGGAAATTTGGGCAGCCCTTCCCTACCCGTCAAACTACACAAGTCTACTGTAATACAGTCCTATGTAAGTACAGTCCAATTCTCTTCTTTAAATTCAGGCTTAAGTCCAAAGACATTGCCGCAAAACTAAGTTCAGTTCTATATATAGTATACTTCAACTATATATTCCTACAACATGTAATTTCCAATTACAATAGGGGGACAAGAATATTTACCTCGATAAGCCCAAAATCATCCAAGTTATAATGTCGATCCTGAGCAAGGTTTAGCTCCTACTCCGGGTGCTCCAACCCGCTCCAAACCACCCTTAGAAGTTCTAACCAACTTCTACGTAATACTCCAACTAACTATGGAGATTTTCCCTAGGGTTTCGTTTTTGTGACTGACGGAAAGTGTAATAGTATTTCTGGGCTTTTTGTATAGGTATAACCTTGGAATACTACAAGGTATTAGGGCCAAGGTATTTTGGGTATAGTAACAATACTTTGGAGAGTATTTCTACCAAGAGGGGGGGTATTTATACGAGACAACACCACATGGGGTGTATACCTACCAACCCCACTAGGGGGGGTACTCTCGGCCAAGGGGGGGAAGGGGTGCTCTCGGCTAAAGCCTCACAAGGGGGGGGGGGGGGGACGAGAACAACACTACAAGGGAGGGAGGATTTCTAGACTTAGAAATTATTTTAGGATGAATAAGTCTTCAAAAAGGGGGTATTTATAGGTCAAGTACAGGCTAACCAATGGCCAAGATCATGCCAAGTGCAAGGCAAGTGTAGGGCCAAGATTCATCCATGTGCACCGTATCCATCTACCACAAAAATATCCTACCAACTACTTGACAAAAAGCCAAGGAATTCGTCCAAGCTTTATCGCTTCACTCCCACCAACTGAGGGTGACAAGTGTCGCCTCTTGTTGGTCCAAAATGTTTCGTCTCTCGGAAAAATCCGCAAAAATTAGAAATGGCATAGCCGAAATTTACCCTACGCGAGTTGTGTAAAACGTTTCGTCGAAAAACGACTCTAACCGGGTGTTGTGCACAAAGTAAAATCGGCCAAGCCACTTTTAAAGCCCAAACTTTTCTACGACGCCCCACGCATACACCGGAAATACGGTATAACATTCTCCTTCCTTAGAAACATTCGTCCCGAATGTTCCTTCTAAGTCTCAAAACAAACGCGCGCTAGTATAGTCTTCACTACTATACCGACGAGAACAAACCTGCCACACCTGGCCACAGAACCACCCGCGCAAATACTTCCATCCAAGTCTACGAGGAAACACCTCTAACAGCACCACAAATACCTCTCTCCGGGGTCTAAAATATACTTCCTTCGCACCTTCTCTTTACAGAAGAAATGATCACATCTATGCTCGCCATACATGATCGCTTCTTCCCTTACGTGTCGTACCCTTCTTGTACACTCGAACTCTTCTCATAACTTACCACATTTCATCTCGCTTGGTTCCAAAACTCGTCACACCCTATCCGGGGTGGTACCTTCAAGAAGACCGACCGTCAACCTGAACTCTAAGCGTCGTCGCCGATTATCCGCACGATTTCTCTGAGCTGCCAATAACCTCTTCTAGACAAGCTTCACCCTAACCACAAACCGGAACAAGACTGAACCAACTATCTGAACCTTGCCAACATCGAACCAATCGACCGGCAACTTACACTTCCGCCCCTACAAGGCTTCATAAGGCAACATCCGAACACTGAAATGGTAGCTTAAACACTTCCCCAACAGGAGACAACAATCCTCACAACTACCCCTGAAATCCAAACACTGGCCCGAGGGCGAATGCGATACGGAGACTTACCTGAGTTCCTAACCCTGCCTGGTAAAACCTCTAGAAAAAGAAACAGCCGTACCCTGGGCTCCACTGTCTGTCATAAGGTGAAGGTAGGCACCCCGTGCAGCCTTACAACCTTTCCTGAAATAATCATCTCGCAACTTATTACCGAGTACACGGCCCGATTAAAACCACGATGGCTGCCCCATCGCCCGACCATCGTTGAACGCATCCACGAACTTGTACGCTGGTTAACTAAAATTGAGCCTAACACCCTCGTGACCCTACCACAAGGAGGGACCACCACAAACTGACCCCACCACCATACAGGCCGCGGGTTGACCCGCAACGTGGCCTCAACCCGACCCGGCAACGCGCAAAATACTAGCTCCCCGATCCGGAACAATCTCACTAATCATGTTATGAAAACCTAGCGGTCTTCTTAGCTCAACTACCCTCTTTCATTCCACACTACTCAGGGACTTATCACACAATATATCCCACGTGCACTATGTACTCTGGTAAGGGTCAAACACAAAATAAATCTTTCTTTCGAGATGGCCTTACCTCTAAGGTCTCTACGTATAACATTCTAAGGCTCACACCTTTTCTATCCCCCAAATCTTACTCAGTTAACTAACCATGATTTCTAATCACAATTAACATGTTGATATCAGCACATAGCACTTAAGATATACTCATCTTATCACACAATGCTAATCTCTAAAGGGTTAAGGATATACCTGTATCTACTGCTTCACTCCCCTTAGTCGTTCTAATCAAATCTACCCCGTAGGGCGCATAGCTAAGGAAGGTGACGAACTGGTCACTGATCACAAGGCGTCGAGTCCTCCTACTTGCATCCCTCCTACTAGGACATCCTTACGACACATGGCCCTGACGGCCGTCGGTAAAACGAGCACCAACAAAAGACGACATTCTCCGGGATGACATCTGCCACCCTGTGAAAACTGAGGGCAAAACTGAATTCGGCTGGCTGGAGCCTACGTGTAGCTGTGAACCGAAAACTCTGGAGTTCTGACCAACTCCTGCATACCCCGAACGTCCTGAACCTTGTGGAGGACCACTCTGCACTGGTGGATGTGCATAATCAATCACGCGAGGTGATTCGCCTCGAAAGTTACTAAAGGATCCCGCTGCTCGCCCTCTTCGCCCCCTCGGTTAACCCGCCGATCTCTACATCTTCGGCTGCGCGCATAAGCCCGCATACGTGCCATGCTCAAGCTTAACCAAGAACTACTCTTGCACAACCCTCTCTTAGATAGTCATCAAGACTCGCAGACATCGGTATACTCTGCAGCCAAATCCATAGTTAGTAATGGTCGCCTCTTGCAATCCATATTCTCGCCCCTGGCCGTGGAACCAAGGTTCAAATATCATGGCCGCAGTAGGAACTGCCGCCGCCGTGCTAAATGTCTGCTGGGGCTAGTGACGTCGCAGAACTCCCCGAATGAAGCACTACCCTAGGTAATGATTGGGCCTGTGCCCTCGTAACACTATGAACTCTACTCGCAGCTCCTCCGCTGCGCCTCCCGGGCGGGTTTGCCTACGCGAGGCATAACGGTAGGGAAAGAAATACGTTAGAGGGTCCAACTTACAACACGCCTCTAAGGCACGATCTCGAGTGAGAAGAATGGAAACTAATCCTAAATATCCTATAGCCTCACGATTATCGCGTGCACAACACACCGATAATCAAGACTCTACCGGATACGATCTGTAGACACTTTCCGAGGATTAATCGCTTCGATACCACTTTTGTCACGACCTCGCCCGGCCCGTGGATCGTGCCTTACCCGGAACCCAAGTAGTCATACATCGAGAAAATCAGGAACATAAAATAATAACATGAAGCCAATGCAATAAGATGAAATAAGAAGACAAAGCTAACAAAAATTACCTTCAAAGATATATAAATAACAATTTGAATAGCTATATCCCATTACAACCCCGCCACAACAAGATTACATGCACTCTACGAATGATATGACAACAACGACGGATGGCTCGCCATACCCCGAATGTAAGCACCTACAACAACAGTGGACTATACTAAGATAAGCCTCCGAGGAACGGAGCTTCCCAAACGCCGAATCGTGACCCTAAGAGCGAGGATCAACGATCGTGTACCTTTACTGCAGATGAACGCACTTCGGGCGAGGTCGATAACAGTACCAAGTATGTGAAATCGAAAATATCAGAAATGAAATCATAGTAGTCTATATAAAGCGAGACATGTATGATAACCAAACTACAGTTCACAATAAATAAGCAGTCATGTCAAGTCAGGGACTCACGCCCTCAAGTCATCACTCAAATATAACAATGGGTCTCACGCCCACAACATCAATCATGCCCGTGGAATACCTTCCTCACTACCGGCAGTCTATGATATAAAAGCACCAAGGAATACACATGAACACCAGGTCCCACTGTGTCATCATAAAACCGTCACGGGTAAATACGGCGCATAGCCGACTACTAAAACCTACAAGATAACAAGGTCATAAATCGTATCATGATCTGTCTGCATCGTCACATGATCAAAGCCGCCGCTCGCAGATCTAATGTCGCGATCTAGCCCTGGAACTTCCCGTAGCCCGCACGGGCCACTCCAATGGCCCGCGTGAGGTATTCCCGCATCGAGGGTAGCTACTCCGGCGTCTGGACTCGCCGTCCGCGTAGCCACATAGACCGCATGACCACAAAGGCCGCACACTAACACGGAACTCCCGCAGCCTCCGCATAGGCCACATGCACCGCATAAGGTATTCTCGAATCATAGGTCACACAGACCCGCCTGAGTCTACCCCGCATCGGAGGGCAGCTTAACCCCCGGAATCATGAGTGATACAATACTAACATAACAACTTATCGTTTAAACAACATAAGCACAATCAAGGGAAACCCCTTTACACAAACATCACAAGATACTAACCCACGTAGCATCCTAGCATGTTTACTCAACAAATCAACAAGAAAGTATTACAAGGCTATCACAAACCAACACAATCAAGTTATACACACAAGGTACTTTCTACTATATGATTAACAAGATCGGGTTTTTATCCCCAAAGTACTTCATACATTAACTCTTTAAAAGATACGTTACTTTCACAAAAGTCACACAATACCCGTAGTATATGAAAATAGAGTGATTATCTTTTGAAGTAAATCAAAACACTTCTCTTTGTAAAATCAAGTAACAACATTCTTTTCCAAACGTTCCAAGTTTGCCTAATTTCAATTACTCAAGTTTCTCATTTTCGAAAGGTTTGTAGTTCATAGTTTTAATCCTTTAAAACAATTTGAGAAACATATACCTTATGTGAGTAGGTTATTCTTGTTCATAACAATCTTGATACAATGACCATGATCTAGGAAATGTAATATCATTTTGTCTCATCTTAGCTTCTATGCAGATGGTAGTTTCTACTGGTTTTAATAATACTTTATTAGTCAAAACATTTCCCTTTATTAGCGCTGCTGTGGTTTGTTCGATACTTATTCTGATTTCCGAAATCAGTAAAACATAATTCCTTTTGAAAACCAAGTACTCATTACTCACGAATGAAGTTTCACACTTTTTAACAAAATTCAATAGTCAAGTCTCTTATCTTTTAAGATCAAGTCTCTTAACTTCTTAAATCAATAAATCATTCTTTTTATCTCTCTTAAGCCGTTATACCTAACTTCCCATAAAGCTAGTATAACTCTTAAGCTTTTAAAACCAAGTATTACTCTTCATTAAAATGATTCAAGATTCTTTGAAATACTTCAAGATTATTCAGCTTAAGTCAAAAGACATTGCCGTAATTATTATTCAGCTTAAGTCCTAAACATTGCCGTAATTATTATTCGCTTAACACACGTCGCCTATCGCACTATATATATATTCTTTAAAATATCATGCTCAAGAGGATAGGAAGAATCACATACCTCGCGACGATTATCGACTATAAGCAAATCGCTCCACGGCTATAACCCGGCTAGCCTGGTCCACCTTTCAAGTAGCACATGCTACTCACAGAATATTCAACCTATAAAGGTTATACAAGTCTATCAAAGTGTAGACTACTCGGTAGAATAAATCTAGATACAAGATTCTACGGAAATTTGGGCACCCTTCCCTACTCACAACTACACAAGTCTCATCTGAATACAATCCTATGTAAGTACAGTCAATTCTCTTCTTTAAATTGGGCTTAAGTCCAAAGACATTGCCGCAAAACTAAGTTCATTCTATATATAGTATACTTTAACTATATAATCCTACAACATGTAATTTCCAATTACTGATAGGACAAGAATATTTACCTCGATAAGCCCAAAATCATCCAAGTTATAATGTCGATCCTGAGCAAGGTTTAGCTCCTACTCCGGGTGCTCCAACCCGCTCCAAACCACCCTTAGAAGTTCTAACCAACTTCTACATAATACTCCAACTAACTATGGAGAATTTCCCTAGGGTTTCTTTTTGTGACTGACGGAAAGTGTAATAGTATTTCTGGGCTTTTCGTATAGGTATAACCTTGGAATACTACAAGGTATTAGGGCCAAGGTATTTTGGGTATAGTAACAATACTTTGGAGAGTATTTCTACCAAGAGGGGGGGTATTTATACGAGACAACACCACAAGGGGGTGTATACCTCTACCAACCCCACTCAGAGGGGGTACTCTCGACCAGGGGAAAGGTGCTCTGGCTAAAGCCTCACAAGTGGGGGGACGAACAACACTACATGAGGAGGATTTCTAGACTTAGAAATTATTTTAGGATGAATAAGTCTTCAAAAAGGGGGGGGGGGTATTTATAGGTCAAGTAAAGGCCAACCAATGGCCAAGATCATGCCAAGTGCAAGGCAAGTGTAGGGCCAAGATTCATCCATGTGCACCTTATCCATCTACCACAAAAATATCCTACCAACTACTTGACAAAAAGCCAAGGAATTCGTCCAAGCTTTACCGCCCACTCCCACCAACTAGAGGGTGACAAGTGTCGCCCTCTTGTTGGTCCAAAATGTTTCGTCTCTCGGAAAAATCCGCAAAAATTAGAAATGGCATAGCCGGAATTTACCCTACGCGAGTTGTGTAAAACGTTTCGTCGAAAAACGACTCTAACCGGGTGTTGTGCACAAAGTAAAATCGGCCAAGCCACTTTTAAAGCCCAAACTTTTCTACGTACGTCCTTACGTACATACACTGGAAATACGGGGTATAACAGAAGATGTCTAGGGCTAGATATCATGTTAGACCTAAGAACTTGGATTGGAAAAGAATTGAAAGGGATTTAGGATTGGTTACATTGTTGGCCAAGAATGGCATGGAAATTATTGGTTTATTTTGTATTATTGTGGGGCGGAATGTTACACGCCTTGTTAGGCGTGTAATCCCCTTGTATTTGCTGAATTTATTTGAGCCTTAAAGGTGGCGTTTGGTTATTGAATCCGGCCTTGAAAAAGGTGGCAAAGTACGTAGAAACAAAAGAAATGCTGCCCAAATTTCCCTAGAATAAGGGGCTTTGCAATTAGAGTATTATACGTTAAAGCTAAGAGCTAATGGACGTATTATGACCATTATAGGATGAAGTACTACGAGTAGCATACTCTACTTGGAGGGTGGAAAAGGCTAGCAAGAGTATAGTACTTTGGAACAGTTTACTACTTGTCGATAATCGTCGCGAGGTATGTGATTCTTCCTATCCTCTTGAGCATGACTATTTGTGAAATATATAGTGCGGTAGACGCACGTGTGTTAAAGGAATTTGATTTTCCTTTTGTGCTTTGACTTGATATGAAGTGTAAAGGGCTTCATTGTGTGGAAAAAGTAGTAAAATCTTATTCGTTAGTAATGGGTACTAGGGTGTAAAAGAATAAGCCCTCTTGGTCTCATAAATGTTTATGGTTGTATTTGGTTGGTTTAAAACATAAAGTGTTATAACGGCTTTATGGGAAGTTTGTTATAACAACTTCATGTAGGTAAAGAAATGGTTTGTGGCTTTTTAAAAGATAAGAGACTTGACTTATAAATGACTTGGTTGGTGTTAAAAGTTGTGAAACCGCATTTTTGAGAAATGGGTAATTGTGTTTTAAAAGGAATAAGTCATATTGATTTCGGAAATGAGAATAAGTATCGAACAAACCACTGCAGCGTTAATAAAGGAAAATGTATTGACCAATTAATTATTATTAAAACCAGTAGAAACCTCCATCTGCATAGAAGTTAAGATAAGACAAAATTGTATTACATTTTCTAGATCATGGCTGCTTTAATAAGAACATTATAACAAGTTTTGATCTTCCTAAATTCCAAAGTAAGAAGCTTGAATTATAAAAGAGATAGACTTGAGAATTTGAAGTGTTTTCGTTTAAAAAGAAGTCACGTTTTGTCTTAAGTTGGTTTAAAAAGAAGGTATGGAAATTGTTTTGGTTTTCTTAAAAAGGTAATTACTCTATTTTTGATACTACGGGTATCGTGTGACTTCGGGATCTTTTAAAGAGTTAAAGTACGTAGTATCTTGGGGTTAACACCCAGATTCGTTATAATAAAATAAAGGACTATGAGTACGTTGAACTTGCCTATGCGTGTTGTGATAGCCTTTGTTGTGCAAATGTTTGATTGTGTGCTACCGAGTCTCTCGATGGAGGGCCGGCTATCTGGTTGATTGATGGACATAATGACACGTTGGGTAGCCCACGGGTATGCTTCCACTATATCGATCATCTTGGACATACTGACACGTTGGGTAGCCCACGGGTATGCTTCCATTAGGAGTGTTATCTTGTTATTTGTTTGGACATACTGACACGTTGGGTAGCCCACGGGTATGCGTCCACAGTGAGTATTATCTTGTTATTTGTTTGGACATACTGACACGTTGGGTAGCCCACGGGTATGCTTCCACAGTGAGTATTATCTTGTTATCTCCTTTGGGCATACTGACACGTTGGATGGTCCACGGGTATGGGCCCACTAGGACGGTTCCAGGGCCATGCTTATACCGAGGTGAGATGCCGGGGCATGCGGCCGTTGTGCGGGTTAAATTCCCGGGTTGTGCTTGAGTGATGATTTTACGGGCATGAGTCCCTGACTTGACATGACTGCTATATATATATTGTGAACTGTAGTTTGGTTATCATATATGTCTCCTGTTTTATATGGACTGTTATGATTTCATTTACAGTATTTTTCAGTTTCACATACTTGGTACCTGTTATCGACCTCGCTTGGGGCTGCGTTCATGCCGCAGATTTGAGGTACATAGCTTGGCCGATCCGCACTCTTAGGATCGCTGTTCGATTCTCGAAAGCTCCATATCTCGGAAGCTTGTCACGTGGTACAGTTCCTGAAGTAGTAGACTTTTGTATATTCAGGGCATGGCGGCCCCGTCCGTCATTATGGTTTTAAAATTCTTAAGGTCCAGAGCTTGTTGTGGGAAGGGTTTGTAAGGGATGTAACTGTTCAAGTTTTCATTTATGTACAAAAAGGTAACCGTTTGGGTTAGCCTGTTTTCTTATTTTCACTGTTTTTCTTTCATGAGTTTTTATTTCCGCTGGTTTTTCTCTGAAGTTGTATCACTAGGGTGCCCGGGGTAAGGCACCAGTCACGAGCCCGAGGTCGGGTCGTGACAATGTCTTATCATACGATACATGATAAAATAAAATGTTAAACAAGTTAAGAATTTCCTAAAAGGAATGGAGGGGAGATGTTGCATGCTTGTATGATGAAGGGTAGTATGTTATAATGTGTTTACACTTGGAATATTGTGAGGTCACTTTGAATTGCAGGGTAAGGTTCTCACTCAGCCCCGGATGGCAGGGTTGACTCTTTATTTAACATGTTTCAGGAAATGGTGATAGAGGAAAGACTCCACGTGAAGGCTAGCGAGCGTCCCGCGGCCTCTTTGTCATACCAAACCCATTGCTTCGGACTTGGTACTTGTCGTACTTAGTATGTAGTTGAAAGATTCAATTTCAGTATCTCGAGAAATTCCCGTGTGGATTGTCTCCTTTCAAACTTGAAATAATCATTCTCATTATGTCTAGTTAGAAACAACATTTGCACGACTATGGGCTCGCGTTACTTTTAAGAAAATTCATAAGGAGTTCTTTTACTTCTGTTATGGTTATTTATTGTTCCGCATTTAAATATAAGTCTAAATTTCAAAATAAAGAGAATTAAATGGTGCTCTTGGTGAAAAATAATTACCCAGGTGCCAGCACTCCCTAAGTAAAGACTTGGGAAAAGTCGGGGCGTGACACCTATTGTTCTTTCATTATCTCTACGTCAAAGAACACATTTCACCACCGCCTCATCGTTTCTAACATCAAAATCACATCTCTATTGTCACGACCGACCCACAAGGATCGGTACCTACCGGCACCGCCGTGATACATCAGAGAATAGCAGCGGAACATACATAACACATGACTTATAAAAAGGTAAACATCACTGGCCAGCCGATAAGGCTGCCTTCCATAAAACATACTTAATTAAAAGTATAGCAGTACAACTTGTTCTTACAGCCCAAAACACATACGTGACCACAGACCTCTAATGATAACAACTGTGGCGGGACAGGGCCCCGCCATACCCCTGAATATACACAGTGCCTATAACATCAGGGAAAAACCGTACCAACAAACAAGCTTCCGGAGGAATGGAGCTTCTGACACCGGAACAGTGATCCTAAGAATGAGGATCCACCACCTGCTTACCCTTACCTGCGGCATGAACGCAGCCCCCGAGGAAGGGGGTCAGTACACAATATGTACCAAGTATGTAAAACTGGAAAATACTGTAGTAATAATATCATAAGTCTAAAAGTAAGCTGGAGTCATGGAAGACAATCAAAATACAGTACACTGTGCCTTACTAACAATGAGAGTGACAAGTATATATATAATATTGCATAAAAATAGGAGGCTCATGATCAAAACAGGGTACCTCGCCCGTAGTATCAATAAGCACCCCTACTCCTGGGACTATTTCACCCGCATAGGTCCTGTGGACCCGCATGAGGTATTCCTCGCATAGGTCAGACTACCGCGTGAGACTATTTCACCCGCGTAAGCCCATAAGGACTCGCATGAGGTATTCCTCGCGTCATGGGTAGCAAATCCACGAATGTGTGGTATAACGTCTTGGGGTTTTCCCCTCATTTATACTCTTACCCTGAAGCAGGTGGTATGACGTCTTGGGGCTTTCCCCTCATTCATACTCTTACCCTGGAGAAGGTGGTATGACGTCTTGGGGCTTGCCCCTCATTCATACTCTTACCCTGGAGAAGGTGGTATAACGTCTTGGGGCTTGCCCCTCATTTATACTCTTACCCTAGCTCAATCGGTCATCATATCATAATCATAAATAAGTTAAGAAAACTTATAACTTCTTATTAGTCTTGTTCATATACCCTCTCATTTTAGTTTACTTAAGGCACTTAATCATATCTTTAATAAAAGAAAACCGGGAATTTAACCCAAAGTACTACATACTTCTACTCTTTTAAAAGTGACTCCTTTTCATATAAAACCTTTGGGCAATTGATGCCTTAAAATCAGTTTGCCTTTCATAAATCAAGTCATTTGTCCTTACTTATCTTACTTAGAGTAAATCTCTTCTTATTATCCTTTCATAAAGCTAACAACCCAACTTCCCATAAAGTGGTTATATTAACCCTATACTTTAGTAAAAATTATACTTTTCCCATAACCAAGGGACTTATACTTTCTAAAACGAACAAGTCTTTATATACTTAAAACAAGTAAGAATACCAAATCTTGTACGTCTACCGTACTACATAGTTACAACTATTCATGCTCAAGTGATAGGATAGCTCCACATACCTCTTCGGTCAATCCACTTGATAAGTCCAAAATACCGCACGTAATATGTCAACCTATAATGACCATAATACACTTATTAACCTCTAGCTCAATGTAGGAATAATCTAAGTTCAAAGCCACTAAATTCTATGGAAAATTGGGCAGCATTTCCTTTGTTTCTACATACTTTGCCACCTTTTACAAGGCCGAATTCAACATCCAAACGCCATATTTAAGGCTCAACAATCCAAACATTTCAAAGGGGATTACACACCTAAACTTGGGTGTGTAAAATTCTGCCCCAAAAGGTACAACAATTAACTTAACAAGTCTAAGGTAGTTTTTAGGCTACAACATGCTCACATAACCTTCTCAACCAATTCCTTCACACCCAAACCATATTTCTTACATGCAATGAATCTAAGAGCATTATTTACTACTACAAGTTCCTTCTTCTTCACATGCAACATCAATAACTAGCTACAAGAGAAGAAATGTTACCTTTAGAGTTTTAGCCAAAATTATTCCAACAACTTTGCTAGCCTCCTTTCCAAGAACACCACCACACTAACACCAACAAGCTAGCCACAAGCTTCCTTCTTGCCACACCTTTTCAGATTTTTCCTAAGCTTTGAATTCCTCTTGGAATTCTAGAGAGAAGTGAGAGCTCTAAATTTAGAGAGAGGGAAAGTCTTGAAAGATGACCAAGTCTTCAAGACTTGGTCAATATAAGGGACATGAAAAAATAAGATGGGGGGGGGGGGGCACACTTGTTCCCCTCCCATGGCCTTTTTAAAAGAAGAAATCTGATTTCCCTAAGTTTTTCCGCCAGAAATCCCGCCGCGGCGCTGAAACTTCCGCCACCTCACAGGACTTCCGGCGCCGTGGCCCTGATTCCCGGCGCCGCGGATCTGCAATGTTATACCCCGTATTTCCAGAGTATGTACGTATGGACGTACGTACGAAATTTGAGCCTTAAGTTAGGCATTGGATTCGAAATTGGGCACAAGTGCCGAGTAGAGTCGTTTTCCGACGAAACGTTTCCACAGCTTTCGTAGGGAAAATTCCGGCTATGACATTTTAATTTTTTGCGGATTTTTCCGAGTGACGAAACATTTTGGACCAACGGGAGGGTGACATGTGTCACCCTCACATTGGAAGCAAGTGGGGTGCTTGGACGATTTGGGCGTCCAAGAGGCCTTGGTTGGCCTTGGCCGATTGGCTCCCTCTTTTGGCCTAGTTTTGTGCCATGTTTTGTGGAGTGTTTTGTGGAGTAGGGGTTAGGGTGCACTTGGCTTGATCTTGGCCTTACACTTGCCTTGCACTTGGCTAGATCTTGGCCATTGGTTGGCCTTTGGTTTTGCTATAAATACCCCCTCTCTTTGAAGACTTCTTCATCCAAAACCTTCCAAGTCTTGAGTCCCTCTCCCTCCCTCTTTTCGTCCAAGAGCCCCCCCTCTCCCCCTTGTGAAGGCCTTGGGCCGAAACCCTCCCCCTTTGTGAGCCTAAAGCCGAGAACACCCCCCCCTCTTTTAGAGTGTTGTTCTCGTGTGATACCCCCCTTTTTGTGGTGTTGAAATACTCCTCAAAGTATTGTTATAATGCCCAAAATACCTTAGCCTTGTACCTTGTAGTATTCCAAAGATACCTCTCTACGTAGAACCCGGAAATACTACCTTTTGTCCTTTTTAGTCTCAAACCGAAACCCTAAGGAAATCTTCATTGTTAGTTGAAGGATTTAAGTAGAAGTTGGATAGAACTTCTAAGGGTTGTTTGGAGCGGGATGGAGCACCCGGAGCTGGAGCTAAACGTTGCTAAGGATCGACATTTAACTTGGATAATTATGGGCTTATCGAGGTAATTATCTTGTCCCTCTATTGTAATTGGAAATTACATGTTTGTTAGAATATATAGTTGAAGTATACTATATATGGAACTATACTTAGTATTCGGCAATGTCTTTTGACTTAAGCCTGAAGAATAAAGAAAAGAATCGAATCAGTATTTACATAGATCAGACAAGAGACTTGTGTAGTGTTCTTGAGTAGGATGGTACACGTCAGGTTAGGCGTATAAACCCACTGGTTGGCTTGGTAGCCGCCTCGATAGAGAGGAGATTTACGTTGCGGGGGTGTCACAATTTTCTGTATAAAGATAGAAACTTGTGTTTTGGGGTTAATAGGCGTTTGTGACCTTTATAGGTGAAAGTACTAAGAGTAGCGTATTCTACCGAGGAGTGGAAAGGGCTAGCGTTGTAGTACTTGGAGCATTTTGCTTATTGTCGATAAATCGTCGCGAGGTATGTGAACCTCTTCCTATCTCTTCTAGCATGATATGTGTGAACTATGTAGTGCGGTGACGCGTACGTGTTAATCGTGTTTGATTGTTCTTAAAACATAAAGTGTTATAACGACTTTATGGGAAGTTGGTTATAACAGCTTTATGTAGGTAAGAAAATACTTTGTGGTTTTAAAAGGTAACTGATGTGAATTATAACTGGCTAGTTATAATAAAGAACTTGAAGTATTTCAAAAGATTTATAAATCGTTTTTAAGGGAGAGTAACACTTGGTTTTAAAGGTTTTAAAAAGAGTTATACTAGCTTTATGGGGAGTTAGGTATAATGTCTTAAGAGAGGTAAAGAAAATGGTTTACTGATGTTAGAAGTTAAGAGACTTGATCTTATAAGATAAGAGACTTAACTTATTTGTTTTAATGTGAATGTTTGTGTGAAACCTCATTCGTGAGTAATGAGTACTTGGTTTTATTTAAAGGGATAATGTTTTACTTGATTTGGAAATCGAAATGTGTATCGACAGGACCAAGCGTTAATAAAGGAAAATGTATTGAATAATGATGTATCGTATTAAAACCAAGAGAAACCTCCATCCGCATAGAAACTAAGATGAGACAAAATGATATTACATTTTCTAGATCATGGTCAGTAATAAGAATGTTGTAAACAAGAATAACCTACTCTCACGTGAGACATATATTACTCAATTGTTCTAAAGGAATCAAGTGATTAAGTTTGGGAACTATGAAACCATTTGAAAATGAGAAGCTTGAGTAATTGAAACTAGGCAACCGGAACTTAGGAAAAAGAATGTTGTTACTTGATTTTGAAAAGGAATGGGTTGGTCATTCTAATACTACGTATCGGGTGACTTTTTATAAAAGTAATGGATCTCTTTTAAAAGAACTTAACGTATGTAGTACTTGGGGTTAAAACCCGACTTTGGCATAAAATGAAAGTACTTTGAGTTGTGTGAAACTATGCTTGTTGTTGTGAAACTTGCCTATGCTTGTGATGATAGCCTTTGTTGTGCAAGTGTGGTATTTACGTGTTACCGCGTCTCGATAGAGGGCGGTTGACTTGTTGAGAACTTACTTGGGACGTGATGGCAGTGATGGAGAATTCCACGGGTATGTTTCCATTTTGATTACTGTCTTGTTGTTGATGTCACATGGACATGTCTACACCGACGCAAGATTCGGCATGCGCCATGCGCCGGGTTGATTACCCGATATATGGCTATTACTGCAACATGGAATTGTCTACACCGTCGCAAGATTCGGTACGCGTTACGCGCGGTTGAACACCCATGATAGTGTTATGAAGGTTACATGCGCATGTCTACACCGGCGCAGATTCCGGCATGTGCCATGCGGCCTTGTTATTATTGTTGAATCATGGACATGTCTACACCGATGCAGTATTACGGGGGCATGTGGCGATTATGCGAACATGTTGGATTTGGTGGGCGTGAGACCAATAGTTATATTTGAGTGGTGACTTTGAGGCGTGAGTCCATGACTTGACCGCTTATGTTGCGTCTCGTATTTTGGTTATCATCATGTCTCTCGCTTTATATAGATCGTTATGATTTAATCGCAGATTTCTGATTTCACATACTTGGTACTGTTATCTTGACCTCCTTCTGGGCCGCGTCATGCCGCAGCAGAGGTACATCGGCCGTGGATCCTCGCCTAGGATCTCGATTCGGCGTTTGGGAAGCTCCGTTTCTCCGAGGCTTATCTTTTGTATGTGTTCCCGAGTTGTAGGTTCTTGTACATTCGTGGTATGGCGGGCCCCGCCCCGTCATTGTTGTGAAAATCTTAGAGGTCCAGTAATCTTGTTGTAAGTGTGGTTTGTAAAAGGATTAAACTGCTCGCTTTGAAAGAGTTGTATTTATTTATGTTAGTGGAAGCGTAACCGTAGGTTGGCCTGCTTTATGTTCATATACCTTGTTTCTTGTTTAAAGTTTTATTTTCCGCTGATTTTCTCGATGTTGTCACTAGGGTGCCCGGATAAGGCACTAAGAACGCCCCGAACGGTCGTTACAAAAGTGGTATCGAGCGATTAGTCCTCGGAAAGTGTCTACTGACCGTGTCTAGTAGAGTCTTGATTATCGATGTGTTGTGCACCACATCTATAATCGTGAGGCTATAGGACATTTAGGATTGGTTTCTATTCTTCTCGATACGATCGTGCCTTAGATCGCGTTATAAGTTGGACCCTCCGCCGTGTCTCGTTTTACCGATTATGCCTCCGCAAAAAGTGCAACCCGGCCAGTGGGCAAGGCAGCCGAGGAGCCGCTAGTGAGATACAGAGGAGTCCGAGGCGCAGTCTGGCCAAGACTGAGCAGTGCTTGACGGCGAAGTTTCATGACGCCGCCCGACCAGCGAGGTTTAGTCGCAGCCGTGGGCGATGACTACAAGACTGAGCCTCCACCCCACACCGAGCAGGGAGATGGGTCACGCGAGATGGCCCGATTGTTGCCGAGGTTGTGGCTGAGCATGAGACAGGCCGATGCGGCAGCCTAGCCCAAAGACTGTGTGCACCCAGAGCGAATAGTTTGAGGCTACGAGATTTTTGAGTCAGAGCCCGCCGCAGTTCTACGTCGAGGCGAGGATGATCCGCAGGAGTTCATCCGCCGCCTGAGGATCATGCGGTGATCAAGTCTTGAGAGACCGAGTCTGTGACTTCGGTTCGCATCGGCCGCGTGATACCGCGATCGATTGGTTTGATTCGCGAGCTTTCCGGGAGAGCATGCACTCAGCAGATGGAATGAGTTTTGGGGCTTTCTCACGCACTTCGCCTCCGCATGATGCGAGGGCACGCCGACAAATTTTTGTTCTTGAGACAGAGGCGACCGCCGTGAGAGTACAATGTCGAGTTCGATTCTTTGGCTCGATATGTCCTCGCGCTTAGTCAGAGCATGGAAGATAGGTGCATCGCTACGCCACCGCTAGATGATTATATGGCCGAAGTCTTGTGCGTGTTTCTCTTCAGCCGGGCATGGACATTGCCCGCATTCAGGCTCATGCACTTGGGTGCGAGGAGCGCAGAGATCGATGGGTGGACCGCTTTCAGCAGAAGAAGGCCAAGACGGCCGGATATTTTGGCGACTTTCGAGGCGGACCGCCTCAGCAGCAGACTAGTTATGTACCTCCGCCATTGCAGAGTGGTCCTTCGCAGCCTTCGGGACCCTTGGGATATTCAGGAGCGTCGGGGCTCCTGTTTCGAATGTTCGGGAGTAGGGTGTTGGCGATGCAATACCCCTACCGGTGTGGTCGATGTGGTAGACCGCATTTCGTGAGTGTCGTAGTACGAGGAGCTTGTTATTCTCGCGCCAACAGGCCATATGACGAGATCGTCCACCGGGTAGCGCTGGTAGGATAGCACGCACTACTAGAGCATTGCATTCTTCACCTTCCATACTAGGCAGATGTTCATACACCGGGCCACGGTAGGTCGCGGTGGAAGTTCCGCTTAGCGGCCTTGAACCGCCTAGTTTCTGTATATCCTTAACCTCGTAGATACTTGTATGTATTGATGTTAATGATGTTAAGTGTTATGTTCGGATAGCCTTGTGCTATAGTGTGATTTAAAAATCTGGTTAGTGAGAGATGGAAGTGGTAGCTTCCATGAGGTGTTCCGTGTCGAGGAGCGGGATTTGGCGCTACAGTGGGTCGGGTTGGGGCCATGTTGCGGGCCAACCCGCCCCGTTCGGTAGGGTCAGTCGGTGGTCGCGCCAGTGGCGTGGTCACGAGGGTGCTAGGCCCAAGTTTAGATGACCATCGTATGAGTTCGTGGATACGTTCAACCGAATCACCGAAGGCGGGAATGGCCTTAAGAAATCGAGGTTAGTGAGATGACCAAGTTTGGAGGCGGTAATTCCAAGGGTTGGAAAGCGTTGTGATGTGTGATACGGATACTAGAACGAGTTCGAGTGTTCGAGACGAGTACTACGAGAAAGGGAGAAGAGAACGTGTGTTTTGTGGCCAGGTGTGGCATGATCGTTTTCGTAAGTATAGCGATGAAGACTATCGCACCGTTTGTTTGAGACCTAGAAGGAACATTCGGACGAATGTTTCTAAGGAAGAATGTTATACCCCGTATTTCCAGAGTATGTACGTATGGACGTACGTACGAAATTTGAGCCTTAAGTTAGGCATTGGATTCGAAATTGGGCACAAGTGCCGAGTAGAGTCGTTTTCCGACGAAACGTTTCCATTCTTTCGTAGGAAAATTCGCTATGACTTTTTAATTTTTGCGGATTTTTCCGAGTGAAACATTTTGGACCAACGAGGGTGATACGTGTCACCTCGCATTGGAAGCAAGTGGGGTGCTTGGCGATTTGGGCGCCCAAGAGGCCTTGGTTGGCCTCGGGCCGATTGGCTCTCTTTTGGCCTAGTTTTGTGCCATGTTTTGTGGAGTGTTTTGTGGAGTAGGGGTTAGGGTGCACTTGGCTTGATCTTGGCCTTACACTTGCCTTGCACTTGGCTAGATCTTGGCCATTGGTTGGCCTTTGGTTTTGCTATAAATACCCCCTCTCTTTGAAGACTTCTTCATCCAAAACCTTCCAAGTCTTGAGTCCCTCTCCTCCCTCTTTCGTCCAAGAGCCCCCTCTCCCCTCGAAGGCCTTGGGCGAAACCTCCCCTTTGTGAGCCTAAAGCCGAGAACACCCTCTTTTTGAGTGTTGTTCTCGTGTGATACCCCTTTTGTGGTGTTGAAATACTCTCAAAGTATTGTTATAATGCCCAAAATACCTTAGCCTTGTACCTTGTAGTATTCCAAAGATACCTCTCACGTAGAACCCTAAATACTACCTTTGTCCTTTTTAGTCTCAAACCGAAACCCTAAGGAAATCTTCATGTTAGTGAAGGATTTAGAAGTTGGATAGAACTTCTGGGGTTGTTTGGAGCGGACGAGCACTTGAGCCGAGCTAAACGCTGCTAAGGATCGACATTTAACTTGGATAATTATGGGCTTATCGAGGTAATTATCTTGTCCTCTATTGTAATTGGAAATTACATGTTTGTTAGAATATATAGTTGAAGTATACTATATATGGAACTATACTTAGTATTCGCAATGTCTTTTGACTTAAGCTGAAGAATAAAGAAAAGAATCGACTGTATTTACATAGATCAGATTGCGAGAGACTTGTGTAGTGTTATTGAGTAGGATGGTACACGTCCGTTAGGCGATAAACCCCCGTTGGCTTGGTAGCCGCCTGATAGAGAGAGATTTACGCTCATGTGTGTGGTGCCAATTTTCTCAGAAAGATAGAAACTTGTGTTTTGGGGTTAATAGACATTTGTGACCTTTATAGGTGAAAGTACTAAGAGTAGCGTATTCTACTCGAGGAGTGGAAAGGGCTAGCGGTTGTAGTAGTTAGCATTTTGCTTATTGTCGATAAATCGTCGCGAGGTATGTGAACCTCTTCCTATCTCTTCTAGCATGATATGTGTGAACTATGTAGTGCGGTAGACGTACGTGTTAATCGTGTTTGATTGTTCTTAAACATAAAGTGTTATAACGACTTTATGGGAAGTCAAGTTATAACGACTTTATGTAGGTAAGAAAATACTTTGTGGTTTTAAAAGGTAATCGATGTGAATTATAATCGCTAGTTATAATAAAGAACTTGAAGTATTTCAAAAGATTTATAAATCGCTTTTAAGGAGAGTAACACTTGGTTTTAAAGGTTTTAAAAAGAGTTATACTAGCTTTATGGGGAGTTAGGTATAATGTCTTAAGAGAGGTAAAGAAAATGGTTTCTTGATGTTAGAAGTTAAGAGACTTGATCTTATAAGATAAGAGACTTAACTTATTTGTTTTAATGTGAATGTTTGTGTGAAACCTCATTCGTGAGTAATGAATACTTGGTTTTATTTAAAGGGATAATGTTTTACCGATTTGAAATCGAATGTGTATCGACAGCACCAACGCGGCGTTAATAAAGGAAAATGTATTGAATAATGATGTATCGTATTAAAACCAAGAGAAACCTCCATCCGCATAGAAACTAAGATGAGACAAAATGATATTACATTTTCTAGATCATGGTCTTTGTAATAAGAATGTTGTAAACAAGAATAACCTACTCTCACGTGAGACATATATTACTCAATTGTTCTAAAAAGGAATCAAGTGATTAAGTTTGGGAACTATGAAACCATTTGAAAACGAGAAGCTTGAGTAATGAAACTAGGCAAACCGAACTTAGGAAAAGAATGTTGTTACTTGATTTTGAAAAGGAATGTGGGTTGGTCATTCTAATACTACGGGTATCGGGTGACTTTTTATAAAAGTAATGGATCTCTTTAAAAGAACTTAACGTGATGTAGTACTTGGGGTTAAAACCCGACTTTGGCATAAAATGAAAGTACTTTGAGTCAGGTGAAACTTGCCTATGCTTGTTGTTGTGAAACTTGCCTATGCTTGTGATGATAGCCTTGTTGTGCAAGTGTGGTATTTACGTATTACCGTCTCTCGATAGAGGCCGTTGACTTGTTGAGAACTTACTTGACGCGTCTTTGGCATGATGGAGAATTCCACGGGTATGTTTCCATTTTGATTATCGCCTTGTTGTTGATGTCACATGGACATGTCTACACCGACGCGATTCCGGTACGCGCCACGCGTCCGGGTTGATTACCCGATATATGGTTATTAATGCAACATGGGCGGTCTACACCGACGCAGATTCCGGCACGTGGCTACGCGCGGGGTTGACCACCCAGATATTGTTATTGAGGTTACATGTGCATGTCTACACCGTCGCAGATTCCGGTATGTGGCCACGCGCCTTGTTATTATTGTTGCATCATGGACATGTCTACACCGATCACGATTCCGGCATGTGGCCATGATGAGAACATGATGGATGGTGTTGGCGTGAGACCCATAGTTAGATTTGAGTGGTGACTTTGAGGCGAGTCCCCGACTTGATCTTTTATGTTGCGTCAGATTTTGGTTATCATACATGTCTCCCGCTTTATATAGATCGTTATGATTTAATCGCAGATTTACGCTTCACATACTGTACTGCCAGATCGACCTCTTCGGGGCCGCGTCATGCCGCGGTAGAGGTACATCGGTCGTGGATCCTCGCCTAGGATCTCGCCAGTTTGGGAAGCTCCGTTTCTCCGAGGCTTATCTTTTGGTATGTGTTCCACGAGTTGTAGGTTCTGTACATTCGTGGTATGGCGGCCCCGCCCCGTCATTGTTGTTGAAAATCTTAGAGGTCCGTAGCATCACAAGCGTGGTTTGTAAAAAGGATTAAACCGCTCGCTTTGAAAGAGTTGTATTTATTTATGGTGAAGGTAACTGGGTTGGCCTGCTTTATGTTCATATACCTTGTTTCTTGTTTAAGTTTTTATTTCCGCTGATTTTCTCTCGATGTTGTGTCACTAGGGTGCGGGATAGGCACGATATGAACGGCCCGAACAGTCGTTACAAAAGTGGTATCGAGCGATTAGTCCTCGGAAAGTGTCTACAGCACCGTGTCTAGTAGAGTCTTGATTATCGATGTGTTGTGCACCACATCTATAATCGTGAGGCTATAGGACATTTAGGATTGGTTTCTATTCTTCTCATTCCGAGATCGTGCCTTAGAGTCATGTTATAAGTTGGACCCTCCGACGTGTCTCGCTTTTACCGCTTATGCCTCGCGCAAGGCAACCCGCCCAGTGGGCAAGGCAGCCGGGAGCCGCTAGTGAGATCTGAGGAGTCCGAGCGCGCAGCCCGGCCAAGACTGAGATGCCCGACGGCGAAGTTTCAGCGACGCCACAAAGACCAAAGAGGTTTAGAGCCGCAGCGTGGCTGATGAGACTACAGTACCTGAGCCTCCAGTCCCACACCGGAGCAGGGAGACGGGTCACGCGAGATGGCCCGATTGTTGCCGTGGTGTGGCGAATATGAGGACAGCCGACGCGGCGATTCGATTCAGGACCGCTGCACCCGAGATCAGATAGTTTGAGGCTACGAGATTTTTCTGAGCTGTAGCCCGCCAGAGTTCTACGGGTCGAGGCCTGAGGATGATCCGCAGGAGTTCATCCGTCGATTCAGAGGATCACGCGGTGATCAAGGCTTGAGACCGAGTTCGCGGATCTTTCGTGACGGCCGCGTGATACCGCAATGATCGGTTTGATTCGCGAGCTTTCGGGAGAGCATGCACTCCAGCGATATGGAATGAGTTTTCGGGCTTTCTCACGCACTTCTTGCCTCCGCAGATGAGGAGGGCACGCCGAGCGATTTTTATTCTTGAGACAGAGAGGCGACCGTCAGAGTACAATGTCGAGTTCGATTCTTTGGCTCGATATGTCCTCGCGCTAGTTGCAGATATGGAAGATAGGTGCATCGCCACGTCACGGGCTAGATGATTATATGGCCGAGTCTTGCGGGTGTTTCTCTTCACCGGCATGGACATTGCCCGTGATTCGAGCTCATGCACCAGGTGCGGCGAGCGCAGATCGACGCAGTGGACCGCCACAGAAGGCCAAGACGGCCGGATATTTTGGCGACTTTCGAGGCGGACCGCCAAAGAACAGACTAGTTATGTACTCCGCCATTGCAGAGTGGTCCTTCGCAGCCTTCGGGACCCTTCGATATTCAGAGCGGTCGGGCTCCTGTGTTTCAGATGTTCGGGAGTAGGGGTGTTGGCGAGATGCACTACCCCTACCTCTGTGGTCGATGGTAGACCGCATTTCGGGAGTGTCGTAGTACGAGGGAGCTTGTTATTCTTGCGCCAACAGGCCATATGACGAGAGATCCCACTGTGGGTAGCGCTGGTAGATAGCACAGCACTACTGCGAGCAGCAGATTCTTCACCTTCCATAGCTAGCAGATGTTCATACACCACGCCACGGTAAGGTCGCGGTGGAAGTTCCTAGCTTTAGCGGTCCTTGAACCGCCTAGTTTCAGTATATCCTTAACCTCAGATACTTGTATGTATTGATGTTAATGATGTGTTAAGTGTTATGTTCGGATAGCCTTGTGCTATAGTGTGATTTAAAAATCTGGTTAGTGTGAGATGGAAGTGGTAGCTTCCATGATGTGTTCCGTGTCGGCGAGGGAGTCGGGCGCCTGATGGGTCGGGTTGGGCCATGTTGCGGGCCAACCCGCCCCGTTCGAGGTAGGGTCGATTCGGGTGGTCCCGCCGGTGGCGTGGTCACGAGGTGCTAGGCCCAAGTTTAGATGACCATCGTATGAGTTCGTGGATACGTTCGACCAGAATCAGTTCGTGAAGGCCGGGAATGGCCTTAGGGGAAATCGAGGTTAGTGAGATGACCAAGTTTGGAGGTGGTGATTCCAAGGGTTGGAAACAGAAGCGTTGACAGAAGTGTGATACGGATACTAGAACGAGTTCGAGACGAGTACTACGAGAAAAGGGAGAAGAGAACGTGTGTTTTGTGGCCAGGTGTGGCATGATCGTTTTCGTAAGTATAGCAGTGAAGACTATACTGGCACCTGTTTGTTTTGAGACCTAGAAGGAACATTCGGGACGAATGTTTCTAAGGGGGGAAGAATGTTATACCCCGTATTTCCAGAGTATGTACGTATGGACGTACGTACGAAATTTGAGCCTTAAGTTAGGCATTGGATTCGAAATCGCACAAGTGCCGTAAGTCGCTTTCCGACGAACGCTTTCCACGACTTCGTAGGAAAATTCCTATGACTTTTTAATTTTTGCGGATTTTTCCGAGTGACTTAAACATTTTGGACCAACGGGAGGGTGACATGTGTCACCTCACATTGAAGCAAGTGGGGTGCTTGGGCGATTTGGGCCCAAGAGGCCTTGTTGGCCTCGCCGATTGGCTCCTCTTTGGCCTAGTTTGTGCCATGTTTTGTGGAGTGTTTTGTGGAGTAGGGTTAGGTGCACTTGGCTTGATCTTGGCCTTACACTTGCCTTGCACTTGGCTAGATCTTGGCCATTGGTTGGCCTTTGGTTTTGCTATAAATACCCTCTCTTTGAAGACTTCTTCATCCAAAACCTTCCAAGTCTTGAGTCCCTCTCCTCCTCTTTCGTCCAAGAGCCCCCTCTCCCCTCAGGAAGGCCTTGGGCGAAACCTCCCCTTTGTGAGCCTAAAGCGAGAACACCCCCTCTTTTTAGAGTGTTGTTCTCGTGTGATACCCTCCTTTTGTGGTGTTGAAATACTCCTCAAAGTATTGTTATAATGCCCAAAATACCTTAGCCTTGTACCTTGTAGTATTCCAAAGATACCTCTCACGAGAACCCGAAATACTACCTTTGTCCTTTTAGTCTCAAACCGAAACCCTAAGGAAATCTTCATTGTTAGTCAAGGATTTAAGTAGAAGTTGGATAGAACTTCTAAGGGTTGTTTGGAGCGGGATGGAGCACCGAGTCGAGCTAAACGTTGCTAAGGATCGACATTTAACTTGGATAATTATGGGCTTATCGAGGTAATTATCTTGTCCTCTATTGTAATTGGAAATTACATGTTTGTTAGAATATATAGTTGAAGTATACTATATATGGAACTATACTTAGTATTCGCAATGTCTTTTGACTTAAGCCCAAGAATAAAGAAAAGAACCGAATCAGATTTACATAGATCAGACAGCAAGAGACTTGTGTAGTGTTCTTGAGTAGGATGGTACACGTCCGGTTAGACGTATAAACTCGAACACCCCCGAACCGGCCCGCATCGTGCCTTACCCCTGCACCCTAGTGATACAACATCGAGAAAACCAAATGGAAAATAAAACACGAGTCATGAAACGAGATATAATAAATAAACAAAGCAACCAAAATAGTTGCCTTCAGATATACATAAAACCCAAACGCTTATCCTCAACTCGCCTACAACAGTAATGCACTTAAGATTTACAACAACTATGACGGACAGGGCCGCCATACCCCAATGTACAAGAACCTACAACTCGTGGAAACATACCAAAGATAAGCCTCAAGGAACGAGTTTCCAACACGCTAAATGAGATCCTAGAGCGGGGATCCACGATCGATGTACTCTACTGCGGATTTAACGCAGCCCCTCGAAGGAGGTCGATAACAGTACCAAGTATGTGAATCACAAATCAGAATGAAATCATAATAGCTTAAAAGCAGGAGACATGTATGATAACCAAAATACAAGACGCAACATAAAAGTTAGCCAAGTCGTGACTCACGCCTCAAAGTCACCACTCAAATATAACTACGGGTCTCACGCCCACAACATCCATCATGTTCGCATCATGGCGCATGCCCGAATCTGCATCGGTAGACATGTCCATGATGCAACACACACAAGCGCCGCATGGCCACATGCCCCCGGAATCGTGACGGTAGACATGTCCATGATGCAACAATAACAAGGCCGCATGGCCACATGCCCCGGACATCGTGACGGTAGACATGCCCATGTAACCTCAATAACAATATATCGGTGGTCAACCCGCCGCACGCCACATGCCCCGGAATCGCGACGGTAGACACGCCCATGTTGCGATAACCATATATCGGTAATCAACCCGCCGCACGGCCGCGTGCTCGGAATCAGACGGCAGAGACATGTCCATGTGACATCAACAACAAGACAAGAATCAAAATGGAAACATACCCGGAATTCTCCTTCACCGCCAAAGACGCCCAAGTAAGTTCTCAATAAGTCAACCTCTTATCGAGAGACACTAATACGTAAATACCACACTTGCACAACAAAGGCTATCATCACAAGCATAGGCAAGTTTCACAACAACAAGCATAGGCAAGTTTCACAACAACAAGCATAGGCAAGTTTCACAACAACAAGCATAGGCAAGTTTCACAACAACAAGCATAGGCAAGTTTCACAACAACTCAAAGTACTTTCATTTTATGCCAAAGTCCGGTTTTTTACCCCAAACGTAGTACTTAGTTTAAGTACTTTTAAAGAGATCCATTACTTTTATAAAAGTCACCCGATACCCGTAGCCTTAGAATGACCAACCCACATTCCTTTCCAAAATCAAGTAACAACATTCCTTTCCTAAGTTCCAGTTTGCCTAGTTTCAATTACTCAAGCTTCTCATTTTCAAATGGTTTCATAGTTCATAAACTTAATCACTTGATTTCTTTTAGAACAATTGAGTAATATATGTCTCACGCGAGTAGGTTATTCTTGTTTACAACATTCTTATTACAAAGACCATGATCTAGAAAATGTAATATCATTTTGTCTCATCTTAGTTTCTATGCAGATGGAGGTTTCTACCGGTTTTAATACGATACATCATTATTCAATGCATTTTCCTTTATTAACGCCGCAGTTGGTCCTGTCGATACACATTCGATTCCAAATCAAGAAACATTATCCCTTTAAATAAAACCAAGTACTCATTACTCACGAATGAGGTTTCACACAAACATTCACTTTAAAACAAATAAGTTAAGTCTCTTATCTTCTAACATCAGTAAACCATTCTTAAGCCGTTATACCTAACTTCCCATAAAGCTAGCATAACTCTTAAGTTTTCAAAACACAATACTACACTTCGTTCAAAACGATTCATAAATCTTTTGAAATACTTCAAGTTTTATTATAACGCCCCAAGCCGCTTATAAATCAAATCGATTATCTTTTAAAACCACAACCCATTTTCTTACCTACATAAAGTCGTTATAACCAACTTCCCATAAAGCCGTTATAACACTTTATGTTTTACAACAATCAAATATAATTAACACATGACGCTCACCGCATACATAGTTCACACATATCATGCTAGAAGAGATAGGAAGAGGTTCACATACCTCGCGACGTTGTCGACTAATAGCAAAACGCCCAAGACCTCAACCCGCTTCGGCTACTCCTTAGTCCGTAAGATTACGCCACACGTAGCACTTCAACCTATAAGGCCACAAGGCGCTTTATTAACATTTAGATCTCATCGTAGAACATTCTACCGAAATTCTAAGAAGACTCTCCCCGCAACACCAGAGTAAATGTCCTCCTCTATCGCTACCGGCTACCAAGCCAACCAGGGGGTGGTTATACATCTCACCCTAAGGGGTACAAGTCTACGCCACAGTACTACTTCACAAGTCTACTGTAATACAGTCCTATGTAATTACAGTTGATTCGATTCTTGAGCTTAAGTCGCAAGACATCAGTAAGTATTATTCAGGCTTAAGTCGCAAGACATTGCCGATAACTACGTTCAATACTATATATAGTATACAACAACTATATATTCAACACTTATGTAATTTTCAATTACAATAGAGGGACAAGATAATTACCTCGATAAGCCCAAAATTATCCTAGTTTAAAGTCGCCTCCCGAGCAAGGTTTAGCTCCAACTCCGCGCTCAACCCGCCTCCAAACTACCCTTAAGTTCTAACCAACTTCTACTTACAACTTCAACAACGGGTGAAGATTTCCTTAGGGTTTCGTTTTAGTGATCGAGGAAAGTATAACGGTATTTTCTGGCTTGTATAAGTGTAACTTGGGAATACTACAAGGTATTTGGGCCAAGGTATTTGGACATTATAACAATACTAGGGAGTATTTCTATACCACAACAAGGGGTATTTATACGAGACAACTAGGCTAGTGGTACCCTCGCCAAAGCTTCACAAAAGGGGGTGTGCTCGGCCAGGGCCTTTCTCAAGGGGAGGGCTTTGGGACTAAAGCAAGACAAGAGGGAGGGAGTAGTTTGAGACTTAGATAGATTGCTCAAGTTTAGGATGAAGAATGTCTTCAACTGTAGGGTATTTATAGGTCAAGTGAAGGCCAACCAATGGCCAAGATGAAGACAAGTGCATAGCAAGTGTAAGGCCAAGATTTAGCCATGTGCTACCTTATCCATCTACCACACAACTTGCACAAAATATCCTACCAACTAAAGTAGACCCAAATCGTCCCAATTGCCGCCCAAGACTTCCAATGTGAGGTGACACATGTCACCCTCCCGTTGGTCCAAAATGTTTCGCCTCTCTAAAAATCCGCAAAAATTATAAATGACATAGCCGAATTTTCCTACGAAGTCGTGGAAACGTTTTCTAAAAACGACTCTTTCGCACTTGTGTACAAATTCAACCTTGTCTAGTCTTTAAGGCTAAAATTTTATACGCACGCCTCACGCATATACCGAAATACGGGTATAACATTCTCCTCCTTAGAAACATTCGTCCCGAATGTTCCTTCTCAAATGTATAACGAAGAAGTTCCTTCTAACAAGTTGTCAAAGCCACACTGCCACAAACATAACACACGTTCTCTTCCTCCTTACTCGTAGTGCCTCCCGAACACTTGAACTCTTCTAGTATACGCATCATACTACCATCATTTCGCTTCCCAAAACTGAGTCACTACCTCCAAACTTGGTCATCTTACTGCCTCGATTTTCCTTAAGGCCATTCCCGCCTTCACGATCTACGGTCGAACGTATCCACGAACTCATACGCTGGTCATTTAAACTTGGGCCTAGCACCCTCGTGACTCGCCACCGGCGACCACCCAGAGCTGACCGCTTCCTCGAACGGACGCGGGTTGGCCCGCACATGGCCCCAACCCGACCCACTATCGCGCCAACTCTTGCTCGCCGACACGGAACAATCTTGCTAAATCACATCATAAAGCTACCACTTTCATTTACTCAACCCGTGACTTATCACACAATACATTCTAGGCATAAAATGCACTCCGACAAGGATCACTTGCAAAAACTTGTACTCAAAACGCCTTACATCTAAGGTCTCCTCCGTAATATTCTAAGGTTCATCATTTTCTCACCCAAAGCTTACCCTTTCACTAAGCATGCTTCTAAGTCACATTTTAGCACAAAGCTATCCAACATAACACTTAACACATTATCATAACATACAAAACTCTAGATGGTTAAGGATATACGAAAGTAGGCGGCTCAAAGCGACCGCTAGAATCGAACTCCCACCGCGACTTCACCGGCTCGCCGGTACGAACATTCTCGCTCAAGCATGGAAGGTGAAGAACTCGCAATCGCTTCCAGAGTCCGTGCTATCCTACCAACGCACTCCGCCTGACAAGCTTCGCTATATGGCCTCGCTGCCGCAAGAATAACAAGCTCCTCGTACTACGACACTCCCAAATGCGTCTACTACATCGACTACACCGAGGTAGGGTGATCAGATCTCGCCAACACCCTACTTCCCGAACATCCGCTCGGGAGCCCGACCGCTTCCCGAATATCCTAAGCGTCCTGGCGTCGCGGGGACCACTCGCAATGGCGGAGGTACATAACTAGTTCGGCCGAGGCGTCCGCCAAAGTCGCCAAAATATCCGACCGCCTTGGCCTTCTTCTCGCTGAAAGCCGTCCACCTGCCGACCGCGCCTCGCACCCAAGTGCATGAGCTCAACGCGGCAATGCCCATGCCCTACCAAGAGAAACACCCAACAACTTCGCTAGGTAATCATCGAGCCTCGTGAACATATCTGCACTCGATCCTCCATACTAGCTACTAATGCGGAACATACCGCCAATGAGTCGAACTCACATTGTACTCCCGAATCAGACGCCTGCTTCGCCAACATCAAAAATCTGTTACCGAGCCTCCTCATTTGCGAGGCAAGAAATGTGCCGTAGCGCCCCAAAACTCGCCCCAAACGGCCGAAGTGAATGCTCCCCGAAAGCTCCCACGAAGTCAAACCAATCGATCATGCGGTATCACGCACCGACGCGAACTAAATGTCACTGCACTCATCAAGCCTCGATCACCCGCACGATCCTTCAGAATCGACGGATGAACTCCTCGCGATCATCCTCCGCCTCGACCCGTGAAAACTCAGCGGGCTACAACTAAGAAAATCCCGTGAGCCTCAAACCGCTCGCCTCAGCGCACTACATGCGCCGCTGAACGGAATCGCCGGCCCTATCTCATATTCGCCACAACCTCGCCAATAATCGCCATCTCTCGTGACTCATCTCCCGCCTGCATCGTGGACCGAGGCTCAGTATCAGAGTCTCAGCAACACCGCCGCGCCTAAATCACTGAAGCGGCGGCGCCGCAAAACTCGCCGTCAAGATTACTCGTGCATCACGCTCGCGCTCGCACTCCCCTCAATCCCACTAGCGCCTCCTCGCTTTGCCCTTCTCGGGCCCTCGTTGCCTTTCGCAGGCATAATCGTAAAACGAAACACGCCGAGGTCCAACTTACAACACAAATTTCTAAGGCACGATCTCGTAATGAGAAGAATGGAAACCAATCCTAAATGTCCTATAGCCTCCTCGACATAGATGTGGTGCACAACACACCGATAATCAAGACTCTACTAGACACGGTCCTCAGACACTTTCCGAGGACTAATCGCTCGATACCACTTTGTAACACCCCGAACCGGCTCACATCGTGCCTTACCCTGCACCCTAGTTGATACAACATCGTAGAAAACCAATGGAAAATAAAACACGAGTCATGAAACGAGATATAATAAATAAACAAAGCAACCAAAACAGCTTGCCTTCAAGATATACATAAAAACCCAAACAGCTTATCCTCAACTCGCCCACAACAAGCATGCACTTAAGATTTACAATAACTATGACGGACAGGCTCCGCCATACCGAATGTACAAGAACCTACAACTCAGTGGAAACATACCAAAGATAAGCCTCAAGGAACGAGCTTTCCAACACGCCAAATGAGATCCTAGAGCGGATCCACGATCGATGTACTCTACTCGCTGATGTAACGCACTTTCCGGCGAGGTCAAGACAGTACAAGTATGTGAAATCACAACATCAGAATGAAATCATAATAGCTTAAAAAGCAGAGACATGTATGATAACCAAAATACAAAGACGCAACATAAAAGCAGCCAAGTCGTGACTCACGCCTCAAAGTCACCACTAAATATAACTACGGGTCTCACGCCCACAACATCCATCATGTTCGCATCACGGCCGCACGCCTCTAATCGTGACGGTAGACATGTCCACGATGCAACAATAACAAGCGCCGCATGGCCACATGCCCGAATATCGTGACGGTAGACATGTCCATGATGCAACACACAATAAGCGCCGCACGCCACACGCCCTCGAATATCAGACGGTAGACATGCCCATGTAACCTCAATAACAATATATCAGCGGTCAACCCGCCGCACGCCACATGCCCCGAATATCAGACGGCAGACACGCCCATGTTGCAGAATAACCATATATCGTAATCAACCGCCGCACGGCCGCATGCCTTAATATCGTGACGGCAGATACGCCCATGTGACATCAACAACAAGACAAGAATCAAAATGGAAACATACCCGTGGAATTCTCCTTCACCGCCAAAGACGCCCAAGTAAGTTCTCAATAAGTCAACCGCCTCTATCGAGACACTAGAATACGTAAATACCACAATTGCACAACAAAGGCTATCATCACAAGCATAGTCAAGTTTCACAACAACAAGCATAGGCAAGTTTCACAACAACAATCATAGGCAAGTTTCACAACAAAAAGCATAGGCAAGTTTCACAACAACTCAAAGTACTTTCATTTTAACCCAAAGACCGGGTTTTAACCCTAAATTACTACATACGTTAAGTTCTTTTAAAAGAGATCCATTACTTTTATAAAAGTCACCCGATACTGTAGCCTTAGAATGACCAACCCATATTCCTTTCCAAAATCAAGTAACAACATTCTTTTCCTAAGTTCCAGCTTGCCTAGTTTCAATTACTCAAGCTTCTCATTTTCAAATGGTTTCATAGTTCATAAACTTAATCACTGATTTCTTTTAGAACAATCGAGTAATATATGCCTCACGTGAGAGTAGGTTATTCTTGTTTACAACATTCTTATTACAAAGAGCCATGATCTAGAAAATGTAATATCATTTTGTCTCATCTTAGTTTCTATGCGGATGGAGGTTTCTACGTTTTAATACGATACATCATTATTCAATGCATTTTCCTTTATTAACGCCGCATGGTCCTGTCGATACACATTCGATTTCCAAATCAAGAAACATTATCCCTTTAAATAAAACCAAGTACTCATTACTCACGAATGAGGTTTCACACAAACATTCACTTTAAAACAAATAAGTTAAGTCTCTTATCTTCTAACATCAAGAAACTATTCTTGCCGTTATACCTAACTTCCCATAAAGCTAGCATAACTCTTAAGTTTTCAAAACACAATACTACACTTGCTCAAAACGATTCATAAATCTTTTGAAATACTTCAAGTTTTATTATAACGCCTGCCGCTTATAAATCAAATCGCTTATCTTTAAAACCACAACCCATTTTCTTACCTACATAAAGTCGTTATAACCAACTTCCCATAAAGCCGTTATAACACTTTATGTTTTACAACAATCAAATATAATTAACACATGTACGCTCACCGTACTACATAGTTCACACATATCATGCTAGAAGAGATGTGAAGAGGTTCACATACCTCGCGACGGTTGTCGACTAATAGCAAAACGCCCAAGTACTTCAACCCGCTTGGCTACTCCTTAGTCCGTAAGATTACGCCACACGAGCACTTCAACCTATAAGGCCACAAGGCGCTTTATTAACATTTAGATCTCATCGTAGAACATTCTACCGAAAATTCGCAGACTCTCCCGCAACAACAGAAATCTCCTCCTCTATCGAGGCCGCCACCAAGCCAACCAGTGGGTTATACATCTAACCTTAACGGGTACTATTCTACTCCACTGTACTTCTAAACAAGTCTACTGTAATACAGTCATATGTAATTACACAGCCTGGGCTTCTTCAGCTTAAGTCGCAAGACATCACGTAAGTATTATTCAGCTTAAGTCGCAAGACATTGCCGATAACTACGCTCAGCACTATATATAGTATACAACAACTATATATTCAACACTTATGTAATTTCCAATTACAATAGAGGACAAGATAATTACCTCGATAAGCCCAAAATTATCCTAGTTTAAAGTCGCCTCCCGAGCAAGGTTTAGCTCCAACTCCGCGCGCCCAACCCGCTCCAAACTACCCTTAGAAGTTCTAACTAACTTCTACTTACAACTTCAACAACGGTGAAGATTTCTTAGGGTTTCGCTTTAGTGATCGAGGGAAAGTATAACGGTATTTTCTGGCTTGTATAAGTGTAACTCGGGAATACTACAAGGTATTTGGGGCCAAGGTATTTGACATTATAACAATACTAGGGAGTATTTCTATACCACAACAAGTGGGTATTTATACGAGACAACTAGGCTAGTGGGTACCTCGCCAAAGCTTCACAAAAGTGGGTGTGCTCTCGCTAGGGCCTTTCTCGGGGAGGGGCTTTGGGACGAAAGCAAGACAAGAGGAGGAGTAGTTTGAGACTTAGATAGATTGCTCAAGTTTAGGATGAAGAATGTCTTCAACTGTATGGTATTTATAGGTCAAGTGAAGGCCAACCAATGGCCAAGATGAAGACAAGTGCATAGCAAGTGTAAGGCCAAGATTTAGCCACGTACTACCTTATCCATCTACCACACAACTTGCACAAAATATCCTACCAACTAAAGTAGCCCCAAATCGTCCCAATTGCCGCCCAAGCCTTCCAATGTGAGGGTGACACATGTCACCCTCCCGCTGGTCCAAAATGTTTCGCCTCTGAAAAATCCGCAAAATTATAAATGACATAGCCGAATTTTCCTACGAAAGTCGTGGAAACGCTTTCGTCAAAAACGACTCTTTTCGCACTGTACAAATTCAACCTTGTCTAGTCTTTAAGGCTAAAATTTTATACGCACGCCTCACGTACATACTGAAATACGGTATAACAAAACCCCGTTGGCTTGGTAGCAGCCTCGATAGAGGAGATTTACGCTGTCATGTGTGGGTCGCTAATTTTCTTCAGAAAGATAGAAACTTGTGTTTTGGGGTTAATAGACGCTGTGACCTTTATAGAAAGTACTAAGAGTAGCGTATTCTACCGAGGAGTGGAAAGGGCTAGCAAGGTTGTAGTACTGGAGCATTTTGCTTATTGTCGATAAATCGTCGCGAGGTATGTGAACCTCTTCCTATCTCTTCTAGCATGATATGTGTGAACTATGTAGCATGAGACGCATACGTGTTAATCATGGTTTGATTGTTTAAAATATAAAGTGTTATAACGACTTTACGGGAAGTTGGTTATAATAAAATTTTACGTAGGTAAGAAAATACTTTGTGGTTTTAAAAGGTAATCGATGTGAATTATAAATCGAAGTTATAATAAAGAACTTGAAGTATTTCAAAAGATTTATAAATCGCTTTTAGTGAGAGTAACACTGGTTTTAAAGGTTTTAAAAAGAGTTATACTAGCTTTATGGGGAGTTAGGTATAATGTCTTAAGAGAGGTAAAGAAAATGGTTTATCGATGTTAGAAGTTAAGAGACTTGATCTTATAAGATAAGAGACTTAACTTATTTGTTTTAATGTGAATGTTTGTGAAACCTCATTCGTGAGTAATGAGTACTTGGTTTTATTTAAAGGGATAATGTTTTACCGATTTCGAAATCGTAATGTGTATCGCTGCACTAATCGCAGCGTTAATAAAGGAAAATGTATTGAATAATGATGTATCGTATTAAAACAAGAGAACCTCCATCCGCATAGAAACTAAGATGAGACAAAATGATATTACATTTTCTAGATCATGGTCACTGTAATAATGTTGTAAACAAGAATAACCTACTCTCACGGAGACATATATTACTCAATTGTTCTAAAAAGGAATCAAGTGATTAAGTTTGGGAACTATGAAACCATTTGAAAACGAAGCTTGAGTAATTGAAACTAGGCAACCGAACTTAGGAAAAGAATGTTGTTACTTGATTTTGAAAAGGAATGCTGGTCATTCTAATACTACGTATCGTGACTTTTATAAAAGTAATGGATCTCTTTAAAAGAACTTAACGTATGTAGTACTGGGTTAAAAACCCGACTTTGGCATAAAATGAAAGTACTTTGAGTTGTGTGAAACTTGCCTATGCTTGTTGTTGTGAAACTTGCCTATGCTTGTGATGATAGCCTTTTGACATTGTGTGGTATTTCGTGTTACCGCTCTCGATAGAGGGCCGTTGACTTATCGAGAACTTACTCGACGCGGCGGGCGCAGGATGGAGAATTCCACTGCATGTTTCCATTTTGATTATCGCCTTGTTGATGTCACACGGACATGTCTACACCGACGCAAAGATTCCGGCACGCACGCGCCGTTGATTACCCGATATGGTTATTACACATGGACGGTTCACACCGATGCAGATTCGGCATGTGGCCACGCGCAGGTTGACCACCCAAGATATTGTTATTGAGGTTACGTGCATGTCTACACCGACGCGATTCGGTACGCGTACGCGTCTGTTATTATTGTTGCATCGGACATGTTCCTACACCGATGCGTATTCGGGCATGTGCGATGAGAACATGATGGATGTGGTGGCGAGACCCATAGTTAGATTTGAGTGGTGACTTTGAGGCGTGAGTCCCGACTGACCGCTTTTATGTCATGATCGATTTGGTTATCATACACGTCTCCGCTTTATAGATCGTTATGATTTAACGCAGATTTACGCTTACATACTTGGTACCGTTGTATCGACTCTCCTTCGGCCGCTCATGCCGCAGTAGAGGTACATCGGCCGGATCCTCGCCAGGATCTCGCCAAATATTGCTGGAAGCTCCGCTTCTCCGAGGCTTATCTTTTGCATGTTCCCGAGTTGTAGGTTCTGTACATTCATGGCGGCCCCGTCCCCATTGTTGTTGAAAATCTTAGAGGTCCGTAGTACTGCGGCAGGTGGTTTGTAAAAAGGATTAAACTGCTCGCTTTGAAAGAGTTGTATTTATTTATGTTAGAAGGTAACCGGGTTGGCCTGCTTATGTTCATATACCTTGTTTCTTGTTTAAAGTTTTATTTTCCGCTGATTTTCTCTGATGTTGTGTCACTAGGGTGCCCGGGATAAGGCACCGAACGGCCTTAACGGTCGTTACATGCAACTTCGCGACCGAACATCCGCGCTGCCTCGCATCCGCGCCGCGCTGCTTCTGTCCGAAACACATTTCTGTCCGACTGCGCACTGAACTTGTAACTCCCATAACTTTCTACTCCGATGTCCTATCGACGAACGGTCGGTTGCGTTGGAAACTAGACTCAACGAACTACGCACTAGGACTTTGAAACACTTAGGAACTCTCAATGTAGCGGGTCATAACCCACCTCAAAGTTGACTAAAACCCGTCCGAAACAATCCGTCAACCTACTTTAAGTCTTACACGCTTTCGCACGTCCTCATACGCCTGGTCTAAACTACGGGGTATAACATTCTCCCCCCTTAGAAACATTCGTCACGAATGTTCCTTCTAGACTTACTCAAATCATAACCTTAACGTAGACTCTCTTAACTATTCTTTTACAAATAAAATGCTCCACATAGCCACGGCATTACTCAAGCATAATTTCTAAATCAAAAACTAACAAGGTGAAAGTGGTTACCCGAGGTGTAGGAATAAGTGAGGATACTTCTTCATCATGTCATCCTCCGCTCACGCCATCTTCTCCTGCTCGCTCGCCATAAGACTTGACGGAAGCCACGCCCTTCGTCCAAGTCGCTTAACTGATGATCGAGTATCGCTACGGACTCTCTCATACGAGCACCTCACACCGGACATCATGAATCGGTGCACTCTAGATGGATCTCCAACACATTTCCGCAACATAGACACATGAAAATCGATGCATCGCTTCCGTGACGGACGACAGATTCAACTCATAGGCAACCTTGCCTATCCTACGAACAATCTGATAAGGCCCAATGTACCTTGGGCTGAGTTTCCCTTTCTTCCCAAATCTCATTACGCCCTTCATGGGTGACACCTTCAAGAAAACCCAATCATCAACCTCAAACTCCAAGTGTCGACGCCGATGATCTCGTGATACGACTGGCGACTCGAATGATAATAACCGCTCCTGGATAAGCTTCACCTTATCCACTGCCTGCTGAACCAAGTATGGCCCGACTAACTGAACTTCTCCCACTTCAAACCAACCTATCGGTGACCTGCACTTCCTCCCGTATAAGGCTTCATAAGGCGCCATCTGGATGCTAGAATGGTAGTTGTTGTTATAAGCAAACTCCACAAGAGGCAAATGATCCTCCCAGCTACCCCTTAAATCAATAACACAAGCCCGCAACATATCTTCAAGTGTCTGGATAGTGCGCTCGGCCTGTCCGTCGGTTTGAGAATGAAACGCCGTACTGAGACTCACCTGTGTCCCTAATCCCTTCTGGAAAGACCTCCACAAGTTAGCCGTAAACTGGGCTCCCCTGTCTGAAATAATCGATATAGGAACTCCGTGCAGTCTCACAATCTCCCTGATATACAGTCTAGCATAATCCTCGACCGAAAAGGTCGTCCTGACTGGAAGAAAATGGGCTGATTTCACACCGACAATCACCCAAATGGAATCATGCTTCCTCTGAGTGGTAGGCAACCCTGTAATAAAGTCCATATTGATCATCTCCCACTTCCACATCGGAATATCAATAGCCTGTAGCAGCCCACCGGGCTTCTGGTGCTCAACCTGACTGGCCGACACCCGGCATCGCGCCACGAACTCGCAACGCCCCTCTTCGTGCCATCCCACCAATACACATCCGAGGTCATGGTACATCTTAGTCGACTCGATGAATAGAATAACGAGCACTGTGCCTCCCCAGACCGCTGACGAAGTCCTCGCTCACATCGGAACACACAACCGCCTCAAATCTTACCACCCCATCCGACGCTACTCAAACAAACTCTTCTTTCGGCGCATCTCGACATCGCATAATCGGATCCTCATACTGTCGCCTCTTCACCTCCTCGACGATGGAAGACTCGACAACCTCTCGAACCCGAACTCCATCACTATTAGAATCAACCAAACGAACCCCAAGGCTCGCTAGTTGATGTAACTCTCGGACCATATCCTCTTCTGCGGTCAGACATCGCATGCACTACCCATCGATCTGCGACTAGCGGCATCTGCAACTACATCGCCTTCCCGGGTGGTATAGAATATCAACATCGTAATCCTTAAGCAAAGACTAACCACCGCCTCCGCAAGTTCATCTCCTCTGGTCAAGATATATCGAGACTTCGGTCTGTAAATATCCACACGCATCATACAAATAATGTCTCCGCATCTTCAAGGCATGAATCACCGCCAACCCAAGTCATGTGGTGGATAGTTCTTCATGCTAAGTCATCGAGATGCGTAGTTATAACCTTGCCGTACGCATCAAAGACGCACTCCAAGCCCGACACCTGACGCATCACAATAAACCACATATCCGTCTAAACCCTCTGGAAGAGTAAGAACTGGGGCGGTCGTTGTTATACCCCGTATTTCCAGAGTATGTACGTAAGGACGTACGTAGAAAAGTTTGAGCCTTAAAGTAGGCTAGGGCCGAAAATTTTGTACACAACTAGCGAAAAGAGTCGTTTTCCGACGAAACGTTTTCCGGACTTTGCGAAGAGAAAAATACGGCTATGTCATTTATTAGTTTTGCGGATTTTTCCGAGAGATGAAATATTTTGGACCAACGGGAGGGTGACACTTGTCACCCTCAATGGACGGCAACTTGGGCCATGGTTGGACGATTTTTTGTGGCTTTTGCTTAGTCAAGGTTAGGTAGGATATTTGTGGAGTAGATGGATAAGGTGTACTTGGGTAAATCTTGGCCTTACACTTGCCTAGCACTTGGCTTCATCTTGGCCATTGGTTGGCCTATAAATACCCCCCTTAGTTGATGAACTTCTTCATCCACAAAATGTTTTCTAAGTGTTAAAATCCTCCCCCCCCCCCTCTTAGTAAGAGCTCTCGTCCAAGCCCTCTCCCTCCCTGAGAGGCCCCCACCGAGAACCTCCCCTTGCCTAGTTGGTTTCGAAATACACCCCCTTTGTGGTATAGAAATACTTCTCCAAGTATTGTTATAATGCCAAAATACCTTAGCCCATACCTTGTAGTACTTTCCAAAGTACCTCTATACGAAAAACCCCTGAAAATACCACTATACTTTCCTTTAGCCACTAAATGAAACCCGTGGAAAAGTCTGCATGATTGTCGAGTACTTAGTAGTGTGTAGAACTTCTAGGGTTGTTTGGAGCGGTTGGAGCACCGAGTAGAGCTAAACCTTGCTCAGATCGACATTAAACTTGGATAATTTTGGGCTTACTGAGGTAAATAATCCTATCCTTCTATTGTAATTGGAAATTACATATGTAGTTGTATAGAAATGAATATAAGATTCATAAGAGAGTTGAACTGTAATAGAAGGATATTACGTAAAAGACTTGAATCAAATCACATCAAGAATATTAAAGTAGAAGATTAAATCAGATTACATAGGATCAGATTTACATGAGACTTATAACCTTTATGGTTGAATGCTCGCAGTAGCATGTACTACTTGGAAGTGGACAAGGCTAGCCGTTATAGTGGAGCGCTTTTGCTAATAGTCGATAATCGTCGCGAGGTATGTGATTCTTCCTATACTTGAGCATGATATTTTAAAAGTATATATATATATATATAGTACGTAGACGACGTCGCGTTAATCGAACGTAGTTTATTGGCAATGTCTTTCGACTTAAGCCCTAATAAAGAATCTTGAAGTATTTTAAAAGAGATAAGAAACCTTTTGAAAGAAGAATAATGCTTGGTTTTAAGAGTTATACTAGCTTTACGGGAAGTTAGGTATAACGACTTAAGAAAGATAAAAGAATGGTTATTTGATTTTTATAAGATAAGAGACTTGACTTAATTAAATTAATGAAGTTTGTTAAAAGTGTGATACCTCATTCGTGAGTAATGAGTACTTGGTTTTTACAAGGAATAATGTTTTACCGATTTGAAATCGTAATAAATATCGAACAAACCATCACAGCTTAATAAAGGGAAATGTATTGAATAATGAAGTATTATTAAAACCATAAACCTCCATCCGCATGAAGCTAAGATGAGACAAAATGATATTACATTTTCTAGATCATGGCCGCTTTAATAAGATTGTTATGAACAAGAATAACCTACTCACACATAAGGCATATGTTTCTCAAATTGTTTTAAAGGATTAAAACTATGAACTACTAAACCTTTTCAAAATGAGAAACTCGAGCATTTGAAATTAGGCAATCTTGAACGCTTGGAAAATAATGTTGTTACTTGATTTTACAAAAGGAAGTGTTTTGGTTTACTTAACAATGTTAGTCACTCTATTTTTATACCACTGTATCGGGTGACCTTTGTAAAAGAAATGGATCTTTAAAAGGAATTTAACGACGTAGTACTTTAGGTTAAAACCCTGACTTTGACATAAAATGAAAGTACCTTGAGTTGTGTATAACTTGCCTATGCTTGTTGTTGTGTAACTTGCCTATGCTTGTTGTGATAGCCTTTGTTGTGCAAGAATTGTGTTTCTATACTACCGCTCTCACGAGGGCGCTGATTTGTCGAGAACTTACTTGGACGCACTAGCGATGTGAAGATTCCACGTATGCTTCCATTATTATCATACATGGGCATGTCTACACCGATGATGGATTCCGGTACGTGACCATTATGGTTATTTATGGCGAAGATCGTGACTTACGGTTGTGATCGTGCATAGCCGCTTACTTGCCCCGCCGCCATGTGACGCAGTGGATCTCGTATAGGTTGTCGCACTTGCCACGTGTCGCCTTCGCGCGGTATCGTGACTTACGGTTGTGATCCGTGCTTAGTCCGTTACTTGCCCCATTCGCGTGGCGCTCGAGGATCGCGAGGCTGTTGCACTTGCTAAGTGTCAGCTTCGCGAGTCAGTGTTTGGATGAAGCTTCGTGACTTACGGTTGTGATCTGGAGCATAGCCTGTTTACTTGCCCCCGTTAGCTACGTGACGCAGGTGGATCTGGTATAGGTTATCGACTTGCCACGTGTCGCCTTCATGTTATGATTATTTCCGCACGGTTTCTTTATGACATGCGGACCCGATGTTCGTGTACTTCGGTGTTATCATATCATAGATCACTGGCGAGTGAGGAAGGTATTCCACGCATGATTGATGTTGCGGGCGAGACCCATAGTTATATTTGAGTAATGACTGGAGGCGTGAGTCCTCGACTTGATATAATGTTTATACGTGTACCGTAGTTTGTTATCATACATGTCTCCCGCTTATATAGACTATTATTATTTCATTTACGATTTTCGCCATACTGCAATTGGTCAGATCGACTTCCTTCGGGGGCCGCTCATGCCGCAGGTAGAGGTACATTGGTCGCCGATCCCCGCTTATAGGACCACATTTCACAGATTGGGAAGCTCCTTCCTGAGGCTTATCTTTGCATGTTACCTCGAGTCAGAGGTTCTTGTACATTCCAGGTATGGCGGCCCCGCCCGTCATAGTTGTAAAAATCTTAGAGGTCCAGAGATCATAGCTGAAGGGCTGTAAGGATTGTAAATCGCTCAAATGTCGATAGATATATATTTGCGTAAAGGCAACCGCTTTGGTTGACTATTTTCTTTTATCTTGATCCATATCTAATTGTATGTTTAAGTTTTTATTTCCGGTTTTTCTCTCGATGTTAGATCACTAGGGTGCCCGGTAGGCACTACCACGCCCGGTTGAACGTGACAAAAGTGGTATCGAGCGCTTAGTCCTCTGAAAGTGTCTACAGACCGTGTCAGTAGAGTCTTGATTATCGATGTGTTGCACCACATCTATAATCGTGAGGTCACAGGACATTTAGGATTGGTTTCCATTCTTCTCATTCCGAGATCGTGCCTTAGAGCCAGGTGATAAGTCGACCCTCCGACGATTTCGCTTTACCGCTTATGCCTCCGCAAGTGCAACCCGCCCGTAAGGCGGCGCAGGAGGAGTCGCGAGTAGAGCAGTGCAGCCTCTACAGAGACCACGATACCTGAGCCTCCAGTCCCACAGTCTGGAGCAGAGGAGATGGGTTACAAGGAGTCGCGCTTATCGCCGTGGTCAGGCCGACTTCGAGGATAGCCGGACGCAGAGTTCCAAAGAGCACCAGCGGTTCACCCTAGATCGATAGTTTGAGGCTACGGATTTTCTCGAGTCAGAGCCCGCCAGTTTTATGGGTCGAGGCCCGAGGATGATCCGCAGGAGTTCATCCGACGCTACAATGATCATAAGACCGATCAAGGCATCGGAGACCGAGCCGCTGGTCCTAGGTTCGCATCGGCCGCGTGATACCGCAGCCGATCGGGTTTGATTCGGAGCCGTCCCGGGAGAGAATGCACTTCACTATATGAGACGAGTTCTCGTGGCATTTCTTGCACATTTCTTGCCTCCACAGACGGCGAGGGCTCGCCGACAGATATTTGGTGCGCGTAACCGCGCACGGTCGGGAGTACAATGTGGAGTTCGACTCATCGCCCAGACGCCTCGTTAGTAGCTAGTATGGAGGATCGAGTGCACCGATATGTTACAGGCTCGATGATTACCCAGCGAGAGTTGTTCGCAGCTCTTCACCGTACGGACATTGCCCGCATACAGCTTATGCACTTCGATGTGAGGAGCGAGAGATCGACGGAATGACCAAGATCGTGAGAAGAGGGCCAAACAGCAGGTCCTTTGGTGACTTTCAGGCGGACCGCCAAGAAGAAAGCCGCGATGCGCCTCCGCCAAGATTATGGTCCCCACCGCTGCCGGACGCTGGGATATTCGGGAGCCGTGGCTCCTGTGTTTCAGATTTTCAGGAGTAGAAGTGCTCGGATGAGGCCACCCGTATCTCAATGCGGCTGCCAAGTAAAGCCCATAGGGGAATGTCGCATGGTTTGGGAGATTGCTATACTTGCGCCGATGAGCCATTTGATGAGAGACTTTCCACCGTGGTAGTAATCGCGGGATAGCATGACTATCGGATCAGCATGGGTTCTTCACCTTCCATAGCTAGGCAGATGTTCATACACCAGCCACTGTAGAGGTCGCGGTGGGAGTTCCCAGTTTTAGCGGTCCTTTGAACCGCCTATTTTTCAGGTATATCCTTAACCCTCTAGAGTTTTGTATGTATTGATGTTATGATAATGTGTTTAGTGTTATGTTCGGATAGCTTTATGCTAAAATGTGATTTAGAAGCCTGGTTAGGGAAAAGGGTAAGCCTGGGGGGTGAGAAAATGATGAACCTTAGAATATTACAGTTGAGACCTTAGATGTAAGGCCGCCTGAGTACACGATTTCGGGTGATCCTTGTCGAATGTATAAGTATACGCGTAATTGGGAAAATTCTGGGTAGTTTAAAATGAAGTGGTAGCTTTCATGACAGTATAGGTAAGATTGTTCGGATCGGGAACAAGAGCTTGACGTTAAGTGGGTCGGGTCAGCTACGCGGTCAACCCATAGCCCGCTTGGTTGGGTCATTCGAGGTGGTCCCGCCAGTGGTAGGATCACGAGGGTGCTAGGCCCAAGTTAGGTAACCATCATATGAATTCGTGGGCGCGTTCGACCAGACCGGTTCGAAGGCCGAATGGCCTTAGAAAGTGAAGCTAGTAAGATGACCAAGCTCGAGGTTGTGACTCCAAAGTTTTGGCAATGTACATTGATCAAGTATGGTACGATACTGCAGGAGTTCGCAAGTGTGCGAAGGGTACGACGAGAAAGGAAAAGTGAACTTGTTGCCAAGATGGAAGTAATCTTTAGAGAAATGAATGTCGCGAAGGAGTATCCTTGGACCGTAGAGTTGGTACTGCTTTTGCATCGCCGAGGTGATTCCTCGCTGGCTTGGATTTAAGTATTTGCGCGCATGTTATTCTCGTGACCATATGCGGTATTTGCAAACCGTTAAGCTATGAGGAACTTGATCGTTATCTGTTTGAGAAGGAACATTCGACGAATGTTTCTAGGGGAGAATGTTATACCCCGTATTTCAGCAGTATGTACGGCGACGACGTAGAAAAGTTTGAGCCTTAAAGTAGGCTAGGTGAAAATTTTGTACACAACTAGCGAAAAGAGTCGCTTTCCGACTAAACGCTTTCCGGATTTGTGAAGAGAAAATACGGCTATGTCATTTATTAGTTTTATGGATTTTTCCGAGAGATGAAATATTTTGGACTAACGGAGGGTGACACTTGTCACCTCAATGGACGGCAACTGGGCCATGGTTGGACGATTTTTTGTGGCTTTTGCTTAGTCAAGGTTAGGTAGGATATTTGTGGAGTAGATGGATAAGGTGTACTTGGGTAAATCTTGGCCTTACACTTGCCTAGCACTTGGCTTCATCTTGGCCATTGGTTGGCCTATAAATACCCCCCTTAGTTGATGAACTTCTTCATCCACAAAATGTTTTCTAAGTGTTAACATCCTCCCCTCTTAGTAAGAGCTCTCGCCCAAGCCCTCTCCTCCCCTTAGAGGCCCTCACGAGAACCCTCCCCTTGCCTAGTTGGTTTTAGAAATACACCCCCCCTTTGTGGTATAGAAATACTTCTCCAAGTATTGTTATAATGCCAAAATACCTTAGCCCGTATACCTTGTAGTACTTTCCAAAGTACCCTCTATACGAAAACCCCGGAAAATACCACTATACTTTCCTTTAGCCACTAAATGAAACCCTGTGGAAAAGTCTGCATGATTGGTTGGAGTACTTAGTAGAAGTGTGTAGAACTTCTAAGGGTTGTTTGGAGCGGGTTGAGCACCCGAGTAGAGCTAAACCTTGCTCAGGATCGACATTAAACTTGGATAATTTTGGGCTTACCGAGGTAAATAATCCTATCCTTCTATTGTAATTGGAAATTACATACTGTAGTTGTATAGAAATGAATATAAGATTCATAGAAGAGAGTTGAACTGTAATAGAAGGATATTACAGAAAAGACTTGAACTGAAATCACATCAGAAGAATATTAAAGTAGAAGATTAAACTGTACTTACATAGGACTGTATTTACAGTAGACTTATAACCTTTATTGGTTGAATGTTCTACGAGTAGCATGTACTACTTGGAAGGTGGACAAGGCTAGCCGGGTTATAGCCGTGGAGCGTTTTGCTAATAGTCGATAATCGTCGCGAGGTATGTGATTCTTCCTATACTCTTGAGCATGATATTTTAAAAGTATATATATATATATATATATATATATATATATAAATATATATATATATATAGTACGTAGACGACGCATGCGTTAATCGAACGTAGTTTATTGGCAATGTCTTTCGACTTAAGCCCTAATAATAAAGAATCTTGAAGTATTTCAAAAGAGATAAGAAACCTTTTGAAAGAAGAATAATGCTTGGTTTTAAGAGTTATACTAGCTTTATGGGAAGTTAGGTATAACAACTTAAGAAAGATAAAAAGAATGGTTATTTGATTTTTATAAGATAAGAGACTTGACTTAATTAAATTAACATGAAGTTTGTTAAAAAGTGTGATACCTCATTCGTGAGTAATGAGTACTTGGTTTTTACAAGGAATAATGTTTTACTGATTTCGGAAATCAGAATAAATATCGAACAAACCATCATAGGCGCTAATAAAGGGAAATATATTGAATAATGAAGTATTATTAAAACCAAGAGAAACCTCCATCCGCATAAGCTAAGATGAGACAAAATGATATTACATTTTCTAGATCATGGCTGCTTTAATAAGATTGTTATGAACAAGAATAACCTACTCACACATAAGGCATATGTTTCTCAAATTGTTTTAAAGGATTAAAACTATAACTACGAAACCTTTTCGAAAATGAGAAACTTGAGCATTTGAAATTAGGCAATCTTGAACGTTTGGAAAATAATGTTGTTACTTGATTTTACAAAAGGAAATGTTTTGGTTTACTTAACAATGTTAGTCACTCTATTTTTATACCACGGGTATCGGGTGACCTTTGTAAAAGAAATGGATCTTTAAAAGGAATTTAACGTACGTAGTACTTAGGAGTTAAAACCGGACGTTGACATAAAATGAAAGTACCTTGAGTTGTGTATAACTTGCCTATGCTTGTTGTTGTGTAACTTTCCTATGCTTGTTGTGATAGCCTTTGTTGTGCAAGAATTGTGTTTCTATACTACCGCGTCTCTCGATGGAGGCGTTGATTTGTTGAGAACTTACTTGACGCATTCTGCGGTGTGGAAGATTCCACGCATGCTTCCATTATTATTGTTACATGGGCATGTCTACACCGATGATGGATTCTCGCGGCATGTGACCATTATGGTTATTTATGGCGAAGTATTGTGACTTACGGTTGTGATCGGGTGCATAGCCTGTTTACTTGCCCCCGTCAGCTACGTGACGCAGGTGGATCTGGTATAGGTTGTCGCACTTGCCACGTGTCAGCTTCGCGGTGAAGTATCGTGACTTACGGTTGTGATCTGGTGCTTAGTCTGGTTACTTGCCCCCGTCATCTGCGTGGCGCTGGGAGGATCTGGTGGAGGCTATTACACTTTCCCCGTGTCAGCTTCGCGAGTCAGTGTTTGGATGAAGCTTCGTGACTTACGGTTGTGATCTGGAGCATAGCCTGTTTACTTGCCCCCGTCAGCTACGTGACGCAGGTGGATCTGGTATAGGTTATCGCACTTGCCACGTGTCAGCTTCATGTTATGATTATTTCCGCACGATCTCTTTATGACATGGGACTCGATGTTCGTGTACTTTGGTGTTATCATATAACATCAGCCGGTGAGGAAGGTATTCCACGGGCATGATTGATGTTGTGGGCGTGAGACCCATAGTTATATTTGAGTAATGACTTGGAGGGCGTGAGTCCCTGACTTGATATAACTGTTTATATGTGTGTACTGTAGTTTGGTTATCATACATGTCTCCTGCTTTATATAGACTATTATGATTTCATTTACAGTATTTTCAGTTTCACATACTTGGTACAGATCGACCTCCTTCGGGGGGCTGCGTTCATGCCGCAGGTAGAGGTACATCGGCTGTCGATCCCCGCTTATAGGATCACATTTCAGCGTATTGGGAAGCTCCGTTCCTTCGGAGGCTTATCTTTTGGTATGTTACCCTGAGTCTGTAGGTTCTTGTACATTCCGGGGTATGGCGGGGCCCTGTCCCGTCATAGTTGTTGTAAAAATCTTAGAGGTTTGTAACGCTGCAAGCGTGGTTGTAAGGATTAGAATCGCTCAAATGTCGATATATATATATTTGCAGAAAGGCAACCGTTTTGGTTGGCCTATTTTCTTTTATCTTGATCCATATCTAATTGTATGTTTAAGTTTTTATTTCCGCTGGTTTTTCTCTGATGTTGTATCACTAGGGTGCCCGGGGTAAGGCACCAGTCACGGGCCCGGGTTCGGGTCGTGACAGTCGTCAATTTATCCTTCAGTAACTGGAAATTCTCCTCACAAGCATCCGTCCACCGGAACATAGCTGCTTTCTGAGTTAGCTTAGTCAAAGGTGCTGAAATGGAAGCAAAATTTTCCACAAACCTCCGATAATAACCCAGTGCCCAAAGTTGCGCACTCCGCTTGTGTAGCTGGTCCGCCAAGTCTTGACTGCCTCAATCTTCGCTGTATCAACCCGAATACCATCGGCCCCGATAACATGCCCTAAGAAAGCCACTGAAGCTAACCAAAACTCGCATTTCGAGAACTTGGCATACAACTGCCGGTCCCGGAGGACTCCCAATACCGTCCTCAAATGATCTGTATGCTCCTGCTCTGTGCGCGAATACACCAAGATATCATCAATGAAAACTATAACGAACATATCCAAGAATGGCTTGAACACCCTGTTCATCAAATCCATGAATACTGCTGGGGCGTTGGTCAACCCGAAAGACATCACCCTGAACTCATAGTGCCCATACCGGGTCCTGAATGCAGTCTTTGGGATATCTGTCTCTCTAACTCGCACCTGATGATAACCAGACCGCAGGTCTATCTTGGAAAAACACCTTGCACCCTGCAACTGGTCAAACAAATCGTCAATCCTGGGGAGGGGATATCTGTTCTTGATAGTTACCTTGTTCAGCTGCCTGTAATCAATACACATGCGCAACGTCCCATCCTTCTTCTTTACAAATAACACTGGCGCTCCCCAGGGAGAAACACTTGGCCTGATAAAGCCTTTCTCCAGCAAGTCCTTCAGCTGGTCCTTCAATTCCTTCAACTCGGCAGGTGCCATCCTGTATGGCGGAATAGATATCGGTCGAGTGTCTGGTGCCAAATCAATGCAAAACTCAACCTCCCTCTCAGGAGGGATACCCGGAAGCTCGTCTGGAAATACGTCGGGAAACTCTCTAACGACCGGAACTGACTGAAGGTCCGGTATCTCAGCCTCAGTATCGAATACTCGAACCATGTGGTAGATATACCCTTTCCGCACCATCTTCCTAGCCTTGAGGTAAGAAATAAACTTACCCCTCGGCGACACAGTATTTCCCTTCCACTGGCACCGCCACGAAATCGAACCGAACTAATCTCTCTACGGTCTACATTGGCATAGCAAGACGCTAGCCAATCCATACCCGTAATTACATCAAAGTTCGTATATCCAACTCTATCCATCGGCCAGAGTCCGACGATTGCCTATAGTCACTGGGCAAGCCTTATATACCCGCTCGGCTACCACCGAATCACCCACTGGCGTAGCCACCTCAAAAGGTTTTATGGACTCGGGCTCTATCCCTATTCTACTGGCAATATGAGGAGATATATAGGACAAGGTAGAACCTGGATCTATCAAAGCATATACATCACAGCAAGAAACCAATAATGTACTGCGATTTACATCCGTGACGCCTCGTCCTCGACGGCCGGACATAGCATATATGCGATTCGAGGACCGCTGAACCGACCCTACCACGACCTGCCGCGGCTCGCTGGCCAGAACACTCGCCCGGCGCGACTACCGAAGATGAAGATCCGTCAATCGACTTCGCTTGGAACCATAACACTCCCGCCGCCTAAGGACGGACAATCCCTCTTCAGATGGCCCTGCTGGCCACAAGAGTAACAAGCTCCCGAACCCCTACGGCACTCGCCCGGATGAGACCTACCGCATCGAACGCACCGAGATGTGGGTGGTCTCGATTGGTGACGGTCTCTGCCTTCCTGAAACCCCGAAGTCCTGGAGCCCTGGCCTGCTCCTGAATAACCCGGCTGATCAGACCTCCTGCCGGAAAACTGAGAAGGAGCACTCTGTGCTGGCTGAAATGTGGACCTAGTCTGCTGCTGAGGCTGCCCGCCTCAAAATCGCCTGAGACCTCTTGTCACGGCCTCTTGGTGGCCTAAATCTAGCGATCCCGCCTCTCTGTCCTCAATCTCACGCATACGCTGCATCCCGCAATATCCATCTGTTATACCCGTAGTTCGACCTACGTGTGAGGCGTCACGAAAGCATGTAAGACTTAAAATTTTCTAAAGATAGGTTGTGGATTGTTCCGCATTGGTTTTAGTCAACTTTGAGGCGGGTTATGACCCGGTACATTGAGAGTTCCTAAGTGTTTCAAAGGCCTAAGGCGTAGTTCGTGGAGTCTAGATTCCAACGCAACCAACCATTCGTCGATAGGACGTCGGAGTAGAAAGTTATGAGAGTTACAAGTTCAGTGCGCAGTCGGACAGAAATGTGTTTCGGACAAAGCGGCGTGGCCGCGGCGGATGCACGGGCAGCGGCGCGAAATCTGGGGTCGCTGAAATTGCAGCCGCGCGCCAGATCGGGCAGCGGTGCTGAAAGTTCAGAGAGGCTGCGAGGTTTCAGTACACGCCGAGGCGGATTTTGGCGGAAAAACTTAGGAAAGTCTGATTTCTCTTTTAAAAAGGCCATGGGAGGGTGACAAGTGTCCCCCCCATCTGATTTTTCTTGCATGCCTTATATTGACCAAGTCTTGAAGACTTGGTCATCTTTCAAACCTCTACCTCTCTCTAAAAATTAGCTCCTCCTTCTCTCTACATTTCCAAAGAAAATTCTAGCCTTAGGAAAAATCTGAAAAGTTAAGAACAAGAAGGAAGCTTGTGGCTAGCTTGTTGGTGTTTTTGTGGTGGTGTTCTTGGCAAGGAAGCTAGCAAAATATTTGGAATAAGTTTGGCTAAAACTTTAAGGTAACATTTCTTCCTTTAGAATTAGTTTCTAGTGTTGCATGTTAAGAAGAAAGAACTTGTGGTAGTAAATAATGCTCTTAGAGTCATTGCATGCAAGAAATGTGGTTTGGATATGCAAGAATTGGTTAAGAAGATATTATGACCATGTTGTAGCCAAAAAACTACCTTAGAATTGTTAAGAGAATTGTTGTACCTTATGGGGCATAATTTTACACAACCAAGTTTAGGTGTGTAATCCCCTTTGAAATGTTGGATTGTTGAGCCTTAAATGTGGTGTTTGGATGATAAATTCGGCCTTGAGAAAGGTGGCAAAGTGAGTAGAAACAAAGGAAATGCTGCCCAATTTTCCATAGAATTTAGTGACATTGAACTTGGATTGTTCTACTTTGAGATTAGAGGTTAACAAACGTATCATGATTATTATAGGTTGAAATATTACTTGCGGTAGTTGAGCTTAGCAAGTGGATTGACCAAAGAGGTATGTGGAACTTTCCTATCTCTTGAGCATGAGTAGTTGTACCTATGTAGTACGGTAGACGTACAAGATTTGATATCTTTCACTTGTTTTAAAAGTATATGCTACTTGTGTCATTTCAAAAGTATAAGTCCCTTGGATTTAGGGAAAATGTATTTGACAAAGGGATAACGCTAATATAATGACTTTATGGGAAGTTGGTTATATTAATTTTCTTGAAAGGTTCACAAAGAAAGGTTTACTCTAATTAAAACAAGTACGGGTAAAGGATTTGAAACTAAGAAAGGTGAATTGATTTTTAGGCATTGGTTGCCTAAGGTTTTAAAGGAAATGAAGTCAATTGATTTAGAAGCCTATTATATTTCTAAAAGGAAATGTGACTTGTCTTGAAAGAAATCGTAACTTGATACTATGGTGATTAGTATCTTGGAGTTTTTATAAAAAGAATTATTTCTTAAAAAGTTAGAAGTACATGGTACTTGGGTTGAATTCCCGGATTTTCTATTAAAAGTTATGTTAGTGCCTTAGGATACTAAAATGAGAGGATATATTAATAATGTTAATAAGAAGTTAGAGATTTCTTAACTTGCTTATGTTATGATAGACCGGTAGTGCTTATGTTGTGATATGATAGGCCGGTAGTGCTTATGTATGATATGATAGGCCGGTAGTGCTTATGTTATGTATGATAGCCGGATGAGCTATGTTATATATTTATATTATTACGGGGTAAACCCAGGTTATTATTTATGCCATGGATTTGCTACCCATGATGCGAGTGCGGCGCTTGCACTCATGCGGATCCGGACCACAGGATCCATGCGGGTGAAATAGTCCCATGCGAGTACGGCGATGGTACTCATGCGGGTCCACAGGATCCATGCGGGTGAAATAGTCCCATGCGGGTGAAATAGTCCCATGACGAGACGGATGACCTCATGCGGGTCCACAGGACCCATGCGGGTGAAATAGTCCCAGGAGTAGGATTGCTTAATGATACTACGGGCGAGGTACCCTGTTTTGATCGTGATCCTCCTATTTTTATGCTATAAGATTTATACTTGTTACTCTCATTGTTAGTAAGGCACAGTGCAAGGAAATTGATTTTTATCTATGACTCCAGCTTATCTTTGACTTGTGATATTACTACGATTTTGCGCTTTTACATACTGCACGTCAGGTATCGACCCCCTTCCTCGGGGGCTGCGTTCATGCCGCAGGTAAGGGAAAGCAAGTGGTAGATCCTCATTCCTAGGATCTTTTACTCAGGTGTCAGGAGCTCCATTTCTTCGGAGGCTCGACTTTTGGTATGGTTCTCCCTGGTGTTGTTGATGTTTTGTACATTCAGGGGCATGACGGGCCCTGTCCCGTCATAGTGTTACTCCTTCTTAGGCACGTAGTCTTGTCATAACTTGGTTTGTTTAAGGATGTAACTGTTCGGTTTTATGTACTTTTGGGGTAGCCATTTTGGGCTAGACTATTTATATCATTATGGTTGTTTTTTATGAGTTTATGTTCCGCTGGTTTTCTCTGATGTTGTGTCACAAGGGTGCCCGGGTTAAGGCACCGGTCACGGATTCGGCTGGGTCGTGACAAAAGTGGTATCGAGCGATTAATCCTCGGAAAGAGGTCTGTGCCGTGTCTAGTAAGTCTTGATTATCGGTGTTGTTCACCACATCTATAATCGTGAGGTCGCAGGATATTTAGGATTGGTTTCCATTCTTTCACTCTAAGATCGCTGATAGAAGTGTGTTATATGTTGAATTTCCTCCGACATATTTTTCAGACGATTATGCCTCCACGCAGGCAACCGCGCCCGGCGGCAAGGCAAGAGAGAACTACTAGTAGGGCACCGAGGGTTACGAGCACAGCCCGATCCTTACGGATGAGGTGTTTTGACGACGAGTTCTACAACGCCGCCAACCCCAGAGTCCGAGGCAAGATCGGCGCCATCGAGACCTCGATACTGAGCCTCGATCCAGCCTGGGAAGAGGATATGGGCTACAAGGATGGCCCGATCGCCGAGATCGTGGCGAACATGAGATAGCCGAGACAGCAGCCCGGCCGCACCGTGAATTCGACAGTAGCCGCAGCTTAAGACCGGCGAGGACTTTTGAGTTGCATCCCACAAAAGTTTTATGGGTCGAGGCCGAGATGATCTCGGAGTTTATCCGGCGATTCACGGATCGCGAGGGTGATCGGCCGGAGACCGAGTCGGTGGTACTAGGTTCGCATCGGCTGCGGGACACCGCAGTTGACTGGTATGATTCATGGGAACTGTCCCGGGGGGAGCATGCGCTTCCAGCTGTTTGGGACGAGTTCTCAGAGGCGTTACTTGGCCATTTCTTGCCTCCGCAGATGAGGTGTCACACCCCGAATTCGGGCCGTGATCGTGCCTTACCCGGCACCTAGTGACACAACATCGAGAAAATCAGCGGAAAATAAAACTTTAAACATGAAATGAGAGACATGATAATAAAACAGTCAACCAAGCGGTTACCTTCCAATGATATACATATAACAACTTTTTCAAACGACGCTTTAATCCCTTTACAAAACCACCTTGCACACAAAGGCTGCACTCTAAGATTTACAACAACTATGACGGACAGGCCCCGCCATACCCCGAATGTACAAGAACCTACAACTCGAGAACACATACTAAAAGATAAGCCTCCAAGGAACTGAGCTTCCAATACGAAAGGTGATCCTAGAGCTGGATCGACAAACAATGTACTTCTACTGCGGCATGAACGCAGCCTTCAAGGAGGTCGACAACAGTACCAAGTATGTGAAATCAGAAAAGCGTAAATGAAATCATAATAGTCTATATAAAGCAGAGACATGTATGATAACCGGATGAAATACGCGACCGCCATCTCGGGACTCGTGTAAAATCGGATGTGATCACTCGCCCATCTCGTGGGACTCGGTGTAATATCGGATGAAATACGTGACCGCCCATCGTGGGACTCGGTGTAATATCAAATGGAATACGTGCCGCCATCTCGTGGGACTCGGTGTATAATCAAATAGAATACGTGCCGCCCATCTCGACTCGGTGTAGAATCGCTCATAACAAATCAACCGCCTCCATCGAGACGCGTAATACGTAAATACCACACTTGCACAACAAAGGCTATCATCACAAGCATAGGCAAGTTTCACAACAACAAGCATAGGCAAGTTTCACAACATCAAGCATAGGCAAGTTTCACACAACTCAAAGTACTTTCATTTTATGCCAAAGTCCGGGTTTTAACCCTAAAGTACTACGACGTTAAATACCTTTAAGAGATCCGCTTTTTCACATAAGTCACACACCCGTAGTATTAGAATGACCAACCCACATTCCTTTTCAAAAGTCAAGTAACAACATTCTTTTCCTAAGTTCCCGTTTGCCTAGTTTCAATTACTTAAGCTTCTCATTTTCAAATGGTTTCATAGTTCATAAACTTAATCACTTGATTTCTTTTTAGAACGATTGAGTAACATATATCTTACGTGAGAGTAGGTTATTCTTGTTTACAACATTCTTATTACAATGACCATGATCTAGAAAATGTAATATCATTTTGTCTCATCTTAGTTTCTATGCGGATGGAGGTTTCTACCGGTTTTAATACAAGACTTCATTTATTCAATACATTTTCCTTTTATTAACGCCGCGATGGTTTGTCGATACACATTCGATTTCCAAATCGAAAACATTATCCCTTTAAATAAAACCAAGTACTCATTACTCACGAATGAGGTTTCACATAAACATCCACATTAAAACAAATAAGTTAAGTCTCTTATCTTATAAGATCAAGTCTCTTAACTTCTAACATCAAAACCATTTTCTTTACCTCTCTTAAGACATTATACCTAACTCCCATAAAGCTAGTATAATTCTCTTTAAAACCTTTAAAACCAAGTGTTACTCTCCTTCAAAACGATTTATAAATCTTTTGAAATACATCAAGTTCTTTATTATAACAAGCCGCTTATAATTCATCAATTACCTTTTAAAACCACAAAGTATTTTCTTACCTACATAAAGTCGTTATAACCAACTTCCCATAAAGCCGTTATAACACTTTATGTTTCAAACTAATCAAATACATTAAACACATGTACGCTTCACCGCATACATAGTTACACACATATCATGCTAGAAGAGATAGGAAGAGGTTCACATACCGCGACGATTATCGACAATAAGCAAAGCTCCAAGTACTACAACCTTGCTAGCCCTTTCCACTCGAGTAGAATACGCTACTCTTAGTACTTTCACCTATAAAGGCCACAAACGCCTATTAAATCTTAAACACAAGTTTTCATCTTTCTACGTAAAATTCGAAGACCTCCCGCAATGCGTTAATCTCTCTCTATCGAGGCTACTACCAAGCCAACCAGTGGGGTTTGCACGCCTAACCGGACGTGTACAATTCTACTTCACAAGAATGTGCTACAAGTCTACACAGATATGTGATTACAGTTGATTCTCTTATTTAAATTCAGCTTAAGTCAAAAGACATTGCGCACAATTATAACGTTGATTCTATATATAGTATACTTCAACTATATATTCCTACAACATGTAATTTCCAATTACAATAGAAGGTCATGAGTGTTTACCTCGATAAGCCCAAAATTATCCGAGATAAAAGTCGATCCCGAGCAAGGTTTAGCTCCTACCCGTGCGCCCAAAACGCCTCAAGAAACCCTTAGAAGTGTCTACACAACTTCTACTTAATACTTCAACTACGGTGAAGATTTTTCCTGTGGTTTCGTTTTAGTGAAGGAAAGTATAATGGTATTTTCTGGCTTGTATAAGTGTAACCTTGGGAATACTACAAGGTATTTGGGCCAAGGTATTTGGACATAACAACAATACTAGAGAGTATTTCTATACCACAACAAGTGGGTATTTATACGAGACAACTAGGCTAGTGGGTACCCTGCTAGTGGCACCACAAAGGGAGGAAGCTCTCGCCAAGCTCTCAAAGGAGGACTTTTGGACGATTTCAAGACAAGAGGAGGGAGTATTTGAGACTTAGATAGATTGCTCAATTTGGATGAAGAAAGTTCATCAACTAGAGGTATTTATAGGTCAAGTGAAGGCCAACCAATGGCCAAGATGAAGACAAGTGTGGTGCAGTGTAGGGCTAGATTTCCACCACGTGTACCTTATCCATCTACCACACCAACTTGCACAAATATCCTACCACACGCCCCCTTTCGCCAAGCTTTACCGCCCACCACTTCCAATGTGAGGTGACACTTGTCACCCTCCCGTTGATCCAAAATGTTCGACTCTCGGAAAAATCCGCAAAAATTAGAAATGACATAGCCGGAATTTTCCTACGAAAGTCAGGAAACGCTTTCGAAAAACGACTCCAATCGGGTGTTGTGTACAAATTTCGAAACTAGCCAACCTTTAGGCTTAAATTATTATACGTACGCCCTCACGTACATACTCTGGAAATACGGGGTATAACATGAGGAGGGCTCGGGCCGATATATTTTTGACACTGAGACAGAGTGGGCGGACGGTCCGGGAATACAACGTGGAGTTTGACTCATTGGCTCGGTATGTGCCCGCTTTGGTAGCAGACATGGAGGACAGGGTGCACCGCTATGTCACAGGACTCGATGATCACTTGGCCGAGAGTTGCACGGGAGTGGCTCTTCAGCCGGGCATGGACATTGCCCGCATGCAAGCATATGCACTTGGTGTGAGGAACGTAGGGGCCGATGGATCGGCTATCGCCAGAGAGGCCGGGACACAGGTCCTCTGGTATTTTTAGGGTAGACAACCCAGAAGAGACCATATTTGCACCACGCCACCCAGGCGCCTCCACCATCTTCGGACATACGAGTATTCGTGGAGCAGTGGTTCCGTGGCTTTTCTGAGGGACGAGTTCCGGTCGGATGAGGCCACCTATGCCTCGGTGTAGTCGATGTGGTGATTGCCATTACAAGTGTCGTGTTCCTCCAGAGCTTGTTACTCTTATGGCCAGGCCATTTGAAGATAGATTGTCACCGTGAGCGGAAATGCTATGGCTCACCACCGGGCTTGCCGGGTCTTCATCTTCGCATGGTTATGCGCCGAGGCGTGGTGTTCACGGCCAGCAGGCCGCAGGGTCGTGGCGGGGTTCCGCAGCCAATGTCCTCGTAACATCATTTATGCTATGTCCACCGCCAGATCGTGAGGCGCCACCGATGTCGCCAGTACATTGTTGGTTGCTTACGTGATGTTTATGCTTTGATAGACCGTTCTACCTTGTCCATATATCTCCTCATATTCTTTGGTAGAATAGGGATGAGCCCGAGTCCATAGAATCTTTTGAGGTGTCTACGCCAGAGGTGCTTGATGGTAGCCGAGCGGATATATAAGGCTTGCCCGATGATCGTGAGATAGTCGTTGACTCTGGCCGACTTGATAGAGTTGGATATGACCGACTTTGATGTGATTATGGGTATGGATTGGCTAGCGTCTTTCTATGCCAACGTGTGGATGTGAGAGAGGTTAGTTCGGTTCCGCTTTCTGAGCCGTTATCGAGTAAGGGAATCCGTGACGCCGAGGGTAGGTTTATTTCTTACCTCAAGGCTAGGAAGATGGTACGGAAGGGGTATATTTACCATTTGGTTCGTATTCGACATCGAGGTGGAGATACTGACATTCACTCCGGTTGTTAGAGAGTTTCGCACGTATTCCTGCACGAGCTTCCGTATCCTCCCGAGAGGAGATTGAGTTTTGCATCGATTTGGCGCACACTGACCGATATCTATTCCGCCATACGAATAGCACCCGCCGAGTTAAGAGAGTTGAAGGACCGGTGAAAGATTTGCCGGAAAAAGGCTTTATCGGCCTAGTGTTTCTCCTGCGAGCGCCTGTTATTTGTAAAGAAGGATGGGACGCCGCGTATGTGTATTGATTACAAGCTTGAACAAGGTAACTATCAAGAATGTATATCCTCCCGTGATTGATGATTTGTTTGATCTTGCGGGTGCGAGATGCTTTTTCCAAGATAGACTGCGGTCCGGTTACCATCAGTGCGAGTTAGAGGCGGATATCCCAAAGATCGTATTCGGACCCTGTATGGGCACTATGAGTTCGTGGTGATGTCTTCGGATTGACCAACGCTCCGCAGATTCATGGATTTGATGAATAGGGTGTTCGTGCCATTCTTGGATATGTTCGTTATAGTGTTCATTGATGATATCTTGGTGTATTCGCACATACGAGAGCATACGCACCATTTGAGGACGGTATCGAGCCCTCGTGGCAACCGATTGTATGCCAAGTTCTCGAAATGCGAGTTTTGGTCGCCAGTGGCTTTCTTAGGGCATGTTATCTGGGGATGGTATTCAAAGTTGATACCTAAGATTGAGGCGCCAAGACTGGCCCGCACTCCACTACACCGACGAGGTGCGCGCTTTTAGGCCTTGCGAGTTATTATCTGAGGTTTGGAGAAGTTTGCCTCCATGTCGCGCTTTGACTAGGCCGACTGTAGCGCACTACATTTGATGGACGGATGCTTGTGTGAGAGTTTCCGATTAAAGGAGAAATTGACGACCGCCCCCTTACTCTTCTAGAGGGCTTAGATGGATATGTGGTTTATTGTGACGCGTGTGTCGGTTGGGCTTGGGACGCAAAGACGGCAGAGTTATAGCTTATGCGTCTCGGGCCAGGAAGCATGAGAAGAACTATCCCACACATGACTTGAGTCGGGCAGATGATTCATGCCTTAAAGACCGGAGACATTATTTGTATGGGTCCATGTGGATATTTACACGCACCGCAAGAGTCTCGGATATCTTCACCAGAGGAGTCGAACTTGCGCATGCGATGGTTGGAGCTACTTAAGGATTACGATGTTGATATTCTATACCACCCGGGAAGGCCAATGTAGTTGCAGATGCCCTTAGTCGCAGATCGATGGGTAGTCCTGCGATGTCTGATGAGAAGAGAAATATGGTCCGAGAGTTGCATCACAGCGAGCCTTGGGGTTCGCTTGATTCTGATAGTGATGGAATTCGGGTTCGAGAGGTTGCCGAGTCTTCTATCGTCGAGGAGGTGAAGAGGCGACAGTATGAGGATCCGATTTTGGTACGGTACCGAGATGCCGCTGTTCAGAAAGAGAGGAGTCTATTTGAGGTAGCGCCTGATGGGGTGCTAAGATTTGAGGGCCGGTTGTGTGTTTCCGATGTGACAGGACTTCGTCAGCAGATTCTGGGGGAGGCACACAGTGCTCGTTATTCCATTCATCCGGGGTCGACTAAGATGTATCATGACCTCAGATGCGTGTATTGGTGGGATGACCTTAAGCGGGACGTTGCGGAGTTCGTGGCGCAGTGCCCGAATTGTCAGCAGGTTAAGGTTGAGCACCAAAAGCCCGGTGGGCTATTGCAGGCTATTGATATTCCGACTTGGAAGTGGGAGGTGATAAATATGGATTTTATTACAGGACTACCTACCACTCAGAGGAAGCATGATTCCATTTGGGTGATTGTCGACAGGCTGACAAAATCAACCAATTTTCTTCCGGTCAGAACGACGTTCTCAGCTGAGGACTATGCCAGATTATATATTAGAGAGATTGTGAGACTGCATGGAGTCCCGGTGTCGATTATATCGATAGAGAGCCCGCTTCGGCTAACTTCCGGAGGTCTTTCGGAAGGATTAGGGACACAGTGAGTCTCGATCGCATTTCACCCTCGGGATCGACGGACAAGCCGAGCGCACTATCCGCATAACTCGAGGATATGTCGGGCTTATGTTATTAATTTCGTGGGTAGCCGAGGATCATTTACCTCTTGTGGAGTTTGCTTATAACAACGGCTACCATTCTAGTATTCGATGGCACCTTATGAGGCCTTATACGGAGGAAGTGCAGGTCACCGATAAGCTGGTTCGAGGTGGGAGAAGTTCAGTTAGTCGGGCCAAACTTAGTTCAGCAGGCAGTGGATAAGGTGAAGCTTATCCAGGAGCGGTTGTTGGCGGCTCGTAGTCGGCAGGTCGTATGCAGATCATCGGCGCCGACACGGAATTTGAGATAGATGATTGGGTTTTTCTAAAGGTATCGCCATGAAGGCGTGATGAGATTTGGAAATAAGGGGAAGCTTAGCCCAAGGTACATTGGGCCATATCAGATTGTCCGTAGGGTAGGCAGGGTTGCCTATGAGTTAGATCTGCCGTCCGATTTGGAGGCGGTACATCCAGTTTTCCATGTGTCCATGTTACGGAAATGTATTGGAGATCCATCTAGAGTGCACCCGGTTCATGATGTCCAAGTGACAGAGGAGTTATCGTATGAGGAGATTCCCATAGCGATACTCGATCGTCAGGTTAGACGACTTCGGACGAAAGACGTGGCTTCCGTCAAGGTCTTATGGCGGAACGAGAACAGGGAGGAAATGACATGGGAAGCAGAGGACGACATGATGAAGAAGTACCCTCACCTATTTCCTATACCTCCAGGTAACCCACTTTCCTGCTTGTTAGTTTTCATTTAGCATTTACGCTTCAGTATGTTGTGGCTCGTGGAGCTTTTTTTTTTTTGCAAAAGAATAGTTAAGAGGGTCTATGTCGATGTTGTGATTTGAGTAAGCCTAGAAGGAACATTCGGGACGAATGTTTCTAAGGGGGGGAGAATGTTATACCCCGTAGTTCTGACCCTACGTATGAGAGCGTACGAAAGCATGTAAGACTTAAAATTTTCTAAGGATAGGTTGACGGATTGTTCCAGACGGGTTTTAGTCAACTTTGAGGCGGGTTATGACCCGGTACATTGAGAGTTCCTAAGTGTTTCAAAGGCCTAGGGCGTAGTTCGTGGAGTCTAGATTCCAACGCAACCAACCATTCGTCGATAGACGCCTGAGTAGAAAGTTATGAGTTACAAGTTCGGTGCAATCGGACATAAACGTGTTTCGGACAAAGGTGATGGCCGCGCTAGAAGCATCTTGAAGGGTCGCTACAACGCCCAGCGCCAGATCTACGTGGCCGCGACGCTGAAAGTTCAGAGAGGCTGCGGAGGTTTCAGCGCCATGGGATTTTTGGGCGGAAAAACTTAGAAAGTCCGATTTCTTTTTAAAAGGCCATGGGAGGGTGACAAGTGTCCCCATCCGATTTTTCAGATGCCTTATATTGACCAAGTCTTGAAGACTTGGTCATCTTTCAAACCTCTCCCTCTCTCTAAAAATTAGCTCCTCCTTCTCTCTACATTTCCAAAGGAAATTCTAGCCTTAGGAAAAATCTGAAAAGTTAAGAACAAGAAGGAAGCTTGTGGCTAGCTTGTTGGTGTTGTTGTGGTGGTGTTCTTGGTAAGGAAGCTAGCAAAATATTTGGAATAAGTTTGGCTAAAACTTTAAGGTAACATTTCTTCCTTTAGAATTAGTTTCTAGTGTTGCATGTTAAGAAGAAAGAACGTGTGGTAGTAAATAATGCTCTTAGAGTCATTGCATGCAAGAAATGTGGTTTGGATATACAAGAATTGGTTAAGAAGATATTATGAGCATGTTGTAGCAAAAAAATTACCTTAGAATTGTTAAGAGAATTGTTGTACCTTATGGGGCATAATTTAACACACCCAAGTTTAGGTGTGTAATCCCCTTTGAAATGTTGGATTGTTGAGCCTTAAATGTGGTGTTTGGATGATAAATTCGGCCTTGAGAAAGGTGGCAAAGTGAGTAGAAACAAAGGAAATGCTGTCCAATTTTCCATAGAATTTAGTGACTTTGAACTTGGATTGTTCTACTTTGAGATTAGAGGTTAACAAACGTATCATGATTATTATAGGTTGAAATATTACTTGCGGTAGTTGAGCTTAGCAAGTGGATTGACCAAAGAGGTATGTGGAACTTTCCTATCTCTTGAGCATGAGTAGTTGTACTATGTAGTACCTGAGACGTACAAGATTTGATATCTTTCACTTGTTTTAAAAGTATATGCTACTTGTGTCATTTCAAAAGTATAAGTCCCTTGGATTTAGGGAAAATGTATTTGACAAAGGGATAACGCTAATATAATGACTTTATGGGAAGTTGGTTATATTAGTTTTCTTGAAAGGTTCACAAAGAAAGGTTTACAATAATTAAAACAAGTACGGGTAAAGGATTTGAAACTAAGAAAGGTGAATTGATTTTTAGGCATTGGTTGCCTAAGGTTTTAAAGGAAATGAAGTCAATTGATTTAGAAGCCTATTATATTTCTAAAAGGAAATGTGACTTGTCTTGAAAGAAATCGTAACTTGATACTATGGTGATTAGTATCTTGGAGTTTTTATAAAAAGAATTATTTCTTAAAAGTTAGAAGTACGGTACTTGGGTTGAATTCTAATTTTCTATTAAAAGACATGTTAGTGCCTTAGGATACTAAAATGAGAGGATATATTAATAATGTTAATAAGAAGTTAGGGATTTCTTAACTTGCTTATGTTATGATAGGCCAGTAGTGCTTATGTTGTGATATGATAAGTAGTAGTGCTTATGTATGATATGATAGGTGAGTGCTTATGTTATGTATGATAGCCGGATGAGCTATGTTATATATTTATATTATTACGGGTAAACCCCGGTTATTATTTATGCCATGGATTTGCTACCCATGATGCGAGCGCGCTTGCACTCACGCGGATCCAACACGTGATCCACGCGTGAAATAGTCCCACGCGAGTACGGCGATGGTACTCACGGGTCCACAGGATCCACGCGGGTGAAATAGTCTCATGCGGGTGAAATAGTCCCACGACGAGGCGGATGACTCATGCGGGTCCACAGACCCATGCGGGTGAAATAGTCCCGAGTAGGATTGCTTAATGATACTACCGCGCAGGTACCGCTTTGATCGTGAGCCTCCTATTTTTATGCTATAATTTTTATACTTGTTACTCTCATTGTTAGTAAGGCACGGTCAAGGAAATTGATTTTATCTATGACTCGCATTTTTGACTTATGATATTACTACATATTTTCCGCTTTTACATACTTGGTACGTCAGGTCTCGACCCTTCTCGTGGCCGCTCACGCCGCAGTAAGTGAAAGCAGTGGTAGATCCTCATTCCTAGGATCTTTTACTCAGTGTCGTGAGCTCCATTTCTTCTGAGGCTCGACTTTTGGTACGGTTCTCCCGGTGTTGTTGATGTTTTGTACATTCAGGCATGACGGCCCCGTCTCCGTCATAGTGTTACTCCTTCTGTAGGCACGTAGTCTTGTCATAACTTGGTTTGTTTAAGGATGAATCGTCGGTTTTATGTACTTTTGGGGTAGCCATTTTAGGCTAGACTATTTATATCATTATGGTTGTTTTTTATGAGTTTATGTTCCGCTGGTTTTCTCTGATGTTGTGTCACAAGGGTGCCCGGGTTAAGGCACCGGTCACGGATCCGGGGTCGGGTCGTGACACCATCCCTGGCTGAAGAGCCACCCCCAAGCATGCAGTAATCATATGACGGTCTAATCCCATCACATATCGATGAACCCTGTCTGCCATGTCAGCTACAATGGTGTGCGCATACCTGGCCAAGGAGTCAATCTCCGTGTCAGATTTCTCGATAGTCCTCCGCCCCGCCTCGAGGACAAGAATCTATCTACCCGGCTCTCTCATCTCAGGAGGTAAGAAGTGATCCAGGAAAGCCTCTGTGAACTCCTCCCAAACAGCTGGAAGAGCATCCTCACCTCTCGACAACACCCATGACTCAAACCAGTTCAGCGCAATATCGCGCAACCGGTAAGACGTTAGTATAATGCATCGGCCTCCGAGGCCCTAAGCACCTGCATGGTCCGCTGTAACTGCCGAACAAACTCCTGCGGATCCTCCTCGAATCTCGAACCATAGAACTCGGGTGGATGATAACCTAGGAAATCCCGAATTCGTAAAATGTCGACTCTAGGGTTGGGCCGCCGCTCGCTTGCGCCGCTCGCCACTATCTTTGTCAATAACCGAATCTGTTCCTCATAATCCCTATACTCACCGATCGTGGATCAAGGCTCCGCATCGCGGTCTCGATGAGCCGCTCACGCCGAATCGTAGCTGAGGCCGGCGACGTCGTGGAACTCGCCGCCGAAACATCATCTCTCAAGGATCGGCTCGTGCCTCGTGACCCTCCGGCCCCACTAAGCTCCTCACGCTTTGCCCTTCTCGCGGGTGCCTTGCGCGAGGCATAATCGATACATAAAGGAAAACATCGAGAGGCTCAACCTATAACTCACTCTATTGCACGATCTTAGAGTGAAAGAATGGAAACCAATCCTAAATATCCTACACCTCTTGATTATAGACGTGCATGCGACACACCGATAATCAAGACTTACTAGACACTGCGTGGACACTTTCCGAGGACTAACCGCTTGATACCACTTTTGTCACGACCCGACCGGGTCGCGATCGTACTCCTAGGGCACTCGCCGTGATACATCGTGAGAATAGCAGCGAACATACATAACACATGACTTATAAAAGGTAACATCATCGCCACCGATAAGGCCGCTTTCCATAAAACATACTTAATTAAAAGTATAGCAAGATAACTTGTTCTTACATTTCAAAACACATACGTGACCACGCACTTAATGATAATAATCGTGGCGGACAGGGCCCGCCATACCCCTGAATATGCACAATGCCTATAACATCAGGGAAAAACCATACCAACAAACAAGCTTACGGAGGAATGGAGCTTCTGACACCGGAACAGTGATCCTAAGAACGAGGATCCACCACCTGCTTACCCTTACCAGCGTAACGTAGCCCCAGGAAGGGGTCAAGACACAATATGTACCAAGTATGTAAAAGCGAAAATACCGTAGTAATAATATCATAAGTCTAAAAGTAAGTCGAGTCATGGAAGACAATCAAAATACGATAATCTGCACTTACTAACAATGAGAGTGACAAGTATATATATAATATTGCATAAAAATAGGAGGCTCATGATCAAAACAGGGTACCTCGCCCGTAGTATCAATAAGCACCCCTACTCTTGGGACTATTTCACCCGCATAGGTCCTGTGGACCCGCATGAGGTATTCCTCGCATAGGTCAGACTACCGCACGGGACTATTTCACCCGCATAAGCCCATAGGACTCGCATGAGGTATTCTCGCATCACGGGTAGCAAATCCACTAATGTGGTATAACGCCTTGGGTTTTCCTCATTTATACTCTTACCCCAAGCGGTGGTATGACATCTTGGGCTTTCCTCATTCATACTCTTACCGGAGAAGGTGGTATGACGTCTTGGGGCTTGCCCCTCATTCATACTCTTACCCTGGAGAAGGTGGTATAACGTCTTGGGGCTTGCCCCTCATTTATACTCTTACCCTAGCTCAATCGGTCATCATATCATAATCATAAATAAGTTAAGAAAACTTATAACTTCTTATTAGTCTTGTTCATATACCCTCTCATTTTAGTTTACTTAAGACACTTAATCATATCTTTAATAAAAGAAAACCGGGAATTTAACCCAAAGTACTACATACTTCTACTCTTTTAAAAGTGACTCCTTTTCATATAAAACCTTTGGGCAATTGATGCCTTAAAATCAGTTTGCCTTTCATAAATCAAGTCATTTGTCCTTACTTATCTTACTTAGAGTAAATCTCTTCTTATTATCCTTTCATAAAGCTAACAACCCAACTTCCCATAAAGTGGTTATATTAACCCTATACTTTAGTAAAAATTATACTTTTCCCATAACCAAGGGACTTATACTTTCTAAAACGAACAAGTCTTTATATACTTAAAACAAGTAAGAATACCAAATCTTGTACGTCTACCGTACTACATAGTTACAACTATTCATGCTCAAGAGATAGGAAAACTCCACATACCTCTTCGGTCAATCCACTTGATAAGTCCAAAATACCGCACGTAATATGTCAACCTATAATGACCATAATACGCTTATTAACCTCTAGCTCAATGTAGGAATAATCTAAGTTCAAAGACACTAAATTCTATGGAAAATTGGGCAGCATTTCCTTTGTTTCTACATACTTTGCCACCTTTTACAATGCCGAATTCAACATCCAAACGCCACATTTAAGGCTCAACAATCCAAACATTTCAAAGGGGATTACACACCTAAACTTGGGTGTGTAAAATTGTCACGACCGACCCGGGATCGCGATCGTGCCCTACTCAGGCACCCTACAGTATACATCGAGATAATCAGCGAACATACATGAAACTTATAAAATAAAACAAATGTAAAACAACCTGTTAGCCGATAGGCTACCTTCCCGACATAAATATATACAACCGGCGCTTGCCTCATTTCTTTACAAACTGACCCACAAATATGTGACTACAGACCTCTAAGAGTTTTTATCATAACAATTGTGGCGGGACAGGGCCCCGCCATACCCCTGAATATACATGAATCAACTACCTCAGGGAAAACCGTACCAAGAGATAAGCCTCCGGAGCAAATGGAGCTTTTTTCCCAAAAACTGAACCGAGATCCTAAGAGCAAGGATCACCAACCTGGTACCTAAAACTCGCAGCATGAACGCAGCTGGCGGGCCGCATAACAGTACCAAATATGGAATGTAAATAACGACAAGAAATGATCATAATCAGATAAAAGAATGACATGGACAAGTATAAAAATACATACCAGATCCTGCCGTGCCATTACTACTTATGAACTTAATTTCACATCAATATCTTTTCCCATTTTCAATAAAGGTTATAGCCACATTCTTACGCACATGATTAGGAAAAATTATTAAGTTCATTTCTATATAACTTACTTATCTTTCATAAGTACATCCGGCCCTTTAAGGAGGGGCGCCTATACTACCCGGCCCAATCTGGGACGCGATCAAGGTCACATAGTCTGCCCATACAGGTATACTGCCCGGCCCATTTCTGGGACGATAATATCATATAGTCTGCCCATAAAGGTATCTCGCCCGCCCATTCCTCGGTAGATAATGTCATATAGTCCGCCTGAAGGTATCTTGCCCGCCCATTCCTCGGTCGATAATGTCATATAGTTCGCCAGAGGTATACCGCCTGCCCATTCTCGGTCGATAATGTCATATAGTTCGCCTGTAAGGTATACCGCCTGCCCATTCTCGGTCGATAATGTCATATAGTCCGCGTAAAGGTATACCGCCTGCCCATTCTCGGTCGATAATGTCATATAGTCCGCCCGTAAGGTATACCGCCCCATTCCCGGGTCGATAATGTCATATAGTCCGCGTGAAGGTATCGCCTGCCCATTCCTGGGTCGATAATGTCATATAGTACCTGGGAATTTAACCCAACGTACTACGCACCTCTACTCCTTTAGAAAGACTCTTTTTCAAATAAAACTTCCCAGATACTAACAACTATAGTATCAAGTCCTATCCACCTTTCAAGAAGAGTCACAATACCTTTTTAGAACTACAATTACCGGCTTCTAAATTAAGTGACTTCTTTATTAAAAACCTTAAGCAATTGGTACCTTTAAAACCAAGTTGCCTTTTCACTAAAATCAAGTCATTTATCTTTCCATAAAGCAAATATAACCAACTCCCCATAAAGTCGTTATATTCACTTTATGCCTTAGCCAAAATACAATTTCCTATCCAAGGGACTTATACGTTTAAAACGGAACAAGTATCACATACTTCAAAACTCTTCAAGTCCCTTAACTTTAATAATACTTGAGACATCCTTTATTCTTTCAAAGAAATGAGTTAATCTCCTAACTCACCCGACTTGGGTATTCATAAAACTAGTAAAGGATATCAAGGTGTTGTTCGCTCATCGTACTACATACGTGCAACTAGTCGTGCTCAAAAGATAGGAAAAGTTCTACATAGAGTAAATCACCCAACTTCCTCTTAACTTCTAAGAGTAGAAGGAAACATGAAATGATACCACAGGTATATTCCATACATAGAATCATGCCAAAGGAAGGAAGAGGTTCACATACCTCGTGGCGATTGTCGACAAGTAGCAAAATGCTCCAAAGTACTTCAACCTTGATAGCTATTCCATCATTCAAGTAGGATACGCTATACTTAGTACTTCCACCTATAATGGTCACCATACGTCCATTAATCTCTTACTTCAAACGTAGAATATTCTAAGTGCTAAGTCATTAAATTCTACGGAAAATCGGACATCACCTCCTTTGCGTCTACTTACTTTGCCACCTTTTTCAAGGCCGAATACAATAACCAAACACGCCACATTTAAGGGCACACCAATGCAATCAACAATAGGGGATTACACGCCTACTAGACGTGTAAAATTCCGCCCCACAAACGATATAAATTTAATACAACATACTTGGCCAATTCGGCTACATTGAGGTACTACAACATTAATTCTTATCCAATTTCCAATTCAATCCAAGTTGTTAGCATAACATGATATCAAGTCGCAACCAATTATAACTACTATAATCTTCAAGTCAATAACATGCGACGATTCTAATAACGACCAAATTGTAATCTAACTTAACATGGCTCACATTACATTTCGGATTTCCAAGGCCACAATCAATCCATAATCCTTACAAACTTCAACACATATATTTCATGCTAGCAACAAGTATAGCTAACAACAATATAAATAATCTTGTAACACTTTCAAAGAACAAGATTATACCTCAACGAATCCTAATCCAACTCCAAATCCGAAGTTGCTCCTTAGCAAACTAGAGCCTCTTCAAGATACTTCAATCCGCTACTTGAGACCCTTAGAACCACACCAACAACTTTCCTTCAAACTTCCAATCCAAAACCTAGAAAGCCACTAGGTTTTCACTTTGCGACTAACCCGAAAACTATCTTTTTCCGAGATTTTTCTATTGAGATATGCTTACAACACACTTAGGAACCTTGGTTTAAAGTGTGGGGCTTAAAGAACAAGAAACAAAATTTTTTCTTTCTTTCTTCTTGTGAACCCGAGAGCTAGGCTCTTGATGTTCTTAAGCTTGTCTTGCACTACTAGTATTATATAGTGTAATGGAGGGTTAAGATCTAAACAAATGGGTGGTTTGGATGAGGTCTTAACAAATATCAAGACTAATGTGGGGTCATTGACTTGGTCAATGTTGTCAAGCTCTAAGGCTAGCAAGACTTGTATTCCTAACAAGGGTCAAATGACCCTTTTGTCCATGATCAATTTCGTCCAAGGCATTCTAAGTGGGGGTGACACGTGTCGCCCTCCCATTCGTCACAATAATACGTTTTCCGACAATTCCATAATTTCGCTAAATTTTTACAAGTCTCAAATCTTGACGCTTATGAGTTCTTACGTACGTTCTTAAAACATGTCCTGTAAATACGGGGTGTAACAAAAATTCTGCCCCAAAAGGTACAACAATTAACTTAACAAGTCTAAGGTAGTTTTTAGGCTACAACATGCTCACATAACCTTCTCAACCAATTCCTTCACACCCAAACCATATTTCTTACATGCAATGAATCTAAGAACATTATTTACTACTACAAGTTCCTTCTTCTTCACATGCAACATCAATAACTAGCTACAAGAAAAGAAATGTTACCTTTAGAGTTTTAGCCAAAATTATTCCAACAACTTTGCTAGCCTCCATTCCAAGAACACCACCACACTAACACCAACAAGCTAGCCACAAGTGTTACACCCCGTAACTCCAGAACATGTTTAAGAGAATGTACGTAAGGAACTCAAGACTTAAAATTGGTACGAAAGGAAGAATTGTTTTTCCGACGGAAAATCTTCCGAACGTCGGAAAGGAAAAATGTTCGTTGAGGAGAATTGGATTCTCAAAATGCATTATTTGTAGAGTATGGAACTTATTATCCTTATGGAAATTTATTTTTATGGATTTGGTCACGTGGGGCCCACCCGAGGAATTTTACGTTTTGTGGGGCCCACGAGGGTTACGAAATTTTATGGACGAATGGGAGGGTGACACGTGGCACCCCTCCCACTTGTCTTGGTCGAATTAATGCAAGGGTATTATGGTCATTGACCATGGTAGAAGACCAAGTCTTGCTAATTAAAGAGCTTGACATTGTTGACTAAGTCCAAGGGCCACTTGGCTTGATCTCTTCCCTCCAAACTTAACAAGTGTTATAATCTAGACCCTCCAATGTTTTATATAAGCACACTAGTAGCAAGACTTGTCTTCCAACACTTAGAAAAAATTGAGAGAACTTGTGTGTGCCATTGTGAGCTCTCGGGTTTGCTATGAAAGAAAGAGGAAAATTTTTCGTTTGTGGTTCCTTAGCCACAAGACTTTAACCCAAGGTTCATGAGTGTATTGTAAGTGTATATAAATAGAAAAATCCCGGAAAAAGATGGTTCTCGTGTTAGTCGCAAGAAGAAAACCTAGTTGCTTTTCTAGGTTTTGTTTGGAAGATTGAAGGAAATTTGTTGGTGTTGTTCTAAGGGTCTCAAGTAGCGGATTGAAGTGTCTAGAAGAGGCTCTAAGTTGCTAAGGAGCAACTTCGGATTTGAAGTTGGACTAAGAATCGTTGAGGTAATAATCTTGTCTCTTAAGTGTTACAAGATTATATATTGTTGTTAGCCTTACATGTTTGCTAGCATGAAGTATACGTGTTGAAGTTTTATAAGTATTATGGATTGATAGTAGCCTTAAATCCGAAATGTAATTTAAGCCATGTGAAGTTGGATTACAATTTGGTCGTTTATTAGAATCGTCGCATGTTACTTACTTGAAGGTTATAGTAGTTATAATCGATTGCGACTTGATATCATGTTATGCTAACAACTTGGATTGAAATGGAAATTGGATAAGAATTGGAAAAGGACTTTGTGTTGTTGTATATGTTTAGCCAAGAATGGTTTTAAATATGGAACTAGTTTCGTATTAATTTGTGGGGAGGAATTTTACACGTCCTGTTAAGGCGTGTAATCCCCTTTGGTTAGCTGAATTGTTGGGCCTTAAATGTGGCGTGTTTGGTTATTGTATTCGGCCTTGAAAAAGGTGGAAAAGTATGAAGAAACAAAGGAAGTGTTGTCCGATTTTCCGTAGAATTTAGTGACTTTGCACTTAGCATATTCTACGTTTGAAGCTAGACGTTAATAGACATATTATGGCCATTATAGGTTGAAGTACTAGGTATAGCGTATTCTACTTGAAGGATGGAATAGCTATCAAGGTTGAAGTACTTCGGAGCATTTTGCTAATTGTCGATAATCGTCGCGAGGTATGTGAACCTCTTCCTTCTTTAGACATGATTCTATGTATGGAATATACATGTGGTATTATTTCATGATTCCTTCTACTCTTAGAAGTTAAGAAGTATGTATGTTGATTTACTCTACGTAAGGGTTATGTCTAAGTTATCCTAAGTTCTTACCAAGTCATATGAGGGATGTTGGTAAGAGTCGTTAGGAGGTATTTGGAGCCAAGTGGACTTGGCTAATTTACGGCACGAATGAGAATAAGTATCGAACAAGCCATTGCAGCGTTAATAAAGGAAAATGTAATGACCATAAATTATATTAAAACAAGTAGAATTCTCCATCTGCATAGAAGCTAAGATAAGACAAAATTGTATTACATTTTCTAGATCATGGCTGCTTTAATGAGATCATTATAAATAAGTATAACCTATTCACACATATAAGGCATATGTTGCTTAATTTAAAGAGTTTACGTTATGAAGTGTTAAGACTATGAACTACGAAACTTGATTCTAAAAGATAAGGGACTTGAAGTATTTCGAAAGTATAAGTCTCTTGGTTATAAAAAGAATGTATTTGCCTAAGTATAAAGTTAGTATAATAGCTTTATGGAAAGTTAAAAGAGTGGTTTACTCTAAGTAATGATAAATGTTTTGAAATAAAGAAAGGCAAATGGATTTAAAAGAATCAATTGCTTAAGTGTTAAGGAAAGAAATCACTTGATTTAGAAGCCGAAAAATGTATTTCTAAAATTGTAGTGACTTAGGTAAAATGTAAACAAACCTTGATACTACGGGTGTTAGTATCTTGGGGTTTTATATGAAAATGAGTCTTTTGAAAAGAATGTAAGCACGTAATACTTTGGGTTAAATTCCCGGATTTTTATGTGTGAAACGAAAGTGCCATGAGTTTATAAAAATGGAAGTATAAAGGTTTAATGAACTTGCCTATGTTTGCTTGTGATAGCTTGGAGTGCAAGTATTATATGTTTACGTTGTCGTGACTCTCAGTTGGAGGGCCGACTGTCTTGTTGTAAGTTTACTTGGAGCATCGAAGCGGTGATGTGGGATTCCACGGGTATGCTTCCATTATGATTGATCCTTGACATGCTTATACGATGTGGGATTCCGGGGCATGTGACCAGGAGGCGGGTTAGATTCCCGGATTTGTTTTATTACCCATGGCCATGCTTATACGATGAGGGATTCCGGGGCATGCGACCATGCTATGTATGACTATTACTCCATCGGCTAGCTCCCCATGAAGACATGTACCCACGATGAGGGATTCCGGGGGCATGTTATATTATTACTCCATGGGCTAGCTCCCCATGAAGACCTGCACCTACGATGAGGGATGCCGAGGGCACGTTATGGCCATGCTTATACGATGAGGGATTCCGGGGTATGCGGCCACGTTATATATGTACGCCGACAGTGAGGTGGGATGCCACGGGCGCGTCACATGGTTATATGTTACACCAACGGCTGTCGGCAGTGATGTGGGATTCCACAGGCAGGAGATATATATATGTATTGTGTATGTGTACGCCGACAGTGAGGTGGGATGCCACGAGCGCGTCACATGGTTATATTTTACATTTATGGCTGTCGGCAGTGATGGGGGATTCCACGGGCACGCTTTGATATTTGTGTGACTTGATCGCGTCCCAGATTGGGCCGGGTAGTATATGCGTCCCTCCATAAAGGGCCGGATTATGTTATGAAAGATAAGTAAGTTATATGGTAATGAATTTAATGACTTCTCCTAAGTATGTACGTAAGATATGGCTAAAACTCTTAATGGAATGGAAAAGATAATGATGTGCAATTAAGTTCATGAGTGGTAATGACACGGCAGGATCTGGTATGTACTTTTTATACTTGCTCCTGTCATTCTTTTGTACGATTATGATCATTTCAGTACTTTATTTATGTTCCATATTCGCATTGTTGTTATCGACCCCGCCGAGTGCGTTCATGTCATGAGTTTAGGTACACAGTTGTGGATCCGCGAGCTTAGGATCCTGGTTCAGCATTTTGAGATGGCTCCAATGTTCCGGAGCTGTCATGGCTATGTATATTCAGTGCACGGGGCCTTGTCCTTCATAGTATTGGTTCAATTCTTAGAGTCCGTATTCATCCGTAATGGGCTGGCTAGAGTTGTTTTTACATTGTTAAACAGTGTAGACCCTTTCGGGTAATTTTTATGTTATGACAGCCTTATCGGCTTGGCCTTGGTTTAAAGAAAAAAAAAGTGTTATTTTATCTTCCGCAGTTTATTATGTTGTATGATTAGAAGGGTGCCCAGGTAGGGCACCAGTCGCGGCCCGGGGTCGGGTCGTGACAAAAGTGGTATCAGAGCAGTTAGTCCTCGGAAAGTGTCTACAAACCGTGTCTAGTAGAGTCTTGATTATCGGTGTGTTGTGCACCACATCTATAATCAGGAGGCTGCAGGACATTTAGGATTGGTTTCCATTCTTCTCACTCTGAGATCGTGCGATAGAGCTGTGTTGTTAGGGTCGTCTCTCCCTAACGAGTTATGTTGATTGCAGCTACGAGAAAGGCAGCAGTGACCCAGGAAGGACTATGTGGATTGCGTATCCAGGTTGGTAATGATTATAGTATAGTTGGTATTGTGACATACGTCTATACGGAGTTATGTATGAGGGTCAGACACGTGTTGCCTAGAATGATTTTGTCACGACCCGTTCCGGGGCCCGTGACTGGTGCCTTACCGGGGCACCCAAGTAGTCATACATCAGAGTAATCAGCGGAAATATAAAGCAAGACATGAAACAGTTTATAAAATAAGACACAGTTTATGTGAGAAAACATCGCCTTTCGCATATATATATATAATCATGGTTTAGCGATTACATCACCTTTGATAACATGACTACACTCTAAGGAAATATACAACTATGGCGGACAGGCCCCGCCATACCTCGATCGCATACAAAACTATCTACAACGCGGAGATCATACCAAAAGTAGAGCCTCGGAAGAGATGGAGCTCCGACACCAACGTAGAGATCCTATGACGCGGATCTAGCACTGCTTGCCCACCTGCGGCATGAACGCAGCCCGAAGGAGGTCGATACAACAGTACTAAGTATGTGAAATCAAAGTACTTAAATGAAATCATAACCCTTTTTAAAACCGGTTTACAAGTATGTATGAAGAAATCAAGAAACCGCACATAGTGCCACATCACAAACAAGAGCAACAATAGGTAATCTGTAATAGTTCTTTTATAGGCTGCGAATGATTCGAAGCAGGGCCACTCGCCCGTATTATCATTCTGCAAGACTAATCCTTGACTCCCGGAGTCCGCCTAGTCCACACACATGCGCCCTAATGAGGTATAACCCCGAATCGGTAGCTACTCCTCGGCATCGCCCCGACTCGCTGTCCGCATGGCCACATAGACCGCGTGAGGCATAACCCCGCATACTAACCTCGAACTCGTAGCTCGCGTAGGCCCCTGGACCCGCATGAGGTATTCTCGAATCATGGTCCTGCATCGCTGAGTCTACCCGCGTCGGAGGCGACTTAACCCCGGTATCATCTCAAGAGGTGAGTGATAGTACACTAACATAACAACTTAACTTTAAACAACATAAGCACAACAAGGATACTCACCTATACAAACGTTACAAGATACTAACACACATAGCATCATATCATGTCTACTTATCAAACCATCTTATTATTCTTTTCTCAATATAAGTTTGTTATAAACACATAGGCAAACTTGTTTCTTTTATCAATCTTAAGTGGTTATACTTACTTCCAATAAAGCTAGTATAACTCTTAAGCTTACATTTAAAACCAATTAGTTCTCTTACATTAATATGATTCGAGTCTTTGAAATGTTTTGGTTCTTTGTTATTCAGCTTAAGCGTGAGGCATTCTGTAAGTATTATTCGAGCTTAAGCGTGAGGCATTCGTAAGTATTATTCAGGCTTAAGTCAAATACATTGCCATAGTTATTATCCGGTTAACACGTATGCGTCACCGTACTATATATATTGTAAAATATCATGCTTTAGGAAGAATCACATACCTTCTCAATGAAAACCACGCCAGTTGAATATGTCGCGCAGAGTCACTATAATAGTCACAGATATCTATCAAAGACTACTCTGAAGGTCATTCTAAACAGAGGGTTCATAATTCTACGGTAAGTCGGGCAGCACTTCCCTACCCGGTGAGCTATATAAGTCTACTGTGAAAACAGTCCTATGTATGCACAGTTTGATTATTCTTCTTTTAAACCCTTCTACTGTGGTAACAGTTCAATTCTATTCTGTGATATTCTTCTAAGTGATTAATACTTATTCTTATACTTCTACAGTATGCATTCTCTAATACAAAAGAGGGTTAGGATTATTACCTCGGTAAGCCCAATAATATCCTAGAAAAAGTCGCGCCTGAGCAAGGTTTTGCTCCTAAGTTGTATGCTCCAAGAACCTTAGAAGTTCTTCACAACTTCTACTAAGTACTAAGGTATTTGGGCTAGGGTATTTTGGGCATTATAACGATACAAGAAGGTAACTTTTCTACCAAGGGAGGGTAGATTTTGGCTAGACTAGGGGAGTATTCGGCCAAGGGCCACTTAGGCTAGAGGGGGAAGAGGGCTTGGACGAAATGGCTAACAAGGGAGAAGGGAGGATTTTCAAGACTTGGAAAGTAATTTGTGGATGAAGAACTCTTCATCTTAAGGGGGGTATTTATAGGTCAAGAAGTGGCCAACCAATGGCCAAGATTAAGACAAGTGCAAGGCAAGTGTAGGGTGAGGATTAACTATACACAAATATCCTACCAACTCCTCGACTTGTGCACAAGGCACAAAAACGTGCTCCTATTGTTCAAATCGTCCAAATGGACGATTTCAAGTCCATCAATTGGAGGGTGACAAGTGTCGCCCTCGTTGGTCCAAAATGTTTCGCCTCTCGGAAAAATCCGCAAAATTAGAAATGGCATAGCGGAATTTACCCTACGAAAGTCGTGGAAACGTTTCGTCGGAAAACGATTCTTTTAGTGAGTTGTGTACAAATAAAAGCGTCAAGGCTTATCTTTAAGGCTAGACTTTGTCGTATTCCCTTACGTGCATACTGGAAATACGGGTATAACATTCTCCCTTAGAAACATTCGTCGAATGTTCCTTCCAACGATTATCGAAGAAGCTTAAGCGATTGTAAATGCCACACACGGCCACGCAGCAACACTTGGCGTAAACGATAACGAAAATTTACAAGTAGGAAAGTGAATTTACCGGAGGTGTGGGAATAGGTGAGGATACTTCCGCCTCATGTCCTCTCCGGCTTCCCGTCATCTCCTCCTCGAGCTCGTTCGCCACAAGACTTTGTGGAAGCCACGTCCTTGGTCGCAGACGCCTAACTCGACGATCGACTATCGCTATGGGAATCTCCTCATACGATAACCCCTCACACTGGACATCGTCGATCGGTGTACCCTAGATGGATCCGATACATCTCGCCAAAGATAGATACGTGAAAAACCGGATGCACCGCCTCCGGACGGACGGCAGATTCAACTCATAGGCAACCTTGCCTACCTGCGGACAATCAAACGCCCGATGTACCTTGGTGAGCTTCCCCTTCTTCCCGAATCTCATCACACCGCCATGGGTGACACTTTAGGAAAACCCAATCATCAACCTCGAACTCAAGATGCCGACGACGATGATCTGCATACGACTTGCCGACTACGGTGTCGATAGCGCCTCGGATAAGCTTCACCTTATCCACTGCCTGCTGTACCAAATCTGGTCCTACTAGCAGCACCTCGCCCACATCGAACCAACCTATAGGCGATCTGCACTTCCTCCCATACAAGGCCTCATAAGGCGCCATCTGAATACTGGAGTGGTAGCTATTATTATATGCGAACTCAACTAGAGGCAAATGATCCTCCCAACTACCATCAAGTCAATAACACAGCTCGCGACATATCCTCGAGAGTGCGGATAGTGCGCTCTGCTGTCCGTGCATGCGTGGATGAAATGCGATTACTCGAGCTCACTGCGTCCCTAAACCCTTCTGGAAGGATCTCGGTAAGTTAGCGTGGCCGGGCTCCACATGCGATATGATCGGTAGGGACTCATGCGATCGACGATCTCTCGGATGTAAAGTCCGCATAATCCTCGGTAGAAAAGGTCGTCCTGACGGGAAGAAAGTGGGCTGATTTCGTCAGCCTGTCGACGATAACCCATATAGAATCATGTCTCCTCTGAGTGCGAGGTAATCCTGTGATGAAATCCATGTTGATTACCTCCCACTTCCAGGTCGGGATCTCAATCGTCTGCAACAAACCACCGGGCCTGCGGTGCTCTACCTTCACCGCGACAACACGGGCGAGCTACGAACTCGCAACGTCCTCTTCAAGCCATCCCACCAATACACGGATCTAAGGTCGTGGTACATCTTGGTCGACCGGATGGATAGTAACGCTTGTGTGTGCTTCCCAAGAACACTCTGCCAAGTCCTCAAACATCCGGAACACACGCGCCTCAAACCTTAGCACCCATCAGTGCTACCTCAGGACCTTGCCTCACGAAGAGTCGTATCACGATATCGAATCAAAGCGGATCCTCGAATGTTGCCTCTTCACCTCTCGACGATGGAAGACTCGGCAACCTCACGAACTCTAACCCACCGCTATCGTAATCAATCAAGCGGACACAAGGCTCGCTAATCGATGCAAATCACGAACCATGTCCCTCTCTCTAGCTGCACATCCGATAGGCTCCCCATCGACTACGACTAAGAGCATCCGCCACATTGGCCTTCCCGGGTGGTACAGATATCAACATCGTAATCCTTAAGCAACTCTAACCACCGTCTCGTCGTAAGTTCGGCTCCTCTGGTGAAGATATCTGGAGGCTCTTGTGGTGCAGTATAAATATCCACGTGAACCCCATACAAATAGTGCCTCGGATCTTGGCGTGAATCACGGTGCGACTCCAAATCATGGGTGGGGTAGTTCTCTCGTGTTTCTTGGTGTCGGGATGCATATGCTATAACCTGCCATGCTGCATCAACACACATCCCAACCCGATGCCCGGCGTCACAATACACGACATAACCATCTGGACCCTGCGGAAGAGTAAGAACGAGGCGGTCGTCAATCTCTCTTTCAAGAATGGAAACCACCTCGCGGCATCGATCCATGGAACTTTGCGCCCGAGTCGGCTAGTCAATGGTGCGAGAGATAGAAGCAAACTTCTCCACGAACCGCCGATAATAACTGCAAGGCCCGAGCTGCGAACCTGCAGCCGGAGTAGTAGGTCTAGGCCAAGTCTGATCGCCTCGATCTTGGCGTATCCACTGAATGCCATCACCCGACAATATGCCCAAGAAACGCCATCAAGTCAACCAAAACTCACATTTGGAAAACTTGGCGTCTGCTGCTAGTCTGGAGAATCGGCCAAGATCGCCAAATGCTCGCGTGCTCACGCTCTGGCGAGAATAAACAAGATACCATCAATGAACACTATCACAAACGTGTCCAAAATGGTTTGAACACTCGGTTCATCAAATCCATGAATACGCGGAGCATTGGTCAACCAAAAGACATGACCACGAACTCATAATGCCCGTCTCGTCGAATGCGATCCTAGGGACATCCACCTCTCGACACGAACGATGATAGCGACGCAGATCAATCTTGGAGAAACATCTCGCGCCTGGCCCGGTCGAACAAATCATCAATCACGGGAAGGGTATCGTTCTTAATGGTCACCTTGTTCACCGCTTGTAATCAACACACATGCGCGGCGTCGCCTTCTTCTTCACGAACAATCTGGCGCCCGGGAAACACGGGCCTAATGAAGCCGCTTCTCCGGCCAAATCCTCGGTGGTCCTTGACTCTCTCAACTCGGCGGTGCCATTACGTATGGCGGAATGGAAATAGGCGAGTATCCGCAATATGTCAATACAAAACTCAATCTCCTCTCGGGAGGATACCGGGAGGTCATCCGGGAACACGTCGGGAACTCGTGACTACGAACCGGCGAAAATCTGTACCGCGACCTCGATATCAAACACTCGAACTAGATGGTAGATATACCCTTACGCACCATCTTCCTAGCCTTGAGGTAGGAAATAAACCTACCCTCGGCGATACCGTGCTCCTCCCACTCAACAACGGCTCGCAGAACTGGAACCGTACTACTCTCTCTCTGCAGTCTACATTGGCATAGCAAGAAGCTAGCCAATCCATCCCCATAATCACGTCGAAGTCAATCATCTCCAACTCTATCAAGTCGGCCAGGGTCTGACGACTGTAAATGGTCACAGGACAAGCCCTATATACCCGCCGAGCTACCACCGAATCACCCACTGGCGTAGCTACCTCGAAAGGGTCTATGGACTCAGGCTCTATCCCTATCCTACTAGCAACAAGGGGAGATATATAGGACAGAGTAGAACCCGGATCTATCAAGGCATAAACATCAAACCCAGAAACTGATAAGGTACCTGTGACGACATCAGGTGAGGCCTCCTGATCCTGTCGGCTGGACAAAGCATAGATGCGGTTCTGAGGACCGCTAGAACTGGGACCCGAGCCACGACCTCTGCCGCGACCTGCTGACCCATGTGAACCCTGCCCTCCGGGGCGAGTAACTGTAGGAGATGATGAAGCGGCAACAGAACCTGAAGGCTGAGCCCTACCACCAGCGCTGCCCCCGGTCGGACAGTCCCTCGCAAAGTGACCCTGCTGGCCACAACTGTAACAAGCTCCAAAAGTAGTACCACACTTCCCGTAATGGGATCCACCGCATCGGCCACACTGGGGGGGTGGTCCCGATCGGCCAGTACCTCTGCTACTCGGGCGCCCGAAGCCACAGGGCCCGATGCGCCCTCGAAAACTCGGGTCGAGGGCGGTGCGGAGTGCTCGAGCCGGCGTGGTGCGAATCTAGGCTAGCTGCCGAGGCCGCCACCACGATAACCACGAAGACCCTCCGTCTGGCCTTGCCTGCTGCCTGTCACTCGTCGACCTCTGCGCTCGCCGCATCCAGGCGTGAGCTGCGTGCGGGTAATGTCCATACCCTGGAGAGAAACCCCGCATGACTCGGCCATATAGTCGTCTGGCCGGTGACATAGCGGTGCACCTATCCTCCATATCTGCTGCAATCTTTGGGACATATCGAGCCAATGAATCAAACTCGACATTGTACTCACGGCGGTCGTCCTCTCGCCTCGGGTAAAAATCTATCGGCCGCCCTCGCCGTCTGTGGAGGCAAGAAGTGAGTGAGAAAGCCTCGAGAACTCATCCCAGTAGGCGGGACGCGTGCTCTCCCGGGATAACTCCATGAATCAAACCAATCGATCGCGGTATCACGCGACCTATGTGAACCAAAGATCACGGACTCGGTCTCGACGCCCGATCACTCTCAAAATCCTCTGAAGCCGACGGATGAACTCCTGCGGATCATCCTCCGCCTCGACCCATAAAACTCCGTGGTTACAACTCAAGAAGTCTCGTAGCCTCAAACTCTCGCCTCGGGTGAACAACGGGTGGGTGGGCTGGCCCAGGCTGCCGCGTCGGCCTCTCCTCGTGTCGGGCCACAACTTTAGCCAAAAGTCTGGGCCATCTCCTTGTACCTAACTCCTCCGCCCGGTGTGGGACGGGAGGTGTGGGTGCGTGGTCTCTTTGGGCGGCGTCATAGAACTTCGCCGTCTGGTATAGGCGGGCACGAGCCTCGTGACTCTGGGTGTCTGCTAGCGACTCCTCATTTGCCTTGCCCTTCAGGCCGGGTTGCCTTACGTGGAAGCATAATCATTAGAAAGGAATACGTTAGAGGGGTCCAAACTATAACACAGCTCTAAATCACGATCTCTGAATGATAAGAATGGAAACCAATCCTAAAAATCCAATAGACTCCTTATTATAGGTGTGTTGCTCAAAACACAGATAATCAAGACTCTACTAGATACGGTCTGTAGACACTTTCCGAGGATTAACTGCTCTGATACCACTTTTGTCACGACCCGTTCCGGGGCCCGTGACTGGTGCCTTACCGGGGCACCCAAGTAGTCATACATCAGAGTAATCAGCGGAAATATAAAGCAAGACATGAAACAGTTTATAAAATAAGACACAGTTTATGTGAGAAAACATCGCCTTTCGGCATATATATATATAATCATGGTTTAGCAGTTACATCCGACACTGTACAACATGACTACAGACCTCTAAGGAAATATACAACTATGGCGGGACAGGGCCCCGCCATACCTCGCATACAAAACTATCTACAACAGGAGATCATACCAAAAGTAGAGCCTCGGAAGAGATGGAGCTCAGCACCAACGTAGAGATCCTAAGGATGCGGATCTAGCACTGCCCTTACCTGCGGCATGAACGCAGCCCCCCGAAGGAGGTCAGTACAACAGGTACTAAGTATGTGAAACTGTAAAGTACTTAAATGAAATCATAACCCTTTTTAAAACCAGTTTACAAGTATGTATGAAGAAATCAAGGAAACCGCACATAGTGCCACATCACAAACAAGAGCAACAATAGGTAAACTGTAATAGGTCTTTTCTAGGCTGCGAATGATTCGAAGCAGGGCCACTCGCCCGTATTATCATTCTGCAAGCCTAATCCTGGACTCCCGGAGTCCGCATAGGCCACTCACATGGGCCCGCATGAGGTATAACCCCGCATCGAGGGTAGCTACTCCTCGGCATCGTCCTGGACTCGTTGTCCGCATGGCCACATAGACCGCATGAGGCATAACCCGCATACTAACACGGAACTCTCGTAGCTCGCGCATAGGCCCCTGGACCGCATGAGGTATTCTCGAATCATGGTCCTGCATCACCGAGTCTACCCGCGTCGGAGGGCTTAACCCCCGGTATCATCTCAAGAGGTGAGTGATAGTATACTAACATAACAACTTAACTTTAAACAACATAAGCACAACAAGGATACTCACCTATACAAACGTTACAAGATACTAACACACATAGCATCATATCATGTCTACTTATCAAACCATCTTATTATTCTTTTCTCAATATAAGTTTGTTATAAACACATAGGCAAACTTGTTTCTTTTATGAATCTTAAGTGGTTATACTTACTTCCAATAAAGCTAGTATAACTCTTAAGCTTCTGTTTTAAAAACCAATTAGTTCTCTTCTGTTAATATGATTCAGTAGTCTTTTGAAATGTTTTCAGTTCTTTGTTATTAGTGCTTAAGCGTGAGGCATTCGTAAGTATTATTCGTGCTTAAGCGTGAGGCATTCGTAAGTATTATTCAGCTTAAGTCAAAGACATTGCCATAGTTATTATCCGATTAACACGTATGCGTCTACCGTACTATATATATTGTAAAATATCATGCTTTAGGAAGAATCACATACCTTCTCGTAAAACCACGCCAAGTTGAATATGTCGCACAGAGAGTCACCTATAATAGTCACGGATATCAATCAAAGACTAATCAGAAGGTCATTCTAAACAGAGGGTTCATAATTCTACGGTAAGTCGGGCACTTCCCTACAGTGAGCTATATAAGTCTCATGTGAAAACGATCCTATGTATGTCTGATTTGATTATTCTTCTTTTAAACCCTTCTACTGTGGTAACAGTTCAATTCTATTCTGTGATATTCTTCTAAGTGATTAATACTTATTCTTATACTTCTACAGTATGCATTCTCTAATACAAAAGAGGGTTAGGATTATTACCTCGGTAAGCCCAATAATATCCTAGAAAAAGTCACGCCTGAGCAAGGTTTTGCTCCTAAGTTGTATGCTCCAAGAACCTTAGAAGTTCTTCACAACTTCTACTAAGTACTAAGGTATTTGGGCTAGGGTATTTTGGGCATTATAACGATACAAGAAGGTAACTTTTCTACCAAGGGAGGGGGGTAGATTTTTGGCTAGGCTAGGGGGGAGTATTCGGCCAAGGGCCACTTAGGCTAGAGGGGGAAGAGGGCTTGGACGAAATGGCTAACAAGGGAGAAGGGAGGATTTTCAAGACTTGGAAAGTAATTTGTGGATGAAGAACTCTTCATCTTAAGGGGGGTATTTATAGGTCAAGAAGTGGCCAACCAATGGCCAAGATTAAGACAAGTGCAAGGCAAGTGTAGGGTGAGGATTAACTATACACAAATATCCTACCAACTCCTTGACTTGTGCACAAGGCACAAAAAACGTGCTCCCTATTGTTCAAATCGTCCAAATGGACGATTTCAAGTCCATCAATTGGAGGGTGACAAGTGTCGCCCTCCCGTTGGTCCAAAATGTTTCGTCTCTCGGAAAAATCCGCAAAAATTAGAAATGGCATAGCCGGAATTTACCCCTACGAAGTCGTGGAAAGCGTTCGTCGGAAAACGATTCTTTTAGTGAGTTGTGTACAAATAAAAACGTCCAAGGCTTATCTTTAAGGCTAGACTTTCGTACGTATTCCCTTACGTACATACTCTGGAAATACGGGGTATAACAGATTTTAGATTACCAGGAGTTGGTAAAGACTAACTAGATACCGGGAAGGTATGGAACAGTTAATGAATTCTCGCCAAGGTCTTATGTTTTATTTTGAGAAAATTGGGGAAGGATGAGTTGCGATAGTAGTGAACCCTTAAGAAGTCATGTTAAGGAACTTAATGGAATACCATGTTAATATATTAAGCTACGTGGTAGGCTTAAGAGAATTGTACGGATGAGGTCCGTATAGAGTAAGTAATGGTTGTTGTGATCAAGACGACACGATTATGGTATTATGAGAAGTTTTGTACGTTCTTGGGATCGTAAGGTAGGCTTGGAGCATGGAAATTGCGAGCCTAAGAATATTGATGACGCGAGACCTTAGATGTACAAGGTCTTCTGCAGAAAGATTTATTATAGACCAAGAAAAGAGTTAAGTGCGGCGCGGGTCGGGGTGAGGACTGCGGGTCGCCCCATAGCCTGGAATAGAGTGGGATCAGTTGATAGTAGTTCCGCTACGTGACAGGGTCACGAGGGTGCAAGGCCCAAGTCTAGTTAATTGTTTTACGGGTTCGTGGACACGTTCCACCGGAACCAGGTTGTGAGAGCCAGAAATGGCCTTATGTTGTTTAAAAGAGTGTTTGGGGTGGTAGCTGAGCGGGAATATGAGGTTTTCCCGGTGATGATACAGTCGTCAGACCCAAGTAGACCTAGTAGAGATGATTATGACGGACTTTGAGGTCATTATGAGTATGGACTAGTTGGCTTCGTGAGTGCCAAGGTTGACATCTTAGTATAAGTATTGTTATGTGGCCATGGGTGGCATGTGTTGTATGAAGGGTGCAGTAAAAGGAGACTATGTCGCTATCTAATTAGATTGGACTCCGAAAGAACATTCGAGGACGAATGTTTCTAAGGGGGGAAGAATGTTACTGTCACGACCCGACCCGGGTCATCGTGCCCTACTGGGCACCGTTCGTATACATCGTAGAATAGCAATGAACATACACAACATAAACACATGTGAAACAATAAAACATACCAGGCTAGCCGATAAGGCCGCCTTCCATAATATAACATAATCAAAAGTACAACTGTACAACATAAGTTCTTACAGCCCAACCACATATGTGAATACAGACCTCTAGGAATAACAATCGTATGACAGGCCTACACATACCGAATGTACATAAATCTATAACATCGTGGAAAAAGCGTACTAAAAGAGACAAGCCTCCGAGAAATGGAGCTTCGGCGTCGATAAGTGATCCTAAGTATGAGGATCCACCACCGCTTACCCTTTCTGCGGCGTGACGCAGCCCCGAAGGGGTCAAGACATATGTACTAATTATGTAAAACTGGAAAGTACTGTAATTACAACATAAGTTTAAAACAAAGCCGGAGACATGTATAATAACAAAATTACAGTACACAGTGCCTTACTAACAATGAGAGTAAATCAAGGTAATATGTACAACATCACAATAGGAGACTCCTGATCAAATCATGGGTAGCGAACCCATAGAAACAGGTGGTATAACGTCTTAGGGTTCTTACCCCTCATTTATACTCTTACCCTGAAGCAGGTGGTATAACGTCTTGGGGGTTTGCCCCTTATTTATACTCTTACTCTGGAGAAGGTAATAAAGCAGGTGGTATAATGTCTTGGGGGTTTACCCCTCATTTATACTCTTATCCTGGAGAAGGTGGTATAGCGTCTTGGGGGTTTACCCCTCACTTATACTCTTACCCTATCTCTACCGGCCGTCATACAATAAATAAGCAAGTTAGAAATCCCCCTAACTTCTTATTAGTCTTATTCATCTACACTCTCATTTTAGTTTACTTAAGGCACTAATATGTTATAATAAATCCGGGAGTTTAACCCAAAGTACTACGTACTTCCAACCTTTCAAAAATGACTCATTTTCATATAGAACTTCCAAGATACTATAAACCGTAGTATCAAGTCAAAATTACTTTTCAAGACAAGTCACAATACCTTTAAACATAAAGTTAGGTTTCTAAATCAAGTGACTCCTTTTATTATAAAACCTTAGGCAATTGAGGCCTTAAAAACATCAAATTGCCTTTTCATTAAAATTAAGTCATTTATCTTTCCATAAAGCAAACATAACCAACTCCCCATAAAGTCGTTACATTCGCTTTATACCTTAGCCATATATAATTTCCTATCCAAGGGACTTATACGTTTAAAACGGAACAAGTATCACATACTTTAACACTCTTCAAGTCCCTTAACCTTAATAAAACATTAGACATCCTTAATACTTTCAAGAAGTGAGTTAATCTACTAACTCACCCGGCTTGGCTATTCATAAAACTAGTAAAGGATATCAAGGTCTTGTACGTCTACCGTACTATATACGTACAACTAGTCATGCTCAAAAGATAGGAAAAGTTCTACATACCTTTCCGGGCCAACCACTTGCCAAGTACAAAGTCCCGCCCGTAGTATGTCAACCTATAATATTCACAATACGTCTATTAAAGCCTTACTTCAAACGTAGAATATTATAAGTGTCAAGTCGCTAAATTCTACGGAAAATCGGACAACACCTCCTTTGTTTTTACTATCTTTGCCACCTTTTTCAAGGCCGAATACAATAACCAAACACGCCACATTTAAGGCACAATCAAAGCAATTAATCAATAGGGGATTACACGCCTACTAGACGTGTAAAATTCCGCCCCACAAACGATAACAAACTAATACAACTACTAGTCCAATTTCGGCCATAATGAATACAACAATACCAATTCTTATCCAATTTCCATTTCAATCCAAATTGGTAGCATAACATGATATCAAGTCGCATTTGATTATAACTACCATAATCTTCAAGTAAGTAACATGCGACGATTTCTAATAAACGACCAATTAGTAATCCAATCTTCAAGTGGCTTGTATAACATTTCGGATTTAAGCTACAAGCAATCCATAATACTTATAAACTTCAACATATCAACTTCATGCTAGCAACATGTAAAGCTAACAACAACAATATAAATATATAATCTTGTAACACTTTAAAAGACAAGATTATACCTCAACGAATCTTAATCCAACTCCAAATCCGAAGTCGCTCCTTAGTAGTTTAGAGCCTCTCCAAGACACTTCAATCCGCTCCTTGAGACCCTTAGAACAACACCAACAATTTTTCTTCAAACTTCTAAACAAAACCTAGAAAGACAACTAGGTTTTCGTTTTGCGACTAACCCGAAAACTATCTTTTTCCGAGATTTTTCTATTGAGATATGCTTACACTACCCTCAAGAACCTTGGTTTAAAGTGTGGAGTTAAATGGACAAGAAACAAATTTTTTTCCTTTTCAAAATGATGGAACCCGAGAGCTCTCTATGAGTTCTTCAAATTTTCAAGAAATTTTTCTAAGTGTTAAGCTCACTCTTGCTACTAGTAGTATTAAATAGCACCTTGGAGGGTCAAGATGCAACCATTTGGGTGGCTAGGATAAGCTCTTATTAAATATCAAGACCTTGTGGGTCCTTTGACTTAGTCAAAATTATCAAGCTTGCTACTTGCAAGACTTAGTCATACAAGACTATGGTCAATGACCATCTTAGCCATGACATTTTCGTCCAAGGCATCACTAAGGGGGGTGACACGTGTCGCCCTCCCATTCGTCACAACAATACGTTTTCCGAAAATTTCACAATTCCGATAATTTTTTTACAAGTCTCAAATCTTAACACTTGTGAGTTCTTACGTACGTTCTTAAAATATGTCCTGTAAATACGGGGTGTAACATTCTTCCCCCTTAGAAACATTCATCCCCGAATGTTCTTTCGGAGTCAATTAGCAACATAGTTTCCTTTCACAACCCCGACATACCAAAAATGCCACATATGGCCACATAATAACATTTAAGCAAAATAAATACTTCAATTTAAAACCTGACAAGTAAGGGAAGATGAATTACCTGAAGGTATAGGAAATAAATGAGGATACTTCCTCAACATTTCCTCCTCCGCTTCCCAAGTCATCTCCTCCCGGTTATCATTCCTCCACAGGACTTTGACGGAAGCTACATCCTTGGTCCGCAGTCGCCTGACCTGGCGATCGAGTATCGCTATGGGACTCTCCTCATACGATAACCCCTCTGTCACCTGGACCTCACTAGTAGGGAAAACTCTCGCTGGATCACCGATACACTTCCGCAACATAGAAACATGGAAGACCGGATGTACCGCCTCTAACTCTGATGGCAGATCCAACTCGTAGGCAACCTTGCCCACTCTACGGACGATCTGGTAGGGCCCAATGTACCTTGGGCTGAGTTTCCCCTTCTTACCGAATCTCATCACACCCTTCATGGGTGACACCTTCAAGAAGACCCAATCATTTACCTGAAACTCCAAATGCCGACGCCGATTATCCGAATATGACTTTTGCCGACTCTGAGCTGCTAACAGTCTCTCCTGGATAAGCTTTACTTTATCTACAGCCTGCTGAACCAAATCTGGGCCAACTAACTGTACCTCGCCCACGTCGAACCAACCAATCGGCGACCTGCATTTCCGCCCATATAAAGCCTCATATGGCGCCATCTGTATACTGGAATGATAGCTGTTGTTGTAAGCAAACTCCACAAGAGGCAAATGATCCTCCCAGCTACCCCTGAAATCAATCACGCAGGCTCGCGGCATATCCTCGTTGTATCGATAGTACGCTCTGCTGCCGTCGATCGAGGATGGAATGTTATACCGAGACTCACTGTGTCCTAAACCATTCGGAAAGACCTCCGAGTTAGCCGAAATCGGGCTCCCCTATCAGATATAATCGACACCGGGACACCGTGCAGTCTCACAATCTCTCGGATGTACAATCTGGCATAGTCCTCGGTAAACGTCGTCTGCGAAGGAAATGGGCTGATTTCGTCGACTATCAACAATAACCCAAATGGAGTCGTACTTCCTGAGTGCGAGGTAACCTGTAACAAAGTCCATGTTGATAACCTCCACTTCCAAGTCGGAATCTCGATAGACGCAATAATCCTGGGCCTCGTGCTCGACCTTGACCTGGCGGCAAATAGGACATCAGGCAACAAAACACGCCACGTCCTCTTCAGCCATCCCACCAATACAAACATGCGAGGTCATGGTACATCTTGGTCGACCGGATGTATAGAATAACGAGCACGTGTGCCTCCCCGAGAATCTGGCGATGAAGTCACGACCATCGGAACACACAACCAACCCTCAAATCTCGGCACCAAAGTGGCGCTACCTCGAATAGACTCTTCTCCTCCCGAAGAGTCGCATCTCGATACCGTACCAACGGGTCCTCAACCGTCGCCTCTTCACCTCATCAACGATGGAAGACTCGGCAACCTCACGAACCGTACCCATATCGTCGGTATCGATCAATCGAACCCAGGCTCGCTAAGCGGTGGATCGACGGACCATGTCTGTCTCTGGCCGTACCTGGCGGGCTCCCATAGATCTACGACTCAAGGCATCGGCAACTACGTTGTCTTTCCCCGGATGGTATAGAATATCAACATCATAGTCTTTCAGCAACTCTAACCACCGTCTCTGTCTCAAGTTCACTCCACTTGCTGAAGATATCTTTGGAGGCTCTTGTGGTCTGTATAAATATCCACATGAACCCCATACAAATAATGTCTCCAAATCTTGAGGCATGAATAATCGCGGCCAACTCTAAGTCATGGGTAGGGTAATTCCTCTCATGCTTCCGTAACTGCCGGGAAACATAGGCTATAACCTTGCCGTGCTACATCAAAACACACCCTAACCCGATACCCGAGGCATCACAATAGATCACGTGCGTCTAACCCCGGGAAGAGTAAGAAGCGAGTGTAGTCAACCTTTCCTTCAGAATCGGAAACCCTTCATGAGCCTCGTCACTGGAACTTGGCCGCCTTCCGAGTCGACCTAGTCAGCGGTCTTGAAATCGAAGCAAGCGCTCCACAAACCTACGATAATAACCCGCGATCTAAGAAAGCTGCGTACCTCGGTCGGAGTAGTAGGTCTCGGCCAAGACTTGATCGCCTCAATCTTTGCGTATCCACCGAACACCATCACCCAATAATATGCCCGGGAATGCCGAGGCCAACCAAAACTCACACTTGGAGAACTTGGCGAATAGCTGCCGGCTCGAGGACCCAAGTACCGTCCTCGAGTGATCTGCGTGCTCTGCTCTGTCGTGAATAAACCAGATGTCATCAATGAATACTATCACAAATGTATCCAAAATGGCTTGAACACCGGTTCATCAAATCCATAAATACCGTTGAGCGTTGGTCAAACCGAAAGACATAACCCTAAACTCATAGTGCCCATACCGGTCCTGAATGCGCTGGGATATCTCTCTCGAACTCGAACTCGATGATAACTGCATCGCAGGTCTATCTTGAGAAACACCTCGCACTCGCAATCGTCAAACAAATCATCAATCACGGGAGGGTACCTATTCTTAATGGTTACCTTATTCACCGTTGTAATCAACACACATACGCAGCTGCCCCATCCTTCTTCTTCACGAACAACAAGCGCTCGGGGAGATACACTAGGCCTGATAAAGCCTTTTCCAGCAAATCTTTCAGCTGGTCCTTCAGCTCCCTCAACTCAGCAGGTGCCATTCTGTATGGCGGAATGGAAATAGCTCGAGTGTCTGGCAACGTGTCAATACAAAACTCAATCTCCTCTCGGGAGGATACGGGAAGATCATCCGGGAACACATCCGAAATTCCCAAACCACTGGTATCGATCAAAAACTGCACCTCACCTGTATCAAATACCCGAACTGGATGATAGATGTACCGCTTTCGCACCATCTTCCTAGCCGAGGTAAGAAATAAACCTACCCTCGGCGACGCTGTGTTGCCCTTCCACTGATAATCGGCTCGCCAGAAACCGAATGTAACCAACCTGTCTCCATACGATCAACGTTGGCATAACAAGAAGCCAACCATCCATACCCATAATGACATCAAAATCATCATCTCCAAATCTATCAAGTCTGCGGTCCGACGATCAGAATATAAACCTGACAACCTTCTGACACCCGCCGCCTAACACCGAATCTCCCATTGGCGTAGCTACCTCAAAAGGCTCTATCGACTCGGCTATCCCGATTCTACCCGCAATAAGAGGACACATAGACAAGGTAGAACACGGATCTATCAAAGCATAAACGCGTCAACATGAAATCAATAATGTACTGCGACGACGCCGTGGAAGCCTCACGATCCTGGCGGGCTAATGAATATATGCGGTTACGTGGACCGCTAGAATCGAACCACCACCACGACCTCTACCGCGCTCGCCGGCCCGCGAGTACCGCCTCCGGGCGCATAACCACGTAAGGAGAAGACCCACAGCCAGATCACGCCGGCTGCACGTACCACCCATGCCGCCTCTGGGACGGACAATCTTCGCCAAATGGCCCCGCCGCCACACGAGTAACAAGCTCGGAAGCTCTGCGACACTCGCCGGTGAAACCTACCGCATCGAGCACACCGAGGTGTGGGTGGTCCCGACGGCGATTCTGCCTCCCTGAAATCCCGGTCCCGGAGTGTCACGACCAACCCGGGCAGTGGATCGTGCCTTACCCGGGCACCCTAGTGATACAACATCGAGAAAACCAATAAATAAAAACTTAAACATACAAATAGATATGGATCAAGATAAAGAAAATAGGCCAACCAAAAGCGGTTGCCTTCAAAGATATATATATATCGACCTTTGAGCTACAATCCTTACAACCCCGCCCACAACAAAGCATGCACTCTAAGATTTTTACAACAACTATGACGACAGGCCCCGCCATACCCACGAATGTACAAGAACCTCTGCACTGGGGTAACATACCAAAAGATAAGCCTCCAAGGAACGGAGCTTCCCAATAGGCTGAAATGTGATCCTATAAGCGGGAATCGACAGTCGATGTACCTCTACCTGCGACATGAACGCAGCCCCCCGAAGGAGGTCGATAACAGTACCAAGTATGTGAAATCCGAAAATCGTAAATGAAATCATAATAGTCTATATAAAGCAGGAGACATGTATGATAACCAAACAACAATACACACATATAACAGTTATATCAAGCCAGGGACTCACGCCCTCCAAGTCATTACTCAAATATAATTATGGGTCTCACGCCCACAACATCAATCATGCCCGTGGAATACCTTCCTCACTGCCGGCAGTCTATGATATGATAACCCCAAGAAGTACACCTGAACACCAAGTCCTACCTGATGCCAAAGCCGTACTAACAATACTATACAACCAAACCACGAAGCTGACACGGGGCAAGTACGAAAGCCGACTACCAGATACCAAAGCCGTGTCACGTAGCTGACCGGGGCAAGTACGAGGGCTAACTACCAGGTACCAAGGTCGCTTCACGAGACTTCGTCACAAAACATCCAAACTACGAAGCTAATACGGGGCAAGTACGAAAGTCGACTACCAGATACCAAGGCCGTGTCACGTAGCTGACCGGGGTAAGTATGAGGACTAACTACCAGATACCAAGGCCGTATCATGAGACTTCGTCACTAAACTGAATGGGGCAAGTGCGAGGGCTAACTACCAGGTACCAAGGCCGAATCAGCCACGAGACGGGGCAAGTACGAAAGCCGACCACCAGATACCAAGGCCGAACAGAAACCTCGCCGGAGAGCTAGTCCACGGAATAACACTATCAACAAGAGCGCATGCGGAATTCTCCGTCCACGCCGCACGCCCAAGTAAGTTCTCAACAAGTCAACCTACCCTCCATCGAGAGACGCCAGAGTATGAAACACAATTCTTGCAACAAAGGCTATCACAATAAGCATAGACAAGTTTCACAACAACAAGCATAAGCAAGTTATACACAACTCAAGGTACTTTCATTTTATGTCAAAGTCCGGTTTTAACCCTAAAGTATTACGTACGTTAAATTCCTTTTTAAAGATCCATTTCTTTTACAAAGGTCACCCGATACTCGTAGTATAAAAATAGAGTGACTAACATTGTTAAGTAAACCAAAACACTTCCCTTTGTAAAATCAAGTAACAACATTATTTTCCAAACGTTCAAGTTTGCCTAATTTCAAATGCTCAAGTTTCTCATTTTCGAAAAGGTTTCGTAGTTCATAGTTTTAATCCTTTAAAACAATTTGAGAAACATATGCCTTATGTGTCAGTAGGTTATTCTTTGTTCATAACAATCTTATTAAAGCAGCCATGATCTAGGAAATGTAATATCATTTTGTCTCATCTTAGCTTCTATGCAGATGGAGGTTTCTACTGGTTTTAATAATACTTAATTAGTCAAAACATTTCCCTTTATTAACGCTGCAGTGGTTTGTCGATACTCTTTCTGATTTCCGAAATCAGTAAAACATTATTCCTTTTAACAACCAAGTACTCATTACTCACGAATGAGGTTTCACACAAACATTCAGATTAATTCATTTAAGTCAAGCCTCTTATCTTTTAAGATCAAGTTTTCTTAACTTCTAAAATCAGTAAACCATTCTCTTTACCTCTCTTAAGATGTTATACCTAACTTCCCATAAAGCTAGTATAACTCTTATGTTTTCAGAACCAAGTATTACTCTTCTTTCAAAAAGGTTTCTTAATTCTTTTGAAATACTTCAAGATTCTTTATTATTCAGGCTTAAGTCGAAAGACATTGCCAATAAACTACGTTCAGTTAATGCACGAACGTCTACCGTACTATATATATATATACTTCAAGATTCTTTATTATTCAGGCTTAAGTCGAAAGACATTTCCAATAAACTACGTTCAGTTAACGCACGTACGTCTACCGTACTATATATATATATATTTTAAGATTCTTTATTATTCGGGCTTAAGTCAAAAGACATTGCCGTAATTATTATTCAGTTAACACTCGTACGTCTACCGTACTATATATATATTTAAAATATCATGCTCAAGAGTATAGGAAGAATCACATACCTCGCGACTATTATCGACTATTAGCAAAACGCTCCACGGCTAAAACCCGGCTAGCCTTGTCCACCTTCCAAGTAGTACATGCTACTCGCAGAACATTTAACCACGAAAGGTTATAAGTCTACTGTAAATACGGTCCTACGTAAGTACAGTTAAATCTTCTACTTATATTCTTCTGATGTGATTTCAGTTCAAGTCTTTTCTGTAATATCCTTCTATTACAGTTCAATTCTCTTCTATGAATCTTATATTCACTTCTATACTACTACAGTATGTAATTTCCAATTACACTAGAAGGATAGGATTATTTACCTCGATAAGCCCAAAATTATCCGAGATTAAATGTCGATCCTGAGCAAGGTTTAGCTCCAACTCCGTGCGCTCCAACCCGCTCCAAAAAACCCTTAGAAGTTCTACACAACTTCTTCTTAATACTTCAACCGGCTATGAAGATTTCCTTAGGGTTTTGTTTTTGTGACTAAAGGAAGTATAGTAGTATTTCCGGGCTCTACGTATAGAGGTAACTTTGGAAAGTACTACAAGGTATTTGGGGCTAAAGTATTTGGGTAAAGTAACAATACTTGGAGAGTATTTCTCTACCAAGGGGGTAGTATTTCACTAGCACAACTAGAGAGGGGTAGGCTCGGCTAGAACCACTAGGCACGGGGGGGTAGTGTTCTCGGCCGAGGGCCTCTCAAAGGGGGAGGGGGTGTGGTGGACGAAACCTCAAGAGGGAGGGAGTATTTTTAGACTTGGAATTTGCTCAAGTGTGGATGAAATAACTCATCAACTAAGGGGGTATTTATAGGCCAACCAATGACCAAGATCAAGCCAAGTGTTAGACAAGTGTAGGGTGGGGATTTGGACATGTGTTTGTGGGTCCCACTTGCTCATCAACTACACAAAATATCCTACCAACTACTTGACAAAAAGCCAAGGCAAACCGCCCAAGATCGTCCCACTTTTCACGTCCACTTGTCACCCTCTCGTTGGTCCAAAATATTTCGTCTCTCGGAAAAATCCGCAAAAATAATAAATGACATAGCCGTATTTTTCCCTTCGCAAAGTTCAGAAAACGTTTCGTCGGAAAACGACTCTTTTCGCTAGTTGTGCACAAATTTCGCCACTTTGCCTACTCAAGGCTTAAACTTTTTGTACGTACGCCCGCACGTACATACTCTGGAAATACGGGGTATAACATTTTCCCCTCCTTAGAAACATTCGTCCCGAATGTTCCTTCTCAAGACGGATAACGATAAAGTTCCTCTAACAAGTTGCCAATGCCACACCTGGCCACGAAATAACACACGTACTCTTCCTTCCTTACTCGTCGTGCCCTTCTCGAATACTTGAACGCTTCTAGTATACGTACCACACTTCAGTCATCGCTTCAGTTCCCAAAACTTTGGAGTCACCACCTCCAAACTTGGTCATCTTACTAGCCTCAATCCCCCTTAAGGCCATTCCCGGCCTTCACAATCCGCTTCTGGTCGAACATATCCACGAACTCATACGATGGTCATCTAAACTTGGGCCTAGCACCCTCGTGACCCTACCACCTGGCGGGACCACCTCGAACTGACCCAACCCCAAACCGGGCTACGGGTTGACCCGCAACATGGCCCCAACCAGACCCACTTAACGCATCAAGCTCTTGTTTCCCGATCAGGAACGAATCTTACTTATATAGGTCATGAAAGCTACCACTTCCATATTTACACAACTCACGGAATTATCCCACAATACATTTATACGCAAACCAAGTATTTCGACAAAGACTAACCGTAAAATCTTTTATTCAAGCTGGCCTTATATCTAAGGTCTCAACGTGTAATATTCTAAGGTTCATACCTTCCCGGACCCCACACTTATTCTTTCAACTATCCATGTCTCTAAACCACAATACACACAAAGCTATCTGTACATAACACTCAACATACAATCATTGTATCACGCATGCAAAACTCTAGAGGGTTAAGGATATACCTGAAAAGATAGGCTCGGTGAGGACCGCTAAAATCGGGAACTTCCACCGCGACTGCCGTGGCTCGCCGTGTATGAACATCCCGCCTAGCTATGGAAGGTGAAGAACCCGCAACCGATCTCAGAATGCAGGCTATCCAACCATACCCACAGTGACAGTCTCGCCGATGGCCTGTTGTCGCAAGAATAACAATCTCCCAAGTTAGTACGACACTCCCTTATGAAGTTTTCCACAACGCCACACCGAGACAAGAGCGACCTCATCCGTGAGCACTCCTACTCCTCGAAAATCTGAAACACAGGAGCCCCGACCGCCTCGAATATCCGAAGGTCCCGGCGTGGAGGACCACTCAGACCGGGCGAGGTACATAACTATCTGCTGCTGAGGCGGTCCGCCTCGAAAGTTATCAAAGGACCCTGCTGTTCTGGCCCTCTTCTGCTGATCTTGATCATTCCGTCGACCTCTCCGCTCCTCACATCCAAGTGCATAAGCCTGCATGCGGGCAATGTCCATGCCCGGCTGAAGAGCTACACCCGAACAAGCCTCTGCCAAGTAGTCATCGAGCCCGGTGACGTAGCGGTGCACTCTGTCCTCCATACTGGCTACTAAAGTGGGGACATACCAGTTATACCCCGTATTTCCAGAGTATGTACGTGAGGACATACGTAGGAAAAATTAAGCCTTAAAGTTAGGCAAGGTTCGAATTTTGTTCACAACCCCCGATTAGAATCGTTTTTCGACGAAATGTTTTACACAACTTGCGAAGGGAAAATTCCGGCTACGTCATTTAGTATTTTTGCGGATTTTTCCGAGAGACGAAATATTTTGGACCAACAAGAGGGCGACACTTGGCACCCTCTAATTGGCTTTGGGCTTTAAGTTGGACGAAAGGAGAGTGGGAGTATGTAGGATATTTTGTGATATTTGTGTGGTAGATGGATAAGGTACACATGGATGAATCTTGACCCTACACTTGCCTTGCACTTGGCATGATCTTGGCCATTGGTTGGCCATTGCTTGACCTATAAATACCCCCCCCCCCCTTTGAAGACTTCTTCATCCACAAAAATCCCTAAGTCTTGAAAACCTTTCCCCCTCTCTTGTAGTGGTTCGTCCAAACCTCCCCCCTCCCCCTTTGAGTAGGCCTTTGGCCGAGGGGTACACCCCCCCTCCTAGTAGCCTTGGCCGAGAGTACCCCCCCCTTTCCTAGTTGTTCTCGTAAAATACTACCCTCGTGGTAGAAATACTCTCAAGTATTGTTACTATTCCCAAAATACCTTGGCCCAAATACCTTGTAGTAGTCCAGGTTACAATTATACTAAAAGCCGTAAATACTATTATACTTCCCTTCACCACAAAAACGAAACCCTAAGGAAAATCTCCATAGTTGGTTGGAGTATTAAGAAGAAGTTGCGTAGAACTTCTAAGGGTATTTGGAGCGGGTTGGAGCACCCGGAGTAGGAGCTAAACGTTGCTCAGGATCGACATTAAACTTGGATAATTTTGGGCTTGTCGAGGTAAATACTCTTGTCCTTATATTGTAATCGGAAATTACATACTGTAGTTATATAGAAATGAATATAAGATTCATAGAAGAGATTTGAACCGTAATAGAAGGATATTACGTAAAAGACTTGAATCAAATCGCATCTCAAGAATAATCTACGCAGTAGTCTAGTCATTGATAGACTTGTATAACCTTTATAGGTTGAATGTTCTCGCGAGTAGCATGTACTACTTGAAGGTGGACAAGGCTAGCCGTTATAGTCGTGGAGCGTTTTGCTAATAGTCGATAATCGTCGCGAGGTATGTGATTCTTCCTATCCTCTTGAGCATGATATTTTAAAGAATATATATATAGTACGGTAGACGTACGTGTGTTAACTGAATAATAATTGCGGCAATGTCTTTTGACTTAAGCCTGAATAATAATTGCGGCAATGTCTTTTGACTTAAGCCTGAATAATAATTGCGGCAATGTCTTTTGACTTAAGCCTGAATAATAAGAATCTTGAAGTATTTCAAAAGAATACTGAATCATTTTTTAACAGAAGAATAACACTTGGTTTTAAAACTTAAGAGTTATACTAGCTTTATGGGAAGTTAGGTATAACGGCTTAAGAAAGATAAAAAGAATGGTTTATTAATTTTAGAAGTTAAGAGACTTGATCTTAAAAGATAAGAGACTTGACTTAAAGGAATTAATATAAATTTTGTTAATAAGTGTGAAACCTCATTCGTGAGAAATGAGTACTTGGTTTTTAAAATGGGATAATGTTTTACTGATTTCGGAAATCAGAATAAGTATCGAACAAACCATTGCAGTGCTAATAAAATGAAATGTACTGAATAATTAAGTATTATTAAACCAGTAGAAACCTCCATCTGCATAGAAGCTAAGATGAGACAAAATGATATTACATTTCCTAGATCATGGCTGCTTTAATAAGATTGTTATAAACAAGAATAACCTACTCACATATAAGGCATATGTTTCTCAAATCGTTTTAAAGGAGAATTATATCATTAAGTGATTAAAACTATGAACTACGAAACCTTTCGAAAATGAGAAACTTGAGCATTTGAAATTAGGCAAACTTGAACGTTTGGAAAATAATGTTGTTAATTGATTTTACAAAAGGAAGTGTTTTGGTTTACTTAAAAAGATAGTCACTCTATTTTAATACTACGAGTATTGTGTGACTTTTGAAACGGATCTTTTAAAGAGTTAATGTATGAAGTACTTTGGGGATAAAAACCCGAAAGTGTTAGAAAGTACCTTGCGTGAAAAACTTGATTGTATTGGTTTGTGATAGCCTTGTAATACTTTCTTGGTGATTTGATAAGTAAACATGTTAGGATGCTACGTGTGTTAGTATCTGGTGATGTTTGTGTAAAGGGGTTTCCCTTGTTGTGCTTATGTTGTTTAACGATAAGCTGTTATGTTATTATATCACATACCCCCTTGACTTGTTATACCGAGGGCTTGCCACCCTTGATGCGGTCTATACGGCCTATGCGGTCTATGTGACCACGCGGAGCAGCGGTATGCTCCGTGATTGATCATTCGGTGTTTTATCCCGATCGGGGATGCCCTACGCGGTGCGGTGACTTTGCGGTCTATTGAGACTATGCGGATTGCGGAGTCCGTGAGGGTACCGGTTAGCTACCCTCGACGCGGTCTATACGACCTATGCGGTCTACGCGTGACCTATGCGGCCGCGGAAGTCCGTGATTAGGCACGCATAATGATACTATGGGCGATCGGCCTTGCTTCGATCATTAGCGGCCTAGAAAAGACCGCCATGATATCTATTTCACTCTTGTTTATGTTGTGGCGTAAGACCCATAGTTATAATTGGGTGATGACTTTGAGGCGTGAGTCCACGACTTGACATGACCGCTATTTATCAGTGAATCGTAGTTTGGTTATCATACATGTCTCCGCTTTATATAGACTACTATGATTTCATTTACGATTTTCGCCACATACTTGGTACTGTTGTCCGACCTCCTCGAGGGCTGCGTTCATGCCGCAGTAGAGGTACACCGCCGTTGATCCTCGCCTGTGGTCAGATTCGGCGTTGGGAAGCTCCGTTTCTCCGGAGGCTTATCGGTGGTATAGTCCCCTGTCGTAGTAGGTATTTACATTCAGGGGTATGGCGGGGCCCTGTCCCGCCATTGTTGTCGTATCATTCTTAGAGGTCTGTAGTACTGTTGTGGGCAGAATTGTAAAAGGGATGTAACTGTTCTAGTTGATATATATATATATGCCGCAAGGCAAGTTTTTTTCTCAGATAATTGTTTTTCACTTCACTTTATTCATGTCTTGTTTTATATTCCGCTGATTACTCTGATGTATGGCTACTTGGGTGCCCGGGGTAAGGCACCACCACGGCCCGGTTCGGTCGTGACAAAAGTGGTATCAGAGCGATTAATCCTCTGAAAGTGTCTGCACCGTATCTAGTAGAGTCTTGATTATCGGTATGTTGTGCACCATACCAATAATCAGGAGGCTATAGGATATTTAGGATTGGTTTCCATTCTTCTCACTCAGAGATCGTGCCTTAGAGCTGTGTTATAAGTTGGACCCCTCTAACGTATTTCTTTCCCTTACCGTTATGCCTCCGCGTAAGGCAACCCGCGCAAGAGGCACGCAGCCGGGAGTCGCGAGTTGAGTACAGAGGGTTACGTGGGCGCAGGCCCAATCATCACCTGGGGTGGTGCTTCATTCGGGGAGTTCTGCGACGTCAACAGCCCCAGCAGAGTTTAGCACGGCGGCAACAATTCCCACTGCGGCCAGGATGTATGAGCCTTCAGTTCCACGACCAGGAACAAAGAATATGGATTACAAAGGAATGGACCTGTTACTAGCTAGGATTTTAGCAACTGCAGAATATAGAGTGCACCGATATATCACGGGTCTTGATGACTATCTAAAGAAAGGATGTGCAAGAGTAGATCTTCATCGAGCTGAGCATGGCTCGCAGACGCTTATGCATAGCGGTCGAGAAACGTAGGATCAACGGGTTAACCAAAATCAGCGAAGAGGCCAGACGGCAGGTCCTTTGGTAACTTTCGAGGCGAATCGCCTCAGCCAGATCGATATGCGCCTCCGCCGTAGCAGTGGTCCTCCACAGGTTCGTGATGTTCGTATTTAGGAGTTGGTCAGAACTCCAGGGTTTCTGGTTCACAGATTTACATAGGTTCTAGCCACCAAATTCGATTTTCCCTGTTCATTAGCTGATGACGCCATCCCGGAATGTCGCTTTTTGTCGAGCTTTTTATACTTACGACCAGGGGCCATTTTGCAGGAATTGTCCGACTAAAGGTGGCGCGGATGTAGAGACTCACCTTCAGATCGGTGGCTAGTTAATCACCTTCCTAGCTATGCGCCTGCAGGTGATTGATTAGAACGACAAAGGGGAAGTGAAGCGGTAGATACATGTATATCCTTGAACCCTCTAGAGATTGTAGGTGTGATAGGATAAGCGTATCTTAAGTGTTATGTTCAGATAACATAAGTGTTAATTATGATTAGAAATCATGGTTAATTAACCGGGTAAGATTGGGGGGCAGAGAAAGTGTGAGCCTTAGAGTTTTATACGTAGAAACCTTAGAGGTAAGGCCATCTCGAGTAAAAGATGTATTTTTTTTATTATTATGTGTTTTGACCCTTATCGGAATGCATAGTGCACGTGAGATATAGTTGTATAATAAGTCCCTGAGTAGTGTGGAATGAAAGAGGGTAGTTGAACTAAGAAGACCACTAGGTTTTCGTGACATGATTAGTGAGATCATTCCGGATCAGGGAACAAGAGTTTTTGCGCGATAGCGGGTCGGGTTGAGGACCGATCGCGGGTCAACCCATGACCTGTAGACAGGGTCAGTTCGGTGGTCCTCCAGTGGTAGGGTCACGAGGTGTTAGGCCCAAGTTTAGTAAACCAGCGACGAGTTCGTGGACGTTGCTCGACCGAAGGTCGGGCCGATGAGGTCACCATCTTGTCCTTCGTTATGCGAGATGTTATTTATCGTGAAGGTTGTAAGGTCGCACGAGGCGCCTACTTTCACCTTATGACGCATGAAGCCTGTTGTGGCTATTTCGTTTTCCTAAGTTTTACCAGCAGTGGTTGAGGAACTCAAAGAGTCTCGTGACGCATTCACCCTGCCCGTGTTTGGATTTCGGGGTAGCTATGAGGATTGTTGCCTCGCTGAGGAGTGCTTTTATAACTACCATTTCAAGATTCGGATATCGCCTACGGCCTCGTAGGGCGGAAGTGTAAGTTGCCGGCCGATTGGTTCGATGTTGGCAAAGTTCAGATAGTGGTTCATACTTGTTTCGGCAGGACGGGATAGGGTGAAGCCTATCCAGAGAGGTTATCGATACTCGGAATCAACGTAAGTCGACGGATGATCGGCGACGCTGAGTTCGTGTCGACTGGGTCTTCAAGATACCACCGGCGGTGTGACGAGATTCTGAAACAGAGGAAACTTAGCCCGAGTTACTTGGGCTTTTCATGTCATGTGAAGAGTAGGTCGGTTGCCTATATGTTAGCTTTTGTCGTCCGACTTAGGAGGCGATGTCCTGGCCCTTCATGTTGTTAGGTTCGAAAAGTATCTGAGATCCATCAAGAGTGTTCCGGTTATGATGATCAAGTCGAGGTAGTAACCTGCAGATTTTTGAAATTGATGCAGAATGGAATGTGGTAAGTTATGAGAAGGAGTTCGCATGGTACGAGAAGTGCGACGAGTAAGGGAAGAAGCGAGCATGTGTTAAGAACATAGATGTGATCTTTTCTTTTGTAAAGTGAAGCGAGGAGTACCTTTAGCCTCGTGGGAGTTTTGTGATGTTAGAGGTTATTCCTCGTGGACTTGGATGTCAGTATTTGCGCGGGTGTTTTCTGTGGCCATGTATGGCATTTGCAAGCTTGTTAAGCTATGAGGAACTTCATCGTTATCCGTCTTGAGAAGGAACATTTGGGACGAATGTTTCTAAGGAGGGGAGAATGTTATACCCCGTATTTCCAGAGTATGTACGTAGGAAATTTAAGCCTTAAAGTTAGGCAAGGTTCGAATTTTGTTCACAACCCCCGATTAGAATCGTTTTTCGACGAAACGTTTGACACAACTTGCGAAGGGAAAATTCCGGCTATGTCATTTAGTATTTTTGCGGATTTTTCCGAGAGACGAAATATTTTGGACCAACAAGAGGGCGACACTTGGCACCCTCTAATTGGTGGGCTTTTGGGCGGCAAGTTGGACGAAAGGGAGAGTGGGAGTAGGTAGGATATTTTGTGATATTTGTGTGGTAGATGTATAAGGTACACATGGATGAATCTGACCTACACTTGCACTTGGCATGATCTTGGCCATTGGTTGGCCATTGCTGACCTATAAATACCCCTTTGAAAACTTCTTCATCCACAAAAATCCCTAAGTCTTGAAAACCTTTCCCCCTCTCTTGTAGTGGTTCGGCCACACCTCCCCCCTCCCCCTTTGAGTAGGCCTTTGGCCGAGGGTACACCCTCCCAAGAGCCTCGCCGAGAGTACCCCCTTGCCTAGTTGTTCTCGTAAAATACTACCCCCTCGTGGTAGAAATACTCTCCAAGTATTGTTACTATTCCCAAAATACCTTGGCCCAAATACCTTGTAGTAGTCCAGGGTTACAATTATACGAAAAGCCCAGAAATACTATTATACTTCCCTTCAGTCACAAAAACGAAACCCTAAGGAAAATCTCCATAGTTGGTTGGAGTATTAAGAAGAAGTTGCGTAGAACTTCTAAAGGGTTGTTTGGAGCGGGTTGGAGCACCCGGAGTAGGAGCTAAACGTTGCTCAGGATCGACATTAAACATGGATAATTTTGGGCTTATCGAGGTAAATACTCTTGTCCTTATATTGTAATTGGAAATTACATACTTCTGGAGCATAGAAATGAATATAATATACATAGAAGAGATTTGAACTGTAATAGAAGGATATTACAGAAAAGACTTGAACTGAAATCGCATCAGAAGAATAATCTACAGAGTAGTCTAGTCATTGATAGACTTGTATAACCTTTATAGGTTGAATGTTCTGCGAGTAGCATGTACTACTTGAAGGGTGGACAAGGCTAGCCGGGTTATAGCCGTGGAGCGTTTTGCTAATAGTCGATAATCGTCGCGAGGTATGTGATTCTTCCTATCCTCTTGAGCATGATATTTTAAAGAATATATATATAGTACGGTAGACGTACGTGTGTTAATCGAATAATAATTGCGCAATGTCTTTTGACTTAAGCTCGAATAATAATTGCGGCAATGTCTTTTGACTTAAGCCCGAATAATAATCATGCAATGTCTTTTGAATTAAGCCTGAATAATAAGAATCTTGAAGTATTTCAAAAGAATACTGAATCATTTTTTAACAGAAGAATAACACTTGGTTTTAAAACTTAAGAGTTATACTAGCTTTATGGGAAGTTAGGTATAACGGCTTAAGAAAGATAAAAAGAATGGTTTATTAATTTTAGAAGTTAAGAGACTTGATCTTAAAAGATAAGAGACTTGACTTAAAGGAATTAATATAAATTTTGTTAATAAGTGTGAAACCTCATTCGTGAGAAATGAGTACTTGGTTTTTAAAATGGGATAATGTTTTACTGATTTCGGAAATCAGAATAAGTATCGAACAAACCATTGCAGTGCTAATAAAAGATAATGTACTGAATAATTAAGTATTATTAAAACCAGTAGAAACCTCCATCCGCATGTGCTAAGATGAGACAAAATGATATTACATTTCCTAGATCATGACTGCTTTAATAAGATTGTTATAAACAAGAATAACCTACTCACATATAAGGCATATGTTTCTCAAATCGTTTTAAAGGAGAATTATATCATTAAGTGATTAAAACTATGAACTACGAAACCTTTCGAAAATGAGAAACTTGAGCATTTGAAATTAGGCAAACTTGAACGTTTGGAAAATAATGTTGTTAATTGATTTTACAAAAGGAAGTGTTTTGGTTTACTTAAAAAGATAGTCACTCTATTTTAATGCTACGGGTATTGTGTGACTTTTGAAACGGATCTTTTAAAGAGTTAATGTATGAAGTACTTTGGGGATAAAAACCCGAAAGTGTTAACATAAAGTAGAAAGTACCTTGCGTGAATAACTTGATTGTATTGGTTTGTGATAGCCTTGTAATACTTTCTTGGTGATTTGATAAGTAAATATGTTAGGATGTTACGTGTGTTAGTATCTGGTGATGTTTGTGTAAAGGGGTTTCCCTTGTTGTGCTTATGTTGTTTAACGATAAGCTGTTATGTTATTATATCACATACCCCCTTGACTTGTTATACCGAGGGCTTGCCACCCGACGCGTCTATATGGCCTACGCGGTCTATGTGACCACGCGAGCAACGGTATGCTCCGGATTGATCATTCCGTGTTTTATCCCGATCACGGGGATGCCCTACGCGATGCGTGACTATGCGGTCTATTGAGACTATGCGGATTGCGGAGTCTAGGAGGGTACCGGGTTAGCTACCCCGACGCGGTCTATACGACCTATGCGTCTATGCGACCTATGCGGCCGCGGAAGTCCAGATTAGGCACGCATAATGATACTATGGGCGATCGGCCTTGCGCTGATCATTAACGGCCTAGAAAAGACCGATTCTGATATCTATTTCACTCTTGTTTATGTTGTGGGCGTAAGACCCATAGTTATAATCGTGATGACTTTGAGGCGTGAGTCCTCGACTTGACATGATCGCTATTTATCAGGAATCGTAGTTTGGTTATCATACATGCCTCCGCTTTATATAGACTACTATGATTTCATTTACAATATTTTCGCCATTTCACATACTGTTGTAATCGACCTCCTTCGGGCCGCGCTCATGCCGCAGGTAGAGGTACACCAGTCGTTGATCCTCACTCTTAGGGTCACAGTTCAACGTTTGGGAAACTTCTTTTCTCCGGAGGCTTATCGGTGGTATAGTCCCCTGTCGTAGTAGGTATTTACATTCAGGGGTATGGCGGGGCCCTGTCCCGCCATTGTTGTCCTATCATTCTTAGGTCCTGTAGTACGCCGGCGTAATTGTAAAAGGGATGTAACTGTTCTAGTTGATATATATATATATGCCGCAAGGCAAGTTTTTTTCTCAGATAATTGTTTTTCACTTCACTTTATTCATGTCTTGTTTTATATTCCGCTGATTACTCTGATGGCTACTGGGTGCCCGGTAGGCACCACACGCCCGGTTCGGTCGTGACAAAGCCAATGAGTCGAACTCCACATTGTACTCCCGACCGCACGCCCGCTTCGCCTCAACACCAAAAATCATTTACCGAGCCCTCTCGCCGTGGAGGCAAGAAATGTGCAAGAAATGCCTCGAGAACTCGTTCCATATGGCCGAAGTGCATGCTCTCCCGACAGCTCCCACGATCAAACCACGATCACGGTATCACGCACCGATGCGAACCTAGACCACCGACTCGGTCTCCGATGCCTTGATCACTCTACGATCCGTCAGAATCGCTTGATGAACTCCTCGCGGATCATCCTCGTGCCTCGACCCATAAAACTCGCGGGCTACAACTCGTAAAATCCCGTAGCCTCAAACTATCCGATCTCGTGAACCACGGTGCATCGAACTGCAGCTGGCCCACTATCCTCATGTTCGCCACGATCCCGGCGAATCGCCATCTTTGTAACCCATCTCTCCGCTTCCATCGGGATGGAGGCTCAGTCTTGTGGTCTCTGTAGAGACCGCCGCTTTACTCGCAGCTCCTTCGCTTCTTGCCTTCTTCGCCCGGTTACCTTACGCGAGGCATAATCGTAAAGGAAAGGAATACGTCAGAGGGGTCCAACTTATCACACAGCTCTAAGGCACGATCTCAGAATGAGAAAAATGGAAACTAATCCTAAATGTCCTGCAGCCTCCTGATTATAGATGTGGTGCACAACACACCGATAATCAAGACTCTACTAGACACGGTTCAGACACTTTCCGAGGATTAACTGTTCTGATACCACTTTTGTCACGACCTGAACCCGGGCCCGTGACTGGTGCCTTACCCCGGGCACCCTAGTGATACAACCTCAGAGAACAACCAGCGGAAATAAAAACTTAACCCTACAACTAGATATGGATCAAGATAAAAGACCATAGGCCACCCAAAACGGTTTCCTTTCAGCATATATATATATATCGACCTTTGAACAGCATAATCCTTACAACCCCGCCACACATTGCTACATACCTCTAAGATTTTTACAACAATTATGACGGACAGTGGCCCCGCCATACCCCGAATGCACAAGAACCTACTGCACTGTGGTAACATACCAAAAGATAAGCCTCGAAGGAACTGAGCTTCCCAATACGCAAATGTGATCCTATAAGCGGGAATCGACACCGATGTACTTACTGCATGCATGAACGCAGCCGAAGGAGGTCGATAACAGTACCAAGTATGTGAAACTGAAAATATCAGAATGAAATCATAATAGTCTATATAAAGAAGGAGACATGTATGATAACCAAACTACAGTACACACATATAACAGTTATATCAAGCCAGGGACTCACGCCCTCCAAGTCATTACTCAAATATAATTATGGGTCTCACGTCCACAACATCAATCATGCCCGTGGAATACCTTCCTCACCGCAATGGCGATATGATAACCCCGAAGTACACCAACACCAAGTCCTACCGATGCCAAAGCCGCACTAACAATACTATACAACCAAACCACGGCCGACACGGCAAGTACGAAAGCCGACTACGGATACCGCGCCGTGTCACGAAATGACCGGCAAGTACGAGGGCTAACTACCAAGGTCGTGTCACGAGACTTCACAAAACATCCAAACTACGGCCGGAGCATGGGGCAAGTCGAAGTCGACTACGGATACCAAGGTCGTGTCACGTGGCCGGTAAGTACGAGGACTAACTATGATACCAAAGTCAGATCACGAGACTTCGTCACTAAACTGAACGGGGCAAGTGTGAGGGCTAACTACCAGGTACCAAGGCCGAATAAGCCACGAGACGGGGCAAGTACGAAAGCCGACCACCAGATACCAAGGCCGAACAGTAAAACCACATGGAGAGCTAGTCCATGGAATAACACTATCAACGCGAGCGCATCTGCGGAATTCTCCGTCACACGCCGCACGTCCAAGTAAGTTCTCAACAAGTCAACCGGCCCTCCATCGAGAGACGCGGTAGTATAGAAACACAATTCTTGCACAACAAAGGCTATCACAATAAGCATAGACAAGTTTCACAACAACAAGCATAAGCAAGTTATACACAACTCAAGGTACTTTCATTTTATGTCAAAGTCCGGGTTTTAACCCTAAAGTATTACGTACGTTAAATTCCTTTTTAAAGATCCATTTCTTTTACAAAGGTCACCCGATACTCGTAGTATAAAAATAGAGTGAATAACATTGTTAAGTAAACCAAAACACTTCCCTTTGTAAAATCAAGTAACAACATTATTTTCCAAACGTTCAAGTTTGCCTAATTTCATATGCTCAAGTTTCTCATTTTCGAAAAGGTTTCGTAGTTCATAGTTTTAATCCTTTAAAACAATTTGAGAAACATATGCCTTATGTGTCAGTAGGTTATTCTTTGTTCATAACAATCTTATTAAAGCAGCCATGATCTAGGAAATGTAATATCATTTTGTCTCATCTTAGCTTCTACGGATGGAGGTTTCTACTGGTTTTAATAATACTTAATTAGTCAAAACATTTCCCTTTATTAACGCTGCAGTGGTTTGTCGATACTCTTTCTGATTTCCGAAATCAGTAAAACATTATTCCTTTTAACAACCAAGTACTCATTACTCACGAATGAGGTTTCACACAAACATTCGGATTAATTCATTTAAGTCAAGCCTCTTATCTTTTAAGATCAAGTTTTCTTAACTTCTAAAATCAGTAAACCATTCTCTTTACCTCTCTTAAGATGTTATAACTAACTTCCCATAAAGCTAGTATAACTCTTATGTTTTCAGAACCAAGTATTACTCTTCTTTCAAAAAGGTTTCTTAATTCTTTTGAAATACTTTAAGATTCTTTATTATTCAGGCTTAAGTCGAAAGACATTGCCAATAAACTACGTTCAGTTAACGCACGTACGTCTACCGTACTATATATATATATACTTCAAGATTTTTTATTATTCAGGCTTAAGTCGAAAGACATTGCCAATAAACTACGTTCATGTCATGACCCGACCCCGGGACCGTGACTGGTGCCTTACCCCGGGCACCCTAGTGATACAACATCAGAGAAAACCAGCGGAAATAAAAACTCATGAAAGAAAATAATGAAATAAGAAAGCAGGCTAACCCAACGGTTACCTTTTTGTACATAAATTAAAACTTGAACAGTTACATCCCTTACAAACTCGCCACAACAAAGCTGCACTTAAGAATTTGAAACCATAATGACGGACAGGCCCCGCCATGCCCTCGAATATACAAAAGCCTACTACTTCAGTGGAACTGTACCACGTGACAAGCTTCCGAGATATGGAGCTTTCCGAGAACCGAACAGCGATCCTAAGAGTGGACCACAAGCTATGTACCTCAACTCGGCGATGAACGCAGCCCCGGCGAGGTCAAGATAACAGTACCAAGTATGTGAAATCAGAAAATCAGTAAATGAAATCATAATAGTCTATATAAAGCGGAGACATGTATGATAACCAAACTACAAGACACAACATAAATCATGTCAAGTCGTGACTCACGCCCGTAAAGTCATCACTCAAATACAACCCGAATTTAACCCGCACAACGGCCACGTGCCCAAGATCTCACCTCGGTATAAGCATGGCCATTGAACCATCCTAGTGGGCCCATACCCGTGGACCATCCAGCGTGTTGGTATGCCCAAAGGAGTCAACAAGATAACAATCCCTGTGGAAGCATACCCGTGGGCTACCCAACGTGTCGGTATGTCCAAACAAGTAACAAGAGAATACTCACCGTGGAAGCATACCCATGGGCTACCCAACGTGTCAGTATGTCCAATCAAATAACAATAACAACACCCCTAATGGAAGGACACCCGTGGGCTACCCAACGTGTCGGTATGTCCATTAATCAACCAGATAATGCCTCCAACGAGACGCCAGAGTACGTAAATACAACACTTGCACACAAAAGCTATCACTACAAGCATAGGCCCGTTACACACAACTCAAGGTACTATAAATACTTCTTAACACAACGTCAAGTATACCATTTAAAACCCAAGTACTTAACCCCTTTAGGATCAAGGTACTCCTACCTTTTATAAACAAGTCACTTATGTTTTTCCATCACAAGGAGTTCAATATTTGAAAACGAGTTACTTCCCTTTTCCCAAAATCAAGTTACCATTTTAAATCTAATAATGAAACCATTTCTTTATTTTCATAAAGTCGTTATAATTAACTTCCCATAAAGCTGTTATAACACTTTATGTTTTAAAACAATACAAGACAAAACCATGCCTTTCTTTTAAAACAAAACACTTCCAATTCTTAAGTCTCTTTTCTTTTAGAAATCGAATTCCTTACTTTGGAATTTTTAAGAAGATCAAAACTTGATTTCAATAATTCTCATTAGAGCAGCCATGATCTAGGAAATGTAATGCCATTTTGTCTTATCTTAGCTTCTATGCAGATGGAGGTTTCTACTGGTTTTAATATGATTAATTGTCATTATTTCTTTCCTTTATCGATCGCATGGCTTGTTCGATCCTTATTCCTATTTCCGAAATTTGTAACGTTATTCTTTAAAAACCAAGTATTCATTTCTCACGAATTAGGTTTTATACTTTTCAACACCATTTAGGTCAAGTACAAGTCACGTCTTATCTTTTGAAATCAACAAACCATTCTTTTAGCTACATAAAGTGGTTATAACAAACTTCCCATAAAGCCGTTATAACACTTTATGTTTTAAACCAACCAATTACCACTATAAACATTTATGTGACCAATAGGGCTCATTCTTTAACCACCGAAAATTCAAGCACTAACGGATAAGACTTTACTACTATTTCTACACAATGAAGCCCTTAACACTTCATATCAAGTCAAGACACAAAAGGGAAATCAAATTCCTTTAACACACGTGCGTCTACCGCACTATATATTTTACAAATAGTCATGCTGAAGAGGATAGGAAGAATCACATACCTCGCGACGATTGTCGACAGTAAGCAAAATGCTCCACAGTACTATCTCCCTTAAGAGGAATATGCTACACGTAGTACTTCAATCCTATAAGGGTCATAAACGTCTATCAATCTCTAGCTTGAACGAGAATAAACTAAGTGCAAAGTCCCTAAATTTTTCGACAATTTGGACGGCACTTCCTTTGTTTCTACTAACTTGCCACCTTTGTTAAGGTCGAATTCAAAAACCCAACGCCCCACAATAATACAAAATAACCCAATACTTTCCATGCCATTCTTGGCCAACCATATAACCAATTCTTAAATCCCTTTCAATTCTTTCCAATCCATGTTCTTAGGTCTAACATGATATCTAGCCCTAGACATCTCAACAACTACCATTTCCCCCTTTACAACATGCGACGACCCAATTAGAAATCCAATTCAAGTTAAAATCTTAAGGCTAACATGCCCATCTTCGGTTTCAACAAGACAACAAGACCCAAATCTATTCAAATAAAACAGCCTCAGGCTCAACTCTATACTACTACAATATAACAGCCTTAGGCTCAATTCTAAATCACTAAAATATAACAGCCTCAGGCTCACATCTATACTACTAAAATATAACAGCCTTAGGCTCATAACCAAGAGAAAGGGGAAACTTTTACCTTTGGAGAAACCCACAAAAGCCCCTTTCTTCCACTTCTTCCACAACTCGCCTACCAATTGCTTCCCACAAGTTACCCACACTTTTCCTTCTTGCCGCCGCCCACGCTTTCCTCTTAAGCTAGGTTTTCTTCAAAAACTAGAGAAGGAGAGGGTTTTCCATGGAAGGGTTTGAAATGAAATGGCCAAGTCTTCCAAGACTTGGCCCTAAAATAGGCCCTAATCTGGTAAAAAAGGATGGGAGGGACACTTGTCACCCTCCCATAGGTTTTTAACAAAATATCCCCTGATTTCAGCCTTTTATCGCGAAAAATCCCGCCAGCTGGCGGCTCCACTTCCGAAAAGTTCCAGATTCCGCGCGCGCCTTCATTCGCGCCAGCGCTGAAACCCCCGTGGACCCCCAGAACAACCGGCGCCGCCTCAGATTCGGGCCGCGTACTGCACTTCAACCAAAAGCTGATGCTCGTCACGCACCAAACTTGAAACTTCCATAACTTTTGACTCCGATGTCCTATCGACGAACGGTTTGTTGCGTTGGGATCTAGATTTAACGAACTACATATTAGGCTTTTAAACACCTCGAAACTCTTAACAACTGGGGTACAACACTCCAAGGTAACCTCAAAATCCGTCCAACACATGTTTGTCAACTTATCTATCGACTCTCAAAACTTATTTCCTTGGTATGTTCTTATCTTAACTCCTTGAATTTACGGGGTGTAACATTCTCCCCCCCTTAGAAACATTCGTCCCGAATGTTCCTTCTAAGTCTCCAAAACGCAACGTCGGTATAGTCTTTACTACTCCACTCACACAAGAATCAGTTATGCCACTCATGGACTTATCACCCGAGAAAAAAATACCCCCCGCATACTATGTACTTCCGACAAGGATCACTGTAAAATCTTTTACTCTAGCCTACTTACCTCTAAGGTCTCGATTGTTATAAATTCTAAGGTTCAAAACTTCTCATCCTCGACTTACCCTTTTCACTAACCTGCTTCTAAATCACATTTTTACACGGTTATCCGAACATAGCAATTAACACATCACCATAACAACAATGCATACTAGTCTCTAGAGGGTTAAGAATATACCAGAACTATTACTTCACTGTCCCTTCATGCTGTTTCTACTCATGTTCCTTCCTCGCACTAGCACAAAAGGAGGAGATGAATCAGCCATCGATCCCGGCGTCGAGTCTTTACATCCGCGCTTATCTCCGTTGGACAATTCTCGCAAATGGCCCCGCCGCCGCATACAAAACAAACCCCATTCCAAAGACGACACTCCCACCATGGAGCCTACCACAACGCCACAACGAGGTAGGGTGGTGCCATCCGACTAACGCCCTCGCTCCCCAAAAACTCAAACACGGGAGCCCGACCGCTTCTGCATTTCTGAACGTCCCAAGATCGCGTGATGGAGCACTCTGATCGGCCGAGGTAAATAACTAGCTCGCCAGAGGTCGCCTCGAAGGTCACCAGAGGACTCTACCGCCCGCCTTCTCGCCGATCTTGGTTATTCCGTCGACCTTACGTTTCCTCGACATGATAGCTGGATGCGGGCAATGTCCATGCCCGGCTGAAGATCTACTGATGTGCACCCTTCCGCTAAATAATCATCGAGTCCGGTGACATAACGGTGCACTCTATCCTCCATATCGCCACCAAAGCGGGACATACCGCCAACGAGTCAAACTCTACATTGTACTCGAATCAGGCGCCCCTTTGTCTTAACATCAAAAATTTGTCGCCCGTGCCTCTCATCCGCGAGGCAAGAAATGGCCAAAGCGAACGCTCGAGAACTCACCCCAACCACCGAGGCGCATGTTCCCCGACAGCTCCCACGAATCAAACCCGATCATTGCGGATCACGCGGCCGATGTGAACCCAAAACCACCGACTCGGTCTCAAGCCTTGATCACTCATGATCCGTCAGAATCGCTTGATGAACTCCTGCGGATCATCCTCAGGCCTCGACCCGTAGAACTCAGGTGGGCTACAACTCAGAAAATCCCGTAGCCTAAAACTATCTGACCTCGGGTGAACTATGGGTACTATCGAACTGAATCGCCGTGATCCTATCTCATGTTCGCCACAATCTCGCTAGAATCGGGCCATTTCTTGTAACCCATCTCCTCTCGCTCCCGGCCTCGAGGCACAGTGCCGTGGTCTCGTGAGAGACCGCCGCCGCTCTACTCGCAGCCTCCTTCGCCGCTTTGCCTTCAGGCTCGTTGCTGCGCGAGGCATCACTGGTATACAAAGAACACGTCAGAGGGAGTCCAAACTTATAACACAGATCTAAGGCACGATCTCAGAGTGAGAAGAATGGAAACCAATCCTAAATATCCTGTAGCCTCCTGATTATAGATGTGGTGCACAACACACCGATAATCAAGACTCTACTGGATACGGTCTGTAGACACTCTCCGAGGATTAACTGCTTTGATACCACTTTTGTCACGACCCGACCCCGGGCTCGTGACTGGTGCCTTACCCCGGGCACCCTAGTGATACAACATCAGAGAAAACCAGCGGAAATAAAAACTCATGAAAGAAAACAGTGAAATAAGAAAGCAGGCTAACCCAACTTACCTTTTGTACATAAATTAAAACTTGAATGCTACATCCCTTACAAACTCGCCACAACAAGCATGCACTCTAAGAATTTGAAACCATAATGACGGACAGGGCCCCGCCATGCCCTCAATATACAAAGCCTACTACTGTGGAACCGCACTACGTGACAAGCTTCCGAGATATGGAGCTTTCAGAGAACCGAACAACGATCCTAAGAGAGTGGACCCAAGTATGTACCTCAACTCGCAGATGAACGCAGCCGGGCGAGGTCAAGACATAACAGTACCAAGTATGTGAAATCAGAAATATCAGAAATGAAATAATAATAGTCTATATAAATCAGGAGAAATGTATGATAAACAAACTAAAGTACACTACACATAACAGTCATGTAAAGTAATGGACTCACGCACTTAAAGTCATCACTCAAATACAACCCGGGAATTTAACCCGCACAATGGCCACATGCCCCGGCATCTCACCTCGGTATAGCATGTCCATGGAACCATCCTAGTGGGCCCATACCCGTGGACCATCCAGCGTGTTGGTATGCCCAAAAGAGTCAACAAGATAACAATCCCTGTGGAAGCATACCCGTGGGCTACCCAACGTGTCGGTATGTCCAAACAACTAACAAGAGAATACTCACCGTGGAAGCATACCCGTGGGCTACCCAACGTGTCAGTATGTCCAATCAAATAACAATAACAACACCCCTAATGGAAGCACACCCGTGGGCTACCCAACGTGTCGGTATGTCCATCAATCAACCAGATAGCCGGCCCTCCAACGAGACGCCAGAGTACGTAAATACAACACTTGCACACAAAAGCTATCACTACAAGCATAGGCCCGTTACACACAACTCAAGGTACTATAAATACTTCTTAACACAACGTCAAGTATACCATTTAAAACCCAAGTACTTAACCCCTTTAGGATCAAGGTACTCCTACCTTTTATAAACAAGTCACTTATGTTTTTCCATCACAAGGAGTTCAATATTTGAAAACGAGTTACTTCCCTTTTCCCAAAATCAAGTTACCATTTTAAATCTAATAATGAAACCATTTCTTTATTTTCATAAAGTCGTTATAATTAACTTCCCATAAAGCTGTTATAACACTTTATGTTTTAAAACAATACAAGACAAAACCATGCCTTTCTTTTAAAACAAAACACTTCCAATTCTTAAGTCTCTTTTCTTTTAGAAATCGAATTCCTTACTTTGGAATTTTTAAGAAGATCAAAACTTGATTTCAATAATTCTCATTAGAGCAGCCATGATCTAGGAAATGTAATGCCATTTTGTCTTATCTTAGCTTCTATGCAGATGGAGGTTTCTACTGGTTTTAATATGATTAATTGTCATTACTTCTTTCCTTTATCGACGCGTTGGCTTGTTCGATCCTTATTCCTATTTCCAAATTTGTAACGTTATTCTTTAAAACCAAGTATTCATTTCTCACGAATTAGGTTTTATACTTTTCAACACCATTTAGGTCAATTACAAGTCACGTCTCTTATCTTTTGAAATCAACAAACCATTCTTTTAGCTACATAAAGTGGTTATAACAAACTTCCCATAAAGCCGTTATAACACTTTATGTTTTAAACCAACCAATTACCACTATAAACATTTATGAGACCAATAGGGCTCATTCTTTAACCACCGAAAATTCAAGCACTAACGGATAAGACTTTACTACTATTTCCACACAACGAAGCCCTTAACACTTCATATCAAGTCAAGACACAAAAGGGAAATCAAATTCCTTTAACACACGCGGCTTCACCGCACTATATATTTTACAAATAGTCATGCTGAAGAGGATAGGAAGAATCACATGCCTCGCGACGACTGTCGATAATAAGCAAAATGCTCCACAGTACTATCTCCCTTAAGAGGAATATGCTACTCGTAGTACTTCAATCCTATAAGGGTCATAAAACGCCTATCAATCTCTAGCTTCGAACGTAGAATAAACTAAGTGCAAAGTCCTAAATTTTTTCGACAATTTGACGACACTTCCTTTGTTTGTACTAACTTGCCACCTTTGTTAAGGTCAAATTCAAAACCCAACGCCCACAATAATACAAAATAACCCAATACTTTCCATGCCATTCTTGGCCAACCATATAACCAATTCTTAAATCCTTTCAATTCTTTCCAATCCATGTTCTTAGGTCTAACATGATATCTAGCCCTGTACATCTCAACAACTACCATTTCCCTTTACAACACGACGACCCAATTAGAAATCCAATTCAAGTTAAAATCTTAAGGCTAACATGCCCATCTTCTAGTTCAACAAGACAACAAGACCCAAATCTATTCAAATAAAACAAACCTCGTGCTCAACTCTATACTACTACAATATAACAAACCTTAGGCTCAATTCTAAATCACTAAAATATAACATGTACTGTGCTCACATCTATACTACTAAAATATAACCTTAGGCTCATAACCAAGAGAAAGGGAAACTTTTACCTTTGGAGAAACCCACAAAAGCCCCTTTCTTCCACTTCTTTCCACAACTCGTCTACCAGTGCTTCCCACAAGTTACCCACACTTTTCCTTCTTGCCGCTCCACGCTTTCCTCTTAAGCTAGGTTTTCTTCAAAAACTAGAGAGGGAGAGGGTTTCCATGGAAGGGTTTTGAATGAAATGGCCAAGTCTTCCAAGACTTGGCCCTAAAATAGGCCCTAACTGTAAAGGATGGGAGGGACACTTGTCACCCTCCCATAGGTTTTTAACAAAATATCCCCGATTTCACCTTTTATCGCGAAAATCCCATGCTGCGTTCGCCACGCCGCGCGCCATGTTTCCACTGAAAAAGTTCCAAGATTCGGCGCCATGCTGAAACCCCGCGACCCCGAACAACCGCGCCGGCCCTGCATTCCGGCCACGCGCCGTACTTCAACCGAAATCTGCTGCCGCTGCGCACCAAACTTGAAACTTCCATAACTTTTGACTCCGATGTCCTATCGACGAACGGTTTGTTGCGTTGGGATCTAGATTTAACGAACTACATATTAGGCTTTTAAACACCTCGAAACTCTTAACAACTGGGGTACAACACTCCAAGGTAACCTCAAAATCCGTCCAACACATGTTTGTCAACTTATCTATCGACTCTCAAAACTTATTTCCTTGGTATGTTCTTATCTTAACTCCTTGAATTTACGGGGTGTAACATTCTCCCCCCCTTAGAAATATTCGTCCCGAATGTTCCTTCTAAGTCTCCAAAACGCAAACGTCGGTATAGTCTTTACTACTCCACTCACACAAGAATCAGTTATGCCACTCATGGACTTATCACCCGAGAAAAAAAAAAAATACCCCCGCATACTATGTACTTCCGACAAGGATCACTGTAAAATCTTTTACTCTAGCCGGCATTACCTCTAAGGTCTCGATTGTTATAAATTCTAAGGTTCAAAACTTCTCATCCTCAGACTTACCCTTTTCACTAACCGGGCTTCTAAATCACATTTTTACACGGTTATCCGAACATAGCAATTAACACATCACCATAACAACAATGCATACTAGTCTCTAGAGGTTAAGAATATACCAGAACTATTACTTCATTGTCCCTTCATGCCGATTCTACTCATGTTCCTTCCTCGCACGGCGCACAAAGGAGGAGATGAATCACCATCGATCCGGCCGAGTCTCTACATCCGCGCTATCTCGGTCGACAATTCCTCGCAAATGGCCCTGCTGGCCGCATACAAAACAAACCCACATACCAGAACGACACTCCACACAATGGAACCTACAAAAACGGCCACAACGAGGTAGGGTGGTCCCATCGACTAACGCCCCCGCTTCCCCAAAACACAAACACAGGAGCCCCGACATGCTCTGCATTTCTGAACGCCCCAAGATCGTGATGGAGCACTCGCATCTTGCCGAGGTAAATAACTAACTGCTGAGGCATGCGCCTCGAAGGTCACCAGAGGACTCTACCGCACGACCTCTTCTCGCCGATCTTGGTTATTCCGTCGACTCACGTTCTCGGGCCACGCGATAGCACGGACGCGGCAATGTCCATGCCATTGAAGATCTCTTCTTGCACCTTCCGCTAAATAATCATCGAGTCCGGTGACATAACGGTGCACTCTATCCTCCATATCGCCACCAAAGCGGGACATACCGCCAATGAGTCAAACTCTACATTATACTCCGAATCGCGCGCTTTGTCTTAACATCAAAATTTGTCGCCCGTGCCCTCCTCATCCGTGGAGGCAAGAAATGGCCAGGAACGCCTCGAGAACTCACCCCAACCACCGAGGTGCATGTTCCCGAGACAGCTCCCACGAATCAAACTGCCCTTGATCGCAGATCACGCACCGATGTGAACCAAAACCACCGACTCGGTCTCAAGCCTTGATCACTCTCGCGATCCGTCAGAATCGCTTCGGATGAACTCCTCGCGATCATCTCGTGCCTCGACCCGTAGAACTCAGGTGGGCTACAACTCAGAAAATCCCGTAGCCTCAAACTATCTGACCTCGGGTGAACTATGGGTACTACTGGAACTGGAACTGCTGCATCCAGCCTATCCTCATGTCTGGCCACAATCCTGGCTAGCAACTGGGCCATTTCCTTGTAACCCATCTCCTCTGCTCCACGTGGGCCGAGGCTCGTGCTGTGGTCTCGCAGAGACCGCCGCCGCTTCTACTCGCAGCTCCCTCTGCTGCCTTGCCCTTCTGGGCTCTGGTTGCCTTGCGTGGAGGCATCACTGGTATACAAAGAACACGTCAGAGGGAGTCCAACTTATAACACCGCTCTAAGGCACGATCTCAGAGTGAGAAGAATGGAAACCAATCCTAAATATCCTATAGCCTCCTGATTATAGATGTGGTGCACAACACACCGATAATCAAGACTCTACTGGATACGGTCTGTAGACACTCTCCGAGGATTAACTGCTCTGATACCACTTTTGTCACGACCCGACCCCGGGCCCGTGACTGGTGCCTTACCCCGGGCACCCTAGTGATACAACATCAGAGAAAACCAGCGGAAATAAAAACTCATGAAAGAAAACAGTGAAATAAGAAAGCAGGCTAACCCAACGGTTACCTTTTTGTACATAAATTAAAACTTGAACAGTTACATCCCTTACAAACCTGCCCACAACAAAGGCTGCACTTCTAAGAATTTGAAACCATAATGACGGGACAGGGCCCCGCCATGCCCCTGAATATACAAAAGTCTACTACTTCAGGGAACCGTACCACAGGACAAGCTTCCGGAGATATGGAGCTTTCCGAGAACCGAACAGCGATCCTAAGAGAGTGGACCAGCAAGCTATGTACCTCAACCTGCGGCATGAACGCAGCCGAGGTCAAGACAACAGTACCAAGTATGTGAATCAGAAATATCAGAATGAAATCATAATAGTCTATATAAAGCAGAGACATGTATGATAACCAAACTACAAGACACAACACATAATATCATGTCAAGTCGTGGACTCACGCCCGTAAAGTCATCACTCAAATACAACCCGGGAATTTAACCCGCACAATGGCCACATGCCCCAGCATCTCACCTCGGTATAAGCATGGCCATGGAACCATCCTAGTGGGCCCATACCTGTGGACCATCCAGCATGTTGGTATGCCCAAAGGAGTCAACAAGATAACAATCCCTGTGGAAGCATACCCGTGGGCTACCCAACGTGTCGGTATGTCCAAACAACTAACAAGAGAATACTCACCGTGGAAGCATACCCGTGGGCTACCCAACGTGTCGGTATGTCCAATCAAATAACAATAACAACACCTAATGGAAGCACACCCGTGGCTACCCAACGTCGGTATGTCCATCAATCAACCGGATAAATGCGCCTCCAACGAGACGCAGAGTACGTAAATACAACACTTGCACACAAAAGCTATCACTACAAGCATAGGCCCGTTACACACAACTCAAGGTACTATAAATACTTCTTAACACAACGTCAAGTATACCATTTAAAACCCAAGTACTTAACCCTTTTAGGATCAAGGTACTCCTACCTTTTATAAACAAGTCACTTATGTTTTTCCATCACAAGGAGTTCAATATTTGAAAACGAGTTACTTCCTTTTCCCAAAATCAAGTTACCATTTTAAATCTAATAATGAAACCATTTCTTTATTTTCATAAAGTCGTTATAATTAACTTCCCATAAAGTTGTTATAACACTTTTATGTTTTAAAACAATACAAGACAAAACCATGCCTTTCTTTTAAAACAAAACACTTCCAATTCTTAAGTCTCTTTTCTTTTAGAAATCGAATTCCTTACTTTGGAATTTTTAAGAAGATCAAAACTTGATTTCAATAATTCTCATTAGAGCAGCCATGATCTAGGAAATGTAATGCCATTTTGTCTTATCTTAGCTTATGCGGATGGAGGTTTCTCTTGGTTTTAATATGATTAATTGTCATTACTTCTTTCCTTTATCGATTGCGTTGGCTTGTTCGATCCTTATTCTATTTCCAAATTTGTAACGTTATTCTTTTAAAAACCAAGTATTCATTTCTCACGAATTAGGTTTTATACTTTTCAACACCATTTAGGTCAATTACAAGTCACGTCTCTTATCTTTTGAAATCAACAAACCATTCTTTTAGCTACATAAAGTGGTTATAACAAACTTCCCATAAAGCCGTTATAACACTTTATGTTTTAAACCAACCAATTACCACTATAAACATTTATGAGACCAATAGGGCTCATTCTTTAACCACCGATTACCCCTTACTAACGGATAAGACTTTACTACTATTTCCACACAATGAAGCCCTTAACACTTCATATCAAGTCAAGACACAAAAGGGAAGTCAAATTCCTTTAACACACGTGCGTCTACCGCACTATATATTTTACAAATAGTCATGCTGAAGAGGATATGAAGAATCACATACCTCGCGACGATTGTCGACAGTAAGCAAAATGTTCCACAGTACTATCTCCCTTAAGAGGAATATGCTACACGTAGTACTTCAATCCTATAAGGGTCATAAAACGTCTATCAATCTCTAGCTTCGAACGTAGAATAAACTAAGTGCAAAGTCCCTAAATTCTACGACAATTTGGACTGCACTTCCTTTGTTTCTACTAACTTGCCACCTTTGTTAAGGTCGAATTCAAAAACCTAACGCCCCACAATAATACAAAATAACCCAATACTTTCCATGCCATTCTTGGCCAACCATATAACCAATTCTTAAATCCCTTTCAATTCTTTCCAATCCATGTTCTTAGGTCTAACATGATATATAGCCCTAGACATCTCAACAACTACCATTTCCCCCTTTACAACATGCGACGACCCAATTAGAAATCCAATTCAAGTTAAAATCTTAAGGCTAACATGCCCATCTTCGGTTTCAACAAGACAACAAGACCCAAATCTATTCAAATAAAACAGCCTCAGGCTCAACTCTATACTACTACAATATAACAGCCTTAGGCTCAATTCTAAATCACTAAAATATAACGACCTGTGCTCACATCTATACTACTAAAATATAACGACCTTAGGCTCATAACCAAGAGAAAGGAAACTTTTACCTTTGGAGAAACCCACAAAGCCCTTTCTTCCACTTCTTTCCGTCAACTCGTCTACCGATGCTTCCCACAAGTTACACACACTTTTCCTTCTTGCCGCCGCTCCACAGTTTCCTCTTAAGCTAGGTTTTCTTCAAAAAAAACTAGAGAGAAGGGATAGGGTTTTCCATGGAAGGGTTTGAAATGAAATGGCCAAGTCTTCCAAGACTTGGCCCTAAAATAGGCCCTAATCTGGTCAAAAAGGATGGGAGGGAAAACGTTTCGTCGGAAAACGTTTCGTCGGAAAACGACTCTTTTCGCTAGTTGTGCACAAATTTCGCCACTTTGCCTACTCAAGGCTTAAACTTTTTGTACGTACGCCCGCACGTACATACTCTGGAAATACGGGGTATAACACGGAGCCCTGACCTGCTCCTGAATGACCTGGCTGATCAGACCTCTTGCCAGAAAATTGTGAAGGAGCACTATGTGGCCGAAAGTGGACTGTTCTGCCGAGGCTGTCGCCCCTCAGCGCCTGAGACCACGATGTCACAGCCTCTTGGTGACTGAGTCAATCTGGTCCTCCTCTCTATCCTCTATCCTCGCATAGGCTGCATCCGGCGATGTCCATACCGGTGAAGAGCCACACCTGACATGAGGTAATCATATGCCGGTCACGCCCCATCACCTACCGATGAACCCTAACCGCCATGTCAGCTACAAGAGTATGCGCATGTCTGGCTAAGGAGTCAAACTCAAGCTATACTCGATAGTCCTCCTGTTACGCCTCAAGGTCAAGAATCAGACTACCCGGGCTCTCCTCATCTCAGGAGGCAGAAAGTGATCCATGAAGGCCTCTGTAAACTCCTCCCAAACAGCTGGAAGAGCATCATCACCTCTCGAAAGCAACCACGACTCAAACCAGTTCAACGCAATATCGCGTAACGGTAAGAGACTAGTGTAATGCACTGTCTGAAGCCCTAAGAACCTGCATGGTCTGCTGTAGCTGCCGAATGAACTCCTGCGGATCCTCCTCAGACCTCGAACGATAAAACTCAGGTGGATGACAACCCAGAAAATCCCTAATCCGCAAACTATCGGCTCTAGGGTGGGCTTTCGCCCCGCTTGCCCGCCGACTACTATATCGGTCAATAATCGGATGCGCTCGTAGTATCTATACTCGACCGGCAGGCGAATCGAGGCTCGCACGGAACCTCGAGTTACCGCCGCTCGGCCTCTAATCGCCGGGCGTGGCTGAACTCGCCGACCCGCTTACTACCCGTGCATAGCTGCGCCCGAGTCCGTAACCCTTCGAGTACCGCTAGCGCCTCCTGCTTTGCCCTTCTGGCCCCGTCGCTTCCGCGAGGCATATCTGCTTTCATAAGACTAGGTCGAGAGATTCAACCTAATAAGACAACTCTACTGCACGATCTCAGAGAGATAAGAATGGAAACCAATCCTAAATGTCTGCCTCCTCACGATTATAGATGTGGTGCACAACACACCGAGCGATAATCAAGACTCTACTAGCACACTCAGTAGACACTTTCCGAGACTAATCGCTCGATACCACTTTTGTCACGACGACCCGGTCCGCGATCGTGCCCTACACAGGAAACCTGCTCGGTATACATCGAGAATAGCGTGAACATACACAACATAAACACACGTGAAACAATAAAACATCCCAGGCTAGCCGATAAGGCCGCCTTCCATAATATAACATAATCAAAAGTACAATCATGCAACATCGGTTCTTCTGAACCACATATGTGAATACTGCCTCACAGGAATAACAATCGTATGGCGGGTTCGCCATACCACGAATGTACATAAATCTATAACATCAGGGAAAGACTGTACCAAAAGAGACAAGCCTCCGGAGAAATGGAGCTTCTGACGTCTGATAAGTGATCCTAAGTATGAGGATCCACCACCGCACTTTCATGCAGATGAACGCAGCCCCCGAGGAAGGGGGTCAGTACACAATATGTACTAATTATGTAAAACTGGAAAGTACTGTAATTACAACATAAGTTTAAAATAAAGCCGGAGACATGTATTGTCACGACCCGACCCCGGGACCGCGACTGGTGCCCTACCTGGGCACCCTTACAGGTAAACATCAGAGATAATCAGTGGAACATACATGAAACTTTTAAAATAAAACAACAGAAGTAAAACAACAGGTTAGCCGATAGGCTACCTTCCTCGACATAAATATATACAACCAAGCTTGCCTCATTTCTTACAAATCGACCACAAATATGTGACTACAGACCTCTAAGAGTTTTTATCATAACAATCGTGGCGGACAGGCCCCGCCATACCCCAATATACATGAATCTACTACTCGAAAAACCGTGCTAAGAAATAAACCTCCGAGCAAATGGAGCTTTTTCTCAAAATCAACCGAGATCCTAAGAGCAAGGATCACCAACCGGGTACCTAAAACCTGCGGGCATTTAACGCAGCCCCGAAGGGGTCAAGACAACAAGAATATGGAAGAAATAACGTCAATAAATAGATCATAATCGCATAAAAGAATGACAGACAAGTATAAAAATACATACCGGATCACGCCGTGTCATTACCACTTATGAACTTAATTTCACATCAATATCTTTTCCCATTTTCAATAAAGGTTATAGCCACATTCTTACGCGTGATTAGGAAAAATCATTAAGTTCATTTCTATATAACTTACTTATCTTTCATAAGTACATCCGCCTTTGGAGGGGCGCCCCCAATCTGGGACGCGATCAAGTCACATAGTCTGCCTAAAGGTATATTGTCGCCCGTCTAGGGACGCGATAATGTCATATACGCCCGTAAGGTATCTTGCCGCCCATTTCTCGGGTCGATAATGTCATATAGTGCCTGCAGGTATCTTGCCGCCCGTCTCGGGTCGATAATGTCATATAGAACCCGAATTTAACCCAACGTACTACGCGCTCTACTCCTTTAGAAAGACTCTTTTCAAATAAAACTTCCGGATACTAACAACCGTAGTATCAAGTCATCTCTACCTTTCAGACAAGTCACAATACCTTTTAGAAATACAATTACGGGCTTCTAAATCAAGTGACTTCTTTCTAAAAAACCCTAAGCAATTGGTACCTTTAAAACAATTTGCCCTTCTTTATTTCAAATCATTTCTTGTTTATGTTACTGAAGAAAACCATTCTCTTAACCTCCTATAAAGTTATTATAACCAACTTACCATAAAGCGTCATACTAACTTTATGCCTTAAACTAATTCATTCTTTTTATAACCAAGAGACTTCTACTTTTTGAAACCAAGTAATATATACTTTCAAATCAATTCTCTTAAATTTCAAAAATACAAATAGTCTCTTAGCCTTTAGAACTCAGTGACTCTTTTATTATAAAACCTTAGGCAATTGATGCCTTAAAATCAAGTTGCCTTTTCACTAAAATTAAGTCATTTATCTTTCCATAAAACAATTATAACCAACTCCCCATAAAGTCGTTATATTCACTTTATGCCTTAGCCAAAATACCATTTCCTATCCAAGGGACATATACGTTTAAAACAGAACAAGTATCACATACTTTAAAAATCTTCAAGTCCCTTAACTTAATAAAACTTAAGACATCCTTTATTCTTTCAAAGAAGTGAGTAAATCTCCTAACTCACCCGACTTGGCTATTCATAAACTAGTAAAGGATATCAAGGTGTCAGACGCTCACCGTACTACATACGTGCCACTAGTCATGCTCAAAAGATAGGAAAAGTTCTATATAGAGTAAGTCACACAACTACCTCTTAACTTCTAAGTGTATAAGGAAACATGAAATGATACCACAGGTATATTCCATACATATAATCATGCCAAAGGAAGGAAGAGGTTCACATACCTCGCGACGATTGTCGACAAGTAGCGAAATGCTCCAAAGTACTTCAACCTTGAGCTATTCCATTCTTCAAGTAGGATACGCTATACTTAGTTCTTCAACCTATCATGGTCACAATACGTCCATTAACCCCTTACTTCAAACGTAGAATATTCTAAGTGCTAAGTCGCCAAATTCTACGGAAAATCGGACAGCACCTCCTTTGTGTTTACTTACCTTGCCACATTTTTCAAGGCCGAATACAATAACCAAACACGCCACATTTAAGGGCACACCAATGCAATCAACAATAGGGGATTACACGCCTACTAGACGTGTAAAATTCCGCCCCACCAACGATATTAATTTAATACAACATACTTGGCCAATTCGGCTACATTGAGGTACCACAACATTAATTCTTATCCAATTTCCAATTCAATCCAAGTTGTTAGCATAACATGATATCAAGTCGCAACCAATTATAACTACTATAATCTTCAAGTCAAAAACATGTGACGATTCTAATAACGACCAAATTGCAATCTAACTTAACATGACTCACATTACATTTCGGATTTCCAAGGCCACAATCAATCCATAATCCTTACAAACTTCAACACATATACTTCATGCTAGCAACAAGTATAGCTAACAACAATATAATTAATCTCGTAACACTTTCAAAGAACAAGATTATACCTCAACGAAACCTAATCCAACTCCAAATCCGAAGTCGCTCCTTAGCAACCTAGAGCCTCTTCAAGATACTTCAATCCGCCATCATGCGACCTTAGAACCACACCAACAACTTTCCTTCAAACTTCCAATCCAAAACCTAGAAAGCCACTAGGTTTTCACTTTGCGACTAACCCGAAAACTATCTTTTTCCGAGATTTTTCTATTGAGATATGCTTACATCACACTTAGGAACCTTGGTTTAAAGTGTGGGGCTTAAAGAACAAGAAACGAATTTTTTTCTTTCTTCCTTCTAGTGAACCCGAGAGCTAGGCTCTTTATGTTCTTCAAATTGTGTGAAATTTTGGCTAAGTGTTAAGCTTGTCTTGCACTACTAGTATTATATAGTGTAATGGAGGATTAAGATCTAAACAAATGGGTGGTTTGGATGAGGTCTTAACAAATATCAAGACTAATGTAGGGTCTTTGACTTGGTCAATGTTGTCAAGCTCTAAGGCTAGCAAGACTTGTCTTCCTAACAAGGGTCAAATGACCCTTTTGTCCATGATCAAATTCGTCCAAGGCATTCTATGGGGGGTGACACGTGTCGCCCTCCCATTCGTCACAATAATACGTTTTCCGACAATTACTTAATTCCGCTAAATTTTTACAAGTCTCAAATCTTGACGCTTATGAGTTCTTACGTACGTTCTTAAAACATGTCCTGTAAATACGGGGTGTAACATTCTTCCCCCCTTAGAAACATTCGTCCCCGAATGTTCTTTCGGAGTCATACTTATAATTAGCGACATAGTTCCCTTTCACAACCCCGACATACCAACAATGCCACATGGCCCTACTACTCGCCTGGCATATCTCATCCATCATAAGCACAAAAGAGATTATCTTTTCAGAACGACCGTTCGGCCCGCATCGTGCCTTATCCCGCACCCTAGTGATCTGACATCGAGAAAACCAGCGGAAAATAAAACATGAGTCATGAAACATGAGATATAATAAACAAAGCAACCAAAGCGGTTGCCTTCGTATATACATAAAACTCGAAACGTTTAATCTTTTACAACCCCGCCACAACAAGATTATGCACTCTAAGATTTACACGACTATGACGGACGGGGCCGCCATACCCTCAATGTACAAGAACCTACAACTCGGGAACACATACCAAAGATAAGCCTCAGAAACGGAGCTTCCCAATACGCTGTGCTGTGATCCTAAGAGCGGGATCCATGGCCGATGTACCTCACTCGCAGATGAACGCAGCCTCGAAGGAGGTCGATAACAGTACAGTATGAAACTGTAAAAATATCGTAATGAAATCATACTAGTCTATATAAAGCGGGAGACATGTATGATAACCAAACTACGATTCACAACATAAAAGCCATACTCGGGGACTCACGCCTCAAGTCATTACTCAAATATAACTATGGGTCTCACGCCCACAACATCAATCATGTTCGCGTCACGCGCATGCCCCTAATTGCATCGGTGTAGACATGTCCATGATGCAACAATAATACCAATGCCCCATGGCCACGCCCCGGAATTCTACCTGCGGTAGACACGCCCATGTGACATCAACAATAATATATTGGGTGATCAACCGCGCGTAGCCACATGCCCGAATTCTACCTCGGTGTAGACATGTCCATGTAACCACAATAACAATATATCGGGTAATCAACCCGACCGCACGGCCGCGTGCCCGGACCGCATCGGTGTAGACATGTCCATGTGACATCAACAACAAGGCGGTAATCTAAATGGAAGCATACCCGTGCAATTCTCCATCACTGCCAGCACGTCCAAGTAAGTTCTCGACAAGTCGACCGGCCCTCTATCGAGACGGTAACGTAAATACCACACTTGTACAACAAAGGCTATCATCACAAGCATAGGCAAGTTTCACAACAACAAGCATAAAGTTTCACAACAACAAGCATAGGCAAGTTTCACAACAACAAGCATAGGCAAGTTTCACAACAACTCAAAGTACTTCCATTTATACCAAAGTCCGGTTTTAACCCCAAAGTACTACATACGTTAAGTTCTTTTAAAAGAGATCCATTACTTCTATAAAAGTCACCCGATACGTAGTATTAGAATGACCAACCCACATTCCTTTTCAAAATCAAGTAACGTTCTTTCCTAAGTTCCGGTTTGCCTAGTTTCAATTACTCAAGCTTCTCATTTTCAAATGGTTTCATAGTTCCCAAACTTAATCACTGATTCCTTTTAGAACAATTGAGTAATATATGTCTCACGCGTGAGTAGGTTATTCTTGTTTACAACATTCTTATTACAGACCATGATCTAGAAAATGTAATATCATTTTGTCTCATCTTAGTTTCTATGCGGATGAGGTTTCTACCGGTTTTAATACAACACATCATTATTCAATACATTTTCCTTTATTAACGCTTGCAGTTAGTGCTGCCGATACACATTGATTCCCGAAATCAAGAAACATTATCCCTTTAAAACCAAGTACTCATTACTCACGAATGAGGTTTCACACAAACATCCATATTAAAACAAATAAGTTAAGTCTCTTATCTTATAAGATCAAGTCTCTTAACTTCTAACATCGATAAACCATTTTCACTTACATAAGGTCGTTATAACTAACTTCCCGTAAAGCTATTATAACACCCTATGTTTTAAACCAACCAAATCACTTAGCACGTATGTACGTCTACCGCACTACATAGTTCACAACAATCATGCTAGAAAAGATAGGAAGAGGTTCACATACCTCGCGACGATTTATCGACAATAAGCAAAATGCTCCAAGTACTACAACCTAGCCCTTTCCACTCCTCGAGTAGAATACGCTACTCTTAGTACTTTCACCTATAAAGGTCACAAACGTCTATTAACCCCAAAACATAAGTTTCTATCTTTCTATAGAAAATTCGCAAAGACCTCCCCGCAACAAACAGAAATCTCTCCTCTATCGAGGCCGCTACCAAGCCAACCAGGGGTTTACACGCCTAACCTGACGTGTACAATTCTACACAAGTCTACCGCAATACCCCCTATGTAAATACAGATTCAGTTCTTTATTCTTCAAAGCTTAAGTCAAAAGACATTGCGAATACTAAGTATAGCTCCATATATAGTATACTTCAACTATATATTCTAACAAACATGTAATTTCCAATTACAATAGAGGACAAGATAATTACCTCGATAAGCCCAAATTATCCAAGTTATAATGTCGGTCCTGAGCAAGGTTTAGCTCCACTCCGCGCTCAAACCACTCCAAACAACCCTTAGAAGTTCTAACCAACTTCTACTCAAATACTTCAACCAACTATGAAGATTTCCTTGGGTTTTGGTTTGAGACTAAAAGGACAAAAGGTAGTATTTCCGGACTCTACGTTAAAGAGGTATCTTTGGAATACTACAAGGTACAAGGCTAAGGTATTTAGGGCATTATAACAATACTAGGGGAGTATTTCTATACCACAACAAGGGTATTATGCGAAACAACTAGGCTAGGGGTACCCACTGGCTAGCACCACATGAGGGGACCTTCTGGCCAAAGGCCACAAGGAGGAGGAGGGGGAGAGGCTTGGGGCGAGAGCTACAAGAGGAGGAGGGATTTCAAGACTTAGACAAAGTGAGGAGTGAATGAATAAGTCTTCACAAGGAGGGTATTTATAGCAAACCAAAGGCCAACCAATGGCCAAGATTAAGCCATGTGCAAGGCAAGTGTAAGGCCAAGATCAAGCCAAGTGCACCCTAGCCCTACTCCTTAAAACCCTCACAAATATCTACACAAATATCTAGCACAACTTGCCCTCCAATCGGCCAGTCGCCCCACTTGTCTCCATTGTGAGGTGACACGCCACCCTCCCGTTGGTCCAAAATGTTTCGTCTCTCGGAAAAATCCGCAAAAATACAAAACGACATAGCCGAATTTTCCTTCGCAGTTACGCAAAACGTTTAGTCAACGACTCCAACCGTGTTGTGCACAAATGTAAAATCGGCCAAGGTGCCACATGGGGTGACACGTGTCGCCCCGATTCGCCAGAATATTTCGTCTTCCAAAATATCCAATTTCTGAAATCTCAAAACAAAGCGGGCCACAAAACCAGAATTTCTCCGTGGGCCCAGCATGACCATTTCCAAAATAAAATCTCAAAATTCTAATATAATCTATGAAGTCCAAATACCAAACTGGGAACCAATTCCCATTAACGAACCTTTTCTTCACAAATAACCAAACTTTTCCGTGAAAACTCACATCTTTCTTTCTTTTCAAAATTTTCTTGCACTCAGACGTGCGTCCTCACATACATACCACGCAACTACGGGTATAACATTCTCCTCTAGAAACATTCGTCCCGAATGTTCCTTCTCAAGTCGAATAACGATAAAGTTCCTCTAACAAGTTGCGATGCCACACGACCACGAAATAACACACGTTATCTTCCTCCTTACTCGTTGTACCCTTCTCGAACACTCAACTCTCCCAAGACGTATCATACTTGATCATTACTCCGTTCGAAAATCTGCGAGTCACTACCTCCAAACTTGGTCATCTTACTAACCTCAAACTTCCTTAAGGCCATTCCCGGCCTTTACGAACCGCTCCTGGTCGAACGCGTCCACGAACTCATACGATGATCATACAAACTTGGGCCTAGCATCCTCGTGACCTACCACCGGCGGGACCACCTAACCGACTGACCCACCAAACCGGGTTACGGGTTGACCCGCAAATGGTCCTCAACCCGACCCCCAACCGCGCCAAACTCTTGTTCCCCGATCCGGAACAATCTTACTAATTCACATCATGAAAGCTACCACTTCCATCTCACACTACCCACGGACTTATCACACAAATAAATCCCACGTATACTACTACTCTGATAAAGGTCAAACATAAAACGAATCTTTAATCTCAAGACGACCTTACCCCTAAGGTCTCAGTCGTGACATAGTCTAAGGTTCACACTTACCATGCCCCCATACGTAACCTCCCAACTAAACATGTTTTCAAACTCACAATTAACACAACGCTTATTCGTACATAGCACACAATAATGAGACCATCATAACAAGCATACCAAAACTCTAGAGGGTTAAGGATATACCTGAAGCTACCGCTCCACTCTAATCATAGGCACGCAGGCGCATAACTATAGGCGCGATGAACCACCAGCGATCCAGGGTGAGTCGTAACATCCGTGCTACCCTTGGTTGGACAGTTCCTCGCCAAAATGGCCCGCTGGCCGCAAAATAACAAGCTCCCCGCACCACGACACTTCCGAAATGTGGTCTACCACCGACCACACCGAGGTAGGGGTGCCCGCATCCGCCAACACCCACTTCCTCGAAACACGAACCTCGAGCCACGACCGCTTCCCGAATACTCTGAAGGTTGTGGAGGACCACTCTGCACTGGCGGAGGTGCAAAACTAATATGCTGCTGAGGCGGTCCGCCTCGAAAGTCGCCAAAAGACCCTGATGTCCTGGCCCTCTTCTGCTGATCCAGGTCATTCCGTCGACCTCTCCGTACCTCGCATCCTAGTGCATGAGCTGCGTGCGGGCAATGTCCATGCGGTGAAGAGCTACTCCAACATGCCTCGACATGTAATCATCGAGCCTCAGAACATATCGGTGCACTCGATCCTCCATACTAGCTACCAACGCTGGGGCGTCGGGCCAATGAGTCGAACTCACATTGTACTCGACCGCACGCCCGCTTGTCTAAGCATCAAAATTGCCGCCCGCGTTCTCCTCATGCGGAGGCAAGAAGTGCGTGAGAAAGCCCCAAAACTCATCCCATACTGCTGGAGGTGCATGCTCTCCCGACAGCTCCATGAATCAAACCAATCGATCGCGGTATCACGCGGCCGATGCGAACCAAAGGTCACGGACTGTTCGAAGCCTTGATCACCGCGTGATCCGTCAGAATCGCCGGATGAACTCTGCGGATCATCCTCGAGCCTCGACCCGTAAAACTCGGGCTACAACTCGGAAAGTCCCGACCTCAAACTATTCGCTCGGGTGCACCACAGCTGGGCTGAATCGAATCCGTGATTCTCTCGCCGTACTGCCACGACCACGCCAGAATCGGGCCATCTCTTGTAACCCATCTCCTCTCGCCTCTGCATCGTGGGATCGAGGCTCGTATCGCGGTCTCGGCAGCCATTGCTGCGCTCTAACCTCTTTGGGCCGGGCGGCGTCACAAAACCCGGGCCGTCAAGCACAACTCGTACTGGGCTGCGCGCTCGTACTCCTCAGATCTCACTAGCAGCACCTCGCCGCTTGCCCTCCCGGCTCGCCTCGCGCGGAGGCATAACTGGTAAAAACGAGATACGTCAGAGGGGTCCCACTTACAACACAGCTCTAAGGCACGATCTCAGAATGAGAAGAATGGAAACCAATCCTAAATGTCCTATAGCCTCCTGATTATAGATGTGGTGCACAACACACCGATAATCAAGACTCTACTAGACACGGTCTGTAGACACTTTCCGAGGATTAATCGCTGCGATACCACTTTTGTAACGACCGTTCGGGCCGCATCGTGCCTTATCCCGGGCACCCTAGTGATACAACATCAGAGAAAACCAGCGGAAAATAAAACATGAGTCATGAAACATGAGATATAATAATAAACAGGCCAACCAAAACGGTTGCCTTCAGTATATACATAAAACCTGAACAGTTTAATCCTTTACAACCCTGCCCACAACAAGATTACCTGCACTTAAGATTTACAACGACTATGGCGGACAGGGCCCCGCCATACCACAGATGTACAAGAACCTACAACTCGAGGAACACATACAAAAGATAAGTCTCGAAGAAACGGAGCTTCCCAATACGTGACCGTGATCCTAAGAGCGGGATCCACGATCGATGTACTTACCGCGCAGATGAACGCGGCCCAAGGAGGTCGGCATAACAGTACCAAGTATGTGAAATCGTAAATATCAGTAATGAAATCATACTAGTCTATATAAAGCGAGACATGTATGATAACCAAACTACGATTCACAACATAAAAGCGATCATACCCGATCGTGACTCACGCCTCAAGTCATTACTCAAATATAACTATGGGTCTCACGCCCACAACATCAATCATGTTCGCGTCATGGCGCGTGCCCCTGAATTCTGCCACCGTGTAGACATGTCCAGGATGCAACAATAATACCAATGCCCCAAGGCCACATGCCCCCGGAATTCTACCTCGGTAGACATCGTCCACGTGGCGTCAACAATAATATCTTGGGTGATCAACCCCGCCGCGTAGCCACATGCCCCGAATTCTACCTCGGTGTAGACATGTCCATGTAACCACAATAACAATATATCGGGTAATCAACCCGACCGCACGGCCGCGTGCCCCCGAATTCGCAGACGGTGTAGACATGTCCATGTGACATCAACAACAAGCGAGAATCAAAATGGAAACATACCCGTGGAATTCTCCATCACCGCCGACGCCCAAGTAAGTTCTCAACAAGTCGACCGCCTCTATCGAGAGACGGTAACGTAAATACCACACTTGTACAACAAAGTATATCATCTCAAGCATAGGCAAGTGTCACACCCACAAGCCTAGGCAAGTTTCACACCAATAAGCATAGGCAAGTTTCACAACAACAAGCATAGGCAAGTTTCACAACAACAAGCATAGACAAGTTTCACAACAACTCAAAGTACTTCCATTTATACCAAAGTCCGGGTTTTTAACCCCAAAGTACTACATACGTTAAGTTCTTTTAAAAGAGATCCATTACTTCTATAAAAGTCACCCGATACCCGTAGTATTAGAATGACCAACCCACATTCCTTTTCAAAATCAAGTAACGATTCTTTCCTAAGTTCCAGGTTGCCTAGTTTCAATTACTCAAGCTTCTCATTTTCAAATGGTTTCATAGTTCCCAAACTTAATCACTTGATTCCTTTTTAGAACAATTGAGTAATATATGTCTCACGTGAGAGTAGGTTATTCTTGTTTACAACATTCTTATTACAGCAGCCATGATCTAGAAAATGTAATATCATTTTGTCTCATCTTAGTTTCTATGCAGATGGAGGTTTCTACTGGTTTTAATACAACACATCATTATTCAATACATTTTCCTTTATTAACGCTGCGGTGGTGCAGCCGATACACATTACGATTCCCAAATCAGAAACATTATCCCTTTAAAAACCAAGTACTCATTACTCACGAATGAGGTTTCACACAAACATCCATATTAAAACAAATAAGTTAAGTCTCTTATCTTATAAGATCAAGTCTCTTAACTTCTAACATCAGTAAACCATTTTCACTTACATAAGGTCGTTATAACTAACTTCCCATAAAGCTATTATAACACCCTATGTTTTAAACCAACCAAATCACTTAGCACATGTACGTCTACCGTACTACATAGTTCACAACAATCATGCTAGAAAAGATAGGAAGAGGTTCACATACCTCGCGACGATTTATCGACAATAAGCAAAATGCTCCAAGTACTACAACCTTGCTAGCCCTTTCCACTCCTCGAGTAGAATACGCTACTCTTAGTACTTTCACCTATAAAGGTCACAAACGTCTATTAACCCCAAAACATAAGTTTCTATCTTTCTATAGAAAATTGGCAGCAACTCCCCCCCGCAACAGCGTAAATCTCCTCCTCTATCGAGGCCGGCTACCAAGCCAACCAGGGGTTTACACGCCTAACCTGGCGTGTACAATTCTACACAAGTCTCACCGTAATACACCCTATGTAAATACATTCGATTCGGCTTTATTCTTCAGCTTAAGTCAAAAGACATTGCCGAATACTAAGTATAGCTCCATATATAGTATCTTCAACTATATATTCTAACAAACATGTAATTTCCAATTACAATAGAGGACAAGATAATTACCTCGATAAGCCCAAAATTATCCAAGTTATAATGTCGGTCTGAGCAAGGTTTAGCTCCACTCCATCCGCTCCAAACCACTCCAAACAACCATTAGAAGTTCTAACCAACTTCTACACAAATACTTCAACCAACTATGAAGATTTCATTAGGGTTTCGTTTTGAGACTAAAAGGACAAAAGGTAGTATTTCCGACTCTACGTAAAGAGGTATCTTTGGAATACTACAAGGTACAAGGCTAAGGTATTTTGGGCATTATAACAATACTAGGGAGTATTTCTATACCACAACAGGGGTATTATGCGAAAACAACTAGGCTCGGGGGGGGGTACCCCACGGCTAGCACCACATGAGGACCCTTCTAGGCCAAAGGCCACAAGGAGGTGGGAGGGGGAGAGGCTTAGGGCGAGTGCTACTAGAGGGAGGTGAGGGATGTCTAGACGTAGACCAAGTGAGGAGTGAATGAATAAGTCTTCACAAGGAGGGTATTTATAGCAAAACCAAAGGCCAACCAACGGCAAGATTAAGCCATGTGCAAGGCAAGTGTAAGGCCAAGATCAAGCCAAGTGCACCCTAGCCCCTACTCCTTAAAACCCTCACAAATATCTACACAAATATCTAGCACAACTTGCCCCTCCAAATCGGCCAAGTGCCGCCCCACTTGTCTCCATTGTGAGGGTGACACATGTCACCATCCCGTTGGTCCAAAATGTTTCGCCTCTCTAAAAATCCGCAAAAATACAAAACGACATAGCCGGAATTTTCCTTCGCAGTTACGCAAAACGCTTTACGTCACGACTCAACCGTCAGACAAATGTAAAATCGCGGCGGTGCCACACGGGGGTGACACGTGTCGCCCCGATTCGCCTGAATATTTCGTCTTCCAAAATATCCAATTTAATGGAAATCTCAAAACAAAGCGGGCACAAAACCAGAATTTCTCCCGTGGGCCCACATGACCATTTCCAAAATAAAATCTCAAAATTCTAATATAATCTATGAAGTCCAAATACCAAACTGGGAACCCAATTACCATTAAAGAACCTTTGACTTCACAAATAACCGGAAACTTTTCCGTCGAAAACTCACATCTTTCTTTCTTTTCAAAATTTTCTGCCGTACTCTCGTACGTACGTCCTCACATACATACCCTGCAACTACGGGGTATAACATTTTCGTACTTCCAACTCCTTCTAACATATACATAGTCTCAATATAATCTGTTCAAAAAAAAACTTAAACATACCACAACTTTATCATGCATACAAGTTTCTAAAGGCCAAAGACATACAAGAAAACATATACGCGTTTCAAGGACCCCTAAAACCGAACTCCCACCACGACTTCGCCACTACGGCACAGGTGTATGAACCCCGCCTAGCTATGAAGGCGAAGAACCCCAGAATCGATCCGAAGAGACGGTGTTGTCCTACCAGACCCTCTATAAGGACACTCTTAACATATGGCCTAGACGACACAAGAAAAACAAGCACCGTATCGTGCGACATACCCCGTAATGTAACCTACCACATCGGGCGCGTTGAGGCAATGGTGGCCTCGACTGACTGGAACCCCATCTGCTCGAGGCTCAAGATCTAGGGACTCGACCGGCCCTACATTCCCGGTTGTAAAACCTCCGCGGAAAACTATAGAGGAGCACTCGGTCTTTGGCCGCAATGTAGACCTAGTCTGCTGCGAGGTTGTCCGCTCTAAAATCGCCTCGAGACTCGATGTCACGCCTCTTGGGATGACTCGAGTCAATCTGGTCCTCCTCTCTATCCTCTATCCTCGCAGATAGGCTGCGTCCGGCGATGTCCATACCGGGTGAAGAGCCACACCAAGCATGCGGTAATCATATGACGGTCAAGCCCCATCACATAACGATGAACCCTATCCGCCATGCCGCCACAATAGTATGCGCATGTTCGCCAAGGAGTCGAACTCTGCTATACTCCCGACGTCCTCCCGTTACGCCTCAAGGTCAAGAATCTGCCTGCCCGGCTCTCATCTCGGGAGGCAAAAGTGATCCATGAAGGCCTCGTAAACTCTCCCAAACACCGGAAGAGCATCATCACCCTTGAAAACAACCACGACTCAAACCGGTTCAACGCAATATCGCGCAAACCGTAAGAGGCTAGCGTAATGAACTCTGTCTCTGAAGCCCTAAGAACTCGCATGGTCCTGTAGCCGAATGAACTCCTGCGGATCCTCCTCGGACCTCGAACCATAAAACTCGGGCGGATCACAACCAGAAAATCCGGATCCGCAAACCGGCTTAGGGTTAGCTACCGCTCTGCCGCATCGCCTACCACTATGTCGGTCAATAGTCCGATCTGTTCTCCATAATCTGCGTATCGCCGCCGCGAATCGAGGCCCGCACCGGAACCTCCGAGCTACCGCCGCCTCGCCTTCTAATACTCCGGCGTGGTGAACTTGCTGCCCGCCTACTACCTCGTGCATAGTCTGTGCCCGAGTCTGGTAACCTCTCACAGACTGTAGCGCCTCCTGCTGCCTTGCCCTTCTCGGGCCCCGGCCGCTCCAGGAGGCATAATCGTTTCATAAGAATAGTCGAGAGGATTCAACCTAATAAGACAGCTTTACTGCACGATCTCAGAGAGTGAAGAATGGAAACCAATCCTAAATGTCCTGCAGCCTCCTGATTATAGATGTGGTGCACAACACACCGATAATCAAGACTCTACTAGACACGGGCCTAGACACTTTCAGAGGACTAATCGCTCGATACCACTTTTGTCGCGACCACCCTCGATCGCGATCGGTGCCCTACCTGGGCACCCTTACTGTAAACATCGAGAGATAATTAGCGAACATACATGAAACTTTTAAAATAAAACAACAGTAAACAACAAAGTTAGCCGATAGGCTACCTTTCCCGACATAAATATATACAACCAAGCGGTTGCCTCATTTCTTTACAACCGACCCACAAATATGTGACTACTGCACTCTAAGAGTTTTTATCATAATAATCGTATGGACAGGGCCCCGCCATACCCTGAATATACATGAATCTACTACCTCGGGAAAATCGTATCAAGAAATAAACCTCCGAGCAAATGGAGCTTTTTCCCAAAATCAACCGAGATCCTAAGAGCGAGGATCACCAACCTGGTACCTAAACTCGGGCATGAACGCAGCCCCGAAGGGGTCGAGACAACAGTGCGAATATGGAATGTAAATAACGTGACAAGAATAGATCATAATCAGACAAAAGAATGACAGTGGACAAGTGTAAAAATACATACTGCATCCTCGCCGTGTCATTACCACTTATGAACTTAATTTCACATCAATATCTTTTCCCATTTTCAATAAAGGTTATAGCCACATTCTTACGCACATGATTAGGAAAAATCATTAAGTTCATTTCTATATAACTTACTTATCTTTCATAAGTACATCCGGCCACTTTTGGGAGGGGCGCTATACTACCCGATGCGGGGCGATCGCGATCACATAGTCGCCTCCTAAAGGTATATTGTCCCGCCCATCTCGGACGCGATAATGTCATATAGTCCGCCTGTAAGGTATACTTTGCCTGCCCATTTCTGGGTCGATAATGTCATATAGTCTGCCCGTAAAAGTATACTGCCCGGCCCATCTCTGGGTCGATAATGTCATATAGAACCCGGGAATTTAACCCAACGTACTACGCGCCTCTACTCCTTTAGAAAGACTCTTTTTCAAATAAAACTTCCCAGATACTAACAACCGTAGTATCAAGTCATCTCTACCTTTCAGGACAAGTCACAATACCTTTTTAGAAATACAATTACCGGCTTCTAAATCAAGTGACTTCTTTCTTAAAAACACTAAGAAATTGGTACCTTTAAAACAATTTGCCCTTCTTTATTTCAAATCATTTCTTGTTTATGTTACTGAAGAAAACCATTCTCTTAACCTCCTATAAAGTTATTATAACCAACTTCCCATAAAGCCGTCATACTAACTTTATGCCTTAAACTAATTCATTCTTTTTATAACCAAGAGACTTCTACTTTTTGAAACCAAGTATTATATACTTTCAAATCAATTCTCTTAACTTTCAAAAATACAGCTAGTCTCTTAACCTTTAGAACTCAAGTGACTCCTTTTATTATAAAACCTTAGGCAATTGATGCCTTAAAATCAAGTTGCCTTTTCACTAAAATTAAGTCATTTATCTTTCCATAAAGCAATTATAACCAACTCCCCATAAAGTCGTTATATTCACTTTATGCCTTAGCCAAAATACCATTTCCTATCCAAGGGACATATACGTTTAAAATAGAACAAGTATCACATACTTTAAAAATCTTCAAGTCCCTTAACTTAATAAAACTTAAGACATCCTTTATTCTTTCAAAGAAGTGAGTAAATCTCCTAACTCACCCGACTTGGCTATTCATAAACTAGTAAAGGATATCAAGGTGTCAGACGCTCTTACTACATACACGTGCCACTAGTCATGCTCAAACGATAGGAAAAGTTCTATATAGAGTAAGTCACACAACTACCTCTTAACTTCTAAGAGTATAAGGAAACATGAAATGATACCACAGGTATATTCCATACATAGAATCATGCCAAAGGAAGGAAGAGGTTCACATACCTCGCGACGATTGTCGACAAGTAGCAAAATGCTCCAAAGTACTTCAACCTTGAGCTATTCCATTCTTCAAGTAGGATACGCTATACTTAGTTCTTCAACCTATCATGGTCACTATACGTCCATTAACCCCTTACTTCAAACCTAGAATATTCTAAGTGCTAAGTCGCCAAATTCTACGGAAAATCGGACAGCACCTCCTTTGTGTTTACTTACCTTGCCACCTTTTTCAAGGCCGAATACAATAACCAAACACGCCACATTTAAGGGCACACCAATGCAATCAACAATAGGGGATTACACGCCTACTAGACGTGTAAAATTCCGCCCCACCAACGATATTAATTTAATACAACATACTTGGCCAATTCGGCTACATTGAGGTACCACAACATTAATTCTTATCCAATTTCCAATTCAATCCAAGTTGTTAGCATAACATGATATCAAGTCGCAACCAATTATAACTACTATAATCTTCAAGTCAAAAACATGTAACGATTCTAATAACGACCAAATTGTAATCTAACTTAACATGGCTCACATTACATTTCGGATTTCCAAGGCCACAATCAATCCATAATCCTTACAAACTTCAACACATATACTTCATGCTAGCAACAAGTATAGCTAACAACAATATAATTAATCTCGTAACACTTTCAAAGAACAAAATTATACCTCAACGAATCCTAATCCAACTCCAATCCAAGTCGCTCTTAGCAACCTAGAGCCTCTTCAAGATACTTCAATCCGATACTAACCCTTAGAACCACACCAACAACTTTCCTTCAAACTTCCAATCCAAAACCTAGAAAGCCACTAGGTTTTCACTTTGACTAACCCAAAACTATCTTTTCCGAGATGTTTCTATTTAGATATGCTTACAACACACTTAGGAACCTTGGTTTAAAGTGGGGCTTAAAGAACAAGAAACTAAATTTTTCTTTCTTCCTTCTAGTGAACCCGAGAGCTAGGCTCTTTATGTTCTTCAAATTGTGTGAAATTTTGGCTAAGTGTTAAGCTTGTCTTGCACTACTAGTATTATATAGTGTAATGGAGGATTAAGATCTAAACAAATGGGTGGTTTGGATGAGGTCTTAACAAATATCAAGACTAATGTGGGGTCTTTGACTTGGTCAATGTTGTCAAGCTCTAAGGCTAGCAAGACTTGTCTTCCTAACAAGGGTCAAATGACCCTTTTGTCCATGATCAAATTCGTCCAAGGCATTCTAAGGGGGGTGACACATGTCGCCCTCTCATTCGTCACAATAATACGTTTTCCGACAATTCCTTAATTCCGCTAAATTTTTACAAGTCTCAAATCTTGATGCTTATGAGTTCTTACGTACGTTCTTAAAACATGTCCTGTAAATACGGGGTGTAACATGTATAATAACAAAATTACAGTACACAGTGCCTTACTAACAATGAGAGTAAATCAAGGGAATACGTACAACATCACAATAGGAGACTCCTGATCAAATCATGGGTAGCGAACCCATAGAAACAAGTGGTATAACGTCTTAGGGTTCTTACCCCTCATTTATACTCTTGCCCTGAAGCAGGTGGTATAACGTCTTGGGGGTTTGCCCCTCATTTATACTCTTACCCTGGAGAAGGTAATAAAGCAGGTGGTATAACGTCTTGGGGGTTTACCCCTCATTTATACTCTTATCCTGGAGAAGGTGGTATAGCGTCTTGGGGGTTTACCCCTCACTTATACTCTTACCCTATCTCTACCGGCCGTCATACAATAAATAAGCAAGTTAGAAATCCCCCTAACTTCTTATTAGTCTTATTCATCTACACTCTCATTTTAGTTTACTTAAGGCTCTAATATGTTATAATAAATCCGGGAGTTTAACCCAAAGTACTACGTACTTCCAACCTTTCAAAAATGACTCATTTTCATATAGAACTTCCAAGATACTATAAACCGTAGTATCAAGTCAAAATTACTTTTCAAGACAAGTCACAATACCTTTAAACATAAAGTTAGGTTTCTAAATCAAGTGACTCCTTTTATTATAAAACCTTAGGCAATTGAGGCCTTAAAAACATCAAATTGCCTTTTCATTAAAATTAAGTCATTTATCTTTCCATAAAGCAAACATAACCAACTCCACATAAAGTCGTTACATTCGCTTTATACCTTAGCCATATATAATTTCCTATCCAAGGGACTTATACGTTTAAAACGGAACAAGTATCACATACTTTAACACTCTTCAAGTCCCTTAACATTAATAAAACATTAGACATCCTTAATACTTTCAAGAAGTGAGTTAATCTACTAACTCACCCGGCTTGGCTATTCATAAAACTAGTAAAGGATATCAAGGTCTTGTACGTCTACCGTACTATATACGTACAACTAGTCATGCTCAAAAGATAGGAAAAGTTCTACATACCTTGCCGGGCCAACCACTTGCCAAGTACAAAGTCCCGCCCGTAGTATGTCAACCTATAATATTCACAATACGTCTATTAAAGCCTTACTTCAAATGTAGAATATTATAAGTGTCAAGTCGCTAAATTCTACGGAAAATCGGACAGCACCTCCTTTGTTTTTACTATCTTTGCCACCTTTTTCAAGGCCGAATACAATAACCAAACACGCCACATTTAAGGCACAATCAAAGCAATTAATCAATAGGGGATTACACGCCTACTAGACGTGTAAAATTCCGCCCCACAAACGATAACAAACTAATACAACTACTAGTCCAATTTCGGCCATAATGAATACAACAATACCAATTCTTATCCAATTTCCATTTCACTCCAAATTGGTAGCATAACATGATATCAAGTCGCATTTGATTATAACTACCATAATCTTCAAGTAAGTAACATGCGACGATTTCTAATAAACGACCAATTAGTAATCCAATCTTCAAGTGGCTTGTATAACATTTCGGATTTAAGCTACAAGCAATCCATAATACTTATAAACTTCAACATATCAACTTCATGCTTGCAACATGTAAAGCTAACAACAATAATATAAATATATAATCTTGTAACACTTTAAAAGACAAGATTATACCTCAACGAATCTTAATCCAACTCCAAATCCGAAGTCGCTCCTTAGTAGTTTAGAGCCTCTCCAAGACACTTCAATCCTCTCCTTGAGACCCTTAGAACAACACCAACAATTTTTCTTCAAACATCTAAACAAAACCTAGAAAGACAACTAGGTTTTCGTTTTGCGACTAACCCGAAAACTATCTTTTCCCGAGATTTTTCTATTGAGATATGCTTACACTACCCTCAAGAACCTTGGTTTAAAGTGTGGAGTTAAATGGACAAGAAACAAATTTTTTTCCTTTTCAAAATGATGGAACCCGAGAGCTCTCTATGAGTTCTTCAAATTTTCAAGAAATTTTTCTAAGTGTTAAGCTCACTCTTGCTACTAGTAGTATTAAATAACACCTTGGAGGGTCAAGATGCAACCATTTGGGTGGCTAGGATAAGCTCTTATTAAATATCAAGACCTTGTGGGTCCTTTGACTTAGTCAAAATTATCAAGCTTGATACTTGCAAGACTTAGTCATACAAGACTATGGTCAATGGCCATCTTAGCCATGACTTTTCGTCCAAGGCATCACTAAGGGGGGTGACACATGTCGCCCTCCCATTCGTCACAACAATACGTTTTCCGAAAATTTCATAATTCCGATAATTTTTTTACAAGTCTCAAATCTTAACACTTGTGAGTTCTTACGTACATTCTTAAAACATGTCCTGTAAATACGGGGTGTAACAGTTACACCCCGTAACTCCAGGACATGTTTAAGAGAATGTACGTAAGGAACTCAAGACTTGAAATTGGTACGAAAGGAAGAATTGTTTTTCCGACGGAAAATCTTCCGAACGTCGGAAAGGAAAAATGTTCGTTGAGGAGAATTGGATTCTCAAAATGCATTATTTGTAGAGTATGGAACTTATTATCCTTATGGAAATTTATTTTTATGGATTTGGTCATGTGGGGCCCACCCGAGGAATTTTACGTTTTGTGGCGCCCACGAGGGTTATGGAATTTTATGGATGAATGGGAGGGCGACACGTGGCACCCCTCCCACATGGCTTGGTCGAATTAATGCAAGGGTATTATGGTCATTGACCATGGTAGAAGACCAAGTCTTGCTAATTAAAGAGCTTGACATTGTTGACTAAGTCCGAGGCCACTTCGCGATCTCTTCCTCAAAACTTAACAAGTGTTATAATCTAGACCCTCCAATGTTTTATATAAGCACACTAGTAGCAAGACTTGTCTTCCAACACTTAGAAAAAATTGAGAGAACTTGTGTGTGCCATTGTGAGCTCTCGGGTTTGCTATGAAAGAAAGAGGAAAATTTTTCGTTTGTGGTTCATTAGCCACAAGACTTTAACCCAAGGTTCATGAGTGTATTGTAAGTGTATCTCAATAGAAAAATCCCGGAAAAAGATGGTTCTCGTGTTAGTCGCAAGAAGAAAACCTAGTTGCTTTTCTAGGTTTTGTTTGGAAGATTGAAGGAAATCTGTTGGTGTTGTTCTAAGGGTCTCAAGTAGCGGATTGAAGTGTCTAGAAGAGGCTCTAAGTTGCTAAGGAGCAACTTCGGATTTGAAGTTGGACTAAGAATCGTTGAGGTAATAATCTTGTCTCTTAAGTGTTACAAGATTATATATTGTTGTTAGCCTTACATGTTTGCTAACATGAAGTATACGTGTTGAAGTTTTATAAGTATTATGGATTGATAGTAGCCTTAAATCCGAAATGTCATTTAAGCCATGTGAAGTTGGATTACAATTTGGTCGTTTATTAGAATCGTCGCATGTTACTTACTTGAAGGTTATAGTAGTTATAATCGATTGCGACTTGATATCATGTTATGCTAACAACTTGGATTGAAATGGAAATTGGATAAGAATTGGAAAAGGACTTTGTGTTGTTGTATATGTTTAGCCAAGAATGGCTTTAAATATGGAACTAGTTTCGTATTAATTTGTGGGGCGGAATTTTACACGTCCTATTAAGGCGTGTAATCCCCTTTGGTTAGCTGAATTGTTGGGCCTTAAATGTGGCGTGTTTGGTTATTGTATTCGGCCTTGAAAAAGGTGGCAAAGTATGAAGAAACAAAGGAAGTGTTGTCCGATTTTCTGTAGAATTTAGTGACTTTGCACTTAGCATATTCTACGTTTGAAGCTAGACGTTAATGGACGTATTATGGCCATTATAGGTTGAAGTACTAGGTATAGCGTATTCTACTTGAAGGATGGAATAACTATCAAGGTTGAAGTACTTCGGAGCATTTTGCTAATTGTCGATAGTCGTCGCGATGTATGTGAACCTCTTCCTTCTTTAGACATGATTCTATGTATGGAATATACATGTGGTATTATTTCATGATTCCTTCTACTCTTAGATGTTAAGAAGTATGTATGTTGATTTACCCTACGTAAGGGTTATGTCTAAGTTATCCTAAGTTCTTACCAAGTCTTATGGGGGATGTTGGTAAGAGTCGTTAGGAGGTATTTGGAGCCAAGTGGACTTGGCTAATTTACGGCACGAATGAGAATAAGTATCGAACAAGCCATTGCAGCGTTAATAAAGGAAAATGTAATGACCATAAATTATATTAAAACAAGTAAAATTCTCTATCTGCATAGAAGCTAAGATAAGACAAAATTGTATTACATTTTCTAGATCATGGCTGCTTTAATGAGATCATTATAAATAAGTATAACCTATTCACACATATAAGGCATATGTTGCTTAATTTAAAGAGTTTACGTTATAAAGTGTTAAGACTATGAACTACGAAACTTGATTCTAAAAGATAAGGGACTTGAAGTATTTCGAAAGTATAATTCTCTTGGTTATAAAAAGAATGTATTTGCCTAAGTATAAAGTTAGTATAATAGCTTTATGGAAAGTTAAAAGAGTGGTTTACTCTAAGTAATGATAAATGTTTTGAAATAAAGAAAGGCAAATGGAATTAAAAGCATCAATTGCTTAAGTGTTAAGGAAAGAAGTCACTTGATTTAGAAGCCGAAAAATGTATTTCTAAAAGTGTAGTGACTTAGGTAAAATGTAAAAAAGCCTTGATACTACGGGTGTTAGTATCTTGGGGTTTTATATGAAAATGAGTCTTTTGAAAAGAATGTAAGCACGTAGTACTTTGGGTTAAATTCCCGGATTTTTATGTGTGAAACGAAAGTGCCATAAGTTTATAAAAATGGAAGTCTAAAGGTTTAATGAACTTGCCTATGTTTGCTTGTGATAGCTTGGAGTGCAAGTATTATATGTTTACGTTGTCGTGACTCTCAGTTGGAGGGTCGGCTGTCTTGTTGTAAGTTTACTTGGGCGTCAAAGCGGTGATGTGGGATTCCACGGGTATGCTTCCATTAAGATTGATCCTTGACATGCTTATACGATGTGGGATTCCGGGGCATGTGACCAGGAGGCGGGTTAGATTCCCGAATTTATTTTATTACCCATGGCCATGCTTATACGATGAGGGATTCCGGGGCATGCGACCATGCTATGTATGACTATTACTCCATGGGCTAGCTCCCCATGAAGACATGTACCCACGATGAGGGATTCCGGGGGCATGTTATATTATTACTCCATGGGCTAGCTCCCCATGAAGACCTGCACCTACGATGAGGGATGTCGAGGGCACGTTATGGCCATGCTTATACGATGAGGGATTCCGGGGCATGCGGCCACGTTATATATATATATATATATATATATATATATATATATATATATATATATGTTGTATATATATGTGTCATGAAGCTGAGGTGGGATGCCACTAGCGTCACGTGGTTATATGTTACACCTACTGTTACGGTGATGTGGGATTCCACGGGCAGGAGATATATATATGTATTGTGTATGTGTACGCCGACAGTGAGGTGGGATGCCACGGGCGCGTCACATGGTTTTATTTTACACTTATGGTTGTCAGTAGTGATGGGGGATTCCACGGGCACGCTTTGATATTTGTGTGACTTGATCGCGTCCCAGATTGGGCCGGGTAGTAAATGCGTCCCTCCATAATGGGCCAGATTATGTTATGAAAGATAAGTAAGTTATATGGTAATGAACTTAATGACTTCTCCTAAGTATGTACGTAAGATATGGCTAAAACTCTTAATGGAATGGAAAAGATAATGATGTGCAATTAAGTTCATGAGTGGTAATGACACGGCAGGATCTGTTATGTACTTTTATACTTGCCCCTGTCATTCTTTTGTACAGTTATGATCTGTTTACTATACTTTATTTCTGTTCCATATTCGGTGCACTGTTATGCGGCCCCTTTCGCTGCGTTAAATGTCTGCGAGTTTAGGTACGATTGTGGATCCATGAGCTTAGGATCTGGTTCACAGATTTGAGATGACTCAATGTTCGGGCTGTCATGGCTATGTATATTCAAGTGCAGCGGGGCCTTTTCCGTCATAGTATTGATTCAATTCTTAGAGTCCGTATTCATCGTAAATTTGGGTGGCTAGAGTTGTTTTATATTGTTAAGCGATGTAGACCCTTTCGGGTAATTTTTATGTTATGGCAGTCTTATCGGCTTGGCCTTGGTTTAAAGAAAAAAAAGAGTGTTATTTTATCTTCCGCAGTTTATTATGTTGTATGATTAGAAGGGTGTCCAGGTAGGGCACCAGTCGCGGCCCGGGGTCGGGTCGTGACAACAAGCTTCCTTCTTGCCACACCTTTTCAGATTTTTCCTAAGCTTTGAATTCCTCTTGGAATTCTAGAGAGAAGTGAGAGCTCTAACATTAGAGAGAGGGAAAGTCTTGAAAGATGACCAAGTCTTCAAGACTTGGTCAATATAAGGGACATGCAAAAATCAGATGGGGGGGGGGGGACACTTGTCACCCTCCCATGGCCTTTTTAAAAGAAGAAATCTGATTTTCCTAAGTTTTTCCGCCAGAAATCCCGCCTCGGCGCCGCGGCCCTGCAGTCGGCGCCGCGGCGCTGAAACTTCCGCCACCTCACAGGACTTCCGGCGCCGCGGCCCTGATTCCCGGCGCCGCGGCTCCGCAACTTCAGCGACCCCTCAGAATATCCGGCGCCGCGGCCCTGCATCCGGCGCCGCGGCCCTGTCGCTTCTGTCCGAAACACATTTCTGTCCGACTGCGCACTGAACTTGTAACTCCCATAACTTTCTACTCCGATGTCCTATCGACGAACGGTCGGTTGCGTTGGAAACTAGACTCAACGTACTACGCACTAGGCCTTTGAAACACTTAGGAACTCTCAATTTAGCGGGTCATAACCTGCGTCAAAGTTGACTAAAACCCGTCCGAAACAATCCGTCAACCTACTTTAAGTCTTACACGCTTTCGCACGTCCTCATACGCCTGGTCTGAACTACGGGGTATAACATCTATCACTCTTGAAATAGAAAACATTCAATACGCTACGTAGGCCGAACTATACAAAATTCACGCACGCTCGCATCAAGTCCTCCATCACATAATCTATGCGGCTCTTGAGGATGATCCTAAGTTATGGACAACTCTTGATGCTACCATTCATCAGTGGATTTACTCCACTATCTCTACCGACCTATTGCAGACGATTATTGAACTCGATGCTATGACAATGAAATCTTGGAATAGGTTACGTGACATATTTCAAGATAACAAAAATTCTCGTGTTGTTACTCTTGAGCAGAAATTTTCTCATGTTAACATGGAGGATTTTCCGAATGTATCGACCTATTGTAAAAGGCTGAAAGAGTTGGCGGACTGACTCCGCAACGTTGGTACACCCGTTAGCAAAAATCGTCTTGTTATCCAGATGGTTGCTGGCTTATCCGAGGCCTATTATGACGTTGGAACTCTCCTTCGACAAAGTAACCCTCTCCCGAAGTTCTATCAATCCCGATTCATGCTTACTTTGAAAGAAGCCAGCTTGGATAAGAAAGTGGCCACTGGGCCCCTTCTGTCGTCATGAAGACCGAGTCCAATTTTCTCCATCCGTCTCCAACATTTTCGGTCAAAACCACAACAACGGTGGCGACAAAAAGGGTTAGAATCGCAAAAATAAAGGTAAACATTGTGGCAAAAACCGAAGTGGAAATAACGGGGGTGGAAATGGGCCTCGAGGTAGTGGCCCGCCAATCGCCAGCTCGCCCATGGCTTTGGAATCGGGCCCAACAACCCTATTTTCAAGCGTATACAAACCCGCCTTCGGGCCCGGATAATCCAATGAGCAAGGCTAATTTTTGAGCCACAATGGAATCCGCGAGGCGATTCGGGCACAGGAAGCGCGGTGTCACGACCCGACCGGGCTCACATCGTGCCCTACAGGCACCCTTACAGATATACATCGAGATAATCAGCGGAACATACATAAAACTGCGTAACGTAAATCAACAAGAAATAAACAACAAAGCTAGCCGATAAGGCTACTCCTCGCGGATATATATATATATATATATACATAGCCAAAACGATTACATCATTTTTCTTTACAAACCGACCCACAAGATATGACTACAGAGCTCTAAGAATTTTGACATAACCACTGTGACGGAACACGGCCCCGCCATACTCCTGAATATACATAAATCTACATCAACAGGGATCCGTACCAAAAGATAAGCCTCCGGAGTAAATGGAGCTTTTTCCTAAAATCGAGCAGAGATCCTAAGAGCAAGGATCACCAACCTGTACCTAACACTGCGGCATGAACGCACTTCCCGAAAAGTCGATAACAAAAATTGCAGTATGAAACGGAAAAATAAGGTACAGTAAACAAATCATAACTGTACAAAAGAATGATAGGGGCAAGTATAAAAATTTAAATACCAGATCCTACCGTGCCATTTTAACTCATGAAATCAATCATACATTAGTCGTTCTTTTCCTTCTTTCAATATGGATTAACATCATATTCTTACATACATACTTAAGAATTTGATCAAGTTCTTTTTCACATAACTTACATATCTTACATAACATAATCCGGCCCTTTATGGAGGGACTTCTCATTTTGGAGTTTGCTTTGATTATCCATATGTGATAACGTAACCCGACCCATTTGCAGGACACGATGTCTTTGATGAATCATGTGACATAACCCGCCCACCTCGGGCCTCGATTATCTTGTGGAATCAGTAGCATAACCGCCCGCCGTGGGCGCGGTTGTGGAATATGTAAAGATAACGGCCCGCGTAGGGCGGTGTAGTGAATCAGTAGCATAACCCGCCCACTCGTGGCGCGGTGTAAATGACGTAACCCGCCCATCTGAGCCTTGTCACGATGGAATGTGTAGATAACCCGCCGCCGCGGCGCGGTGTACTATGAGTTCGTAGCATAACCCGCCCTTTGTGGGCGCGTGTAAATGACGTAACCCGACCCATTTTGGGGCGCGGTGTAATATGGCGTAACCAAATTGATTTCCAATTTTAATGGCTAACATGCCAATCTCGAATTTAAGCTTCCAAATTCCATAACATTTATCAATCTTCATTCTAAATATTACATGCTCATCTATCAACTACTACAACATGAAATCTTGAATTACAAAAGCATGACGGAGATTATTACCTCAATAAGCCCAAATCTTATCCAAGATCAAAAGTCGATCCTTAGAAACTTTAGCTCCTTTCCTTCACATTCCAAACCACTCCAAACAATCCTTAGAAGTTCATAAACAACTTCTCTTCAAATTCCAACTTCAAAGTTGAAAAACACCTTAGGTTTTCATGTTGCGACTAACGTAAAAACGTAGTTTTTCCGGAATTTTTGTGTTGGGATATCCTTAGAATACCTTTAGGCATCTTGGGTTTGAATATTGGGATTTATCATTATCAAATGAATTTTTTTTCTTGTTCTTGGAGGGCTTAGCTGAGAGCAACATTAGCACTAGCTCAAGTTTCTTGAATTTTTCTAAGTGTAGAATTGTCTTGCACTAGTATAAGATATATACTACAACCAAGGGCAAAGATTAGAACAAATGTGTGGATGAGATCTTAGTCAACAATGTTAAGCCAACTTGGCCCAATTGACTTGGTCAATTTCGATCAAACATGTCCATGTGGGGGTGGCACGTGTTGCCCCCCGATTGGTCTACAATATTTCATTTCCCGAAATTTCCATAATTGGTCAAAATATCAAAAACCCAGTGCCCCATAAAACGTAAAATTTCCCGAGTGGGCCCCACGTGACCAAATCCGAAAATAATATTTCATAATTCTGATAAATTATCAAAGTCTCAAATAACAAATTTGAGAACCCAATTCTCATTAACAAACACTTCTCTTTCCCGAGGTTCGGAAGAATTTCCTTAAGAATAACAAATTCTTCTTTTGTTCAAAATTTTTAAAGTCCTGCTTCCTTACGTATATTCTCTTAAACATGTCCTGGAATTACGGCGTGTAACACGGGGGTACTTGGGCCTCGGCCTCACCAGGCCCACCAGGCAGCAGGCCCCACCCATACCGACATTGAAGCCGCGATACATAAACTTCGATTAAATCCACTGGATGCAAATTGGTATATGGACACCGACGTCACTACTCACATGGCATCCGACCAACATACTCTATCGTCTTATTCCAATTTGAGCAACAATCATTGTATAATTATTGGTAATGGCAATTCAATTCTAATTCGTGGTGACGGTCATAAAACTTTGTCTTCCCAACATCCACCCCTTTTCTTAAAAAATGTCATTCATGCCCCTAACTTAATTAAATTTTTTGTGTCTATTCGTAAATTCACCACTGATAATTAGGTTTTTATTGATTTTGATCCTTTTAGGATTTCTGTTAAAGATTTCAAGACGGGGATATCTCTCATGAGATGTGATAGTAGGGGTGATATTTATCCTATCACGCCCACGCCCAGTCTCTCGAGTCAAGACTTGCCATCTACTTTTGCTGCTCTGGCTCTTTCCTTGTGGCATGCACGTCTAGGTCATCCGGTGTCTTTAATTTTGTTGTCCTTACATAAAAACAATTTTATTTCGTGTAAGGGTACGCGTAGTACTCAAATTTGTCAATCTTGTCCTCTAGGAAAATTTGTTAGATTACCGTTTGCAGACTCCAATTGTCATACTTTAATGTCATTCGATATTATTCATAGCGATTTATGGACATCTCCTATTCTCAGTTCTTTGGGTCATCGTTATTATGTTCTATTTTTGGATGATTATTCTAATTTTATGGACTTTTCCGCTAGCGAAATATCTCAAGTGTTTTCCACTTTTTTAAAATTTAGAGCATTCATCCGTACCCAGTTCAAACGGGAAATAAAAAATATTCAATGTGATAATGACAAAGAATATGATAACGGGTTGTTTCAGGATTTTTGTGATTCTAATGGAATAAATTTACGTTTCTTTTGTCCTCATACGTCATCACAAAATGAGAAAGTCGAACAAAAAATGCAAAGCGAACCTAGTCAAGCAATGGAAGGAGAAAGGAAAAAGTCGTACTATTAATAATATTGTCCGAACATTATTAGTACATGCTTTCGTACCCCCTTCCTTTTGGCATCATGCTCTACAAATGACTACTTATCTTCTTAAGATACTTCCTACCAAAGGTTTGATATATTCATCCCCTCTTCAAATCTTATATAATACAAATTGTTCGTATTCCCATCTTAGGGTCTTTGGGTACTTATGTTATCCCCATTTCCGTCAACTACAATTAACAAACTCCAGGGTCGGTCTACCCCTTGTGTACTTTTGGGTTATTCTTCTAATCATCGTGGTAACAAGTGTTTTGATTTATCGTCTAATAAAATCATCATTAGTCGTCATTTCTTTTTGATGAAACCCAATTTATGTTTGCAAAGGTTCGTAGTGCCGAGCCTTGTTTGTATAATTTTTTAGATAACAATGTCTCACTGTATATTATCCACTATTTATCAGACTTTTCCCGCACCCAAAATTCGCCAGCCTGCCCACTGCCCGCTGAACCTAGTCATCCCGTCATAGGTCTAGAAATTAGGCCAAATATCCAGCCGCCTTGATTCTGTTTCCAACAGCGGTGGCGAATATCCACCAGATTACTCGCTTTCGTGAGTCGATTATTAGGTTAATGTCACGACCGTTCGGGGCGTGTTGGTGCCTTACCCGACACCAGTAGTCGTACATCGAGTAATCAGCGGAATATAAAAACACAAGACATGAAACAATTGTAAATGAGACACAGTTTATCTGAAAAAGGGTCGCCTTTCGGCATATATATATATAACCAAAATCTGGCAGTTACATCCCAACTGTACAATAGGACTACAGACCTCTAAGAAGATAAACAACTATGGCGGGACAGGGCCCCGCCATACCCTGAATGTACAAACTATCTACAACAACAGGGAGATCATACCCAAAAGTCGAGCCTCCGGAGAAGATGGAGCTCCTGACACCAAAGCAAAAGATCCTAAGGATGCGGATCTAGCACTGCTTCCCACCTGCGGCATGAACGCACTTCGGAGGTCGATACAACAGTACCAAGTATGTGAATCGTAAAGTACTTAAATGAAATCATATCATTTTAAAGCCAATTTTACAAATGTGTACAAAACAACCAATGTAACCGTATAGTGCCACATCACAAATAATAGCAACAAAGAGGTAAACAGAATAGTCTTTTCTAGGCTGCGAATGATCGAAGCAAGGCCAACCGCCCATAGTATCATTATGCATGCCTAATCTCGACTCGCACCGCATAAAGCCACTCGATAGTTCGCATGAGGTATTCCCCGCATCGAGGGTAGCTACTTCTCGGCATCGTCCTGGACTCGTAGTACGCATGGCCACATAGACCGCATGGCCACATAGACCGCATGGCCACAAGGACCGCAAACTAACACGAACTCGTAGCTCAAGCATAGTCCCCTGGACCCGCATGAGGTATTCTCGAATCATAGTCCTGCATCGCCCGAGTCTACCCCGCATCGGAGGGCAGCTTAACCCCCGGTATCATGTCAAGAGGTGAGTGATATAATACTAACATAACAGCTTATCGTTAAACAACATAAGCACAACAAGAATACCCTCTTATACAAACGTTACAAGACACTAACACACATAGCATCATAATATGTCTACTCATCAAATCATCTTATTATACTTTCCAGAAATCAATACAAGTCTTTCATAAACACATAAGTAAACTGTCCCTTTTCTCTTTCTTAAGTAGTTATACCTAACTTCCCATAAAGCTAGTATAACTCTTAAGCTTTTTGTTTTAAAAACAAAGTATTACTCTTCTTTCAAAAATGATTCGTAATTCTTTTGAAATACTTCGAGATTCTTGTTATTTAGACTCAAGTCAAAAGACGCTAAGTAAAACCATGTTCGCTAACACACGACGTCACCGTACTATATATATATTTTAAAATATCATGCTTTAGAGTATAGGAAGAATCACATACCTTCTCGGCGAAATCCACCTGCCAAGTCGAATATGTCGCGCAGAGTATCAACCTATAATAGTCAAATACGCTATCAACGCCTAGACTACTCAGGATAATCTAAGCGAGAGGTTCTCTATTCTACGGAAAATCGGGCGGACTTCCCTACCCGTAATCTATACAAGTCTCATCAGAATACACCATGTAAGTACTTCAATCTTCTTTAATACTCATGTGATTTCGGTTCAATAATCTTCTTTAATATCCTTCTATGTATTTTATACTTATTTCTATACTTCTACAAGATGTATTCTCCAATTATAATGAAGGATAAAATTATTATTTACCTCGATAAGCCCAAAATTATCCAAGATAAAAGCCGATCTGAGCAAGGTTTAGCTCCTAATCAATGCTCCAATCCGCTCCAAGAAACCCTTAGAAGTTTCTACACAATCTCTACTTCTACTTCAACCTACTATGAAGTTTCTAGGGTTTCGCTTAGTGACTAATGGATATAAGATAGTATTTCCTGACTCTACGATAGAGATAACTTTGGAAATACTAAAAGGGATTGGCTAAGGTATTTTGGGGATAGTAACAATACTTGGAGAGTATTTCTACCAAGAGGGGGTACTTTGCCGAGACTACAAGGAAAATGGGGGAGGAGAGGGTGTTTGGCCAGGGCTTCCTTTAGAGGAGGAGGGAGATGGTGTTTGGACGAAGCTCTCTCAAAGGGGAAGTTTTGAGACTTGGAATAATGATTTGTGGATGAAGAGTTCATCAACTCAAGTGGGTATTTATAGGGCTTTCAAGGGTCAAGATGAGGGCAAGTGGAGGGCAAGTGGATGGTGGGGATTTGCACAAGTGCCCCTAACCCTAATCCACAATTCACTCACAAAACATTGACCCATGGTTTAAGCCCCAATTTCATGCCAACCGTGGCCTCTCTTTGCCGTCCAAATGAGGGTGACAAGTGTCACCCTCTCGTTGGTCCAAAATGTTTCATCTCTCGGAAAAATCCGCAAAAATTATAAATGACATAGCCGTAATTTTTCCTACGCAAGTTTTGGAAAACGTTTCGTCGGAAAACCATTCGTTTCGTGAGTTGTGCCCAAATTTCGTCCTAAGCCTTAACTTTGGGTTGAACTTTTGACGCACGCCTCACGCATATACTGGAAATACAGGGTATAACATTCTCCCCTCCTTAGAAACATTCGTCCCGAATGTTCCTTCCCAAGACAAATAACGGTAAGGTTCCTCAAAACTTAAACAGTTTGCAAATGCCTCACATGGCCACAATACAACACTTAAGCAAATATGACAATGAAATTTACAAGCAGGAAAGTGAGTTACCTGGAGGTGTGGGGAATAGGTGAGGATACTTCTGCCTCATGTCCTCCTCAGCTTCCCACGTCATCTCCTCCCTGAGCTCGTTCCGCCACAAGACTTTGACGGAAGCCACGTCCTTGGTCCGCAGATGCCTAACCTGACGATCGATTATAGCTATGGGAATCTCCTCATACGATAACCCCTCGGTCACCTGGACATCGTTAATCGGGTGCACCCTAGATGGATCCCCGATACATCTCCTCAGCATAGAAACATGAAACACCGGATGCACTGCCTCCAGATCGGACGACAGATCCAACTTATAGGCAACCTTGCCTACCCTGCGGACAATATGATACGGCCCAATGTACCTTGGGCTGAGTTTCCCTTTCTTCCCGAATCTCATCACACCCTTCATGGGTGACACCTTCAGGAAAACCCAATCATCAACCTCAAACTCTAGATGCCGACGACGATGATCTGCATATGACTTTTGTCGACTCGGTACAAGAATCGCCTCCCGGATAAGCTTCACCTTATCCATCGGCACGCACCAAATCGTCCCACTAATCGCACCTCGCCTACATCAAACCAGCCTATCGCGACCGCACTTCCTCCCATACAAGGCCTCATAAGGCGCCATCCGAATACCGGAGTGGTAGCTATTATTATACGCGAACTCAACTAGAGGGAAATGATCCTCGGCTACCCTCAAGTCAATAACACAGCTCGCAGATATCCTCAAGAGTCCGGATAGTGCGCTCTCGTCTGTCTGTCTCGAGGATGGAATGCGATTTCGTGCACACTGTCCCTAGACCCTTCGGAAAGACCTCCGTAAGTTAGTCGTAAATCGGGCCTATGTGCGATATGATAGAAATAGGGACTCTATGCATCGACGATCTCTGATGTAAAGTCCGGCATAATCCTCGGTACGAAAAAGTCGTCCCGACGGAAGAAAGTGGGTTGATTTCGCCAACTGTCGATTTATAACCCAAATAGAATCATGTCTCCTCCGAGTGCGAGGTAACCCCGCGTGATAAAGTCCATGTTGATCACCTCCCACTTCCGTGTCGATCTCTATCGTCGCAACAAACCACCGTCTCTCGTGCTCTACCTTCACCGCCGACAACACGCACCGAGCTACAAACTCGCAATGTCCTCTTCAAGCCATCCCACCAATACACGATCTAAGGTCGTGGTACATCTTGGTCGACCCGATGGATAGAGTAACGCGCCGCGGTGCTTTCCTAGAACTCACCCAAGTCCTGCAATATCTGGAACACACAACCCGCCTCAAACCTTAGCACCCCATCGTGCTACTCAAAGGACCCTTCCTCACGAAGAGCCGTATCACGATACCGAATCAAAATCGAATCCTCAAACTGTTGCCTCTTCACCTCCTCGACGATGGACGACTCGACAACCTCTCGAACTCGAACCCCTCGCTATCGTAATCAATCGCCGACTCCAAGGCTCGCTAGCTGATGCAACTCGCGGACCATGCTCCTCCTCTCTGGCTGTACATCTGATAGACTCCCCATCGACCTACGACTAAGGGCATATGCCATAATATTGGTCTTCCCCGGGTGGTACAGGATGTCAACATCGTAATCCTTGAGTAACTCTAACCACCGCCTCGCCGTAAGTTCGCCTCCTCTGTCAAGATATACTAGAGGCTCTTGTGGTCTCAGATAAATATCCACATGAACCCCATACAAATAGTTCCTCCGCATCTTCAAGGCGTGAATCACCGCTACCAACTCCAAATCATGGGTGGGGTAGTTCCTCTCATGCTTCTTAAGCTGTCGGGATGCGTACGCTCTAACCTTACCCAGCTGCATCAACACATATCCGAGCCCGACGCCGACGATCACAATACACTACATAACCGCTGGACCTCCGGAAGAGTAAGAACGAGGCCGCCGCCTCCTTTAGTAACTGGAAACCCTGCTCACAAGCATCTGTCCATTGAAACTTAGCCGCTTTACGAGTCACCTAGTCAATGGTGCGCAGATAAACAAACTTCTACGAACCGAGCAGTAACTCGCAAGGCCCAGAAAGCCGCGCACTCTCCGGAGTAAAGAGGTCTAGCCAACTCTGATCGCCGATCTTGGCCGATCCACCCGAATACCATCGCCCCGGCAATATGCCCAAGAAAAGCCACCGGCCAACCAAAACTCACATTTGGAAAACTTGGCGATAATCACTGGTCTGGATAACTCTCAAGACAAAGCCTCAAATGCTCGCGTGCTCCTCGCTCGAGCGAGAATAAACCAAGATGTCATCAATGAACACTATCACAAACGTGTCCAAAATGGCTTGAACACTCGCTCATCAAATCCATGAATACCACGAGCATCGTCAACCCGAAAGACATGACCGAACTCATAATGCCCGCATCGTCCGAAGCGATCCTGTGGACATCCACCTCTAACACGCACTGATGATAGCCCGATCGCAGATCAATCTTGAGAAACATCTCGCACTGCAATCGTCGAACAAATCATCAATCTCGGAAGTGGTATCTGTTTAATGGTCACCTTGTTCACCGCCAGAATCAACACACATGCGCAGCTGCCCCGCCCTTTTTCTTCACGAACAATACCGGCCTCCCAGAGAAACACTAGGCCCGATGAAGCCCTTTTCTCCAAGAAATCTCTCACTGGTCCTTCAACTCTCTCAACTTCGCAAAGCCATTCTGTATGGCGGAATGGAAATAGTCGAGTGTCCGGCAGACATCGATACAAAACTCTATCTCTCTCGTGAGGATACCCGGAGGTCATCCGAAACACATCCGGGAACTCTCGACTCTGAGCCGATCGAAAATCTGGTACTGCACTCGTGATCAAACACCCGAATGAGATGGTAGATATACCCTTCGCACCATCTTCCTAGCCGAGGTAGGAAATAAACCTACCCTCGGCGTCGGTGTTCCTCCCACTCAACAACCGCCTCAAGAAACTGGAACTGTACACTTTCTCCTGCAGCTACATTGGCGTAGCGAAGCTAGCCAATCCATACCCATGATCACATCGAATCACCATATCCAACTCTACCAAGTCGGCAGTGGTCCGACGATCGCATATGGTCACCGACAAGCCCTATATACCCGCCGAGCTACCACCGAATCACCACCATCGCGTAGCTACCTCGAAAGGGTCTATGGACTCGTGCTCTATCCCTATCCTACTAGCAATATGGGAGATATATAGACGCAGTAGAACCCGATCTATCGTGGCATACACGCTACAACATGAAATCGATAAAGTACCGTGGCGACATCGGTGAGGCCTCCCGTCCCGCTGCCGGACAAGGCATAAATGCGCTTACGAGGACCGCGAATCGACCCGCGCCATGACCTCCGCGACTGCTGGTCCATGAGTACCACGCCCTCCGGGCGAGTAATCGTAGGGATGAAGAAGACCACAAAGACCCTGTATGTCACGACCAACCGGCCGTGGATCGTGCCTTACCGGCACCCTGGTGATACAACATCGGAGAAAATCATGGAACATAAAGCATAATTATGAAACAAGAGACATGATAAATAAAAGCAAATAGGCCAACCAAAACGGTTGCCTTCCAAATATATATATAAACATTTGAATAGTTACAATCCTTACACCCGCCCAACATTACAAAGGCATGCACTTCTAAGATTTATACAACAACTATGACGGACGGGGCCGCCATACCCCGAACGCATAAGAACTTACAGGACTGTGGTAACATACCAAAGATAAGCCTCCGACGAAACGGAGCTTCCCAAAACATCGAAATGAGATCCTAAACGCGGGGATCGATACCGATGTACTTCTACTGCGGATGAACGCACTTCGGCCGAGGTCGATAATGTACCAAGTATGTGAAATCAGAAATATCAGAAATGAAATCATAATAGTCTATAAAAGCAGGAGACAAGTATGATAAACAAACTACAGTACACACACATAACAATTATATCAATTCAGGGTCTCACGCCCATAACATCAATCCCGCCCATGAGTACCTTTCCGCCGCCAGTAATGCATGATATGATAACAACAAGACAGCAATCCAAATGGGAGCATACCTGTTATACCCCGTATTTCCAGAGTATGTACGTAAGGACGTACGTAGAAAAATTGAACTTGTATAAAAGTGGCTTGGCCGAAATTTATTTGTGCACAACACGGTTAAGTCGTTTTTTTACGAAACGTTTTCCACGCTTTCGTAGGGAAAATTCCGGCTATGTCATTTTTAATTTTTGCGGATTTTTCCGAGAGACGAAACATTTTGGACCAACAAGAGGGCGCCACTTGGCACCCTCTCATTGGAAGACGTCTTGGGCGGTGGAGTGGACGAATGGGTTGGTTTTTTTGTCTTGGAGTTGGTAGGATATTTTGTGGTAGATGGATAAGGTGCACTTGGCAAGATCTTGCCCTACACTTGCCTTGCACTTGGCATGATCTTGGCCATTGGTTGGCCTTTGCTAGACCTATAAATACCCCTTTGGAAGACTTCTTCATCCATTCCTAAAATATTTCTAAGTGTTAAATCCTCCTCCTCCCTTAGTGTAGAGTTCGCCAAGAGCCTCCTCCCCTTGGCCGAGAGCCCTTCCCCTCCTGAGGTGCTAGCAGGTACCCCTAGCCTAGTTGTTTTCGTATAATACCCCCTCTTGGTAGAAATACTCTCAAAAGTATTGTTATAATGCCCAAATTACCTTAGCCAGTATACCTTGTAGTATTCTAAGGTTATACTTATCTGAAAAGCCTAGAAATACTATTATACTTCCTTCCACAAAACCGAAACCCTAAGGAAAATATCCATGGTTAGTTGGAGTAATAAGTAGAAGTTGGTTAGAACTTCTAAGGGTTGTTTGGAGCGGCCTGAGCGCACGTAGTAGAGCTAAGCTCTTGCTCGTGATCGACATTTAAACTCGGATAATTATGGGCTTATCGAGGTAAATATCTTGTCCTCTATCAGAATTGGAAATTACATGTTGTATGATTATATAGTTGAAGTATGCTATATATGTAATCGAACGTAGTTATCGGCAATGTCTTTTGACTTAAGCTCGAATAATAAGAAACCTTTTCGAAAGAAGAGTCTTGAATCAGATTTACATAGATCAGACATGGACTTGTGTAGCCTTTCGTGAGGTAGAATTGTGCACGCCCGGTTTAGACGTATAACCCTCGGTTGGCTTCGCAGCCCCGATAGAGAGGAGATTTACGCCGCAGGTGCGGGAGAGGCCTTGAATTTTCAGTAGAATGTTCTACGGCGGATCTAAATATTAATAAGCGCCTGTGGCCTTATAGGTTGAGTACTACGCGTGGCGCCATCTACTGAGCTAAGGAGTAGCCGACGGTTTGAGGTACTTGGAGCGTTTTGCTATTAGTCGATAATCGTCGCGAGGTATGTGAACCTCTTCCTATCTCTTCTAGCATGATATGTGTGAACTATGTAGTACGGTAGAAGTACATGTGCTAAATGTATTTGATTGGTTTAAAACATAAAGTGTTATAACGGCTTTATGGGAAGTTGGTTATATGACTTTATGTTGGTAAGAAAATACTTGTGGTTTTAAAAGGTAATCGATTTGAACTATAACCGCTTATTATGTGTTAACAAAGAACTTGAAGTATTTCAAAAGATTTTGAATCATTTCAAGAAGAAGTAATACTTGGTTTTGAAAACTTAAGAGTTATACTAGCTTTACGGGAAGTTAGGTAATAACGCTTAAGAATGTTTTATCGATTTGAAATCGGAATGTGTATCGACAAACCATCTGCAAGCGTTAATAAAAGGAAATGTTTTGACAGATTAAGTATTATTAAAACCAAGAGAAACTTCCATCCGTCAGAAGCTAAGATGAGACAAAATGATATTTCCTAGATCATGGTCATTGTAATAAGATTGTTATAAACAAGAATATCCTACTCACATATAAGGCTTATGTTTCTGGATAGCTTAAAAGAGAATTATATTCTTAAATGAATAAGACTATGAACTACGAAACCTTTCTAAAATAAGAAACTTGAACATTGGAAATTAGGCAAACTTGAACATTGGAAAAGAAGGTTGCTACTGATTTTACAAAGAGAAGTAATTGATTTACTTTAAAAGATAATCACTCTATTGTTATATACTACGTATTGTGTGACTTTTGTGAAAGTAACATATCTTTAAAGAGTTATTGTATAAAGTACTTTGGGATAAAACCCGATCTCATTAATCACATAGTAGAAGTACCTTATGTGTGAATAACTTGATTGTATTGGTTTGTGATAGCCTTGTAATACCTTCGTGTTGATTTGATAAGTAATCATATTAGGATGCTACGTGTGTTAGTATTCGTGATGTTTGTGTAAAGGGTTTTCCTTGATTGTGCTTATGTTGTTTAAACGATAAACCGTTATGTTGGTATTATACCACTCACCGTGTTCCGGGTTAAGCCGCCCGACGCGGTAGACTCTGCGATGCAGGACCATGATTCGAGAATACCTCATGCGGTCCCGGCCTATGCGGAGCTACGAGAGTTCCGTGTTAGTGTCGCGCCTTTACGGTCATGCGGCCCATGTGGCGTGCATCGCGAGTCCAGGACGACGCCGGAGTAGCTACCGATGCGGGTTATACTCACGCGCCTATGAGATTGGCCTATGCGAGTCGGGGAGTTCGTGGCTAGACGCGCACATTTGATATTGCGGCGGCGGCCAGCCTTTGATCATGTGCGACTTCCAGACAGATATCATGATACGCTTTATGACCTTGTTAGTACTGCTGGCGTTAGTAGTGGCCATGCCTTCGCATTTACCCTCGCATCGCTTTTATTTGGACACGCGGACTCGTCACGTGTATTTCTTGGTGCTTTTCTATCATCGATCACGGCAGCCGAGGAAGGTATTCCACGCATGATTGATGTTGTGGCGCGAGACCCATTATTATACCGAGTGATGACTTGAGGCGTGAGTCCCCGATAGACATGCATCGCTTATTTATCAGGAATCGTAGTTTGGTTATCATACATGTCTCTCGCTTCTATAGACTACTATGATTTCATTTACGCATTTTCGGGCCACATACTCTGCACTGTTGTCGACCTCCTCGGGCCGTTCATGCCGCAGTAAAGGTACACCCGCCGTTGATCCTCGCCTTAGGGTCACAAATGCTGTTGGGAAAGCTCCGCTTCTCCGAGGCTTATTCGTATAGTCCTGCCGTCAGAGGTATTTACATTCGTGGTATGGCGGCCCCGCCCCGCCATCATTGTCGATCATTTTCTTAGGTCCGTAGTAATCGCAAGGTGGTTTGTAAAAAGGATTAAACCGCTCATTTGTAAGAGTTGTTATTTATATATGCCGAAGGCAAGTTTTCTCGGGACATCGCTTTGTACTTCATTGTTTCATGTATGTATTATGTTCCGACACTGACACGATGTTGTATCACTAGGTGCCTGGTAAGGCACGATCCACGCCCAGTTCGGTCGTGACAAAAGTGGTATCGAGCGCTTAATCTCGGAAAGTGTCTACTGCATCAGATCCAAGAAGTCTTGATTATCGCAGGTTGTGCACTACACCAATAATCGTGAGGCTATAGGATATTTAGGATCGTTTCTATTCTTCTCACTGAGATCGTGCCTTGAGCAGGTTGTAAGTTGGACCTCTAACGATTTCTTCTCACCGCTATGCCCACGCAGGCAACCCGCCCAGAGGCGCAAGGCAGCGAGCCGCGAGCAGAGTACAGAGAGGGTTACGCGGCACAGCCCATTATCACCTCGCGGTGCTTCATTCGGAGTTCTGCGACGCCACTAGCCCCGCAGAGTTTAGCACGGCGGCAGCCTCACATCGCGCCATGATATTTGAACCTTCGCCCACGACCGAACAGAGAATATAGATTTCACGAGGCGACCTCACACTAACTATGGATTTGACTACCGTGAGAGTATAACGATGCATCGCGAGTCTTGATGAATATCAACGGTTGCAAGAGTAAGTTCTTCGCTTAGCTTGATCATGGCTCGCATGCGGGCTTATGCACGCAGGCCGAGAAACGTAGAGATCGACGCGTTAACGACAAAGCAGAAGAGGCGAGTAGCAAGGTCCTTTGGTAACTTCATGAGGCGAGTCGCTCACCAAATAGATTAGATTATGCGATCCACCGCGTAAAGGTCCTCCACAGGTTCGTGACGCTCGGGTATGCAGGAGTTGGTCGAGCTCCAGAGCTTCCGCTCACACACGGGCGTTCCAAAATGCATCCGGATTCGCTTTTTCGATGTTCACAGGGCAGCGCCATCTCGTGAATGTCGCTTTTAGTAGGTACTTGTTGCATTTATGACCGCTGTGGTCCGATGTCGAAAGAGTGTCCTCGGGAGGACTTAGCCTTCGTGATCGGTGGGTAGTTCGTCATCTTCCTTAGCTGCGCTCACGCGAGTTTGATTAAGAACGACTAAGGAGAGTGAAGAGATATAGATATATCCTTAACCTCTGTAGATCTGTGTGTGATAAGGTGAGTATACCTCAAGTGCTATGTTCTTATAGCAGCGGTGTTAGTTGTGATTAGAAATCATGGTTAACCGAGTAAGATTTTTGGGGATAGAGAAGGTGCGAGCCTTAGAGTTTTATACTGAGACCTTGAGGTAAGGCCATCCTTATATAGACGTATGTTTATGTTTGACTTTATAGGAGTGCATAGTGCACGTGAGCTATGTTTACTGGATAAGTCCCCGAGTAGTGTGGCGTGAAAGAGGTAGTTGAGCTAAGAAGACCGCTAGGTTTTCGTAACGTGATTAGTGAGAGTTTTCCTTCGGGAGCTAGCGCTTAGGTTGTCGCGGCTCGTCGGGTTGAGTTCACGCCGGGTCAACCCGCCGCATGTTTGGTGGTGGGCCGGGCCATGTGGTCCCGCCTTACGGTAGGGTCAGGGTGTTAGGCGAGTTTAGTTAACCAACGCGCGACCGTGGATGCATTCGACCAGGTCGCCGACGAGGTCACCGCCTTGTCTTCTAGCAAAGACCGCTTACTCAAAGTTGTTGATTTTTATCGTAAAGGTAAGGTCGCACGGTGCCTACCTTCACCTTATGCATAAATGGAGCCAGTGGTACACTGCTTTTGTTTCGAAGTTTTACCAAGCAGGTTAAGAACTCAGCGAGTCTCAGACCGCATTCGCCGCCGCCGGTGTGGAATTCGAGGTAGTGGGGATTGTTGTCTCCGTGGAGGAGTGTTTAAGCTATCATTTCAGCCGAATGTCGCCTTACGAGGCCTCAGAGGGCGGAAGTGTAAGATGCCGATTGGTTCGATGTTGGCAAGACTCGATAGTTGGTTTAGGCTTGTTCCAGATCAGATGGATAGGTAAAGCTTGTCTAGAAGAGGTTCCGCACTGCAGAAATCGCGGCGATAATCGGCGACGACGCTTAGAGTTCAAAGCCGACGGCCGGTCTTCCCGAAAATACCACCCCGGTCATATGACGAGTTTTGGAAACAGGGAACTTAGCCCGAGTTACTGGGCCCTTTGAGTTCATGTGAAGAATAGGCCAGGTGCGCATTATATGTTAGCATTTGCCGTCCGACTTAGGCAGAAGACGTCCGCCTTTTCATTGATATGATCAGAAAGTATCTGAGATCCATCCAGAGTGTTCCCAGCTAATGATGACCACGCGAAATAGTAACCCCGAGTTTTGGAAATCAAGCAGATTAAATGTGGTAAGAGTTCGAGTGTACGATGTACCTCGGATCGCGTAGTCCGCATCATTTGTTGGTCGCCGGAGTGACACTAGAACCTCGCGGCAAAGTGACAAAAGTGGTATCGGGAAGCAGCATGTATATGGCGAGCATAGATGTGGTCATTTCTTTTGTAAGGAGTATGTGCGAAGGAAGTATATTTTGCACTTTAGATGTGTTTGGTAATGTTAGCGTGTTTCGCGACTGGACGGAGGTATTTGCGGATGTTTCGTGGCTGTGTGGCAGGATTGTTCGTAGTATAGTAAAGAAGACTATACCGGCGCACGCTTGTTTTGAGATTTAGAAGGAACATTCGACGAATGTTTCGGCGAGGGGAGAATGTTTGTAACGCCAACCTTCCCATCGTGCCTTACCCGCACCCTAGTGATACAACATCGAGAAAACCAGCGGAAAATAAACACGAGTCATGAAACAAGAGATATAATAAATAAACAAAGCAACCAAAACAGCTTGCCTTCAAGATATACATAAAAACCCGCTTATCCTTACAAACCCCGCCACAACAAAGGTTGCACTCTCTAAGATTTACAATAACTATGACGACAGGGCCGCCATACCCTCGAATGTACAAGAACCTACAACTCAGAAACATACCAAAGATAAGCCTCAAACTATCTCGCTGGGACAATCCATCGTGCTACTGAATCGAATCACTGATCCAAATTTATCTCATATTCCTGCCACTCGCCAAGAATCGCCATCTCTTGTAACTCATCTCTCGCCCTGCATCGCGGGATCTGAGGCTCGTATCATGGTCTCAGCAGCCATTTGCCGCGCTTAATCCTCTGCTGGGCCACGCGCCACAAAACTCCGCTGGTCAAGCACAACTCGTACTGCTCGCTCGCGCTCGCATTCCCTCAGATTCACTAGCAAAGACTCCTGGCCGCTTTGCCTCACGGGCTCGTTGCCTTGCGCGGAGGCATAATCGTAAAACGATACGCCGGAGGGTCCAACTTACAACACACTAAGGCACGATCTCGTAACGAGAAGAATGAAACCAATCCTAAATGTCCTATAGCCTCCGATTATAGATGTGGTGCACAACACACCGATAATCAAGACTCTACTAGACACTACCAGACACTTTCTCCGAGGATTAATCGCTCCGATACCACTTTGTAATCGAAGCCGCTCGAGGCATTAACCTTCTCAAAGCATCTACAAAGTGTACCGGCCGCTATGATCCCCGAGGCACGCCCAACGCCTTCTTGTGCCGTACATACGAGAGCCACTTGCTCGGCCTGTTTCGAGTGAGAGGCTCGCCTCTTTATACGCCACTTCAAGGAGGTCAAGACAACAGTACCAAGTATGTGAAATCAGAAAATATCAGAAATGAAATCATACTAGTCTATAAAGCCGAGACATGTACGATAACCAAACTTAAGGCTACAACATAAAAACTATGTCAAGTCGTGGACTCACGCCTCAAAGTCACCACTAAATATAACTATGGGTCTCACGCCCACAACATCCATCATGTTCGCGTCACGGCCGCATGCCCTTAATCAGACGGTAGACATGTCCATGATGCAACAATAATAACAAGGCCGCACGCCACATGCCTTTAATATCGACGGTAGACATGCCCATGTAACCTCAACAATATATCGGGTGGTCAACCGCCGCACGCCACATGTCCCCGAATATCAGACGGTAGACACGCCCACGTTGCAGATAACCATATATCTCGGTAATCAACTCACCGCACGGCCGATGCCTGAATATCAGACGGCAGACACGCCCATGTGATATCAACAACAAGACAAGAATCAAAATGGAAACATACCCGTGGAATTTCCATCACCGCCAAAGACGCCCCAAGAAGTTCTCAATAAGTCAACCGCCTCTATCGAGACGCGGAATACGTAAATACCACACTTGTACAACAAAGGCTATCATCACAAGCATAGGCAAGTTTCACAACAACAAGCATAGGCAAGTTTCACAACAACAAGCATAGGCAGTTTCACAACAACTCAAAGTACTTCCATTTATACTCAAAGTCCTGGTTTTTAACCCCAAAGTACTACATACGTTAAGTTCTTTTAAAAGAGATCCATTACTTCTATAAAAGTCACCCGACACCGTAGTATTAGAATGACCAACCCACATTCCTTTTCAAAATCAAGTAACGTGATTCTTTCCTAAGTTCCATTTTGCCTAGTTTCAATTACTCAAGCTTCTCATTTTCAAATGGTTTCATAGTTCCCAAACTTAATCACTTGATTCCTTTTAGAACAATTGAGTAATATATGTCTCACGCGAGAGTAGGTTATTCTTGTTTACAACATTCTTATTACAAAGAATATGATCTAGAAAATGTAATATCATTTTGTCTCATCTTAGTTTCTATGCAGATGGAGGTTTCTACCGGTTTTAATACAATACATCATTATTCAATACATTTTCCTTTATTAACGCGCAGTCCGTCTGCCGATCCACATTCTCGATTCCCAAATCAAGAAACATTATCCCTTTAAAACCAAGTACTCATTACTCACGAATGAGGTTTCACACAAACATCCACATTAAAACAAATAAGTTAAGTCTCTTATCTTATAAGATCAAGTCTCTTAACTTCTAACATCAAGAAACCATTTTCATTTACATAAGGTCGTTATAACTAACTTCCCATAAAGCTATTATAACACCCTATGTTTTAAACCAACCAAATCACTTAGCACACGTACGCTCACCGTATCACATAGTTCACAACAATCATGCTAGAAAAGATAGGAAGAGGTTCATATACCGCGACGATTTATCGACAATAAGCAAATGCTCCAAGTACTACAACCTTGCTAGCCCTTTCCACTCCTCAATGTACGCTACTCTTAGTACTTTCACCTATAAAGGTCACAAACGCCTATTAACCCCAAAACACAAGTTTCTATCTTTCTATAGAAAATTCAAGAACATTCCGCAATAAACAGCCAGAAACTCCTCCTCTATCGAGGCCGGCCACCAAGCCAACCAGTGTGTGGGTTTACACGCCTAACCTGACGTGTACAATTCTACACAAGTCTACCAATACCCTATGTAAATACAATGGCCAAGATTTTATTCTTCAGCTTAAGTCAAAAGACATTGCCGAATACTAAGTATAGTTCCATATATAGTATACTTCAACTATATATTCTAACAAACATGTAATTTCCAATTACAATAGAGGACAAGATAATTACCTCGATAAGCCCAAAATTATCCAAGTTATAATGTCGATCCTGAGCAAGGTTTAGCTCACTGCGCCCAAACCACTCCAAACAACCCTTAGAAGTTCTAACTAACTTCTACTCAAATACTTCAACCAACTACGAAGATTTCCTTAGGGTTTCCTTGAGACTAAAAGGACAAAGGTAGTATTTCCTGACTCTGAAAGAGGTATCTTTGGAATACTACAAGGTACAAGGCTAAGGTATTTTGGGCATTATAACAATACTAGGGAGTATTTCTATACCACAACAAGGGTATTATACTAAAACAACTAGCAGTGGTACCTACTGGCTAGACACCACAAGTGGAGTGAGACCTCTCACAAAGGCCACTCAGGAGGAGTGGAGAGGCTTAGGACGAGAGCCACAAGAGGAGAGGAGGGATTTCAAGACTTGGAAACATTTGTGGACGAATGAAGTCTTCACAGGGGTATTTATAAGAAACCAAAGCGCCAACCAACGGCCAAGATCTAGCCAAGTGCAAGGCAAGTGTGCCAAGATCAAGCCAAGTGCACCCTAACCCTACTCCACAAAACACTCCACAAAACAAGCCACAAAGCAAGGCACAAAAGAGGAGCCAATCGGCCATACCAAGGCCCTTGACGCCCAAATCGCTCCAAGCCAAACCATTTGCTTCAATGCGAGGTGACACATGTCACCTCCCGCTGGTCCGTATCGTTTCGCCACCCTAAAAATCCGCAAAATTATAAATGATATAGCCGAATTTTCTACGGAAAGTCGCGGAAACGCTTCCGTAAAACGACTCAATCGTCAAGACAAAGTAAATTCGCCGGCGAAAGCCACATGGGGTGACACGTCGCCCCGATTCGCCTTAATATTTCGTCTTCAAAATATACAAAATACCGGAAATCTCAAAAACAAAGCGCTGGTCTTTACAAAATCAGAATTTCTCCCGGGCCCCACGTGACCATTTCCAAAATAAAATCTCAAAATTTAATATAATCTATGAAGTCCAAATACCTAATCTGGGAATCCAATTCCACTAACGAACCTTTTCTTCACAAATAACCGCAAACTTTCCAATAAAACTCACATCTTTCTTTCTTTTCAAAATTTCACAGACTCAGACGCACGCCCTCACATACATACCGCAACTACGGGTATAACATTCTCCTCCTTAGAAACATTCGCCCGAATGTTCCTTCAAGTCGAATAACGATAAAGTTCCTCTAACAAGTTGCTAACGCCACACGGCCACAAATAACATACATCCTCTCTTTCCTTACTCGCCGGCCCTTCCCGAACGCTGAACTCTCCCAAGACGTACTATACTTCAGTCATTACCTGGCCTCGAAAATCTCCGAGCCACTACTCCAAACTTGGTCATCTTACTAACCTCAACTTCCTAGGCCATTCCGGCCTTTACGAACCGCTCTGGTCGAACGCCCACGAACTCATACGATGATCATACAAACTTGGGCCTAGCATCCTCGTGACTCCTATCACCTGGCGGACCACCCAGAACTGACTCCACCCCAAACCGGTTACGGGTTGACCCGCAAATGGTCCTCAACCTGACTCCCAACCGCACAAACTCTTGTTCCCGATCCGAACAATCTTACTAATTCACATCGAAGCTACCACTTCCATCTCACACTACCCACTGACTTGTCACACAAATAAATCCCACGTGATACTACTACTCCGATAAGGGTCAAAATAAATCTTTAACTCAAGACGACCTTACCCCTAAGGTCTCACGTGACATAGTCTAAGGTTCACACTCTACCATGCCCCCACACGTATCCTCCCAACTAAGCATGTTTTCTAACTCATAATTAACACAACGCTATTCGTACATAGCACATAATAATGAGACCATCATAACAAGCATACCAAAACTCTAGAGGGTTAAGGATATACGAAACTAGGCGTTCAAGGACCGCTTAAAATCGAACTTCCACCGCGACTCTACCGTGGCCCGCGAATCGCTTCTAGTAGTTCTGTGGCCGCCCTACCGCCGCTACCCGGTCGGACAGCCGCTATATGGGCCGCTGGCCGCAAGAGTAACAAGCTCCTCGTACTACGACATTTCCAATGCGGTCTACCACATCGACCACACCGAGGTAGTGATCTGATCTCGCCAACACCCCTACCCCTAAACATCTCAAACTCGAGCCCCGACCGCCTCCCGAATATCCTGGCGGTCCCGGCGCTACGGAGGACCACTCAAATGGCGGAGGTACATAACTAAGTCTGGCCGAGGCGGTCCGCCTCAAAGTCGCCAAAATATCCACTGCCTTGGCCTTCTTTTTCACGCAAAGTCGTCCACCTGCGTTTATCTTCCGCTTCCTCGCACTTCAAAATGCATGAGTTCAACGCGGCAATGTCCATGCTCACTGAAGAGAAACACCCAACAACTCTGCTAGGTAATCATCGAGCCCTTGACGTAGCGATGCACTCTATCTTCCATATCTGCAACTAGTGCGGGGACATATCGAGCCAAAGAATCGAACTCGACATTGTACTCCGATGCGCCTGCATCTCGTGGCATAAAATTTGTCACTCGCGTCTCCTCATCCGCGCAGGCGAAGCGCGTGAGAAAAGCCCTCAAAACTCATCCCATACCGTGAGTCGTGCATGCTCTCCCGAAAGCTCCCACGATCAAAACCAATCGATCTACGGATCACGCAGCCCGAAGGCGAACTGAAGGTCGCGACTCGGTCTCCAAGCCTTGATCACTCTCATGATCGTAGAATCGCCGGATGAACTCCTCGCGGATCATCCTCGTGCCTCACCCATAAAACTCTGGCGGCTACAACTCGAAGTCCCGTGAGCCTCAAACTATCGCTGCCTGGACGAACCAATCGTGCTCATCGAACCGAACCGCCGTGATCCAGCCTATCTCATATCGCCATGACTCCCGCCAAAGAATCGGGCCATCTCCTTGTAACTTCATCTCCTCCGCCTGCATCGTGGGATCGAGGCTCAGTATCGCGGTCTCTCAAAGAATTCATTGCCGCGCTCTAACCTCTTTGGCCGGGCGCTCGCAAAACTCGCCCGCCTGGCACAACCTCAGTACTGCCTCGCTCTGCGCTGCATCTCTCTCTGTATCTCACTAGCAGCACCCTCGGCCGCTTTGCCTCCCGGGCTCGGTTGCCTTCGCGGGCATGAGGCATAATCGTAAACGAGATACGCCGAGGGTCCAACTTACAACATGTACTCTAAGGCACGATCTCGCAACGAAGAATGAAACCAATCCTAAATGTCCTATAGCCTCCATGATTATAGATGTGGTGCACAACACACCGATAATCAAGACTTCTACTGGACACCGCGGCAGACACTTTCCGAGGATTAATCGCTCGATACCACTTTGTAATCGCGCTGGCCGCACGAGGCATTAACCTTCTCAGCGACTTGCAAAGTGCGTACCGGCCGCCAGATCCCCGAGGCATGCCCAACGCGCCTTCTCAGATGTGCCATCACGGAGCCACGGTTCGGCTCGTTTTGCGAGGCGCTCGCCTTTATACGCCACTCCGGCGAGGTCAAGACAACAGTACCAAGTATGTGAAATCAGCAAAAATATCAGAATGAAATCATACTAGTCTATAAAAGCCTAGGAGACATGTTGATAACTAAACTTACTCACAACATAAAAACAACTATGTCAAGTCGTGACTCACGCCTCAAAGTCACCACTCAAATATAACTATGGGTCTCCACGCCCCAACATCCATCATGTTCGCATCACGGCCGATGCCCCCTCATCGGCAGACGGCAGCAGTATAATGTCCATGATGCAACAATAATAAGGCCGCAAGACGTGGCCACATGCCCGACATCGTGACGCGTAGACATGCCCATGTAACTCAATAACAATATCATCAGGTCAACCCCCGCACGGCCACGTGTCCCGACATCGCGACGGTAGACACGCCCATGTTGCAAAGAATAACCATATATCAGTAATCAACGCCGCACGGGCCGCATGCCCTGCATCAGACGGGTGTAGACATGTCCATGTGATATCAACAACAAGACAAGAATCAAAATGGAAACATACCCGCGGAATTCTCCATCACCGCCAAAGACGCCCGGTAAGTTCTCAACAAGTCAACCGCCTCTATCGAGAGGACGCGGTGAATACGTAAATACCACACTTGCAACAACAGTGCTATCATCACAAGCGATAGTAAGTTTCACAACAACAAGCATAGGCAAGTTTCACAGCAACAAGCATAGCGAGTTTCACAACAACTCAAAGTACTTCCATTTATACCAAAGTCCGGTTTTTAACCCCAAAGTACTACATACGTTAAGTTCTTTTAAAAGAGATCCATTACTTCTATAAAAGTCACCCGATACAGTAGTATTATAATGACAAAAACACATTATTTTTCAATATCAAGTAACAAGATTCTTTTCCTAAGTTTAAGTTTTAATAGTTTCAATTACTAAAGCTTCTCATTTTCAAATTTTTTAATAGTTCCAAAAATTAATCACTGATTCCTTTTAGAACAATTGAGTAATATATGTCTCGCGTGAGTAGGTTATTCTTGTTTACAACATTCTTATTACAAGACCATGATCTAGAAAATGTAATATCATTTTGTCTCATCTTAGTTTCTATGCGGATGGAGGTTTCTGCGGGTTTTAATACAAATACATCATTATTCAATACATTTTCCTTTATTAACGCCAGCAGTTGGTCCATCGATCCACATTCCGATTCCCAAATCGAAGAAACATTATCCCTTTAAAAACCAAGTACTCATTACTACGAATGAGGTTTCACAAACGTCCACATTAAAACAAATAAGTTAAGTCTCTTATCTTATAAGATCAAGTCTCTTAACTTCTAACATCAAGAAACCATTTTCACTTACATAAGGTCGTTATAACTAACTTCCCATAAAGCTATTATAACACCCTATGTTTTAAAACCAACCAAATCACTTAGCACATGCACGCTCACCGCACTACATAGTTCACAACAATCATGCTAGAAAAGATATGAAGAGGTTCACATACCTCGCGACGATTTATCGACATTAAGCAAAATGCTCCAAGTACTACAACCGCTAGCCCTTTCCACTCAATGTAATACGCTACTCTTAGTACTTTCACCTATAAAGGTCACAAACGCCTATTAACCCCAAAACACAAGTTTCTATCTTTCTATAGAAAATTCGTTCAAGATTTCCCGCAATAACAGCGTAAAACTCCTCCTCTATCGAGGCTACCAAGCCAACCGGGGTTTACACGCCTAACCTGACGTACAATTTACACAAGTCTACGCACACACTATGTAAATACAAGTTCCAAGATTCGTGCTTTATTCTTCAAAGCTTAAGTCAAAAGACATTGCCGAATACTAAGTATAGTTCCATATATAGTATACTTCAACTATATATTCTAACAAACATGTAATTTCCAATTACAATAGAGGACAAGATAATTACCTCGATAAGCCCAAAATTATCCAAGTTATAATGCCGATCCTGAGCAAGGTTTAGCTCCACTGCGCTCCAAACCACTCCAAACAACCCTTAGAAGTTCTAACCAACTTCTACTCAAATACTTCAACCAACTATGAAGATTTACTTAGGTTTTATGTTTGATACTAAAAAGTACAAAATGAATTATTTCCTTACTCTACGTAAAGATGTATCTTTGGAATACTACAAGGTACAAGGCTAAGGTATTTTGGGCATTATAACAATACTAGGAGTATTTCTATACCACAACAAGTATTATACGAAAACAACTAGCAGTGGTACCCATGGCTAGACACCACAAGGGAGGGGAGACCTCTCGGCAAAGGCCACTAGGAGTGGAGAGGAGAGGCTTAGGACGAGAGCCACAAGAGGGAGGGGAGGGATTTCAAGACTTGGAAACATTTGTGGATGAATGAAGTCTTCACAAAGGGGGGGGTATTTATACAAAAACCAAAGGCCAACCAATCGCCAAGATCTAGCCAAGTGCAAGGGAAGTGGAAGGCCAAGATCAAGCCAAGTGCACCCTAACCCTACTCCACAATACACTCCACAAAACAAGCCACTAAGCAAGGCACAAAAGAGGGAGCCAATCGCCAAGGCACCAAGGCCCCCGACGCCCAAATCGCCCAAGCCAAACCATTTGCTTAATGCGAGGTGACACATGTCACCTCCCGTTGGTCCGAATGTTTCACCCGAAAAATCCGCAAAATTATAAATGACATAGCCGGAATTTTCTACGAAAGCAGGGAAACGTCACGTAAACGACTTAATCGGGTGTTGTGCAAAGGTAAATTCGCCAAGGGTGCCACATGGGTGACACGTGTCGCCCCGATTCGCCTGAATATTTCGTCTTCCAAAATATCCAAAATAATTTAAATCTCAAAAACAAAGCGGGCTACAAAACTAAATTTCTCCCGCTGGCCCCACGTGACCATTTCCAAAAATAAAATCTCAAAATTCTAATATAATCTATGAAGTCCAAATACCCAACTGGGAATCCAATTCCCACTAACGAACCTTTTTCTTCACAAATAACCGCAAACTTTTCCGAAAACTCATCTTTCTTTCTTTTCAAAAATTTCTGCACAGATTTCAGACGTACGTCCTCACATACATACCCTGCAACTACGGGGTATAACAATGTTATACCCCGTATTATTGTTATACCCCGTATTTCCAGAGTATGTACGTAAGGACGTACGTAGAAAAATTGAACTTGTATAAAAGTGGCTTGGCCGAAATTTATTTGTGCACAACACCCGGTTAGAGTCGTTTTGACTAAACGCTTTCACACTTTCGTAGGGAAAATTCCGCTATGTCATTTTTAATTTTTGCGGATTTTTCCGAGAGACGAACATTTTGGACCATAGAGGGCGCCACTTGGCACCCTCTCATTGGAAGACGTCTTGGGCGGTGGAGTGGACGAATGGGTTGGTTTTTTTGTCTTGGAGTTGGTAGGATATTTTGTGGTAGATGGATAAGGTGCACTTGGCAAGATCTTGGCCCTACACTTGCCTTGCACTTGGCATGATCTTGGCCATTGGTTGGCCTTTGCTAGACCTATAAATACCCCCCTTTGGAAGACTTCTTCATCCATTCCTAAAATATTTCTAAGTGTTAAATCCTCCTCCCTCCCTTAGTGTAGAGTTCGCCAAGAGCCTCCCTCCCCTTGGCCGAGAGCCCTTCCCCTCTGGGGGTGCTAGCCGGTACCCCCTAGCCTAGTTGTTTTCGTATAATACCTCCTCTTGGTAGAAATACTCTCAAAAGTATTGTTATAATGCCCAAATTACCTTAGCCGTATACCTTGTAGTATTCTAAGGTTATATTTATACGAAAAGCCCAGAAATACTATTATACTTCCCTTCCATCACAAAACCGAAACCCTAAGGAAAATCTCCATGGTTAGTTGGAGTAATAAGTAGAAGTTGGTTAGAACTTCTAAGGGTTGTTTGGAGCCGGCCTGAGCGCACGAGTAGAGCTAAGCCTTGCTCAGGATCGACATTTAAACTCGGATAATTATGGGCTTATCGAGGTAAATATCTTGTCCCTCTATTGTAATTGGAAATTACATGTTGTATGATTATATAGTTGAAGTATGCTATATATAGAACTGAACGTAGTTATCGGCAATGTCTTTTGACTTAAGCCTAAATAATAAGAAACCTTTTCGAAAGAAGAGTATCAATCAGATTTACATAGATCAGACATAAAGAGACTTGTGTAGCCTTTCTCGTGAGGTAGAATTGTGCACGTCCGGTTTAGGCGTATAACCCCCAGTTGGCTTCGTGGCCTACCCGATAGAGGAGGAGATTTACGCCGCGGGGAGGTGCCAATTTTCTGCAGAATGTTCTACGGCGGATCTAAATATTAATAAGCGCGCGGGCCTTATAGGTTGAGTACTACGCGTGGCGCGATCTACTTGGCAGGAGTAGCCGACGGTTTGAGGTACTTGGAGCGTTTTGCTATTAGTCGATAATCGTCGCGAGGTATGTGAACCTCTTCCTATCTCTTCTAGCATGATATGTGAACTATGTAGTACGGTAGACGTACATGTGCTAAATGTATTTGATTGGTTTAAACATAAAGTGTTATAACGGCTTTATGGGAAGTTGGTTATAACAGCTTTATGTTGGTAAGAAAATACTTGTGGTTTTTAAAAGGTAATCGATTTGAACTATAACCGCTTTATGTGTTAACAAAGAACTTCAAGTATTTCAAAAGATTTTGAATCATTTCAAAGAAGAAGTAATACTTGGTTTTGAAAACTTAAGAGTTATACTAGCTTTACGGGAAGTTAGGTAATAACGCTTAAGAATGTTTCTTGATTTCGGAATCGTAATGTATCGACAAACCAACGCAGCGTTAATAAAAGGAAATGTTTTGACAGATTAAGTATTATTAAAACCAAGAGAAACTTCCATCCGCATAAGCTAAGATGAGACAAAATGATATTTCCTAGATCACGTCAGTAATAAGATTGTTATAAACAAGAATATCCTACTCACATATAAGGCTTATGTTTCTCGGATAGCTTAAAAAGAGAATTATATTCTTAAATGAATAAGACTATGAACTACTGAAACCTTTCTAAAATAAGAAACTTGAACATTGGAAATTAGGCAAACTTGAACATTGGAAAGAAGGTTGCTACTTGATTTTACAAAGAGAAGTAATTGATTTACTTTAAAAGATAATCACTCTATTGTTATATACTACTGTATTGTGTGACTTTGTGAAAGTAACATATCTTTAAAGAGTTATCAGATAAAGTACTTTGGGGATAAAACCCGATCTCATTAATCACATAGTAGAAAGTACCCATGTGTGAATAACTTGATTGTATTGGTTTGTGATAGCCTTGTAATACCTTCGTTGATTTGATAAGTAATCATATTAGGATGCTACGTGTGTTAGTATTCGTGATGTTTGTGTAAAGGGTTTTCCTTGATTGTGCTTATGTTGTTTAAGCGATAAACCGTTATGTTGGTATTATACCACCACCGTGTTTCCGGGTTAAGCGCCTCCGACGCGGGTAGACTCAAAGCGATGCAGGACCATGATTCGAGAATACCTCATGCGGGTCCCGGGCCTATGCGGAGCTACGAGTTCCGTGTTAGTGCGGCCTTTATGGTCATGCGGTGCATGTGCGCTATGCGATCGCGAGTCCGGGGCGACGCCGGAGTAGCTACCGATGCGGGTTATACCTCATGCGGGCCTGATTGGCCTATGCGAGTCGCGGAGTTCGGGGCTAGACGCGCACATTTGATATTGCGGCGGCGACGGCTTTGATCATGTTACGATGCAGACAGATATCATGATACGCTTTATGACCTTGTTAGTACCGCTGGCGTTAGTAGTCGGCTATGCCTTCGTGACTTACCTGTCTTCGTTTTTATTTGAACACGTGGGACTCATTGTCATGTGTATTTCTTGGTGCTTTTCTATCATTGATCCGGCAGCGAGGAAGGTATTCCACTGCATGATTGATGTTGTGGGCGTGAGACCCATTATTATACCGGAGTGATGACTTTGAGGCGTGAGTCCCCGACTAGACATGACTTCTTATTTATTGTGGAATCAGAGTTTGGTTATCATACATGTCTCCGCTTCTATAGACTACTATGATTTCATTTACGTATTTTCGTTTCACATACTCGGCATTGTCAGACCGACTTCGGGCTGCGTTCATGCCGCGGTAAAGGTACACCATCGTTGATCCTCGCCTAGGGTCACATTCACGTTGGGAAAGCTCCGCTTTCTCGAGGCTTATCTTGGTATAGTCCCGCCGTTGTAGGTATTTACATTCGCGGTATGGCGGCCCCGTCCCGCCATTGTTGTCGATCATTTTCTTAGAGGTCTGTAGTACATCACAAGGTGGTTTGTTTTGTACTTCATTGTTTCATGTATGTGTATTATGTTCCGGTGACACGATGTTGTATCACTAGGGTGCCCGGTAAGGCACCGATCCACGCCCAGTTCGGTCGACAATACCCGCGCGCTCTTGTTATACCTCAGATTTCCAGTATATACGTGAGGCGTCACGATACAATTTGAGCCTTAAAGTAGGCATAGGTTCGAATTTGTGCATAGCTACCAAAAGGAGTCGTTTGACTAAACGCTTCCACCTTTGGCGGAAACGCTTATTTGTGCACAACACCCTTAGAGTCGTTTTCGACTAAACGCTTTCACTTTTCGTAGGAAAATTCGGCTATGTCATTTTTAATTTTTTATGGATTTTTCCGAGAGACGAAACATTTTGGACCAACAAGAGGGCGCCACTTGGCACCCTATCATTGGAAAGACGCCTTGGGCGGTGGAGTGGACGAATGGGTTGGTTTTTGTCTTGGAGTTGGTAGGATATTTTGTGGTAGATGGATAAGGTGCACTTGGCAAGATCTTGGCCCTACACCTTTGCACTTGGAATGATCTTGGCCATTGGTTGGCTTTAGACCTATAAATACCCCCTTTGGAAGACTTCTTCATCCATTCCTAAAATATTTCTCTAAGTGTTAAATCCTCCTCCTCCTTAGTGTAGAGTTCGCCAAGAGCCTCCCCCTCCCCTTAGTAGAGTTCGAAATCGTAATGTATCGACAAACCACCGCAGCGTTAATAAAGGAAAATGTATTGAATAATTAAGTATTATTAAACCAAGAGAAACCTCCATCCGCATGAAGCTAAGATGAGACAAAATGATATTACATTTTCTAGATCATGGCCGCTTAATAAGATTGATTATGAACAAGAATAACTCTACTCGCCATGGCATATGTTACTCAATTGTTTTAAAAGAGATTAAGACATTGAACTATGAAACTTTTCAAAAGAGACTTGCGTAATTAAAATTAGGCAACCGGAACCTTAGGGAAAGAAAGGCATCAGGTTGTCTTAAAATGGTTTAAATAAGGTGTTATAACGACTTTATGGGAAGTTGGTTATAACGACTTATGAAAACAAAAGAAAGGTTTTATCATTGATTTTAACGTGGTAACTTGACTTTAAAAAAGAAAGTATGGAAGTTGTTTTGGTTTACTTAAAAGATATAAGTCACTCTATTTTTATACTACGGTATCGGGTGACTTTTATAAAAGGAATAAATCTCTTTAAAAGGAATTTAACGCACGTAGTACTTTAGGTTAAAACCGAACTTGGGCATAAAATGGAAGTACTTGAGTTGTGTATAAACTTTCATGCTTGTTGTTGTGAAACTTGCCTATGCTTGTTGTGATAGCCTTTGTTGTGCAAGAATTGTGTTTCTATACTACCGCGTCTCGATGGAGGATCGGTTGACTTGTTGAGAACTTACTTGGGCGTGACCGCGGTGACGGATAAATTCCACAGCACGCCTCGCTGATAGTGTTACTTTGTTAATCGCTTTGGACATATCGACACGATGCGTAGCGCACGTATGTTTCCACTTTGATTACCGCTTGTTGTCTTATTGTTTCCTTGGACATACGGACACGTCGTAGCGCACGTATGCTTCCATTTGGAATGTTGTCTTATTTGCTCCTTTGGACATACGGACACGATCGTAGCGCACGGGTATGCTTCCATTTGGAATGCTGTCTTATTGTTTCCCTTTGGACATGCTGACACGATGCGTAGCGCACGGGTATGCTTCCATTTGGAATGTTGTCTTATTTGTTCCTTTGGACATACTGACACGATGCGTAGCGCATGAGTATGCTTCCATTTTGATTGTTGTCTTGTTATCATATCATGCATCGCCATAGCCGGCGGGCGTACTCGCGGGCGGGATTGATGCCATGGCGTGAGACCGAATTGATATAATCATATGTGTGTATCGTAGTTTGGTTATCATACACGCTCTCGCTTTTATAGACTATTATGATTTCATTTACGATTTTACTGCCACATACTGCAATTGCCAGACTCCTTCTGGCCGCGCTCATGCCGCAGTAGAGTACATCTACCGCCGATCCCCGTTTAGGATCTCATTTCAGCGTTTTGGGAAGCTCCGTTCCTTCGAGGCTTATCTGCTGGTATGTTACCCCGAGTCTGTAGGTTCTTGTACATCTGGGGTATCATGGCCCCGTCCCGTCATAGTTTTTGTATAAACTCTAGAGGTCTCATAGCACCGCGCAAGGTGGTTTTGTAAAAAGGATTAAACTGTTCGTTTTAAAAGAGTTGTTTATATATATTTTATTGGAAGGTAAACGTTTGGTTTGCCTGTTTCATTATCTTGTCTCATGTTCATGTTTAAGTTTTTATTTCCTCTGGTTTTCTCTGAAGTTGTATAACTAGGGTGCCCGGTAGGCACGATCACGCCCGGATCGGTCGTGACAAAGTGGTATCGAAGCGATTAGTCTCTGAAAGTGTCTACGCACTGTCTAGTAGTAGTCTTGATTATCGGTGTGTTGTGCACCACATCTATAATCGTGAGGCTATAGGACATTTAGGATTAGTTTCCATTCTTCTCATTCCGAGATCGTGCCTTAGAGTCGTGTGATGAGTTGAACCTCCGACGTATTCCTTTCCTTTACCGCCATGCCTCCGCGCAAGGCAACCCGGCCCGAGGCGGCAAGGCAAAGCGAGAGGAAGATACGAGTAGAGCAAATGGCAGCCTCTACAGAGACCACAGACTGAGCCTCGATCCTACAGTGAAGGCGAATGAATAGGTTACAAGGAGATGGCGATTAATGGCCGGGGTTATGGCCAGACTTGATAAGCTGGACGCAGCAGCCTCGGCCCAGTTGTACCGATGAGTTCACCCCGAAAGCGCATTTGAGATTACGGGATTTTACGAGGTGTAACGCGCCGAGTTTTATGGGTCGAGGCACGAGGATGATCCGCAGGAGTTCATCCCAGCTGCGGATCGTAAGAGTGATCAAGGCATCGGAGACCGAGCCGGTGGTCCTAGGTTCGCATCGGCCGCGTGATACCGCAATGATCGGGTTTGATTCGTGAGCTGTCCCGGAGAGCATGCACTTCCATTTTATGGTATGAGTTCTCGAGGCCTTTCTTGCACATTTCTTGCCTCCGGATGAGAGGATCGGGCCGGCGATTTTTGGCGTTGCGGAATCCGCGCGCACGGTCGGAGTACAATGTGAGTTCGACTCATTGGCGAGACGCCCCCGCATTAGTAGCTAGTATGGAGGATCGAGTGCACCGATATGTTCTGAGGCTCGATGATTACCTAGCAGAGTTGTTCGTGTAGCTCTTCACCGCATGGACATTGCCCGCACGCAGCTTACGCACTCGAGGTGAGGAGCGGAGAAATCGACTAATGACCAAAGTCGCCAGGTGCGGCCGAATCGCAGGTCCTTTGGTGATTTTCGAGGCGCATCGCCTCGCAGCAGACTAGTTATGTGCCTCCGCCAGTACAGAGTGGTCCTCTACAATCTTCAGAGCGTCCAGAGTTTTCAGGAGCAGGTCAGGGCTCCAAGGGTTCAGATTTTCGGGAGAGCAGGGGTGTTAACCAGCTGAAGCCACCCATACCTCGTCGGACTGTGGTAGACTCACGTGGGAATGTCGTGCTAGTCCGGAGTTTGTTTTACATGCACGCAGGCCATTTTGGGAGAAATTGTCCGACTGTGTGGTACGGTAGGATAGCACAGACTACGGATCGGGCCATGGTTCTTCACCTTTCATAGTCAGCAGATGTTCATACACCCACGGCCACTAGAGGTCGCGGTGGAAGTTCCCGCTTTAGCGGTCCTCTCAATCGCCTATTTTCTGTATATCCTTAACCTCAGAGTTTTGTATGTATTGATGATGTGATGATGTGTTTAGTGTTATGTTCGGATAGCGTTGTGCTAAAACGTGATGTAGAACCCGTTGTGAGAAGGGTAAGCTTGAGGTGAGAAAATGATGAACCTTAGAATATTACACTTGAGACCTTAGATGTAAGCGCCGCTTGAGTACCATTTTGCAAGTGATTCTTGCCGAGTGCGCTTTATGCCTGTAACGCTTTTGTGTGATAAAGTCCCCGGTAGTGTGTAATGGAAGTGGTAGCTTTCATGACCAGATAGGTAAGATTGTTCCGGATCGGGAAACAAGAGCTTGACGCGTAAGTGGTCGGGTTGGGGCCATGCTGAGGGCCAACCCGCGGCTTCAAAGTGGGGTCACCGCGTGGTCCCGCCAGTGGTAGGGTCACGAGGGTGCTAGGCCCATGATTAGATAACCATCGATGAGTTCGTGGATATGTTCGACTGCAGGCGGATCGTGAAGGCCGGAATGGCCTTAAGGAGATCAAGCTAGTAAGATGACCAAGTTTGAGGTGGTGACTCCAAAGTTTTGGGAAAGCCGGCGATGAAGCGTGGTACGTATGCTAGAGGAGTTCAAGTGTCCGAGAAGCGGCACGACGAGTAGAAGGAAGAGAACGTGATATTTCGTGGCAGTGTGGCGCTGGCAACTTGTTAGAAGAACTTCGTTATCTGTTTCGGAAGGAACATTCGACGAATGTTTCGGGCGAGGAGAATGTTATACCTCGTATTTCCGCAGTATATACGTGAGGACGACGTATACAATTTGAGCCTTAAAGTAGGCATAGGTTCGAATTTGTGCATAGCTACCAAAAGGAGTCGCTTTCGACTAAACGCTCCATTCTTCGAGGGAAAATTCCGCTATGTCATTTATAATTTTTATGATTTTTCCGAGAGACGAACATTTTGGACCAACGGAGGTGACATGTGTCACCCTCACATCGACGCGTGAGAAGTGATCAAGCGCAAGCAAAGGCACGCTTTTGTGCCTTAGGTTAGGTAGGATATTTGTGCAAGGTGTGGTAGATGGATAAGGTCCACATGGTTGAAATCTAGCCCTACACTTGCACCACACTTGTCTTCATCTCGCCATTGGTTGGCTTTCACTTGACCTATAAATACCCTCTAGTTGAAGACATTCTTCATCCAAAAATTGAGCAATCTTTCTAAGTCTCAAACCCTCCCTCTCCCTCTCAGGATCTCGTCCGCCACACACCCCTCCCCTCTCAGGCCCCTGGCCGAAACCTACCCTCCCCTTTGTAGAGGTAGCCTGGGTACACACCCCTAGCCTAGTTGTCTCGTATAAATACCCCTTGTTGTGGTATAGAAATACTCTCCTAGTATTGTTGTTATGTCCAAATACCTTGGCCCAAATACCTTGTAGTATTCCCAAGGTTACACTTATACAAGCCGTAAAATACCATTATACTTCCTCACCACAAAACGAAACCCTAAGTAAATCTTCACCGTAGTTGAAGTTATAAGTAGAAGTTGGTTAGAACTTCTGGGTTGGTCGAGCGGTTAGCGCACTGAGTAGAGCTAAACCTTGCTCAGATCGACATATAAACTCGGATAATTTTGGGCTTATCGAGGTAAACACTCTTGACCTTCTATTGTAATTGGAAATTACATGTCAGAGGAATATATAGTTGATGTATACTATATATAGTACGTAACATTATAATTGCGCAATGTCTTTTGACTTAAGCTCGAATAATACTTACGCAACGTCTTCGCGATATAAGCCCAATTTTAAGAAGTGAATCGAATCAGAATTACATAGATCAGACATACAGAGGCTTGTGTAGTATTATCGTGAGTAGAATTGTACGCGTCCGTTAGACGTGTTAACCCCGGGTTGGCTTCGCAGCCTACCGATAGAGAGAGATTTACGCTGTCATGTTGCGGAGGTGCCAATTTTCTGTAGAATATTCTACATTGAGATCTAAAGATATTAATAGGCGCTTGTGGCCTCTATAGGTTGTAGTACTACGTGTGGAGTGATCCGCTTGACCGAGAGTGTAGCGCAACGCTTGAGGTACTGAGCGCTGCTATTAGTCGATACTGCCGCGAGGTATGTGAACCTCTTCCTATCTGCTTCTAGCATGATGTGTATAACTATGTAGTACGTAGACGATACGTGTTAAATGTATTTGATTGTCTTTAAACATAAAGTGTTATAACGCTTTATGGGAAGTCAAGTTATAAAATTCTATGTAAATGAGAAATGCCATGGTTTTTAAAAGATAATCGATTTGACTTATAACCGATCGATGTAAAAGAACCTCGAGTATTCTAAAAGATTAAGAAACCTTTTGAAAGAAGTGTGTACTTGGTTTGAAAACATAAGAGTTATACCACTTTATGAGAAGTTAGGTGTAACGCCTAAGAGAGATAAAAAGAATGGTTTAATGGTTTAGAAGTTAAGAGACTTATTATTAAAGGATAAGAGACTTGACTTAATATGGATGTTTGTGAAACCTCATTCGTGAGTAATGAGTACTTGGTTTTGGAAGGAATAATGTTTTACCGATTTGAAATCGAACGTGTATCGACAAACCATCGCAGTCGTTAATAAAGGAAAATGTATTGAATAATTAAGTATTATTAAAACCAAGAGAAACCTCCATCCGCATAGAAGCTAAGATGAGACAAAATGATATTACATTTTCTAGATCATGGTCGCTTAATAAGATTGATTATGAACAAGAATAACCTACGCCATGGCATATGTTACTCAATTGTTTTAAAAGAGATTAAGACATTCAACTATGAAACTTTTCAAAAGAGACTTGCGTAATTAAAATTAGGCAACCGAACCTTAGGGAAAAGAAAGGCATTGTGTTGTCTTAAAATGGTTTAAAGCATAAGGTGTTATAACACTTTATGGGAAGTTGGTTATAACGACCTTATGAAAACAAAAGAAAGGTTTTATCATTGATTTTAACGTGGTAACTTGACTTTAAAAAAGAAAGTATGGAAGTTGTTTTGGTTTACTTAAAAGATATAAGTCACTCTATTTTTATACTACGTATCGGGTGACTTTTATAAAAGGAATAAATCTCTTTAAAAGGAATTTAACGACGAGTACTTTAGGTTAAAAACCGAACTTGGGCATAAAACGGAAGTACTTCGAGTCAGGTATAAACTTGCCTATGCTTGTTGTTGTGAAACTTGCCTATGCTTGTCGTGATAGCCTTTGTTGTGCAAGAATTGTGTTTCTATACTACCGCTGTCTCGATGGAGGATCGGTTGACTTGTTGAGAACTTACTTCGACGCGGACCTATAGCGACGATAAATTCCACGCACGCTCGCTGATAGTGTTACTTTTGTTAATCGCTTTGGACATACCGACACGATGCGTAGCGCACGCATGCTTCCACTTTGATTACCGCTTGTTGTCTTATTGTTTCCCTTCGACATACCGACACGACGCGTAGCGCACGTATGCTTCCATTTGGAATGTTGTCTTATTTGCTCCTTTCGACATATCGACACGCGTAGCGCATCGTATGCTTCCATTTGGAATGCTGTCTTATTGTTTCCTTCGACACGCCGACACGCGCGTAGCGCACGTATGCTTCCATTTGGAATGTTGTCTTATTTGTTCCTTTGGACATACGACACGATGCGTAGCGCACGTATGCTCCCATTTGGATTGTCGCCTTGTTGTTATCATATCATGATCGCCAGCCGGCGGAAGGTACTCCACGCGAGATTGATGTTGTGGCGAGACCGAATTGATATAATCAGTATGTGTGTATCGTAGTTTGGTTATCATACCGCCTCTCGCTTTTATAGACTATTATGATTTCATTTACGTGATTTTACGCTTCACATACTTGGTACCACAGATCGACTCTCCTTCGGGCCGCGTCATGCCGCAGTAGAGTACATCTACCGCCGATCCCCGCGCTTAGGATCTCATTTCAGGCTTGGGAAGCTCCGCCTTCCTGAGGCTTATCTGCTGCATGTTACCCCGAGTCCGTAGGTTCTTGTACATTCAGGGTATGGCGGCCCCGTCCCGCCATAGTTGTTGTATAAACTCTTAGAGGTCTCAGAGCACCGCGCAAGGTGGTTTTGTAAAAGGATTAAACTGCTCGCTTTAAAAAGAGTTGTTTATATATATTTTATGGAAGGTAACCGCTTGGTTGGCCTGCTTCATTATCTTGTCTCATGTTCATGTTTAAGTTTTTATTTCACCGGTTTTCTCCGATGTTGTATCACTAGGGTGCCCGGTAGGCACCACCACGCCCGGATCGAGTCGTGACAAAGTGGTATCGCAGCGCTTAGTCCTCGGAAAGTGTCTACGCACCGTGTTCAGTAGTCTTGATTATCGCAAGGTCAGGCACCACATCTATAATCGTGAGGCTATAGGACATTTAGGATTGGTTTCATTCTTCTCATTCCGAGATCGTGCCTTAGAGTCGTGATGAGTCAACCCTCCGACGTATTCCTTTCCTTTACCGCTATGCCTCCGCGCGCAAGGCAACCCGCCTGGCGGCAAGGCAAACAGAGGAAGATACGAGTAGAGCAATGGCGCCTCTACAGAGACCACAAGACGAGCCTCCACCTCCCACAGCCGCGTATGAGACGGGTTACGCGAGACGGCCCGCCACGGCCGTGGTCAGGCTGCACTGAGGATAAGCCGGACGCAGCAGCCCAGCCCCAGAGAGTACCCGTAGTTCACCCCCGAGCGCATACTTGAGATTACGGATTTTCTCGAGGTGTAACCCGCCAGAGTTTTATGGGTCGAGGCTCGAGGATGATCCGCAGAGTTCATCCGGCAGCTGCAGCCGATCACGAGAGTGATCAAGGCATCGGAGACCGAGTCGGTGGTCCTAGGTTCGCATCGGCCGCGTGATACCGCAATGATCGTTTGATTCGCGAGCTGTCCCCGGAGAGTACGCACTTCCAGCCTTTATGGTATGAGTTCTCGAGGCCTTTCTTGCACATTTCTTGCCTCCACAGATGGCGAGGGATCGGGCCGACAGATTTTTGGTCATGCGCAGAATCCGCGCACGGTTCGAGTACAATGTGGAGTTCGACTCATCGCCCAGACGTCCCCGCATTAGTAGCTAGTATGGAGGATCGAGTGCACCGATATGTTACTGGCTCGATGATTACCTAGCGCAGAGTTGTTCGTGTAGCTCTTCACCGCACGGACATCGCCCGCACGCAGCTTATGCACTGAGGCGAGGAGCGAGAAATCGACGAATGACCAAAGTCGCCAGAAAGCGGCCAGAATCGCAGGTCCTTTGGTGATTTTCGAGGCGCACCGCCTCAAGCAGACTAGTTATGTGCCTCCGCCAAGACAGCAGTGGTCCTCTACAATCTTCGAGCGCCCAGAGTTTTCGTGAGCAGTCGTGGCTCCAAGCGGTTCAGATTTTCTAGAGCGGGGTGTTAACCACCAAGCCACCCATACTCGTTGTCAGCCGCGTGGTAGACTCCACAGCGGGAATGTCGTGCTAGTCCGGAGTTTGTTTTACATGCGATGCAGGCCATTTTGGGAGAAATTGTCCACTGTGGTAGCGCTGTAGGATAGCACAGACTACGGATCGGGCCATGGGTTCTTCACCTTCCATAGTCAGCAGATGTTCATACACCGGCGGCCACTGTAGAGGTCGCGAAGTTCCCGCTTAGCGGTCCTCCGAATCGCCTATTTTCGTATATCCTTAACCTCTGTAGTTTTGTATGTATTGATGATGTGATGATGTGTTTAGTGTTATGTTCGATAGCGTTGTGCTAAAACGTGATGTAGAACCCGGTGAGAAGGGTAAGCTTGAGGGTGAGAAAATGATGAACCTTAGAATATTACGCTGAGACCTTAGATGTAAGCGTCGCCTTGAGTACCGTGATTTTGCAAGTGATCCTTGCCTGAGTGCATTTTATGCCTAGAACGCTTTTGTGTGATAAAGTCCCCGGTAGTGTGTAATGGAAGTGGTAGCTTATGACCAGATAGGTAAGATTGTTCCGGATCGGGAACAAGAGCTTGACGCGTAAGTGGCTCGGGTCAGCTACGTTGAGGCCAACCCGCGTCGGCTTCAAAGTGGGGTCAACTCAGTGGTCCCGCCAGTGGTAGGGTCACGAGGTGCTAGGCCCATGATTAGATAACCATCGATGAGTTCGTGGATATGTTCGACCGTAGGCGGATCGTGAAGGCCGGAATGGCCTTGGCGGAGATCAAGCTAGTAAGATGACCAAGTTTGGAGGTGGTGACTCAAAGTTTTGGGAAAGCGATGATCAAGTGTGGTACGATGCTAGAGGAGTTCAAGTGTCCGGAAGCGGCACGACGAGTAAGGAAGGAAGAGAACGTGTGATATTTCGTGGCCAGGTGTGGCGTTGGCAACTTGTTAGAAGAACTTCGTTATCTGCTCCGAGAAGGAACATTCGGGACGAATGTTTCTAAGGAGGGGAGAATGTTATACCTCGTATTTCCAGAGTATATACGTGAGGACGACGATACAATTTGAGCCTTAAAGTAGGCATAGGTTCGAATTTGTGCATAGCTACCAAAAGGAGTCGTTTTGACGAAACGTTCACTTTCAAGGAAAATTCGCTATGTCATTTATAATTTTGCGGATTTTTCCGAGAGACGAACATTTTGGACCAACGGAGGGTGACATGTGTCACCTCACATCGACGTGAGAAGTGGACGGCAAGGCAAGCAAAGGCACGTTTTTTGTGCCTTAGGTTAGGTAGGATATTTGTGCAAGTTGGTGTGGTAGATGGATAAGGTCCACATGGTTGAAATCTAGCCCTACACTTGCACCACACTTGTCTTCATCTTGGCCATTGGTTGGCTTTCACTTGACCTATAAATACCCCTCTAGTTGAAGACATTCTTCATCCAAAAATTGAGCAATCTTTCTAAGTCTCAAACCCTCCCTCTCCCTCTTGTGATCTCGTCCGCCACACACCCCTCCCCCTCTTGAAGGCCCCTTGGCCGAAACCTACCCCCTCCCCCTTTGTAGAGGCTTGGCCGTGGGGTACACACCCCCCCTAGCCTAGTTGTCTCGTATAAATACCCCTTGTTGTGGTATAGAAATACTCTCCTAGTATTGTTGTTATGTCCAAATACCTTGGCCCAAATACCTTGTAGTATTCCCAAGGTTACACTTATACAAGCCTAAAATACCATTATACTTCCTCCACAAAAACGAAACCCTAAGTAAATCTTCACCCGTAGTTGAAGTTATAAGTAGGTTGGTTAGAACTTCTAAGGGTTGGTTGGAGCGGGTTAGAGCGCACAGAGTAGGAGCTAAACCTTGCTCAGATCGACATATAAACTCGGATAATTTTGGGCTTATCGAGGTAAACACTCTTGACCTTCTATTGTAATTGGAAATTACATGTTGTAGGAATATATAGTTGATGTATACTATATATAGTACGTAACATTATAATTGTGCGCAATGTCTTTTGACTTAAGCTCGAATAATACTTACGCAATGTCTTCATATAAGCTCAATTTTAAGAAGTGGCAATCAGAATTACATAGGACCAGACATGAGGCTTGTGTAGTATTATCGTGAGTAGAATTGTACGCGTCCGTTAGACGTGTTAACCCCCTGGTTGGCTTCGTAGCCGCCTCGATAGAGAGGAGATTTACGCTGTCATGTGGGAGGCCGAATTTTCTGTAGAATATTCTACATTGAGATCTAAAGATATTAATAGGCGCTTTGTGGCCTCTATAGGTTGTAGTACTACATGTGGAGTGATCTGCTTGATCGAGAGTAGCGCATCGCTTGAGGTACTTGAGCGTTTGCTATTAGTCGATACTGTCGCGAGGTATGTGAACCTCTTCCTATCTGTTTCTAGCATGATATGTGTATAACTATGTAGTACGGTAGACGTCATACGTGTTAAATGTATTTGATTGTCTTTAAACATAAAGTGTTATAACGGCTTTATGGGAAGTTGGTTATAACAGCTCTATGTAAATGAGAAATGCTTTGCGGTTTTTAAAAGATAACTGATTTGACTTATAACCGAATGGATGTAAAAGAACCTTGGAGTATTCTAAAAGATTAAGAAACCTTTTGAAAGAAGTGTGTACTTGGTTTGAAAACATAAGAGTTATACCACTTTATGAGAAGTTAGGTGTAACGCCCAAGAGAGATAAAAAGAATGGTTTAATGGTTTAGAAGTTAAGAGACTTATTCTTAAAGGATAAGAGACTTGACTTAATATGGATGTTTGTGTGAAACCTCATTCGTGAGTAATGAGTACTTGGTTTTTGGAAGGAATAATGTTTTACTGATTTCGGAAATCAGAATGTGTATCGACAAACCACTGCAGCGTTAATAAAGGAAAATGTATCAATAATTAAGTATTATTAAAACCAGAGAAACCTCCATCTTGATAGAAGCTAAGATGAGACAAAATGATATTACATTTTCTAGATCATGGTTGCTTAATAAGACTGATTATGAACAAGAATAACCTACTCGACTATGGCATATGTTACTCAATTGTTTTAAAAGAGATTAAGACATTGAACTATGAAACTTTTCAAAAGAGACTTGCGTAATTAAAATTAGGCAAACTGAACCTTAGGGAAAAGAAAGGCATTGTGTTGTCTTAAAATGGTTTAAAGCATAAGGTGTTATAACAGCTTTATAGGAAGTTGGTTATAACGACCTTATGAAAACAAAAGAAAGGTTTTATCATTGGTTTTAACGTGGTAACTTGACTTTAAAAAAAAAAAAAGTATGGAAGTTGTTTTGGTTTACTTAAAAGATATAAGTCACTCTATTTTTATACTACGGGTATCGGGTGACTTTTATAAAAGGAATAAATCTCTTTAAAAGGAATTTAACGTACGTAGTACTTTAGGTTAAAACCGAACTTGGGCATAAAATGGAAGTACTTGAGTTGTGTATAAACTTGCTTATGCTTGTTGTTGTGAAACTTGCCTATGCTTGTTGTGATAGCCTTTGTTGTGCAAGAATTGTGTTTCTATACCGCCGCTCTCGATGGAGGATCGGTTGACTTGTTGAGAACTTACTTGGACGTGACCCAGCGACGGATAAATTCCACGCACGCCTCGCTGATAGTGTTACTTTGTTAATCGCTGGACATATCGACACGATGCGTAGCGCACGTATGCTTCCACTTTGATTACCGCTTGTTGTCTTATTGTTTCCCTTTGGACATACCGACACGACGCGTAGCGCACGTATGCTTCCATTTGGAATGTTGTCTTATTTGCTCCTTTGACATATCGACACGATGCGTAGCGCACGTATGCTTCCATTTGGAATGCCGTCTTATTGTTTCCTTGGACACGCCGACACGACGTGGCGCATCGTATGCTTCCATTTGGAATGTTGTCTTATTTGTTCCTTTGGACATACCGACACGATGCGTAGCGCACGGGTATGCTCCCATTTGGATTGTCTTGTTGTTATCATATCATGTATCGCCAGCGTGAGAAGGTACTCCACGCGGGATTGATGTTGTGGCGTGAGACCGAATTGATATAATCATATGTGTGTATCGTAGTTTGGTTATCATACCGCTCTCCGCTTATAGACTATTATGATTTCATTTACTGATTTTTACGCTTCACATACTTGGTACTGTTGTAATCGACCTCCTTCGGCCGCGTTCATGCCGCAGTAGAGTACATCTACCGCCGATCCCCGCGCTAGGATCTCATTTCAGCTTTGGGAAGCTCCGCCTTCTGGAGGCTTATCTGCTGGTATGTTACCCCGAGTGCAGAGGTTCTTGTACATTCGGGGTATGGCGGGCCCCGTCCCGCCATAGTTGTTGTATAAACTCTAGAGGTCCAGAGTAATCCGCAAGGTGGTTTTGTAAAAAGGATTAAACTGCTCGCTTTAAAAAGAGTTGTTTATATATATTTTATTGGAAGGTAACCGCTTGGTTGGCTGTTTCATTATCTTGTCTCATGTTCATGTTTAAGTTTTTATTTCCGCCGGTTTTCTCTCGATGTTGTATCACTAGGGTGCCCGGTAAGGCACGATCACGCCCGGATCGGTCGATAAATACGCGATCGTGTCGGTATGTCCAAAGGAACAAATAAGACAACATTCCAAATGGAAGCATACCCGCAGCGCTACGATCGTGTCGAGTCCAAAGGGAAACAATAAGACAAAGATTCCAAATGGAAGCATACCCGCGCTACGCGATCGTGTCGGTATGTCCAAAGGGAACAAATAAGACAACATTCCAAATGGAAGCATACCCGCGCGCTTACGATCGTGTCGATGAGGTCCAAAGGAAACAATAAGACAAGATTCCAAATGGAAGCATACCCGCGCGCTACGCATCGTGTCGAGATGTCCAAAGGGAACAAATAAGACAACATTCCAAATGGAAGCATACCCGCGCGCTACGATCGTGTCGATGAGTCCAAAGAAACAATAAGACAACAAGGCGGTAATCAAAGTGGAAGCATACCCGCGCGCTTACGATCGTGTCGATGTCCAAAGCGATTAACAAAAGTAACACTATTAAGGAACGCATTGCGGAATTTATCCACCGCCATCCACGTCCAAGTAAGTTCTCAACAAGTCAACCGACCCTCCATCGAGAGACGCGGTAGTATAGAAACACAATTCTTGCACAACAAAGGCTATCACAACAACAAGCATAGGCAAGTTTCACAACAACAAGCATAGGCAAGTTTCACAACAACAAGCATAGGCAAGTTTATACACAACTCGAAGTACTTTCATTTTATGCCCAAGTCCGGGTTTTAACCCTAAAGTACTACGTACGTTAAATTCCTTTTATAAAAGTCACCCGATACCCGTAGTATAAAAATAGAGTGACTTATATCTTTTAAGTAAACCAAAACAACTTCCATACTTTCCTTTTTAAAACCAAATTAAGGCAACACCATGCCTTCTTTTTTTTGACCAAAACACTTCTCTTTTTAAAGTTAAGTTACCACATTAAAACCAATGATAAAACCTTTCTTTTGTTTTCATAAGGTCGTTATAACCAACTTCCCATAAAGCTGTTATAACACCTTATGTTTTAAACTATTTTAAGACAACACAATGCCTTTCTTTTCCCTAAAGTTCCAGTTTGCCTAATTTTAATTACACAAGTCTCTTTTTTGAAAAGTTTCATAGTTCAATGTCTTAATCTCTTTTAAAACAATTGAGTAACATATGTCATACGCGAGTAGGTTATTCTTGTTCATAATCAATCTTATTAAGCACGTGATCTAGAAAATGTAATATCATTTTGTCTCATCTTAGCTTCTATGCAGATGGAGGTTTCTACCGGTTTTAATAATACTTAATTATTCAATACATTTTCCTTTATTAACGCCGATGGTTTGTCGATACACATTCCGATTTCCAAATCAAGAAACATTATTCCTTTCAAAACCAAGTACTCATTACTCACGAATGAGGTTTCACACAAACATCCATATTAAGTCAAGTCTCTTTATCTTTAAGAATAAGTCTCTTAACTTCTAAACCATTAAACCATTCTTTTATCTCTCTTAAGACGTTACACCTAACTTCTCATACAGCGGGTATAACTCTTATGTTTTCAAGCCAAGTATACACTTCTTTCAAAAAGGTTTCTTAATATTTTAGAATACTTCAAGGTTCTTTATTATCACACATCAAGTCGGTTATAAGTCAAATCAGTTATCTTTTAAAAAACCACAAAGCATTTCTCTCATTTACATAGAGTTATAACCAACTTCCCATAAAGTCGTTATAACACTTTATGTTTAAAAACAATCAAATACATTTAACACATGACGTCACCGCACTACATAGTTATACACATATCATGCTAGAACAGATAGGAAGAGGTTCACATACCTCGCGACGATTATCGACTAATAGCAAAACGCTCAAGTACCTCAAACCGCTCGCTACACCTTAAGCCAAGCAGATCACGCCACACGTAGTACTTCAACCTATAGAGGCCACAGCGCGCCTATTAACATCTTAGATCTCAATGTAGAATATTCTACGTAAAATTCGGCAGACCTGTTATACCCGTATTTTCAAGTGTATGCGTGAGCACGCATAAAAGTTTGGCCTTAAAGTTTAGGCATGGCACGTTTTTGGGCACAACCCTCACAAAGAATCGTTTTCCGACGAAACGTTTTACACAACTCGCGTAGGATAAATTCCGTCTATGCCATTTCTTATTTTTGCGGATTTTTTCGAGCGATTTTAACCTTTTTGGACCAACGAGAGGTGACACTTGTCACCTCAAGTGGACGCCAAGTGGCCTTTTGCCTCGACGATTGAGAGGCTTTGGGGCATGTAATACATGGACCTTTGTTTGTGGAGTGATTTGAGGAGTAGGTTAGGGGCACTGGGCAAATCTTGGCCTCCACTTGCCCCACTTGGCTTGATCTTGGCCCTTGGTTTCCTATAAATACCCTCTCTTTGAAGACTTATTCATCACAAATTTCCAAGCCTAAATCATCCTCCCTTGTGAGCCATCGTCCTAAGCCTCACTTCTCCCCATGAAGCCTTGGCCGAATACCCTCTCTAAAAGTAGCCTAGCCGAAACACTACCCCCCCTCCTTGGTAGAAAAGTGGCCTTCTAGTATTGTTATAATGCCCAAAATACCCTAGCCCAAATCCTTTAGTACTTGTAGAAGTTGTAAAGAACTTCTAAGGTTTCCTTGGAGCTATCGGAGCGTACAACTTAGGAGCTAAGCCTTGCTCCGGATCGACTTTTATCTAGGATATTATTGGGCTTACCAAGGTAAATAATCCTAACCCTCTTTTGAATTAGAGAATACTTACTGTAGTAGTATAAGAATAAATATGAATACTTAGAAGAATATCACAGAATAGAATTGAACTGTTATCATAGTAGAAAGGTTTAAAAGAAGAATAATCAAACTGTACTTACTTAGGACTGTTTTCACAGTAGACTTGAGTAGCTCACCGGGTAGGGAAGTGCTGCCCAATTTTCCGTAGAATAGAGAACCTCTCGCTTAGAATCAAGCATGAGTAGTCTGAACGTTGATAGACGTGTCTGACTATTATAGGTTGAATCTCTGCGCGCGACATATTCAACTTGGCAGGTGGTTTTCGCTGAGAAGGTATGTGATTCTTCCTAAAGCATGATATTTTAAAATATATATAGTACGGTAGACGATACGTGTTAATCGAATAATACTTACGGCAATGTCTTTGACTTAAGCTGAATAATACTTACGCAATGTCTTGCGACTTAAGCCCAATAATAAGGATCCAAAGCATTTCAAAAGATTATCAATCATTTTTAAATGTAAGAGAACTAATTGGTTTTTAAATGAAGCTTAAGAGTTATACTAGCTTTATGGGAAGTTAGGTATAACCACTTAAGCTTGATAAAAGAAACAGTTTGCCTATGTGTTTATAACAGACTTATATTGATTTGTGAAAAGAATAATAAGATGGTTTGATAAGTAGACATGATGCTATGTGTGTTGGTGTCTTGTAACGTTTGTATAAGAGAGTATTCTTGTTGTGCTTATGTTGTTTAACGATAAGCTGTTATGTTAGTGTAATATCACTCACCTCTTGACATATTACAGGGGTTGTCGCCTCCGACGCGGTAGACTCAGCGGTGCAGGACCATGATTTGAGAATACCTCATGCGGGTCCATGGGACCTATGCGGAGCTATGGGAGTTCCAGGTTAGTGAATGCGGGGTTATACCTCATGCGGTCTATGTGGCCATGCGGACTACGAGTCCAGGACAATGCCGAGGAATAGCTACCCTCGATGCGGGGTTATATACCCTATGCGGGCCTCTGAGAGTGGCCTATGACTACGGAGTCCGTGATTAGGCTTGCATGGTGATACTACGGGCAATTGGCCCCGCTCGATCATTCGCAGCCTAGAAAAGACTACGATTTACCTATTATTGCTCTTGTTTATGATGGCACTATGCGTTACCTTGGTTGCTTCATACTTATATGTAAACCGATTTTAAAATGATATGTTTTCATTTAAGTACTTACGCTGCATACTTAGTACCACAGATCGAATCCTTCTGGGCCGCGTTCATGCCGCAGTAAGTGGCAAGCAGTGCTAGATCCACATCCTTAGGATCTCTTTGCATTGGTGTGAGCTCCATCTTCTCCGAGGCTCTACTTTTGGTATGATCTCCTGTATTGTAGATAGTTTGTACATTCAGTGGTATGGCGGGGCCCCATCCCGCCATAGTTGTTTACTTCCAGAGGTCTCAGTCCTATTGTACATTTGGGATGTAATCGCAAAACTTGGGTTATTTATATATATGCCAAAGGCAACCCTTTTCTCGTAAAGCGTATTATTTACAATTATCTCATGTCTTGTTTTATATTCCATTGATTTTCTCGATGTATGACTACTTGGTGCCGGGTAGGCACGATCCACGCCCCGAACAGTCGTGACAAAAGTGGTATCGAGCGATTAATCCTCTGAAAGTGTCTGCATCGTATCTAGTAGAGTCTTGATTATCGGTGTTGTGCACCACACCAATAATCGTGAGGCTATAGGATATTTAGGATTGGTTTCCATTCTTCTCACTCTGAGATCGTGCTTTAGAGCTGTGTTAAAGTTGGACCCCTCTAACGTATTCCTTTTCTGTAACAGTTATGCCTCCACGTAAGGCAACCCGGGCCCAGAAGGGCAAGGCAGCCGAGGGAGCTGCTAGTGGGACACCTAGAGTCACGAGGGCTCGGGCCCAGTCTATACCAGAGACGGCGAGTTCTACGACGCCGCCGACCCCAGGAGGGTTTAGGGCCGCAGCAGCGGCTGATGAGACCACAGTACCCACACCTCCTGTCCCACAGCCTGGGGCGGAGGAGTTAGGGTACAAGGAGATGGCCCAGCTACTGGCCAGGATCGTGGCCAGACATGAGGACAGGCTGGATGCAGCAGTTCCAGTCCCAGCCCCAGTCGTACCCGTGGTTCACCCGAGGGCAGAGAGTTTGAGGCTACGAGACTTCCTGAGTCAGAGCCGCGAGTTTTATGGGTCGAGGCCGAGGATGATCCGCAGGAGTTCATCCGTCGCCTCAGAGGATTTTGAGGGTGATCGTATGCCGAGACCGAGTCCGTGATCTTTGGTTCACATAGTCGCGTGATACCGCAATCGATTGGTTTGATTCGTGGGAGTTATCCCGGGAGAGCACGCGTCCCAGCCTACTGGGATGAGTTCTCGAGGCTTTCTCACTCACTTCTTGCCTCGCGGATGAGGGCGCGGGGCCGATAGATTTTTACCGCTGAGGCGCAGAGGACGACCGTCGAGAGTACAATGTCGAGTTTGATTCATTGGCTCGATATGTCCCGGATTGCAGCGATGAGGATAGGGTGCACCGCCACGCCACCGCTAGATGATTATATGGCCGAGTCATGCGGGTGTTTCTCTTCACCGTATGGACATTACCCGCACGCAGCTCATGCTCTTGGTTGTGAGGAGCGTAGACCGAGCGGGTTGTGCAGCAGGCGAAGACCAGACGGGCGGTCTTTTGGTGGCTATCGTGGTGGGCGGCCTCAAGAGCCTAGATTTGCACCACGCCCACTTCGTGAGCACTCTTGCACCGTCCTCAGCACAGCCAGGATATTCGAGGGCAGACCAGGGCCCCAGGACTTCAGGCGTCCAGAGCAGCAGAGGTACTGGCCGATCGGGACCACCCCCCCTCAGTGTGGCCGATGCGGTAGATCCCACTTCGGGAGTTGTGGTGCTACGGGAGCTTGTTTCAGTTGTGGCCAGCAGGGTCACTTTGCGAGAGACTGCCCGACTAGGAGTGGCGCGGGTGGTAGGAGTCAGCCTACTGGTTCTTTCGCCGGGTCTTCTTCATCCCCGACAGTTACTCGCCCCGGAGGGCAAGGTACTCATGGACCAGCAGGTCGCGGCAGAGGTCGTGGCGCGGGTCCCAGTTCTAGCGGTCCTCAGAACCGCATTTATGCTTTGTCCAGCCGACAGGATCAGGAGGCCTCACCTGATGTCGTCACAGGTACCTTATCGGGCGGGTTTGATGTGTATGCTTTGATAGATCCGGTTCTACTGCCTATATATCTCCCTTGTTGCTAGTAGGATAGGGATAGAGCACGAGTCCATAGACCCTTTCGAGGTAGCTACGCCGTGGGTGATTCGGTGGTAGCTCGGCGGGTATATGTGGCTTGTCTGTGACCATTTACCGTCGGACCAGCCGACTTGATAGAGTTAGAGATGATTGACTTGACGTGATCATGGGGATGGATTGGCTAGCTTCTTGCTACGCCAATGTAGACCGCAGAGAGAGAGTAGTACGGTTCCAGCTTCTGGAGCCGGTCGTTGAGTGAGGAGCACGGTATCGCCGAGCGGTAGGTTTATTTCCTACCTCAAGGCTAGGAAGATGGTGCGAGGCGGGTATATCTACCTTCTCGTTCGTGTTTGATATCGAGGCCGCAGCGCAGATTTTCGCCGATTCTAGTAGTCAGAGAGTTCCCAGACGTGTTTCCAGACGACCTCCCGGGTATCCCTCCTGAGAGGGAGATCGAGTTTTGTATAGACATATTGCGGACACTCGCCTATTTCCATTCCGCCATACGTAATGGCACCGCCGAGTTGAAAGAGTTGAAGGATCAGCCTTAGGGATTTGGCCGGAGAAGGGCTTCATCGAGCCTAGTGTTTCTCCTCGGGAGCGCCGTATTGTTCGTAAGAAGAAGGGCGGACGCTGCGCATGTGTGTTGATTACGGTGAACAAGGTGACCATTAAGAACAGATACCCTTCCTGTGATTGATGATTTGTTCGACCAGTTGCAGGGCGCGAGATGTTTCTCCAAGATTGATCTGCGATCGGGCTATCATCAGGTACAAGTCAGAGAGGTGGATGTCCCTAGGATCGCATTCCGACCAGACGCATTATGAGTTCAGTGGTCATGTCTTTTGGGTTGACCAATGCTCCGCGGTATTCATGGATTTGATGAACCGAGTGTTCAAACCATTTTGGACACGCTTGTGATAGTGTTCATTGATGATATCTTGGTTTATTCTCGCCAGAGCGAGCATGCGAACATTTGGCGACCGTGGCCGACAGCTTCTCCAGACCAGCTTGTGACGCCAAGTTTTCCAAATGTGAGTTTTGGTTGACTTCGTGGCTTTTCTTGGGCACATTGTCGGGCTGATGGCATTCGAGTGGATACGCCAAGATCGAGGCATCAGACTTGGCCTAGACTTACTATTCGACGAGGTTCGTAGCTCGGGCCTCGCAGATATTATCGGCGTTCGTGGAGAAGTTTGCTTCTATCTTCGCACCATTGACTAGGTGACTCGTAAGGCGCCAAGTTTGATGGACTGATGCTTGTGGCGTGGTTTCCAGCTTTGAAGAGAGACCGACGACCGCCTCGCTTCTTACTTCCGCAGGTCCAGATGGTTATGTCGTGTATTGTGACGCGTCGGGCATCGGGTTGGGACGTGTGTTGATGCAGCATGGCGGGGTTATAGCATATGCATCCCGACACCAAGAAACACGAGAGGAACTACCCACCCATGATTTGGAGTTACCGTGATTCACGCCAAGATCCGGAGGCACTATTTGTATGGGGTTCACGTGGATATTTTTACGCACGACAAGAGCCTCAAGATATCTTCACCGCAGGAGCCGAACTTACGGCGAGAGGCGGTGGTTAGAGTTGCTTAAGGATTACGATGTTGATATCCCGTACCACCCGCAAAGCCAATGTGTGGCGTATGCTCTTAGTCGTAGGTCGATGGGAGCCTATCGATGTGCGCAGAGAGAGGACACGGTTCGTGATTTGCATCGCCAGCGAGCCTCGTGTCCGCTTGATTGATTCCGATAGTGGGGTTCGAGTTCGTGAGGTTGCCGAGTCTTCCATCGCCGAGGAGGTGAAGAGGCAACAGCCGAGGATCCGCTTTGACACGTTATCGCGATACAAACTCTTCGTGAGGAAAGTGGTCCTTTTGAGATAGCACCATGGGGTGCCGAGGTTTGAGGGCAGGTGTGTGTTCCGGATATTTCGGGACTTCAAGCAGGTTCTGGGAAACACACATACAAGCGTTACTATCCATCCGTGGTCGACCAAGATGTACCACGACCTTAGATCCGCGGTATTGGTGGGATGGCTTCAAGAGGACGTTGCAGTTCGTAGCTCGCCCGTGTTGTCGCAGTGAAGGTAGAGCACCGCAGGCCCGTGGTTTGTTACAGACGATAGAGATCCCGACCTGGAAGTGGGAGGTGATCAACATGGACTTCATCACAGGATTACCTCGCACTCAGAGGAGACATGATTCTATATGGGTTATCGTCGACAGGCTGACGAAATCAGCCCACTTTCTTCCCGTCAGGCGACTTTTTCTACCGAGGATTATGCCGACTTTATATCCAGAGATCGCCGATCGCATGGAGTCCCTATTTCGATCATATCGCAGAGAGCCCGCCACGCTAACTGGAGGTCTTTCCAGAGGTTTAGGACGCAGTGAGCACGAGTCGTGATTCCATCCACGCATGACGACGGACAGCAGAGCGCACTATCCGCACTCGAGGATATCTCGCGAGCCCGTGTTATCGACTTCGTGGTAGCCGGAGGATCATTTGCCTCTAGTTGAGTTCGCGTACAATAATAGCTACCACTCCAGTATTCAGATGGCGCCTTATGAGGCCTTGTATGGGAGGAAGTGCAGATCGCCTATAGGTTGGTTCGATGTGGGCGAGGTGCTACTAGTGGGACCAGATTTGGTGCAAGCAGTGATGGATAAGGTGAAGCTTATCCGAGCGCTATTGATACCGAGTCGCATGGTCGATGCAGATCATCGCCGTCGGCATCCGGAGTTCGCATTGATGATTGGGTTTTCTCAAGGTGCCACCCATGAAGGGTGTGATGAGATTCGGAAGAAGGAAACTTCGGCCAAGGTACATTGGGCGCTTCGATTGTCCGCAGGTAGGCAAGGTTGCCTATGAGTTGGATCTGCCGTCCGATCCGAGGCGCTGCATCCGTGTTTCACGTATCTATCCGAGGAGATGTATCGGGGATCCATCTAGTACACCCGATTGACGATGTCCAGTGACGAGGTTATCGTATGAGGAGATTCCCATAGCGATAATCGATCGTCGAGTTAGGCGTCTGCGACGAAGGACGTGGCTTCCGTCAAAGTCTTGTGGCGAACGAGCTCGGAGGAGATGGCGTGGGAAGCCGAGGAGGACACGAGGCGTAAGTATCTCACCTATTCCCCACACCTCCGTAATTCACTTTCCTACTTATAAATCTTCATTATCGCTTATGCCTAAGTGTTCTGGCCGTGTGTGGCATTTGCAATCGCTTAAGTTATGAAGAATCGTATCGTTAACTGTCTTGGGAAGTAACATTCGGGACGAATGTTTCTAAGGAGCGGAGAATGTTATACCCCGTATTTCTGAAGTATGTACGTAAGGGAGTACGTACAAAAGTTTGGCCTTAAAGTTTAGGCATGGCACGTTTTTTGGGCACAACCCTCACAAAGAATCGTTTTCCGACGAAACGCTTTTACACAACTCGCGTAGGATAAATTCCGCTATGCCATTTCTTATTTTTGCGGATTTTTCCGAGCGACGGAACCTTTTGGACCAACGAGAGGTGACACTTGTCACCTCGTGGACGCCGTGGCCTTTTGCCTTGGACGATTGGGAGGCTTTGGGGCATAGAACATGGACCTTTGTTTGTGGAGTGATTTGAGGAGTAGGTTAGGGGCACTTGGGAAAATCTTGGCCTCCACTTGCCCCCACTTGGCTTGATCTTGGCCCTTGGTTTCCTATAAATACCCTCTCTTTGAAGACTTATTCATCACAAATTTCCAAGCCTAAATCATCCCCTCATGAGCCATCGTCCTAAGCCTCACTTCTCCCTTGTGAAGCCTCGCCGAATACCCCTCTCTAAAAGTAGCCTAGCCGAAACACTACCCCCCCTCCTTGGTAGAAAAGTTGCCTTCTAGTATTGTTATAATGCCCAAAATACCCTAGCCCAAATCCTTTAGTACTTGTAGAAGTTGTAAAGAACTTCTAAGGTTTCCTTGGAGCTATCGGAGCGTACAACTTAGGAGCTAAGCCTTGCTCCGGATCGACTTTTATCTAGGATATTATTGGGCTTACCGAGGTAAATAATCCTAACCCTCTTTTGAATTAGAGAATACTTACTGTAGTAGTATAAGAATAAGTATGAATACTTAGAAGAATATCACAGAATAGAATTGAATCAATTATCACAGAGAAAGGTTTAAAAGAAGAATAATCAAATCAGATTTACTTAGGACTGTTTTCACAGTAGACTTGAGTAGCTCACCGGGTAGGGAAGTGCTGCCCAATTTTCCGTAGAATAGAGAACCCTCTGCTTAGAACTGTTTACAGAGTAGTCTGAACGTTGATAGACGTGTCTGACTATTATAGGTTGAATCTCTGCGCGACATATTCAACTCGCGGTGGTTTTCACGAGAAGGTATGTGATTCTTCCTAAAGCATGATATTTTAAAATATATATAGTACGGTAGACGTACACGTGTTAACTGAATAATACTTACGGCAATGTCTTTTGACTTAAGCCTGAATAATACTTACGGCAATGTCTTGCGACTTAAGCCTGAATAATAAGGATCTGAAAGCATTTCAAAAGATTATCAATCATTTTTAAACGTAAGAGAACTAATTGGTTTTTAAACAAGCTTAAGAGTTATACTAGCTTTATGGGAAGTTAGGTATAACCACTTAAGCTTGATAAAAGAAACAGGTTGCCTATGTGTTTATAACGCACTTATATTGATTTGTGAAAAGAATAATAAGATGGTTTGATAAGTAGACATGATGCTATGTGTGTTGGTGTCTTGTAACGCTTGTATAAGAGAGTATTCTTGTTGTGCTTATGTTGTTTAACGATAAGTCATATGTTAGTGTAATATCACTCACCTCTTGACATATTACAGGGGTTAAGTCGCCTCCGACGCGGGGTAGACTCAAAGTGATGCAGGACCATGATTCGAGAATACCTACGCGGTCCATGGGACCTATGCGCGAGCTACTGGAGTTCCGTGTTAGTGATGCGGGTTATACCTCACGCGGTCTATTCGCCATGCGGACTACGAGTCCGGGGCGATGCCGAGGAATAGCTACCCTCGATGCGGGTTATATACCTGCGGGCCTCCGAGAGTGGCCTATGCGACTACGGAGTCCGTGATTAGGCTTGCTTGGTGATACTACGCAATTGGCCCGCTTCGATCATTCGCACTCAGAAAAGACTCATTACGCTTACCTATTATTGCTCTTATTTATGATGTGGCACTATGTGCGGTTACTTGTTTTCATACTTATATGTAAACTGATTTTAAAATGATATGTTTTCATTTAAGTACTTACAGCTCGCATACTTAGTACTGTTGTATCGACTCCTCCTTGGGCTCATGCTCATGCCGCAGGTAAGAGCAAGCAGGTGCTAGATCCACATCCTTAGGATCTCTTTCATTGGTGTCAGGAGCTCCATCTTCTCCGAGGCTCTACTTTTGGTATGATCTCCTCAGTATTGTAGATAGTTTGTACATTCAGGTATGGCGGCCCCCGTCCCGCCATAGTTGTTTACTTCCTTAGAGGTCTGTAGTCCTATTGTACATTTGGGATGTAACTGCAAAACTTGGGTTATTTATATATATGCCGAAAGGCAACCCTTTTCTCAGAAACTGTGTATTATTTACAATTATCTCATGTCTTGTTTTATATTCCGCTGATTTTCTCTGATGTAGGACTACTGGGTGCCGTAAGGCACTCACACGCCCGAACAGTCGTGATAACCTCCCCAACAGCAGAAATCTCCTCATGTATCGAGGTCGGCTACCCAGCCAACCAGGGGGGGGTTTACACGTCTAACCTGACGTGTACAACTCTACTACACATCAATGCTACACAAGTCTACTGTAATACAGTCCTATGTAATTACAGATAACTTATCTTATTTAAATTCAGGCTTAAGTCGCAACACATTGCAGTAAGTATTATTCATGCAAAATTCAAAACACATTGCCGCACACCTAACTTCAATACTATATATAGAATACTTTAACTATATATTCCTACAACATGTAATTCCCAATTACAATGTAAGGTCAAGAGTGTTTACCTCGATAAGCCCAAAATTATCCAAGTTATATGTCGATCCTGAACAACGTTTAGCCCCTACTCCGGGCGCTCCAATCCGCTCCAAACAACCCTTAGAAGTTCTTCGCAACTTCTACTTAAACGCCTCAACCGACTATGAAGGTTTTCCTTAGGGTTTCGTTTTGTAACTGAGGGAAGTATAATAGTATTTTCTGGGCTTTTGTATAAGTGTAACCTTGGGAATACTACAAGGTATTTGGGCATTATAACAATACTAGGAGAGTATTTCTATACCACAACAAGGGGTATTATACGAAAACACCTAGGCTAGGGGTACCCGCGGCTAGCACCTCAAGGAGGGGATACTTTCGGCTGAGGTAGGAGGGCCTCGCCGAACCACTTAGGCTAGAGGGGAAGAGGGTGTTGGACGAAAAGCTCAGGAGAAGGGAGGATTTTTCAAGACTTAGAACAATTTAGGATGAAGAAGTTCATCAACTTAAAGGGGTATTTATAGGTCAAGCCATGGCCAACCAATGGCCAAGATCACTCCAAGTGTAAGGCAAGTGTAGGGCTAGATTTCAACCATGTGTACCTTATCCATCTACCACACAACTTGCACAAAATATCCTACCTACTACACAAGACCCAATCGTCAATATTGCCGTCAAGCCTTCGATGTGAGGTGACACATGTCACCCTCCCGTTGGTCCAAAATGTTACGTCTCTCGGAAAAATCCGCAAAAATTATTATTGACATAGCCGGAATTTTCCTACGAAGTCATGGAAACGTTTAAAAAACGACTCCTTTTGGTAGTTATGCACAAATTCGAACCTATGCCTACTTTAAGGCTCAAATTGTATACGACGCCATCACGCACATACTCCAAAATACGGGTATAACATTCTCCTCCTTAGAAACATTCGTCCCGAATGTTCCTTCTCAAGACGGGTAACGATGAAGTTCTTCTAACAAGTTGCCAACGCCACACCTGGCCACGAAATATCACACGTTCTCTTCCTTCCTTACTCGTCGTGCCCTTCTCAGACACTTGAACTCCTCTAGTATACGTACCACACTTCAGTCATCGCTTTCCCAAAACTTTGGAGTCACCACCTCCAAACTTGGTCATCTTACTAGCTTCAATCTCCTTAAGGCCATTCCCGCCTTCACGATCCGCTCGTCGAACATATCCACGAACTCATACGATGGTTATCTAATCAGGGCCTAGCACCCTCGTGACCTACCACCGCGACCACCCGAGCTGACCCCACCGAACAGCCGCGGTTGGCCCTCAACATGGCCCCAACCCGACCCACTTAACGCATCACACTCTTGTTCCCCGATCCGGAACAATCTTACCTCTACAGGTCATGAAAGCTACCACTTCCATGTTTACACTACCCAAGGAAATTTCCCCACAATTACTCTACGTATGATTATACATTCTGAAAAAGATCACCCGCAAGATCTTGTACTCAAGACGGCCTTACATCTAAGGTCTCAACGTAATATTCTAAGGTTCATCATTTCTCACCCTGAGCTTACCCTTTTTCACTAACCAGGTTTCTAAATCACATTTTAGCACAAAGCTATCCGAACATAACACTTAACACATTATCATAGCATCGATACATACAAGTCTCTAGAGGGTTAAGGATATACCTGAAAGTAGGCGGTTCGAAGGACCGCTAAAACTGGGAACTTCCACCGCGACCTCTACCGTGGCCCGCCGTGTATGAACATCCCGCCTAGCCGTGGAAGGTGAAGAACCCTCAACCGATCTCGAGTCGTGCTATCCTACAGTGCTACCCTGGCCTGGACAGTTTCTCCCAAAATGGCCCTGCCGCATGTAAAACAAACTCCCGACTAGCACGACACTCCCACTGTGGAGTCTACCACGGTCACAACGAGGTAGGGTGGCTTCACCGCTAACACCCTACTCTCCCAAAATCAACCTCGAGCCCCGACCGCTCCCGAATACTCTGGATGCTCAAGATTGTGGAGGACCACTGCATCTTGGCGAGGCGCATAACTAGTCACGCTGCGGCGGTCCGCCTCGAAAGTCACCAAAGGACCTGGCTGCTCGCCTCTTCACGACTTGGTCATTTCGTCGATTTCTCCGCTCCTCACCTCCAAGTGCATAAGCCTGCATGCGGGCAATATCCATGCCCGGCTGAAGAGCTACACCCGAACAACTCTCTCGCTAGGTAATCATCGAGCCTCAGTAACATATCGGTGCACTCGATACCCATACTAGCTACTAATGCGGGACGCGTCAAGCCAATGAGTCGAACTCACATTGTACTCCCGAACCGCGCGCCTGCTCGCCGCAACACCAAAAATCTGTCGCCCGAGCCCTCCTCATCCGCGAGGCAAGAAATGTGCAAGAAATGCCTCTGAGAACTCGTCCCAAACGGCTGGAAGTGCATGCTCTCCCCGGGATAGCTCCCACGAATCAAACCAGTCGACTGCGGTATCACGCAGCCGATGTGAACCTAGGACCACCGACTCGGTCTCCGATGCCTTGATCACTCTCATGATCCAGAATCGCTTCGGATGAACTCCTCGGATCATCCTCAGGCCTCGACCCATAAAACTCGGGCGGCCTACAACTCAGAAAATCCTGTAGTCTCAAACTGTCTGCTCGGGGTTGAACTACGGTGCTCTCGATCGAATCACTGCGTCCGGCTTATCCTCAAGTCCGCCACACCTCGCCATTAATCGGGCCATCTCCTTGTAACCCATCTCTCTCGCCTACTGTAGGATCGAGGCTCAGTCTTGTGGTCTCTGTAGAGATCGCCACGCTTCTACTCGTATCTCCCTCTGCTGCCTTGCCCTTCTGCCCGGTTGCCTTGCGAGGCATAATCGTAAAACGAGATACGCTGGAGGGTCCAACTTACCACACAGGCTAAGGCACGATCTCGGAATGAGAAGAATGGAAACCAATCCTAAATGTCCTATAGCCTCCACGATTATAGATGTGGTGCACAACACACCGATAATCAAGACTCTACTAGACACGGTCTGTAGACACTTTCCGAGGACTAACTGCTCTGATACCACTTTTGTCACGACCCGAACCGGGGCCCGTGACTGGTGCCTTACCCCGGGCACCCTAGTGATACAACATCAGAGAAAATCAGCGGAACATAAAGCATAATTATGAAACAAGAGACATGATAAATAAAAGCAAATAGGCCAACCAAAACGGTTGCCTTCCAACATATATATATAAACATTTGAACAGTTACAATCCTTACACCCTGCCCACAACAGTGCTACAGAACTCTAAGATTTATACAACAACTATGACGGGACAGGGCCCCGCCATACCCCTGAACGTACAAGAACTTACAGACTCAGGGTAACATACCAAAGATAAGCCTCCGACAAAACGGAGCTTCCCAAAACGCTGAAATGAGATCCTAAACGCGGGGATCGACAGCCGATGTACTTCTACCTGCGGCATGAACGCAGCCCCCCGAAGGAGGTCAGTACAACAGGTACCAAGTATGTGAAACTGTAAAATGAAATCATAATAGTCTATAAAAGCAGGAGACAGGTATGATAACCAAACTAAGACACACATAATGCGATTATATCAATTGTGGTCTCACGCCACAACATCAATCACGCGAGTACCTTTGGCTTCCTCGCACCGCAATGATATGATAACAACAAGAAGAATCCAAATGGGAGCATACCTGCGCTACGCATCGTGTCGGTATGTCCAAAGGGAACAAATAAGACAACATTCCAAATGGGAAGCATACCCGCGCGCTACGATCGTGTCGATGTCCAAAGGGAAACAATAAGACAGCATTCCAAATGGAAGCATACCCGTGCGCTACGCATCGTGTCAGTATGTCCAAAGGGAACAAATAAGACAACATTCCAAATGGAAGCATACCCGTGCGCTACGCATCGTGTCAGTAGGTCCAAAGGGAAACAATAAGACAACAAGGCGGTAATCAAAGTGGAAGCATACCCGTGCGCTACGCATCGTGTCAGTATGTCCAAAGCGATTAACAAAAGTAACACTATCAACAGGAACGTACCCGTGGAATTTATCCGTCACTGCCAGTCACGTCCAAGTAAGTTCTCAACAAGTCAACCGACCCTCCATCGAGAGACGCGGTAGTATAGAAACACAATTCTTGCACAACAAAGGCTATCACAACAACAAGCATAGGCAAGTTTCACAACAACAAGCATAGACAAGTTTCACAACAACAAGCATAGGCAAGTTTCACAACAACAAGCATAGGCAAGTTTATACACAACGCGAAGTACTTTCATTTTATGCCCAAGTCCGGGTTTTAACCCTAAAGTACTACGTACGTTAAATTCCTTTTATAAAAGTCACCCGATACCCGTAGTATAAAAATAGAGTGACTTATATCTTTTAAGTAAACCAAAACAACTTCCATACTTTCCTTTTTAAAACCAAATTAAGGCAACACCATGCCTTCTTTTTTGACCAAAACACTTCTCTTTTTAAAGTTAAGTTACCACATTAAAACCAATGATAAAACCTTTCTTTTGTTTTCATAAGGTCGTTATAACCAACTTTCCATAAAGTTGTTATAACACCTTATGTTTTAAACCATTTTAAGACAACACAATGCCTTTCTTTTCCCTAAAGTTCCAGTTTGCCTAATTTTAATTACACAAGTCTCTTTTTTGAAAAGTTTCATAGTTCAATGTCTTAATCTCTTTTAAAACAATTGAGTAACATATGTCATACGCGAGTAGGTTATTCTTGTTCATAATCAATCTTATTAAGCAGCCATGATCTAGAAAATGTAATATCATTTTGTCTCATCTTAGCTTCTATGCAGATGGAGGTTTCTACTGGTTTTAATAATACTTAATTATTCAATACATTTTCCTTTATTAACGCTGCAGTGGTTTGTCGATACACATTCTGATTTCCGAAATCAGTAAAACATTATTCCTTTCAAAAACCAAGTACTCATTACTCACGAATGAGGTTTCACACAAACATCCATATTAAGTCAAGTCTCTTATCTTTTAAGAATAAGTCTCTTAACTTCTAAACCATTAAACCATTCTTTTTATCTCTTAAGGCGTTACACCTAACTTCTCATACACCGTATAACTCTTATGTTTTCAAGCCAATTATACAATTCTTTCAAAAAGGTTTCTTAATCTTTTAGAATACTTCAAGGTTCTTTATTATCACACATCAAGTCGGTTATAAGTCAAATCAGTTATCTTTTTAAAAAAACCACAAAGCATTTCTCTCTCATTTACATAGAGCTGTTATAACCAACTTCCCATAAAGCCGTTATAACACTTTATGTTTAAAAACAATCAAATACATTTAACACATGCGTCACCGCACTACATAGTTATACACATATCATGCTAGAACAGATAGGAAGAGGTTCGCATACCTCGCGACGATTATCGACTAATAGCAAAACGCTCCGAGTACCTCAAACCGTCGGCTACACCTTAAGCCGCGATCACGCCACACGTAGTACTTCAACCTATAGAGGCCAAGGCGCCTATTAACATCTTAGATCTCGATGTAGAATATTCTACAGAAAATTCAAAGACCTCCCCGCAACAACAGAAATCTCCTCTCTATCGAGGCCGGCTACCCAGCCAACCAGGGGGGGTTTACACATCTAACCGGACGTGTACAACTCTACTACACATCAATGCTACACAAGTCTACTGTAATACAGTCCTATGTAATTACAGTTCAGTTCTCTTCTTTAAATTCAGGCTTAAGTCGCAAGACATTGCCGTAAGTATTATTCAGGCTTAAGTCAAAAGACATTGCCGCACAACTATGTTCACTTCTATATATAGTATACTTTAACTATATATTCCTACAACATGTAATTCCCAATTACAACAGAAGGTCAAGAGTGTTTACCTCGATAAGCCCAAAATTATCCAAGTTATATGTCGATCCTGAACAACGTTTAGCTCCTACTCCGGGCGCTCCAATCCGCTCCAAACAACCCTTAGAAGTTCTTCGCAACTTCTACTTAAACACTTCAACCGACTATGAAGGTTTTCCTTAGGGTTTCGTTTTGTGACTGAGGGAAGTATAATAGTATTTTCTGGGCTTTTGTATAAGTGTAACCTTGGGAATACTACAAGGTATTTGGGCATTATAACAATACTAGGAGAGTATTTCTATACCACAACAAGGGGTATTATACGAAAACATCTAGCAGTGGGGTACCCACGGCTAGCACCTCGAGGAGGGGATACTTTCGGCTAGGCTAGGAGGGGCCTCGCCGAACCACTTAGGCTAGAGGGGGGGGGGGGTGAGGGTGTTGGACGAAAAGCTCAAGGGAGAGGGGAGGATTTTTCAAGACTTATAAAAATTTAGGATGAATAACTTCATCTACTTATAGGGTTATTTATAGGTCAAGCCATGGCCAACCAATGGCCAAGATCACTCAGTGTAAGGCAAGTGTAGGGCTAGATTTCAACCATGTGTACATTAACCATCAACCACACAACTTGACCAAAATATCAGAACTACTACACAAGACCCAATCGTCAATATTGCCGCCCAAGTTTCCAATGTGAGGTGACACATGTCACCCTCCCGTTGGTCCAAAATGTTACGTCTCTCGGAAAAATCCGCAAAAATTATTATTGACATAGCCGGAATTTTCCCTACGAAAGCTGTGGAAACGTTTCGTCGAAAAACGACTCCTTTTGGTAGTTATGCACAAATTCGAACCTATGCCTACTTTAAGGCTCAAATTGTATACGTACGCCCTCACGTACATACTGAAATACGGTATAACATCGTAGTGACCACTACCCTCTCGCGCCGCTTGGTCGGACAGCTCGCAAAGTGACCGGCCGCAATCAGAACAAACTCCCGTGAGCGGTACCACAATTCCGTAATGGGATCTACCGCATCAGCCACCGAGAGGCGGTGGTCCCGATCGCCGCACCTCGCTACTCGACGTCAAGTCCCGGGCCCCGTCCGCCTCGAATATCCCGGCTGTCCTGAGGACGGTGTAGGAGTGATCTGAGCTGGCTGGGGTGCAAATCTAGACTGCTACTGAGGCCGTCCACCCCGATAGCTACCAAAAGACCGCCGCCCCGGTCTTCTCGCTGTTTTCACAACCCGTCGGCTCTACGCCGCATCCAAGTGCATGAGCTGCGTGCGGTAATGTCCATGCTCGGTGAAGAGCCACACCCGCACAAGACTCGCCATATAATCATCTAGCCCGGTGACGTAGCGATGCACCCTGTCCTCCATATCTGCTACCAACGCAAGGACATATCGAGCCAACGAATCGAACTCAACGTTGTACTCCCTAACTGTGCGTCCTCTCTGTCTCAGCAACAAAAATTTGTCGGCTCATGCCCTCCTCATCTGCGGAGGCAAGAAGTGAGTGAGAAAAGCCTCCGAGAACTCGTCCCAAGTAGTTGGGGACGCGTGCTCTCCCCGGGATAACTCCAACGAATCAAACCAATAGACTGCGGTATCACGCAGCCTATGCGAACCGAAGATCACAGACTCGGTCTCCGAAGCCTTGATCACTCGCATGATCCTCTCAGAATCGACGGATGAACTCCTGCGGATCATCCTCGTGCCTCGACCCGTAGAACTCGCGGGCTAAAACTCGTAAAATCTCAGCCTCAAACTATCCTATCTCGGGTGAACCGCGGTATCTTTGGCTGAATCGAACTCAGATCCTATCCTCATGTTCGCCACGATCACGGCGATCGGGCCATCTCTCTCAGAACCCATCTCATCTGCTCCGGTGTGGACCGAGGTGCAGGTATCGGGTCTCATCGACCATCGCTGCGCCCTAAACCTCGTTGGGCGGCGTCGTGGAACTCGCCGTCTCGGGTATATCGGGCACGAGCCTCGTGACTCGGTGTCCTACTAGCGCCTCGATCGCTTGCCCTTCGGGCGGGTTGCCTTACGTGGAGGCATAATCATGTACAAAGGAATACGTTAGAGGGTCCAACTTATAACACAACTCTAAGGCACGATCTCGAGTGAGAAGAATGGAAACCAATCCTAAATATCCTATAGCCTCACGATTATTGGTGTGGTGCAAAACACACCGATAATCAAGACTTCATCGATACGGTCAGTAGACACTTTCCGAGGATTAATCGCTCGATACCACTTTTGTCACGACTGCCCGGTTCAGTGGATCGTGCCTTACCCGCACCCAAGTAGTCATACATCGAGTAATCGAATATAAAAACACAAGACATGAAACAATTGTAAATGACACGTTTATCTCGAAAAGGTCGCTTTTATATATATATATATATATAACCAAAATCAAGGCGATATCCCAACCGCATAATAGGACTACTGCACTCTAAGAAGATAACAACTATGGCGGGACAGGGCCCCGCCATACCCTGAATGTACAAACTATCTACAACAACAGGGAGATTATACCCAAAAGTCGAGCCTCCGGAGAAGATGGAGCTCCTGACACCAAAGTAAAAGATCCTAAGGATGCGGATCTAGCACCTGCTTTCCCTTACCTGCGGCATGAACGCACTTCAAGGAGGTCAAGACAACAGTACAGTATGTGAAATCAGAAAGTACTTAAATGAAATCATATCATTTTAAAGCCAATTTTACAAATGTGTACAAAACAACCAATGTAACCGCATATAGTGCCACATCACAAATAATAGCAATAAAGAGGTAAATTGTAACAGGTCTTTTCTAGGCTGCGAATGATCGAAGCAAGGCCAACCGCCCATAGTATCATTATGCATGCCTAATCCTGGACTCCCGCAGTTCGCATAGGCCACTCAGATAGGCCCGCATGAGGTATTCCCCGCATCGAGTGTAGCTACTCATCGGCATCGTCCTGGACTCGTAGTCCGCATGGCCACATAGACCGCATGGCCACAAGGACCGCAAACTAACCTGGAACTCTCGTAGCTCCGCATAGGTCCCCTGGACCCGCATGAGGTATTCTCGAATCATGGTCCCAGACCGCCTGAGTATACCCCACATCGGAGGGCAGCTTAACCCCCGGTATCATGTCAAGAGGTGAGTGATATAATACTAACATAACAGCTTATCGTTAAACAACATAAGCACTACAAGAATACCCTCTTATACAAACGTTACAAGACACTAACACACATAGCATCATAATATGTCTACTCATCAAACCATCTTATTATACTTTCCAGAAATCAATACAAGTCTTTCATAAACACATAAGTAAACTGTCCCTTTTCTCTTTCTTAAGTAGTTATACCTAACTTCCCATAAAGCTAGTATAACTCTTAAGCTTTTTGTTTTAAAAACAAAGTATTACTCTTCTTTCAAAAATGATTCGTAATTCTTTTGAAATACTTCGAGATTCTTGTTATTTAGACTCAAGTCAAAAGACGTCAAGTAAAACCATGTTCAGTTAACACATGTACGTCTACCGTACTATATATATATTTTAAAATATCATGCTTTAGAGTATAGGAAGAATCACATACCTTCTCGGCGAAATCCACCTGCCAAGTCGAATATGTCGCGCGTAGAGTATCAACCTATAATAGTCAAATACGTCTATCAACGTCTAGACTACTCTGTAGGATAATCTAAGCAGAGGGTTCTCTATTCTACGGAAAATCGGGCAGCACTTCCCTACCCGGTAATCTATACAAGTCTACTGTAAATACAGTCCTATGTAAGTACAGTTCAATCTTCTTTAATACTTCTGATGTGATTTCAGTTCAATTCTCTTCTTTAATATCCTTCTATGTATTTTATACTTATTTCTATACTTCTACAGTATGTATTCTCCAATTATAATAGAAGGATAAGATTATTATTTACCTCGATAAGCCCAAAATTATCCAAGATAAAAGTCGATCCTGAGCAAGGTTTAGCTCCTAATCTGAATGCTCCAATCCGCTCCAAGAAACCCTTAGAAGTTTCTACACAACTTCTACCTTCTACTTCAACCTACTATGAAGTTTCCCCTAGGGTTTCGTTTAGTGACTAATGGATATAAGATAGTATTTCCGGACTCTACGTATAGAGATAACTTTGGAAATACTATAAGGGATTGGCTAAGGTATTTTGGGGATAGTAACAATACTTGGAGAGTATTTCTACCAAGAGGGGGGGTACTTTGCCGAGACTACAAGGAAAAGGGGGAGGGAGAGGGGTGTTTCGGCTAGGGCTTCCTTTAGAGGGGGGGGGGGGGGGGAGATGGTTTTTGGACGAGAAGCTCTCTCAAAGGGGGGGAAGTTTTGAGACTTGGAAGAATGATTTGTGAATGAAGAGTTCATCAACTCAAGGGGGGTATTTATAGGGCTTTCAAGGGTCAAAATGAGGGCAAGTGGAGGGCAAGTGGATGGTGGGGATTTGCACAAGTGCCCCTAACCCTACTCCACAATTCACTCACAAAACATTGACCCATGGTTTAAGCCCCAATTTCATGCCAACCATGGCCTCCCTTTGCCGTCCAAATGAGGGTGACAAGTGTCACCCTCTCGTTGGTCCAAAATGTTTAATCTCTCGGAAAAATCCGCAAAAATTATAAATGACATAGCCGTAATTTTCCCTACGCAAGTTTTGGAAAACGTTTCGTCGGAAAACCATTCGTTTCGTGAGTTGTGCCCAAATTTCGTCCTAAGCCTTAACTTTAAGGTTGAACTTTTGTACGTACGCCCTCACGTACATACTCTGGAAATACGGGGTATAACAGTTAATTCCAGCATTGGGCCAGCAGGACCACTCTCTGTTGGCCCGTCCGTCACCCTTATTATGTCCTAAAATCCACCCAATTCTTCCCCGAGTCACATACCAATCACTCATAGTCAACGGGGTATTTTAAATCAAAAAATACATTTTAATCTAACTTCTAATGTTCTTAAATTACCCCTACCCCGTAACCCAGTTTCCGCTTTAAATAACCCGAATTAGAAAATTGCTATGACCGACGAATATAATGCTCTAATTGATAATAAGACGTGGTAGTTGGTTCCATGTCCATCTGATGTTAATATTATTCAGCCTATGTAGATTTATACTCATAAAAATAATTCTGACGGTTCTTTTGCAAGACATAAGACTCGTCTTTTAGGTGATAGTAAGACTCAGCAGATTGGTGTGGATTGTGGTGAGACATTTAGTCCGGTGGTCAAGATGACTACCATTCAAACTGTGCTCAGCTTGGCTATTTCGAAAGTATGGCTCATTTATCAGTTAGATGTGAAGAATGCTTTCTTACATGGTGATCTTAAGGAGACAGTTTACATGCATCAAGCCTTGGGTTTTAGAGATCCCAAATATCTTCATCATGTCTGTTTATTGAAAAAGTCCTTGTATGGGCTTAAGCAGGCGTCACGGGCTTGGTATAAGAGATTTGGAGACTATGTTTCAACTATTGGATTTTTTCAAAGCAGGTCTGATAATTCGTTGTTCATATATCGTCGTGGTACTTCTATAGATTATATACTATTATATGTGGATGATATTATCTTGACTGCCTCTTCTGATGCTTTGCTCCAATCTATCATAACGATGCTCAGTTCTGAGTTTGCTATGACAGACTTGAAGCCCTTGAGTTACTTTTTGGGGATTGCTGTCATGTTACACCCCAGAAATTTCAGGATATGTTTATAAGAACGTACGTAAGAACTCAAAATGTTAAGATTTGAGACGAGTAAAATTTATCGGAATTTTGGAATTTGTCGGAAAACGAAATATTGCGACGAACGGGAGGGCGACACGTGTCACCCCCCTTAGTGGCCTTGGTCGAAATTGGCATGGTTAGAATGGTCATTTGACCATAATTTAAATAACCAAGTCTTGCAAAGACAAATAGCTTGATATTGTTGACTAAGTCAAAGGCCACTTGGACTTGATCCATGTGAAGCTCATCCAAGCCACCCAATTGTACTAATCTTGACCCTCCATCTTGTTATATATGTATACTAGTGCAAGACAAGCTCCACACTTAGCAAATTTTCAAAAAAACTTGAGGAACACTAGATGAAGCTCTCGGCCAAGGCTAGGGTTTCAAGGGAAATTTTTTCAATTGTTGTCCAATAATTCCCATACTTTAAACCAAAGTTCCTAAGAGTATTGTAAGTGTATCTCAATAGAAAGTTCCCAGAAAAATGGTGTTTTCGTATTAGTCGCAAGGCGGAAACTAAAGGAGTTCTTCAACTTTGAAGTTGGAACTTGAAGATGAGTTATTCATAAACTTCTAAGGGTTGCTTGGAGTGGATTGGAATGTCGAAAGGAGGAGCTAAATTTGCTAAGGATCGACTTGTGCTCTTGGATCATATTTGGGCTAATTGAGGTATAACCTTCATTTTACTTTTGTAATTGAAGATTTCATGTTATGATAAGTTATAAGTGATCATGTGATATGTGTTATGAAGTTTGATAAGTGTTATGGAAATTTGGAAGCTCAAATCCGAAAATGACATGTTAAGCCATTTGAAATTGAAATACAATTTGGTCGATATTTAGAATCGTCGCATGTTTACCTACTTGAGGATTGTAGTAGCTATAATCAATTATGGCTAGATAACATGTTATATTAAACCACTTGGATTGATAAGAAATTGGAAGAAGAATTGGTATTGTTGCCCTAATTGCCGAATTGACATTTTAGTTTAGACTAGTTTGTTATATATTGTGGGGCGGAATTTTACATGTCTTGATTAAGCGTGTAATCCCCTATTGTTAGCTACTTTGTTGGGCCTTAAATTTGGCGTGTTTGGTTATTGAATTCGGTCTTGAAAAAGGTGGCAAAGTATGTAGAAACAAAGGAAGTGCTGTCCGATTTTCCGTAGAATTTAGTGACTTTGCACTTGGAATATTCTACATTTGAAACTAGAAGTTAATAGACGTACTATGGTCATTATAGGTTGACATACTACATACGGCGTATTGGACTTAGCAAGTGGATTAAACCGAAGAGGTATGTGGAACTTTCTTATCTCTTGAGCATGAATAGTTGTAAATGTATAGTACGGTAGACGTACGAGTTTTGACGAATCTAGTCCATTTGATATCCTTGGCTTATTTTACGAATGTCCAATTTGGTTGAGTTAGGAAATTAACTCACTTGTTTAAATATTAAGGATATCTTGGTTTTCAAAAGTTAAGAGACTTTAAGTATGTTGAAAGTATTTTTGATACTTGCTTTGTTGGAAAGTTTAAGTCTCTTGGTTATAAAGAAGTATGTAAGTTTCTAAAGTATAAAGTTAGTATAATGGCTTTATGGGAAGTTGGTTATAATAGCTTTATGGAAAGTTAAAAAGAGTGGTTTACTCTAAGTAATTTAAGTATGTTAAATGACTTGAAATAACGAAAGGCAAGTTGATTTAAATGCATCTATTGCCTAAGGTTTTTATGAGAGAAGAAGTCACTTGATTTAGAAGTCTAATTTTATTTCTAAAAGTATTGTGACTTGTCTTGAAAAATAATTGTGACTTGATACTAAGGTTATTAGTATCTTGAAAGTTTTATACGAAAAAGAGTCATTTTTTTAAAGAGTGGAAGTATGTAGTACTTGAGTTAAATTCCCGGATTTTTATAAAAGACATGTTAGTGCCTTAAGTAAACTAAAATGAGAGTGTATATGAACAAAAATAATAAGAAGCTAGGGGATTTCTTAACTTGATTATATATGGTATGATAAGCCGGTAGTTCTTATGTTATGCATGATAAGCCGGTAGTGCTTATGTTATGTATGATAAGCCGGTAGTGCGTATGTTATGTGTGATAGCCGGTTTGTGCTAGTAGTATGTTATTCATTACGGGGTCATTCCCCGTGTTTGTGGCATTTGCATATTCCGTGGATTTGCTACCCACGATGCGAGGAATACCTCATGCGAGTCCGTAAGGGCTTATGCGGGTGAAATAGTCCCATGCGGGCGGATACAGCCTATGCGAGGAATACCTCATGCGGGTCTACACGATCTATGCGGGTGAAATAGTCCCATGCGAGGAATACCTCATGCGGGTCCACACGACCTATGCGGGTGAAATAGTCCCAGGAGTAGGATTGCTTAATGATACTGCGGGCGGGTGGTCCTGCTTTGATCGTGAGCTTCCTATTTTTATGTTGTAAGTATACTCTTGATTACTCTCATTGTTAGTAAGGCACAGTGTACTGTTAATTGAGTTATCATACCTGTCTCCAGTTTTATTATTGACTTATGATTTCATTACAGTACTTTCAGTTTCACATATTTGGTACATGTTGTACTGACCTCCTTCGGGGGGCTGCGTTCATGCCGCAGGTAGAGTACATGTTGCTGATCCTCGCTCTTAGGATCACTGTTCAGCTGTTGAGAAGCTCCTTTATTCCGGAGGCTTATCCCTGGTATTGTCGGTCGTTGTACATTCAGGGGTATGGCGGGGCCCTGTCCCGCCAGAGTTGTTATTCTTAGAGGTCTGTAGTCACATTTGTGGATTGGGTTGTAAAGAAAAAAAAATGTACTGTTTTATTGCGTATATTGTACGGAAGGTGGCCTTATCGGCTAGCCTGTTGCTATTTTTATGTCCAAGCATTTTATAAGTTGTGTATGTTCCGCTGCTATTCTCTGATGTATCGGCAGGGTGCCCGGGTAGGGCACTAGTCGCGAGCAGTCAGTCGTGACAAAAGTGGTATCAGGCGATTAGTCCTCGGAAAGTGTCTGAGCACTGTCTAGTAGAGTCTTGATTATCGGTGTGTTGTGCACCACATCTATAATCAGGAGGCTGCAGGACATTTAGGATTGGTTTCCATTCTTCTCACTCTAAGATCGTGCGATAGAGCTGTATGGTTAGGGTCGTCTCTCCCTAACAAGTTATGTTGTTTGCAGCTACGAGAAAGGCGATGACCGAGAAAGATTATGTGGATTGCGTATCCAGGTTGGTAATATTAGTAGTATAGTTGGTATTGTGACATACAACTATACGGATTTAGGTATGGGGGTCACATATGTGTTGCCTAGGATGATTTTAGATTACCAGGATTTGGTAAGGACTAAATAAATACCGGGAAGGTATGAACAGTTAAGTAACTCTCATCTAGGTTTTACGTGCTAATTTGAGATAATTAGGTGATGATGAGTTGTGTGAGAATGTAATGGACCCTCAAGAGGTTAATTAAGGGACTTAATGGAAGACGATGTTAATAGATTGAGCTACGTAGTAGGATTTCGAGAATGGTACGGGTGAGATCCGTATGGAGTAAGTATGGCTGTTGTGGACAAGACAACCCAATTATAGTATATTGAGAAGTTTTTGTACCCATTTACGGGGGGACTGATAAGTTAGGCTTGGAGCATGAAAATTGTGAGCCTAGGAATGTTGATAACCACCGAGACCTTAGGTATATAAGGCCTTCTCGGGTAGTAAAAATTTAAGACAGACCAAGGAAAAGAGTTAAATACAACGCCGAGTGGGGTTGGGGATATATTAAGGGTCGCCCCATAGCTTGAAATGAAATGGGATCAGTTGGTAGTAGTTACCACGCGTGGCGAGTCACGAGGGTGCAGGACCAAGTCTAGTTAATCATTTACGGGTTCGTGGGCGTGTTCCACCGGAAGTGTGAAGCCGAAATGGCCTTATGTTGTTTAGAATAGTAACTCCAAAGATTGGAGGCCGAATCGATATGAAGGCTATGTGTGCGCGAGAATAAGTTTAGAAATGCGGGAAGAGTACCCGATGAAAGAGAGCAACCAAGTGTAAAAGAATGGAGCCTGAATCTAAGAGGACCTTTCATGGTGACTACACCCGTGAGTGTTGGGTGGTAGCTGAGCGGGTAGATAATAATTACCGATAACGATACAGTCGTTGGACCCTAGCAGACCTAGCAGAGCTGTTATGACAGACGTTGAGGTCATTATGAGTACGGGATAGTTGGCCCCTTGTTATGCCAACGTTGACTGCAATGAGAGATTGGCTCGATTCCAGTTTTCTGGTAAGCTGATTATCCAGTGAAAAGGAAGAGAAGTGGTAGTAACCAGTGAATTATCCTTCCTTCTTTGACATCATTGTTTTTTTTTATAAGTTTGTGTGACTTGTTCATTTGAGGTAAATTGACGCAGGAAGTAAGTAATAATTGAATTTGAAGGAATTTATGTTAAGTGCCCTAGTAGGTACTTGGAGTTGGTTTGGTGTGGCGGTCAGGGCCACGACCTTCCGGAAAATTTCCGAAAAACGTGCAAGGCAAGAATAAATAAGTACAAGTGCTGCCGGCGGAAGGCTGAGGGCATCTTAGGTAGATTTTGAAAATCTCTACGATTAAGGTGGCGCTTGATAATTTAGATTTGATAGGGAGATAAGTTCTCCTCCCCGCGTAAAAGGACAGTTTTACGTATTATGGGGTTGCGTGTACCCATGTTGTTGATGCAGGATATGAACTAGTAAGGTCTTGATGGCGTCGTGTCATAGGTTCTGATTTTAGATAACCGTGGGAAAAGTGATGTGTTGGGGTAATTAAGAACGACGCATTTAATTGGTCGAGGAAGTATCGTAAAGATATAAATGCAGGTTGTACGCATGTATGAAACTGTACGATTATGAATCAAGATAGAAATACTTTTGCTAATAGAAAGCCTAAGGTAAGGTTCTGACCAGAATAATAAAGGAGAATACGACTATGGTTTTGTATGTTGCACGAGATATAATTACCCCAGACTAGTGAAAGACCATTAGTAAATAATGGGCAGTAAGAACATTTCGAGGAAATGTGGTAACACTGCTATTGTCTCTTGGTAGGAGAGAATAGTAGGATTGTTACTTGACGAGATCAAGGAAACCTCTCCCCTAAATTGTGATTGACAGTAAGTCTTAGCCATGAGGCAAGCAACGGAATCAAATCTAAGTTTAGTGACCATGTTTGGTTGCAACAGAGAAAGGGAAACATGAACCATAAGTGAGATTCTTCTGTTACCGAGCCTAGGAGGTTCAATTATTTTGTTTCCAAGGTTAATGAAGTTTAGATCGGAGAGGTTGCCGAGTCTTCCGTCGTTGAAGAGGTAAAGAGGCGACAGTATGAGGATCCAGTTATGATGCGGTATCGAGATACGGATCTCCAAGAAGAGAAGATCCTGTTTGGGTAGCAGGATGGGTCTTTGTGAGATGAGATAGATTGCGTGTACGATGCTGCGGGACTAGTCAGCAGGTCTTAGGGGAAGCAGGCAGTGCTTATTGTTCTAATTGTACAGGGTCGACTAAGTTGTGTCGTGACCTCAGATGTATGTATGGGTAAGATGACCGGAAAAGGGACATAGCGGAGTTTACTGCTTAGTGTCCGAGTTAGTAGCAGGTCATGGTTGAGCACCAGAAGCCCAGTGGGCTATTGCAGTCGATTGAAATCCCAACCTAGTTATGAGAGGTAATTAATATGGATTTTGTTACAGGGTGGCATCGTACTCGGAGGAAGTGCGACTCCCTGGGGGTCATGGTAAATGGGCTGGCGAAACCAGCCGTGTTCTTCCGGTTGGGACCACTTACTCGGCTGAGGTTTATACTAGCTTGTATAGCAGAGAGATTGTGAGACTGGACGGGGTTCCTACGTTTATGATGACAGACATATGAGCTCGGTTACGAATAACTTCTGGAGTTTTTTTCCAGAAGGGATTAGGGACACAGGTGAGTCTCAGTGTTGCATTACACCCTCGGGTGACGGTCGAGCAGGCGTACTATCCGAGCACGAGGATAGGTTGCGGCCTGTGTTCTTGATTTCGAAATAGCGGGAGGGTTAATTGCCTCTTGTTGTGTTACGTGCGATAACGATACCCTTCAAGTATTCGGATGGCCCTGTATGAGGCCTTGTATGTAAGTAAGTATCGCCAGGTTGGATGGTTCGACATAGGCGAGGTTCGATTATTTGGTCGGACTTAATTCGGGCTGTGGATAAGCGACTTATCCGGAAAGATTATTTGTAAGCTTAGAGTCAGCGAAGCTTTATGCGGATAACCGACGTTGACACGTGAGGTCGAGTTGACATTTTAGTATGAGTATTGTTATGTGGCCTTGTGTGGTATTATTGGTATGTAGGGGTTGTAAGGAGACTATGTCGTATCTTTAAGTTAGACTCGAAAGAACATTCGAGGGCGAATGTTTCTAAGGGAGAATGTTACACCGGAAATTTCGGGATATGTTTATAAGAGCGTGCGTAAGAACTCAAAATGTTAAGATTTGAGGCGAGTAAAAATTTATCGAATTTTGGAATTTGTCGGAAACGAAATATTGCGACGAGCGGGAGGCGACACATGTCACCCCTTAGTGGCCTTGGTCGAAATTGGCATGGTTAGAATGGTCATTTGACCATAATATAAATAACCAAGTCTTCCAGACAAATAGCTTGATATTATTGACTAAGTCAAAGGCCACTGGACTTGATCCATGAAGCTCATCCAAGCCACCCAATTGTACTAATCTTGACCCTCCATCTTGTTATATATGTATACTAGTGCAAGACAAGCTCCACACTTAGCAAATTTTCAAAAAACTTGAGGAACACTAGATGTAGCTCTCGGCGAGGCTAGGGTTTCAGGAAATTTTTCAATTGTTGTCCAATAATTCCCATACTTTAAACCAAGGTTCCTAAGAGTATTGTAAGTGTATCTCAATAGAAAGATCCCGAAAAATGGCGTTTCGTATTAGTCGCAAGGCGGAAACTAAAGGAGTTCTTCAACTTTGAAGTTGGAACTTGAAGATGAGTTATTCATAAGCTTCAGGGTTGCTTGGAGTGGATTGGAGCGTCGAAAGGAGGAGCTAAAGTTGCTAAGGATCGACTTGTGCTCTTGGATCATATTTGGGCTAATTGAGGTATAACCTTCATTTTACTTTCGTAATTGAAGATTTCATGTTATGATAAGTTATAAGTGATCATGTGATATGTGTTATGAAGTTTGATCAGTGTTATGGAAATTTGGAAGCTCAATCAAAAATGACATGTTAAGCCATTTGAAATTGAAATACAATTTGGTCGATATTTAGAATCGTCGCATGTTTACCTACTTGAGGATTGTAGTAGCTATAATCAATTGTGGCTAGATAACATGTTATATTAAACCACTTGGATTGATAAGAAATTGGAAGAAGAATTGGTATTGTTGCCCTAATTGCCGAATTGACATTTTAGTTTAGACTAGTTTGTTATATATTGTGGGGCAGAATTTTACATGTCTTGATTAAGCGTGTAATCCCCTATTGTTAGCTACTTTGTTGGGCCTTAAATGTGGCGTGTTTGGTTATTGAATTTGGCCTTGAAAAAGGTGGCAAAGTATGTAGAAACAAAGGAAGTCTTTGTCAGATTTTCCGTAGAATTTAGTGACTTTGCACTTGGAATATTCTACGTTTGAAACTACAAGTTAATAGACGTACTATGGTCATTATAGGTTGACATACTACGTACGGCGTATTGGACTTAGCAAGTGGATTAAACCGAAGAGGTATGTTGAACTTTCTTATCTCTTGAGCATGAATAGTTGTAAATGTATAATGCGGTAGGCGTGCGAGTTTTGTGAATCTAGTCCATTTGATATCCTTGGCTTATTTTACGAATGTCCAAATTGGTTGAGTTAGGAAATTAACTCACTTGTTTAAATATTAAGGATATCTTGGTTTCAAAAGTTAAGAGACTTTAAGTATGTTGAAAGTATTTTGATACTTGCTTTGTTGGAAAGTTTAAGTCTCTTGGTTATAAAGAAGTATGTAAGTTTCTAAAGTATAAAGTTAGTATAACGGCTTTATGGGAAGTTGGTTATAATAGCTTTATGGAAAGTTAAAAAGAGTGGTTTACTCTAAGTAATTTAAGTATGTTAAATGACTTGAAATAACGAAAGGCAAGTTGATTTAAATGCATCTATTGCCTAAGGTTTTTATGAGAGAAGAAGTCACTTGATTTAGAAGCCTAATTTTATTTCTAAAAGTATTGTGACTTGTCTTGAAAAGTAATTGTGACTTGATACTAAGGTTATTAGTATCTTGAAAGTTTTATACGAAAAAGAGTCATTTTTTTAAAGAGTGGAAGTATGTAGTACTTGGGTTAAATTCCCGGATTTTTATAAAAGACATGTTAGTGCCTTAAGTAAACTAAAATGAGAGTGTATATGAACAAGAATAATAAGAAGCTAGGGGATTTCTTAACTTGCTTATATATGGTATGATAAGCCGATAGTGCTTATGTTATGTATGATAAGCCGGTAGTGCTTATGTTATGTATGATAAGCCGGTAGTGCTTATGTTATGTGTGATAGCCGGTTTGTGCTAGTAGTATGTTATTCATTACGGGGTCATTCCCCGTGTTTGTGCATTTGCATATTAGTGGATTTGCTACCCACGACGATGAGGAATACCTCATGCGAGTCCGTAAGGGCTTATGCGGGTGAAATAGTCTCATGCGGGCGGATACAACCTATGCGAGGAATACCTCATGCGGGTCTACACGATCTATGCGGGTGAAATAGTCCCATGCGAGGAATACCTCATGCGGGTCCACACGACCTATGCGGGTGAAATAGTCCCAGGAGTAGAATTGCTTAATGATACTGCAGGCGGGTGGTCCTGCTTTGATCGTGAGCTTCCTATTTTTATGTTGTAAGTATACTCTTGATTACTCTCATTGTTAGTAAGGCCTGATGTCTTTGTTAATTGAGTTATCATACCTGTCTCCAGTTTTATTATTGACTTATGATTTCATTACTGATTTTCGGTCCACATATTTGGTACATGTTAGCGACCTCCTTGGTGCGTTCACGCCGCAGTAAGTCTGTTCTGATCCTCGCTCTTAGGATCCTTCACGGCTATTGAGAAGCTCTTTATTCCGAGTCTTATCCTGGTATTGTCGGTCGTTGTACATTCGGGGTATGGCGGGCCCTGTCATGAGTTGATATTCTTAAGTGCGTAGTCACATTTGTGGATTGGGTTGTAAAGAAAAAAAATGTCTTGCTTATTGCGTATATTGTACGGAAGGTGGCCTTATCGGCTAGCCTGTTGCTATTTTTATGTCCAAGCATTTTATAAGTTGTGTATGTTCCGTTGCTATTCTCTGATGTATACCGAGAGGGTGCCCGGAGTAGGCACTGGGCCATGCCCGGAATCGTGACATGTCACTCGTTTTGCAGGTGGGCTATTCTTATCATAATGAAAGTATGCAACTGAGATAATTGAGTGAGCTGGTATGTCCTCATGCAAGTCCACTTCCCCTCCAGTTGATACTAAACCAAAGCTAGGTGTTGTGGCTGGCTCATCTTACGAGGATCCGATCCGCTATCGTAGTCTTGCAGGGGCTCTTCAGTATCTTACTTTCACAAGACCATATATTACGTATGTCATACAACATGTGTGTTTGTTTATGCATGGTCCCAAGATTAAGCACATGAATGCGCTCAAACGCATTATTCGATACATTCAGGAGGCACTTGACTATGGCTTACATTTATGTCCTTCATCGACGTCTACACTTATCTCGTATACAGATGTTGATTGGAGTAGTTGTTCAAACACCAGACGTTCCACGTCTGACTATTGTATGTTTCTTGGTCATAACTTGGTCTCATAGTCTGTGAAACGTCAGTCTACATTATCATGCTCTAGTGTAGATGCCGAATATAAAGGATAGCGATGTGGTCTCGAATCACATCGGTTACATAGTCTTATTTTAGAACTTCATTGTCTATTGAGCTACCTTGGGTTGTTGTAATAATATTAGTGTCATCTACCTTCCCAGTAACTGATTTGACACCGTGCTAAACATATAGAGATGGATATCCACTTTGTTTTGAAAAGATATCTAGTGGACAATGCGTGTCGCCATGTCCCTTCCAAGTATCAAATTGCAGACATCTTTACTAAATGTCTTCCCTCGGTCCTTTTTGAAGATTTTAGGGACACTCTGTAAACGAACACCTTTGCTATGAGCGAGGTGTAATAAATAATAACATACGTGATATACTCTGTTGTATATCACGATGCAGTGTATATTTCATAACATAGGTTTTGTATTAAAATAGAATTGTACACTTATCATAATTATATAATTATTGTACAAGTAGAATAAGATTTTGGGAGTAGAATATGAATAGACTTTTCCTATTATGGAAATTGTAAATTGTATATATACTCTTTCATTAATGAGAATAATCAAGAGATTATTTCTTTCATGAAGGAATATTCGCATGGGTGGAAAACGCAACAATCCCTTAGAACCTATGGGCATGAAACACATTGTCCCCCGACTAAAGGGACGTCAGTATGACTAATGTACTGAGTATGTCAGGCATGAATAACAGCATAATAGGGATATAACAATAACTGAAACAGAAATAGATGACCAACAGTAAATACCTCTGAGACCCTAATACACATACCTAAATGTTATGCAATGCAAATACGGTATAATATTGACGACACAGACATCTTTCCTTCCCTTAACAACCTCTGTGGGCATCGTTTCATAACATATTGGTTAATAAATGTATGCATGATGCAAATACGGTATACTAATGTCCACACAGGTATCACGACCCGACCTCGGGCCCGCAACTGGTGCCTTACCTGGGCACCCTAGTAGATATACATCAGAGAAACCAGCGGAATAAACTTATAAACATGGAACAATGTAAAATAAGAAACAGGCTAACCGATAAGGTTCCCTTTCAACATGTATATAAAAATCAAAGCCTGAATAATTATATCATTTACAAACCCAACTTACAACAGGACTACAGACCTCTAAGAGTTTATAACAACTATGACGGGACAGGGCCTCGCCATACCCCTGAATGTACATGAACCTACAATGACAGGGAATCATACCAAAAGATAAGCCTCGAGAAGCGGGCTTCCCAACGTGAAACGGTGATCTATGGCGGATCAACAACCGATGTACTTTTACTGCGGCGTGAGCGCGGCCCGAAGTCGATCTGACATGTACAGTATGTGAAACCGAAAGTACTGTAATGAAATCACAATAGTCCAAAACAAATCCACAGACATGTATGAAAACCAATTAACAGTACACAGTGCCATAGTATATATGTGAGCAAATAGGTGTAACCTGGCCGGTTCTGAATAGACAGCCAATGATCGAACTAGGGCCATTCACCCTTAGTATCATTGTGCAAATCGTAATCCTGGACTACCCCCGGTCCGCATGGTCGCGTGGACGCGTGGTATTCTACGTCGGGGCGTGAGCGCGATAATTCTGGACTACCCGCTTTAGTCGCATGGGTCATAGACCCGCGTGGTATTCCTCGCATAGGGGGTAGCAAACTCGCGGCATATGAACAACGTAAAAAGGCCAGGGATTTAAGTGATATAATACAAACGCAACCGGCCATCGTAAATGTCACGACCGACCGGGCGCGGCGGTGCCTACAGGCACCTTTCTAATCATCTGACATAACAAATGCGGAAGATAAATAACATTTTTTCTTTTATCAAAACTAAGGTCAATGATAAAGGCCATAACATAAAATTACGAAAGGGTCTCACTGCTTTTAACAATATAAAAACAACTCTGGATCCGGCCACGGATGAATGACCTGCAAGATTTGAACAAATACTATGGCGGGACAAGGCCCCGTGCACGCATATACATAACCGTGGCGACAAGCTCGAGCATTGGAGCTATCTCAAAATCTTGAACCGAATCCTAAGCTCGCGGATCCTGTTGTGTACCTAAACTGCGGACATGAGCGCACCTCGAAAGGTCGATTACAGTGCAGAATATGGAGCGGAAAATAAGTGCGATAAACAAATCATAAGTACAAAAGAATGGCGAGGCAAGTATAAAAATGGTAAATACCGGATCCTACCGTGTCATTACCGTCTCGTGAACTTAATCGTGCCTTATTATCTTTTCCCGTTTTACATAAAAGTTATAGTCACATTCTTACGTCATGCTGGAAAAACCGTCAAGTTCATTACCATATAACTTACTTACCTTGCATAACATAATCCGCCTTTATGGAAGGCGCCTATCTTGCGACCCGATGCGGGCGATAAAGTCACATAGTACGCCCGTAAAGGTATCTTTGCGGCCCGTTCACGGGGCGCGATAATGTCATATAGTCCGCCCATAAAGGTATCTTGCCGGCCCATTTCGGGACGCGATAATGTCATATAGTCTGCCCGTAAAGGTATCTTGCCCGACCCATTTACGGGGCGATAATGTAATTTAGTGTGCCCATAAAGTTATCTTGCCGGCCCATTTGAAGGCAGCGATAATGTCGTATAGTGCGCCCGTAAAGGTATCTTGCCGACCCGTTCGGGACGCGATAATTTCATATAGTGCCCGTAAAGGTATCTTTGGCCCGTTCGGGCGCGATAAAGTCATATAAAATCCGAATTTAACTGACGTCTTACGTGCCTATACTCGCTTTAGAATGACTTTTTCCAATGAAACTTCAAGATACTAATAACCGTAGTATCAAGTCATATATACTTTTCAAGACAAGTCACATTACCTATTTAGAAATACATTTAGGCTTAAATCAAGTGACTTCTTTCTTAAAACCTTAAGCAATTGGTACCTTTAAAACAATTTGCCTTCTTTTATTTCAAATCATTTCTTTGCTTACATACCTGAAAACCATTCTTTTAATCTTCCATAAAGTTGTTATAACCAACTTCCCATAAAGCCGTTATAACTCTTTATGTCTTAGACAAATTCATTCCTTTTATAACCGAGAGACTTATACTTTCAAATCAAATCACATAGCTTTCAAAATACTTCAAGTCTCTTAACCTTTAAGAAAACAAGTTTCTTAACTTTAGAATGGCAAGAAATCAATATTTTTCAAATCAAGTATTCTATACTTTTAAATCAATTCATTTCTTATTTAAGAATCAAGTCTCATGCTTGAAAAATAAAGTCCCTTAACCTTTTAAGAATTTGAGGTTCATAGTCTTAAAACTTAAATCGTAAATTCTTATAAATTAAGTAACATATACTTTAGTGCGTTGTGAATAAGTTATACTTATTTATACGATATTAATCAAGTAGCCATGATCTAGAAAGCGTAATACAATTTTGTCTTATCTTAGCTTACATGCGGATGGAGAATTCTACTCATTTTAACTTAATTGATTGTTATTACATTTTCCTTTATTAGCTGATGACTTGTTCGATACTTATTCTCATTTGTGTCGTAACTTAGCGAGTCAACTTGGCTCCGAATACCTCTAACGACTCTTACCAACATCCCAATGACTTGGTAAGAACTTAGGATAACAGACATAACCTTTACGTAGAGTAATCAACATCATACCTCTTAACTTCAGAGTAAAAGGAGTCATGAAATAGTGCCACGTGTATATTCCATACATAGAATCATGTCAAAAGAGGAGAGGTTCACATACCTCGCGGCGATTATCGATAAATAGCGAAATGCTCAGTACTTCTACCTTGATAGCTCTCCCTTCAAGTAGAATCTGCTATTCTTAGTACTTGACCTATAATGGCCATATCGTCCATTAAACCTCTGCTTCAAACGTAGAATATTCTAAGTGCAAAGTCACTAAATTCTACATAAAGTTGGACAACACTTCCTTTGTTTCTACATACTTTTCCACCTTTTCAGGCAGATTCAATAACCAAACACGCCGCGTTTAAGGCTCGACAATGTAATTAACAATGGGATTACACGCCTACAAGGCGTGTAAATTCCGCCACAATTTGTCGAGACTCGACCTCGGGCCGCGGTGCCTTACCGGGCACCACTGGTGATCTGACATCGGAAAATCGTGAAATAAAAACTTAAGCGAACAAGATACATCATAAGAAAATAGGACCAAAGCGGTCGCCTTCATGTATATATATCAACGACGATTTACACTCGCTACAACCATGCCCGCAATTGGATTACTGGCCTGCAGAATGTAACAACAACTATGACGGCGAGGCCATACGTACCACAGATGTACAAGAACCACAACTCGGGAAAGCATGCAAAAGATAAGCCTCGGGAGAAGCGAGCTTCCCAATTTGACGTGATCCTATGGCGAGGATCCTGACCGATGTACCTACTGCGGCGTGAGCGGCCACAGAAGGAGGTCGATAACCAGTGCGTGGTATGTGGCGAAAAATCGTAATGAAATCCCATTTCATCATTTTATAAAACCATTTTGCGATAAGTAGCGATTATGCCAAGTAAGGGGCGCATATCCCGAATAATCACTCGCGCATAACTATGGGTCTCACGCCCGTAATATCACTCATGCGTGGAACTCATTCCTCATGGCGATGCATGATGTAAAACAACACCCGTATGTGAACATGAACACTAGATCACACTGCGTCGTCAAGCCGATCGGGCGAGTAGAATCGCCTATACGGTTCCAAAGCTAGTCATAAAACTTCACGGGCGTGCGGAAGCTAATTGCGGATCAGCTAGCCACGAATGGCGAGGCAAGTACCAAAGCTAATGTACTTTAGCCAACCGTCTCACGAGATATGGCCGGCAAGTATCTCGAGCTATCTACCGGACTGCGATACACGAGAAATGGCCGAGGCCAGTATCTAAAGTGTGCTGTAACCACGTGTACAAATCAAGCGTGATTGTTCGTCATCGCGGCAAGCTTCGTGGATTAGCGGTCGATGGACTAATAACAAAACTCTCACAATGCATGCGTGGCATCTTACCTCGGAAAGCATGGCCATGAAACCATCCTGGGCCGCGTGCGTGGATCATCCATCAGCGTCGGCGTGTCGAAGGAAATAACAAGATAATACTCGAGGTGGGCGCGTACTTGTGGGTCACCAGCGTCGATATGTCGAAAGGAATAACCGGATAATACTCGATAGTGGGCGTACTGTGGACCATCCAGCGTCAGTATGTCCAAACAATCAATCAGATAGCCGACCCTCCCCGAGAGACACGGTAGCACAGAATCAAAACACTTGCACAACAAAGCTATCACAACAAGCATAGGCAAGTTCAACATACATTTATTTTATGTCAACAATACGAGTTTCAACCCAAAATACTACATACTTTCCTTCTTTCAAAAGACCATCTTTATGTAAAAAGACACAATACTAATACTCGTAGTATTAAAACACGTTTCCTTTTAAACCAAATTACTACACCTTGGAAAATCTTTACAAGCTTTTAAAATCAAGTACTCTATACTTTTTAAACCAAGTGCTTCTCTTTTAAAACAACAACAAGTGTTCTTTTAAAACCCAAACAACTTTACTCTTTTCAAAACAAGTAACCTATACTTAAATCAAGTTACTTCTCTTTTTCCAAAAACAAGTCGTTATAAGTCAAGTCTCTTATCTTTCAAGATCAAGTCTCTTAACTTTCAAAATCAAGTCGTTTCACTGTCAAAATCAAACCTTTCTTTTATCCTCATAAAGTTGTTATAACTAACGTCATAAAGCCATTATAACACTTTATGTTTTAAACAAACAAAATTCATCTCACACGTCGTCTACGTACTATATAGTTTACAACAATCATGCTCAAGAGTATAGGAAGAATCACATACCTTTTTAGCTTAAACCCTGACAAGTCAAGTATCTGCGGCGTGAAGATCCACATATAACAACCACAATACATCTATCAACTTCTGGTTCTATTCGTAGAATATTCTAAATACAAGATTCCTTATTCTACGTAAAATTCGCAAAGATCTCCCCTCTATCACATAAATCTCTCCTCCTATCAAGGCCCGCTATTGCCAACAACTCGGGGATTACACGTCTAACCGGCGTGTTCAATTCTTCACAATAATACTACACAAGTCATAAGTGCAGTCGATGTAAATACAGTTCAAACCTTTATAATCATCCTTCCAATATAATATACTCAAGTATAACTACTCTGACATATAATATCCAATTACAATAGGGGGACATAGATTATTACCTCGATAAGCCCAAAAATTATCCAAGTTTATAAGTCGATCACGAGCAACGTTTAGCTCGATTCATACGCTCGACCTCAGCGACCAAGCCAGAAGTTTCAAACAACTTCTCTAAATACTTCACCAAGCTAGGAAGATTTTTCTAGGGTTTCACTTTACGCTATTGGAATAAAGTAGTATTTCCGGGCTCCTAGTATTGAAATAACTTTGAAATAATACTAGGGATACTAGGCCAAGGTTTTTGGGATTATACAACAATACACCAAGTATTTTCTACACAAGAGGGGGGGAGGGACGAAAACTCACTAAAGGGAGGGAGTATTTTTGGCTTTGGAAAGTCTTCAAGTGCGGATGAAATACTCTTCAACCTAAGAGGTATTTATAGAGGTTTCAGGCCAAGATCAAGGTAAGTGTAGGGTCAGATTGGGCCGTGTGTGTGGGTCCCACCACACCACATGGCCAACGATTTGGCTCTCCAAATGTCATGGCAAAATCGGCGAGGGACAGTGGCTAGCCACTTGTCCTCATTCGGCCAAGTGACACATGGGGTGACACGTGTCGCCCCGACTGTCAAAATATTTCGTCTTAGAAAATATCCAAAATACCGAAAATCTCAAAAACAAAGCGGGCCCCTAAAGCGTAAATTTCTCAGTGGGCACGTGACCATTTCGAAAATAAAATATCATAAGTCTAAAATACTCCCAGAAGTCCAAATACCAAATCTAGGAATCCAATTCCCATTAACGAACCTTTTTCTTCACAAAAACCGGAAACTTTTCCGTCGAAAAAATCACATCTTCCTTTCTTTCCAAAATTTCTGTCGTATTCTCGTACGTACATTCTCACATACATACCCTGGAAATATGGGGTATAACATTCTTCCCCCCTTAGAAACATTCGTCCCGAATGTTCCTACAAATCTCCAAACAAGCGTGTCTTGGTATAGTCTTCACTACTATACTTACGAAACCAATCACGCCATCATGGCCATAGTATATTATACAAATCCAAGCCAACGAGGAATCACCTCTAACATCACAAAAGCTCACACCATGGTCTAAAGGATACTCCCCGCATCTTTACTTCACGAAAAGAAATGATCACTTAGTTCGTAACACGTTGTTCGCTTCTTACTCGTCGTCCGCCGTCTGCACGAACTCTCTATAGTACACGTTCCACACTTGATTCTGCTTCAATTTCCAAAACCTTGGAGTCACTACCTCGAGCTTGGTCATCTACAAGCCTCTCATTCCTTAAGGCCATTCCGGCCTTTACTCTGATTCTAGTCGAACACGTCCACGAACTCATACGATGGCTACTAAACACAGGCTTAGTACCTCGTGACCCAACCACCTGGCGGACCACCTCGGCCCACCCAAAACCGCTGTGGGTTGACGCGAATGGTCCTCGGCGACCCATGTCGCACGGACTCTTGTTCCCCGTTCCGGAACAATCTTACATATTCACGTCATAAAAGCTACCACTTCCATCTCACACTACCCATGGAATTTTCCCACAATATATTTTACGCATACCAAGTACTTCGAAAAAAACCAACCGTAAAATCATCCACTCAAGGCGGCCTTATATCCAAGGTCCTAACTGTTATAAATTCTAAGGCTCACAATCTCTATGTACCCAACTTCCCCCTTACTAAGTGTCACGACCGGTCAGGGCAGTGGTGATGCCTTACCTCGGCACCCTAGTGATCTGACATCAGTAATCGGAACATAAAACACATACATGAAACAAATTGTCACGACCGAACCGGGCGTGGTCGTGCCTACCGGGCACCTAGTGATCTGACATCGAGAGAAAATCAGCGGAAATAAAAAACATGAACATGAATTAAGAAAAGATAAATAAGCAGGCCAACCAAAGCGATTGCCTTCGTCATATATACATAAATACGACGGTTATCCTTTTTACAAACCACGCCTTACAAGCGATTACAGACCTCTAAGATTTTTACAACGGTATGGCCAGGACGGGGCCGCCATACCACGAATGTATAAGAATCTACGGACTCGAGTAACATGCCAAAGATAAGCCTCAGAAGGCGGAGCTTCCCAATCTGTTGAAAGGTGATCCTAAGCGAGGATCGACGGCCGATGTACCTTTTACTGCGGCATGAGCGCGGCCCCAGAAGGAGTCGATCTGCAGTACCAGTATGTGAAACTGTAAAATACTGTAAATGAAATCATAATAGTCTATATAAAGCAGGAGACATGTATGATAACCAAACTACAGTTCACAACATAGAAGCAGTCATGTCAAGTCAGGGACTCGCGCCCTCAAAGTCATCCCTCATGCCCGTGGAACTTCTTCCTCCGCCATGGCGATCTAGGTACAAATCATGTGATACGTATAACGGTCTCGGCCCATCTTATGGACCCGATATAGAAAGCGTGTGGAATACATTCGGATGAACCGGTAGTCGGTGAAATACATTCGGATGAGCCGGTAGTCAAGTGATATACATTCCGGATGAGCCGTGTCAAGTGAAATACATTCGGATGACCGTAATCAAGTGAAATACATTCGGATGACGATAATCAAGTGAAATACATTCGGATGACCGGTAATCAAGTGAAATACATTCCGTATGACCCGTAATCAAGTGAAATACATTCTGGATGACGGTGATCGAGTAGAACACGATACTTGCACAACAAGGCTATCACACGTAACATGGTCAAGTTTCATAACAACAAGCATAAGCAAGTTACACACGACTCAATGTACTTTCAATTTATGTCAAATTCCGGATTTTAACCTTAAAGTACTACGTCAGTTAAATTCCCTTTAAGATCCATTTCTTTTACAAAGGTCACCGATACGTAGTATAAAATTTGAGTGACTAACATTGTTAAGTAAACCAAAATGATTTCCTTTGTAAAATCAAGTAACAACCTTATTTTCCAAACGTTCAAGTTTGCCTAATTTCGAATGCTCAAGTTTCTCATTTTAGAAAAAGGTTTCGTAGTTCATAGTTTTAAATCCTTTAAAACATAATTCTCCTTTAAGCGTTTTGAGAAACCTATGTCTTATAAGTGAGTAGGTTATTCTTGTTTATAATCAATCTTATTAAGCGACCATGATCTAGGAAATGTCATTTTGTCTCATCTTAGCTTCTATGCGGATGGAAGTTTCTCTTGGTTTTAATAATACTAAATCTGTCCAAAACATTTCCTTTTATTAACGCTTTGCGATGGTTTGTCGATACACATTCGATTTCTAAATCGATAAAACATTTAAGCCGTTATACCTAACTTCCCATAAAGCTAGTATAACTCTTAAGTTTCAAAAACCAAGTATTACTTCTTCTCTCAAAATGATTCAAAAATCTTTTGAAATACTTCAAGTTCTTTATTATCACATAGCCACCGATTATAGTTCAAATCGATTACCTCTTAAAAACCACAAGTACTTTCTTACCTACATAAAGTGTTATAACCAACTTCCCATAAAGCCGTTATAACACTTTATGTTTCAAACCAATCAAATACATTAAACATATGTCGTCTACCGTACTACATAGTTATACACATATCATGCTAGAACAAATAGGAAGAGGTTCACATACCGCGACGATTATCGACTAATAGCAAAGCGCTCCAAGTACCTCAAACCGTCGGCTACACTCTCGATCAAGCGATCACTCCACACGTAGTACTACAACCTATAGAGGCCACTGGCGCCTATTAATATCTTTAGATCCCGGCGTAGAATATTACGAGAAAAATTGGCACCTCACCCATGACAGCGTAAATCTCCTCCTCTATCGAGGCCGGCTACCAAGCCAACGGGGGTTAACACGTCTAACGGGCGTGTACAATTCTACTACGGTAATGTTACACAAGTCTCATGTCTGATCCTATGTAATTACGATTCGATTCTCTTCTTTAAATTGGGCTTAAGTCGCAAGACATTGCGTAAGTATTATTCGAGCTTAAGTCAAAAGACATTGCCGCTAACTATGTCGATTCTATATATAGTATACTTAACTATATACTCTACAACATGTAATTTCCAATTACAAAGAAGGTCAAGAATGTTTACCTCGATAAGCCCAAAATTATCCGAGTTTATATGTCGATCTGAACAACGTTTAGCTCTACTCGGCGCTCAATCGTTCAACCAACCGCCAGAAGTTCTAACCAACTTCTACTTATGACTTCAACTACGGGTGAAGATTTACTTAGGGTTTCGTTTTTGTGGTGAGGAAGTATAATAGTATTTTAGGCTTTTGTAAAAGTGTAACCTTGGGAATACTACAAGGTATTTGGGCAGGTATTTGGGCATTATAACAATACTTGGAGAGTATTTCTATACCACAAAGGGGGTATTTATACGAGACAACTAGGCTAGTGGGGTACCACGGCAAAACACCTCAAAGGGAGGGAGGTGGCTCTCGGCCAAGGGCTCTCGAAGGGGAGGGGGTGTGGTGGGCCAGCTCGAGGGAGAGGGAGTATTTTGAGACTTAGTTAGATTGCTCAAGTTTTGGATGAAGAAAGTCTTCAACTAGAGGGTATTTATAGGTCAAGTGAAGGCCAACCAATGGCCAAGATCCATCCAAGTGTTAGGCAAGTGTAAGGTCAAGATTAATCCATGTGCAACCTTATCCATCTACCCAAAATATCCTACCAACTCCTTGACCAAAAATAATGCACAAAAGCGTGCCAACCTTCCCACTTTCGTCCAGTCACTCCTTCCAATTAGAGGTGACAAGTGTAAGCCTCTCGTTGGTCCAAAATGTTTAAGTCTCTCGGAAAAATCCGCAAAATTATAAATGACATAGCCGGAATTTTCCCTACGGCTAATGGAAAGCGTTTCGTCGAAAAACGACTCTAATCGGGTGTTGTGTACAAATTTCGAAACTAGCCAACTTTAAGGCTCAAATTATAATACGTACGCGCTCACGTACATACTCTGGAAATACGGGGTATAACATTCTCCCCTCCTTAGAAACATTCGTCCGAATGTTCCTTCTCAAGCGGATAACGATAAAGTTCTTCTAATAAGTTGCCAACGCCACAACCGTACGAAACAACACGTGCGCGCAAATACTTATATCAAGTCCACGAGGAAACTCCTCTAACATCACAAACTTTTGTCACTTTGCGCGAGGTTCTAGTGTCACTCCGTGACCCAACAAATGATGCGGTGCGTGCATGCGATTCCTGAGGTCTAAAATATACATCCTTCGCACCTTCTCCCTTTACAAGAAATGATCATATCTATGCTCGCAATACATGCTCGCCTCTACCCTTACTCGTCGTACTCTTCTCGAACTCTTGAACTCTTCCAGTATACGTACCACACTTCAGTCATCACTTCAGTTCTCCAAACCTTGGAGTCACCACCTCCAACTTGGTTATCTTACTAGCCTCAATCTTCCTTAAGGCCACTTCCGGCCTTAACGATCCGCTTCAGGTCGAACATATCCACGAACTCATCGATGGTCATCTAAACTTGGGCCTAGCACCCTCGTGACCCTACCGCTGGCGGGACCGCGGTGACCCACCTCATTCGGGCTCACGGGTTGACACGCAACACGTCCTCAACCCGAGCCTGCACGCCCGACTCTCTCGTTTCGTCCGGAACAACCTTGCTAATCACATCATGAAAGATACCACTTTCATTTACCCAACCAGAGACTTATCACACAATATATTCTAGGCATAAAATGCACTCGACAAGGATCACTCGCAAAATCTTGTACTCAAGACGGCGCACATCTAAGGTCTCAACTGTAATATTCTAAGGTTCATCATTTTCTCACCCTGGCTTACCCCTTTTCCCAACCAGGTTCCTAAATCACATTTTAGCACAAAGCTATCCGAACATAACACTTAACACATTAACATAACATCAAAACATACAAGCCTCTAGATGGTTAGGATATACACAAGCTACCGCTCACTCTAATCATAAATCACGCCTGCGGCATGCGCTGTAGAAGGCGATGAACACGCCATCGATCCGTAGGCTGCGCCAAGCTGCGTACCTCTCTATAAGCACGATCTCGTCACATGGCCGACGGCGCAGTGAAGCAAGCACCCGATAAAAAAGCGACATTTCGGGATGATGTTTGCCACATCGTACCTGTGAGGGGACGTGAATCCTGGCTGCTAGCACTCACGTAAACACGTGAACGAAGCCACCGAGCTCGACCAGCTCGAATACCCGACGACGAAGGCGTGGAGGACCACTCTGTCTTGGCGGAGGTACATAACTAGGCTATCTGGCGAGGCGGTCGCCTCGAAAAGTTACCAAAGGACCTGCTGTTCGGCCTCTTCTGCGATCTCGGTCATTTCCGTCGACCTCTCGTGCCTCGCATCCTAGTGCATGAGCTTGTATGCGGGCAATGTCCATGCGGTGAAGAGCTACACCGTGCAAGCCTCGCCAAGTAATCGTCGGCCCGGTGGCGTGGCGGTGTACTCGTCCTCCATATCCGCTACTCTGGCGGGAACATACCGAGCTAATGAGTCGAACTCACATTGTACTCTCTAACCGATCGCGTCCCGCCTCGATGTCAAAAATCTGTCGGCCGAGCCCTCCTCATCTGTGGAGGCAAGAAATGTGCAAGAAATGCCCTCGAGAACTCGTCCCAAATGCTGGAAGTGCATGCTCTTCCGGGACGGCTCCACGAATCAAACCGATCAAGCTGCGGTATCACGCGGTGATGCGAACCAATACCACCGACTGCGCCTGCGAGGCTCGATCACTCTCATGATCCATTGTAGCTGTCGGATAAACTCACGAGGTCGTCCTCGGCTCTCGATCCATAGAACACCGGGAGGCTACTGACTCGGGAAGTCCGTAGCCTCAGCTATGCGCTCGGGGGTGAACTACGGGTGCGGTGAAATTTGGAAGCTGCTGCGTCGACTATCCTCATATCGGCCACGACCGCGGCGATGGCGCCATCTCCTTGTACCCGTCTCATCGGCTCGGTGTGGGGTGGAGGCTCAGTCTTGTAGTCTCGGCGACCACTGCGACTCTAAACTCTCTTTGGTCTTTGCGGCGTCGCGAAACCCGCCGTCGAATCTTGTCTCAGTCTTGGCCAGGGCTGCGCCTCGTACTCCTCTGTATCTCACTAACTCCCTCATTTGCCTTGCCCATTCGGGCTGGGTTGCCTGCAGCGGAGGCATAGCGGTAAATGAAAGGAATACGTCGGAGGGTCGATTTATCACATGCCTCTAAGGCACGATCTCGGAATGAGAAGAATAGAAACCAATCCTAAATGTCTGCTGACCTCACGATTATAGATGTGGTGCACAACACACCGATAATCAAGACTCTACTAGACACGGTGCAGTAGACACTTTCAGAGGACTAATCGCTCACGATACCACTTTTGTCACGACCGAACCGGGCGTGGTAGTGCCTTACCCGGCACCCTGGTGATACAACATCGAGAGAAAATCGCGGAAATAAAAACATGAACATGAATTAAGAGAAAAGATAAATAAGCAGCCAACCAAAGCAGTTGCCTTCATCATATATACATAAATACGACGATTTATCCTTTTTACAAACCACGCCTTGCAACGATTACTCTGGACCTCTAAGATTTTTACAATGCTATGACGGGACGGGGCCCGCCATACCACGAATGTATAAGAATCTCTGACTGAGGTAACATGCAAAAGATAAGCCTCAGAAGGAACGGAGCTTCCCAATACGTTGAAGGTGATCCTAAAGCGGGGATCGGCGGCCGATGTACCTTTTACTGCGGCATGAGCGGCCCCGAAGGAGTCGATCTGACAATTGCAGTATGTGAAAGCGTAAAATCGTAAATGAAATCATAATAGTCTATATAAAGCGGGAGACATGTATGATAACCAAACTACGATTCACAACATGAAGCGATCATGTCAAGTCGGGACTCACGCCCTCAAAGTCATCCTCATGCGTGGAACTTCTTCCTCACCGCGATCTAGGTACAAATCATGTGATCATGATAACGGTCTCGGCCCATCTTATGGACCCGATATAGAAGCGTGTGGAATACATTCCGGATGAACGGTAGTCGATGAAATACATTCGGATGAGCCGGTAGTCAAGTGATATACATTCGGATGAGCCGTAATCAAGTGAAATACATTCGGATGACGTAATCAAGTGAAATACATTCTCGGATGACCCGATAATCAAGTGAAATACATTCCCGGATGACCCGGTAATCAAGTGAAATACATTCCCGTATGACCCGGTAATCAAGTGAAATACATTCCCGGATGACCCGGTAGTCGAGTAGAACACAGTACTTGCACAACAAGGCTATCACACGTAACATGGTCAAGTTTCATAACAACAAGCATAAGCAAGTTACACACGACTCAAGGTACTTTCATTTTATGTCAAAGTCCGGATTTTAACCTTAAAGTACTACGTCCGTTAAATTCCCTTTAAGATCCATTTCTTTTACAAAGGTCACCCGATACCCGTAGTATAAAATTTGAGTGACTAACATTGTTAAGTAAACCAAAATGCTTTCCTTTGTAAAATCAAGTAACAACCTTATTTTCCAAACGTTCAAGTTTGCCTAATTTGAATGCTCAAGTTTCTCATTTTAGAAAAAGGTTTAGTAGTTCATAGTTTTAAATCCTTTAAAACATAATTCTCCTTTAAACGTTTTGAGAAACCTATGTCTTATAAGTGAGTAGGTTATTCTTGTTTATAATCAATCTTATTAAGCGACCATGATCTAGGAAATGTCATTTTGTCTCATCTTAGCTTCTATGCGGATGGAAGTTTCTACCGGTTTTAATAATACTAAATCTGTCCAAAACATTTCCTTTTATTAACGCATGCGGTGGTTTGTCGATACACATTCGATTTACGAAATCGGTAAAACATTTTAAGCCGTTATACCTAACTTCCCATAAAGCTAGTATAACTCTTAAGTTTCCAAAACCAAGTATTACTTCTTCTCTCAAAATGATTCAAAAATCTTTTGAAATACTTCAAGTTCTTTATTATCACATAGCCTTGACCGGTTATAGTTCAAATCGTTACCTCTTAAAAACCACAAGTACTTTCTTACCTACATAAAGGTTATAACCAACTTCCCATAAAGCCGTTATAACACTTTATGTTTCAAACCAATCAAATACATTAAACATATGTGCGTCTTCAGTACTACATAGTTATACACATATCATGCTAGAACAAATAGGAAGAGGTTCACATACCTCGCGACGATTATCGACTAATAGCAAAGCGCTCCAGTACCTCAAAGTCGGCTACACTCTCGGTCAAGCGGATCACTCCACACGTAGTACTACAGACTATAGAGCCACAAGGCGCTATTAATATCTTTAGATCGACGTAGAATATTCTGAGAAAAATTCGACACCTCCCCATAACGGCGTAAATCTCCTCCTCTATCGGTAGGCTACCAAGCCAACCAGGGGTTAACACGTCTAACGGACGTGTACAATTCTACTACCGGTAATGTTACACAAGTCTCTTGTCTGATACACTATGTAATTCTGATTCGATTCTCTTCTTTAAATTCAGCTTAAGTCGCAAGACATTGCCGTAAGTATTATTCGAGCTTAAGTCAAAAGACATTGCCGCACAACTATGTCCGATTCTATATATAGTATACTTAACTATATACTCTACAACATGTAATTTCCAATTACAAATGTAAGGTCAAGAATGTTTACCTCGATAAGCCCAAAATTATCCGAGTTTATATGTCGATCTGAACAACGTTTAGCTCTACTCCGGCGCTCAATCCGTTCCAACCAACCCTTAGAAGTTCTAACCAACTTCTACTTATGACTTCAACTACGGTGAAGATTTACTTAGGGTTTCGTTTTGTGGTGAGGAAGTATAATAGTATTTTAGGCTTTTGTAAAAGTGTAACCTTGGGAATACTACAAGGTATTTGGGCCAGTATTTGGGCATTATAACAATACTTGGAGAGTATTTCTATACCACAAAGGGGTATTTATACGAGACAACTAGGCTAGGGGTACCACGGCAAACACCTCAAGGGAGGGAGGTGGCTCTCGGCCAAGGGCTCTCAAAGGGGAGGGTGTGGTGGGCCAGCTCGAGAGAGGAGTATTTTGAGACTTAGTTAGATTGCTCAAGTTTTTGGATGAAGAAAGTCTTCAACTAGAGGGGTATTTATAGGTCAAGTGAAGGCCAACCAATGGCCAAGATCCATCCAAGTGTTAGGCAAGTGTAAGGTCAAGATTAATCCATGTGCAACCTTATCCATCTACCCAAAATATCCTACCAACTCCTTGACCAAAAATAATGCACAAAAAACGTGCCAACCTTCCCACTTTCGTCCGTCCACTCCTTCCAATTAGAGGGTGACAAGTGTCGCCCTCTCGTTGGTCCAAAATGTTTCGTCTCTCGGAAAAATCCGCAAAAATTATAAATGACATCGCCGGAATTTTCCCTACGAAAGCTGTGGAAACGTTTCTTCGAAAAACGACTCTAATCGGGTGTTGTGTACAAATTTCGAAACTAGCCAACTTTAAGGCTCAAATTATAATACGTACGCGCTCACGTACATACTCTGGAAATACGGGGTATAACACAAATGAAGTACAAAACAGTAATCTGAGGAAAACTTGCCTTTCGGCATATATAAATAACAACTCTTTCAAAATGAACAGTTTAATCCTTCTTACAAACCCTGCCCACAACAAGATTACGGACCTAAGAAATGATCGACAACAATGGCGGGACAGGCCCGCCATACCCCGAATGTAAATACCTACAACGACAGGACTATACTAAGATAAGCCTCGGGACGGAGCTTTCCCAAACGCTGTGACCCTAAGAGCGAGGATCAACGATCGGTGTACCTTTACTGCGGCATGAACGCAGATAAGGAGGTCAAGATAAGTACCAGTATGTGAAACGAAAATAGATCAGTAAATGAAATCATAGTAGTCTATATAAAGCGGGAGACATGTATGATAACCAAACTACGATTCACAATAAATAAGCGGTCATGTCAAGTCGGACTCACGCCTCCAAGTTATCACAATACAAATGGCGTGGGCAAGTACGAAGGCATAGCCGACTACTAAGACCCACGATGCCAAAATACCACAAATCGTATCCTGGTCTTTCTAGACCGCACTACATGATCGGCCGCCACTCGCCCAATATCAATGTGCGCGTCTATCCCTGGAACTCTCGCAGCTCCGCATAGGTCACACGGACCGCATGAGGTATTCTCGAATCATGGTCCTGCATCGCTTTGAGGTATACCGCGTCGAAGCGGCAAATAACCCTCGGTATCCGCCTAGGCTCCGCGCACCGCATAGTCTCAAAAGACCGCATAGTCTCAGGCCGCGCATAGGAATCCCGCGTCGTGCTAAACACCCGAATGATCAATCCGGAGCTACCGCGCTCCGCGTAGTCACAAGGATCGCATAGCCGTATAGACCGCATCAAGGGTGGCAAGCCCTCGGTATAATAAGTCAAGGGGTATGTGATACAATAACGATAACGGGCTTAACGCTTCACAACGTAAGCACAACAAGAATGACCTCCTTACATCACGATCACACAAGATACTAACACACGTAGCATCCTAACATGTTTACTCATCACATCAACAAGAAAGTATTTACAAGGCTATCTCAAACCAACACAATCAAGCTATTCACACAAGGTACTTTATGCTAACAAGTTCGTATCTATCCCCAAAGTACTTCATACATTAAATCTTTAAAAGATACGTTACTTCACAAAACCACGCAATACGTAGTATATAGAGTGATTATCTTTTAAAGTAAATCAATTACTTCTCTTTGTAAAATCAATTAGCAACATTCTTTTCCAATGTTCAAGTTTGCCTAAATTCCATGTTCTAGTTTGCCTTTTTAGAAAGGGATCGTAGTTCAAAGTCTTATTCATTTAAGATTATAATTCTCTTTTAAACAATCAGAAACATAAGTCTTATATGTGTGTAGGATATTCTTGTTTATAACAATCTTATTACAAGTAGTGATCTAGGAAATATCATTTTGTCTCATCTTAGCTTCTATGCGGATGGAAGTTTCTCTTGGTTTTAATAATACTTAATTAGTCAAAACATTTCCTTTTATTAACGCTGCGGTGGTTTGTCGATACACATTCGATTTCAAATCGAGAAAACATTCTTAAGCGTTATACCTAACTTCCCATAAAGCTAGTATAACTCTTAAGTTTTTCAATAACTAAGTATAACTTCTTCTTAGAAAATGATTCTTTAATCTATTGTAATACTTCAAGTTGTTTATTAACACATAACAAGCGCTTATAGTTCAAATTAGTTACCTTTTAAAAACCATGTATTTTCTTACCAACATAAAGTCGTTATAACCAACTTCCCATAAAGTCGTTATAACACTTTATGTTTTAAACCAATCAAATACATTTAGCACGTATGCGTCACCGTATTACATAGTTCACACATATCATGCTAGAAGAGATAGGAGAGGTTCACATACCTCGCGACAGTATCGACTAATAGCAAAAGCGCTCAAGTACTTCCAAACGTCGGCTACTCCCAAGCCAAGTAGATCGCGCCACGTAGTACTTCAACCTATAAGGCCACAGTGACGCTTATTAACATTTAGATCTCATCGTAGAACATTCTACCGAAAATTCGCGGCAAAGACCCTCCTCACATGGCGTAAATCTCTCTCTCTATCGGGTCGGCTACCAAGCCAACCGGGGGTTATACGCCTAACCTAACTGCACAATTCTACTCCACGGTACTACTACACAAGTCTCATGTCTGACCCTATGTAATTCTGATTCGGATTCTTCTTTAAATTCAGCTTAAGTCGCAAGACATTGCGTAAGTATTATTCAGGCTTAAGTCAAAAGACATTGCCGATAACTACGTTGATTCTATATATAGTATACTTCAACTATATATTCTAACAATATGCAATTTCCAATTACAACAGAGGACAAGACAATTACCTCGATAAGCCCATAATTATCCTAGTTAAAGTCGATCTGGGCAATCGTTTAGCTCAACTCCGGCGCTCAACCGCTCTAAACCATTCTTAGAAGTTCTAACCAACTTCTACACAATACTCCAACGGACTATGGAGATTTTCCTAGGGTTTCGGTTTTGTGGTGGAAGTATAATAGTATTCTGGGCATTTTTCAGATAGGTATAACCTTAGAATACAACAAGGTATACGGCTAAGGTAATTTGGGCATTATAACAATACTTTTGAGAGTATTTCTACACCACAAATGGGGGGTATATTATACGAGAACAACACCACTAGGAGGGGGGTGAAGTCTCGGCCACAAGGCCACATGAGGAGGGCTCTCGGCGGGGGAGGGGCGAACAACAACAAGAGAGGAGGATTTTAACACTTAGAGATTTGTGGAAAGGATGAAGAATTCATCAAAGGGAGAGGGTATTTATAGGTCAAGGATGGCCAACCAAAGGCCAAGATTAAACCAAGTGTTAGGGAAGTGTAGGCTAGGATTTATTACACACAAATATCCTACCAACCCCTTGACTTTAGCCAAGGCACAAAAAGCGTGCCTTACTAGCCCATTTCGTCCAATCTACGCCACCAATGAGAGGGTGCCAAGTGGCGCCTCTTGTTGGTCCAAAATGTTTTCTCTCGGAAAAATCCGCAAAAATTAAAAATGACATAGCGGAAATTCCCTACGAAAATTTGTGAAAACGTTTGGTCGAAAAACGACTCTAATCGGGTGTTGTGAACAAATAAATTTCGGCCAAGCCTAATTCTCAAGTTCAAATTTTCTACGTACGTCCTTACGTACATACTGCTGAAATACGGTATAACATTCTCCTCGTAGAAACATTCGTCGAATGTTCCTTGGCTCTCAAAACAAGCGTGCGCCGGTATAGTCTTCACTACTATACTTACGAATCAATCACGCCACACCGCCACGAAAGAAGCTGCAACTACTTACATCAAAGTCCACGAGGAAACACCTCTAATCATCACCACAAAACACTTCTCACCGGGGTCTAAAATATACTTCCTTCGCACCTTCTCTTTACAAAAGAACTGATCACATCAATGCTCGCCATACATGCTCGCTTCTTCCCGATACCACTTTTGTCACTTTGCCGCGAGGTTCTAGTGCCACTCCGGCGACCCAACAAATGGTACCGGACTACATGCGATCCCTGAGGCTGTCGTTCACTCGAACTCTTACCACATTTCTGATACTGCTTCAGTTTCCAAAACTCGGGGTTACTAACTCTAACGTGGTCATCATTAACTGGGAACACTCTGGATGGATCTCCGATACTTTTCCGATCATAACAATACGAAAGACCGGTCATACTGCCTCCTAAGTCGGACGGCAAAAGCTAACATATAGGCAACCTGGCCTATTCTTCACATGGACTCAAAGGCCCAAAGTAACTCGGGCTAAGTTCCCTCTGTCTTCCAAAACTCGTCACACCCACCCCGGGGTGGTACTTTCAAGAAGACCGACCGTCGGCACGAACTCTGGCGTCGTCGCGATTATTCGCAGACGATTTCTGCGAGCCGCGGAACCTCTTCTAGACAAGCTTTACTCATCCACGATCTGCTGGAACAAGCTGAACCAATTATCGAATCCGCCAACATCGAACCAATCGACCGGCGACTCACACATCCGCCCCTACAAGGCTTCAAAAGGCGACATCCGAACACTGAAATGGTAGCTTAAACACTCCTTCAACAGGAGACAACAATTCTCGCAACTATCCCTGAAATCCAAACACTGGCCCGAGGGCGAATGTGATTCTGGGACTTACTCGAGTTCCTAACCTTGCACGGTAAAACCTCCGGAAAAGCGGCATGACACGGGTTCCACGCATGCGTCCTAAGGTGGAGGTAGGCACCCCGTGCAGCCTTACAACCTTTCAGATAACTCAACACAGCCGAGTAAACGGTCCTGACCGAAGAACACGATGGGCTGCCCCCATCGGCCCGACCACTGGTTGAACGCATCCACGAACTCGTACGCTGGTTAACAAAACTTGGGCCTAACACCTCGTGAATTCCTAACACAAGGCGGGACCACCACAACCGACCCACCACCAAACCTACCGCGGGTTGACCCGCAACGTGGCCTCAACCCGACCCGGCAACACGCACAATACTAGCTCCCCGATTCGGAACAATCTCACAAATCACGTTTCGAAAACCTAGCGGTCTTCTTAGCTCAACTACCCCCTTTCATTCCACACTACTAGGGACCTATCCCAAACATAACTCACGTGTACTATGCACTTCCGATAAGGGTCAAACATAACACTACACCTTTTACTCGAGATGGCCTTGCCTCTAAGGTCTCTACGTAAAAAGCTCTAAGGTTCACACCTTCTCTATCCCCCAAATCTTACTCGGTTAACTAACCAAGATTTCTAATCACAACTGACACACTGCTATCAGAACATAGCACTTAAGGTATACTCACCTTATACAAAACTCCAGAGGGTTAAAGATATATCTATAACTACTGCTTCACTCCCCTTAGTCGTTCAAATCAAACCTGCCCCGTAGGGCGCATAGCTGAGGGAGATGACAAACTACCCACCAATCCTGAAGGCTAAGTTCTCTTACAAGGACACTCTCTCGACACATGGCCCTGACGGCCGCAGGTACAACAAGTACCAACTAAAAGACGACATTCTCGGGATGGCGTCATCGCTGTGAACCGAAGCCACGGAGTTCGAACAACTCGCATACTCCGAGCGTCGATATCCGTGGAAGACCACTCTGACCGCGGAGGTGCATATCAAATCTGCGGTGGCGACTTGCCTCGAAAGTTACCAGGACCTTCTTTGCTCGGCCTCTGCGTCGCCCGTTAACCCGTCGATCTCTACGCTTCTCGGCTGCTGCGCATAAGCGTGCAGGCCATGCTCAAGCCCAATCAAGAATTACTCTTGCACAACCTTCTTAGGTAGTCATCAAGACTCGCGATACATCGGTATACTCTGCGGTAGCCAAATCCATAGCTAATGTGGTCGCCTCGCAATCTATATTCACTATTCGGTCGTGGGCGAAGGTTCAAATATCATGGCCGCAGTAGGAACTGCCGCCGCCGTGCTAAACTCTGTTGGGGCTAGTGACGTCGCAAAACTCCCCGAATGAAGCACCACCCCAGGTGATGATTGGGCCTGTGCCCTCGCCACCCTCTGAACTCTGCTGCGGCTCACCGGTGCCTTGTCCTCACGGCGGGTTGCCCTACGCGGAGGCATAACGATAAGAAATAATTTCGTCGGAGGGTCCAACTTACAACACGGCTCTAAGGCACGATCTCGAGTGAGAAGAATAGAAACCAATCCTAAATACCTATAGCCTCACGATTATTGGTGTGGTGCAACCACGATAATCAAGACTCTTGAATCGGATGCAGAGACACTTTCCGAGGATTAAGCGCTCACGATACCACTTTTGTCACGACCGATTCCGGGCGTGGTAGTGCCTTACCGGGCACCCTGGTGATACAACATCGAGTAATCAGTGAACATAAAACACATACATGAAACAAATGAAGTACAAAGCGATGTCGAGGAAAACTTGCCTTTCGGCATATATAAATAACAACTCTTTCAAAATGAACAGTTTAATCCTTCTTACAAACCACCCACAACAGTACTACAGACCTCTAAGAAATGATGCGACAACAATGGCGGGACGGGGCCCGCCATACCACGAATGTAAATACCTACAACGACAGGGGACTATACAAATAAGCCTCCGAGGAACGGAGCTTTCCCAACTGACGTGACCCTAAGAGCGAGGATCAACGGCGGTGTACCTTTACTGCGGCATGAGCGGCCCGAAGGAGGTCGATTGACAGTACCAAGTATGTGGCGAAAATAGATCACGTAAATGAAATCATAGTAGTCTATATAAAGCGGGAGACATGTATGATAACCAAACTACGATTCACAATAAATAGCGATCGTATGTCAAGTCGGGGACTCACGCCTCAAGTTATCACAATACAACCGTGCGGGGCAAGTGCGAAGGCATAGCCGACTACTAAGACCAGCGATGCCAAAATACCACAAAGCGTATCCCAAGGTCTTTCTAGACCGCACCACATGATCGGCCGCCACTCGCGCAATATCAATGTCGCGTCTATCCTGGAACTCTCGCAGACTCGCATAGGTCACACACGGACCCGCGTGAGGTATTCCTCGAATCGTGGTCCTGCATCACCGAGGTATACCACGCATCGGCGGCTAACCCTCGGTATCCGCCTAGGCTCCGCAGCCCGCATAGTCTCAAAAGACCGCGTAGTCTCAACAGACCGCATGGAATCCCGCGTCGGGCTAAACACCGGAATGATCAATCCCGAGCTACCGCGCTCGCGTAGTCACAAGGCGCATAGGCCGTATAGACCCGTCGGGTGGCAAGCCCTCGGTATAATAAGTCGAGGGTATGTGATACAATAACAATACAACGGGCTTAACGTTTAACAACGTAAGCACAACAAGAATGACCTCCTTACATCACGATCACACAAGATACTAACACACGTAGCATCCTAACATGTTTACTCATCACATCAACAAGAAAGTATTTACAAGGCTATCTCAAACCAACACAATCAAGCTATTCACACAAGGTACTTTATGCTAACAAGTTGGGTATCTATCCCCAAAGTACTTCATACATTAAATCTTTAAAAGATCGTTACTTCACAAAACCACGCAATACCCGTAGTATATAGAGTGATTATCTTTTTAAAGTAAATCAATTACTTCTCTTTGTAAAATCTATTAGCAACATTCTTTTCCAATGTTCAAGTTTGCCTAATTTCCATGTTCAAGTTTGCCTTTTTAGAAAGGTTTCGTAGTTCATAGTCTTATTCATTTAAGATTATAATTCTCTTTTAAACAATCGAAACATAAGTCTTATATGTGTGTAGGATATTCTTGTTTATAACAATCTTATTCTGAAGTGATCTAGGAAATATCATTTTGTCTCATCTTAGCTTCTATGCGGATGGAAGTTTCTCTTGGTTTTAATAATACTTAATTAGTCAAAACATTTCCTTTTATTAACATTTGCAGATGGTTTGTCGATACGTTACGATTTCGAAATCAAGAAACATTCTTAAGCCGTTATACCTAACTTCCCATAAAGCTAGAATAACTCTTAAGTTTTCAAAAATCAAGTATTACTTCTTCTTTCAAAATGATTCAAAAATCTTTTGAAATACTTCAAGTTCTTTATTATCATATAACAAGCCAGTTATAGTTCAAATCAGTTACCTTTTAAAAACCACATGTATTTTCTTACCAACATAAAGGTTATAACCAACTTCCCATAAAGTCGTTATAACACTTTATGTTTTAAACAATCAAATACATTTAGCACACGTATGCGTCTACCGCACTACATAGTTCACACATATCATGCTAGAAGAGATAGGAGAGGTTCACATACCTCGCGGCAGTATCGACTAATAGCAAAGCGCTCAAGTACTTCCAAGTCGGCTACTCCTTAAGCCAAGTAGATCGCGCCACGTAGTACTTCAACCTATAAGGCCACAAGGCGCATTAACATTTAGATCTCATCGTAGAACATTCTCACCTAAAATTCGGCACCTCCCCACATGGCGTAAATCTCCTCTATCGGTCGGCTGCAAGCCAACCAGGGGTTATCGTCTAACCTACGGGTACAATTCTACTCCGGTACTACTACACAAGTCTCGATGTCTGACCCTATGTAATTACTGATTCGGTATTCTTCTTTAAATTGGGCTTAAGTCGCGAGACATTGCAGTAAGTATTAATCGGGCTTAAGTCAAAAGACATTGCCGATAACTACGTTGATTCTATATATAGTATACTTGACTATATATTCTAACAATATGCAATTTCCAATTACAACAGAGGGACAAGATAATTACCTCGATAAGCCCATAATTATCCTAGTTAAAGTCGATCCTGGGCAATCGTTTAGCTCCAACCCGCTCTAAACCACCCTTAGAAGTTCTAACCAACTTCTACACAATACTCCAACGGACGAGGGAGATTTTCGTAGGGTTTCGGGTGTGTGACTGACGGAAGTATAATAGTATTTACAGGCATTTTCGTATAGGTATAACCTTAGAATACAACAAGGTATACGGCTAAGGTAATTTGGGCATTATAACAATACTTTTGAGTATTTCTACCAAAGGGGGTATATTATACGAGAACAACACCACTAGGAGGGGTGAAGTCTCGGCCACAAGGCCAGAGGAGGGCTCTCGGCCAAGGGGGGAGGGACGAGAACAACAACAAGAGATGGGAGGATTTTAACACTTAGAGATTTGTGGAAAGGATGAAGAATTCATCAAAGGGAGAGGGGTATTTATAGGTCAAGGGATGGCCAAAGGCCAAGATTAAACCAAGTGTTAGGCAAGTGTAGGGCTAGGATTTATTACACACAAATATCCTACCAACCCTTGACTTTAGCCAAGGCACAAAAAACGTGCCTTACTAGCCCATTTCGTCCAATCTCACCACGATGAGAGGGTGCCAAGTGGCGCCCTCTTGTTGGTCCAAAATGTTTCGTCTCTCGGAAAAATCCGCAAAATTAAAAATGACATAGCGGAAATTCCCTACGAAGTTTGAAGCGTTTCGCCGAAAAACGACTCTAATCGGGTGTTGTGAACAAATAAATTTCGGCCAAGCCTAATTCTCAAGTTCAAATTTTCTACGTACGTCCTTACGTACATACTCTGGAAATACGGGGTATAACACTAACCAGGCCTCTAAATCACAATTTAGCATAACGCTATCTGAACATAATACTCAGCACATCATCATATCATAAACGTATACCAGTCTCTAGAGGGTGAAGGATATACCTGAAATCAAATATGCGGTTCCAAGGACTGCTAGAACTGGGAACTTCCAGCACGACCACCTTCGGCCTGCGTGTATGAACACCTGCTAGCTATCGGCGAAGAACCCGCAGATCCGGCGAGTCTCAACATCCGCGCTACCTCTGGTCGGACAATTCTTCGCTAAATGGCCCTGTTGGCCGCATGTAAAACAAACCCTATGAATACTGCGACATTCCCCCGCATGGGTTTTACCACACTGGCTACACTTAGGTCGGGGTAACCGTCCGGCCACCCAACTCCAAAGCCGAAAACCCTTGGAGCCACGGACTGCTCCCGAATACTCTGGAGGCCACGAAGGCGTGAGAGGACCACTCTGTCTTGGCGGCGTATAACTAGTCTCTTCTTGAGGCGGTCCGCCGAAAGTTACCAAAGGACCTTGCCGTCACGGCTTAACCTGCTGGTATTGGTCAATCCGTCGGTCTCTCGTGCCTCGCACCTAGTGCATGAGCTGCATGCGGGCAATGTCAATGCCGGTGAGCGATACACGAACAAGACTACGCGGCGATCATCAAGCCATGGCGTGGCGGTGCACTCTGTCCTCCATATTAGCTACTAACGCGAGGGACATATCGAGCCAACGAGTCGAACTCTACGTTGTACTCCCGGCGTGCGTCCTCGCGTGTCGGCGTCGAAACACAGTCGGCGTGCCCTCCTCATCTGCGGAGGCAAGAAATGGGCGAAATGCCTCAGAACTCGTCCCAAACGGAGGCGCATGCTTCCGGGGCGGCTCCGAATCAAACCGGATCATTGCGGTATCACGTAGCCGATGCGAACCGAAGATCACGAACTCGGTCTCCGAAGCCTTGATCACTCGCATGATCCTCTTTAACTGACGGATGAACTCCTGCGGATCATCCTCAGGCCTCGACCCGTAGAACTCTGGCGGGCTACAACTCAGAAAATCCCGTAGCCTCAAACTATCCGATGCAGGGTGGACTACGGGGCTCTGGAATGAGCTGCTGCATCCGGCCTATCTTCATGTCGCCACGATCACGGCTAATGGCGGGCCATCTCCTTGTAACCCGTCTCCTGCTGCTCCGGTGTGGATGGAGGCTCGGTGCCGTGGTCTCTGTAGCCCCGCTGCGCTCTAAACTCTCTTTGGGCGGCGTCACAAAACTCGCCGTCTGAAGCACTATCTCGAGTAATGGCGGGCTGCGCCTCGTACTCCCTCTGTATCCTACTAGCGACTCCTCGGCTTCCTTTCCCCGGGCGGGTTACTTTGGCGGAGGCATAGGCTGTAAAAGCGAAATCGTCGGAGAGGTCAACTTATAACACGGCTCAAGGCACGATCTCGGAATGAGAAGAATTGAAACTAATCCTAAATGTCCTGCGACCTCACGATTATAGATGTGGTGCACAACACACCGATAATCAAGACTACTAGACACGGTGCGTAGACACTTTCAGGATTAAGCGCTCTGATACCACTTTTGTCAAGACCCGACCTCGGGCATGGCCTGCCCCGGGCACCTGGTGATACAACATCGGAGAAAATCGGCGGAAATAAAAACTTAAACAGAAACAAGATACATCATAAGAAAATAGGCAACCAAAGCGGTCGCCTTCGTATATATATCAAACGACAGTGATCCTTTACAACCTTGCCCATGATTTACTGGACCTAAGAATGTAACAACAACTATGACGGGGACCCGGGCCCATACCACAGAATGTACAAGAACACAACTCAGAAACATACTAAAAGATAAGCCTCGAGAAACGGAGCTTCCCAATACGTTGACGTGATCCCATGGCGAGAATCCACAACCGATGTACCTCTACTGCGGCGTGAACGCGGCCCCGAGAGGTCGATCACCGGGTACTAGTATGTGAAATCGAAAAATCTTGTAATGAAATCCCATTTCATCATTTTATAAAACCATTTTGCGATAAGTAGCGGTTATGCCAAGTAAGGGACGATATCCCGAATAATCACTCGCACATAACTATGGGTCTCACGCCCATAATATCACTCATGCGTGGAACTCATTCTCTGCCGTGATACATGATGTAAAACAACACCCGTATGTGAACTCGAACTAGATCCTACTGCGTCGTCAAACCGATCGGGCAAGTAGAATCGCCTATACCGATTCAAAAGTTAGTCATAAAACTTCACGGGCAAGGTGCGGAAGCTAATTACGAGATCAAAAGCTAGCCACGCAATCGGCCGAGGCAAGTACCAAAGCTAACGCATTCTAGCCAACCGTCTCACGAGATATGACCGAGGCAAGTATCTCAAGCTATCTACCAGCAGCCTGCCGATACACGAGAAATGACCAGGACAAGTATCTAAAGTGTACCTATAACCACATGTACAAATCAAGCCCGTGATTGTTCGTCGCGCGGCAGCTTCATGGATTAGCGGTCCATGGACTAATAACAAAACTCACAATGACCGCATGCCCGGCATCTTACCTCGGCATGGCCATGAAACCATCCTACCGGGCGCATGCGTGGATCATCCATCGCGTCGGCGTGTCCAAAGGAAATAACAAGATAATACTCGAGGTGGGGCGTACTCGTGGGTCACCCAACGTCGATATGTCCAAAAGGAATAACCGGATAATACTCGATAGTGGGCGCGATACTCGTGGACCATCCAACGCGTCAGTATGTCCAAACAATCAATCATATAGCCGGCCCTCCCCGAGAGACACGGTAGCACAAAATCAAAACAATTGCACAACAAAGCTATCACAACAAGCATAGGCAAGTTCAACATACTTTTATTTTATGTCAACAATACGGGTTTCAACCCAAAATACTACATACTTTCCTTCTTTCAAAAGACCTCTTTATGTAAAAGCCACACTAATACTCGTAGTATTAAAACACGTTTCCTTTTAAACCAAATTACTACACCTTCGAAAATCTTTACAAGCTTTTAAAATCAAGTACTCTATACTTTTAAACCAAGTTCTCTTTTAAAACAACAACAAGTGTTCTTTTAAAACCCAAACAACTTTACTCTTTTCAAAACAAGTAACCTATACTTAAATCAAGTTACTTCTCTTTTTCCAAAAACAAGTCGTTATAAGTCAAGTCTCTTATCTTTCAAGATCAAGTCTCTTAACTTTCAAAATCAAGTCGTTTCACTGTCAAAATCAAACCTTTCTTTTATCCTCATAAAGTTGTTATAACTAACGTCCCATAAAGCCATTATAACACTTTATGTTTTAAACAAACAAAATTCATTTCACACAAACGCGTCTACCGTACTATATAGTTTACAACAATCATGCTCAAGAGTATAGGAAGAATCACATACCTTTTTAGCTTAAACCACAAGCCAAGTCAAGTATGCCGCGCGTAGAAGATCCACCTATAACAACCACAATACATCTATCAACTTCTAGTTCTCTTCATAGAATATTCTAAATACAAGATTCCTTATTCTACAGAAAATTCGGCAGCATCTCCCCCCCCCCCCCGCTATCACATAAATCTCCTCCCCTATCAAGGCTCGCTACCAGTCCAACAACTCTCAGGGGATTACACGTCTAACCGGACGTGTTCAATTCGCTTCAATAATACTACACAAGTCTTGTAAATGCACTCAATATAAATCTGATTCAAACCTTTATAATCATCCTTCCAATAGAATATACTCAAGTATAACTACTACAACATGTAATATCCAATTACAATAGGGGGACATAGATTATTACCTCGATAAACACAAAAATTATCCAAGTTTATAAGTCGATCTGAGCAACGTTTAGCTCAATTCTTACGCTCCAACCCGCTCAGCGACCCTTTAGAAGTTTCCAAACAACTTCTAAATACTTCAACCAAGCTAGGAAGATTTTCTAGGGTTTCACTTACTGCTATTGGAATAAAGTAGTATTTCCGGGCTCCTAGTATTGAAATAACTTTGGAATACTACTAGGGATACTAGGCCAAGGTATTTGGGATTATACAACAATACACCAAGTATTTTCTACACAAGAGGGGGGGAGGGACGAAAACTCACTAAAGGGAGGGAGTATTTTTGGCTTTGGAAAGTCTTCAAGTGCGGATGAAATACTCTTCAACCTAAGGGGGGGTATTTATAGAGGTTTCAAGGGCCAAGATCAAGGTAAGTGTAGGGTCAAGATTGGGCCATGTGTGTGTGGGTCCCACCACACCACATGGCCAACGATTTGGCTCTCCAAATGTCATGGCAAAATCGGCCAAGGGATGTGGCTAGCCAGTCCCTCCACTTCGCCAAGTGACACATGGGGTGACACGTGTCTCCCCGACTCGTCAAAATATTTCGCCTTACGAAAATACCAAAATCTCAAAACAAAGCGGGCCCACAAAATCGTAAATTTCTCGTGGGCACGTGACCATTCAGAAAATAAAATCTCATAATTCTAAAATAATCCAAGAAGTCCAAATACCAAATCTGGGAATCCAATTCCCATTAACGAACTTTTTTCTTCACAAAAACCGGAAACTTTTCCGTCGAAAAAATCACATCTTCCTTTCTTTCCAAAATTTCTGTCGTATTCTCGTACGTACATTCTCACATACATACCCTGGAACTACGGGGTATAACACAATTGATATCAAACTAGTCCACAATACAAATGCCAATTTCGGCCAAAAGGTGCAACAACTTATCAACCTTTCCAATTCCTTTTCAATCCATGTTCTTAGGTCTATCATGTTATATAGTCATAAACAACTTAACAATTATAATTCCTTCTTTATATAACATGTGACGACTTAAACTAATAATCCAATTGAATTGAAATCTCAAGGGCTAAACATACTAGTTTTCGGATTAGAGTTCTAATAGCCAATACACTTATCAACTTCATAATATATATCTCATACTTGCTAATATCCATAGCTACAACAATAAGTAATCTTAATTACTAAAACGACAAGAATTATACCTTTACAAGCCCTTATAATTTCCAAGATTCAAAGTCGCTCCTTAGCAATTCTTAGCTCCTTTCCTTTACGCTCCAATCCGCTATTTGAAGCCTTTAGAAGCTCACAACCAACTTCTCTTCCATTTCCAATCAAAACCTATGAAAATGCCTTAGGTTTTCGCCTTGCGACTAACGTGAAAACGCCGTTTTTCCGAAATCTTTCTATTGAGATATCCTTACAATACCCTTAGGGACCTAGGGTTAAAGTCTTGTAAATAATGGATCAAAACTACAAAATGTTTGTGTGGATAATACACTAAAGTCGAGAGCTCAATGTTGAAGAACAAGGTGTTGTGATTTTTTTCTAAGTGTTAAAAGAGCTAGTCTTGCACTAGTTGTGTATATATAATACAATGGATGGCTTAGATTGCAACACTTGAGTGGCTAGGATGAGAGTAATTAATTAATTGGCCAAGTGGACAAGTTGACTAGTCAATAAACTCAAGCTTTGAAGACTTATCTTCCTTGATGGTCAATGACCATTTTACCCTAGTAATAATTTCGTCCAATACCATTGTGGGGGGTGCCACATGTCGCCCTCTCATTCGTCCATAAAATTTCGTAACCCTCGTGGCCCCCACAAAACGTAAAAATTCTTCGGGTGGGCCCCACATGACCAAATCCGTAAAAATAAATTTCCATAATGTTAATAAGTTCCATACTCTTCAAATAATGCATTTTGAGAATCTAATTCTCCTCAACGAACATTTTTCCTTTCCGACGTTCGGAAGATTTTCCGTCGGAAAAACAATTCTTCCTTTCGTACCAATTTCAAGTCTTGTTTTCCTTACGTACATTCTCTTAAACATGTCCTTGAATTACGGGGTGTAACATTTTTCCCCCCTTAGAAACATTCGTCCCCGAATGTTCTTTCGGAGTCCAATCTAATTAGATAGCGACATGGTCTCCTTTTACTACACACTTCATACAATATATGCCACCCATGGCAAAATAACAATACTTATACTAAAATGTCAACCTTGGCACTCACGAAGCCACCTAGTCCATACTCATAATGACCTTAAAGTCTGTCATAAACATCTCTACTAGGTATACTAGGGTCTGACGAATGTATCATCACCGGGCAAATCTAATATACCCGCTCAGCTACCACCCCAAACACTCACGGGTGTAGTTACCTCGAAAGGTTCTTATGGATTCAGGCTCTATTCCTTTACACTTGGTTGCCATCTTCCCATCGGTCGATTCTTTCCGTACTTCCAACTCATACTAGCATACATACACTTCCATACCGATTCTGGCCCCAATCTTTGAGTCACTCTTTTAAACAACATAAGGCCATCTCCGCTTTCACGACTGGTTCGTGGAACGCGTCCGAACCCGTAAAACAATTAACTAGACTTGGGCCTTGCACTCGTGACCACGTCACGTAGCGAACTACTACCAACTGATCCCACTCCATTTCAAAGCTATGGGCGACCCACATAGGTCCTCACCCCGTCCACCGTCGCACTTAACTCTTATTATTGGTCTATAATAAATCTCTGCAGAAGACCTTGTACATCTAAGGTCTCAGCGGTCATCAATATTCTTAGGCTCGCAATTTCCATGCTCCAAGCCTACCTTACCAGTCCCCCAGTAAACGGGTACAAAAACTTCTAATAATACCAAAATCGTGTCGTCTTGATCACAACAACCCTTACTTACTCTATACAGATCTCATCCGTACAATCCTCTTATGCATACCACGTAGCTTAATCTATTAACACGACATTCCATTAAGTTTCTTAACATGACTTCGTCGACCCGATCCGGGCGTGATCGTGCTACCCCGCACCTAGTGATACAACATCAGAGTAACCAGCGGAATATAAAACAAGACATGAAACAATATGAAGTGAGAAATAGTTTATCTGAGAAAAATTGCCTTTCGACATATATATATATATATGTTTGAACAGTTACATTCCTTTTACAAACCTGCCCAGAACAGTACTACAGACCTCTAAGAATGTAATAACAACTATGACGGGACAGGGCCCCGCCATACCCCTGAATGTACAAGAACCTACAACTCAGGGAAACATACCAAAAGATAAGCCTCGAGAAACGGAGCTTCCCAATATCTTTGAATTGTGATCATATGGCGAGGATCAACAACCGGTGTACCTCTACACTGCAGCATGAACGCAGCCCAAGGAGGTCGATCTACAAGTACCAAGTATGTGAAACTGAAAATACTGTAAACGAAATCATAACAGTCTAAAATAAACCAAGAGACATGTATGATAACAAAACTACAGTTCACAACATAAAAGCGGTCATGTCAAGTCGTGACTCACGCCTCAAAGTCATCCTCATGCCCGTGGAACTCCTTCCTCACCGCTGGCGATCTAGGTATAAATCGTGTATGATCGTATAACGTGTCTCGGCCCATCTCATGGACTCGGTCGGATCGTATGGAATATATTCTCGGCCCATCATGGACTCGGTATAGAATCGTGTGGAATACATTCGGTTCATCCCATGAACTTCGGTATCGTGTGAAATACATTCGGTTCATCCCATGAACGCGGTGTCGTGAAATACATTCCGGTTCATCCCATGAACGGTGTCGAGTGAAATACATTCCGGTTCATCCATGAACGTGGTGTCGTGGAATACATTCGGTTCATCCACGAATGCGTGTCGAGTGAAATACATTCGGTTCATCCATGAACGCGGTGTCGAGTGGAATACATTCCGGTCCATCCTGGACGCGGTATAGAATCGACCATAACATTTAAACGCTCTTTTAAGACAGATTAAGATAATACCATGCTTTCCTTTTAAATCAACTAAGGCAATATTATGCCCTCCTTTTTAAACCAAAACACTTTCCTTTTTTAAAGTCAAGTAACAACATTCTTTTCCAAAAGTTCAAGTTGCCTAATTTCAAATACTCAAGTCTTTTAGTTTCGAAAGATTTCATAGTTCATAGTCTTAATCAAATAACGTAATCTTTTTTAAAACAATTGAATAACGTATGTCTTATGTGTGAGTATGTTATTCTTGTTTATAACAATCTTATTAAAGCAGCCATGCTCTAGGAAATGTAATACAATTTTGTCTTATCTTAGCTTCTATGCAGATGGAGGTTTCTACTGGTTTTAATATAATTTAATTATTGTCAAAACATTTTCCTTTATTAATGCTGCAGTGGTTCGTTCGAAACTTATTCTCATTTCCGAAATCAGTAAAACATTATTCTTTAAAAACACAGTACTCATTACTCACGAATGAGGTTTCACACTTTTTAACAAAATTCATATCAATTCAATTAAGTCAAGTCTCTTATCTTTTAAGATCAAGTCTCTTAAATCTAAAATCAATAAACCATTCTTTTTATCTCTCTTAAGTCGTTATACCTAACTTCCCATAAAGCTAGTATAACTCTTAAGTTTTCAAAACCAAGTATTACTCTCCATTAAAAAACGATTCTTAATTCCTTTGAAATACTTCAAGATTCTTATTATTTAAAACTCAAGTCAAAAGACATCGAAGTAAAACCACGTTCAGTTAACACACGTACGTCTACCATACTATATATATTCTTTTAAATTATCATGCTCAAGAGGATAGGAAGAATCACATACCTCGCGACGATTATCGACAATTAGCAAAACGCTCCAAAGTATTCTAACCTTGCTCGCCTTTTCCACCCTTTCGATGAGACCACGCTACTCGAAGAACTTCAACCTATAACGGTCATATAAGTCTATCAACGTCTAGACTACTCTGTAGAATATTCTAAGCAGGAGGTTCATATTTCTACGGAAAATTGGGCAGCTCCTCCCTACCCGTCAAACTACTCAAGTCTACTGTAAATACAGTCCTATGTAAGTACAGTTCAATTCTCTTCTTTTATACCATCCTTCTATATCTTAAACTTAAACCCAAATTACTACGATATGTAATCTCCAATTACAATAGAAGGACAAGATATTTACCTCGATAAGCCCAAAATTATCCAAGTTAATGTCGATCCTGAGCAAGGTTTAGCTCCTATTCTGTACGCTCCAATACGCTCCAAGAAACCCTTAGAAGTTCTACACAACTTCTACTTAATACTTCAACCAACTATGAAGATTTCCCCAGGGTTTCGTTTAGTGACTAATGGAAGTATAGTAGTATTTTTCCGGGCTTTTAGTACAGATGTGACTTTGGAATACTACAAGGTATTTTGGAATAGTAACAATACTTGGAGAATACTTTTCTACCAAGAGTGGGGTATTTCACGAGAACAACTAGGAAGGGGGGGTTGTTTCGGCCAAGGCTTCACAAAGGGGGAGGGGTGGTTTGGACGAGAGCTTCAAGAGGGGGAGAGGGATTTCAAGACTTGGAAAATGTTTAAGGGATGAAGATTTAGTCTTGCACTTAAGGGGTATTTATAGGCCAATCAATGGCCAAGATTCAAGCAAATGTGTGGATGAGATTTGGACAAGTGTTGTGTGGGTCCCACCTTATCTATCTACCCACAAAATATCACAAAATATCCTACCTAACCTTGACCAATGTTTTAGGCCAAAAAAATGACAAAAACGTGCCATCTATTTTCGTCCACCAATCCGCCCACTTGAGGGTGACAAGTGTCGCCCTCCCGTTGGTCCAAAATATTTCATCTCTCGGAAAAATCCGCAAAAATTATAAATGTCGCAACCGTAATTTTCCCTTCGCAGGGTCCGGAAAACTTTTCATCGGAAAACAATTCTTTTCGCTAGTTGTGCACAATTTCGTCCCTTATGCCTACTTAAGGCTTGAACTTTTATGCGCACGCCTCGTACATACTCTGGAAATACGGGGTATAACATTCTCCCCTCCTTAGAAACATTCGTCCCGAATGTTCCTTCTCAAGACGGATAACGATAAAGTTCCTCTTAACTTAAACAAGTTGCCAATTCCACACATGGCCACAAAATAACATACGCGCAAATACTGAAATCCAAGTCCACGAGGAATCACATCTATCATCGCAAAAGCTCCCACTCAAGGGCTAAAAGATACTCCCTTCGCATCTTTTCTTCACAAAAGAAATGATCACTTCTATTCTCTTAACACATGTTCACTTCTTCTCTTACTCGTCGTACCCTTCTCATACCCAAACTCCTCCTACTATACGTACCATATTGCTGTCATTGCCTAAGTTTCCAAAATCTCAGGGTTACTATCTCCAACTTGGTCATCATTAACTGGGAACACTCTGGATGGATCCCCGATACTTTTCTGAACATATCCACATCCTCTTTGGATCAATGCGGACCAACTATCTTAACCTTGCCAATATCGAACCAATCGACCGGCAACCTACACTTCCGCCCATACAAGGCTTCATAAGGCGATATCCGAATACTGAAATGGTAGCTATAATGATACTCACTCAACAAGAGGCACATAATCCCTCGCTACCCCGGAAATCAAAACACCGCCCGAGGTGAATGCACATCGAGACTCACCTGAGTTCCTAACCCTCGCCTGGTAAAACCTCCACTAAAAGAAATAGCCGTAAACTGGGCTCCACTGCCCGTCATAAAGTAAAAGTAGGAACCCCGTGCAGCCTTACAACCTTCCTGATATACAACATTTCGCATAACCCTCCGTCGAGTAAACAGTCCTGACTGAAAGACAAGATGGGCTGACCTCATCGGCCCGACTACTGGTCGAACGCATCCACGAACGCGTACAACGGTCATCTAAACTTGGGCCTAGCGCCCTCATGATCCTACCATCTGGCGGGACCACCACGAACTGACCCCACCACATTACAGGCCGCGGGTTGACCCATGATCGGTACTCAACCCGACCCGCTATCGCGCCAAACTCTTGTTCCCCCGATCCGGAACAATCTCACTAATCAAGTCACGAAAACCTAGTGGTCTCCTCAGCTCAACTACCCTCTTTCATTTCATACCACTCAGGGACTTATCACACAAATATATCCCACGTATACTATGCACCCCGATAAAGGTCAAACATAAAAATAAATCTTTTACTCAAGATGGCCTCGCATCTAAGGTCTTTACGTAAAATATTCTAAGGCTCACAATTTACCTGTCCCCCAATCTTACCCTTCTAACTAACCATGTTTTCTAAACAAAATTTTAACATAATGCTATCTGAACATAATACTTAGCACGTCATCATAACATCAACGCATACTAGTCTCTAGAGGGGTAAGAATATACCTGTATCATCTGCTTCATTTTTCCTTAGTCGCTTTAATCCTAATCTTGCCCTGCCGGGCGCATAGCTATAGAAGGCGATGAACCTGCCACTGACCCGGTAGGCTGCGTCATTCTTCCTGTACCCCTCCTATGAGCACAGTCTCTCGTCACATGGCCCTGACGGCCGCAGGTGAAACAAGCACCAGTAAAAAGACGATATTCCCCGGGATGATGCACGCACATCGCACCTGGGGACATGAATCCTGCGGCTAGAACCCGTATATCTCAGAAACGAAGCCTGGAGCTCGACCAGCTCGAATACCCGAAAGTCACGAAGGCGTGGAGGACCACTCTGTACTGGCGGAGGTACATAACTAACTTGTTGCTGAGGCAGTCCGCCTCGAAAGTTATCAAAGGACCTGCGTCACAGCCTCTTACGCTGATCTCGGCCATTCCGTGACCTCTCCGCCTCACACCCAGTGCATAAGCTGCGCACGGGCAATGTCCATGCCCGATGAAGAGCTACACCAACAAGCCTCGCCAAGTAGTCATCGAGTCCGGTGATGTAGCGGTGTACTCGCCCTCCATATCGGCTACTAACGCGGGACATACCGAGCCAATGAGTCGAACTCCACGTTGTACTCCGACCGTCGCCGTCTGCGTCAACTTCAAAAATCATCGGCGAGCCCTCATACGTGGAGGCAAGAAATGTGCAAGAAATGCCTCGAGAACTCGTCCCATACGGTGGAAGTGCATACTCTCCCGACAGCTCCACGAATCAAACTAGCCGATCATTGCAGATCACGCGGCGTGCGAACCTAAGACCACCGACTCGGTCTCGGCCTTGATCACTCTCATGATCTGGCAATCGCTTGATGAACTCCTGCGGATCATCTCGTGCCTCGACCGTAGAACTCTGGCGGGCTACTGACTCGAGAAAGTCCCGTAGCCTCAAACTATCTGATCTCGGGTGAACCATGGGTACTCTTTCGGCTTGCGTCGGCCTATCCTCATGTCGGCCACGATCCCGGCGATGGCGGGCATCTCTTTGTACCCCAACTCTTCTGCTCCAGGTTGTGGGACTGGAGGCTCAGGTACTGTGGTCTCAGCAGCCACTGCTGCGGCTCTAAACTCTTCTGGGGCTGGCGGCGTCGCAAAGCTCGCCGTCTGAAGCACTATCTCAGGTAATGACCAGGCCTGCGTCCTCGTACTCCTCTGTATCCTACTAGCAGCTCCCTCGGCTGTCTTGCCAATCTGGGCTCGGGTTGCCTTGCGCGGAGGTATAACTGGTAAAAATGAAATACGTCAGAGGGGTCCAACTTATAACAAAACTCTAAGGCACGATCTCAGAATGAGAAGAATGGAAACCAACCCTAAATGTCCTGCAGCCTCCTGATTATAGATGTGGTGCACAACACATCGATAATCAAGACTCTACTAGACACGGTCTGTAGACACTTTCCGAGGACTAATCGCTCGATACCACTTTTGTCACGACCCGATCCGGGCGTGGTAGTGCCTACCGGGCACCCTAGTGATACAACATCAGAGTAACCAGCGGAATATAAAACAAGACATGAAACAATATGAAGTGAGAAACAGTTTATCTGAGAAAAATTGTCTTTCGACATATAAATATATATGTTTGAACAGTTACATCCCTTTTACAAACCTGCCCACAATAGTACTACAGACCTCTAAGAATGTAATAACAACTATGACGGGACAGGGCCCCGACATACCCCTGAATGTACAAGAACCTACAACTCAGGGAAACATACCAAAAGATAAGCCTCCGGAAAAACGGAGCTTCCCAATACGCTGAACTGTGATCATATGAGCGAGGATCAACAACCGGTGTACCTCTACATGCGGGATGAACGCAGCCCCCCGAAGGAGTCGATCTGGCAATTACCAAGTATGTGAAACGAAAATATCATGAACGAAATCATAACGATCTAAAATAAAGCAGAGACATGTATGATAACAAAACTACGATTCACAACATAAAAGCGATCATGTCAAGTCGTGGACTCACGCCCTCAAAGTCATCCTCATGCGTGGAACTCCTTCCTCACCGCCGCGATCTAGGTATATATCATATGATACATATAACGTGTCTCGGCCCGTCATGGACTCGGTGTCGGATCGTATGGAATACATTCCCGGCCCATCTCATGGACTCGGTATAGAATCGTGTGGAATACATTCCCGGTTCATCCCATGAACTCGGTATCGTGTGAAATACATTCCTGGTTCATCCCATGAACGCGGTGTCGTGTGAAATACATTCCCGGTTCATCCCATGAACGCGGTGTCGAGTGAAATACATTCCCGGTTCATCCCATGAACGCGGTGTCGAGTGGAATACATTCCCGGTTCATCCCATGAACGCGGTGTCGAGTGAAATACATTCCCGGTTCATCCCATGAACGCGGTGTCGAGTGAAATACATTCCCGGTCCATCCCATGGACGCGGTATAGAATCGACCATAACATTTAAACGCTCTTTTAAGACAGATTAAGATAATATCATGCTTTCCTTTTAAATCAAATAAGGCAATATTATGCCCTCCTTTTTAAACCAAAACACTTTCCTTTTTTAAAGTCAAGTAACAACATTCTTTTCCAAAAGTTCACGTTGCCTAATTTCAAATACTCAATTCTTTTAGTTTCGAAAGATTTCATAGTTCATAGTCTTAATCAAATAACGTAATCTTTTTTAAAACAATTGAATAATGTATGCCTTATGTGTGAGTAGGTTATTCTTGTTTATAACAATCTTATTAAAGCAGCCATGATCTAGGAAATGTAATACAATTTTGTCTTATCTTAGCTTCTATGCAGATGGAGGTTTCTACTGGTTTTAATATAATTTAATTATTGTCAATATATTTTCCTTTATTAACGCTGCAGTGGTTCGTTCGATACTTATTCTCGTTTCCAAATCAAGAAACATTATTCTTTAAAACCAAGTACTCATTACTCACGAATGAGGTTTCACACTTTTTAACAAAATTCATATCAATTCAATTAAGTCAAGTCTCTTATCTTTTAAGATCAAGTCTCTTAACTTCTAAAATCAATAAACCATTCTTTTTATCTCTCTTAAGTTGTTATACCTAACTTCCCATAAAGCTAGTATAACTCTTAAGTTTTCAAAACCAAGTATTACTCTCCTTTCAAAAACGATTCTTAATTCCTTTGAAATACTTCAAGATTCTTATTATTTAAAACTCAAGTCAAAAGACATCGAAGTAAAACCACGTTCGTTAACACACGCACGCCTACCGTACTATATATATTCTTTTAAATTATCATGCTCAAGAGGATAGGAAGAATCACATACCTCGCGACGATTATCGATAATTAGCAAAAGCGCTCCAAAGTATTCTAACCTTGCTCGCTTTTTCCACCCTTTCATGAGACCATGCTACTCAAGAACTTCAACCTATAACGGTCATATAAGTCTATCAACGTCTAGACTACTGCGTAGAATATTCAAGCGGGAGGTTCATATTTCTACGGAAAATTGGCGCACTCCTACCCACAAACTACTCAAGTCTCAGTAAATACGGTCTATGTAAATCTGATTCAATTCTCTCTTCTTTTATACCATCCTTCTATATCTTAAACTTAATCCCAAATTACTACGATATGTAATCTCCAATTACAATAGAAGGACAAGATATTTACCTCGATAAGCCCAAAATTATCCAAGTTAATGTCGATCCCGAGCAAGGTTTAGCTCCTATTCATGCGCTCAATACACTCCAAGAAACCCTTAGAAGTTCTACACAACTTCTACTTAATACTTCAACCAACTATGAAGATTTCCCCAGGGTTTCGTTTAGTGACTAATGGAAGTATAGTAGTATTTTTCCGGGCTTTTAGTATAGAGGTGACTTTGGAATACTACAAGGTATTTGGGCCAAGGTATTTTGGAATAGTAACAATACTTGGAGAATACTTTTCTACCAAGGGGGGGGGGGGGGTATTTCACGAGAACAACTCGGAAGAGGGGGGTTTGTTTCGGAAAAGGCTTCACAAAGGGGGAGGGGTGGTTTGGACGAGAGCTTCAAGAGGGGGAGAGGGATTTCAAGACTTGGAAAATGTTTAAGGGATGAAGATTTAGTCTTGCACTTAAGGGGTATTTTTAGGCCAATCAATGGCCAAGATTCAAGCAAGTGTGTGGATGAGATTTTGACAAGTGTTGTGTGGGTCCACCTTATCTATCTACCCACAAAATATCACAAAATATCCTACCTAACCTTGACCAATGTTTTAGGCCAAAAAAATGACAAAAATGTGCCATCTATTTTCGTCCACCAATCCGCCCACTTGTGGGTGACAAGTGTCGCCCTCCCGTTGGTCCAAATATTTCATCTCTCGGAAAAATCCGCAAAAATTATAAATGTCGCAACCGTAATTTTCCCTTCGCAAGGTCCGAAAAACTTTTCGTCGGAAAACAATTCTTTTCGCTAGTTGTGCACAATTTCGTCCCTTATGCCTATTTAAGGCTTGAACTTTTGTACGTAGGCCCTCACGTACATACTCTGGAAATACGGGGTATAACATTCTCCCCTCCTTAGAAACATTCGTCCCGAATGTTCCTTCTCAAGACGGATAACGATAAAGTTCCTCTTAACTTAAACAAGTTGCCAATTCCACACATGGCCACAAAATAACATACACGCAAATACTGAAATCCAAGTCCATGAGGAATCACCTCTATCATCGCAAAAGCTCCCACTCAAGGGCTAAAAGATACTCCCTTCGCACCTTTTCTTCACAAAAGAAATGATCACTTCTATTCTCTTAACACATGTTCACTTCTTCCCTTACTTGTCATACCCTTCTCATACCCAAACTCCTCCTACTATACGTACCATATTGTTGTCATTGCCTCAGTTTCCAAAATCTCAGGGTTACTATCTCCAACTTGGTCATCATTAACTGGGAACACTCTGGATGGATCCCCGATACTTTTCTGAACATATCCACATCCTGTTGGATCAAGTACGGACCAACTATCTGAACCTTGCCAATATCGAACCAATCGACCGGCAACCTACACTTTCACCCATACAAGACTTCATAAGGCGATATCCGAATACTGAAATGGTAGCTATAATGATACTCACTCAACAAGAGGCACATAATCCTCGCTGCTACCCCGGAAATAAAAACACCGGCCCGAGGGTGAATGCAATACTGAGACTTACCTGAGTTCCTAACCCCCGCCTGGTAAAACCTCCACTAAAAGAAATAGCCATAAACTGGGCTCCACTGCCCGTCATAAAGTAAAAGTAGGAACCCCGTGCAGCCTTACAACCTTCCTGATATATAACATCTCACATAACCCTCCGTCGAGTAAACAGTCCTGACTGAAAGACAAGATGGGCTGACCTCATCGGCGGACCATGGTCGACGCATCCACGACGCGCATAACGGTCATCTAAACTTGGGCCTAGCGCCTCATGATCCTACCACCGGCGGGACCACCACGAACTGACCCACCACATTACAGCCACGGGTTGACCGCGATCGGTCCCTCAACCCGGACCGCTATCGCGCCAAACTCTTGTTCCCCCGATCCGGAACAATCTCACTAATCAAGTCACGAAAACCTAGTGGTCTCCTCAGCTCAACTACCCTCTTTCATTTCATACCACTCAGGGACTTATCACACAAATATATCCCACGTATACTATGCACCCCGATAAAGGTCAAACATAAAAATAAATCTTTTACTCAAGATGGCCTCGCATCTAAGGTCTCTACGTATAATATTCTAAGGCTCACAATTTACCTGTCCCCCAATCTTACCCTTCTAACTAACCATGTTTTCTAAACACAATTTTAACATAATGCTATCTGAACATAATACTTAGCACTTCATCATAACATCAACGCATACTAGTCTCTAGAGGGGTAAGAATATACCTGTATCATCTGCTTCATTTTTCCTTAGTCGCTTTAATCCTAATCCTGCCCTGCCGGGCGCATAGCTATAGAAGGCGATGAACCTGCCACTGACCCGGTAGGCTGCGTCATTCTGCCTGTACCCCTCCTATGAGCACAGTCTCTCGTCACATGGCCCTGACGGCCGCAGGTGAAACAAGCACCAGTAAAAAGACGACATTCCCCGGGATGATGCCTGCCACATCGTGCACACTGAGGGGGACATGTATATCTCAGAAACTGAAGCCACGAGCTCGACCAGCTCCGAATACCGAGCGTCAAGGCGTGGAGGACCACTCTGTACTGGCGGAGGTACATAACTAGCTTTGGCGGTCGCCTCGAAAGTTACCAAAGGACCTGCTGTCTGGCCTCTTCTCCCGATCTCGGTCATTCCGTCGACCTCTCCGCTCCTCACACCCAAGTGCATAAGCCTGCATGCGGGCAATGTCCATGCCCGGCTGAAGAGCTACACCCGAACAAGCCTCTGCCAAGTAGTCATCGAGTCCGGTGACGTAGCGGTGTACTCTGTCCTCCATATCAGCTACTAACGCGGGGACATACTGAGCCAATGAGTCGAACTCCACGTTGTACTCCCGAATCGTACGCCCGGTCGGCCTCAACGTCAAAAATCTGTCGGCCCGAGCCCTCCTCATCTGTGGAGGCAAGAAATGTGCAAAAAATGCCCCTGAGAACTCGTCCCATACGGCTGGAAGTGCATACTCTCCCGGGGCGGTTCCATGAATCAAACGATCGGCAGATCACGCAGCCGATGCGAACCTAAGACCACCGACTCGGTCTCGAAGCCTTGATCACTCATGATCCGTCAGAATCGCTTCGGATGAACTCCTGCGGATCATCCTCGTGCCTCGACCAGAACTCGCGGCTACAACTCGGAAAATCCGTAGCCTCAAACTATCTCGATCTCGGGTGAACCCATGGTACTATCTGAACTGCGTCGGCCTATCCTCATGTCGCCACGATCACGGCGATGGGCCATCTCTTTGTACCCCAACTCCTCTTCTCCAGTGTGGACCGAGGCTCGTCTTGTGGTCTCAGCAGCCCATCGTTGCGGCTCTAAACTCTACTAGGTCGGGCGCCGCAAAACTCGTCGTCTGAAGCACTATCTCAGGTAATGACCGGGCCTGCGCCCTCGTACTCCTCTGTATCCTACTAGCAGCTCCCTCGGCTGTCTTTCCCATCTGGGCCCGGGTTGCCTTGCGCGGAGGCATAACTGGTAAAAACGAAATACGTCAGAGGGGTCCAACTTATAACACAGCTCTAAGGCACGATCTCAGAATGAGAAGAATGGAAACCAATCCTAAATGTCCTGCAGCCTCCTGATTATAGATGTGGTGCACAACACATCGATAATCAAGACTCTACTAGACACGATGCGTAGACACTTTGCTATACCGTATTTCCGAGTATATGCGTGAGGCGCATTTATAAAAGTTTAAGCCTTAAGGTTGGCATGGTTCGAAATTTGTACACAAGTACCGAAAAGAATCGTTTTTCGACGAAACGTTTTACAAGACTTGCGAAGGGAAAAATACGGCTATGTCATTTATAATTTTTTGCGGATTTTTCCGAGAGATGAAACATTTTGGACCAACGGGAGGGTGACATGTGTCACCCTCACATTGGGCGTGATTGTGGTAGTGAGTGGACGAAATGGGGGTCTTGGTTAGGTAGGATATTTTGTGATAGTTGGTGTGGTAGATGGATAAGGTACACATGGATGAATCCACACCCTACACTTGCCTTGCACTTGGCTTCATCTTGGCCATTGGTTGGCCATTGCTTGACCTATAAATACCCCCTTAGTTGAAGACTTATTCTTCATCCTCTCTTGATAAATTCCAAGTCTAAAAATCCCTCCCTCTCCCTTGTGAGCTCTAGTCCAACTCCCCCCCCCCCTCCCCTTTGAGAAAGGCCTTGGCCGAGAGCACCGCTCCCCCTTTGTAGTGTTCTAGCCGAGGGGTACCCCCCCCTAGCGTAGTTGTTTTCGAGAAATACCCCCCCCTCTTGGTTGAGAAATACTTCTCCAAGTATTGTAGGAATGCCAAAATACTCTAGCCCAAAACCTTTGTAGTATTTCCAAGTACCGTCTATACGAAAAGCCCGGAAAATACTACTATACTTTCCTTTAGCCACTAAACGAAACCCTAAGGAAAACCTTCATAGTCGGTTGAAGTGTTAAGTAGAAGTTGTGAAGAACTTCTAAGGGTTTCTCGGAGCGTGCAATTAGGAGCTAAACCTTGCTCAGGATCGACGTTTATACTTGGATAATTTTGGGCTTATCGAGGTAAATACTACTGTCCTTCTGTTGTAATTGGAATTACATACTGTAGTTGTATAGAAATGAATATAAGATTCATAGAAGAGAGTTGAACTGTAATAGAAGGATATTACAGAAAAGACTTGAACTGAAATCACATCAGAAGATATAGTAGAAGATTAAACTGTACATACATAGATCGCATTCTGAGACTTATAACCTTTCTTGGTTGAATGTTCTGCGAGTAGCATGTACTACTTGGAAGGTGGACAAGGCTAGCGGGGTTTTAGCCGTGGAGCGTTTTGCTAATAGTCGATAATCGTCGCGAGGTATGTGATTCTTCATATACACTTGAGCATGATATTTTAAAAGTATATATATATATATATATATATATAGTACGGTAGACGTACGTGCGTTAACTGAACGTAGTTATCGGCAATGTCTTTGACTTAAGCCTGAATAATAAGAATCTGGAAGTATTTTAAAAGAACATATATATAGTACGGTAGACGTACGTGTGTTAACTGAATGTAGTTTTACGGCAATGTCTTTTGACTTAAGCCTGAATAATAAGAATCTTGAAGTATTTCAAAAGAGTTAAGAACCTTTTTGAAAGGAAGAGTAATACTTGGTTTTAAAAGCTTAAGAGTTATACTAGCTTTATGGGAAGTTAGGTATAACGACTTAAGAGAGATAAAAAGAATGGTTTATTGATTTTAGAAGTTAAGAGACTTGATCTTAAAAGATAAGAGACTTGACTTAATTTGATTTAACATGAATTTTGTTAAAAAGTGTGAAACCTCATTCGTGAGTAATGAGTACTTGCTTTTTAAAAAGGAATAATGTTTTACTGATTTCGGAAATCAGAATAAGTATCGAACGAACCACTGCAGCGTTAATAAAGGGAAATGTTCTGACTAATTAAGTATTATTAAAACCAGTAGAAACCTCCATCTGTATAGAAGCTAAGATGAGACAAAATGATATTACATTTCCTAGATCATGGCTGCTTTAATAAAGATTGTTATAAACAAGAATAAATGTTATACCCCGTATTTCCAGAGTATGTACGTGAGGACGTACGTAGAAAAGTTTGAGCCTTAAAGTTAGGCAAGGACGAAATTTTGTTCACAACTACCGAAAAGAATCGTTTTCCGACGAAACGTTTTACAAAACTTGCGAAGGGAAAATTACGGCTATGTCATTTATATTTTTTGCGGATTTTTCCGAGAGATGAAATATTTTGGACCAACGGGAGGGTGACACGTGTCACCCTCAAAAGTGGACGGCAAAGGGCTAGCTTGGCACGTTTTTTGTGTTGAAGTTTTAGTCAAGGGTTAGGTAGGATATTTTGTAGATATTTTGTGTAGTTGATGAACAAGTGGGACCCACAAACACTTGTCCAAATCTTGACCCTACACTTGCCCACCACTTGTCTTGATCTTGGCCATTGGTTGGCCTATAAATACCCCTTTGTTGAAGACTTCTTCATCCACACAGTGTTTCTAAGTCTTGAAATCCTCTCCCCTCTCTATAGTTTTCGTCCTCCCTTGTGAGGCTTTGCCGAGAGGTACCCCCTACCTTGAGTTGCTCGTCCAAATACACCCCCTAGGTAGAAAAGTATTCTCCAAGTATAGTTACTATTCCAAAATACCTTGGCCCAAATACCTTGTAGTATTCCAAGGTTATCCCTATACTAAAAGCCCAGAAATACTATTATACTTTCCTTCAGTCACAAAAACGAAACCCTAAGGAAAATCTTCATAGTCGGTTGAAGTATTAAGAAGAAGTTGCGTAGAACTTCTAAGGGTTGTTTGGAGCGGGTTGGAGCGCCCAGAGTAGGAGCTAAACGTCGCTCAGGATCGACATTTAAACTTGGATAATTTTGGGCTTATCGAGGTAAATACTCTTGACCTTCTATTGTAATTGGGAATTACATACTGTCGTAGTATTGAAATGAATTTAAGATTCATAGAAGAGAATTGAACTGTAATAGAAGGATATTACAGAAGTGAGTTAAACTGAAATCGCATCAGAAGAATATTAAAGAAGAGATTAAACTGTACTTACATAGGACTGTATTTACAGTAGACTTGTGTAGCTTAACGGGTAGGGAAGTGCTGCCCAATTTTTCGTAGAATAGAGAAGCCTCTGCTTAGAATTTTCTACAGTGTAGTCTAGACATTGATAGACTTATATAACCGTTATAGGTTGAAGTACTGCGAGTAGCGTGATCTACTTGAAAGGTGGACAAGGCTAGCCGGGTAATAGCGGTGGAGCGTTTTGCTAATAGTCGATAATCGTCGCGAGGTATGTGATTCTTCCTATCCTCTTGAGCATGATATTTTAAAGAATATATATATAGTACGATAGACGTACGTGTGTTAACTGAACGTAGTTTTACGGTAATGTCTTTTGACTTAAGCCTGATTAATAAGAATCTTGAAGTATTTCAAGAGAATTAAGAAACCTTTTTGAAAGAAGAGTAATACTTGGTTTTAAAAGCTTAAGAGTTATACTAGCTTTATGGGAAGTTAGGTATAACGGCTTAAGAGAGATAAAAAGAATGATTTATTGATTTTAGAAGTTAAGAGACTTGATCTTAAAAGATAAGAGACTTGACTTAATTAAATTAATATGAGTTTTGTTAAAAAGTGTGAAACCTCATTCGTGAGTAATGAGTACTTGGTTTTTAAAAGGAATAATGTTTTACTGATTTCGGAAATCAGAATAAGTATCGAACAAACCACTGCAGCGTTAATAAGGGAAATGTATTGACTAATTAAGTATTATTAAAACCAGTAGAAACCCCCATCTGCATAGAAGCTAAGATGAGACAAAATGATATTACATTTCCTAGATCATGGCTGCTTTAATAAGATTGTTATAAACAAGAATAACCTACTCACATATAAGGCATATGTTTCTCAAATTGTTTTAAAGGAGAATTATATCATTAAGTGATTAAAACTATGAACTATGACACCTTTCGAAAATGAGAAACTTGAGCATTTGAAATTAGGCAAACTTGAACGTTTGGAAAATAATGTTGTTACTTGATTTTACAAAGGAAAGTGTTTTGGTTTACTTAAAAAGATAGTCACTCTATTTTTATACTACGGGTATTGTGTGACTTTTGTGAAAGAAACAAATCTTCTAAAGAGTTAATGTATGAAGTACTTGGGGGATAAAAACCCGAACTTGTTAACATAAAGTAGAAAGTACCTTGTGTGATTAACTTGATTTTGTTGGTTTGTGATAGCCTTGTAATACTTTCTTGTTGATTTGATAAGTAAAACATGTTAGGATGCTACGTGTGTTAAGTATCTTGTGATGTTTGTGTAAAGGGGTTTCCTTGTTGTGCTTATGTTGTTTAACGATGTCGATATGATAGTATTATATCACTCACCTCTTGACATGATTCCGGGGGTTAAGCTGCCCTCCGATGCGGGGTAGACTCAGGCGGTCTGGGACCATGATTCGAGAATACCTCATGCGGGTCCAGGGGACCTATGCGGAGCTACGAGTTCCAGGTTAGTGTGCGGCCTTTATGGTCATGCGGTCTATGTGGCCATGCGGACTGCGAGTCCAGGACGTTGTCTGGGAGTAGCTACCCTCGATGCGAGGAATACCTCATGCGGGCCATTGGCGTGGCCTATGCGGAGCTGCGGGAAGTTCGTGACTAGACGCGCACATTAGATACATCGCGCGAGTGGCGGCCGATCATGTGGCGGTCTAGACAGATCTCATGATACAGTTTATGACCTTGTTGGTACTGTGGGTTTTAGTAGTCGGCTATGCCTTCGTACTTACCCCGTACGGTTTTATTATGACACGTGGGACCCGTGTTCATGTGTTCCTGGTGCTTTTATATCATAGATCACGGCGATGAGGAATGTATTCCACGGGCATGATTGATGTTGTGGGCGTGAGACCCATAGTTGTATTTGAGTGATGACTTTGAGGCACGAGTCCTCGACTTGACATGATCGCTATTTATTGTGAATCGTAGTTTAGTTATCATACATGTCTCCCGCTTTATATAGACTACTATGATTTCATTTACGATTTTCGCCACATACTTGGTACTGTTATCGACCTCCTTCGGGCCGCGTCATGCCGCAGGAAGAAGTACACCAGTCGTCGATCCTCGCTCTTAGGATCACAGTTCAGCGTTTGGGAAACTCCGTTTCTCCGAAGGCTTATCAGTGGTAAAGTCCCCTGTAGTTGTAGGTACTTACATTCAGGGGTATGGCGGGGCCCTGTCCCGCCATTGTTGTCATATCATTCTTAGAGGTCTGTAGTACTGTTGTGGGCAGAGTTGTAAAAAGGATGTAACTGTTTGGATTTAAGTTTTTTTATTTATATATGACGTAAGGCAACTTTCTCAGATAACTGTTTTATATTTCATGTCTTGTTTTATATTCCGCTGATTACTCTGATGTATGTCTACTTGGGTGCCCGGGGTAAGGCACCAGACACGGGTTCGGGTTCGGGTCGTGACAAAAGTGGTATCAGAGCCAGGTTATCCTCGGAAAGTGTCTACAGACCGTATCCAGTAGAGTCTTGATTATCGGTGTGTTGTGCACCACACCAATAATCAGGAGGCTATAGGATATTTAGGATTGGTTTCCATTCTTCTCACTCCGAGATCGTGCCTTAGAGCTGTGTTATAAGTTGGACCCCTCTAACATAATTCTTTCCCTTACCGTTATGCCTGCGCATAAGGCAACCCGGGCCTAGAAGGGCAAGGCACCGGGAGTCGCGAGTAGAGTCTGAGGGTTACGAGGCACGTGCCCAATCATCACCTAGGGTGGTGCTTCATTCGGGAGCTCTCACACGCCACCAGCGCCAGAGTTTAGCACGGCGGCAGCCTCCTCATGCGCCATGATATTTGAACCTTCGCCCACGACCCGAGCGAGGAGGTATGGATTGCAAAGAGACGACCCTGTTTCTAGCTATGGATTTAGCAACCAGAGAGTATTTTATGTATCGATTTATCGCGGGCCTTGATGAATATCTAAGAAAGGGTTGTGCAAGAGTAGCTCGTCGGTCAGGCATGAGCATGGCCTGCATACAGGCTTATGCACAGCAGGCCGAGAAACGTAGGGATCGACGGGTTAACCAAGATCGGCAGAAGAGGGCCAGAACGGCAGGGTCCTTTGGTAACTTTCGAGGCGGATCGCTCGCCAGCCAGATCGATATGCACCTCCGCCAGTGCAGAGTGGTCCTCCACAGACTTCAGGACGTTCGGGGTATGCCGGAGTTGGTCAGAACTCCAGGGCTCCTGATTCACAGCTATACGTAGGTTCTAGCCAGCCGGGTTCAGTTTTTCCCCAGTGTTCACAGTGTGACAGGTGTCATCCCGGGGAATGTCATCTTATTGTTGGTGCTTGTTTTACCTGCGGCCGTCAGGGCCATGTGTCGAAAAGATGTCCTAGTAGGAGGACTCAGCCTACCAGATTAGTTGCGGATTCAGTGGCTCGGAGAGGAAGGGTTGTTAGCCAGAGGAGGCCACCCCCACCTCGGTGTGGCCGTTGTGGTAGATGTCATTATAGAGTGTCGATTCTTCGACTTGTTTTGCTATGCGCCCAGCCGGGCAGGATTGATTGAAACGACAGAGGGGAGTGAAGCAGTAGATACAGGTATATCCTTAACCCTCTAGAGATATGTGTGATAAGATGAGTATATCTTAAGTGTTATGTTCTGATAGCAGTATGTTAATTGTGATTAGAAATCATGGTTAGTTAAAAGGGTAAGATTGGGGATAGGGAAGGTGTGAGCCTTAGAGTTTTATACGTAGAGACCTTAGAGGTAAGGCCATATCGAGTACAAGAGTTATATTTTTACGTTTAACCCTTATCGGAGTGCATAGTACACGTGAGATATGTTTGTGTGATAAGCCCCTGAGTGGTATGAAATGAAAGAGGGTAGTTGAGCTAAGAAGACCACTAGGTTTTGTGACTCGATAGTGATATTGTTCCGGATCGGGGAGCAAATGGTTGGCGCGATAGCGGGTCGGGTTGCGAACCGATTGCGGGTCAACCCGCGGCCTGTATGGTGGTAGGGTCAGTTTGGGGTGGTCCCGCTTTGTGATAGGGTCACGGGGGTGTTAGGCCCAAGTTTAGTTAACCAACAGACGAGTTCGTGGATGCGTTCGACCGATGGTCGGGCCGACGAGGTCACCATCTTGTCTTTCAACAGACCGCCTACTCGGCAGGGTTATGCGAGATGTTATATTAGGAAGGTTGTAAGGTTGCACGAGGTGCCTACTTTCACCTTATGACAGCAAAGGAGCCTGTGTTACGCTATTTTTCTTTTTTTCTGGAAGTTTTACCAGGTAGGGTTAGGAACTCAGGTGAGTCTCAGTATCACATTCGCCCTCGGGCCAGTGTTTGGATTTTAGGGGTAGCCGTGAGGATTGTTGCCTCCTATTGAGGGAGTGTTTTTATAGCTACCATTTCAGTATTCGGATATCGCCTTATGACGCCTTGTAGGGGCGGAAGTGTAAGTTGCCGGTCGATTGGTTCGAGGTTGGCAAGGTTCAGATAGTTGGTTCATACTTGTTTCGGCAGGATGTGGATAGGGTGAAACTTATCCAAGAGAGGTTATTGGCAGCTCAGAGTCAACAGAAGTCGTGTGGATAATCGGCGACGACGCTTGGAGTTCAGGTAGACAGTGGGTCTTCTTGAAGGTACCACCCCGGAAAGGGGTGTGACGAGTTGTGGAAAACAGAGGAAACTTAGCCCGAGTTACTTTGGGCCTTTTCAGGTTATGTGAAGAATAGGCCAGGTTGCCTATGGTTAGCATTGCCGTCCGACGTGGGAGGCAGTGCGTCCGGTCGTTCGTGTTGCTAGGTTCGGAAAAGTATCGGAGATCCATCCAGATTGTTCCCAGTAATGATGACCAAGTTGGAGATAGTAACCCCGAGATTTGGAACCGAGGCGATGAAATGTGGTAAGTTATGAGAAGGAGTTCGAGTGTGCGAGAAGGGTACGACGAGTAAGGGAAGAAGGGAACGTGTGTTAAGAGGATAGAAGTGATCGTTTCGTAAGGGAGTATCATTTAGACTTTGGGTGGAAGCTTTTGTGATGTTAGAGGTGATTCCTCGTAGACTTGGATTTAGTATTGGAGCGTGTGTTATTTTGTGGCCATGTGTGGCATTGGCAACTTGTTTAAGTTAAGAGGAACTTCATCGTTATCCGTCTTGAGAAGGAACATTCAGGACGAATGTTTCTAAGGAGGGGAGAATGTTATACCCGTATTTTCGTATATGCGTGAGGACGTCGTAGAAAAGTTTGAGCCTTAAAGTTAGGCAGGACGAAATTTTGTTCTGACTACCGAAAGAATCGTTTTTCGACGAAACGTTTTACAAAACTTGCGAAGGGAAAATTACGGCTATGTCATTTATATTTTTATGGATTTTTCCGAGAGATGAAATATTTTGGATTAACGGGAGGGTGACACGTGTCACCCTCAAAGTGGACGGCAAAGGCTAGCTTGGCACGTTTTTGTGTTGAAGTTTTAGTCAAGGGTTAGGTAGGATATTTTGTAGATATTTTGTGTAGTTGATGAACAAGTGGGACACACAAACACTTGTCCAAATCTTGACCTACACTTGCCCACCACTTGTCTTGATCTTGGCCATTGGTTGGCCTATAAATACCCCCCCTTTGTTGAAGACTTCTTCATCCACAAAATGTTTCTAAGTCTTGAAATCCCTCTCCCCTCTCTATAGTTTCTGTCCTCCCCCTTGTGAGGATTTGGCGAGAGGTACCCCTACCTTGAGTTGCTCTCGTCCAAATACACCCCCTTGGTAGAAAAGTATTCTCAAGTATAGTTACTATTCCAAAATACCTTGGCCCAAATACCTTGTAGTATTCCAAGGTTATCCCTATACTAAAAGCCCGTAAATACTATTATACTTTCCTTCATCCACAAAACGAAACCAAGGAAAATCTTCATAGTCGGTTGAAGTATTAAGAAGAAGTTGCGTAGAACTTCTAAGGGTTGTTTGGAGCGGGTTGGAGCGCCCAGAGTAGGAGCTAAACGTCTCTCAGGATCGACATTTAAACTTGGATAATTTTGGGCTTATCGAGGTAAATACTCTTGACCTTCTATTGTAATTGGGAATTACATCTTGTCGTAATATTGAAATGAATTTAAGATTCATAGAAGAGAATTGAACCGTAATAGAAGGATATTACGTAAGTGAGTTAAACCGAAATCGCATCGTAAGAATATTAAAGAAGAGATTAAATCAGACTTACATAGGATTTGTATTTACTGAGACTTGTGTAGCTTAACGGGTAGGGAAGTCTTTGCCCAATTTTTCGTAGAATGAAGCCTCTGCTTAGAATTTTCTCTGATGTAGTCTAGACATTGATAGACTTATATAACCGTTATAGGTTGAAATCACGAGTGGCGTGATCTACTTGAAGGTGGACAAGGCTAGCCGTAATAGCGGTGGAGCGTTTTGCTAATAGTCGATAATCGTCGCGAGGTATGTGATTCTTCCTATCCTCTTGAGCATGATATTTTAAAGAATATATATATAGTACGATAGACGTACGTGTGTTAACTGAACGTAGTTTTACGGTAATGTCTTTTGACTTAAGCCTGATTAATAAGAATCTTGAAGTATTTCAAGAGAATTAAGAAACCTTTTTGAAAGAAGAGTAATACTTGGTTTGAAAGCTTAAGAGTTATACTAGCTTTATGGGAAGTTAGGTATAACGGCTTAAGAGAGATAAAAAGAATGATTTATTGATTTTAGAAGTTAAGAGACTTGATCTTAAAAGATAAGAGACTTGACGTAATTAAATTAATATGAGTTTTGTTAAAAAGTGTGAAACCTCATTCGTGAGTAATGAGTACTTGGTTTTAAAAGGAATAATGTTTCTTGATTTGAAATCGAATAAGTATCGAACAAACCAACTGCGGCGTTAATAAGTGGAAATGTATTGACTAATTAAGTATTATTAAAACCAGTAGAAACCCCATTTGCATAGAAGCTAAGATGAGACAAAATGATATTACATTTCCTAGATCATGGCTGCTTTAATAAGATTTTTATAAACAAGAATAACCTACTCACATATAAGCCATATGTTTCTCAAATTGTTTTAAAGGAGAATTATATCATTAAGTGATTAAAACTATGAACTATGACACCTTTCGAAAATGAGAAACTTGAGCATTTGAAATTAGGCAAACTTGAACGTTTGGAAAATAATGTTGTTACTTGATTTTACAAAGGAAAGTGTTTTGGTTTACTTAAAAAGATAGTCACTCTATTTTTATACTACGGGTATTGTGTGACTTTTGTGAAAGGAACAGATCTTCTAAAGAGTTAATGTATGAAGTACTTGGGGGATAAAAACCCGAACTTGTTAACATAAAGTAGAAAGTACCTTGTGTGATTAACTTGATTGTGTTGGTTTGTGATAGCCTTGTAATACTTTCTTGTTGATTTGATAAGTAAAACATGTTAGGATGCTACGTGTGTTAAGTATCTTGTGATGTTTGTGTAAAGGGGTTTCCCTTGTTGTGCTTATGTTGTTTAACGATAAGCTGTTATGTTAGTATTATATCACTCACCTCTTGACATGATTCCGGGTTAAGGCCATCCGTCGCGGGTAGACTTCGTGGAGTACGTGTGACCTATGATTCGAGAATATACCTCGCGGTGCAGTGTGACTTATGCGAGCTCTGAGAGTTCGTGTTAGTGTGCGGCCTTTATGGTCATACGGTCTATGTGGCCATGCGGACTGCGAGTCCAGGACGTTGCCGGGGAGTAGATACCCTCGATGCGAGGAATACCTCATGCGTGCCATTGGCGTGGCCTATGCGGAGCTGCGGGAAGTTCCAGGACTAGACGCGCATTAGATCTCGCGCGAGTGGCGGCTTCGATCATGGCGGTCTGGACAGATCTCATGATCTGATTTATGACCTTGTTGGTGCGTAGGTTTTAGTAGTCGGCTATGCCTTCGTATTTACCCGTGCGGTTTTATTATGACACAGTGGGACACGTGTTCATGTGTGTTCCTTGGTGCTTTTATATCATAGGCTGCGGTGAGGAAGGTATTCCACGCATGATTGATGTTGTGGGCGTGAGACCCATAGTTGTATTTGAGTGATGACTTTGAGGCGTGTGTCACGACTTGACATGACCGCTATTTATTGTGAACGTAGTTTAGTTATCATACATGTCTCTGCTTTATATAGACTATTATGATTTCATTTCTGATATTTTGATTTCACATACTTGGTACTGTTATGCGACCTCGCCCTTGGGGCTGCGTTCATGCCGCAGGAAGAAGTACACCAGTCGTCGATCCTCGCTCTTAGGATCACAGTTCAGCGTTTGGGAAACTCCGTTTCTCCGAAGGCTTATCAGTGGTAAAGTCCCCTGTAGTTGTAGGTACTTACATTCAGGGGTATGGCGGGGCCCTGTCCCGCCATTGTTGTCATATCATTCTTAGAAGTGCATGAAATCTTGTTGTGGGCAGAGTTGTAAAAAGGATGTAACTGTTTGGATTTAAGTTTTTTTATTTATATATGACGTAAGGCAACTTTCTCAGATAACTGTTTCATATTTCATGTCTTGTTTTATATTCCGCTGATTACTCTGATGTATGTCTACTTGGGTGCCCGGGGTAAGGCACCAGACACGGGTTCGGGTTCGGGTCGTGACAAAAGTGGTATCGTGAGCGTGTTATCCTCGGAAAGTGTCTACGCACCGTATCGATGAGTCTTGATTATCGGTGTGTTGTGCACCACACCAATAATCAGGAGGCTATAGGATATTTAGGATTGGTTTCCATTCTTCTCACTCCGAGATCGTGCCTTAGAGCTGTGTTATAAGTTGGACCCCTCTAACGTAATTCTTTCCCTTACCGTTATGCCTCCGCGTAAGGCAACCCGGGCCTAGAAGGGCAAGGCAGCCGAGGGAGCTGCGAGTAGAGTACAGAGGGTTACGAGGGCACAGGCCCAATCATCACCTAGGGTGGTGCTTCATTCGGGGAGCTCTGCTACGTCACCAGCCCCAGCAGAGTTTAGCACGGCGGCAGCAGTTCCTACTGCGGCCATGATATTTGAACCTTCAGTTCCACGACCAGTAGCAGGAGGTATGGATTGCAAAGAGACGACCCTGTTTCTAGCTATGGATTTAGCAACCAGAGAGTATTTTATGTATCGATTTATCGCGGGCCTTGATGAATATCTAAGAAAGGGTTGTGCAAGAGTAGCTCGTCGATCGAGCATGGCATGGCTGCATCAAAGCTTATGCACAATAGGCGAAAGCGTGAGGATCGACAGGTTAACCAAGATCGGCGAAGAGGGCGAGCGGCGAGGTCCTTTGGTAACTTTGGCGGATCGCCTCGGTGATCGATATGCACCTCCGCCGATCGCAGTGGTCCTCGCGAGACTTGGGACGTTCGGGGTATACCGGAGTTGGTCAGAACTCCAAGGCTCACGATTCCACTATCGTAGGTTCTAGCTCGGGTTGATTTTTCCCGATGTTCACGCGATGTGGCAGTGTCATCGGGAATGTCATCTTATTGTTGGTGCTTGTTTTACTGCGGCCGTCGAGCCGTGTGGTCGAAAAGATGTCCTAGTAGGAGGACTCGGCCTACGATTAGTTGCAGTTCGGTGGCTCGGAGAGGAAGGGTTGTTAGCAGAGGAGGCCACCCCCTCGGTGTGGCGTTGTGGTAGATGTCATTATGGAGTGTAGTACTTCTTCGACTTGTTTTGCTATGCCCAGTAGGCAGATTGATTGAAACGACAGAGGAGTGAAGCGGAGATACAGTATATCCTTAACCTCTAGAGATACGTGTGATAAGATGAGTATATCTTAAGTGTTATGTTCGATAGCGATGTTAATTGTGATTAGAAATCATGGTTAGTTAAAAGGGTAAGATTGGGGATAGGGAAGGTGTGAGCCTTAGAGTTTTATACGTAGAGACCTTAGAGGTAAGGCCATATCGAGTACAAGATTTATATTTTTACGTTTAACCCTTATCGGAGTGCATAGTACACGTGAGATATGTTTGTGTGATAAGCCCCTGAGTGGTATGAAATGAAAGAGGGTAGTTGAGCTAAGAAGACCACTAGGTTTTGTGACTCGATAGTGAGATTGTTCCGGATCGGGGAGCAAATGGTTGGCGCGATAGCGGGTCGGGTTGCGAACCGATTGCGGGTCAACCCGCGGCCTGTATGGTGGTAGGGTCAGTTTGGGGTGGTCCCGCTTTGTGATAGGGTCACGGGGGTGTTAGGCCCAAGTTTAGTTAACCAGCGTACGAGTTCGTGGATGCGTTCGACCAGTAGTCGGGCCGATGAGGTCAGCCCATCTTGTCTTTCAGTCAGGACCGTCTACTCGGCAGAGGGTTATGCGAGATGTTATATTAGGAAGGTTGTAAGGTTGCACGAGGTGCCTACTTTCACCTTATGACAGGCAGTGGAGCTCAGGTTACGGCTATTTTTTTTTCTTTTTTTCTGGAAGTTTTACTGTAGGGTTAGAACTCAAAGTGAGTCTCGATCACATTCGCCTCGGGCGGTGTTTGGATTTTAGGGGTAGCCGTGAGGATTGTTGCCTCCTATTGAGGGAGTGTTTTTATAGCTACCATTTCAGTATTCGGATATCGCCTTATGACGCCTTGTAGGGGCGGAAGTGTAAGTTGCCGGTCGATTGGTTCGAGGTTGGCAAGGTTCAGATAGTTGGTTCATACTTGTTTCGGCAGGATGTGGATAGGGTGAAACTTATCCAAGAGAGGTTATTGGCAGCTCAGAGTCAACAGAAGTCGTGTGGAAAATCGGCGACGACGCTGAGTTGTGCAGTGGTCTTCAAGGTACCACCGGAAAGGGTGTGACCAGTTGTGGAAAACAGAGGAAACTTAGCCCGAGTTACTTTGGGCCTTTTCAGGTTATGTGAAGAATAGGCCAGGTTGCCTATGGTTAGCATTGCCGTCCGGCGTGGGAGGCAGTGCGTCCGGTCGTTCGTGTTGCTAGGTTCGGAAAAGTATCGAGATCCATCCAGTTGTTCCCGGAATGATGACCAAGTTGGAGATAGTAACCCGAGATTTGAACCGAGGCGATGCAAATGTGGTAAGTTATGAGAAGGAGTTCGAGTGTGCGAGAAAGTACGACAGTAAGTGAAGAAGTGAACATGTGTTAAGAGGATAGAAGTGATCGTTTCTTAAGGGAGTATCGTTTAGACTTTGGGTGGAAGCTTTTGTGATGTTAGAGGTGATTCCTCGTAGACATGGATTTAGTATTGGAGCGTGTGTTATTTTGTGGCCATGTGTGGCATTGGCAACTTGTTTAAGTTAAGAGGAACTTCATCGTTATCCGTCTTGAGAAGGAACATTCGGGACGAATGTTTCTAAGGAGGGGAGAATGTTATACCCCGTATTTTCAGAGTATGTACGTGAGGACGTACGTAGAAAAGTTTGAGCCTTAAAGTTAGGCAAGGACGAAATTTTGTTCACAACTACCGAAAAGAATCGTTTTCCGACGAAACGTTTTACAAAACTTGCGAAGGGAAAATTACGGCTATGTCATTTATATTTTTTGCGGATTTTTCCGAGAGATGAAATATTTTGGACCAACGGGAGGGTGACACGTGTCACCCTCAAAAGTGGACGGCAAAGGCTAGCTTGGCACGTTTTTTGTGTTGAAGTTTTAGTCAAGGGTTAGGTAGGATATTTTGTAGATATTTTGTGTAGTTGATGAACAAGTGGGACCCACAAACACTTGTCCAAATCTTGACCCTACACTTGCCCACCACTTGTCTTGATCTTGGCCATTGGTTGGCCTATAAATACCCCCCCTTTGTTGAAGACTTCTTCATCCACAAAATGTTTCTAAGTCTTGAAATCCCTCTCCCCCCTCTCTATAGTTTTTGACCTCCCCCTTGTGAGGCTTTGGCCGAGAGGTACCCCCCCTACCTTGAGTTGCTCTCGTCCAAATACACCCCCCTTGGTAGAAAAGTATTCTCCAAGTATAGTTACTATTCCAAAATACCTTGGCCCAAATACCTTGTAGTATTCCAAGGTTATCCCTATACTAAAAGCCCAGAAATACTATTATACTTTCCTTCAGTCACAAAAATGAAACCCTAAGGAAAATCTTCATAGTCGGTTGAAGTATTAAGAAGAAGTTGCGTAGAACTTCTAAGGGTTGTTTGGAGCGGGTTGGAGCGCCCAGAGTAAGAGCTAAACGTCGCTCAGGATCGACATTTAAACTTGGATAATTTTGGGCTTATCGAGGTAAATACTCTTGACCTTCTATTGTAATTGAGAATTACATACTGTCGTAGTATTGAAATGAATTTAAGATTCATAGAAGAGAATTGAACTGTAATAGAAGGATATTACAGAAGTGAGTTAAACTGAAATCGCATCAGAAGAATATTAAAGAAGAGATTAAATCAGATTTACATGGATCGTATTCTGATGAGACTTGTGTAGCTTAACGGGTAGGGAAGTCGCCCAATTTTCCGTAGAATAGAAGCCTCGCTTAGAATGTTCTACAGATTAGTCTAGACATTGATAGACTTATATAACCGTTATAGGTTGAAGTACTGCGAGTAGCGTGATCTACTTGAAAGGTGGACAAGGCTAGCCGGGTAATAGCGGTGGAGCGTTTTGCTAATAGTCGTTAATCGTCGCGAGGTATGTGATTTTTCCTATCCTCTTGAGCATGATATTTTAAAGAATATATATATAGTACGATAGATGTACGTGTGTTAACTGAACGTAGTTTTACGGTAATGTCTTTTGACTTAAGCCTGAATAATAAGAATCTTGAAGTATTTCAAGAGAATTAAGAAACCTTTTTGAAAGAAGAGTAATACTTGGTTTTAAAAGCTTAAGAGTTATACTAGCTTTATGGGAAGTTAGGTATAACGGCTTAAGAGAGATAAAAAGAATGATTTATTGATTTTAGAAGTTAAGAGACTTGATCTTAAAAGATAAGAGACTTGACTTAATTAAATTAATATGAGTTTTGTTAAAAAGTGTGAAACCTCATTCGTGAGTAATGAGTACTTGGTTTTTAAAAGGAATAATGTTTCTCGATTTCTAAATCAGAATAAGTATCGAACAAACCACTGCAGCGTTAATAAGGGAAATGTATTGACTAATTAAGTATTATTAAAACCAGTAGAAACCCCCATTTGCATAGAAGCTAAGATGAGACACAATGATATTACATTTCCTAGATCATGGCTGCTTTAATAAGATTTTTATAAACAAGAATAACCTACTCACATATAAGCCATATGTTTCTCAAATTGTTTTAAAGGAGAATTATATCATTAAGTGATTAAAACTATGAACTATGACACCTTTCGAAAATGAGAAACTTGAGCATTTGAAATTAGGCAAACTTGAACGTTTGGAAAATAATGTTGTTACTTGATTTTACAAAGGAAAGTGTTTTGGTTTACTTAAAAAGATAGTCACTCTATTTTTATACTACGGGTATTGTGTGACTTTTGTGAAAGGAACAGATCTTCTAAAGAGTTAATGTATGAAGTACTTGGGGGATAAAAACCCGAACTTGTTAACATAAAGTAGAAAGTACCTTGTGTGATTAACTTGATTGTGTTGGTTTGTGATAGCCTTGTAATACTTTCTTGTTGATTTGATAAGTAAAACATGTTAGGATGCTACGTGTGTTAAGTATCTTGTGATGTTTGTGTAAAGGGGTTTCCCTTGTTGTGTTTATGTTGTTTAACGATAAGCTGTTATGTTAGTATTATATCACTCACCTCTTGACATGATTCCGGGGGTTAAGCTGCCCTCCGATGCGGGGTAGACTCAGGTGGGTCTGTGTGACCTATGATTCGAGAATACCTCATGCGGGTCTGTGTGACTTATGCGGAGCTACGAGAGTTTCAGGTTAGTGTGCGGCCTTTATGGTCATGCGGTCTATGTGGCCATGCGGATCGCGAGTCGTGACGCTGTCGGGAGTAGATACCCTCGATGCGAGGAATACCTCACGCGTGCCATTGCGTGGCCTATGCGGGCTGCGGGAAGTTCTGTGACTAGACGCGCACATTAGATATCGCGCGAGTGGCGGCTTCGATCATGTGGCGGTCTAGACAGATCTCATGATACGCTTTATGACCTTGTTGGTACGTGGGTTTTAGTAGTCGGCTATGCCTTCGCACTTACCGTGACGGTTTTATTATGACACAGTGGGACTCGTGTTCATGTGTGTTCCTTGGTGCTTTTATATCATAGATCGCCGCGATGAGGAAGGTATTCCACGCATGATTGATGTTGTGGCGTGAGACCCATAGTTGTATTTGAGTGATGACTTTGAGGCGTGTGTCACGACTTGACATATCGCTTATTTATCGGAATCGTAGTTTAGTTATAATAAATGTCTCCTGCTTTATATATACTAATAAGATTTCATTTCTGATATTTTCATTTCACATACTTGGTACTGTTATCGACCTCGCCTTGGCCGCGTTCATGCCGCAGGAAGAAGTACACCAGTCGTCGATCCACGCTCTTAGGATCACAGTTCAGCGTTTGGGAAGCTCCGTTTCTCCGGAGGATTATCAGTGGTAAAGTCCCCTGTAGTTGTAGGTACTTACATTCAGGGGTATGGCGGGGCCCTGTCCCGCCATTGTTGTCATATCATTCTTAGAGGTCTGTAGTACTGTTGTGGGCAGAGTTGTAAAAAGGATGTAACTGTTCGGATTTAAGTTTTTATTTATATATGCCGTAAGGCAACTTTTCTCAGATAACTGTTTCATATTTCATGTCTTGTTTTATATTCCGCTGATTACTCTGATGTATGTCTACTTGGGTGCCCGGGGTAAGGCACCAGACACGGGTCCGGGTTCGGGTCGTGACAATAACCTACTCACACATAAGGCATATGTTTCTCAAATTGTTTTAAAAGGAGAATTATATTTATTAAGTGATTAAAACTATGAACTACGAAACCTTTTCGAAAATGAGAAACTTGAGCATTTGAAATTAGGCAAACTTGAACGTTTGGAATAATAATGTTGTTACTTGATTTTACAAAGGGAAGTGTTTTGGTTTACTTAACAATGTGAGTCACTCTATTTTAATACTACGGGTATCGGGTGACCTTGGTAAAAGAATTGGACCTTTTAAAAAAGAACTTAACGTATGTAGTACTTTAGGGTTAAAACCCGGACTTCGACATAAAATGAAAGTACCTTGAGTTGTGTGTAACTTGCCTATGCTTGTTGTTGTGTAACTTACTTGCCTATGCTTGTTGTTGTGTAACTTGCCTATGCTTGTTGTTGTGTAACTTGCCTATGCTTGCTTTGGTAGCCTTTGTTGTGCAAGAATTGTGTTTCTATACTATCGCGTCTCTCGATGGAGGGCCGGTTGACTTGTTGAGAACTTACTTGGACGCACAAAGAAGCGTGTGGAAGATTCCACGTATGCTTCCATTATTATTGTTACACGCATGTCTACACCGATGATGGATTCTGGACGTGTGACCATTATGGTTATTTATGGCGGCATCGTGACTTACTTGTGATCGGGTGCATAGCTCGCTTACTTGCCCCCGTCGCCCACGTGACGCAGTGGATCTGGTATAGGTTATCGCACTTGCACATGCCGCCCTTAGCGGCGAAATCGTGACTTACGGTTGTGATCTGGTGCTTAGCCGGTTCACTTGCCCCGTCGACCTACGTGGCGCAGGAGGATCGGTGGAGGCTATCGCACTTGCCACGTGTCGACCAGCGAGTCGTTGTTTGGATGGAGCTGTGACTTACGGTTGTGATCTGGTGCTTAGCCGTATACTTGCCCCGCCGCCACGTGGCGCAGGAGGATCCGCAGAGGTTATTGCACTTTCCACGAGTCGCCTTCATGATATGGTTGTGCAAGATATCGTACGGTCGGATCTGGTAGTTATGCCTTTATACTTGCCGTGCGGTTTTAGGACACAGGTGGGACCCGTGTTCATGTATACTCCTTGGTATTGTTATATCATGCATCGCCGGTGAAGAAGGAATTCCACGCACGAGTGATGATTTGGGCGTGAGTCTCGACTTGATATGACTATTTATAAGTCAGGTAATCGTAGTTTGGTTATCATACATGTCTCCCGCTTTTATAGACTATTATGATTTCATTTACGATATTTTCGGCCACATACTTGGTACCGTTATCGACCTCGCCTTGGCTGCGTTCATGCCGCAGTAGAGGTACATCTACCGTCGATCGCTTATAGGATCACATTTCAACGTATTGGAAGCTCGTTCCTTCGAGGCTTATCTTTGGTATGTTACCGAGTCCAGGGTTCTTGTACATTCGTGGTATGGCGGGCCCCGTCCCGCCATAGTTGTTGTAAAAATCTTGCAGGTGCAGTAGTTGTGGCGTGGTTGGAAGGATTATCGCTCAAATGTCGATATATTTATATATATGCGTAAAGGCAACCGCTTGGTTGGCCTATTTTCTTTATCTTGATCCATATCTAAATTGTATGTTTAAGTTTTTATTTCACGGTTTTTTCTCGATGTTGTATCACCAGGGTGCGGGGTAGGCACGATCCACGGCCCGTTGGTCGTGACACTTTTCAAGGATTAATCGCTCGATACCACTTTTGTCACGACCCGATCCGGGCGTGGATCGTGCCTTACCGGGCACCCTAGTGATACAACATCGAGTAACCGGAATATAAAACAAGACATGAAACAATATGAAGTGAGAAACTTTATCTGAGAAAAATTGCCTTTCGCATATATATATATATGTTTGAGCGATTACATCCCTTTACAAACCTGCCCACAACAAGACTACTGCACTCTAAGAATGTAATAAAACTATGACGGACAGGGCCTCGCCATACCCCTGAATGTACAAGAACCTACAACTCAGAAACATACCAAAAGATAAGCCTCCGAGAACGAGCTTCCTAATACGCGAATCGTGATCCTATGAGCGAGGATCAACAACCGTGTACATCTGCGCATGAACGCATCCCGAAGGAGGTCGATAACAGTACAAGTATGTGAAATCAAATATCAGAACGAAATCATAACAGTCTAAAATAAAACAAGAGACATGTATGATAACAAAACTACAATTCACAACATAAAAGCAGTCATGTCAAGTCAGGGACTCACGCCCTCAAAGTCATCCCTCATGCCCGTGGAACTCCTTCCTCACTGCCGGCAGTCTAGGTATAAATCGTATGATACGTATAACGTTTCTCGGCCCATCTCATGGACTCGGTGTCGGATCGTATGGAATACATTCTGTTATACCCCGTATTTCCAGAGTATGTACGTGAGGGCGTACGTAGAAAAGTTTGAGCCTTAAATTAGGCAAGGGGCGAAAATTTTGTTCACAACCCCCGAAAAGAATTGTTTTCCGATGAAACGTTTTCCTAACTTTGCGAAGGGAAAAATACGGCTATATCATTTATTATTTTTGCGGATTTTTCCGAGAGATGAAATATTTTGGACCAACGAGAGGGCGACACTTGTCACCCTCAAGTTGGCGGATTTGTTCGCTTCATTTGGACGATTTCAAAGTCTTGGAGTAGGTAGGATATTTGTGATATTTTGTGTGGTAGTTGGATAAGGTACACATGGATAAATCCTCACCCTACACTTGCCCACCACTTGTCTTGATCTTGGCCCTTGGTTGTCCTATAAATACCCCCCCTTGGTTGAAGACTTCTTCATCCACAAAATGTTTTCTAAGTCTTGAAATCCTTCCCTTCTGTGTAGTTCTCGCCCAAGTCTTCCCCTCCCCTTTGTGAGGCCTTTTGGCGAGAGGTACCCCACTCCTGGGGTGCTAGCCGAAACCTACCCCCTCCTAGTGGTGTTGTTCTCGTGAAAATACACCCCCTCTTGGTAGAAAATACTCAAGTATTGTTATTATTCCAAAGATACCTCTACGTAGAGCAGGAAATACTACCTTATGTCCTTTTTGTCTCAAACGAAACCCTAAGGAAAAATCTTCATAGTTGGTTGAAGTGCTAAGTAGAAGTTGTTTGGAAACTTCTAAGAGTTGTTTGGAGCGGGTTGGAGCGCCTGCAGTAGGAGCTAAACGTTGCTCAGATCGACATTTAAACTTGGATAATTATGGGCTTATCGAGGTAAATATCTTGTCCCTATTGTAATTAGAGTTACATACGGTGGAAGTATAAGAATTAAGTATAAGGTATATACAATGAAAGTATATAATAATGGAATTGAATTGTAATTACATAGGGACTGCATTCAGTGAGACTTGTGAAGTTTGTGGTAGGGAAGTGCTGCCCAATTTTCCGTAGAATCTTGTATCTAGATTTATTCTACCGAGTAGTCTAGACATTGATAGACTTGTATAACCGTTATAGGTTGAAGTACTGCGAGTAGCGTATTCTACTCGAAGGGTGGAAAAGGCTAGCAGGATTACATTACTTTGGAGCTATTTGCTAATAGTCGATAAATCGTCGCGAGGTATGTGATTCTTCCTATCCTCTTGAGCATGATATTTTAAAAGAATATATATAGTACGGTAGACGTACGTGTGTTAACTGAACGTGGTTTTACTGCGATGTCTTTTGACTTGAGTCTAATAATAAGAATCTTGAAGTATTTCAAAAGAATTAAGAATCGTTTTTGAAAGAAGAGTAATACTTGGTTTTAAAAGCTTAAGAGTTATACTAGCTTTATGGGAAGATAGGTATAACGACTTAAGAGAGGTAAAAAGAATGGTTTACTGATTTTAGAAGTTAAGAGACTTGATCTTAAAAGATAAGAGACTTGACTTAATTATATTAATATGAATTTTGTTAAAAGTGTGAAACCTCATTCGTGAGTAATGAGTACTTGGTTTGTAAAAGGAATAATGTTTCACGATTTGAAATCGAATAAGTATCGAACAAACCACCGCAGCGTTAATAAAGGAAATGTATTGACTAATTAAGTATTATTAAAACCAGTAGAAACCTCCATCTGCATGAAGCTAAGATGAGACAAAATGATATTACATTTCCTAGATCATGGTCTTTAATAAGATTGTTATAAACAAGAATAACCTACTCACATATAAGACATATGTTTCTCAAATTGTTTTAAAGGAGAATTATATCATTAAGTGATTAAAACTATGAACTACTAAACCTTTCAAATGAGAAACTTGAGCATTTGAAATTAGGCAAACTTGAACGCTTGGAAAATAATGTTGTTACTTAGGGAAGTGTTTTGTTTACTTAAAAGATAGTCACTCTATTTTTATACTACGTATTGTGTGACTTTTGTGAAAGAAGCGGATCTTTTAAAGAGTTAATGTATGAAGTACTTTTGGGATAAAAACCCGAACTTGTTAACATAAAGTAGAAAGTACCTTGTGTGAATAACTTGATTGTGTTGGTTTGTGATAGCCTTGTAATACTTTCTTGTTGATTTGATAAGTAAACATGTTAGGATGCTACGTGTGTTAGTATCTTGTGATGTTGTGTAAGGGGGTTATTTTTGTTGTGCTTACGTTGTTAAACGTTAAGCCCGTTGTATTGTTATTATATCACATACCCCTCGACTTTTTATCGAGGGCTTGCCACCCGACGCGGGTCTATACGGCCTACGCGGTGTGTGACTATGCGAGCAGCGGTATGCTCGTGATTGATCATTCGGTGTATTATCCCGATGCAAGGAGTGTCTTACGCGATGCAATGTGACTATGCGGTCTATGTGACTATGCGGATGCGGGAGTCCGGGAGGTACCGCGGGCTAGCTACCCCGTCGAGGAATACCTCATGCGGGCCTATGTGGCCTATGCGAGCGCTATGCTCCAGATTAGACGCGCACATTGATACCGAGGGCGAGTGGCGGCCGATCATGTGGTGCGGTCTAGAAAGACCTCGTGATACGCTTTATGGCATTGTTGGTGCTGTGGGTCTTAGTAGTCGGCTATGCCTTCGCATTTACCGTGACGGTTTTATTATGACAGTGGGACCGTGTTCATGTGTATTCCTTGGTGCTTGTTATATCACGCCAAGCGGTGAGGAAGGAATTCCACGCATGATTGATATTGTGGGCATGAGACCCATGGTTATATTTGAGTGATGACTTTAAGGGCGTGAGTCCTCGACTTGACATATCATACATATCAGGTATCGTAAATTGTTTATCATATATGTCTTTGTTTTATATAGACTATTATGATTTCATTTACGATATTTTCATTTCACATACTTGGTACTGTTGTAATCGACCTCCTTGGGCTGCGTTCATCCGCGGTAGAGGTACACGATCGCCGATCCTCGCTCATGATCACAATTCAGCGTTTTGGGAAGCTCCGTTTCTCCGAGGCTTATCTTTGGTATAGTCCCCGATGTTGTAGGTATTAATGTTCATTCAGGTATGGCGGGCCCCGTCCGCCATAGTTGTTTTACTTCCTTAGAGGTATGTAGTCCCGTTGTAAAGTTGGGATGTAATTGTTCACTTTGGGTTTATATATATATGTCGAAGGACAACTTTTCCTCAGATAAACTGTGCCTCTTTTACATTGTTTCATGTTGGGTTTTTTTATTTCCGCTGATTACTCTGATGTATGTCTACTTGGGTGCCCGGGTAAGGCACCAGTCACGGGGCCGGGTTCGGGTCGTGACAAAAGTGGTATCAGAGCAGTTAATCCTCGGAAAGTGTCTACAGACCGTATCTAGTAGAGTCTTGATTATCGGTATGTTGTGCACTACACCAATAATCGTGAGGCTATAGGATATTTAGGATTGGTTTCCATTCTTCTCACTCTGAGATCGTGCTTAAAGCTGTGTTATAAGTTGGACCCCTCTAACGTATTTCTTTCTCTTACCGTTATGCCTCCGCGTAAGGCAACCCGCCCGTAGAAGGGCAAAGCGGCGGAGTCGCGAGTAGGCATGTAGGGTTACTAGGGCAGCCCAATCATCACCAGGTGGTGCTTCATTCGGGAGTTCTCGGCGTCGCCGGCCAGCAGAGATTAGCACGGCGGCATTCCTCGCGGCCATGATATATGAGCCTTCAGTTCCACGACCAATAGCAGAAAGTATAGATTGCAAAGAGACGACCCTGTTACTAGCTAAGGATGTAGCTACCAGAGAGTATTTGATGTTCCGATTTATCACGGGTCTTGATGACTATCTAAGAGAGGTTTGTGCAAGAGTAGCTCTTCAGTCAGGCTTGAGCATGGCCTGCGTACAGGCTTATGCACAGCAGGCCGAGAAACGTAGGGATCGACGGGTTAACCAACATCGCGAAGAGGGCGGACGGCAGGTCCTTTGGTAACTTTCGAGGCGAACCGCCTCGAAGCCAGATAGATATGCACCTCCACCAAGGGCAGTGGTCCTCGCGTGGTTCGGGACGCTCGGTATGCGGAGTTGGTCGAGCTCTAGGGCTTCCGGTTCACACGGTGGACAGCGCCATCCGTGGAATGTCGTCTTCTTGTTGGTACTTGTCTTACCTGCGGCCGTCAGGGCCATGTGTCGAAAGGATGTCCTTGTAGGAGGGATGTAAGTAGGAGGACTCAGCCTTCAGGATCAGTGGCGAGTTCGTCACCTTCCTTAGCTATGCGCCCAATAGGGCAGGATTGATTAGAACGACAAAGGGGAGTGAAGCTGTAGATACAGGTAGATCCTTAACCCTCTAGAGATTAGTACGTATGATAAGATGAGTATACCTTAAATCTTATGTTCACATAGCATTGTGTTAATTGTAATTAGAAATTATGGTTAGTTAACCGGGTAAGATTGGGGATAAGGAAAGTGTGAGCTTTAGAGTTTTATACGTGGAGACCTTAGAGGCGAGGCCATCTTGAGTAAAAGATTTTTGTTATGTTAACCTTTATCGGAGTGCATAGTACACGTGAGATATGTCTGTGTGATAAGTCACGGGTGGTATGAAATGAAAGAGGGTAGTTGAGCTAAGAAGACCACTAGGTTTTCGTGACTTGATTGTGGGATTGTTCCGGATCGGGGAGCAAGTGTTTGGCGCGATAGCGGGTCGGGTTGCGGACCGATTGCGGTTAACTCGCGACATGTATGGTGGTGGGGTCAGTTTGGGGTGGTCCCGCTTTGTGATAGGGTCACGAGGGTGTTAGGCCCAAGTTTAGTTAACCAGCGTACGAGTTCGTGGATGCGTTCGACCGGAGGTCGGGCGATGAGGTCACCCCATCGTGTCTTTTAGTGAAGACCGCTACTCGGCAGAGGTTATGGAGATGTTATATTAGGAAGGTTGTAAGGCTGCACGAGGTGCCTACTTTCACCTTATGACAGCAAATGGAGCCCACCACTACTGTTTCTTTTTCGAGGTTTTACCAGCAGGTTAGGAACTCGTGAGTCTCGATTTCGCATTCGCCTCGCCGTTGTTTGGATTTCGTGGTAGTCGTGAGGATGGTTGCCTCCTGTTGAGGGAGTGTTTTAATAGCTACCATTTCAGTATTCGAATGTCGCTTTATGACGCCTTGTAGGGGCGGAAGTGTAAGTTGCCGGTCGATTGGTTCGATGTTGGCAAGGTTCAGATAGTTGGTTCATACTTGTTCAGCAGGATGTGGATAGGGTGAAGCTTATCCAGAAGAGGTTATTGGCAGCTCAGAGTCAACAGAAGTTGTGCGGATAATCGGCGCACGCTTGGAGTTCGTGTTGAAGGTGGGTCTTCGAAGGTACCACCCCGGAAAGGGGGTGACGAGTTTTGGAAAACAGAGGAAACTTAGCCCGAGTTACTTTGGGCCTTTTTAGATCATGTGAAGAATAAGCCAAGTTGCCTATATGTTAGCTTTGCCTTCCGACGTAGGAGGTTGTACGTCCGGTCTTCATGTTGTTATGTTCGGAAAAGTATCAGAGATCCATCCAGATTGTTCCCAGTAATGATGACCAAAGTTGGAGGTAGTAACCCAGACATTTGGAAATTAAGCGAACGAAATGTGGTAAGGTATGAGAAAGAGTTCGAGTGTACGGAAAGTGCACGAGTAAGGGAAGAAGTGAACATGTGTTAAGAGAATAGAAGTGATCGTTTCTTAAGGGAGTATCGTTTAGACTTTGGGTGGAAGCTTTTGTGATATTAGAGGTGATTCCTCGTAGACTTGGATAAAGTATTGGAGCGTGTGTTTTTTTGTAGCCATGTGTGGCATTGGCAACTTGTTTAAGTTAAGAGGAACTTTATCGTTATCCGTCTTGAGAAGGAACATTCGGGATGAATGTTTCTAAGAAGGGGAGAATGTTATACCCCGTATTTCTAGAGTATGTACGTGATGGCGTACGTAGAAAAGTTTGAGCCTTAAATTAGGCAAGGGACGAAAATTTTGTTCACAACCCCCGAAAAGAATTGTTTTCCGACGAAACGTTTTCCAAACTTTGCGAAGGTAAAAATACGGCTATATCATTTATTATTTTTGCGGATTTTTCCGAGAGATGAAATATTTTGGACCAACGAGAGGGCGACACTTGTCACCCTCAAGTTTGCGGATTTGTGCGCTTCATTTGGACGATTTCAAAGTCTTGGAGTAGATAGGATATTTGTGATATTTTGTGTGGTAGTTGGATAAGGTACACATGGATAAATCCTCACCCTACACTTGCCCACCACTTGTCTTGATCTTGGCCCTTGGTTGTCCTATAAATACCCCCCCTTGGTTGAAGACTTCTTCATCCACAAAATTTTTTCTAAGTCTTGAAATCCTTCCCCTTCTGTGTAGTTCTCGCCCAAGTCTTCCCTCCCCCTGTGAGGCCTTTTGGCCGAGAGGTACCCTCTCCTGTGGTGCTAGCCGAAACCTACACCCCCTCCTAGTGGTGTTGTTCTCGTGAAAATACACCCCCCTCTTGGTAGAAAATACTCTCCAAGTATTGTTATTATTCCAATGATACCTCTATACGTAGAGCCCGTAAATACTACCTTATGTCCTTTTTGTCTCAAACGAAACCCTAAGGAAAAATCTTCATAGTTGGTTGAAGTGCTAAGTAGAAGTTGTTTGGAAACTTCTAAGGGTTGTTTGGAGCGGGTTGGAGCGCCCAGAGTAGGAGCTAAACGTTGCTCAGGATCGACATTTAAACTTGGATAATTATGGGCTTATCGAGGTAAATATCTTGTCCCCCTATTGTAATTAGAGTTACATATTGTTGAAGTATAAGAATTAAGTATAAGGTATATACAAGGAAAGTATATAATAAGGGAATTGAATCAGATTTACATAGAATTTGTATTTGATGAGACTTGTGAAGTTTGACTGGTAGGAAGTCTTGCCCAATTTTCCGTAGAATCTTGTATCTAGATTTATTCTACCGAGTAGTCTAGACATTGATAGACTTGTATAACTTATAGGTTGAAGTCATCGCGAGTAGCGTATTCTACTCGAAGGGTGGAAAAGGCTAGCAGATTACAAAGATTTGGAGCTATTTGCTAATAGTCGATAAATCGTCGCGAGGTATGTGATTCTTCCTATCCTCTTGAGCATGATATTTTAAAAGAATATATATAGTACGGTAGACGACGTGTGTTAACCGAACGTGGTTTATCGCGATGTCTTTTGACTTGAGTCTAATAATAAGAATCTTGAAGTATTTCAAAAGAATTAAGAATCGTTTTTGAAAGAAGAGTAATACTTGGTTTTAAAAGCTTAAGAGTTATACTAGCTTTATGGGAAGTGTTATACCCCGTATTTTCAGAGTATGTACGTGAGGACGTACGTAGAAAATTTGAGCCTTAAGTTAGGCAAGTTTCGAAATTTGTACACAACACCCGATTAGAGTCGTTTACTAAACGCTTCCATTACTTTTGTTGGGAAAATTCGCTATGTCATTTATAATTTTTGCGGATTTTTCCGAGACGAACATTTTGGACCAACGGGAGGGTGACAAGTGTCACCCTCACATTGGAAGGCTTGGACGGCAACTATGGCTTGACTTGGACGATTTGGACCACTTTAGTTGGTAGGATATTTTTGTGCAAGTTGTGTGGTAGATGGATAAGGTCCACATGGTTGAAATCTAGCCCTACACTTGCTATGCACTTGGCAAGATCTTGGCCATTGGTTGGCCATGGCTTAACCTATAAATACCCTCTGTGAAGGCTTTCTTCATCCACAAATTGTTCTAAGTGATAAATCCCTTCCCTCCTCTTGTAGACTCTCGTCCAAGAGCTCCTCTCCCCTCTCTTGTGAGCTAGCCGAGAGCCTCCCCTCCCCTTAGCCGAGGGTACACACCCTCTAGTGGTGCTAATGCTGGGTACCCCACTAGCCTAGTTGTTTTCGTATAATACCCCTTGTTGTGGTATAGAAATACTCTCCTAGTATTGTTATATGCCCAAATACCTTCTAGTATTCCCAAGGTGACAAGCCCAGAAAATACGCTTATACTTCCTTTAGCCACAAAAACGAAACTAAGGAAATCTTCACCCGTTGTTGACGTTGTAAGTGAAGTTGGTTAGAACTTCTAAGGGTTGTTTGGAGCGCCGAGTAGGAGCTGCGCTGCTCGTGATCGACTTTATACTTGGATAATTTTGGGCTTATCGAGGTAAACACTATCGCCCTTCTATTGTAATTGGAAATTACGTAAGTGTTGAATATATAGTTGTTGTGTACTATATATAGAATCAACTTAGTATTGTGGCAATGTCTTTTGACTTAAGCTCAAGAATAAAGAATTGAACAAGAATCACATGTAGGATAATAAAGAGAAGAACCGAATCGTAATTACCTGTAATGTATTACGGAGACTTATGTAACATTACCGTAGTAGAATTGCAGCGTCGGTTAGACGTGTTAACCCCGTTGGCTTGGTAGCCGACTCGATAAAGCGAGGAGATTTACGTTGCTGCGGGAGTCTTCGAATTTTACGTAGAAAGATGGGAACTTGTGTTTAAGATTTAATAGACGTTTGTGGCCTTTATAGGTGAAAGTACTAAGAGTAGCGTATCCTACTCGAGAGTGGAAAGGGCTAGCGCGTTGTAGTACTTGGAGCTTTTGCTTATTGTCGATAATCATCGCGAGGTATGTGAACCTCTTCCTATCTCTTCTAGCATGATATGTGTGAACTATGTAGTACGGTGACGTACGTGTGTAATCGTGTTTGATTGTTCTTAAAACATAAAGTGTTATAACGGCTTTATGGGAAGTTGGTTATAACAGCTTTATGTAGGTAAGAAAATACTTGGTGGTTTTAAAAGGTAACTGATGTGAATTATAACTGGCTAGTTATAATAAAGAACTTGATGTATTTCAAAAGATTTATAAATCGTTTTGGAAGGGAGAGTAACACTTGGTTTTAAAAGGTTTTAAAAAGAGTTATACTAGCTTTATGGGGAGTTAGGTATAATGTCTTAAGAGAGGTAAAGAAAATGGTTTACTGATGTGAGAAGTTAAGAGACTTGATCTTATAAGATAAGAGACTTAACTTATTTGTTTTAATATGAATGTTTGTGTGAAACCTCATTCGTGAGTAATGAGTACTTGGTTTTATTTAAAGGGATAATGTTTCTTGATTTCGAAATCGGAACGTATCGACAGCACCAACCGCGGCTAATAAAGGAAAATGTATTGAATAATGATGAATTGTATTAAAACCGAGAAACCTCCATCCGCATAGAAACTAAGATGAGACAAAATGATATACATTTTCTAGATCATGGTCATTGTAATAAGAATGTTGTAAACAAGAATAACCTACTCACGTGAGACATATATTACTCAATTGTTCTAAAAGGAATCAAGTGATTAAGTTTGGAAACTATGAAACCATTTGAAAATGAGAAGCTTGAGTAATTCAAACTAGGCAAACCGGAACTTAGAAAAAGAATGTTGTTACTTGATTTTAAAAAGGGAATGTGGGTTGGTCATTCTAATACTACGTATCGGGTGACTTTTATAAAAGTAATGGATCTCTTTTAAAGAACTTAACGATGTAGTACTTTGGGGTTAAAAACCCGACTTTGGCATAAAATGAAAGTACCTTGAGTTATTGTGAAACTTGCCTTTGCTTGTTGTTGTGAAACTTGTCTTTGCTTGTTGTTGTGAAACTTGCCTATGTTGTTGTGAAACTTGCCTATGCTTGTGATGATAGCCTTTGTTGTGCAAGTGTGGTATTTCTGTGTTACCGCGTCACTCGATAGAGGGTCGGTTGACTTGTCGAGAACTTACTTGGACGTGCTGGCAGTGATGGAGAATTCCACGGGTATGTTTCCATTTTGATTACTGTCTTGTTGTTGATGTCGCATGGACATGTCTACACCGTCTGATTCCGGGCATGCGGCCGTGCGGTCGGTTGATTACCCGATATATGGTTATTGCGCAACATGGACGTGTCTACCGTCAGATTCCGGGGCATGTGGCGTGCGGCGGGGTTGACCACCAGATATTGTTATTGAGGTTACATGGGCATGTCTACACCGATCAGATTCCGGCATGTGGCCCATGCGGCCTTGTTATTGTTGCATCACGGACATGTCTACACCGATGCAAGATTCGGGGCACGCGCCATGATGCGAACATGATGGATGTTGTGGGCGTGAGACCCATAGTTATATTTAGTGGTGACATTGAGGCGTGAGTCCACGACTTGGCTACTTTTATGTTGCATCGTATTTTGGTTATCATACATGTCTCTCCTTTTTAAGCTATTATGATTTCATTTACGATTTGTGATTTCACATACTTGGTACTGTTATGATCGACTCTCCGGGGCGCGTTCATGCCGCAGTAGAGGTACATCACCGTGGATCTCGCCATAGGATCACGATTCGTATTAGGAAGCTCCGTTTCTCCGAGGCTTATCTTTTGGTATGTGTTTCCGAGTTGTAGGTTCTTGTACATTCGGGGTATGGCGGGGGCCTGTCCGTCATAGTCATTGTAAATCTTAAGTGCAGAGTAATCGCTTGTGGCGGGGTTTGTAAAAGGATAACGCTCGGGTTTTTATGTATATCGAAGGCAACATTTTGGTTGCTTTGCTTATTTATTATATCTCTTGTTTCATGACTCGTGTTTTATTTTTCGCCGATTTTCTCGATGTTGTATCACTAGGGTGCCCGGTAAGGCACGAATGAGCCCGTTCGGGCGTTACAAAGTGGTATCGAGCGATTAGTCCTCTGAAAGTGTCTGACGCGTCTAGTAGAGTCTTGATTATCGGTGTGTTGTGCACCACATCTATAATCGTGAGGCTATAGGACATTTAGATTGGTTTCCATTCTTCTCATTACGAGATCGTGCCTTAAAGTCGTGTTGTAAGTTGGACCCTCCGACGTGTTTCGCTTTACCGCTATGCCTGCGAAAAGCGGCGTGGCCCGAAGGGCAAGGCGTAGGAGTCGCTAGTGGGATTTAGAAGTACGAGGCGCAGCCGGTCAAGACTGAGGTAGTGCTTGACGGCAAGTTTTGCGACGCCACGGACCAAAGAGTTTAGAGCGCAGCGGTGGCTGCTGAGACTACTGATACCGAGCCTCAGTCCCATGCAGGCGGGAGAGATGGGTCACAAGAGATGGCGCTTATCGGCGAGGTTGTGGCGAGATATGAGGATAAGGCCGGGCGCAGCAGCCTCCAGTTCAGCGACTGTAGTGCACCGGCGAGCAGTTTGAGGCTACGCGATTTCCTGAGTTCTAGCCCGCTTTGAGTTTTACTGGTCGAGGTCGGAGGATGATCCGCAGGAGTTCATCCGTCGATTCTGCAGAGATCATCACGGGTGATCAAGGCTTCGACCGATGCGTGACATTTAGTTCGCATCGGCCGCGTGATACCGCAATCGATTAGTTTGACTCGTGGGAGCTTTCGGGAGAGCATGCACTTCCGGCCGCTTGGGGCGAAGTTTTGAGGCCTTCGCACATTTCTTGCCTCACAAATGAGGAGGGCTCGGTAAACAGATTTTTGATGTTGAGGCGTAACAGGCGCATTCGGGAGTATAATGGAGTTCGACTCATTGGCGGTATGTTCCGCATTAGTAGCTAGTATGGAGGATCGAGTGCACCGATATGTTCTGAGGCTCGATGATTACCGCGTAGTTGTTCGTGTTTCTCTTCACCGCATGGACATTGCCGCATTCGTGCTCATGCACTGCGGTGCGAGCGCAGATCGACAGGTGGACCGCCGTGAAGAAGGCCAAAGCGGCCGGATGTTTTAGCGACTTCGAGGCGGACCGCCTCGGCCAGAGACTAGTTATGTACCTCGCCATTGCAGTGGTCCTCCGACGCCAGGACCCAGGATATTCGGAGCAGGTCGTGGCTCCTGTGTTTGGATGTTGAGGAGTAGGGTGTTGGCGGATCGATCACCCCTACCTCGGTGTGGTCGATGTAGTAGACCGCATTTCGAAGTGTCGTAGTACGAGGAGCTTGTTATTCTTGCGCCAACAGGCCATATGACGAGAGGCTGTCAGGCGGGGTAGCGGTAGGATAGCACAGACTACTAGAGCGATTGCGGGCCACGGTAGGTCGCGGTGGAAGTTCGCTTTAGCGGTCCTTGAACCGCCTAGTTTCAGGTATATCCTTAACCCTGTAGATACTTGTATGTATTGATGATTAATGATGTGTTAAGTGTTATGTTTGGATAGCTTTGTGCTAAAATGTGATTTAGAAACCTGGTTAGTGAAAAGGGTAAGTCCCTGGGTAGTGTGAAATGGAAGTGGTAGCTTTCATGACCTGTAGAGGTAAGATTGTTCGGATCAAGAAACTAGAGAGTTGGCGTGACGAAGGGTCGGGTTGAGGGCGTGTTGCGTGTCAACCCGTAGTCCGGATTGAGGTGGGTCAGCTGGGTGGTCCCGCCAGGAGGTAGGGTCACCAGGGTGTTAGGCCCAAGTTTTGATGACCATCGTATGAGTTCGTGGATATGTTCGACCAGAATCAGTTCGTGAAGGCCGAGAATGGCCTTAGAGGAAATCGAGGTTAGTAAGATGACCAAGTTTGGAGGTAGTGACTCCAAGGGTTGGAAACAGAAGCATTGATCAAGTGTGGTGCGTGTCGGGAAGAGTTCGAGTGTTCGAACAGGGTACGACGAGGTAGGGGAGAAGTGAACGAGTGTGATCGTTTCTTTTGTGAAATGAAAGTGCAGAGGGAGTATATGTTAGACCTTGGTGGGAATTTTTGCGATAACAGAGGTGATTCCTCGTGGACTTGGGATTTCGTATTTTTGTGCATTTGTTAATTCATGGCCAGGTGTGGCATGATTGTTTTCGTACGTATAGCAGTGAAGACTATACTGGCGCATGTTTGTGTTGAGACTTGAGAAGGAACATTCGGGACGAATGTTTCTAAGGGGGGAAGAATGTTATACCCGTATTTTGAGTATATGCGTGAGGACGTGCGTAGAAAATTTGAGCCTTAAGTTAGGCAAGTTTCGAAATTTGTACACAACACCCGATTAGAGTCGTTTTTCGACGAAACGTTTCCACAGCTTTTGTTGGGAAAATTCCGGCTATGTCATTTATAATTTTTGCGGATTTTTCCGAGAGACGTAACATTTTGGACCAACGGGAGGGTGACAAGTGTCACCCTCACATTGGAAGGCTTGGACGGCAACCATGGCTTGACTTGGACGATTTGGACCACTTTAGTTGGTAGGATATTTTGTGCAAGTTGTGTGGTAGATGGATAAGGTCCACATGGTTGAAATCTAGCCTACACTTGCTATGCACTTGGCAAGATCTTGGCCATTGGTTGGCCATGGCTTGACCTATAAATACCTCTAGTGAAGGCTTTCTTCATCCACAAATTGTTCTAAGTGATAAATCCCTTCCCCTCCCTCTTGTAGACTCTCGTCCAAGAGCTCCTCTCCTCCTCTCTTGTGAGCTAGCCGAGAGCCTCCCCCTCCCCCTTAGCCGAGGGGTACACCCCCCCCCTAGTGGTGCTAGCCGTGGGGTACCCCCCCCTAGCCTAGTTGTTTTCGTATAATACCCCTTGTTGTGGTATAGAAATACTCTCCTAGTATTGTTATATGCACAAATACCTTATAGTATTACCAAGGTTACAAGCCCAGAAAATACGATTATACTTCCTTTAGCCACAAACACGAAACCACTGAAATCTTCACCCGTTGTTGAAGTTGTAAGTAGAAGTTGGTTAGAACTTCTAAGGGTTGTTTGAGCGCTCGGAGTAGGAGCTAATAGTTGATCATGATAGACTTTATACTTGGATAATTTTGGGCTTATAGAGTTAAACACTACTGTCCTTCTATTGTAATTGGAAATTAAGTAAGTGTTGAATATATAGTTGTTGTGTACTATATATAGAAATCAACTTAGTATTGTGGCAATGTCTTTTGACTTAAGCTGAAGAATAAAGAATTGAACAAGAATCACATAGAAGGATAATAAAGAGAAGAATCGAATCGTAATTACCTAGGGCTGTATTACGATAGACTTATGTAACATTCTTGTGTAGTAGAATTGTGCAGCGTCCGGTTAGACGTGTTTACCCCCCCTGGTTGGCTTGGTAGCCGACCTCGATAAAGGAGGAGATTTCCGCTGTTGCGGGAGAGTCTTCGAATTTTCTCAGAGAAAGATGGGAACTTGTGTTTAAGATTTAATAGACGTTTGTGGCCTTTATAGGTGAAAGTACTAAGAGTAGCGTATCTGCTCGAGAAAGTGGAAAGGGCTAGCAAGGTTGTAGTACTTGGAGCTTTTTGCTTATTGTCGATAATCATCGCGAGGTATGTGAACCTCTTCCTATCTCTTCTAGCATGATATGTGTGAACTATGTAGTACGGTAGACGTACATGTGTTAACTGTGTTTGATTGTTCTTAAAACATAAAGTGTTATAACGGCTTTATGGGAAGTTGGTTATAACAGCTTTATGTAGGTAAGAAAATACTTGGTGGTTTTAAAAGGTAACTGATGTGAATTATAACTGGCTAGTTATAATAAAGAACTTGATGTATTTCAAAAGATTTATAAATCGCTTTGGAAGGAGAGTAACACTTGGTTTTAAAAGGTTTGAAAAAGAGTTATACTAGCTTTATGGGGAGTTAGGTATAATGTCTTAAGAGAGGTAAAGAAAATGGTTTACTGATGTGAGAAGTTAAGAGACTTGATCTTATAAGATAAGAGACTTAACTTATTTGTTTTAATATGAATGTTTGTGTGAAACCTCATTCGTGAGTAATGAGTACTTGGTTTTATTTAAAGGGATAATGTTTCTTGATTTGGAAATCGAATGTGTATCGACAGCACCACTGCAGCGTTAATAAAGGAAAATGTATTGAATAATGATGAATTGTATTAAAACCAAGAGAAACCTCCATCCGCGTAGAAACTAAGATGAGACAAAATGATATACATTTTCTAGATCATGTCATTGTAATAAGAATGTTGTAAACAAGAATAACCTACTCTCACGTGAGACATATATTACTCAATTGTTCTAAAAAGGAATCAAGTGATTAAGTTTGGAAACTATGAAACCATTTGAAAATGAGAAGCTTGAGTAATTGAAACTAGGCAAACTGGAACTTAGAAAAAGAATGTTGTTACTTGATTTTAAAAAAGGGAATGTGGGTTGGTCATTCTAATACTACGGGTATCGGGTGACTTTTATAAAAGTAATGGATCTCTTTTAAAAGAACTTAACGTATGTAGTACTTTGGGGTTAAAAACCCGGACTTTGGCATAAAATGAAAGTACCTTGAGTTATTGTGAAACTTGCCTTTGCTTGTTGTTGTGAAACTTGTCTTTGCTTGTTGTTGTGAAACTTGCCTATGTTTGTTGTTGTGAAACTTGCCTATGCTTGTGATGATAGCCTTTGTTGTGCAAGTGTGGTATTTCTGTGTTACCGCGTCTCTCGATAGAGGGTCGGTTGACTTGTTGAGAACTTACTTGGGCGTCTTTGGCGATGATGGAGAATTCCACGGGTATGTTTCCATTTTGATTCTCGTCTTGTTGTTGATGTCACATGGACGTGTCTACACCAATCGCGATTCCGGGGCATCGCGCCGTGCGGCGGGTTGATTACCGATATATGGTTATTATTGCAACATGGGCGTGTCTACCGATCAAGATTCCGGGGCATGTGGCCATGCGGCGGGGTTGACCACCCGATATATTGTTATCGAGGTTACATGGGCATGTCTACACCGATCACGATTCCGGGGCATGTGGCCATGCGGCCTTATTATTGTTGCATCATGGACATGTCTACTGCCGTCTGATTCAGGGCACGCGGCCATGATGCGAACATGATGGATGTTGTGGGCGTGAGACCCATAGTTATATTTGAGTGGTGACATTGAGGCGTGAGTCCACGACTTGGCTCGCTTATGTTGCATCGTATTTTGGTTATCATACATGTCTCACCTTTTTAAGCTATTATGATTTCATTTACTGATGTTGTGATTTCACATACTTGGTACTGTTGTCGACCTCCTTGGTGCGTTCAATCCGCAGTAGAGGTACATCGATCGTGGATCCTCGCCATAGGATCACGATTCGACGTATTAGGAAGCTCCGTTTCTCCGAGGCTTATCTTTTGGTATGTGTTTCCACTGAGTTGTAGGTTCTTGTACATTCGGGTATGGCGGGGCCCTGTCCGTCATAGTCATTGTAAATCTTAAGTGCAACCTTTGTTGTGGCGGGGTTTGTAAAAAGGATAACTATTCGGGTTTTTATGTATATCTGAAGGCAACTGTTTTGGTTGCTTTGTTTATTTATTATATCTCTTGTTTCATGACTCGTGTTTTATTTTTCCGCTGATTTTCTACGATGTTGTATCACTAGGGTGCGGGGTAAGGCACGATGAATCTGTTCGGGCGTTCTGAGGAAGTTAGGTATAACGACTTAAGAGAGGTAAAAAGAATGGTTTCGATTTTAGAAGTTAAGAGACTTGATCTTAAAAGATAAGAGACTTGACTTAATTATATTAATATGAATTTTGTTAAAAAGTGTGAAACCTCATTCGTGAGTAATGAGTACTTGGTTTGTAAAAGGAATAATGTTTTACTGATTTCGGAAATCAGAATAAGTATCGAACAAACCACTGCAGCGTTAATAAAGGGAAATGTATTGACTAATTAAGTATTATTAAAACCAGTAGAAACCTCCATCTGCATAGAAGCTAAGATGAGACAAAATGATATTACATTTCCTAGATCATGGCTGCTTTAGTAAGATTGTTATAAACAAGAATAACCTACTCACATAAGGCAAATGTTTCTCAAATTATTTTAAAGGAGAATTATATCATTAAGTGATTAAAACTATGAACTACGAAACCTTTCGAAAATGAGAAACTTGAGCATTTGAAATTAGGCAAACTTGAACGTTTGGAAAATAATGTTGTTACTTAGGGAAGTGTTTTTGTTTACTTAAAAAGATAGTCACTCTATTTTTATACTACGGGTATTGTGTGACTTTTGTGAAAGAAACGGATCTTTTAAAGAGTTAATGTATGAAGTACTTTGGGGATAAAAAACCGAACTTGTTAACATAAAGTAGAAAGTACTTTGTGTGAATAACTTGATTGTGTTGGTTTGTGATAGCCTTGTAATACTTTCTTGTTGATTTGATAAGTAAACATGTTAGGATGCTACGTGTGTTAGTATCTTGTGATGTTGTGTAAGGGGGTTATTCTTGTTGTGCTTACGTTGTTAAACGTTAAGCCCGTTATCGTTATTATATCACATACCCTTGACTTGTTATCACAGGGCTTGCCACCGCTTGATGCGGTCTATACGGCCTATGCGGTCTGTGTGACTATGCGGGCGCGGTATGCTCGAGATTGATCATTCGGTGTATTAACGATCACGAGGAGTGCCTTATGCGATGCGTGTGACTACGCGGTCTATGTGACTATGCGGTGCGGGAGTCGAGGAGAATACCGCGGGCTAGCTACCGTCGAGGAATACCTCATGCGGGCCTATGTGTGGCTATCACGGGCAGCGGTATGCTCGAGATTAGACGCGCACATTGATACCGAGGCGAGTGGCGGCCGATCATGTAGTGCGGTCTAGAAAGACCTCGCGATACGATTTATGGCATTGTTGGATGCGTGGGTCTTAGTAGTCGGCTATGCCTTCGTCTTACCGTCACGGTTTTATTATGACACGTGGGACACGGTGTTCATGTATTCCTTGGTGCTTGTTATATCATGGATCACGCGGTGAGGAAGGAATTCTATGGGCATGATTGATATTGTGGGCATGAGACCCATGGTTATATTTGAGTGATGACTTTAAGGGCGTGAGTCCCTGACTTGACATGACTTCTTACATATTGTGTATCGTAAATTGTTTATCATATATGTATTTTGTTTTATATAGACTATTATGATTTCATTTCTGATATTTTGATTTCACATACTTGGTACTGTTATCTTGACCTCGCCCGGGGCTGCGTTCATCTGCGGTAGAGGTACACGATCGTCGATCCTCGCTCATAGGATCACAGTTCAGCGTTTTGGGAAGCTCCGTTTCTCCGGAGGCTTATCTTTGGTATAGTCCCTGATGTTGTAGGTATTAATATTCATTCAGGGTATGGCGGGGCCCTGTCCCGCCATAGTTGTTTTACTTCAGAAGTGCGTAGTCCGTTGTAAAGTTGGGATGTAACTGTTCACTTTGGGTTTATATATATATGCCGAAAGGCAACTTTTCCTCTGATAAACTGTGCCTCTTTTACATTGTTTCATGTTGTGTTTTTATATTCCGCTGATTACTATGATGTATGTCTACTTGGGTGCCCGGGTAAGGCACCAGTCACGGGCCCGGGTTCGGGTCGTGACACATTCCCGGCCCATCTCATGGACTCGGTATAGAATCGTGTGGAATACATTCCCGGTTCATCCCTTGAACTCGGTATCGTGTGAAATACATTCCCGGTTCATCCCATGAATGCGGTGTCGTGTGAAATACATTCCCGGTTCATCCCATGAACGCAGTGTCGAGTGAAATACATTCCCGGTTCATCCCATGAACGCGGTGTCGAGTGGAATACATTCCCGGTTCATCCCATGAACGCGGTGACGAGTGAAATACATTCCCGGTTCATCCCATGAACGCGGTGTCGAGTGGAATACATTCCCGGTCCATCCCATTGACGCGGTATAGAATCGACCATAACATTTAAACGCTCTTTTAAGACAGATTAAGATAATACCATGCTTTCCTTTTAAATCAACTAAGGCAATATTATGCCCTCCTTTTTAAACCAAAGTATTCTAACCTTGCTCGCCTTTTCCACCCTTTCAGTAGACCACGCTACTCGAAGAACTTCAACCTATAACGGTCATATAAGTCTATCAACGTCTAGACTACTCTGTAGAATATTCTAAGCAGGAGGTTCATATTTCTACGGAAAATTGGGCAGCTCCTCACTGCAGTCAAACTACTCAAGTCTCATCAGTAAATACAGTCCTATGTAAGTACAGTTCAATTCTCTTCTTTTATACCATCCTTCTATATCTTAAACTTAAACCCAAATTACTACGATATGTAATCTCCAATTACAATAGAAGGACAAGATATTTACCTCGATAAGCCCAAAATTATCCAAGTTAATGTCGATCCTGAGCAAGGTTTAGCTCTTATTTTGTACGCTCCAATACGCTCCAAGAAACCGCCAGAAGTTCTACACAACTTCTACTTAATACTTCAACCAACTATGAAGATTTCCCCAGGGTTTCGTTTAGTGACTAATGGAAGTATAGTAGTATTTTTCCGGGCTTTTAGTATAGAGGTGACTTTGGAATACTACAAGGTATTTGGGCCAAGGTATTTTGGAATAGTAACAATACTTGGAGAATACTTTTCTACCAAGAGTGGGGGGGGTTTGTTTCGGCCAAGGCTTCACAAAGGGGGAGGGGTGGTTTGGACGAGAGCTTCAAGAGGGGGAGAGGGATTTCAAGACTTGGAAAATGTTTAAGGGATGAAGATTTAGTCTTGCACTTAAGGGGTATATATAGGCCAATCAATGGCCAAGATTCAAGCAAGTGTGTGGATGAGATTTGGACAAGTGTTGTGTGGATCCCACTTTATCTATCTACCCACAAAATATCACAAAATATCCTACCTAACCTTGACCAATGTTTTAGGCCAAAAAAATGACAAAAACGTGCCATCTATTTTCGTCCACCAATCCGCCCACTTGAGGGTGACAAGTGTCGCCCTCCCGTTGGTCCAAAATATTTCATCTCTCGGAAAAATCCGCAAAAATTATAAATGTCGCAATCGTAATTTTCCCTTCGCAAGGTCCGAAAAACTTTTCGTCGGAAAACAATTCTTTTCGCTAGTTGTGCACAATTTCGTCCCTTATGACTACTTAAGGCTTGAACTTTTGTACGTACGCCCTCACGTACATACTCTGGAAATACGGGGTATAACAACTTCTTAAGGGTCCACTGCCTTATCAGACAGTTCATCATTTCCCAATTATCTCAAAGTAATACGTAAAACCTCAATGAGAATTCTTTAACTGTTTCATACCTTTCCGGTATGTAGTTAGTCTTTACCAACTCTTGGTAATCATCTACAATCATTCTAGGCAACACGCGTCTGACCCTCATACATAACTCCGTATAGTTGTATGTCACAATAACAACTATACTACAATCATTACCAACCTGGATATGCAATCCACATAGTCATTCCAGGGTCACTGTTTCCTTGCTCGTAGCTGCAATCAACATAACTCGTTAGGAGGAGAAGACCCTAACAACACAAAATTTCATCGCACGATCTCGAGTGAGAAGAATGAAACCAATCCTAAATGTCCTGCAGCCTCCTCGATTATAGATGTGGTGCACAACACACCGATAATCAAGACTCTACTAGACACGATGCATGTAGACACTTTTCGAGACTAAGCTTCGATACCACTTTGTCATGACCCGACTCGGACGCGATCGTGCCCTACCCGCACCCTTCTAATCATACAACATAACAAACTGCGGAAGATAAATAACACTTTTTTCTTTTATCAAAACTAAGGCTGCCGATAAGGCGCCATAACATAAAAATTACCCGAAAAGGGTCTACACCGCTTAACAATGTAAAAACAACTCTAGCTACCCAATTACGTATGAATACAAACTCTAAGATTTGAACAAATACTATGACGGACAAGGCCCCGCCGCACTTCGTATATACATAACCATGACGACAAGCTCCGAACATCGAGCTATCTCAAATGTTGAACCAGATCCTAAGCTCGCGGATCCACAATCAGTACCTAAACTCGGACATGAACGCACGGCCGAAGGGGTCGCATAACAAAAATTTAATATGGAACGGAAAATAAGGTACAGTAAACAAATCATAACTGTACAAAAGAATGACAGGGGCAAGTATAAAAAGGGTGTCACGACCCGACCCCGGGCCCGCGACTGGTGCACTACCTGGGCACCCTTACAGGTACACATCAGAGAATAATAGCGGAACATACATACATAAACTTAACAAGAATTAAATAATAGGTTAGCCGATATGGCTACCTTCCTTGATACATATAAACATGTAAAACCAAAAGCAGTTACCTCTTTTGTTTTCTTACAAAGCGACCCACAAGATATGACTACAGACCTCTAAGAATTTCTGACATATCCATTGTGACGGGACAAGGCCCCGCTATACCCCTGAATGTACACAAAACTACAACCTCAGGGAACCGTACCAAAAGACAAAGCCTCCGGAGAAATGGAGCTTTCCAAGAACTGAACAGTGATCCTAAAAGTGCGGATCAGCAAGCTATGTACCTCAATGTCACGACCCAGGCCGCGCGGGTGCCCTACACAGGCACCTGTTCTGTATACATCAGAGAATAGCAGCGGAACATACACAACTTAAACATAAGTGTAAACAAAAGACAACACAGGCTGGCCGATAAGGCCGCCTTCCATATTATAAACATAATCAAAAGTACAACTCAGTTCTTACAGCCCAACCACATATGTGAATACAGACCTCTAGGAATAACAACTGAACAACTGTGGCGGGACAGGGCCCCGCCATACCCCTGAATATACATGAATCTACTACCTCAGGGAAACCGTACAAGAGATAAGCCTCCGGAGCAAATGGAGCTTTTCTCAAAACTGAACCGAGATCCTATGAGCAAGGATCACCAACATGTGTACCTAAACCTGCGGGCATGAACGCAGCCCCAAGAAAGTCGATAACAACAGTGCAATATGGAACAGAATATAACGTACAGTAAACAAATCATAACTGTACAAAAGAATGACAAGGACAAGTATAAAAATACATACCAGATCCTGCCGTGTCATTACCACTTATGAACTTAATCGTACCTTATTACCCTTTCCATTCCCAATAAAAGTTATAGTCACATTCTTACGTACATTATTTAGAAAAAGAATCATTAAGTTCATTACCATATAACTTACTTATCTTTCATAACATAGTCCGGCCCACTACGGAGGGACACATATACTACGACCCGATGCGGGATGCGATCAAGTCACACTAATATCAAAGCATGCGTGGAATCCCCAATCACCATCGGCTATTAGTGTAAAATATAACCATGTGGCGCGCGTGGCATCCCACCATCACGGCGTACACTTACACAATACATATATATATATCCCGCGTGGAATCCCACATCACTGCCAAGCGATCCGGTATAATAATACACCAATAGGCATACATGAACACCAAGTCCCACCGGTGGTATAGCGTCTTGGGGTCTACCTCACTTATACTCTTACCCGGAGAAGGTGGTAAAGCGGTGGTATAGCATCTTGAGGTCTACCCTCACTTATACTCTTACCACGGAGAAGGTGGTATAACGTCTTGGGGCTTGCCTCATTTATACTCTTACCCTATCTCGAGGTCGTCAAACAACACATAAAGCGGGTGGTACAGTCTTGAGGGTTTACCCCTCACTTATACTCTTACCCTGGAGAAGGTGGTATAACGTCTTGGGGCTTGCCCCTCATTTATACTCTTACCCTATCTCGACCGACCATCAAACAAGACATAAGCACTACCATGTCTTTTATAAAATCCGGGAATTTAACCCAAGTGCTACAAATAACGGAAGCATACCCGTGGAATCCCACATCACTGTCGGTACGTCCAAGTAACTTATAACAAGACAGCCGACCCTCCAACCGAGAGTCGCGGCAACGTAAAAAAAAACATAATACTTGCACTCAAAGGCTATCACCAGCACATATAGGCTAAATCTCAGTTAACCAAGCCAAAGTACTTATCAAGGCACACATAGAATAATTCTCATTTAATCAAGCCAAAGTACTAATCAAGGCATACTTAGAATAATTCTCATTTAACAAGCCAAAGTACTTATCAAGGCATACTTAGACTAATTCTCAATTAATCAAGCCAAAGTACTAATCAAGGCATCACATAGAATAATTCTCATTTAATCAAGCCAAAGTACTACGTACGTCCATTCTTTTCAAAAGACTCCTTTCCGAATAAAACTTCCCCGATACTAACAACCGTAGTATCAAGTCCTATCCACCTTTCGAGACAAGTCACAATACCTTTTTAGAAGTACAATTACCGGCTTCTAAATCAAGTGACTTCTTTATTAAAAACCTTAAGCAATTGGTACCTTTAAAACAATTTGCCCTTCCTTAACACAAGTTATTTCTTTGATTACTTTACTAGAAAACCATTCTCTTAACCTTGCCATAAAGCCGTTATAACTAACTCCCATAAAGCGTTATAACCCTTTATGGTTTAGACAATCGTTCCTTTTATAATCAAGAGACTTCTACTTTTTGAAACCAAGTATTATATTCTTTCAAATCAATTCTCTTAACTTTCAAAAATACCATTTGTCTCTTAACCTTTAGAAAACAAGTGACTCCTTTTATTATAAAACCTTAGGCAATTGATGCCTTAAAACAAGTTGCCTATTCACTTAAAATCAAGTCATTTGTCTTTCCATAAAGCAAATATAACCAACTCCCATAAAGTCGTTGTATTTACTTTATACCTTAGCCAAAATACAATTTCCTATCGAGGACTTATACGTTTAAAGAGCAAGTATCACATACTTTAAAACTCTTCAAGTCCCTAACTTTAAAATCAACTTAAGACATCCTTACTATTTTCAAAGAAGTGAGTTAATCTCTAACCCACGACTTGGCATTACATAAAACAAGTAAAGAATGTCATAGTCTTGTACGTCTACCGTACTACATACGTGCAACTAGTCATGCTCGAAAGATAGGAAAAGTTCTACATAGAGTAAATCACACAACTACCTCTTAACTTCTAAGAGTAGAAGGAAACATGAAATGATACCACAAGTGTATTCCATACATAGAATCATGCCAAAGGAAGGAAGAGGTTCACATACCTCGCGACGATTGTCGACAAGTAGCAAAATGCTCCAAAGTACTTCAACCTTGAGCTATTCCATTCTTCAAGTGGGATACGCTATACTTAGTACATCAACCTATAATGGTCACCATACGTCCATTAACCTCTTACTTCATACGTAGAATATTCTAGGTGCTAAGTCGCTAAATTCTACGGAAAATCGGACAGCACCTCCTTTGTTTCTACTCACTTTGCCACCTTTTTCAAGGCCGAATACAATAACCAAACAGCCCCAATTGGCTCACAACAATATAGAAGGTAGTTCAGTATAAATGAGTAACCAAAGCACCCGATTGGCTCACAATTTAGAAGGTGGTCATATAGAAATGTATAACAAACTAATACAAACTACAAGTCCAAATTCGGCCACCTTGAGTTCAACAATACTAATTCTTATCCAATTTCCATTTCAATCCTAACTTGGTAGCATAACATGATATCTAGTCGCAACCAATTATAACTACTATAATCTTGAGTCAATTACGTGCGACGATTCTAATAACGATCAAATTGTATTCCAACTTAACATGACTTACTTTTCATTTCGAACTTAAGCTACAAGTAATCCATAATACTTATAAACTTCAACTTAACAACTTCATGCTAGCAACATGTAAAGTTAACAACAACAATACAAATAATCTTGTAACACTTTCAAAGAACAAGATTATACCTCAACGAATTGTAATCCAATCTTCAAAACCGAAGTTGCTCCTTAGCAACCTAGAGCCTCATCAAGACACCTCAATCCGCTCCTTGATACCCTTAGAACCACACCAACAACTTTCCTTCAAACCTCCAATCCAAAACCTAGAAAGTCACTAGGTTTTCACTTTGACTAACCGAAACTATCTTTTTAGAGATTTTCTATTGAGATATGCCTCTGATACACATAGGGACCTTGGTTTAAAGTGGGAAGATTATTGGATAACAAACAAAAAAATTCTTGTGGGAAGCTAGCCTAACCAGAGCACCTCCTTGGATTCTTGAAATTCTTGAAATTTTTCTAAGTGTCAAACTTGGTCTTGCTACTAGTAGTGTTATATAGAACCTTGGAGGGTCAAGATGCAAACAATTGGGTGGTTTGGATGATCTCTAATTAAAATATCAAGACTTAGGACCCTTTGACTTAGTCAATTTTGTCAAGCTAAATAATTGGAAGACTTAGTCATCCTAGGCTATGGTCGATGACCATTTTGGCCATGCCTAAAATCGTCGAAGGCATCAATAAGGGGTGACAAGTGTCGCCCACCCATTCGTCACAATACTACGTTTTTAGACAATTTCACAATTAGATAAAATTTTACAAGTCTCTAATTTTAACACTAGCGAGTTCTTACGTACGTTCTTAAAGCATGTCCTGCAAATACGGGGTGTAACATTCTTCCCCCCTTAGAAACATTCGTCCTCGAATGTTCTTTCGGAGTCAAACTTATAATTAGCGACATAGTTCTCTTTCACAACCCCGACATACCAACAATGCCACACGTGGCCCTAATACCTTACACGCGTACCCGTCCATCACAAGCCCAAAAGAGGTTACCTTTTCGCACTTCCAACTCCTTAACATACATACATAACTTCCATACCTATTCGGCCTCAAATCTTTGGAGTCACTCTATGAAACAATATAAGGTCATTTAGGCTTTACTACACGGTTCGGTGGGCAGCGTCCACTGAACAGTAAAACAATTAACTAGACTTGGGCCTTGCACCTCGTGACCCGTCACGTGGCGGAACTACTACCAACTGATCCCTCCATTCCAGGCCATGGGAGACCATGTAGTCCTCAACCCGACTCGTCGCACTTAACTCTTATCCTTGAGTGACTTAAAATCTTATTGCGGAGAAAACCTTATATACCTAAGGTCTCGCGAATCAATATTCTTAGGCTCGCATTTCCATGCTCGACCTACCTTATCAGTCCCCGTAAGCGGTACAAAAACTTCTCATAAAACCATAACCATGTTGTCTCGATCCAACAACCATTACATACTCTATCAGGCCTTATCCGTATAATTCTCTTAAGCATACTACGCAGCTTGATCTATTAACATGACATTCCGTTAGGTTCCTTAATATGGCTTCTTAAGGGTCCACTACCTTATCAGACAGCTCATCCTTTCCCAATTATCTCAAAATAAAACACAAGACCTTGGCGAAAATGCATTAACTATTCCATACCTTCCGTTATCTAGTTAGTCTTTACCGATTCTGGTAATCTAAAATCATTCTAGGCAACACGCGTCGACCTGCATACATAACTCGTATAGATGTATGTCACAATACCAACTATACTATAATCATTACCAACCCAGTATACGCAATCCACATAGTCATTCCCGGTCATGCGCTTTCGTGGCTGCAATCAACATAACTCGTTGGGAGGGGCGACCACAATACTGACTCTATCGCACGATCTCGAGTGAGAAGAATGGAAACCAATCCTAAATGTCCTGCGGCCTCACGATTATAGATGTGGTGCACAACACATCGATAATCAAGACTACTAGACACGGTGCAGAGACACTTTCAGAGGACTAAGCGCTCGATACCACTTTTGTTACGACCGACCGGGCGCGTGGTGCCCTACCGGGCACCTGCTCGTATACATCGAGAATAGCGGCGGAACATACACAACTTAAAACATAAGTGTAAACAAAAGACAACACGGTGGCGATAAGGCGCTTCCATATTATAAACATAATCAAAAGTACAACTCAGTTCTTACAGCCCAACCACATATGTGAATACAGACCTCTAGGAATAACAACTGAACAACTGTGGCAGGACAGGGCCTCGCCATACCCCTGAATATACATGAATCTACTACCTCAGGGAAACCGTACAAGAGATAAGCCTCCGGAGCAAATGGAGCTTTTCTCAAAACTGAACCGAGATCCTATGAGCAAGGATCACCAACATGTGTACCTAAACCTGCGGGCATGAACGGCCCAGAAGAAGTCGATAACAACAGTCCGAATATGGAACAGAATATAACGTACAGTAAACAAATCATAACTGTACAAAAGAATGACAAGGACAAGTATAAAAATACATACCAGATCCTGCCGTGTCATTACCACTTATGAACTTAATCATACCTTATTACCCTTTCCATTCCCAATAAAAGTTATAGTCACATTCTTACGTACATTATTTAGAAAGAATCATTAAGTTCATTACCATATCACTTACTTATCTTTCATAACATAGTCAGGCCCACTACGGAGGGACACATATACTACGCCCAATGCGGGACGCGATCAAATCACACTAATATCAAAGCATGCGTGGAATCCCCATCATCGCCGACTATTAGTGTAAAATATAACCACGTGGCGCGCGTGGCATCCCACCTCACCGTGTCAGACACTTACACAATACATATATATATATCCTGCGTGGAATCACATCACTGCCGATCCAGGGTATAATAATACACCAATAGCATACATGAACACCAAGTCCCACCGGTGGTATAGCGTCTTGGGGTCTACCCTCACTTATACTCTTACCGGAGAAGGTGGTAAAGCGGTGGTATAGCATCTTGGGGGTCTACCCCTCACTTATACTCTTACCCTGGAGAAGGTGGTATAACGTCTTGGGGCTTGCCCCTCATTTATACTCTTACCCTATCTCGACCGGTCGTCAAACAACACATAAAGCAGGTGGTACAGCGTCTTGGGGGTTTACCCCTCACTTATACTCTTACCCTGGAGAAGGTGGTATAACGTCTTGGGGCTTGCCGCCATTTATACTCTTACCTATCTCGACCGACCATCAAACAAGACATAAGCACTACCATGTCTTTTATAAAATCCGAATTTAACCTAAGTGCTACAAATAACTAAGCATACGTGGAATCCCACATCACTGTCGGTACGTCCAAGTAACTTATAACAAGACAGCCGGCCCTCCAACCGAGAGTCGCGGCAACGTAAAAAAAAACATAATACTTGCACTCAAAAGTTATCACCAACACATATAGGCTAAATCTCAGTTAACCAAGCCAAAGTACTTATCAAGGCACACATAGAATAATTCTCATTTAATCAAGCCAAAGTACTAATCAAGGCATACTTAGAATAATTCTCATTTAACAAGCCAAAGTACTTATCAAGGCATACTTAGACTAATTCTCAATTAATCAAGCCAAAGTACTAATCAAGGCATCACATAGAATAATTCTCATTTAATCAAGCCAAAGTACTACGTACGTCCATTCTTTTCAAAAGACTCCTTTCCGAATAAAACTTCCCCGATACTAACAACCGTAGTATCAAGTCCTATCCACCTTTCGAGACAAGTCACAATACCTTTTAGAAGTACAATTACGCTTCAAATCAAGTGACTTCTTTATTAAAACCTTAAGCAATTGGTACCTTTAAAACAATTTGCCCTTCCTTAACACAAGTTATTCCTTTGATTACTTTACTAGAAAACCATTCTCTTAACTTCGCCATAAAGCCGTTATAACCAACTCCTATAAAGCGTTATAACCCTTTATGGTTTAGACAATACGTTCCTTTTATAATCAAGAGACTTCTACTTTTTGAAACCAAGTATTATATTCTTTCAAATCAATTCTCTTAACTTTCAAAATACCATTTGTCTCTTAACCTTTAGAAAACAAGTGACTCCTTTTATTATAAAACCTTGGGCAATTGATGCCTTAAAAACAAGTTGCCTATTCACTTAAAATCAAGTCATTTGTCTTTCCATAAAGCAAATATAACCAACTCCCCATAAAGTCGTTGTATTTACTTTATACCTTAGCCAAAATACAATTTCCTATCCAAGGGACTTACACGTTTAAAACGGAGCAAGTATCACATACTTTAAAACTCTTCAAGTCCCCAAACTTTAAAATCAACTTAAGACATCCTTACTATTTTCAAAGAAGTGAGTTAATCTCCTAACCCACGACTTGGCATTACATAAAACAAGTAAAGAATGTCATAGTCTTGACGCTCATGGTACTACATACGTCTTGCAACTAGTCATGCTCAAAAGATAGGAAAAGTTCTACATAGAGTAAATCACACAACTACCTCTTAACTTCTAAGAGTAGAAGGAAACATGAAATGATACCACAAGTGTATTCCATACATAGAATCATGCCAAAGGAAGGAAGAGGTTCACATACCTCGCGACGATTGTCGACAAGTAGCAAAATGCTCCAAAGTACTTCAACCTTGAGCTATTCCATTCTTCAAGTGGGATACACTATACTTAGTACATCAACCTATAATGGTCACCATACGTCCATTAACCTCTTACTCGTAGAATATTCTAGGTGCTAAGTCGCTAAATTCTACGGAAAATCGGACAAGACCTCCTTTGTTTCTACTCACTTTGCCACCTTTTCAAGGCGAATACAATAACCAAACAGCCCCAATTGGCTCACAACAATATAGAAGGTAGTTCAGTACAAATGAGTAACCAAACAGCCCCAATTGGCTCACAATTTAGAAGGTGGTCCAATACAAATGAATAACAAACTAATACAAACTACAAGTCCAAATTCGGCCACCTTGAGTTCAACAATACTAATTCTTATCCAATTTCCATTTCAATCCTAACTTGGTAGCATAACATGATATCTAGTCGCAACCAATTATAACTACTATAATCTTCAAGTCAATTACATGCGACGATTCTAATAACGATCAAATTGTATTCCAACTTAACATGACTTACTTTTCATTTCGAACTTAAGCTACAAGTAATCCATAATACGTATAAACTTCAACTTAACAACTTCATGCTAGCAACATGTAAAGTTAACAACAACAATACAAATAATCTTGTAACACTTTCAAAGAACAAGATTATACCTCAACGAATTGTAATCCAATCTTCAAAACCGAAGTTGCTCCTTAGCAACCTAGAGCCTCATCAAGACACCTCAATCCGCTCCTTGATACCCTTAGAACCACACCAACAACTTTCCTTCAAACCTCCAATCCAAAACCTAGAAAGCCACTAGGTTTTCACTTTGCGACTAACCCGAAAACTATCTTTTTCCGAGATTTTTCTATTGAGATATGCCTACAATACACATAGGGACCTTGGTTTAAAGTGGGAAGATTATTGGATAACAAACAAAAAAAATTCTTGTGGGAAGCTAGCCTAACCCGAGAGCACCTCCTTGGATTCTTGAAATTCTTGGAAATTTTTCTAAGTGTCAAACTTGGTCTTGCTACTAGTAGTGTTATATAGAACCTTGGAGGGTCAAGATGCAAACAATTGGGTGGTTTGGATGATCTCTAATTAAAATATCAAGACTTAGGACCCTTTGACTTAGTCAATTTTGTCAAGCTAAATAATTGGAAGACTTAGTCATCCTAAGGCTATGGTCAATGACCATTTTGGCCATGCCTAAAATCGTCCAAGGCATCAATAAGGGGGGTGACAAGTGTCGCCCACCCATTCGTCACAATACTACGTTTTTCCGACAATTTCACAATTCCGATAAAATTTGACAAGTCTCTAATTTTAACACTAGCGAGTTCTTACCTACGTTCTTAAAGCATGTCCTGCAAATACGGGGTGTAACACTCAACCTGCGGCATGAACGCAGCCCCCCGAAGGAGGTCAGTACGAAATATGTACCAAGTATGTGAAATCGAAAATCAGAATGAAATCATAACGATCATATAAAGTGAGACATGTATGATAACCAACAACGATGTACTGCCTTCTTGAAGTGAAAGTAATGAAAGTCGGTTTACCTTATGCGGACTATTTCAACACATGAACAATAGTCACGCGGGGCTATGGACACAAGCCCTCAAATATCATCACATAGTCCGATGGGGTCTCAAGCCCACAAATATCAAAGCGTGCTGAATCCCCATCAACGCCGATGACCATAAGTGTAAAATATAACCGTGACGCGTGGCATCCACCTCACCGTTTACCAGACATATACAATACATATATATATATATATATATATATCTCCTGCCGTGGAATCACATCACGCACACCGTAAGTGTAACATACAACTGACCGTGTACGCGCGTGGCATCCCACCTCATCGTTTACAGACACATACAATATATATATATATATATATATATTTCATGCCGTGGAATCCCTCATCTCGGGTACATGACTTCATGGAGAGCTAATCCATGGGGTAATAATTGTATATAACATGGTCGCATGCCCCGGAATCCCTCATCGTATAAGCATGGCCATAAGATAATAATCGTATATAACATGCCCGTGGAATCCCTCATATCGGGTATATGTCTTCATGGGGAGCTAGTCCATGGAGTAATAGTCGTACATAACATGGTCGCATGCCCCGGAATCCCTCATCGTATAAGCATGGCCATGGGTAATAAAACAAATCCGGGAATCTAACGCCTCCCGTCGCGTGCCGGAATCCTCATCGTATAAGCGTGTCGAGGAGTAATAAGAACAATCAGGAATCTAACCCGCATCACGGTCGCGTGCCCGAAATCCCATCGTATAAGCATGTCCAAGGATCAATCACAATGGAAGCATACCGTGGAAGCCTCCGTCACGATCGACGCGTCAAGTAAATTCACAGCAAGACGGTGCCTCCAACGAGAGTCACTAAGGCGTAAACATATAATACTTGCACTCAAGGCTATCACAAGCAAGCATAGGCAAGTTCATAAAATCTTTAGACTTTCATTTTATATACTCAACGCACTTTTCGTTTTACATGAAACAAATCCGGGAATTTAACCCTAAGTACTACGTACTTCCATTCTTTTCAAAAGATTTCTTTTCATATAAAACCCCAAGATACTAACACCCGTAGTATCAAGGCTTGCTTACATTTCACATAAGTCACTATACTTTTAGAAATACAATTTTCGACTTCTAAATCAAGTGACCCTTACTTAATTCAAGTTATTTCTTTGTTTACCTTATTAGAGAAAACCATTCTCTTAACCTTCCATAAAGCCGTTATAACCAACTTCCCATAAAGCCGTTATAACCCTTTATGGTTTTAGACAAACTCATTCCTTTTATAACCAAGAGACTTATACTTTTTAAAACCAAGTATTATACACTTTCAATTCAATTTTCTTAACTTTCAAAATACATCAAGTCTCTTAACTTTAGAAATCAAGTTTCTTAACTTTAACATCTCAAGTAACTCATACCTTTTAAAACAAGCTACTTCCCTTAAATCATGTCATTTCTTCCCTTAAGAATCAAATTTCATTACTTGAAAATAAAGTCTCTCAACCTTTTAGGAGTCAAAGGTTCATAGTCTTAAAACTTCATAACGTAAATTCTTTAAGTGACGTACATATGCCTTATGTGTGTGAGTAGATTTTACTTGTTTATAACGATCTTATTAAAGCAGCCATGATCTAGAAAATGTAATACAATTTTGTCTTATCTTTAGCTTCTATGCAGATGGAGAATTCTACTGGTTTTAATATAATTTATCGTCATTACATTTTCCTTTATTAACGCTGCAATGGCTTGTTCGATACTTATTCTCATTCGTGCCGTAAATTAGCCAAGTCAACTTGGCTCCAAAATACCTCCTAACGACTCTTACCAACATCCCCCATAAGACTTGGTAAGAACTTAGGATAACTTAGACATAACCCTTACGTAGAGTAAATCAACATACATACTTCTTAACTTCTAAGTGTAGAAGGAATCATGAAATAATACCACGTGTATACTCCATACATAGAATCATGTCTAAAGAAGGAAGAGGTTCACATACCTCGCGACGATTATCGACAAGTAGCAAAATGCTCCAAAGTACTTAAACCTTGATAGCTATTCCATCCTTCAAGTAGAATCCGCTATACTTAGTACTTCAACCTAAAATGGCCATAATACGTCCATTAACCTCTTGCTTCGAACGTAGAATATTCTAAGTGCAAAGTCACTAAATTCTACGGAAAATCGGACAGCACTTCCTTTGTTTCTACATACTTTGCCACCTTATTCAAGGCCGAATTCAATAACCAAACACGCCACATTTAAGGCTCAACAATGTAGTTAACAATAGGGGATTACACGCCTAACAAGATGTGTAAAATTCCGCCCCACAATTGATATCAAACTAATACAATTATAAGTGTAAATCCGGCAACTTGAGATACAACAACACCAATTCTTATCCAATTTCCTTTTCAATCCAACTTCTTAGGTCTAACATGTTATATTGTCATAAACAACTTCAACAACTACAATTTCCTTCAAGATATAACATGTGACGACTTATACTTATAATCAACTTGATTTGTAATCTTAAGGCTAAACATACTAGTTTCGGATTAGGGTTCCAATAGCCAATATACTTATCAAACTTCATAATATAAACATTTCATGCTTGCTAATATCCATAGCTACAACAATAAGTAATCTTAATTACTAAAACGACAAGAATTATACCTTTACAAGCCCTAATCTTTCCAAGATTCAAAGTCGCTCCTTAGAAATTCTTAGCTCATTTCCTTATGTTCCAATCCGCTCCAAGCACTCCTTAGAAGCCTATGAAGAACTCATCTTCAAGTTCCAACTTCAAAGTTGAAGAACTCCTTAAGTTTCCGCCTTGCGACTAATACAAAAACGCCACTTTTCCGGGATCTTTCTATTGAGATACACTTACAATATCCTTAGGTACCTTGGTTTAAAGTATTGTGAATTTAGAACAAAAATTGCAAAATTTCTTCCTTCAAAAGCCCTCAAAACCGTGAGCCTCTAAATAGAGCAAGAACAAGTTTTCAATTTTTTTCTCTAAGTGTAGAATGACAAAGTCTTGCTACTAGTATACTTAAATAACACTAGGAAGGGTCAAGATTAAAACAAATGGTTGGCTAGGATGCATTTCATTAAAGTAAAGCCAAGTGGACAAGTTGACCTTGGTCAATAATATCATGCTAGCAAGACTAATCTTTTACCTTGGTCAATGACCATCTTACCCTTGCTCCAATTCATCCAAGACCAATGTGGGGTGTGCCACGTGTCGCCCTCCCATTCGTCCATAAAATTCCTCGGGTGGGCCCCACATGACCAAATCCGTAAAAATAAATTTCCATAATTAAGTTCCATACTTCTTCAATTAATGCATTTTGAGAATCCAATTCTCCTCAACGAACATTTTTCCTTTCCGACGTTCGGAAGATTTTTCGTCGGAAAAACAATTCTTTCTTTCGTACCAATTTCAAGTCTTGAGTTCCTTACGTACATTCTCTTAAACATGTCCTGGAGTTACGGGGTGTAACATTCTTCCCCCCTTAGAAACATTCATCCCCGAATGTTCTTTCGGAGTCCAATCTAATTAGATAGCGACATAGTCTCCTTTTACTACACCCTTCTTACAACATATGCCACCCATGGCCACATAACAATACTTATACTAAAATGTCAACCTTGGCACTCACGAAGCCAACTAGCCCATACTCATAATGACCTCAAAGTCTGTCATAATCATCTCTACTAGGTCTACTAGGGTCTGACGACTGTATCGTCACCGGGAAAATCTCATATACCCGCTCAGCTACCACCCCAAACACTCACGGGGGTAGTTACCTCGAAAGGTCCTTATAGATTCGGGCTCTATTCCTTTACACTTGGTTGTTATCTTTCTTACTGGTTGTACTCTTTCCGTACTTCCAACTCATACTAGCATACATACATAACTTCCATACCAATTTTGGCCCCCAATCCTTTGGAGTCACTCTCTAAAACAATATAAGGCCATTTCCGGCTCTCACGACCTGGTTCCGGTGGAATGCGTCCACGAACCCGTAAAACAATTAACTAGACTTGGGCCTTGCACCCTCGTGACCCTGTCACGTAGCGGAACTACTACCAACCGATCCCACTCCATTTCAGGCTATGGGGCGACCCGCAATAGGTCCTCACCCCATCCCACCGTCGCACTTAACTTTTATTCTTGGTCTATAATAAATCTTTCTACCCGAGAAGGCCTTCTACATCTAAGGTCTCAGCGGTCATCAATATTCTTAGGCTCGCAATTTCCATGCTCCAAGCCTACCTTACCAGTCCCCCAGTAAACGGGTACAAAAACTTCTCATAATACCATAATCGTGTCGTCTTGATCACAACAACCATTACTTACTCTATACGGACCTCATCTGTACAATTCTCTTAAGCCTACTACGCAGCTTAATCTATTAACATGACATTCCGTTAAGTTCCTTAACATGGCTTCTTAAGGGTTCACTACCCTATCGAATGACTCATCCTTTCCCAATTATCTCAAAACAACACATAAGATCTTGGCGAATTCATTAATCGCTCCATACCTTCCCGGTATCTAGTTAGTCTTTACCAACTCCTGGTAATTTAAAATCATTCTAGGCAACACGCGTCTGACCCTCATACATAACTCCGTATAGATATATGTCACAATACCAACTATACTATAATCATTACCAACCTGGATACGCAATCCACGTAGTCCTTCCTAGGTCATTGCTGCCTTTCTCGTAGCTGCAATCAACATAACTCGTTAGGGAGAGATGACCCTAACAACACAGCTCTATCGCACGATCTCAGAGTGAGAAGAATGGAAACCAATCCTAAATGTCCTGCAGCCTCCTGATTATAGATGTGGTGCACAACACACCGATAATCAAGACTTACTGTAGACACGGTCTGAGACACTTTCCGAGGACTAATCGCTCGATACCACTTTTGTCACGACTTCCGGCCCGCGATCGTGCTCCTACCCGCACCCTTACAGGTACACATCAGAGAATAGTAGCGAAACATACATACATAAACTTAACAAGAATTAAATAATAGGTTAGCCGATATGGCTACCTTTCTGGATACATATAAACATGTAAAACCAAAATCAGTTACCTCTTTTTTTTTCTTACAAAGCGACCCACAAGATATGACTACGCACTTCTAGAATTTCTCGACATATCCATCAGGACGTGACAGGGCCCCGCCATACCCCTGAATGTACACAAAACTACAACCTCAGGGAACCGTACCAAAAGACAAAGCCTCCGGAGAAATGGAGCTTTCCAAGAACTGAACAGTGATCCTAAAATTGCGGATCAGCAAGCTATGTAACTCAACCTGCGACATGAACGCAGCCCCCCGAAGGAGGTCAGTACGAAATATGTACCAAGTATGTGAAACTAAAAATACTGTAATGAAATCATAAATACCATATAAAGTCGAGACATGTATGATAACCGAACAACGATAATCGCGGCCTTTGTCAAGTGAAAGTCAGTTTTTACCTTGTACAGACTATTTCAACACATGAACAATAGTCACACCAATGTTACACCCCGTAGTTCCAGGGTATGTATATGAGGACGTACGTACGAGAATACGACATTAAAATTGGAAAGGAAGAAAGATGTGATTTTTCGACGGAAAAGTTTCCGGATTTTGTGAAGAAAAAGGTTCGTTAATGGGAATTGGATTCCCAGATTTGGTATTCGAACTTTCTAGAATATTTGAGAATTATGGAATTTTATTTCCAAAATTGGTCACGTGGGGCCCACGGGAGAATTTACGGTTTTGTGGGGCCCACTTTATTTTCGGATTTTTGGCATTACGGATATTTTCGAAAGATGAGATATTTTGACGAGGGGGACGACACGTGTCACACTCATGTGGCCATGTTGGCCGAATGGTTGGTGGACAAGTGTTTGGACGTTTTGGTGGACAAGTGGCAAGCCACTTGTCCCATTTTTTGTGGTGGACACATGTCTCATTGTTGTGGTGGACACTTGGTTGGAAGAATCCACTCCCACATGGACCAAATCCTCACCATACACTTGCTTTGATCCTAGCCATTTATTTCTCTATAAATACCCCCCTTGTTGCAAGACTTTATTCATCCCTCACTTGAAATATTTTTCCAAGGCAAAAATTCCCCCTCCCTCCCTTTGTGGTTCTCGTCCAACACCCCTCTTGTGAAAGAATTTCTTCAAGTATTGTTATAATCCCATATACCTTAGCCAAAAATCCCTTGTAGTATTCCAAAGTTATCTTTATACTAAGAGCCCGAAAATACTACTTTATTCCTTAGTCGCAAAATAAAACCCTAGAAAAATCTTCATGTTTAGATGAAGTGTTAAGAGAAGTTGTTTAGAAACTTCTAAGGGTTGCTTGAGCGGGTTGGAGCGTAAGGAATCGAGCTAAACGTTGCTCGGGATCGACTTATAAAACTTGGATAATTTTGGGCTTATCGAGGTAATGATCTTTATCCCCTATCAGAATTGGAAATTACATGTCAGAGTAATGTATAGTTGAGTATACTATATATAGAATGAATATTGATAATAATTGAACCGTATTTACATTGACCGTATTTACTGAGACTTGTAGTATTATTGTGGCGGTGTTGTACACGTCCGGTTAGACGTGTAACCCTCTTGGAGTTGTTGGCTTGGTAGCGTGCCTTGATAGAGGAGGAGATTTATGTGGTTCGGGAGGAGGTGTCCGAATTTTCCGTAGAATAATGACCTTGTGCTTTGAATTGTTCTACGAAGAGATCTAGAGGTTGATAGACGCTTGTGGCCTTTATAGGTTGAAGTACTACGAGTAGCGTATTCTACTTGGGGTGGAAAAGGCTAGCGGGTTATAGTACTTTGGAGCATTTTACTAATTATCGATAATCGTCGCGAGGTATGTGAACCTCTTCCTATCTTTTCTAGCATGATTGTTGTGAACTATGTAGTCTGATGACGACGTATGCTAAACGAATTTGGTTGGTTTAAAAAATAAAGTGTTATAACGGCTTTATGGGAAGTTTGTTATAACAACTTTATGTAGGTAAAGAAATGGTCTGTGGTTTTTAAAAGATAAGAGACTTGACTTATAAATGACTTGATGTGAAATATTAAGGACTTGGTTTGTGTTAAAAAGTTGTGAAACCGCATTTATGAGAAATGGGTAATTGGGTTTTAAAAGGAATAAGTTATATTGATTTCGGAAATGAGAATAAGTATCGAACAAACCATTGCAGCGTTAATAAAGGAAAATGTATTGACAAATAATTAATTATATTAAAACCAGTAGAAACCTCCATCTGCATAGAAGCTAAGATAAAACAAAATTGTATTACATTTCCTAGATCATGGTTGCTTTAATAAGATCATTAATAACAAGTATTGATTTTTCTTAAATTCCAAAGTAAGGAACTTGTTTTCTAAAAGAAAAGAGACTTGAGGAAATTAAAGTGTTTTGGTTTTAAAGAAAGGCATGGTTTTGTCTTAAAATGGTTTAAAAGGAAGTCATGGTTTTGTCTTAAGTTGGTTTATTCGAAAAGAAGATATGGAAATTGTTTTGGTTTACTTAAAAAGATAGTTACTCTATTTTGATACTATGGGTATCGTGTGACTTTTTGTGGAAGAAATGGATCTTTTAAAGAGTTAAAATACGTAGTACCTTGGGGTTAAAATCCGGATTTGTTGTAATAAAATGAAAGTCTATGAGTATGTTGAACTTGCCTATGCTTGTGGTGATAGCCTTTGTTGTGCAAGTGTTGTATTTCTGTGCTACCGCGTCTCTCGTTGGAGGGTCGGCTATCTGGTTGATTGATGGACATACTGACACGATGGGTGGCCCACGGGTATGCTTCCATTAGGAGTGTTATCTTGTTATTTGCTTTGGACATACTGACACGATGGGTGGCCCACGAGTATGCTTCCATTATGATTGTTATCTTGTTATTTCCTTTTGGACATAATGACACGATGGGTGGCCCACGTACGCTTCCATTGTGAAAGTGTTTTGTTGTTATTTGCTTTGGACATACTGACACGATGGGTTGCCCACGAGTATGCTTCCATTATGATTGTTATCTTGTTATTTCCTTTTGGACATACTGACACGATGGGTGGCCCACGGGTATGCTTCCATTAGGAGTGTTATCTTGTTATTTGCTTTGGACATACTGACACGATGGGTGGCCCACGAGTATGCTTCCATTATGATTGTTATCTTGTTATTTCCTTTGGACATACTGACACGATGGGTGGCCCACGAGTATGCTTCCATTAGGATGGTTCCATGGCCATGCTTATACCGAGGTAAGACGCCGGGCATGCGTCAGGCGGTTAAATTCGGGTTATATTTGAGTGATGACTTTACGGGCGAGTCCTCGACTTGACATGATCGCTACATATCAGGTATCGTAGTTTGGTTATCATATATGTCTCCTGCTTTATATAGACTATTATGATTTCATTTAATGTATTTTCAGCCACATACTTGGTACTGTTATCGACCTCCTTCGGCCGTTCATGCCGCAGTACAGTACACCGCTTGTTGATCCTCGCCATGATCACAGTTCAGCGTTTTGGGAAGCTCCGCTTTCTCCGAGGCTTATCTTTTGGTATGATTCCCGAGATTGTAGGTACTTGTACATTCTGTGGTATGGCGGGCCCCGTCTCCGTCATAGTTGTTATAAAAATTCTTAGAGGTTTGTAGTCAATCTTGTGCGTGGTTTGTAAAGAATGTAATTGTTCAAGTTTTTATATATATATACGTAAAGGTAACCGCTTTGGTTAGCCTGTTTCTTATTTCATCGCTTATCTTTTATGAGTTTTTATTCCATTGATTTTCTCGATGTTGTATCACGCGGTGCCCGGTAAGGCACCGATGCCCGAGGTCGGGTCGTGACAAAAGTGGTATTAGAGCAGTTAATCCTCAGAAAGTGTCTACAGACCGTATCTAGTAGAGTCTTGATTATCGCGTGTTGTGCACCACACCTATAATCGTGAGGTCGCAGATATTTAGGATTGGTTTCCATTCTTCTCACTCGAGATCGTGCCTTAGAGCCGTGTTATAAGTTGGACTCCTCGCGTATTCGTTTGTGCTAGTTATGCCTCGCAGTGCAACCAGGCCCAGAGGGCAGGCGAGAGGAGCCGCTAGTGGAACACAGGAGTGTGAGGGCACAGCCCACCATCACCCGAGGTGATGCTTCATTCGGGAGTTCGCACGCCGCTAGCCCTAGAAGAGTTTAGAGCAAAGAACGGTAGCTACAGAGATCACGATACGAGCCTCTAGTCCCACGGCCAGAGCAGAGGATATGGTTACGGCGAGATGGCCCGATTAGTTCGGCCAGAATGGCGAGGAATGAGGATAGACGGGGCCGAGTACCTGCAATACACCCAGAGCCGACGATTTGAAACTTCGACTTTTTGAGTTGCACCACCGAGTTCTATGGGTCGAGGCGAGGATGATCCTCAGGAGTTTATATGACAGTTGTAGCGGATCACGAGAGTGATCGAGGCCTCAGAGACACAGTCGGTGGTATTAGATTCACATCGGCTGCGTGATACTGCAGTCGACTGGTTTGATTCATGGAACCGCCCCGAGGAGCACGCGCCCACCGGTTGGGACGAGTTCTCGAGGCATTTCTTACACACTTCTTGCCCTCGCAGATGAGAGAGCTCGGGCGAATAGATTTATGATGTTGAGGCGCAACAGGCGACGGTTCGGAAATACAAGATCGAGTTTGACTCATCGCTCGTTATGTCCCCGCTTTAGTGGCGCATACGGAGGATAGAGTGCACCGATATGTCACAGACTTGACGATTATCTAGTAAAGGGTTGTACAAGTAGCTCTTGATCGGGCATGGACATTGCCCGCGTACAGGCTTATGCGCAGCAGACTGAGGAACGTAGAGATCGACAGATTAACCAAGATCAGCAGAAGAGGGCCCGAACAGCAGGGTCCTTTGGTAACTTTCGAGGCGGACTATCTCAACAGCAGACTGGTTATGCGCCTCCGCCAGTACAGAGTGGTCCTCCACAGACTTCAGGATGTTCGGGGTATTTAGGAGTTGGTCAGAACTCCAGGATTTCTGGTTCACAGATTTACATAGGTTCTAGCCAGCCAGATTCGCTTCTCGGTGTTCACTATGTGGTAGACGTCATCCCGGGAAATGTCGTCTTTTTACTAATGCTTGTTTTACCAACGGCCGTCAGGGCCATGTGAGGTGAGAATGTCCTAGTAGGAGGGATACAGGTGGGATGACTTAGCCTACCAGGTCAGTTGCGGAATCAGTGGTTCGGAGAGGAGGGGGTGTTAGCCAGAGGAGGCCACCCCCACCTCGGTATGGCCGTTGTGGTAGGTGTTCTTATGGGGAGTGTCTTACTACTTCGATAGCTTGTTATGCTTGTGGCCAGAGGTCATTTTATGAAATTGTCCGACCAGTGGCGCGGATGTTACGACTCACCTTTGGGATCGATGGCTGGTTCATCACCTTCTGTAGTTATGCGCCCAGCAGAGCAGGATTTGATTAGAGCGACAAAGGGAAAGTGAGGCAGTAGTTACAGAGATATCTTCAGCCTTTAAGAGACTTGCTTAGGTCATTATGGTAGATACATGTGGAGTGCTATGTGCGGATAACATTGTGTTAGGTGTGGATTAGAAAACATGGGTAGTTGAAAAGGGTAAGTCTGGGGACGAGAAAATAGTGAGCCTTAGAATTTATAACAGTTGGGACCTTGGATGCAAGGCCATCTTGAGTGGATGATTTTACGGTTGATCTTTGTCGGAGTGCATAGTATACGTGGAGTTTTGTGTGATAATTCCATGGGTAGTTTGAGATAAAGTGGTAGCTTTCATGACGTGAATTAGTAAGATTGTTCGGATCGGAACGAGAGTTTGGCGCGATAATGGTCGGGTTGAGGCTGATGGCGGGTCAACCCGCAGCCGGAATGAGGTGGTTTAGTTCGAGGTGGTCCCGCCAGTGGTAGGATCACGAGGGTGCAAGGCCCAAGTTTAGGTAACCGCCAGACGAGTTCGTGACGCGTTCGACTGACCAGATCGTGAAGGCCGGGAAGGGCCTTAAAGGAATTGAGGCTAGTAAATGACCAAGTTCGAGGTAGTGACTCCAAGGTTTTGGAAACCAAGCGATGGATCGGAGTATGGTACGTGTACTAGAGAGTTCGTGTACGAGAAGGGTATGACGAGTAAGGAAAGGAGTGAGCGTGTGTAACGTAATAGAAGAGATCATTTTGTTGCAGGAATCAAGATGCGCGAGTATCCTTTAGACCATAGGTGAAATGTTTTGTGATGTTAGAGGTGATTCCTCATTGGCTTGGATGGAGTTTTGCATGTGTTATATTATGGCGGTGTGGCATAAGTGGTTTTGTAAGTATAGTAGTGAAGACTATACCAGCGTATATGTTTTGAGACTTAGAAGGAACATTCGACGAATGTTTCTAAGGAAGAATGTTACACCCGTAGTTCCGTATGTATATGAGGACGACGCATTTGAGAATACGACATTAAAATTGGAAAGGAAGAAAGTGATTTTTCACGGAAAAGTTTCCGATTTTGTAAAGAAAAAGGTTCGTTAATGGGAATTGGATTCCCAGATTTGGTATTCGGACTTTTAGAATATTTGAGAATTATGGAATTTATTTCCGAATTGGTCACGCTGGGCCCACGGAGAATTACTACTTGGGCCCACTTTATTTTCGGATTTTTGGCATTACGGATATTTTCGGAAGATGAGGTATTTTAGACGAGTAGGGGGGAGACACGTGTCACCCCCATGTGGCCATGTTGGCCGAATGGTTGGTGGACAAGTGTTTGGACGTTTTGTAAGCCATTTGTCCCATTTTTTGTGGTGGTCACATGTCTCATTGTTGTGGTGGACACTTGGTTGGAAGACTCCACTCCCACATGGACCAAATCCTCACCATACACTTGCTTTGATCCTAGCCATTGATTTCTCTATAAATATTCCCCTTGTTGCAAGATTTTATTCATCCCTCACTTGAAATATTTTTCCAAGGCAAAAATTCCCTCCTCCCTTTGTGGTTCTCGTCCAACACCCCCTCTTGTGAAAGAATTTCTTCAAGTATTGTTATAATCCCATATACCTTAGCCAAAAATCCCTTGTAGTATTCCAAAGTTATCTTTATACTAAGAGTCGAAATACTACTTTATTCCTTAGTCGCAAAATAAAACCCTAGAAAAATCTTCATAAGCTTAGATGAAGTGTTAAGAGAAGTTGTTTAGAAACTTCTAAGGGTTGTGGAGCGGGTTGGAGCGTAAGGAATCGAGCTAAACGTTGCTCGGGATCGACTTATAAAACTTGGATAATTTTGGGCTTATCGAGGTAATGATCTTTATCCCCTATTGTAATTGGAAATTACATGTCAGAGTAATGTATAGTTGAGTATACTATATATAGAATGAATATTGATAATAATTGAACCAGATTTACATTGACCGTATTTACAGAGACTTGTAGTATTATCGCTGGCGAGGTTGTACACGTCCGTTAGACGGTAACCCTCGAGTTGTTGGCTTGGTAGCGGGCCTTGATAGAGGAGGAGATTTATATGGTTCGGGGGAGGAGGTGCTGCCGAATTTTCCGTAGAATAATGACCTTGTGCTTTGAATTGTTCTACGATGAGATCTAGAGGTTGATAGACGTTTTGTGGCCTTTATAGGTTGAAGTACTACGAGTAGCGTATTCTACTTGAAGGGTGGAAAAGGCTAGCAGGGTTATAGTACTTTGGAGCATTTTGCTAATTGTCGATAATCGGCGCGAGGTATGTGAACCTCTTCCTATCTTTTCTAGCATGATTGTTGTGAACTATGTAGTACGGTAGACGTACGTGTGCTAAACGAATTTGGTTGGTTTAAAACATAAAGTGTTATAACGGCTTTATGGGAAGTTTGTTATAAAAACTTTATGTAGGTAAAGAAATGGTCTGTGGTTTTTAAAAGATAAGAGACTTGACTTATAAATGACTTGATGTGAAATATTAAGGACTTGGTTTGTGTTAAAAAGTTGTGAAACCGCATTTATGAGAAATGGGTAATTGGGTTTTAAAAAGGAATAAGTTATATTGATTTCGGAAATGAGAATAAGTATCGAACAAACCATCCGCAGTTAATAAAGGAAAATGTATTGACAAATAATTAATTATATTAAAACTAGTAGAAACCTCCATCTGCAGAAGCTAAGATAAGACAAAATTGTATTACATTTCCTAGATCATGGTTGCTTTAATAAGATCATTAATAACAAGTATTGATTTTTCTTAAATTCCAAAGTAAGGAACTTGTTTTCTAAAAGAAAAGAGTCTTGAGGAAATTAAAGTGTTTTGGTTTTAAAGAAGACATGGTTTTGTCTTAAAATGGTTTAAAAGGAAGTAATGGTTTTGTCTTAAGTTGGTTTATTCGAAAGAAGATATGGAAATTGTTTTGGTTTACTTAAAAGATAGTTACTCTATTTTGATACTATGGGTATCGTGTGACTTTTGTGAAAGAAATGGATCTTTTAAAGAGTTAAAATCGTAGTACCTTGGGGTTAAAATCCGGATTTGTTGTAATAAAATGAAAGTCTATGAGTATGTTGAACTTGCCTATGCTTGTGGTGATAGCCTTTGTTGTGCAAGTGTTGTATTTCGTATACCGCGTCTCGTTGGAGGTTCGGCTGCTCATTGATTGATGGACATACCGACACGATGGGTGGCCCACGTATGCTCCATTGTGAGTGTTATCTTGTTATTTGCTTTGGACATACCGACACGATGGGTGGCCCACGAGTATGCTTCCATTATGATTGTTATCTTGTTATTTCCTTTTGGACATACCGACACGATGGGCGCCCACGTATGCTTCCATTAAGTGTTATCTTGTTATTTGCTTTGGACATACCGACGATGGGTGGCCCACGAGTATCTTCCATTATGATTGTTATCTTGTTATTTCCTTTTGGACATACTGACACGATGGGTGGCCCACGGGTATGCTTCCATTAGCATTGTTATCGTGTTATTTGATTTGGACATACCGACACGATGGGTGCCCACGCAGTATCTTCCATTATGATTGTTATCTTGTTATTTCCTTTGGACATACTGACACGATGGGTGGCCCACGAGTATGCTTCCATGGCCATGCTTATACCGCGGTAAGATCGGGAATCACGCGCGTCACGAGTTAAATTCCCGTTATATTTGAGTGATGACTTTACGCGTGAGTCCACGACTTGACATGATCGCTACATATCAGGTATCGTAGTTTGGTTATCATATATGTCTCTGTTTTATATAGACTATTATGATTTCATTTATTGTATTTTCGCCACATACTTGGTACTGTGTGTCTCGACCTCCTTCGGCTGCGTTCACGCCGCAGTAGAGGTACACCGATTGTTGATCCTCGCCATAGGATCACAAATAGCTTGGGAAGCTCCGTTTCTCCGAGGCTTATCTTTGTATGATTCCCCGAGATTGTAGGTACTTGTACATTCAGGGGTATGGCGGGGCCCTGTCCCGTCATAGTTGTTATAAAACTTCTTAGAGGTCTGTAGTACTGTTGTGGGCAGGGTTTGTAAAGGATGTAACTGTTCAAGTTTTTATTTATATATACAGAAAGGTAACCGTGTTGGTTAGCCTGTTTTCTTATTTCAGTGTTGATCTTTTATGAGTTTTTATTCACTGATTTTCTCTCGATGTTGTATCACTAGGGTGCCCGGGTAAGGCACGATCGCGTCCCGAAGTCGGTCGTGACAAAAGTGGTATCGAGCGTTAATCCTCGGAAAGTGTCTATAGACCGTATCTAGTAAGTCTTGATTATCGCGTGTTGTGCACCACACCTATAATCGTGAGGTCATGAGATATTTAGGATTGGTTTCCATTCTTCTCACTCTGAGATCGTGCCTTAGAGCTGTGTTATAAGTTGGACTCCCTCTGGCGTATTCGTTTGTGCTAGTTATGCCTCTGCGCAAGGCAACCAGGGCCCAGAGGGGCAGCGCAGCAGAGGGAGCTGCTAGTGGAACACAGAGGAGTGTGAGGGCATAGGCCCAGTCATCACCTGAGGTGATGCTTCATTCGGGGAGTTCTGCGACGCCGCTAGCCCTAGAAGAGTTTAGAGCAGCAGCAGTAGCTACAGAGATCACGATACCTGAGCCTCTAGTCCCACGGCCAGGAACAGAGGATATGGTTACGAGGAGATGGCCCAGTTACTAGTTCGTCTTGTAGCGAGGAATGAGGATAGACGGGGGGCCGGTGGTACCGGTAATACACCCTAGAGCCGACAATTTGAAACTTCGGGACTTTTTGGAGTTGCAGTCCACCAGAGTTCTATGGGTCGAGGACTGAGGATGATCCTCAGGAGTTTATACGGCCATGGCGGATCATGAGAGTGATCGAGGCCTCGAGACAGTCGGTGGTATTAGGTTCACATCGGCTGCGTGATCTTTGCGATCGTTTGATTCATGGAACCGTCCCGAGGGAGCATGCGCCTCCGGTGGTTGGGACGAGTTCTCGAGGCATTTCTTACACACTTCTGCCCTCGCGGACGGCGAGAGCTCGGGCGGATAGATTTATGATGTTGGCGTAAGGCGGACGGTTGAAATCTGATCGAGTTTGACTCATTGGCTCGTTATGTCCCGCTTTAGTGGCGCATATGGAGGATAGAGTGCACCGATATGTCACAGACTTGACGATTATCTAGTAAAGGGTTGTACAAGAGTAGCTCTTGATCGAGCATGGACATTGCCCGCGTCTGAGCTTATGCGCGCATCGAGGAACGTAGAGATCGACGGATTAACCAAGATCGAGAAGAGGGCCGAAACAGGTACTTTGGTAACTTTCGAGGCGCACCTTCTCGGGCAGATTATGCGCCTCGCCAAGACAGAGTGGTCCTCCGCGACTTCGGGGCGTTAGGTATTTAGGAGTTGGTCGAACTCCGTGGTTTCGTTCACGATTTACATAGTTCTAGCCACCCGATTCGATTTCTCGGTGTTCACTATGTGGTAGACGTCATCCCGGAAATGTCGTCTTTTTACTAACGCTTGTTTTACCAACTACCGCCGTGGCCATGTGAGAGAGAATGTCCTAGTAGGAGGATACGGATGGGATGACTTAGCCTACTAGGTCGATTCGATTGATGGTTCGGAGAGGGGTGTTAGCTGGAGAGGCCACCCCACCCGGTATGGCCGTGGTAAATGTTCTTATGGGAGTGTCGTACTACTCGATAGCTTGTTATGCTTGTGGCGAGGCCATTTTGCGAAATTGTCCGACCAGGTGGCGCGGATGTTACGACTCACCTTTCGGATCGATGGTGGTTCATCACCTTCAGAGTTATGCGCCCAGAGCGGTGATTTGATTAGAGCGACAAAGGGAAAGTGAGGCAGTAGTTACAGAGATATCTTCAGCCCTTAAGAGACTTGTTTAGGTCGTTATAGTAGATACATGTGGAGTGCTATGTGCGGATAACATTGTGTTAGGTGTGGATTAGAAAACATGGGTAGTTGAAAAGGGTAAGTCTGGGGACGAGAAAATGGTGAGCCTTAGAATTTATAACAGTTGGGACCTTGGATGCAAGGCCATCTTGAGTGGATGATTTTACGGTTGATCTTTGTCGGAGTGCATAGTATACGTGGAGTTTTGTGTGATAATTCCATGGGTAGTTTGAGATAATATGGTAGCTTTCATGACGTGAATTAGTAAGATTGTTCCGGATCGGGGAACGAGAGAGTTTGGCGCGATAGCGGGTCGGGTTGAGGCCAGATGGCGGGTCAACCCGCAGCCCGGAATGAGGTGGGTCGGTTCGAGGTGGTCCCGCCAGTGGTAGGATCACGAGGGTGCAAGGCCCAAGTTTAGGTAACCGTTATGCGAGTTCGTGGACGCGTTCGACCAGTCGGATCGTGAAGGCGGAAGCGGCCTTAAAGGAATTTGAGGCTAGTAAAATGACCAAGTTTGGAGGTAGTGACTCCAAGGTTTTGGAAACTGAAGCGATGACTGGAGTACGGTACGTGTACTAGAGAGAGTTCGGGTGTACGAGAAGGGTATGACGAGTAAGGAAAGGAGTGAACGTGTGTTAACAGAATAAAAGAGATCATTTTGTTGTGAAGTGAAGATCACGAAGAGTATCATTTAGACCATAGGTGAAAGCTTTTGTGATGTTAGAGGTGATTCCTCATTGGCTTGGATTGGAGTTTTGCGCATGTGTTATATTATGGCCAGGTGTGGCATAAGTGGTTTTGTAAGTATAGTAGTGAAGACTATACCAGCGCATGTATGTTTTGAGACTTAGAAGGAACATTCGGGACGAATGTTTCTAAGGGGGGAAGAATGTTACACCCCGTAGTTCCAGGGTATGTATATGAGGACGTACGTATGAGAATACGACATTAAAATTGGAAAGGAAGAAAGATATGATTTTTCGACGGAAAAGTTTCCGGATTTTGTGAAGAAAAAGGTTCATTAATGGGAATTGGATTCCCAGATTTGGTATTCGGACTTTTTAGAATATTTGAGAATTATGGAATTTTATTTCCGAAATTGGTCACGTGGGGCCCACGGGAGAATTTACGGTTTTGTGAGGCCCACTTTATTTTCGGATTTTTGGCATTACGGATATTTTCGAAAGATGAGATATTTTGGATGAGTAGGGGGCGACACGTGTCACCCCCATGTGGCCATGTTGGCCGAATGGTTGGTGGACAAGTGTTTGGACGTTTTGGTGGCCACTTGTCCCATTTTTGTGGTGGACACATGTCTCATTGTTGTGGTGGACACTTGGTTGGAAGACTCCACTCCCACATGGACCAAATCCTCACCATACACTTGCTTTGATCCTAGCCATTGATTTCTATAAATACCCCCTTGTTGCAAGACTTTATTCATCCTCACATGAAATATTTTTCCAAGGCAAAAATTCCCCCTCCCTCCCTTTGTGGTTCTCGTCCAACACCCCCCCCCCCCCTCTTGTGAAAGAATTTCTTCAAGTATTGTTATAATCCCATATACCTTAGCCAAAAATCCCTTGTAGTATTCCAAAGTTATCTTTATACTAAGAGCCCGAAAATACTACTTTATTCCTTAGTCGCAAAATAAAACCCTAGAAAAATCTTCATAAGCTTAGATGAAGTGTTAAGAGAAGTTGTTTAGAAACTTCTAAGGGTTGCTTGGAGCGGGTTGGAGCGTAAGGAATTGGAGCTAAACGTTGCTCAGGATCGACTTATAAAACTTGGATAATTTTGGGCTTATCGAGGTAATGATCTTTATCCCCTATCAGAATTGGAAATTACATGTCAGAGTAATGTATAGTTGAGTATACTATATATAGAATGAATATTGATAATAATTGAATCAGTATTTACATTGACCGTATTTACGATGAGACTTGTAGTATTATTGTGGGGCAGTGTTGTACACGTCCGGTTAGACGTGTAACCCCCTTGGAGTTGTTGGCTTGATAACGGGTCTTGATAGAGGAGGAGATTTATGTTATACCCCGTATTTCCAGAGTATGTACGTATGGACGTACGTACGAAATTTGAGCCTTAAGTTAGGCATTGGATTCGAAATTGGGCACAAGTGCCGAGTAGAGTCGTTTTCCGACGAAACGTTTCCACAACTTTCGTAGGGAAAATTCCGGCTATGACATTTTTAATTTTTGCGGATTTTTCCGAGTGATGAAACATTTTGGACCAACGGGAGGGTGACATGTGTCACCCTAACATTGGAAGCAAGTGGGGTGCTTGGACGATTTGGGCGTCCAAGAGGCATCGTTGGCCTCGCCGATTGGCTCCCTCTTTTGGCCTAGTTTTGTGCCATGTTTTGTGGAGTGTTTTGTGGAGTAGGGGTTAGGGTGCACTTGGCTTGATCTTGGCCTTACACTTGCCTTGCACTTGGCTAGATCTTGGCCATTGGTTGGCCTTTGGTTTTGCTATAAATACCCCTCTCTGAAGACTTCTTCATCCAAAACCTTCCAAGTCTTGAGTCCCTCTCCCTCTTTTCGTCCAAGAGCCCCCTCTCCCCTCGAAGGCCTTGGGCGAAACCTCCCCTTTGTGAGCCTAAAGCCGAGAACACCCCCTCTTTAGAGTGTTGTTCTCGTGTGATACCCCTTTTTGTGGTGTTGAAATACTCCTCCAAGTATTGTTATAATGCCCAAAATACCTTAGCCTTGTACCTTGTAGTATTCCAAAGATACCTCTGCGTAGAGCCCTAAATACTACCTTTTGTCCTTTTTAGTCTCAAACCGAAACCCTTAGGAATCTTCATTGTTAGTTGAAGGATTTAAGTAGAAGTTGGATAGAAATTCTAAGGGTTGTTCGAGCGGGATGGAGCACCCTTGGAGCTAAACGTTGCTAAGGATCGACATTTAACTTGGATAATTATGGGCTTATCGAGGTAATTATCTTGTCCTCTATTGTAATTGGAAATTACATGTTTGTTAGAATATATAGTTGAAGTATACTATATATGGAACTATACTTAGTATTCGCAATGTCTTTTGACTTAAGCCTGAAGAATAAAGAAAAGAATCGAATCAGATTTACATAGGATCAGTATTGCGATGAGACTTGTGTAGAGTTACCGAGTAGGATGGTACACGTCCGTTAGGCGTGTAAACCCCGGTTGGCTTGGTAGCTACTGATAGAGAGGAGATTTACGCTGTTGTTGTGGGAGAGTCTTTGCGAATTTTCTGTAGAAAGATAGAAACTTGTGTTTTGGGGTTAATAGACGTTTGTGACCTTTATAGGTGAAAGTACTAAGAGTAGCGTATTCTACTCGAGTGGAAAGAAATTTAGCAAGTGCGTTGTAGTACTTGGAGCATTTTGCTTATTGTCGATAAATCGTCGCGAGGTATGTGAACCTCTCCTATCTCTTCTAGCATGATATGTGTGAACTATGTAGTACGGTGACGCATACGTGTTAACTGGTTTGATTGTTCTTAAAACATAAAGTGTTATAACGCTTTATGGGAAGTCGTTATAACAGACTTTATGTAGGTAAGAAAATACTTTATGGTTTTAAAAGGTAATCGATGTGAATTATAAGCGGCTAGTTATAATAAAGAACTTGATGTATTTCAAAAGATTTATAAATCGTTTTGAAGAGAGTAACACTTAGTTTTAAAGGTTTTAAAAAGAGTTATACTAGCTTTATGGGGAGTTAGGTATAATGTCTTAAGAGAGGTAAAGAAAATGGTTTATCATGTTAGAAGTTAAGAGACTTGATCTTATAAGATAAGAGACTTAACTTATTTGTTTTAATGTGAATGTTTGTGTGAAACCTCATTCGTGAGTAATGAGTACTTGGTTTTATTTAAAGGGATAATGTTTCTTGATTTCGAAATCGAACGTATCGACAGCACCACTGCAGCGTTGATAAAGGAAAATGTATTGAATAATGATGTATCGTATTAAAACCAGTAGAAACCTCCATATGCATAGAAACTAAGATGAGACAAAATGATATTACATTTTCTAGATCATGGTCAGCGTAATAAGAATGTTGTAAACAAGAATAACCTACTCTCACGTGAGACATATATTACTCAATTGTTCTAAAAAGGAATCAAGTGATTAAGTTTGGGAACTATGAAACCATTTGAAAATGAGAAGCTTGAGTAATTGAAACTAGGCAAACCGAACTTAGGAAAAGAATGTGTTACTTGATTTTGAAAAGGAATGTGGGTTGGTCATTCTAATACTACGTATCGTGACTTTTATAAAAGTAATGGATCTCTTTAAAAGAACTTAACGATGTAGTACTGGGGTTAAAACCCGACTTTGGCATAAAATGAAAGTACTTTGAGTTGTGTGAAACTTGCCTATGCTTGTTGTTGTGAAACTTGCCTATGCTTGTTGTTGTGAAACTTCCTATGCTTGTGATGATAGCCTTTGTTGTGCAAGTGTGGTATTTACGTGTTACCGCTGCTCTCGATAGGCGGTTGACTTGTTGAGAACTTACTTGGACGTTCTGGCAGTGATGGAGAATTCCACGGGTATGTTTCCATTTTGATTACTGTCTTGTTGTTGATGTCACATGGACATGTCTACACCGATGCAGTATTCCGGCACGCGCCACGCGCCGTTGATTACGATATATGGTTATTACCGCAACATGGGCGGTCTACACCGACGCAAGATTCCGGCATGTGGCCACGCGCAGGTTGACCACCCGATATTGTTATTGAGGTTACACGGGCATGTCTACACCGTCGCAAGATTCCGGTACGTGGCCACGGCCTTGTTATTATTGTTGCATCATGGACATGTCTACACCGGCGCAGATTCCGGCATGTGGCCATGATGCGAACATGATGGATGTGGTGGGCGTGAGACCCATAGTTAGATTTGAGTGGTGACTTTGAGGCGAGTCCTCGACTTGATCGCTTATGTCAGATCAGATTTTGGTTATCATACATGTCTCCTGCTTTATATAGATCGTTATGATTTAACCGCAGATTTCTGCTTCACATACTGCAACTGTTACCAGATCGACTCTTCGGCCGCGTTCATGCCGCAGTGAGGTACATCGGCCGTGGATCCTCGCCATAGGATCACGACAGCAGATTGGAAGCTCCGCTTCTCCGAGGCTTATCTTTTGGTATGTGTTTCCGAGTTGTAGGTTCTGTACATTCGTGGTATGGCGGGGCCCCGTCCCGTCATAGTCGTTAATAAATCTTAGAGGTCCAGAGTAATCGCTGTGGCGGGGTTGTAAAAGGATTAAACTGTTCGTGTTTTATGTATACCTTGAAGGCAACTGTTTTGCTGGCCTGCTTATTATTATATCTATTGTTGCGTGTCTAAGTTTTTATTTCCGCTGGTTTTTCTCTCGATGTTGTATCACTAGGGTGCCCGGTAAGGCACCAACACGCCCGATTTCGGTGTGACATAGTGGTATCGAGCGATTAGTCCTCGGAAAGTGTCTACGGCATCGTGTCTAGTAGAGTCTTGATTATCAATGTGTTGTGCACCACATCTATAATCGTGAGGCTATAGGACATTTAGGATAGTTTCTATTCTTCTCATTCCGAGATCGTGCCTTAGAGTCAGTGTTATAAGTTGGACCCTCCGACGTGTCTCGCTTTTACCGCTTATGCCTCCGCAGTGCAACCCGCCCAGTGGGCAAGGCAGCCGAGGAGCTGCTAGTGAGATACTGAGGAGTCCGGAGGCGCAGCCTTGGCCAAGACTGAGCATGCTTCCGACGGCGAAGCTCGCGACGCCGCCAAAGACCAAAGAGGAGTTTAGAGCCGCACCGTGGCTGATGAGACTACAAGACTCGAGCCTCCACCCCACACCGGAGCAGGGAGACGGGTCACGCGAGATGGCCCGATTATTGCCGTGGTCAGGCCGATATGAGCAGACAGCTGGATGCGCAGCCTGGCTCCAAAGAAGACTGTGGTGCACCCGGAGCAGACAGTTTGAAGCTACGAGATTTTCTGAGCTGTAGCCCGCGAGTTCTACGGTCGAGGCTCGAGGATGATCCGCGAGTTCATCCGTCGCCATGAAGGATCACGCGTGATCAAGGCTTCAGAGACCGAGTCCGTGACCTTCGGTTCGCATCGGCCGCGTGATACCGCGATCGATTGGTTTGATTCGCGAGCTTTCCGGGAGAGCATGCACTCCAGCAGCATGGAATGAGTTTTCGGGGCTTTCTCACGCACTTCTTGCCTCCGCATGAGGAGGGCACGCCGGCGATTTTTGTTATCGAGGCAGAGGGCGACCGTCGGAGTACAATGTCGAGTTCGATTCTTTGGCTCGATATGTCCCTGCGCTTAGTCGCAGATATGGAAGATAGGGTGCATCGCCACGCCACCGCTAGATGATTATATGGCCGAGTCTTGTGCGAGTGTTTCTCTTCACCGCATGGACATTGCCCGCATTCGTGCTCATGCACTGGGTGCGCGAGCGCGAGATCGACGCAGTGGACCGCCACAGGTTAAGGCCAAGACGGCCGGATATTTTGGCGACTTTCGAGGCGACCGCCAAAGAAGCAGACTAGTTATGTACCTCCGCCATTGCAGAGTGGTCCTTCGCAGCCTCGACCCTTGGGATATTCAGGAGCGGTCGTGGCTCCTGTGTTTCGGATGTTCGGGAGTAGGGTGTTGCGGATGCAACACCCCTACCTCGGTGTGGTCGATGTGGTAGACCGCATTTCGGGGAGTGTCGTAGTACCAAGGGAGCTTGTTATTCTTGCGCCAACAGGCCATATGACGAGAGACCGTCCAACTGGGTAGCGCTGGTAGGATAGCACAGACTACTAGAGCGATTGCAGCATTCTTCACCTTCCATAGCTAGCAGATGTTCATACACCACGCCACGGTAGAGGTCGCGGTGGAAGTTCCGATTTAGCGGTCCTTGAACCGCCTAGTTTGTGTATATCCTTAACCCTGTAGATACTTGTATGTATTGATGTTAATGATGTGTTAAGTGTTATGTTCGGATAGCCTTGTGCTATAGTGTGATTTAAAAATCTGGTTAGTGTGAGATGGAAGTGGTAGCTTCCATGATGTGTTCCGTCGGCGAAATGGAGTTGGCGCCATGATGGTCGGGTTGGGGCCATGTTGCGGGCCAACCCGCCCCGCTTCGAGTAGGGTCACTTCCGTGGTCCCGCCAGTGGCGGGTCACGAGGTGCTAGGCCCAAGTTTAGATGACCATCGTATGAGTTCGTGGATACGCTCGACCGTAATCAGTTCGTGAAGGCCGGAATGGCCTTAGGGAAATCGAGGTTAGTGAGATGACCAAGTTTGAGTGGTGATTCCAAGGGTTGGAAACGAGCGTTGTGAAGTGTGATACGGATACTAGAACGAGTTCGAGTGTTCGAGACGAGTACTACGAAAAGGAGAAGAGAACGTGTTTTGTGGCGTGTGGCATGATCGTTTTCGTAAGTATAGCGATGAAGACTATATCGCACTGTTTGTTCTGAGACCTAGAAGGAACATTCGGGACGAATGTTTCTAAGGGGGGAAGAATGTTATACCCCGTATTTCCAGAGTATGTACGTATGGACGTACGTACGAAATTTGAGCCTTAAGTTAGGCATTGGATTCGAAATTGGGCACAAGTGCCGAGTAGAGTCGCTTCGACGTAAACGCTTTCCACAAACTTCGTAGGGAAAATTCCGGCTATGACATTTTTAATTTTTTGCGGATTTTTCCGAGTGACGAACATTTTGGACCAACGGAGGGTGATACGTGTCACCTCACATGGAAGCAAGTGGGTGCTTGGGCGATTTGGGCGCCCAAGAGGCATCGTTGGCCTTGGCCGATTGGCTCTCTTTGGCCTAGTTTTGTGCCATGTTTGTTGGAGTGTTTTGTGGAGTAGGGGTTAGGGTGCACTTGGCTTGATCTTGGCCTTACACTTGCCTTGCACTTGGCTAGATCTTGGCCATTGGTTGGCCTTTGGTTTTGCTATAAATACCCCCCTCTCTTTGAAGACTTCTTCATCCAAAACCTTCCAAGTCTTGAGTCCCTCTCCCTCCCTCTTTTCGTCCAAGAGCCTCCCCAGTGAAGGCCTTGGACGAAACCCTCCCCCTTTGTGAGCCTAAAGCCGAGAACACCCCCCCTCTTTTAGAGTGTTGTTCTCGTGTGATACCCCCCCTTTTTGTGGTGTTGAAATACTCCTCCAAGTATTGTTATAATGCCCAAAATACCTTAGCCTTGTACCTTGTAGTATTCCAAAGATACCTCTCTACGTAGAGCCCGGAAATACTACCTTTTGTCCTTTTTAGTCTCAAACCGAAACCCTTAGGAATCTTCATTGTTAGTTGAAGGATTTAAGTAGAAGTTGGATAGAACTTCTAAGGGTTGTTTGGAGCGGGATGGAGCACCCGGAGCTGGAGCTAAACGTTGCTAAGGATCGACATTTAACTTGGATAATTATGGGCTTATCGAGGTAATTATCTTGTCCCTCTATTGTAATTGGAAATTACATGTTTGTTAGAATATATAGTTGAAGTATACTATATATGGAACTATACTTAGTATTCGGCAATGTCTTTTGACTTAAGCCTGAAGAATAAAGAAAAGAACTGAACTGTATTTACATAGGACTGTATTGCAGTAGACTTGTGTAGAGTTACTGAGTAAGATGGTACACGTCCGGTTAGACGTGTAAACCCACACGGTTGGCTTGGTAGCGGCCTGATAGAGGAGAGATTTACTGTTGTGCGGGAATGTGTCGCTGATTTTTAGAAAGATAGAAACTTGTGTTTTGGGGTTAATAGACGTTTGTGACCTTTATAGGTGAAAGTACTAAGAGTAGCGTATCTACTCGAGTGGAAAGGGCTAGCAAGGTTGTAGTACTTGGAGCATTTTGCTTATTGTCGATAAATCGTCGCGAGGTATGTGAACCTCTCCTATCTCTTCTAGCATGATATGTGTGAACTATGTAGTACGGTAGACGTGCATGTGTTAATCGTGTTTGATTGTTCTTAAAACATAAAGTGTTATAACGGCTTTATGGGAAGTTGGTTATAATGACTTTACGTAGGTAAGAAAATACTTTGTGGTTTTAAAAGGTAATCATGTGAATTATAAGCGGCTAGTTATAATAAAGAACTTGATGTATTTCAAAAGATTTATAAATCGTTTTGAAGGAGAGTAACACTTGGTTTTAAAGGTTTTAAAAGAGTTATACTAGCTTTATGGGAGTTAGGTATAATGTCTTAAGAGAGGTAAAGAAAATGGTTTCTTGATGTTAGAAGTTAAGAGACTTGATCTTATAAGATAAGAGACTTAACTTATTTGTTTTAATGTGAATGTTTGTGTGAAACCTCATTCGTGAGTAATGAGTACTTGGTTTTATTTAAAGGGATAATGTTTCTTGATTTGAAATCGTAATGTGTATCGGCAGCACCAACGCAGCGTTAATAAAGGAAAATTTATTGAATAATGATGTATCGTATTAAAACCAGAGAAACCTCCATCCGCATGAAACTAAGATGAGACAAAATGATATTACATTTTCTAGATCATGGTCATTGTAATAAGAATGTTGTAAACAAGAATAACCTACTCTCACGTGAGACATATATTACTCAATTGTTCTAAAAGGAATCAGTGATTAAGTTTGGGAACTATGAAACCATTTGAAAATGAGAAGCTTGAGTAATTGAAACTAGGCAAACGGAACTTAGGAAAGAATGTTGTTACTTGATTTTGAAAAGGAATGTGGGTTGGTCATTCTAATACTACAGTATCGGGTGACTTTTATAAAAGTAATGGATCTCTTTTAAAAGAACTTAACGTATGTAGTACTTTGGGGTTAAAAACCCTGACTTTGGCATAAAATGAAAGTACTTTGAGTTGTGTGAAACTTTCCTATGCTTGTTGTTGTGAAACTTGCCTATGCTTGTTGTTGTGAAACTTGCCTATGCTTGTGATGATAGCCTTTGTTGTGCAAGTGTGGTATTTTCGTATTCTGGCGTCTCGATAGAGGCGGTTGACTTGTTGAGAACTTACTTGGGACGCTTGGCGGTGATGGAGAATTCCACGTATGTTTCCATTTTGATTATCGCTTGTTGTTGATGTCACATGGACATGTCTACACCGATCAGATATTCGGGCACGCGCCACGCGGCGTTGATTACCGATATATGGTTATTATCGCAACATGGACGTGTCTACCGATGCAGATTCGGGCATGTGGCCACGCGGCGGTTGACCACCCGATATTGTTATTGAGGTTACATGGGCATGTCTACACCGACGCAGATTCCGGGGCATGTGGCCACGCGGCCTTGTTATTATTGTTGCATCACGGACATGTCTACACCGATGCAAGATTCCGGCACGTGGCCATGATGCGAACATGATGGACGGCGGGCGCGAGACCCATAGTTAGATTTGTGGTGACTTTGAGGCGTGAGTCACGATTTGATCGCTTATGTTTCAGATCAGATTTTGGTTATCATACATGTCTCCCCTTTATATGACTATTATGATTTAAGCAGATATTCTGATTTCACATACTTGGTACTGTTATCGACCTCCTTCGTGGCTGCGTTCATGCCGCAGTAGAGGTACATCGGCCGTGGATCCTCGCCATGGATCACGTCATTGGGAAGCTCCGCTTCTCCGAGGCTTATCTTTTGGTATGTGTTTCCTGAGTTGTAGGTTCTTGTACATTCGTGGTATGGCGGGGCCCTGTCCGTCATAGTCGTTGTAAATCTTAAGTGCAGTAATCTTGTTGTGGCGGGGTTGTAAAAGGATTAAACTGCTCGTGTTTTATGTATATCAAGGCAACTGTTTTGGTTGCTTTGCTTATTATTATATCTATTGTTGCATGTCTAAGTTTTTATTTCCGCTGGTTTTTCTCTGATGTTGTATCACTAGGGTGCCCGGGGTAAGGCACCAGTCACGGGCCCGAATTTCGGGGTGTGACAATTTATGTGGTTCGGGGGAGGAGGTACTGCCGAATTTTCCGTAGAATAATGACCTTGTGCTTTGAATTGTTCTACGAAGAGATCTAGAGGTTGATAGACGTTTTGTGGCCTTTATAGGTTGAAGTACTACGAGTAGCGTATTCTACTTGAAGGGTGGAAAAGGCTAGCAGGGTTATAGTACTTTGGAGCATTTTGCTAATTGTCGATAATCGTCGCGAGGTATGTGAACCTCTTCCTATCTTTTCTAGCATGATTGTTGTGAACTATGTAGTACGGTAGACGTCTACGCTAAACGAATTTGGTTGGTTTAAAACATAAAGTGTTATAACGGCTTTATGGAAAGTTTGTTATAACAACTTTATGTAGGTAAAGAAATGGTCTGTGGTTTTTAAAAGATAAGAGACTTGACTTATAAATGACTTGATGTGAAATATTAAGGACTTGGTTTGTGTTAAAAAGTTGTGAAACCGCATTTATGAGAAATGGGTAATTGGGTTTTAAAAAGGAATAAGTTATATTGATTTCGGAAATGAGAATAAGTATCGAACAAACCACTGCAGCGTTAATAAAAGAAAATGTATTGACAAATAATTAATTATATTAAAACCAGTAGAAACCTCCATCTGCATAGAAGCTAAGATAAGACAAAATTGTATTACATTTCCTAGATCATGGTTGCTTTAATAAGATCATTAATAACAAGTATTGATTTTTCTTAAATTCCAAAGTAAGGAACTTGTTTTCTATAAGAAAAGAGACTTGAGGAAATTAAAGTGTTTTGGTTTTAAAAAAAGACATGGTTTTGTCTTAAAATGGTTTAAAAGGAAGTCATGGTTTTGTCTTAAGTTGGTTTATTCGAAAAGAAGATATGGAAATTGTTTTGGTTTACTTAAAAAGATAGTTACTCTATTTTGATACTACGGGTATCGTGTGACTTTTTGTGAAAGAAATGGATCTTTTAAAGAGTTAAAATACGTAGTACCTTGGGGTTAAAATCCGGATTTGTTGTAATAAAATGAAAGTCTATGAGTATGTTGAACTTGCCTATGCTTGTGGTGATAGCCTTTGTTGTGCAAGTGTTGTATTTCTGTGCTATCGCGTCTCTCGTTGGAGGGCCGGCTATCTGGTTGATTGATGGACATACTGACACGATGGGTGGCCCACGGGTATGCTTCTATTAGGAGTGTTATCTTGTTATTTGCTTTTGGACATACTGACACGATGGGTGGCCCACGGGTATGCTTCCATTAGGAGTGTTATCTTGTTATTTTCTTTGGACATACTGACACGATGGGTGGCCCACGAGTATGCTTCCATTATGATTGTTATCTTGTTATTTCCTTTTGTACATACTGACACGATGGGTGGCCCACGGGTATGCTTCCATTAGGAGTGTTATCTTGTTATTTGCTTTGGACATACTGACACGATGGGTGGCCCACGATTATACTTTCATTATGATTGTTATCTTGTTATTTCCTTTGGACATACTGACACGATGGGTGGCCCACGATTATGCTTCCATTATGATTGTTATCTTGTTATTTCCTTTGGACATACTGACACGATGGGTGGCCCACGGGTATGCTTCCATTAGGATGGTTCCATGGCCATGCTTATACCGAGGTAAGATGCCGGCATGCGCCATTGTGCGGAGTTAAATTCGTGGTTATATTTGAGTGATGAATTTACTACCGCGAGTCCCGACTTGACATGGCTACATATCAGGTATCGTAGTTTGGTTATCATACATGTCTCCAGCTTTATATAGACTATTATGATTTCATTTACAATATTTGTTTTTCAGTTTCACATACCTGGTACCTGTTGTACTGACCTCATTCGGGGGGTTGCGTTCATGCCGCAGGTAGAGGTACACCATTTGTTGATCCTCGCTCATAGGATCACAGTTCAGCTTTTGGGAAGCCTGCTTCTCCGCAGGCTTATCTTTTGGCATGATTCTCGAGATTGTAGGTACTTGTACATTCAGGGTATGGCGTGGCCCTGTCCGCCATAGTTGTTATAAAAATTCTTAGAAGTCCTGTAGCATCGTTGTGGCGTGGTTTGTAAAGGATGTAATCGCTCATGTTTTTATTTATATATACGAGAAGGTAACGCTTTTGTTAGCCTGCTTTCTTATTTCACTGCTTATCTTTTATGAGTTTTATTCCCGATTTTTCTCTGATGTTGTATCACTAGGGTGCCCGGGGTAAGGCACCAGTCGCGGGTCCGAGGTCGGGTCGTGACAACCAGGGCTATGGACACAAGCCCTCAAATATCATCACATAGTCCAGTAAGGGTCTCAAGCCCACAAATATCAAAGCGTGCCCGTGGAATCCCACATCACTGTCGATAGCCATAAGTGTAACATACAACCATGTGACGCGCCCGTGGCATCCCACCTCACTGTCGGCGTACACACATACAATATATATATATATATATATATATATATATATATAATTCATGCCCGTGGAATCACTCATCTCGGGTACATGACTTCATGGAGAGCTAATCCATGGGGTAATAATCGTATATAACATGGTCGCATGCCCCGGAATCCCTCATCATATAAGCATGGCCATAAGGTAATAATCGTATATAACATGCCCGTGGAATCCCTCATATCGGGTACATGTCTTCATGGGGAGCTAGTCCATGGAGTAATAGTCGTACAAAACATGGTCGCATGCCCCGGAATCCCTCATCGTATAAGCATGGCCATGGGTAATAAAACAAATCCGGGAATCTAACCCGCCTCCTGGTCGCATGCCCCGGAATCCCTCATCGTATAAGCATGTCCAAGGAATAATAAGAACAATCCGGGAATCTAACCCGCATCCTGGTCGCATGCCCCGAAATCCCACATCGTATAAGCATGTCCAAGGATCAATCACAATGGAAGCATACCCGTGGAAGCATAGGCAAGTTCATAAAATCTTTAGACTTACATTTTATATACTCAAGGCACTTTTCGTTTTACATGAAACAAATCCGGGAATTTAACCCTAAGTACTACGTACTTCCATTCTTTTCAAAAGATTTCTTTTCATATAAAACCCCAAGATACTAACACCCGTAGTATCAAGGCTTGCTTACATTTCACATAAGTCACTATACTTTTAGAAATACAATTCTCGGCTTCTAAATCAAGTGACCCTTACTTAATTCATGTTATTTCTTTGTTTACCTTATTAGAGAAAACCATTCTCTTAACCTTCCATAAAGCCGTTATAACCAACTTCCCATAAAGTCGTTATAACCCTTTATGGTTTTAGACAAACTCATTCCTTTTATAACCAAGAGACTTATACTTTTTAAAACCAAGTATTATACACTTTCAATTCAATTTTCTTAACTTTCAAAATACATCAAGTCTCTTAACTTTAGAAATCAAGTTTCTTAACTTTAACATCTCAAGTAACTCACACCTTTTAAAACAAGCTACTTCCCTTAAATCATGTCATTTCTTCCCTTAAGAATCAAGTTTCATTACTTGAAAATAAAGTCTCTCAACCTTTTAGGAGTCAAAGGTTCATAGTCTTAAAACTTCATAACGTAAATTCTTTAAGTGACGTACATATGCCTTATGTGTGTGAGTAGATTTTACTTGTTTATAACGATCTTATTAAAGCAGCCATGATCTAGAAAATGTAATACAATTTTGTCTTATCTTAGCTTCTATGCAGATGGAGAATTCTACTGGTTTTAATATAATTTATCGTCATTACATTTTCCTTTATTAACGCTGCAATGGCTTGTTCGATACTTATTCTCATTCGTGCCGTAAATTAGCCAAGTCAACTTGGCTCCAAAATACCTCCTAACGACTCTTACCAACATCCCCCATAAGACTTGGTAAAAACTTAGGATAACTTAGACATAACCCTTACGTAGAGTAAATCAACATACATACTTCTTAACTTTTAAGAGTAGAAGGAATCATGAAATAATACCACGTGTATATTCCATACATAGAATCATGTCTAAAGAAGGAAGAGGTTCACATACCTCGCGACGATTATCGACAAGTAGCAAAATGCTCCAAAGTACTTAAACCTTGATAGCTATTCCGTCCTTCAAGTAGAATCCGCTATACTTAGTACTTCAACCTAAAATGGCCATAATACGTCCATTAACCTCTTGCTTCGAACGTAGAATATTCTAAGTGCAAAGTCACTAAATTCTATGGAAAATCGGACAGCACTTCCTTTGTTTCTACATACTTTGCCACCTTATTCAAGGCCGAATTCAATAACCAAACACGCCACATTTAAGGCTCAACAATGTAGTTAACAATAGGGAATTACACGCCTAACAAGATGTGTAAAATTCCGCCCCACAATTGATATCAAACTAATACAATTATAAGTGTAAATCCGGCAACTTGAGATACAACAACACCAATTCTTATCCAATTTCCTTTTCAATACAACTTCTTAGGTCTAACATGTTATATTGTCATAAACAACTTCAACAACTACAATTTCCTTCAAGATATAACATGTGACGACTTATACTTATAATCAACTTGATTTGTAATCTTAAGGCTAAACATACTAGTTTCGGATTAGGGTTCCAATAGCCAATATACTTATCAAACTTCATAATATAAACATTTCATGCTTGCTAATATCCATAGCTACAACAATAAGTAATCTTAATTACTAAAACGACAAGAATTATACCTTTACAAGCCCTAATCTTTCCAAGATTCAAAGTCGCTCCTTAGAAATTCTTAGCTCCTTTCCTTATGTTCCAATCCGCTCCAAGCACTCCTTAGAAGCCTATGAAGAACTCATCTTCAAGTTCCAACTTCAAAGTTGAAGAACTCCTTAAGTTTCCGCCTTGCGACTAATACGAAAACGCCACTTTTCCGGGATCTTTCTATTGAGATACACTTACAATACCCTTAGGTACCTTGGTTTAAAGTATTGTGAATTTAGAACAAAAATTGCAAAATATCTTCCTTCAAAAGCCCTCAAAACCGTGAGCCTCTAAATAGAGCAAGAACAAGTTTTCAATTTTTTTCTCTAAGTGTAGAATGACAAAGTCTTGCTACTAGTATACTTAAATAACACTAGGAAGGGTCAAGATTAAAACAAATGGTTGGCTAGGATGCATTTCATTAAAGTAAAGACAAAGGACAAGTCGACTCGTCAATAATATCACGCCAGCAAGACTAATCTTTTACCTTGGTCAATGACCATCTTACCCTTGCTCCAATTCGCCCAAGACCAATGTGGGTGTGTCACGACGCCTCCCATTCATCCATAAAATTCAGAACCCTCGTGGTCCCACAAACGTAAAATTTCTGCGGGCCCCACATGACCAACCAGAAAAATAAATTTCCATAATGATAATAAGTTCCATACTTCTTCAATTAATGCATTTTGAGAATCCAATTCTCCTCAACGAACATTTTTCCTTTCCGACGTTTCTAAGATTTTCCGCTTGAAAAACAATTCTTCCTTTCGCACTAATTTCAAGTCTTGAGTTCCTTACGCATTCTCTTAAACATGTCACGGAGTTACTGGTGTAACATTCTTCCCCCATTAGAAACATTTGTACCCGAATTTTCTTTCACAGTCCAATCTAATTAGATAGCGACATAGTCTCCTTTTACTACACCCTTCTTACAACATACGCCACCCACGGCCACATAACAATACTTATACTAAAATGTCAACATTCGCACTCACGGCCAACTAGCCCATACTCATAATGACCTCAAAGTCTGTCATAATCATCTCTACTAGGTCTACTAGTGGTCCGACGACTATATCGCCACCGCAAATCTCATATACTCGCCTACCACCCCAAACACTCACTGGTAGTTACCTCGAAAGCGTCCTTACAGATTCTGCCTCTATTCCTTTACACTTGGTTGTTATCTTTCTTACTGGTTGTACTCTTTCCGTATTTCCAACTCATACTAGCATACATACATAACTTCCATACCAATTCTGGCCCCCAATCCTTTGGAGTCACTCTCTAAAATAATATAAGGCCATTTCCGGCTCTCACGACCTGGTTCCGGTGGAATGCGTCCACGAACCCGTAAAACAATTAACTAGACTTGGGCCTTGCACTGCGTGACTCGTCACGTAGTGGAACTACTACCAACCGATCTCACTCCATTTCAGGCTATGGGGCGACCCGCAATAGGTCCTCACCCCATCCCACCGTCGCACTTAACTCTTATTCTTGGTCTATAATAAATCTTTCTACCCGAGAAGGCCTTGTACATCTAAGGTCTCAATGTCATCAATATTCTTAGGCTCGCAATTTCCATGCTCCAAGCCTACCTTACCACCCCCAAGAACGGGTACAAAAACTTCTCATAATACCATAATCGTGTCGTCTTGATCACAACAACCATTACTTACTCTATACGGACCTCATCCGTACAATTCTCTTAAGCCTACTACGCAGCTTAATCTATTAACATGACATTCCGTTAAGTTCCTTAACATGGCTTCTGGGTTCACTACCCTATCGCATGTACTTCATCCTTTCCCAATTATCTCAAAACAACACATAAGATCTTGGCGAGAATTCATTAACTGTTCCATACCTTCCCGATATCTAGTTAGTCTTTACCAACTCCTGGTAATTTAAAATCATTCTAGGCAACACGCGTCTGACCCTCATACATAACTCCTTATAGATGTATGTCACAATACCAACTATACTATAATCATTACCAACCTGGATACGCAATCCACGTAGTCTTTCCCGGTCATCACGATTTCTCGTGAATGCAATCAACATAACTCGTTAGGGGGAGACGACCCTAACAACACAGCTTTATCGCACGATCTCAGAGTGAGAAGAATGGAAACCAATCCTAAATATCCTGCAGCCTCCTGATTATAGATGTGGTGCACAACACACCGATAATCAAGACTCTACTAGACACGGTATGTAGACACTTTCCGAGGAATAATCGCTTCGATACCACTTTTGTCACGACTACCTGCCCGCGATCGGTGTCCTACCTGGGCACCCTTACAGGTACACATCAGAGAATAATAGCGGAACATACATACATAAACTTAATAAGAATTAAATAATAGGTTAGCCGATATGGCTACCTTCCTGGATACATATAAACATGTAAAACCAAAAGCAGTTACCTCTTTTTTTTTCTTACAAAGCGACCCACAAGATATGACTCTGCACTTAAGAATTTCTCGACATATCCATCAGGACGGACAGGGCCCCGCCATACCCCTGAATGTACACAAAACTACAACCTCAGGGAACCGTACCAAAAGACAAAGCCTCCGGAGAAATGGAGCTTTCCAAGAACTGAACAGTGATCCTAAAAGTGCGGATCGCCAGCTTATGTACCTCAACTCGGCATGAACGCAGCCCCGAAAGAGGTCAAGAAAATATGTACCAAGTATGTGAAATCAAAATATCAGAATGAAATCATAATACCATATAAAGTCGAGACATGTATGATAACCGTAACAATAAAGACACTCGTGCGCTCAAGTGAAAGTAATGAAAGTCGGGCTTACCTTGCATGCACTATTTCAACACATGAACAATAGTCACACCAGGGCTATGGACACAAGCCCTCAAATATCATCACATAGTCCAGTAAGGGTCTCAAGCCCACAAATATCAAAGCGTGCCCGTGGAATCCCCCATCACTGCCGACAACCATAAGTGTAAAATATAACCATGTGACGCGCCCGTGGCATCCCACCTCACTGTACACATATACAATACATATATATATATATATCTCCGCTCGTGGAATCCCACATCATTGCCGACAGCCATAAGTGTAACATACAACCATGTGACGCGCCCGTGGCATTCCACCTCACTGTCGGCGTACACACATACAATACATACATATATATATATATATACATATATATATATATATATATATCTCGCCTGTGAATTCCATCATCACTGGCATACCATAAGTGTAACATAAAACCACGTGACGCGCTCGTGGCATCCCACCTCACCGTCAGACACACATACAATATATATATATATATATATATATATATATATATATATATATATATATATATATATATATATATATATATATCTCATCCTCATGGAATCCTTTATCTCGGTACATGACTTCATGGAGAGCTAATTCATGGGTAATAATCGATATAACACGGTCGCATGCCCCGTAATCTCTCATCGTATAAGCATGGCCATAAGGTAATAATCGTATATAACATGCCCGTGGAATCCCTCATATCGGGTACATGTATTCATGGGGAGCTAGTCTATGGAGTAATAGTCGTACATAACATGGTCTCATGCCCCGGAATCCCTCATCGTATAAGCATGGCCATGGGTAATAAAACAAATTCGGGAATCTAACCCGCCTCCTGGTCGCATGCCCCGGAATCCCTCATCGTATAAGCATGTCCAAGGATTAATAAGAACAATCCGGGAATCTAACCCGCATCCTGGTCGCATGCCCCTAAATCCCACATCGTATAAGCATGTCCAAGGATCAATCCCAATGGAAGCATACCCGTGGAAGCCTCCACACCGCTTGACGTCCAAGTAAATTCACAACAAGACAGCCGACCCTCCAACTGAGAGTCACGGCAGAGTAAACATATAATACTTGCACTCAAGGCTATCACAAGCAAGCATAGGCAAGTTCATAAAATCTTTAGACTTTCATTTTATTTACTCCAGGCACTTTTCGTTTTACATGAAACAAATCCGGGAATTTAACTCTAAGTACTACGTACTTCCATTCTTTTCAAAGTTGAAGAACTCCTTAAGTTTCCGCCTTGCGACTAATACGAAAACGCCACTTTTCCGGGATCTTTCTATTGAGATATACTTACAATACCCTTAGGTACCTTGGTTTAAAGTATTGTGAATTTAGAACAAAAATTGCAAAATATCTTCCTTCAAAAGCCCTCAAAACCGTGAGCCTCTAAATAGAGCAAGAACAAGTTTTCAATTTTTTTCTCTAAGTGTAGAATGACAAAGTCTTGCTACTAGTATACTTAAATAACACTAGGAAGGGTCAAGATTAAAACAAATGGTTGGCTAGGATGCATTTCATTAAAGTAAAGCCAAGTAGACAAGTCGACTCGTCAATAATATCACGCTAAGAAGACTAATCTTTTACCTCGTCAATGACCATCTTACCATTGCTCCAATTCGCCCAAGACCAATGTGGGTGTGCCACGTGTTGCCCTCCCATTCGTCCATAAAATTCAGAACCTCGCGGGTCCCACAAACGTAAAATTTCTGCAAGGGCCCCACATGACCAAATCCGTAAAAATAAATTTCCATAATGATAATAAGTTCCATACTTCTTCAATTAATGCATTTTGAGAATCCAATTCTCCTCAACAAACATTTTTCCTTTCCGACGTTCGGAAGATTTTCCGTCGGAAAAACAATTCTTCCTTTCGTACCAATTTCAAGTCTTGAGTTCCTTACGTACATTCTCTTAAACATGTCCTGGAGTTACGGGGTGTAACAAAGGGTAAATATCAGATCCTACCGTGTCATTACCATCTCGTGAACTTAATCGTACCTTATTATCTTTTCCCATTTTTACATAAAAGTTATAGTCACATTCTTACGCATACGCCGTAAAAACCGCCAAGTTCATTACCATATAACTTACTTACCTTGCATAACATAATCCGCCCTTTACGAGGGGCGCTTATACCGCCCGCCCAACTGAACGCGATAAAGTCACATAGTTCGCCCATAAAGGTATCGCCCGCCCATTCCTCGACGCGATAATGTCATATAGTCCGCCCATAGGTATATCGCCTCACCCATTTCGGACGCGATAATGTCATATAGTTCGCCCATAAAGGTATATCGCCGGCCCATTTCGACGCGATAATGTCATATAGTCTGCCCATAAAGGTATACTGCCCGGCCCATTTCTGGGACGCGATAATGTCATAAAGGTATACTACCCGGCCCATTTCTGGGACGCGATAAAGTCATATAAAATCCGGGAATTTAACCCAACGTACTACGTACCTCTACTCCTTTAGAATGACTTTTTTTCAAATGAAACTTCCAAGATACTAATAACCGTAGTATCAAGTCATATATACTTTTCAAGACAAGTCACATTACCCTTTTTAGAAATACATTTACCGGCTTCTAAATCAAGTGACTTCTTTCTTAAAAACCTTAAGCAATTGGTACCTTTAAAACAATTTGCCCTTCTTTATTTCAAATCATTTCTTTGCTTACATTACTGAAGAAAACCATTCTTTTAATCTTCCATAAAGTTGTTATAACCAACTTCCCATAAAACCGTTATAACTCTTTATGTCTTAGACAAATTCATTCCTTTTATAACCAAGAGAATTATACTTTCAAATCAAATCACATAGCTTTCAAAATACTTCAAGTCTCTTAACTTTTAAGAAAACAAGTTTCTTAACTTTAGAATGGCAAGAAATCAATATTTTCCAAATCAAGTATTCTATACTTTTAAATCAATTCATTTCTTCCTTTAAGAATCAAGTCCCATAACTTGAAAAATAATGTCCCTTAACCTTTTAAAAATTTGAGGTTCATAGTCTTAAAACTTCATACGTAAATTCTTATAAATTAAGTAACATATACTTTGGTGCGTTGTGAATAAGTTATACTTATTTATAACGATCTTAATCAAGTAGCCATGATCTAGAAAATGTAATACAATTTTGTCTTATCTTAGCTTCTATGCAGATGGAGAATTCTACTCATTTTAACTTAATTGATTGTCATTACATTTTCCTTTATTAACGCTGCAGTGGCTTGTTCGATACTTATTCTAACTTAGCCAAGTCAACTTGGCTCCAAATACCTCCTAACGACTCTTACCAACATCCCCCATAAGACTTGGTAAGAACTTAGGATAACTTAGACATAACCTTTACGTAGAGTAATCAACATACATACCTCTTAACTTCTAAGAGTAGAAGGAATCATGAAATAGTACCACATGTATATTCCATACATAGAATCATGTCAAAAGAAGGGAGAGGTTCACATACCTCGCGACGATTATCGACAAATAGCAAAATGCTCCGAAGTACTTCAACCTTGATAGCTATTCCATCCTTCAAGTAGAATACACTATTCTTAGTACTTCAACCTATAATGACCATAATACGTCCATTAAACCTCTAGCTTCAAACGTAGAATATTCTAAGTGCAAAGTCACTAAATTCTATGGAAAATCGGACAACACTTCCTTTGTTTCTACATACTTTGCAACCTTTTTCAAGGCCAAATTCAATAACCAAACACGCCACATTTAAGGCTCAACAATGTAATTAACAATAGGGGATTACACGCCTACAAGACGTGTAACATTCCGCCCCACAATTGATATCAAACTAGTCCACAATACAAATGCCAATTTCGGCCAAAAGGTGCAACAACTTATGAACCTTTCCAATTCCTTTTCAATCCAAGTTCTTAGATCTAACATGTTATATAGTCATAAACAACTTAACAATTATAATTCCTTCTTTATATAACATGTGATGACTTAAACTAACAATCCAATTGAATTGAAATTTCAAGGGCTAAACATACTAGTTTTCGGATTAGAGTTCTAATAGCCAATACACTTATCAACTTCATAATATATATCTCATACTTGCTAATATCCATAGCTACAACAATAAGTAATCTTAATTACTAAAACGACAAGAATTATACCTTTACAAGCCCTTATAATTTCCAAGATTCAAAGTCGCTCCTTAGCAATTCTTAGCTCCTTTCCTTTACGCTCCAATCCGCTATTCGAAGCCTTTAGAAGCTCACAACCAACTTCTCTTCCATTTCCAATCAAAACCTATGAAAATGCCTTAGGTTTTCGCCTTGCGACTAACGTGAAAGCGCCGTTTTTCCGAAATCTTTCTATTGATATATCCTTACAATACCCTTAGGGACCTAGGGTTAAAGTCTTGTGAATAATGGATCAAAACTACAAAATGTTTGTGTGGATAATACACTAAAGCCGAGAGCTCAATGTTGAAGAACAAGGTGTTGTGATTTTTTTCTAAGTGTTAAAAGAGCTAGTCTTGCACTAGTTGTGTATATATAATACAATGGATGGCTTAGATTGCAACACTTGAGTGGCTAGGATGAGAGTAATTAATTAATCGCTGGCGACAAGTTGACTAGTCAATAAACTCAAGCTTTCAAGACTTATCTTCCTCGACGGTCAATGACCATTTTACCCTAGTAATAATTTCGTCCAAGACCATTGTGTAGGTGCCACATGTCGCCTCCCATTCGTCCATAAAATTTCAGAACCCTCATGGGCCCCACAAAACGTAAAATTCCTGTGGGCCCCACATGACCAAATCCGTAAAATAAATTTCCATAATGTTAATAAGTTCCATACTCTTCAAATAATGCATTTTGAGAATCTAATTCTCCTCAACGAACATTTTTCCTTTCCGACGTTCGGAAGATTTTCCGTCGGAAAAACAATTCTTCCTTTCGTACCAATTTCAAGTCTTGTGTTCCTTACGTACATTCTCTTAAACATGTCCTTGAATTACGGGGTGTAACAGTAAACAACATAAGCAAATTAGGAAAACCTCCTTAACACAAAAAGTCTCAAGACATTAATACCCGTAGTATCAAGACACGTTCACTTATCAAACCAAGTTACTACACCTTCATAAAATCATTACAAGGCCTTTAAAATTCAAGTAAGTAAACCGTTCTTTTTATCCTCCTTAATTCGTTATAACTAACTTCTCATAAAGCTATTATAACACTTATATTTTAAGAAATTCAAACAATCACACTCTTTTTGAGAAACCAAAGAACTTATTCTTTTAAAACCAAGTATCAATTTCCTTCCGAATAATAATTCACAACTTTTTAGAATAATTCCAGGCTCTTACGATTTAGAAGTCAAGTCAAGGACATCAAAAATGAAACCAAATTTATTTAACACACGTACGTCTACCGTACTATATATTTCACAACAATCATGCTCAAGAGAATAGGAAGAGTCACATACCTCCTCGGCTAAATCCACTTGCCAAGTTGAATATGCCGCGCGTAGAATATCAACCTAAAATAATCATAACACGTCTATCAACTTCTAGTTTTCTCCGTAGAAAATTTTAAGTGTAAGGTCTTTTATTCTACGGAAAATTGGGCAGCACTTTCCCTGTTTCTACGTACTTTTCCACCTTTTTCAAGGCCCGAAATCAATAACCAAATGCCACATTTAAGGCGCAACAATACAACAAGTCAAAGGGGATTACACGCCTAACTGGACGTGTAAAATTCAGCCCCTTAATCTACCAAAGCTGACCATAATACTAGTCCATAGTCCAATGTAAAAACAGTCCATAGTCCAATGTAAAGACAGTCCATTAGTCCACTAATACAATTCATTAGTCCAGTTTTCGGCTAGCATGCCAATAATTGTTTCATTACTTCTTTTATATTCCAATATTTATATACATTAACTTGTTATTAACAAGATTCCTACATGTCAACAAGTAATAGGTAATGTTTTAACAACTCTAATGGATAGCATGCCAATTCTCGATTTTTAACATCTTAATTAGGTCCAAATCTTTTCAATCTTCCTTCCATATATCATATACTCAAACATATACTTCCAACATATGTAATTTCCAACTTCATTAAAAAGGACAAGATTATTACCTCAATAAGCCCAAAATTATCCAAGATCTAAAAGTCGATCCTTAACAACGTTAGCTCATATTCCTTACGCTTCAATCCACTCCAAGAAACCCTTAGAAATTCCTAACCAACTTCTCTTAACACTTCATCCAAAAATATGAAGATCACCTTAGGGTTTCACTTTGCGACTATCGGATTAACGTAGTATTTCCGGGATCTTTGTGTTGGGATAACTTTAGAACACTACTAGGGACACTTGGCTAAGGTATTTGGGATTAAACAACAACAATTGAAGAGTTTCTATTCAAGAACAAGGGGGTGCCGAGAGCTCCTAAGGAGGGAGTAATAATTTTGCTTGGAATTTCTCTAAGTGTTGATGAAGTCTTGCAACCCTAAGGTGTGTATATATATGACAACCAAGGTCTAGAATCAAAGCAAGTGTGTGGTTGAGATTGAGGACAAGTGTGTGTGGGTCCCACAAGCCACTTGTCCAACAAATATGTCAAGACACTTGTCTTGCCACTTGTCTCACCAATTTACTAACACGTGGCTACTGGGGTGACACGTGTCGCCCCCTATTGGTCCAAAATATTTCATCTCCCCACAATCTCAATAATTGGCCAACAATCGAAAACCTTGTGGGCCCCACAAAGTAGTAAAAATTTCCGAGTGGGCCCCACATGACCAAATCTGGAAATAAAATTCTATAATTCTTATAAATTCTATAAGTCTTAAATATCAAAATTGAGAATCCAATTCTCAATAATAAACTTTTTTCCTTCACGAGGTTCGGAATATTTTTCGTAGGAAAAAGAAATCTTTCTACCTTTACAACTTAAGATCGCATTCTCTTACATACATCCTCATATAAATACCCTGAAACTACGGGGTGTAACAACAGGGATCCTACCCAGCCACACAGGCTTTGAATCATTTTGGCTTCTTAGAGCTCTTTTGTGATAGTTTGTACCATCTGCATGTGGTGTGCGTATATACCGCCTTTCCCTTTTTCCTATATCCCCTACATATATATAATATTTACTATATAGTAGTGTGCATAGCACAAGTGGTCCAGAGTAATATATGAATACAATTCAATGAAAATGCATGAATAACAATGAAACCTTCTAAGTGGCATAATATCCTTGTACCTTTGGCTAACACTGTGAATATCAACATCTTTTCTGCATGCCTAAATAAGGACTTAGGAACCTATTTAAACATGCTTTTAGCATAGAATCAATAATATGAATTTCTTAATTACTAAGAGTAGAATAAATTATGGAGCAATATCATAATTACGTCTTTTTGTTCAAACTAAAAGAGACGTGTATTTGCTACAATTTTTTAATTAGTTTGCTATTTTTTAAGGCCGAAAGACTGCTGCTCATTGAGCTAACTCGAAACTGAAAATGGGCTGCTTGCTGAACATTCCCTTTTTGGTTTACAAAAATGGAATCTCAAAATGAATTTTTTTGTACTTAAATGAGATATACTGACAATGTCCAAGTGCCATTTAATGATTCTAATCATTATGTCTTCCACTTGCCCATTCCTGGAAGTGGAGTCGTGATATTTCACGCCACACACACCCATGATTAAGTTGCCATGCTAATTTGTCTCACAACGTGTCAACTTTGTACCCAATGCTATTTTTGACTCACCAATTAATCATGTCACACAATTAATTTCGTGATTCAAATTCACTCAAATCTTAATAACTTATAAAATCATCATATACTCAATGTCATAATCTGTGTGATATGACACTAGCCCATAACCTCCTTGTGTATACATCAAATTTATTTCTGCTCTTTGTCGTCACACTTGTTATGTCCAAAATTATTTTGGAATTTTATCCTTTATATGCTAACTTCTTTATTAGCATATGTAAATGTAACATAAATTTTCCCAACGCTCGGTTCTATCTACACACGCCTAGCGATTTTACATACGTCTAGCGGTTCAAACCGTAACCTGAAAGTACGGGATGTTACATCCTTCTCCTTAGAAATATTCATCCTCGAATGTTGAGGTGACATAGCTAATCCCCGTTACGTAGCCAAAAAATGCAACTACCTTTTTCATGATCATATTACTCTTCCATTCAAGAACTGGCTCTCATGGAAATCAAAATTTAACAATCTTTGTTCGGAAATCAACATTAGCGAGCATGATGCCAGTCAATACATACCCATAATACCATTAAATCAATCATTTCTAGTTCTACCAAATCCGTTAAGGTCTGATAGCTACAACCTAATACTGCACCATTTCGATAGATCCGTCTAAACACTACTGACTCACCAACTGGTATAGTCACTACAAATGAATCTCTTATTAACTCAAGCTTCATACCAAATTTACAGGCAATAAAATGAGTGATCAATGATAGGTTGGAGCTTGGATATAATAAGGCATACAGATGGTGTGAAAAGACTGATAATATACATGCAATGACAATAGGCGATGACTCCTGATCCTGTCGTCCCATCAATGCATAGATGTTTTTCTGGCCCCTACCTTTGTCTTGACCGGATAATGTCTGCTGATTTTGCCCTGACAGGTGTACTGACTGTGATGAAGCTGCTGCAGATCCGACCGGTTGTGCCCTAACACCGTGGCCTACTGTCGGACAGTCTCGCACAAAATGATCGCGTTCACCGCAAGAATAACACACCCTTGCTCCTGGTTGGCACGACCCATATGGGTCCTACCACACCGTCCACATCGAGCTAACGATGGCCTCATCTGAATAGATTCTCCTCTATAATAAGACCATGAACTCTTACCTGGTTCAGTTTGAACATCAATCAACCATCATCCTTGAAAATGGTAATGATGTGCTAGCTATTGAGTAAGATGGGAATTCATAAGTGTCACGACCCAAACTGGAGGGCCACGACGAGCAACCGGATCCCACTCGTCGGGTACCGCAAATCCCACTATCAACGTCTAGCCATAAATATACATGGACCAAGCCGAAAAAAATTATGAAAATTCTTAACCAGAAACCAACTTATATATATATACCCCAAAGGTCGATAAGGACGTATATGACTACCATACACAGGGTACCTGTCTACAAGCCTCTAAGAAATTACATGACATCAAAGTGTCAGGACAGGGCCCCGTCATACCCATATTTACAAGCGGAAAGGTACCGTATCAAAATTAAACCAACACTCTGAAACAAGGGGAGTGCTCTTAAATCCGCTGAAAATCTGCAACCTATTAATGTGCACCGTCGCCTTGCCTATGCGCACCTGCGAGCATGAAAGACAACGTCCCTCGACAACAGGGACGTCAGTAGGACTGATGTATTGAGTATATAAGGCATGGATACTAGAATAAAAGAGATATATCAATAACTAAAACCGAAACAACTAACCAGCAGTAAATGCCTCAAAGTACCCTAATACACATGCCTAAATGTTATGCACAATGCAAATTCAACGTCATCAAGCCTCTGTGGGCACCCGTCATATCATATTGGCCACACAAGGGCATCAAAATTGGCCTTTTTATGATATTTGTACCAGCTGCAGGTGGTATGCGTATATAACGCCTTTACCTTTTCCCATTCCCCATACATATATAATGCATACATATAGTAGAGTATATAACTCCTTTGAAGTCAAGTTATATACATGAAAGTGAATGTGATACATGATAATAAAACATCCTGATTGACATAACATCTTTGTACCTTCAGCTAACACTGTGAATATCAATATTTTTTTCGTATGCCTCAATAAGGACTTAGGAACATATTTAGACATGATTTTAACATAGGAATCAATAATATGAACATTCCTTAACTACTAGGAGTAGAGTAATTTATCAAACAATATCACGAATATATTACGTTACATGGAGCATGCCAAAAGAAAAAAATGAATTTGTCTTCACATACCTCCATAACAACGGAACCAGTTCCTTCCTAATGTTTTCTGCTCGCTGGGATGTTTATTTAACATAATAACATTGGCAGAATTCTTTATTCTAATAAAAAGATAGGAAAGAAATTTCTTGGGCAGATGTGTTCTACTATTGTTAATTCGTGGTTTTCAATTTGGAAAAGATATTGGTTTCTGTTTCGTACAAGAATAAATGGTTGGAGGATCTTATATCCTTACTTCACAATTACTACTTAGTCTAGTGAAGTGTAATATACTTATTTATATATTTCAACTTTACAATGACACGTGGTTATTCATATTTGTTAGTCACTTAAGAATTAACTTGCACCTTACACGTCCAAATCGCACTTAGACTTGTCCCCTTTATTTAATTATAATCCCACAATTAATCAAGTACACACAATCAATTTTTGATTCCAAATTCACTTAAATCTCCATGATATATAAATCATTCATATACTCAATGTCATAATTCTTGTAATATGACACTAGTCCATAACCTCTTTGTGTACCTCTCAAATTATTTTCGCTCCCCGTCGTCACACTTGTTATGTCCAAAAAAAAATCGGGTTTGCATCCTTTTATATACTAATCACTTTATTAGCATACATTCCACGAGGCTCAGGTCTGCTTACACACGCCTAGCGATTCAAACTGTGACCTGAAAGTACGGGATATTACATCCTTCTCCCTTAGAAACATTCATCCTCGAATGTTGGGGTGACATATAACATACATCACTAGATCAGACCTGTCACGACCCGACCCGACGGGCCGCGACTAAACGTCCTAATTGGACGTCATTACTGACCTGTCACACTTAATCCATTTAATACCGGGATTTATAGAAATTTCGGCAGCACAACGCTGCTTTTACAACATCTCCCCAAAATGGGCGAGCCGAGAAGGCTGTCAAATCAACAACAGAACAACAATCATAACAGGCTAGCCGACTAGGCTGCCACCAACCAACATTACATACACAAAGGAATAGTCAAAATAAGCAAGCCGGCAAGGCTGCCACTAGATAATAACAGGAATAACCGGGAACGCTCCAACACAGAGTACAACAACATTACAACCCAAAACAAGGTACAAACGTCCAACCCACAACCGCTTCTGCACCTAAGAGTGCAATATCGACATATGGCGGGACAGACCCCGTCGTGCCCAAAATATGCATAAGTCTCGAAAGATAAAGGTCTACCAAAATAGTAGCTCGAACAAAGAAGCTCTCCAACTACTGTACAAAAATCTTAGACTGGAGGGTCACCTATCTGAACACCTGAACCTGCGGGCATGAACGCAGCCCCCCGAGGAAAGGGGGGTCAGTACGAAATAATGTACTGAGTATATAAAATATGAAATACTGAAAATGAAATCACAACTGTGTCAAGTAAAGATAGAGAGTCATCAAGCTTAACAAAAATGAGAGTCATATCAGAAATCATGAATGCTTACTCATACTGTCACTATGTCTATGTCTTTATATTTGTCACGCCCCGAACCCCGGGCCCGTGACTGGTGCTCTACCTGGGCACCCTTCTACCTTAACAACTAAGCAAACTGCGGAATTTAAATAACACCCCTTTTTTTTTTTTTTCAAAACCAACTTACGTACAAGGGCAAAGCCGACAAGGCTGCCATATAATATACATAATAAAAGACACTACACTGTACATGAGTCCAATCTCACATATGAATGCAGACCTCTAAGAGTTATATCAACTATGGCGGACAAGGCCCCGCCGTACCCATAATCGTACAAAGCTCATGCTGAAAGAACTTATACCAAAAAGATAAACTCCCGAACAGAAGGAGCTATCCAAAAACTCTGAGTAGGGTCCTACACCTGCCGATCACCAAACAGCGTACCTAAACCTGCGGCATGAACGCAGCCCCCCGAAGGAGGTCAGTACGAAGAATGTACCAAGTATGTGAAAGCGATGAAATCAGTAATGAAATCATAACGATCTAAACAAAAGCAGAGACATGTATGATAGCCAACCTACAGTACACAATACATAAGCAGTCACATCAAGTCAGGGACGCATGCCCTCAAAGTCACTACTCAAATAATAGTACACAATGCCTTACTAACAATGAGAGTAATCAAAAGTATAGGTAGCAAAATTTAGGAGTTAGAGAGAAGTTTCTCTCACTAAGAAAACGCTCTCAACGTTTCCCCTTAGTTGCTCCTTCGGTTTTTTCCTCTTCTCCCCCCCCCCCCCTAAGATTTTCGTTTGTTTCACAATGGTTTAATTGTTATTGTTCACAATATGAAGAAGTCTAAACGTTACACACGTTCTAGCAATGATTCAGAGGTTCGTGCAAGCTAAAGCTAGAACAAGGAAGAAAAAAAGAGTGGCGATCCAACAATTGCCGAGGAAAATCTTATTACGCAATCTCGGACCCTTCGTTGGTTCATGTCACGCTGCATCGCGCTTTCCATTAGAAAATTGAGTTGACGATTCTAGGTGACAAAGGTTACATGAATGGGGCAAACCTATAGAAATGGAAAGCTTTGATCTAAGTGAATGTGAAGGCAGAACTTCCGGCATGCAGGGTCTTTTACCGATAGCCATTGACACCCCTAATGCTCCTAGGGTGGTCGATCATTCCACGGCCCAATTAGTTGATAACTGGATCATTTCGAAGAACAGATCACTCAAGCATTAGTACCCGACACTACCGGTAATTCACTCGGGTTAGCGGAAAAGGGTTAAAATCGGGCCGACATTGCGATTAGTGAAACAAGGCACGATGGCATACTCGGGTCAAACCGGTCGGGCGTGGGTCAAGTTCATGGCGGGTCGAGCGGTGTCCATGGGTTCAAGAGTAATCACGCCTTGTTTGATTCAAAGTCGTTGATAGCATTGAAGGTACTCATATCCCCAAGAAGTTTAACGGGTGTCAAGAGAACAAACTTTAATGCCCGAAACGATGTGACTCCTCCTATTCCGGCCTGGTCGGGTCAAGGATAAGGCGGTCGGGAGGATAACAATGAAACTAGAATATGCACTCTATGCAAGGATCAAGGTCGATGTGGGATACGGCGGTTTCTATCCCCAAGGATTCTAACGTTATTATTGAGGGTGCCGAGGCGTCACACATTAATGCTGCGGGTACCAACGATTCACTCACAAGCACGGGTCTTTATGATGGTCTGATTTCCAAGACGGGTCAGGGGGATAACCAAGGGACATTGACTATTCCCGTTATACAAGGAGCCAAGTCAGTTGTGAGAAACAAAGCTAATTATATTTCCAAGGAGCCTAGGAACTCCATGACCATTAATAATGCGGGAGCCGAGGGGTCAGCCTTGAATGATGCGGGATCCAAAGAGTCCTCTCGTGTATCAAGACAACAACCCCAGATTTCTTTAAGTGTCACTAATGAATCCTTCCCTACTTTACCTAGTTTGCTAAGTGGAGTCAATCTCAAGAATCACAACAAACCTTTCGTCTTTAATGCTTCCTCGGATTCGAGTAAAGTCTTGAACATACCCCCTCTCTCATCTAATACCACTTCACTACTCTCTGAATTACACAACACCTCACCCCTTCTATCTCTTCTTCCTTCTATTCCTCCTGAAACCCAACACAAATTCCCTACCCTCCCAAATGGCACGCGAATCATCTCTCCTATCGCGGGCCCAAGCTCATTTCCTTCTACCCATCCCCCTCTGCCTATACCTCCAGAAATACCTCCCAATGATTTACACACGAATGCATCTTCTAAACCACATCATATTCCTACCGCGGCTACAACTCATAACAATCTTCCCCCAAACCATGGCAAAGGTACCTTCCTCCCAAAAAGACTTATCTTTGGAGTCTCATGGAACTAGATTGAGGCAAAAGGCATGGTTACAATTTATTGAACAACAAGTGGAAGTAGATATGAAAGTGAGGATGAAGTTCCTTTCATTGAAACATGGGGCTATTGCCTAATAGGTTGCTTCACAGGTCCTTTCCCGGGAAGAGAAGCATTGAATACCATTGTGAAAGGATGGGGAGTTAAATGTCGTATTATACCATATGACAAAGGTTGGGCGGTGTTCAAATTCATGACGGAGGAGGAGCGCACTAATGTACTTCACGGAGGCCCTTATATGGTCTACGGGAAAACCATGATGCTCAAGGCTATCAATAAAGGAGTTCTAATAACGGATGATTTATTCATGGACATTCCTATTTGGGTCACTTTTCCGGACATTCCCCTTTCTATTTGGAGTGCAACGGGCCTTAGTAAGATTGCTTCACGTGTAGGAAAACCTCTTTACACGGACCAATATACTAAGGAAAGGTCTAAAATGAACTATGCAAGAGTTCTAGTGGAAGTGGATGTTAGCAAGGAGCCAATAATGGATTTTGTCGTCAAACTCCCCGATAACGTAGGTATACTCAAAGCGGTAAACTATGAATTACCCGACTTTGCTATCATTGTGCGGATTTTGGACACAACCATTTGAAGTGTAGAAAGTCGAGGATGATGTCAACAATGAAGAAGCTCCAAAAACACGCAATACTGCGGTACCCCCTAACAATAAGGAAGATTCTACTTGTTTGGAGGTCAACAGAGGTACGGGTGGAACCAACCCTCCTCCCCCTCATCCACCAACTTCTCAACATCCCGTAGATGCTGATAACTTGATGGACATTGAAGAAACTGAGCACACAACACCTCCTGGTACCGGAAGTTTGGGAGAAGCATCACATGCCGCGGGTCCTCCGGTTTTGGGTCATTCTGGCCCATCATGTTTGCGGGATTCTTAAGCAAAGTCCTCACTGCCTAATTCTCACCATGGAAGTGCACAACATGTTAGGATGAGTTGTGAGTCAAAACATTCTGATTCTGAGATGCCTATGAACCCGCCACCTTCATTGGATGGAGATACATACAAGGGTGCTACGGAAAAGGCTCAACTTGTGTCACGTAACGTTAAATTTGAACGCGGGGAACATAGCTTGGCTGGAACACAAGTTATGGCTTCAAGCAACAAAAATGATGGATGGCAAGAAGTTTTGTCAAAAAAGAATGGGCCGAAAAGCAGTGGGAAAGCGAAGGCAGCTAAGCGCGGAGGTGCTAATAAAACCTCCTTTGTTTCCTAATGAAAATACTTTGTTGGAATGTCCGTGGTCTTTGCGGACAAAGGGATAGGGCAGCCACGTAAGCTCTAGTGTGTAGTATCACAAAACAGCATGACGCGGCTATGATTTGTCTATTGGAAACTAAACTATCTCGGCCAAGGGCGAGTCTTTCTACTCAAAGATTCAAAGCTTGGAAGTTTTGCTCAAATTTGGAATTCATTGGAGGCGGAAGAATGCTATTACTTTGGGATCCATCTAGGGTTTGTCGAAGTGCTTGGTATGGACTCTCATCATATCCATGTCGGGCAAGTTGCAATATAACACAAGTGTCCTTCCTTGCCACATTTGTGTACCCGGTTTATAGCATCTCGGATAGAAGGATGCTTTGGCATCACCTTTCACTGGGCATTGGCATCACTAAGCCTTGGATGATTATGGGAGATTTCAACACTTAATGCAACCCTAATGATAAGGTGGGGTGTCCTCCTCTCACGCCTTATGCACTAAGGGATCTTGGCGATTCAGGATTTCTCATGGACTAGAAGACGCCCTTCTTCCTGCCTTCTACACTTGGACAAATGGTTCGATTTGGTCTAAGCTTGATAGAGTGTTGATGAATCAAAATTGGAGTGATTTGACCCTAGAATGCACGCCAATTTCATGCCTATGGAACTGTCTCGACCATTGCCCCGTGATAGCCACTTATTGCATCCTATAATGTTGGGAAGCGCGCTTCAAGTTCATGAATATGTGGCTTTCACCCACCTTTGAGGACATAATGACTTCATGTTGGAGACAAGACATATTGGGAACTGCTCAATTGCCTCGCTCAAATTGAAAGCCTTAAAGCAACCATTAAGGGCTTTGAACATAAGTGACTTTGGGGGTATTGAACAAAGAGCAAAAGGGACAAACATTGAGTTCAAGGAGGCTATCAATGCACACATGGAAAATCCCTTTGATGAGGAGCTAAAAGCCAAGGTTAAGTCCTCAAGAGCTAGAGCAAACACCTTCATTGAAGCGAAAGACACTTCATAAGCGTAAGTCAAGACAGAAACACTTGATTGGAAGTGATAGATGCTCCAAATACTTTCATAGCTTGATCAAGAGGAGTAATGTCAGGAACTCAATTAACTTTCTTGTTAAAGCTAATGGTACTATCACTACATCACCAGAAGAATTTAGGAAGTTGCTTGTTGAATTTTACAAAGATCTATTAGGTACTTCCCGATACACTATCAACTTTGATCCTGAAGTGTTCAACTATGGCCCGAAGCTAAGTGAAGAGGAGAGATTACATCTTTTGCATTTCATCACCCCAAAGGAGATTTGGGAAGCTCTCTCTGATATAGGCAATGACAAGGCACCTGGACCGGATGGTTATTCGGCTGCCTTCTTCAAGAATAGATAGAGAGATGTGGGCCCTACTCTCTTTATCTTGTGCATGGAATACCTCTCAAGGCTGCTTAAAATGAAGGCTGAGGCAAGAGCTTTCTCTTTTTTTCCAAAGTGCAAGAAATTAGGCATTACTCATCTTGCATTTGCGGACGACCTCATGCTTTTTGCCAAAGGAGATATATCTTCAGTTGAGATTCTTATGAATTGTCTGGAAGAGTTGGAGGCTGCCTCAGGGCTAACTCTTAAACCGTCTAAATCCTCTGTCTACTTAGCGGGAATGCATATTACAGTTCGTGACTTGATATTGTCCAGAGTGGGATTCGCCATTGGTAGCTTTCTGGTACGATACTTGGGGATGCCTTTGTCCCCAATTTCAGTCTCGGTGGACCAATTTTCTCCATTCACTAGTGCAATTTCGAATTACATTCAGAAATGGGGGCATCACACCCTTTCTTATGCGGGTAAGCTGGAACTAATCAGGTCGGTTGTCCAAGGGGTTGAGAGCTTTTGGTTCCGGGCACTTCCTATCCCGTCCACTATTATCAACAAGGTACGGTCTGCTTGTATTCAGTTCTTATGGGGAGGGAAACCACCAAGAGTTGCTTGGGATATCATTTGCTTGCCTCAAACTGAAGGTGGCTTGGGTCTAATGAACATCAAGGAATGGAATCATGCCTTGCTATCCAGACTATTTGGCACTCACACGGATCTTTGATTCTCTATGGGTCGATGGATCAATAGCCACTATTTGAGAGGTATTACAATTTGGGACTATGAGGTGCGTCCTAGGGACTCCCCCTTATTCAAAAGGATTTGTGGGATTCACGACAAATTTGTTTCTATCTTTGGTAGCCATGGTGATGCTATTGACGGCTTTACAAAGTGTTGTGCCAACGGTAAATTTGATTCAAGCCTCGTGTATAATATCTTGCGCACTCAAGTTAAAAGCCTTGGATGTCACAAATTTGGAAAGGCTTCATTCCTCCCAAATTCTCTTTTCTGTGTGGCTAAATTGCGAAGCGGTTAGCTACAAAGGATACTCTATCATATCTCAACTTGGAGGATAAATCTTGCGGGTTCTGCAAGCAAGCTAATGAAACAAGGGAACACTTCTTCTTTACTTGCCCCTACACACACATGACTTGGAAGAGCATAAAAGATCGGTTGGGTATTAGAAGAGAGATAAAAACTGTTGAAAGCTCCCTTAAGTGGATTAAGAAAGATCACCGCGGGACAAGCATCCGAGCCAAAGCTATTTTGCTTACTTTTTGCATAGTGGTCTATGAGATTTGGAGAGCAAGAAACACATTGCTCTTTGAAGGCACAAGCTTTCCGACAGAAGAGGTCATTGCAAGAATCAAAACAACATCTTATAGAGTTCTCTATGATTTTATCCCCTCTTGTAATGGCACCATTTGAGTGACCACCCCTCCCCTCCCTCTCTTCTTGTTTACATTACGTTGAGGCTTGAGATACCTCAACGACTGATTGTAGCCACTTTCTTTTCGTTATTAGTAATAATATTTGCATTTACCTAAAAAAAAAAGTATAGGTAGCAAATCCACGGAAACAGGTGGTATAACGATCTTTGGGGATTTACCCCTCATTTATATTCTTACCCTGAAGAAGGTGGTAAAGCAGGTGGTATAACGATCTTTGGGGATACACCCCTCATTTATACTCTTACCCTAAAGAAGGTGATAAAGCAGGTGGTATAACGATCTTTGGGGATACACCACTCATTTATACTCTTACCCTGAAAAAGGTGATAATGCAGGTGGTATAACGATCTTTGGGGATACACCCCTCATTTATACTCTTACCCTGAAGAAGGTGATAAAGCAGGTGGTATAACGATCTTTGGGGATACACCCCTCATTTATACTC